>OZ007596.1:36135555-37608055 GCA_963931845.1 Maratus michaelseni
GCTACAGGACAAAGCATTAAAAATCTGGCCAAACATCAGAAAGAAAAACTGTCAGAATTGAAATTGACACTTCTTAAAAGAGAGTGCTTTCACCAAGCCTATTGGAGAAAATACATTTACTTTATAAAATAATTATTGCATTAAATATCCCGTGATTCAAAATCATTTACTAGGAAATGGAAGAAAGGATGCGAAGAACAGTTAAAGAAGTTTGAAAATACTATAAGCAAAAGTACCATTGCTAAAAAGTATTTTGTATAGCCGGATCGATTTATAAAAGCCGGATACATGTTTATAAACTTATATCATATTCGTACGCACATGCTTAATCATCGTCAATTTAGAAAATATCTTGGTAATATTGGTAACGAATATAACCAGATCTACCTTCTTATACAAAAATTTGACGGCTTTCCATCATAAAAGTTTAACTGTTAATTACGAAATGTTAAACAAGGTAAGCATTTTCATTTTAAATTGACAAATTATGAATGTGAATTATTAAAAGACCACCAATAGACAAAGTACTTGGAGTTTTCATTTTTAATAAAAGCACCTGAGTAAACTTCAACCTCAGGGCAAATTTCATAATTTCATCATGTCATTTGATAGTATTAGCATCAGAGCCGGATTAAGCATTTCTTTGGCCCGGGGCTATTTTGGACATTTTGCCCCCCCCCCTCTTCCCCTGCTACTGGAAATTTTGTGCCCCTTCCCACGATACTGAATATTTATCCCCCCCTCCCCCCCCCCCACACACCTTTTATTATTTTTTTTTTTAATCCTGAAATACAAATTTAAAAAATGGAAATATTTATATTGTTAATCAAGAGCGTTTTTTTGTTTGTTTGTTTGTTATCTTCAATAGTGCTCTTAATTAGTTTGTTTAAACATATACAATTAACAAATACTTTATAAACATTAAAAAAAATAGAAATATTCCAGGCGTATAAAAACTGAATACATTAAAAATAATTTCAATACATCTGTTTATTGATATAAATAAATTTAATTACATGTTTAAGCTTTTTTTTATTATTATTAGATTTTCATTACTAAAAATTAAGTTAATTGAAAAAAAAAATCCTTGTATTTAAATTTCCAAGTGATTGCAGGGCATCATGAAATGCAAACAGTTCTGTTATGTCATTATCTAGTGACATTAGTGTTAAACCGCTAAGTTTGGGCTCCAGCATAAACGATCATAGTCTGTTCTTTATTAATTTTAGTTTGGAAAATGATCATTCTGCTTCAAAGTTTGTAAGCGGTACTACTATATACTATAATTGCAATATGCAGTACATTTGGGAAAACAGATATTAATTGTTTATCATTGATTAACAGCATCTTGACAGCATTGGATATCTACATTTCTAATACATTCCGAGAAATATTTCATTTCTATTTTTAAAATATCGCCAAGATCCTCGCAATAAAATGTTAAGCGTCTAGAGAATCTTTATCTATAATGTTTGAGTATTGTAATTGACAGAAAAACATGAAAAATGATAGTTTTATAGAGAAATGTATGATAAACATGGTTAAACATAGAGTTTTAAAATCGAATAATTATTTTAAGTGCCTCTGTTTAATGTTGAAATCGGTGAATATAATTCAGTTACATAAATTTTATAGGATTAAAAACTATGCACAGCAATTTAACCTTCTTTATGTTTTTTTTCCCCTTAATCCAAAATTTTATTACTTGAATGGATATTTATTTCTTTTTTCCAAAAAGCCGTTTTTTACTTCTGGTGCTAGATGTTTATAAAGCCCAAGTAATATTTCTAAACATTTTCCATTTGCAAAATATACTTACACGCGAATATTAAAAATGACAGGAAAATTTAAAACAATTAAGTTATTATGTGTGTAAAGCATTTAATGAAGAAATTTGCATTGTATTTAAAAACTCCAAATAATAATATTTCCAAATATTTTTCAATTCGAAAAAATATTTACACGTGAATATTAAAATAGAAAGAAAACTTTCAAATAATTACATTTTTATGTGCGGAAAGCATTCAGTGGTAAAGATTATGATTGATATATATATACATATATACACACACACACATATATATATATATTTATTTATTTAAAACTATTTTCTTATAGCGTCTAAAAGAAAAAAAATCTTCCAGCAGTTAGACCGTCAGCAGTTGCGACAGCGGTTGGGAATGTTCAAGTCAAAGGGAAATGAATAGATACCCGATTATAAAAGATCACTACTGGTCGTGTTAATATCATCCAATCTTTCGTAATCAAGTAATCTTTTTAAAACAGATTATATCATTGTGTTTGTAGAGCCTGTGAAGTCTTGGGAAGTGTAGCTCGTTGGGGGGCGGAAATTCCTAGTTTTGTTAGAAAATGTAACTGTGAGTTAAACTTTTATTACAAAAAAAAAAAAAAAAAAAAAAAAAAAAAAAAAAAAAAAATCTGATTTTAAAAAATGGCACCACTTCAAACTTTTTAGGAAATTTACTTTTTAAGTTAAATTTATATCTTGACAATGAGCAAAATGTTATAAATATGCATGCTAAAATTTTTCAGTTTGACTAAAACAAGTCAATTTTTGTGCAAAATATATGAAATTTTATTAAATAAATTCATTGCAATCAGTCTTCCGTAATCGGATAATCTTTTTAAAATAGAAAAAATTAGCATGTTTTTAGACTAATTAACGTGTTTTTCGATTCTGCGGGGTATGCACGGGAGTTGGCGAGCGTAGCTCGAAGGGAGCAGAGCCCACTAGTTTTGTTAGAAAATATAAATGTGAGATAAAACTTTTATTACAAAAAGCAATTTTTTTTCTGATTAAAAAAAAATGCAACACCTCAAACTTTAAAAAAAATTTACTTTTCTAGTGGAATCTATATCTTGAGAATGAATTAAAATATCTAAATATATATATATATGCTAAAATTTTTCAGTTTGACTGAAATATGTCAATTTATGTGCAAAATATGATTAATTTTATTAAGGCTGTTCTCAAATCCAAAGGAGTTACTTTGTGACACATTTCTGATTCATTTTTGTTCGGAAACGCATGAAATTGGCAAGTGTTCTTATTCAGAAACTATGTAATCGAATGGCGATTTACATATTTTGGAAAAGGCAGAAGATCATTTAGAAAATACTGTCAAAGATGGCATTTTAAATCAAATTTCCGGACGCAGCAGCACGAGAAAAAATTAAAACTTGTCGTCACTTGACAAGAATCTCTTATAACTTAATATATTTATCAAAAAATTTAAAACGCTTTTCGATCCTAAATCCCTCCAATAGTCAGATTTTCCAATTGTATGCCTTTACATTTAAAAATGAGTTAGAAAACACGTCAGGTAGTTTCGCGTTGTTGAGCAGGGAATTTGAGAACCGCCTTAAACAAATTAATCTGAGTATATTAAAGAATTTAACCCATACGTATTGATTTTTAGTAAAAATTGCACAAAAGAAACAATTTATATATGAATATGGGAATTTTAATAAAATAAGGATGTGTGTAAAGCCATTTAAATAATGAAATTCATAATTAATCAACTTAACTTAAATTGATAAGATAAAAGATGGCGATAAAAAATATTTCACAAACAATCGAACCCATAAGAGGTGTAATATTATTTAACCTTTTTTTTCTCTTTCTTTTTTTTTAAGCCACCTAAACACATGCAGTAAAAACAATGGTTTTCTACAAGTTAAATGTACTCATACTCAAGGATAAGCATTTTTCTCAATTAAATAAACGCTTTTCTTTACTTAGTATTAAATAAAAACATTAAAGATAAAGGAAAAGGGAAGCAAACACACTTCCTAAAATCTACTTCTTATCATATTAAAATAAAAGTTTACGAACAAAACATTCTTTTTGATTATCGAGGCAAACAGAGATGATTCTCAATGCACTGGCCAATGGTTCTCAGTTCTTACGCAAAATACTGTTGAAAGATACTGGTCATGTCATTGGGGAGGGGGTTGCCCTTGGGAAGTGTCGGATGTTAGGCATTGGGGGGGGGGGGGGGGGCTGACCTTGTACTAATTTCTAAGAAATCGTATGCCGTGCACACATAGACCTTACAATTCAAGATTCTTCCCCTGAGCGTGCACATGTTTTTTGAGATTAGGTGGTAGAAGCGGAAAATAGTAAAGATGTTTTCTTCTTTTGGTATCGGGCAAAAGTAGAGTAAAAATAGTAAAAGAATATGAAAACACCCGCTCGCTAATGTTAAACGTATGGCCATGTTGTTTTCGAATTTCTCATTTAAATTTAAATATTTTAAAAAGTTTTTTTTTTTTTTTTTTTTTGCATAAGATAGCTGAGGTTGATATTTTAGTTGCAGATTTTTTTAATAAAGGTACTTTCACTTTCAAAACCGGTTCCGAAAGTGAAAATACCTTTACTAAACATATCTGCAACTGAAATCGCAAAAATAAAAAATCGTCATATTACGGATCGACCTCAGCTATCTTATGCAAAAAAAAAAAATCTTTGTTAAGTATTTAAATTTAAACGAGAAATTTGAAAGCAGCGTGGCCATAGGTTTAACAATAATTATCGGGTGTTTTCAAGGGAGTGACGACTACCCTTAAATCGTACTTCGAAGTTTTGGAATTGCAAAAGGAAAAAGTGATGACGCTTGAAACCCGATTTTATCTCGTTATTTCAGAAAAAGTTTTTTCATTTTAGAAGCAAAAATTTTCTTTTTTCTTTCTTTCTTTTAGAAATTTAAGTAATTTTTAAAACAAAATTTTGATAAAACTTAAGCTGTTGACGAGGGCTCCTGACGGATTGGGGCCCGGGGCTGCAGCCCCGTAGCCCCCCCCCCCCCTTAATCCGGCCATGATTAGCATTTTCAAATAGAATTTATTATTTTGATAAAACAACTTTCAAAAAGAAAATGTATTTTATTTTATATGTTGCCAAACATTATTAGAAAAACATCGGAGTGGACATTTTTTGAACAAGCGCGCTTTTGTACGGCTTCTTTGCGTATAGCGGCCAACCTTTTGTTATTTTTCAAGTCAACATACGTTAAACCAGAAAATGTATTTAATAAATGAAAATAAAAAAGAATAAGTAGAGCATAGATACAAAACACAAATTTTTAAAGAAATTTTTTGATTCGAAATATGTTTTCTTTTTCACTGGAAAAAAAATACGGAAGATTGGCAGCTATTTCTTTGCTAGGTAAAATATTAACAGGTCATCGTGCACAACCAAATTGCAAAATAAATACAAATTAGAAAAAAAAAAATTAAATTCAGTTGATTCGGTTGATAGAAAGCAATTTCGAGTATTTTTTCGAAAAATAAGATAAAACAAGCTATGAATTTTATTTACTTTTGAACTTTACATGCACATTTCTTTAACATGGATGTGTTTTATACGAACAAATTTTATTCTGTGCAATGGTAATAATATTATCTTTTTTTTTTTCTTTTTTTTTTTTCTTTTTTTTTTTCTTTTTTTTTTTTTTGGCTTTGTATATAACGCTTAATTTGGTCCGCGGCGGTAAACGAGTTTGACATACCTGCTGTATAAGTGCTATACATACTATATGCACATTAAAAGCACGAGATAGATAAAATAAAATGAAAGCATAATATAATAATAATAATAATAATAATAATAATAAAACTAAGCATACATTATGTAACAATTTCTAAACTGTTATATTCGCGATGTTTGTTTTCCTCTGAATTATTACGGCAAAATATGCTATTTCCAAATGAAGTATTTCACAGAAATAATTTACTTTTAATTAAATTATTCTACTTAGCACATTACATATTCTCAAATTATAGCCACAAAAACGTAAGAAAATATTAAACATGAGATAAATAATTGGATACATGAAAACTGTGTGAAATCTTAAAGGCAGTATTCACGCTTGGTACTGAAGCCCAATTTCATTCACTCTTAATAATAATGTATAAAAAATAATGTAAATATAATGCTTTAAAGTAGATTAATTTAGACTTTGTTTTTATTTAAATGCTCGTGTTTAGAAGAAATTCTATAAAAAATAAATATAGCAACTTAAATAGAAAGACAACAGGCGCACCTTTACGGAAGTTAAAATAATTATTTTTAATTGCTAAAGCAAAGAAAACATGTGGTAATTAATATCAACACCATTTGGTTGTAAAAGGATTATCACTGGCACAAAATTTGCATAAAAGTTAAGAGTTCTTAATCTGTTTATTATTTTTGGAAACCATGTGATTAATGAGTTAGTTGAAGCACCCCCTTTCTTTCTTATTAATATACCTGTAAATCTGGTACTATCCATAAAAGTTACTTATATTCTAAAAAAAAAAAAAAAAAAAAAGCTTTTTATGAAATAGTAATTTAATTTTAATTAATTTACGATTATGCGTTGAGAAATCAAATTTTAAATTCGAAAATAAGAAATTAAATAATGTTTATTTTTTTCTTTTTAGTTGCATTACCTTAAAAAAGATTTTTAAAAAAAAACTATGTATTTTTGAAAAAATTCGCTTGTTTGTGATTTCTACCAAGCGTAAAAAATCTGTATATTTTTTATAGTGGAATTCGATGTCAAATTATTACGGAAATGTTTGCCAAAAACATGAAATACCTTCAAAAAATTAATTTTTAATTTCTAGTTATTAATGTTATAGATTGATGATGGATATTTAATGACTTGGTTTTTTTTTATATAATAGTAGAAAAGTTAAAGTGATCATTACTGTGTCAAATTATTAATATTGGATATTTGATTGGGAATATTAACAAAAAATTTAAAAAAAAGAGCAAATTCTAATTTTCAAAATAATAATAATAATAATAATAATAATAATAATAATAACTAATGGGAATTTTTCATTAAAGATTCACATTTGATGCTCTACTCAACAACAAATATCATATGCACACACTTTCCGCTAATACAAAAATCTTTGTTTTCGATGAGTTTCCATGAGCCTTCTAACAGATTATGCTTTGAGCAACATTATATAACATTAATACTTAAATCCTTTTTGACCGCCTAGTATGTGTTTGATAACCGAATATGAAAAGTAAGCAAGATACTTTTACATTACGCACTAAATCTCTTCTGCGCATTTCTTCAAGTCCGTATAATAATAATTCACAGTGACAATAGTAACTAGACATAAAAGAGAAACACATTTCGAGTGCCAGATATTCAGCTCTCGAAACAAGTAAAATGTTATAGCATTGGATATGTGACCCTATATTGTGACGTCAAAATGAGATATGGGGACACTTTTCATGGGGATGGATTTCAAGCTCTCAGTAAAAGGAAAATTCTCTAGCACTGGAAAAGTTCCCCCTTGATATGTATCCCCATCTGCTATGACGTCAGAATGAAGTATGGGGATACTTTTCAAGGGGGAAGTTTTCCAATTTTCGACTTTTCAAGATCTCAGTGAAAAAGAAATTGCCTGTCACTGGAAAACTTCCCCCTTTTAGTTTGGGGGAACTTTTCATGGGGGAAGTTTTCCAATTTTCGACGAAAGTAAAACTCTCTAGGACTGGAAATCTGCCCCCATCTGTGGTGACGTCAAAATGGCGTACGGGGATACTTTTCATGGGGGGAGTTTTCAAGATCTCAGTGAAAAGAAAATCCCATCTCACTGGAAAACTTCCCCCTTCTGATTTGGGGGAACTTTTCAGGGGGAAGTTTTCCAATTTTCGACGAAAGTAAAATTCTCTATGACTGGAAATCTACCCCCATCTGCTGTGACGTAAAAATGACGTATGGGGGAACTTTTCATGGGGGCACTTTTCAGGCGCCTCGTAATTTTATTCTACCAGATGACACTACTCACTTTAATCACTTCCCCACAGTCAGGTAAATCGTTAGTGCTTCTAAGGTGCTGCAAGAGTCCGTATTCTATTCGATATCCCCTTCCTGTTTACACGTGTGTTAATTTCTTCCAAACTTTTTTTACAATGAGTAATATTTTAAAATATACAAACGGGTTTTTATAAGCATGCTCAACGACTTGAAAAAGTTGATATTGGCACCTCAATATATTGAAGTGCAGTTAGGTGCAACAGGGTCAGATATGTTGTTATTTAAAAGGCGGCGTGATAAGGCAGCGTTGAAGCAATGCGAAGTTGAAAGACAAAAAAAAATCACAACATATTTTGTAAAGAAATGAAGTGTTGTATGTGGCTATGCAATAAAATGCCTGCATTTACGCAATAGTCCAAATAAATAAGTTGACGCTGTTTATTTATTTCATAAACAGCATGTTTGTTTAAAAATAAAATTTTTCATATTTAAAAAAAATAGAGTTTTAAGGTCTTTCGGATAATCGGGGCTCTGCTGTATACGAATATTAAATGAAAATCATTCTGCACGCGGGGACCGGTCCACAGTGGTGCATTTGATGCAAAATCCTGGCCAAAAAGGCAGAAATTAAAATTTGCTCAACAACAGCATAAAAAATTGTTGTAAAAAGCATATTTTATAACAGCTAACTGGTGTGTCGACCTACGTCTAATTCAGGAGCATGAGTTATAGAGACGTGCTTTTTTGTTATGATTCGGTTTTGTTATGGTGTTTAAATGTATTTTTTACATGTGCATTTAAATAGTTTTACTTTTCATATAATAAAAAAATAATTAAAATTGAAAATGGGTCATTTCTAAGTCTTTATAGATCTAATTTATTGGAATATATTATCTAATATATTCAAAGCTTTTTAAAACTGTGTCGGTGTTTGCCCGACTATTTTTGAATTATAATCGTATTTCTTATACACTGACGTCCAGAAATTAAGGGGCAGTGACCGGACACTTTCTATTTCAGACGTTTTGTCGAATACCTACCGAAATTCGTGAGGAGATGACCGAAATGCTCTTGAACTTTGAGGATGTAAAGAACATGTTTGACTTCATGTTTTTCGGTGAAGATTTAATCCCGAGGACAATAAGGGGGCAATAATAATTTTAATAATAAAATAATATTTGCGTTTCCCCAAGAAACAGAAAATGCTCAAAATGACTGCAGCAAATGACTATGTATGTCTTGTTCAATCTTTTTGTGCATTTGTGTAAGACTAGCAAGCATATTCTTGAAGAGATTAACGTTGCTGTGAAAAATTCATTTTTTTTTATAGCATGCAGAGTTTTAAACCAAATTTAACACCGCTTTCCAAAAGTTTAACAAAGAACAGCAGAAATAGTATAATTTAATTAAAAGATGAATATGTATTGAATATTTGATGACATATTGGTATTTGTATGAAATAAATTTTAACTGGGTTTTCACTGGTATACTATTAAAACACTCAAAAACCATAGCAACTGTATACTATAGAGACTCAAATTTGCTAAATACTAAATCCAAGTAATCTATATATATATATATATATATGTATATATTATACATTGGTTTATATAAACAAAATTTATATATAATAAAATTAACTACATTTAATTAAACATTACTTATAAATAAAAGAAACCTATCAACAAGTACTTTCCTCTTTATAAACAGTAACAATTGAGTAAACGTTGTATTTATTTTTTTTAATAAATGCATGCATTTATATATATGTAATATTAATTAAGTGTATTTACTAATAGAAAGTCATCAGAAATGGTTTTAACTTAACATGTGAAAAGTAATTTTGGCTAGGATTTTATGCGGCAGCAAAAAGACAGGGTTTACTCTCGGGTTTAGAATAACATGAGTCAAGATGTTGATAGAATCTATCCTCAACCAGGGCCTGTTTACCGAATAGGCCCGTGAAGCGCGAGCTTACCCACTGAAATACAAAGGGGCCCCCAAATTTACTTTTCAAAACTAATTTTTAAGGGGAAAAAATCAGTCAGGTTAAAAAATGTATTTTTTTCTTAATTATAGCTACTAAATTTTCCCCCAGTCTATTACTGACACATTTATACTCTATTTTTTATTCTGTTGATATAATAAAGGATATAGAAACAGTGATTAAATGCAACTTATTCTCATTTTTCTTATGTTTTACATTTTAATTCCAAACGTGCTAAAAATAACGGAAAATTTAATCTGTATAATTATATTTTGTTTATATTCATAAAAAGTGGAGAAATGATATAAAATATGGAGAATAGACCATTTAAATAAAGAAGAAAGTAATTAGCATTCAGTGATACCAAATTTCTGTTTATAAAATAGAAGCAAAATTATGTTGAAGCCAAGCATAAATTTACGTCAAATATTTGTTGTCCCTGCATTGTTCTTAGTACTGGCAAATCCTGCAATTTTTAAAGCATAAAATATATTTTGAAGTTCAAATATTCGCACCTGTTCCATATATGTAAATTCATTTACAAAATTAATTTATTATGTATAATTATTTATATAATATATTTTTATATGTATATAGGTAATTAGTTTTAGTTTAATATTAGTGTGGTTTAGTTGAAATTTTGATGGTAAAATTTCAAATTGTTGAAGCATAATTGGCAGAGTAGAAAGGGGGGGGGGCTGTGTGACGTTGGACTTCCCCTACTTCTAAGTCTTAAGCGGGCCCTGCCCTCAACGGTGTTTTCTTTATTACATTCATTTTACTTGATTTGTTATTGTGTTTTAAAAGAATAATCACTTTTGTAATACAAAGCACTTTCACAGTTACTTATGGTTAAAACAATTGAATTAAAAAATATGCGGTAAATTTCATATTTATGAATCACTCTAAACGTTCCACTAAGTCTTTAATAGTCGTCGCCACAACGAAAACTCTTTACAACCCTTATTAGTGGTCTTTAAGAAAATTAGTTTTGCACCATTAATTGTCCTTATTTCTGATACGGCGCGAGTTTGACCATTGTTAACTTGATGTAAATGGAACTGAACTGGAAAGCGAGTATGATTATTTAAAAGATATTATTCCGAATTTTGCTTTACATGTGTCTGTTAGGCATTCCTGACAGTTCTACATCCGTCATTACACCACAATGCTTGCATGAAATATGTATATTCGTTTTATGGTTGACTTTGTTATTTGATTGTCGGTTTAATCATCGCATTTCACTTCTCATTGACCGAGCATAATTGACGATTCGAGAATGCTATTGTGTTCAGATAATATTTCAAAAATCTTTTCTAATAGCGGTTAATTTAATAAATTACAATAAAATCCGACATGTTTTCTCAAAGTATGGCAAACTTGGGTTATAATATTTTATTAATAATTATGGTAAAGTTAGTTTACTGTTTTAAGACTGTAATACTCAAATAATTGAGGCGTTGATATGGGAAGGGGAGTATGTTCCAAAAATTCCTTTTTCTGTTTTTTAGTTGATGAACTAGTAAATACCCAGGCCAATAGCATGGGAAATAGAGTAAGTCCATATCCCGTTAATTTTTAGGTGCGTTCGTAATTATATAAATACGTAGCATCTATAATCGTCGTCTGGTCCGTCCGTCTGTCCGCATATAACAGCGCAAAAACAACCCAACAGAATGGTTTGAAATTTAATATATAGAATCGTTGCAGAATTTTGTCGAGTCATTTCAAATGTTATGAAAATCGAATCAAAACTTAAAAAGGTATTAATAAAAGTTTTCTTTATTTTTTTAAATCCTATCGCACGTAAATCTATATAATAAAAGCGCAAGTCATGTGACTGAGGACAACAAATACGGGCCAACCACTTCTTTTTTCATATGCTAGGCGACCATTTTTATTCAAAATTATATTTCGAATAAAATTGCATAAAAGTTACATTTTTAGAAAGATCGTTAAAAAAAATTGTTTGCTTGAAAGTTGAGTTGCATTAAAAAATGTATAGATTCTGAGATAGCTTCAGTTGAAATTAGGTTGAAGTTGCAAGCCGAATATCTCAATCCAATTAAAGAAAATAAATACAAGAGATTCATTCATTATGACTCATAAAAATGTTAAACCATGGAGGTAATCATTCGCAAAGCAAGATATACATGGGGAATTTTGCAGCGCTGTCTGGTGTCGAAAAAAAATTCGCATGTGTAAACGTGGCATACGTAATAAGAAAGAAAAAAAGACATGCTCATTCCGCTCATAGCAGACGATCTAGTTCATTTCACTGAAATAATAAGGATGATTTTTTTACATTGTAAAACTAGTTATAATACGAATGCACCTCATTTGTCGCGTTTAACGTACAATTTCAAACTTGTTTTAATTTGTATTTAGATATTTCATTGTAATGAACAAAAATTAAATTTCTTAACAATATTTTGATAGTGTTGGAAAGTATTTCATAATCTATACCGTGAAACATGATTTTTCGTTCTTATTTTTTCAAAAATTCCCTTTTAAGAAACAAATTTATTTCTTAAATGATAAGCCGGATTTTGTAATAATTCACAAATGATTGAAATCGTAAATTTACTTTTCAAACTGTTTAATTTAAAATTTAAATGAGTTTGCGTTATAATGTTCTGCATCGTATTTACTCTGACGTCGATTATTTTGACCTTATGCATATCACGTACTAATTAGAACGATCTTTAGAATTATGATATTTTAAGTAATGTGTGCAGTTATGACGACAAAACTTTGTTTATAATACAAGGTTAAAATAATTGACTTTCAGAAAACATGTTACTAAATACACTGATGTCCAATAATATAATGCTGTCCCTTATAATCCAATGGAATGTGCCCCCAAATTTGTCAATTAGCTCATTGTATTGCTTGTATTTTTCTGATTTTTCACGATATTTGATTGGTCTTTTTATAGGAGTTACTCTATAGAATTGACTAACAAGTCATGAATAAAAGACATTTTGGTACTGTTCGCATATGCACAGTTAAAAGTTATTTCATACAAATGCCCATATCGCATCCAATATTCAATATATTAATCTTTTAATTGCAATATACTGTTTCTACTGTTCTTGAAGTCAAACACGTGCTTTACCTTAGTGTACACTAAGGTAACTGGAACACTTCTTTTTAATCAAAGTGTCTCAAATGTGTTTCCAATGTGTGCTGGGAATTCGCAGTGAGGATGTAAAAGCACGTGTTTGACCTGAAATGTGTTCCGAAATATGCTCCGCTATAAAGAAAGTGTTCCGAAAGTGTACCGAAAGTGTTTTGCTTGGGACATTTGTTAAATCTAAACTTGGGAACGCATTTGAGAACAGATTGGGAACACATTTGGGCACACTTGTGAAATCATCGCTTTCAAAAAGTGCGCTAGAAAGTGTGCTGAAAAAAAGAAGTGTTCTCAGAGGTATTCTAAAAACTGTTCCAAAAAGTGCGCTTCAAAGTGTACTAAAAAAGGTGACAAAATAAGTATTCTAAAAATGTTCTGAAAAGTATATAAATATGCAGTGCTCGAAGTGCAAGGACAATTTGTCAAGAATTTCAGTAGATATTCGACAAACCGTCTAAAAATCGAAAGCGTCCGGTCACTGCCCCTTAATTTTTGTATAACAGTGTAATTAACAATAGTTCAACTTATTAGTCTGTAATGCGCATTATACAAAAATGAATTCTGTTTACAATTCCTAATGGTCTTTTACAAAATTAGTTGTTCTTATTTTTCATAAGGGGCACTATGCTCATGCGGAGGTTTTGCCTATTTTTAATTTGCCACTTTCCAACAGAGTTGAAAAATTTTAAGAATTCAATTAGTCTGCCTGCCGTCTGTCCGTTAATTCTCGTTAATGTACTCGGATTGCCATGTAATTGATATATGTTATTGAAGTTCAATATGTCATGTTGTCTATATTGAAAATGGAGCCTTTATAGTTTGTTTACAGGAGCACTCAAAACAATACCGTTACATTATAGTCTTTGTGGAAAAATCGCTTGCAGTGTATTTTAATGATGTTAATATATTTCAAGCATGTTGAAATTGATATATATCATTGGGGTGCATTACAAGATTGTAACTGTGGATTATGGAGTGCATAGCATTTATGGTGCATTTACAGGGACACACAAAATAATTCGGTACAGTACTATCTATGAACAATAATTGCTGGAAGTGCGTTTTCAGTTGTGGCACGCGTTTTTAAATTGAACTAATTGGTTGCGCATTGCTTTGTGTGTATAAATTGTTTACACCATATATAGGGATGTACAAAAGATATGCTATGGCATGTTCAGTATTGAAAATCAAATGTGTAGCACTTATAGTTCATTTACAAAGACATTCATAAGAATTCCGTTACATTATGGTCTATGGAGAAAAATCGTTTGCAGTGTATTTTACTGATGTTATAATATTTCACGCATAATAAAATTGATATGCATTTCTAAGGTGCATTTAAACATGCTTTCTGAAAAACACGGAGTGCAAAGCATTTATCGTTCTTTTATAGGGTCACACAAAATAATTCTGTTACAGTAATGTCTATGATCAAAAAATGCTGAAGTATGTTTTCAGTTTTAGTGTGCGTTTATAACTTTAAATAAATTTTGCGTATTACGTAGTGTATATAAATTTTATAGATCATATACAGGGCTACACAAAAGAATTCGTAAACATTACTGTGTATGCGAGTGAATCGTTTAAGGGTGTTTTTTAATTGAGCTTTGCATTTTCCATCTGAACTATATTTAATATACTAAGACATGTTTTTAGACTATAAATAAATTCCTATACATGGCTAAGCAATGAGCTGCATACATTGCCGTTTATGGATAATTATTTCTGAAAGTACGTTTTCTATTTTTTTTTTTTTTTTTTTTTTTTTTTTTTTTACTTAAGAAATCTTTTTTCCCCTTATTAAACGGTGAAGTTCCGTTACAGTATTCTGGCAGTGTTTGAAAGTGTTTGATAATCTATGCTTGGCGCATGATTTTTCTTTCCTGTTAATTTGATGCAGACGGAATTGAACTGCAAAGTGAATCCGCTTATACGGTGCCGCAGGCAGCGGGGACCCGAGCCGCAGGTTTTCGTTCAGTTAGAGGTTTATACTATTCCATGTGCAATTTAAGGGATTATCCGGTGCGTGCGTAGCACGACCGTCATACGGTGCCGAAGGCAGCGGGGACCAGGGTCGGAACGACTGCTATACGGTGCCGCAGGCAGCGGGGACCCGAGCCGGAGGTTCGTTCAGTTAGAGGTTTATACTATTCTATGTGCAATTTAAGGGATTATCCGGTGCGTGCGCAGCACGACCGGTATACGGTCGGAGGTTCGTTCGGTTAGAGGTTTGTACAATTCAATGTGCTAATTAAGGGATTACCCGGTGCGTGCGTAGCACGACCGGTATACGGTGCCGAAGGCAGCGGGGACCCGGGTCGGCGGTTCGTCATGTTTGAGGTTTTACAAGATTCGAGATTTTCTACAATTCGAGGCACCGATGTAAATTAGGGGCCCGCTGGCGGGCGAAGCCAGCTAGTTTAAACAATATTATTCCGAATACAGCTTTCACGTGTTCGTTAGTCATTCCTGGCAGGTTTTACATCACACGTGGGCATTGCAATATGCTTGCATGAAATATGCATGCTCATTTTACGGTCGATTCTATTATTTGATTGTCAATTTGAATAGACGTTTCACTTCTAATTGACTTAATGTGATTGATTTATCAACAATGCTTATTGTGCATAGATCTATTTAATCTGCTGTAATGGGGGTCAATTTGACTTGCAAAAATAAATATTACTTGCTTTCTAAAAGAATGACAAACCTGGGTGATAACATTTTATAAATATTTATGATTACAGTTGGTTGGCTGTATTATAGTTTTTGCACTGGAACGGTTACACTGAAAAAAAAAATATTTTACGGTATAATATTGGCATCCCAGCTGCTAGTATTACTGCTTATTTTACAGTTTATTACTGTTGATTTTACGGTAATAATACTGGCACCCCAGCTGCCAGTATTATACCGTAAAATCAACTTTTTAAAAATTATTATTATTATTATTACTTACCCATTATACGTAGTATAGGGTAAATGTTGTAATTGTTTTAAAAATCTAAAAAAATATTTTTTTGACGGATTTACACGTTTCAGACACTGGATATTCCGAAAAACATATTTTTAGAAAAAAAAAATTGCCGTCCGTCTGCCTGTGTGTGTGTGTCTGTAAACGCTCTATCTCCCGAACAAATTGAGATAGAGACTTGGAATTTGGTATATACTTAGTATGTAATAATGGGAAGAAGCTTATTGAATTTCAGTAACCTCGATTATCCGGTACTATTTTTTTCGGACTCTCGAAATATTCGTTCTGATAAAAGGTAATATATAAAAATTTTCGAAATTGTTTATTTTAAGGAGTGAATATGAAAGACAATAAAAAACAAACATAAATTTTGGATAAATAATGAAGTCGATCGGATAATTATTAGTTGACGAGTTATTTATAATCCTTTTTTCCACACTCTTCGATTTTTCATGACCCTGTATTTCATTCAAATTTCAATTCAAAGATATATTTTAATTGGAAATGAGATGCTTAATCCGACGCAGTAAACCGTTAGTTAATAGGATTATCATTTTTGGAGTTATAAGGATGTTTATTTACGCAATTCAGTAATAGAGCATTTTAAAGTTTATGACGTCATCAAGCCACAATTTTATTCGAATTGCAATGCCTTTTATAAATAGTTTACACATGTTTTATTTTTATATTTTATATTATGCATATCCATGATGGGTAAGTATTACGGTAGCCTCCAACGACTATTTTTTTTTCAGTGTAGTGATTAAAGTTAGCGGGTTTCAAAAAAAATTAATCTCATTGAATAAACTTGAAACCATAATTAAATGCTTAAAACTTACAGCGATTGAAAAATACACGAAAAGAAAATACCTTTAACATTTATTTATCAACACAAATAAATGCTTCATCAAAGCAAAAACAAAGTTCTAAGTAATTTATTATAATTTGAAGCAAAAATATCTACTCTCTCTCTATATATAAAATGTTAATGTAACGATTTTATGAAATGATTTTATGAGGCGTTAAAAAAAAAAAAAAAAAAAAAAAAAAAAAAAAAAAAAAAAAAAAAAATTCCTGACGGCTCAGCCTAGAGGCACAGGTAGATTTTGAAGACGCAGACCGTGGGGCACCTGTTTATTGGGAATTGTAGAAGAAATGACCTTTTTTCCATTATGCGGCGGTTGGAACCGCCCTCTTCGAAATCTACCTGTGTCAAGTAGGCGGAGCCAGCAGAATTTTTTTGTTTTTATTTTTTTTGCTGTAAGGGTTAGTCCTATAAAAAACTTGTCAATATAAAAGTTGTAGGTAACATTAAGAGGATTTATAATAAATTTAAGCGGATTTGATATCTTGTGAATTGACGAAGTTAAGAATTTTTTTCTTCTTAAACCGCTACTTTTCCATGCATAAATTTACCATACATAAATTTTCGGCCCTTTTCCTAGAAGTAATAATAACTTTATACGGATTCGATACGTATCATAATTAAGAAGTTATGGTGTTTTTCTGTTTTCACAAAAAGCCTCCCCCCCCCACCCCCCTTAGTTCGATTTTGCCCATTAACGAACTTGACCGAGATTTTTTGCCCCTTGATTTTATGTATCAGTTTGGAAGAGATTTGTGCAGAATTTTTGAAGTAGTCGTCGTGTCCATTAAAAAAGTGGCATAGATAGATAGATAGATAAACATTTGAACGGGGGGTGGTTTTGGGTACTGGGAGTCATAATCGGTGTAGATCTGCAAAATTTTTCCAGAAATTCCAACATAGGGGAGAATGCAATAGGTCAGGGGTTCTCAAACTATGGTACGCGTACCAGTACTGGTACACGAAGCTCCGACTACTGGTACGCAGTCCGATACTGGTACATGGAATAAAATACAGAATGCGACATATTATTATGGAATCAAAAACGCTTCAGGGTTCACACGCTTTTACCACAATTTTTTAACAGAATCTTTGCCTTATTTAAATGCAGAAAAGCATTAGAAATCCCGCAATTAAACAAGGCGCTTACAATATCCGCTATTTAACCCCTTCGCGACGAGCGTCCTTTACAGAATTTATCTTTTACCACCGGTTTTTCATGACAGAAATTTCCGCCTAATTGAATCGCAGAAATGCTATCATTAAATAAGGCAAAGCTTACAATAAAAAGTAACTGGTTGGAATAATTGAGGATTCTGAGCATCTTATGCGGCACATATATGTGTGGCTTGTCCCCAAGGGGTTAAACAGAGGTGCCAAGTTCCCACTAATCTTCCGTAATATGTAGTTTAATCTGACCCAATATAACAACGCTTCAAACCAGAAAAATTATTCGATGAATTTTTATTTAATTAATTTCAAGTTTTATGTGGAATTTATTTAATTTAATTTCTTTAAAAAATTTCTGGTGCGAAACGTGTTAAAACTGGGTTAAATTAACCCACATATTACGGAATATTAATGAGAGGTTGGCACCTATGGGTTAAATATTAAATAGAAAAATTCTATTCAAAAATTGTGGTAATAGCGTACGAACTCTGGGATTGTCTTTATTATCTTGGAAAAAAAATTTCGAATAAGATTTAGGTAAATGCTTTTTCTATTTTTTTGTAACGAGAAATGTTTGTTATAGCAGACTTGCTGAAATTCGCACACACCGCTAATGATACAATCAGTTTTCCAGAATTAAAAACATAATTATTAGATTTATATGGAAAAAAATTGAATTTTTTAATAAAGATCTATTTTTAAAATTAATGCATGAAGCATGAAGTACTTTTAATAAGCGGAAGATCTGTTTTTAAACATGCTTTATAAATTTAATTATCTGAAGGAAAGTCTGGATGCTTGGAAGTAGGAGGAGCTTGTGTGAGGAGGAGCAGTTAAAACGAAATACAATTCTAAGTGTAATCACTGCCTCGTGTAATTTATAACCCATTCTTCTGTTTATAGCAGAAAAGCTTCAAAGAGGTGTTAAAATTAAAGTTTTATTTAAAACATAATTCATAAATTAATACACTCTGTTAATAGAAATATTTTTCTTCACTTGTACAAAATGTGTCTAGTTTCTTTCTATTTCATATAAATCAGTTTTTAACTCAGTATGTTTATTTAAAATGGTGATCTTAAATCAAACAAAAACTGTGGTCATATGCATTACGGATTTGACGTAAGGCATTGTATTTATGTATTGAGGTGATATATACATACATGTATAAAGAAACTTGCAAGTGTTTGTCTACTGCGGGACATTAGTGTCGCATTTAAAGATATGCAGATTATTAATACAAATATATTGAACTTATGTTAAATGCACTAACTAAGCTTTGGAAAAGAAATTCGTTTCTCGTTTAAGAAACCTTGCCACTGTTTCGCACGTGAGCTTATTTCTTCTTCGATGGATTACAGGAGTCCACATTCAAAAGGATAAATGTAACAGAATTTTCGTTGGCGAGAATATCAGAGTACCGTCTGATATTGTCAAAGTCTACTTTTGTTTAGCGCAACATATCTGTATGAACGTGCTCCCCCCCCCCCCCTTTCTTTGTATGAAAAAACAAATACTGGAATAAGATAAAAATCGAATCCGACTTATGACTAAAACTACCTAATATTGAGCCAGACATGCGGAAGCTGTGCTTGATAAAACAAGCCCACCCTTTTAACTGGCGATAGAAGTAAATTAGCGCAATCAGCCTCCGAAAACAGTATATGAATCAGTGTGCGCCGATATATGTCATTATAAGTTTTGTGGTTTTTTCTTTCCTATACCAAAATACTGTATTTTGTTATTGTATGCATTATTAAAAATTAATGATGATATTACTTTTTCTTTCAACGTTATCATAATATTCAACGTCAGTCAGGCAGTAAGCAGAAGAATAAATTTAGTAATGTAATCATTCATTTTTAAATATAAAACCTGCTAAGACGGAAACACAAAAGACCGGATATACATTTCGTTTTAGACAGGTTCCTTTTTATAGGTTTTTGTATATTAGCTTTACGTTTGTTAGCTGGTGGTACGCGGGAATAATGAACTTCGATTTAGTGGTACGTCGGTCTAAAAGTTTGAGAACCCCTGCAATAGGTAGTATTTCTTACGAAATCTACCTAAAAGGTTAAATGGGGCATTTGTGGAATGCTGACGTTTGCAGAACGCTATATACTATTAGTTATTGTGTAGGGCCCCACAAAGAATTGGATTACACTTCTGCCTATGGTCGGTAATTACTTAAAATGCATTTTAGTGTCATTATGTTATTTGACACGCTACGAAATTTGTATATGTTACTAAGGCTTGTTGCAGAGTCTTCATTACAAGTATAGGATTCTCCATTCAAAACATGGGGTTACATGTATAGTTCTTTTACAGGACAACACAAAATAATTCAGATGTATTACACTTTTTCGCCAATTACTGTTGAAAGAGCTATTTTCTGTTACCTTTATTTAACTTATGAGGCTCCACGTATCTTTATGTGTACAACTGTGTCTTTAACTAATTTTTCGAGCGCATTTTAAGCTCACTTCTCACGAACGAATTTCGCTCAAAACTGCAGAATAACCTTCCGCTATTGTGAAATTTATGTACTGATAAATTCATTTCACATTACATTTTTTTCTACGGTGATAGCGCCCCTCGTCAGAAATTGCAAAACTAAAATTTTAAAATGGATTATTTTTATGTTTCCTCATATGGCAACTGTACTCCAAGTTAAAATTAGATAGGATAGATTCAACTCAGCTTTCTTTCATACTGATAACGCCCCCTGAAAAGATTAAAGATTAAAAGATTAAATTTAAAAAAAAAAATATTTTTATGTATTACTGCATGACAGCCTTAAGATAAAAATAGGTAGTACTCAAGGTAAAAATTGGTAACACATATTCCACGCAATTTTCTTTTGTGTTTATAGCGTTCCCTGACGGAAAATGGAATAAAGAAATTTAAATAAATTTGACTTTTTTCTACTTTTACATATAAATGTTTAGAATAAGCTTGTCCCATGGTCAAATATATGTTTTGGCAAAAATGTTTTACATATTTTTTTTATTACGCTGGTAGTGCCCCTGGTGGGAAATTACGTAACTAAAACTTCAAAATGGATTTTTTTTATTTTATATTTTCTCACATGGCAACCATACTACAAGTTTAAATTTTGTAATTACATGTTCAACAAAATTTTCATTTGTCTTTATTGCGCCCCATGGGAGGAAACAGGGAAACCAAATTTAAATAAAATTGTTTTATTATGTTTCAGAGCTATAGCAGCTAAACTAAAGAAAAATTAAATAGCACAAACTTAAAACAATTTTTTTTGTTTGTTTTTTATAGCGTCCCCTGCCCTGAAATAGGGTAACTAATTAAATATATATATATATTTTTTTCTTTATGTATGTTTTTTAATAAATCTTCAGAATAAGCTTCTGCCAAGTCAATTTTATGTTTTCATAAAAATTTTCACATGATAGGTTTTTTATGCTGGTGCGGTGCCCGTGGTGGGAAATTGCACAACTAACATTTTAAAATGGATATTTTTTTTTTCTGTTGGCAACCATATTTCAAGTTAAAATTAGATAGGACAGATTCAACTCAACTTTCTTTTCTGCTGATAACACCAACTAGCAAAAAAAATAATTAACTAAATTTAAATGAATTTTTTTTATGTGTCATCCATTGCATGACAGCATTAAGATAAAAAGAGATAGTACTGATTTAACACAATTGTCTTTTGCGTTTATAGAGAGAGACCCCTGGGGGAGGGGAATACGCTATGAGTGTTAGTATACTGCAGAATATTATGGCTCCGGTACTTTTTTTTCTTAGAAATTAAGCCCTGCATGAAACAGTCAAACGCAAGGTATATGCAGTTAATCTGTCTTCCTGCCTGTCTATGCATACACAAATTAAATTTCTTAACATGCTCTCAAATTCAAGAATTTTTCATTTGTTCCTGGGGCAGATAATGTGTGATGAATTATGAACAAGTTTGCAACGCACGAGTTTGCTGAAAATTTGGGGGTTTGCGCAGTTAACGCCCGGGTGCAAATCCCCCTAGTAATAAATAAAATTCTTGAAAACTATTTTTTACTTTTATTTTTATTCTATTGGATTGTCCGGAAAGTTCGTGACGGTTGGGAAAATTAATTCGTACCGGAAAATTCTGCCCTTTAATTATTAGACATTAGATATAGGAACCAATATCTAATAATTAAATGGTAGAACTTTCCGGTACGAATTTATTTTCCCAACCGGCACGGACTTTCTGGACAACCCAATACATCAATCATATATCTGAGCTTGAATTTTTTTTCATCCCCCACTTTTTTAACACTTTCCAACGTTGTTGAAAAGTGCTTATGAATTCGGTTTGTCTGTCTGTCTATCCGTGCTCTAACTGACATAAACATATTGTCATGCAATTGATATATGTTATTGAGATTTACTGTGGCATGTTCGGTATTGAAAATGAAGTGTGTCACACTTATATTGTTTTTACAGGGACACTCAAAATAATTCTGTTATATTACGGTGTATAGGTAAAAATCATTTGCTGTTTATTTTAATGATATTACACAATTACAAATATATTAAACTTGATATATATCATTGCGGTGCACTACAAAAGACTTACTATAGAACAGGGTGTGCATAGCACTTATAGTTCCTTTACAGGGACACTCAAAATAATTCCGTAACATTACGGTCTATGCAGAAAAATTGTTTCGGTTTATTTTAATAATGTTTCACTATTTGATATATATATATATATATATATATATCACTGAGTTTCAATACAAGAGGCTTACTATCGAATATTGTAAGTATAGCATTCACCATGCATTTACAGGGACACTCAAAAAAAATCCAGGTACTGTCTTTAACAATAATTGCTGGAAATGCCTTTTCACTTGCTGAAAGCGGTTTAAAATATAACACATTTTTTGTCTCTTACTTGGTGTATATAAATTCATATAGAGGACAGCACAAAAGTTCTCGAGTACATTTCCGTTTATTGACGGAAATTCCGGAAGAGGAATTTTAAGCTGTGCTACGCTTTTCCTAACTGAACTAAAATTTAGCATTCTATGTAGTATAGGTATATATACAAATCTATAGATCCTACACAGGGATGCGCAAAAGAGTTCGGATATTTTTTCCGAATACTGTTGGTAATTCTTGAAATTGGGTTTTTAAATATATTATGCATTTTCCAAATTGTTTACTTATGCATCATCTTTCACCTTATTAAACAGTGAAGATTTGTAAAATTATTTTGGAAGTGTTGGAAAGTGTTACATAATCTATGCTTGACGCATGATTTTTCGTTCTTGTTTTTAAATCTTTATTGCAAGACCGAATTTTTTGGATTAGCATACATTTTAATATTCTTTCAAAGATCTAGCCGAGATCTCTGTTTGCTTTTGATATTCTTTCTTTACACAAGAGCTCACTTATCTTGTCAAACATATGTAATATAATGTTGAGAATTGGGAATTTTCTTTGTAATATTTGTAATCTGAAAATTGAGGAAAACCAATTGGTTGTAATATCCGTTGTTGATTTTTTATTTTTTTAACTACAATCCTCTACAATTTTTCCCTCTTTGTCTAATATGATATTTAATTCTGTGGCACATGAGCAGCTCCGTAGAAAAAGGGATCGCGAAGTCTGAACACACTGCGACACACGGCGTCGTATGAAGATACGATTTCAGACATTTCCGATTGAGAAAAAAAAATCGTGGAGCTTATCTAAATTTCAATGAATAGAGTGCATAATCTTCTGAGTTGATATATTTATCCTAGCTCAAGAAATAAATTGCTTAAAAACTTCCATTATTTTGGCCAAAGGTAGTGAGCTTCCAATTAACAACAAAATTAGTTTTGCACCATTAACTTTTCTCATTTCATGTAGAGTGCAGTATAGAGCAGGTTTGACTACTACTAATCTGCTGCAAATATAATTGAATAGTGTAGTGCAGTAGTTCTCTCTCTCGTCCGGTGTGCCGCTAACATTAGTACTGCGCCGTGAGGTGTGCCTCGAAAAATTCAAGTTGCATCCATTTTTAACACTTTCCAACAAAGTTGAAAAGTGTTTATGACTTCGGTTTGTCTGCCGTCTGGCCGTGCTCTAACTCTAGTAAATAAACTCGAATTGCTCTGAAATTTTTGTATGTGATTGGCACTTACTATAGCATGATCCCTATTGAAAATGAAGTGTGTAGCATTTATTACTTATGTACAGGGGCAGTTAAAAGTATTCAGTTACAGTACGGTTAATGGGAAAAAATAGTTTTAAGGGTATTTTGATGATGTTACGCCATTCGAAACATGCTGGAATTGATATATAATTATGTAGCGCATGAAAACATGCTTTTTGTAGAATATGGGGCGCAAAGCACTTATTATTCATTTACAGGGTCGAACAAAATAATTCTGTTACACATTGTTCTATGGGGAAAAATCGTTTGCAGTGTAATTTAGTGATATTTCACTATTTCAAGCATAATAAAAATTATATGTATTACTGAGGTGCACTATAAATTGCTCACCGAATAGTATGGTGTGAATTGCGTTTATCGTTCATTTACACAGGCACGCAAAAGAATTTGGTTACAGTCTTTGTTCGATAATTACAGTCTATGTGTGATAAGTGCGTTTTCAACTTTGGTTTGGAGTTTTAGGTTTGACTAAATGTTTGCATAGTACGTGGTGTGTTTAAATTCTGTTGATCATATACAATGTTACACAAAGGGATTCGTAAGTATTACTAACTATGATAGAAAATTGCTTAAGAGTATTTTTAATTGTGTTATGCATTTTCCTGCTGAACTATATTTAGTTGACTTATAGAAGTTTGCGGAATATAAATAAATTTCTATACAGGGCTACGCACAGAACAAGATACATTGTCGTTAATGGTTGGTAATTGCTGCAAGTAAGTTTTAAGTTACCTTATGCGTATTTTACCTGAATTAAATAGTTTAATATGTGGTGTACAGAAAAATCTTTATATATAATATACAGGGCTAAACAAAAGATTTCGAGAGCATTTCCATCGACTGGAGAAAATTTCTAAAAGTGAATTTTTTAACTGAACTAATTTTTATCATGTTAGTATATATCCAAGTCTATAGATCATAAACAGGGCTGCACAAAATAATTTGACTAGTTTTTTTACTATTAAAGGTAAATGCTAAAACTCGATTTTTAAATGTGTTAGATGTTTCCTAAACTGCTTACCACATATCTTCTTTCACCTCATTTACCGGTGAAGTTTTGTTACAGTTTTCTCGATGTGTCGGAAAGTATTTCATAATCTTATGCTTGACGGATGTTTTTTAGTTCTTGTTTAAGAATTAACCCAGTCATCGGTACTTTAATAGTTCATGGATGATTTGGAAGTTTACTTCTCTGTTTATGTACTTTTTACAGGAGTATGCAAGAAAAAGACGAAATTGGTCTCACCTCTTGAGATAAATTTAATTCTTTCAAAGAAAAGTCATGTCTCCTGAAGGTATTATTAGATTATAATATAAAATGCAGTAGAAATGATCGGTGGAAAATGATTTAAGAGTAATGACCAAGGCTTTACAAATTTGATAAAATCTGGTAGCCAGAAAAAAAATTCTAGTTGCCAGTAAAAAATATTATCCCCCCTCCCTTTTCTTATCATTGATTCTCAAAAAGCACGAAAGTTTTTTATTATTTAATTGAGGAAAAATAATAACAGGCATTGTGTAGAATTATTAGTTACATAGTTTAGAACGATAATATAAACTAAGTTTTCTAATGAAACTTATCAAAATCATATATAGCTTTCAAAAAAATAAAAATAAATAAATAGTGTAAAAAGTGAATTAACCCGCATGTTCGAAAAATGCTGATTGCCGAATGCTTCAAATGTCTGGATAGTTGAATGCTACAAAATCTATATCTGCTGAGGAGCGCATCGACGAGATAGTGAAGCAGGAAAACAAGTTTTCGCCTATTTTTCTGTCGAAGTCTCAAATAATTCTGAGCTGATTATTTTAAAATTTACATTTGATGAAATTATTTTTGCCAAATTAAAAACAAATGTTTAAAATATTTTTTGTGTGAATATAGTTTCAAAGTTTATTTTTCAATATTGGGAAAAGGGGGGGGTGGGTGCCATTTGTGCTCATTTCAAGAAAGCTTAGGTCAATTTTTGTACAAAAAAGAAACAACAACAAAAACCCCATTAGATTAAATAACTTGGTTGCCGGGTAAAAATATTTAGTCGCCATTGGTGACCTGGCGACCGTATTTGTCGAGCCCTGATAATGGCTATTCAAAAGTTTAAAAAAGAAAGTATTAATATTATTCAATATTAATATTTTCAATATTTCAATTTCAAATATTAATATTATCTTATTAATAAAAAGAAACAAAAAGTCAAGCTCAGATATATCTTTAAATGCTAATGTATATGTCGGTAGGCGCTGATTGAGAAATCTGGCTCTCTGCAAAGACCTCAGTTAATTGGAGAATCATCTTCCTTTTTCCAAATTTTTCCATCCTTCCTTTTTGCAAAGAGGCTAAAGCAGCTTTAGGCTAATTGGAAAATGATCATTTTGTTTCTCGATCATCCTGATATTTGTCAAGCTTATTGGAAAGAGCTTGTTGAGCGTTAGTCTAATTGGAAATTGTCCGTTTATTTCTCAATCAGCCTGATTTTTTTGCCAGACTCATTGCAATGAGCCTATGAAGTTTTAGGCTAATTAGAAAATACTACATGTTTGTCCAAACAGCCTAGTTTCATCATCCAAGGTTTACTAGCTGACCCAACCGTCGTTGCCCGGGCTCGTGATAATAAATTAAAGAAAAAAAATCAAGTTTTTATTATTTTATATCTTTTACCCGATTTTGTATAAAATTATTTTTAAGATAAAAAATTCGTGAAAAAATATTGATGTTTAAGGATAAAAGAGCTCATCTAGGGATAAAGAGCTTTCTTGTTCTTTTTGCCCGAACTCTTTGAAATCTTTATTGGTTATAAATAAAACGGTTTTACAGCTCGTGTAAAAATTTCGTGAAAAAATATTGTTAGTTGTAAAAGAAATGTTTTCTTCTCGCTTTTTTTGTTTGTTTGCTTGTTTACGCGTCGGCTCCTTTAACATAGCAATAAAAAAAATGGTTCTCATCTTCGAACTCTTTGAAATTTCAATAGATTATAAATATAACTGTATCTAAGCTCTCTTTAAAATTTTGTATGAAATTATATTTTAACATGAAAAATTCGCGAAAATATATTGATATATTTAGTGATAAAAGCGCTCATTTTCTTTTTTACCTAGGTTCGTTCATAGTTTTAAAATAAAAAGTTCTTTTTGTCCGAACTCCTTGAAATCTTTATTGGTGATAAATAAAACGGTTTTACAACCCGTGTAAAAATTTCATGAAAAAATATTGTTATCTAGTTGTAAAAGAAATGCTTCTTGCTTTTTTGTTTGTTTGTTTTCGCGTCGGCTCCCTTAACATAGCAATAAAAAATTGTTCTCATCTTTCGAACTCTCTGACATTTCAATCCGTTTTAAATATATAACTGTATCCAAACTATCTTTAAAATTTTACGAAAAAATATGCATATTTAGTAGTGGAAACATAAGTTCTTTAAAGAAAAAAAAAAAAAAAAAAAAAAGCTTTCAACGCATTAGCCATACTACGCCATCCGTTTTCAATCAAACCTTTTCAATCCCCCTGGCTAAACAGGTGAGGGTTAAACACTTTTCCCGTTTCTGAGGGTAGAAGCCTTCAAAAAAACGTTGAAGCATGCGCAAAGAAACGATTTTCGTGTGGAAAAGTGAGCATTAATTTCACAGAATGAGCTTTTCGCTTTAAATATATAGATTGTAATAAGTCCAAGGTAGTTAAAGTTATTCCTTTTTTAGTATAAAAAATGGGAGCACAGGAACATAAAATGCCTAAAAAAATATATAAGAAAACTATCTAATTGAAAGATTTCATTGACGCAACTGAGTGTCTAAGATTAATAAACACTTTATTTATATTTTAAGGGTATATTTTTTGCAAACACCCCGTGCAGAAGTATCAATAAGTCTGCAGATGAAGCAGATTTTTAATGTTTTCCCAGGGTTGTGTACAGAAGGTGAGTTGCTAAAGAAAAATAATTATAAAGCATTATAAGAGATATTGCTGTATCAATAAAATTTGCAGATAAGGCAGATTTTTATGGTTTTCCCAACATTACATAGAGAAGATGGATTGCTGAATGAAATTAGGCACAGTACGAAAACTGCTGTATTTCCAGATATGTTTATGACCGTGATTACTTGAGATTAGTGATTACTTTAATTTAATTTGAAGTCTGCAGTGCACTTTAAAAAAAAATAGCCCACAATGCGCCTGGTATGCCTTACTTATTCAACAATATATAATTTCTACGTAATGTTGGGGAAAAATAAAATTCTTTCTTACCTGCAGATTTATTGCTAATCTTTAGGAATCTTTACCTATAAAAGGTAATGTATTTATTAACCTTAATTATCAATCAGGTGCATAAATCAAATCTGTCAATAAAGCAATTTTCTTCGTATTTTTTATTTTAATCATTTTCACTAAGCAGCTCATCTTCTCTACATAATGCTGGAAAAATATTAAAAATCTGCCCCACCTGCAGATTTTAATATTACCGAAATTTTCTGGTCCATTTTTTTCTTCTTCTTTTTTTTTTCTTTTGCTTTTATTCATCAACCCATCTTTTCTACACGTTGGAAAACATTAAAAATCTGCCTCATATCAAAATTTCATTAAAACAGAAATTTTCATTTATATATTTTTATAACAATTTTCATTCGGTGATTCATCTTTTCTACGTAATGCTTGGAAAACATTAAAAATCTGCCTTGTCTGCAGTTTAAGTTATTTTGAATCACAGCATTCCAGATTAGGTTTATACTCACGGTAATCATTTTGTCTGGATGCTTAGCGAGTAATGAATTAGTCTTTGATTCGTTCTTTGATTTTTGTTCAGTAGAACCTCAATTTATTGTTTCCATATACTAATTCGTTTTCGTAAATTAATCATTTCGACTCAATGATACCAGCATAAACGTTACTAATATAGCAAATAAAATGTCCTGATTTTTCCCCCCTTTACAAAATTTGTGTTTCCCAATTGTAAAATTTCTGAGTTTTAGAGTAAAATAAGATGAAAACGTTTGCAAGATTACGTTTGCAAAATTGATTCATTCATTCTTTATTTATTTATCTGAATTTATCTTATCTATCTTTTTTTTATTTCCAACCGTTTCCAGAGCAGTTGGTCCAGCTGGACCCTGCTCGGGCCTCGGACACAGTTCAGAAAACTCGATTGGTTGGTTGATTGAAGGGGGTTTTATTGGCGCAAAGTCACTGGATGGGACATGCCGCGCCAAGCACAAGGTCAAAACACAGGGGTCTCAGATTATTAAAGTCCAGACTTGTGGTATCCAACTATTTTGCATGAAAACCGTTTGCCACCAATACTTCCGAATTGAAATCTTTGTCTTATTAAATCTAAAGATTTCTATCGTTAAATAGGGCAAATTAACTCTATACGAAAATGGTGATACCTCTACAGACCGCGGGGTTGTACACTCCTGGTCTAAGACAAGGCCTGTCGAACCTTTCAGTAAGTAGTGGCAAACCTCAGCTGGTAGCAAAAAATTAAAGGCGCCATCATTCACATGATTCGAAACATACAACAATATTATCTCACAATAGTCGTGGTAGCATTTACACACATGTTTTTCTTTACGATACACGTGCGTTTCACTGTTGTCACCATAACATCCCTACAAGGCAGAACATAAATCATCGAAAATTTAACATTATATATTTCTGAAAGGGGCTTATCTCAAAAAGTTTTGCAAAGGAGAGAGCCAAAATTATCAAAGCTGATTGAGAGAGAAAAGCATGTAAACATTAATGATTTTAAAACAAAGAACATTTTGAATTGGATTTAATATTTTTAATTAAAAGCTAGTAAGAAGGAACATTCGAACGGACGCCAAGAAATCCTTTATAGGCACCGTGTTGGACAGCTCTAAAATAGACTGTATCGTAGACTCTTACCTAGAATAGACTGTATTGTAGACTCTTACCTAGAATAGACTGTACCGTAGACTCTTACCTAGAATAGACTGTTCGTAGATTCTTACCTAGAATAGACTGTACCGTAGACTCTTACCTATAATAGGCTATACCGTATAGCCTATACCTAGACTATATCCTATCTATTGAACTACAGTCCTAAGCGGAACGGGTAAACGAAAATTCTACTTCAAGTCAACCCGAAACCCGACCTAAATTTGACAAATATGCAGGGTGATTCAAATTCATGGTACAAACTTTAAGGGTTGGTACAGGGCTCTGTAACAAACAATTTTTGTATAGGAAAGCAGGGTCGGAAATCCATTTATTTAGTCAAAATTACAGGGCGTCTCACGTCAGCGAAGTCGCATTTTCGCTCATAACTTTACCAGCAGTGAAGATATTTTAACAAAATTTGCAACACACTCATCTTTGTATGAATCGTAAGCATATTGTAATGATTCTGTTAAAATATCTCCACTACTGTTAAAGTTATGAACGAAAACGCGACTTCGGACTGGCGTGAGACGCCCTGTAATTTTGACTCAATAAATGAAATTTTGTGGTTTCCTATACGATAAATGATTTTTACAGTAGGTTGGTACAGGACACTATAAAAAACATTTATTATATTAGAAAACCAGGGTCAAAATTTCATTTATTTAGTCAAAATTACAGGGCGTCTCACGCCAATCCGAAGTCGCGTTTTCACTCATAACTTTAACAGTAGTAAAGATATTTTAACAAAATTCGCAAGAGTCATCTTTGTACGAATCATAAGCATATTGTAAGGATTTCGTTAAAATATTTTCACTACTGTTAAGGTTATGAACGAAAACGCGACTTCGGATTGGAGTGTGACGCCCTGCATTTTTAACTATTATAAATGAAATTTTGACCCTGGTTTTCTATAAAAAAAAATTTTTTGTTACAGCGTCCTGTGCCAACCCTTAAAGTTTGTACGGTGAATTTGGAGTGGCCCTGTATATATATATATATATATATATATATATATATATTCTTTTAAGCTTGCATATAATTATTTATAAAATGAAAATTTAATTTGACTTCTACAATAATATTTTAGATTTTATGGGTTTATTTATGTTTTGAAATTATTTAAATGTTGACATATGTAAAAATAAATAGATAAAATAATTTTATACTGAAAATTTACTTAATCAAAATAATTAATAGTTATTTAGATATTGTTTTAATCTTTAACTAGATGGCAGCACCATATAATGATTTTAAAAAAACTATTACTATTATTCTTTAGTATTATTTTTTAGTTATTGTTTATTATAAAACCAGATGGCAGCACCATATAAATTTTCACAATTTTTTTTTTTTCTCTTTTAATTGAAAACTTGGAATACAAGTGAAATTTTTAAATATTCCAATAATATAATATATATATTAAAATTATTTAAGTTAAAAAATATTTTTAGTAAATGAATTTATAGTTTTTATATTATTTATTTGTATTTTTACATTTTAAATTAGAAATAGTTAAAATCACAATGGTTAAATTAATAACCTGCTACTTTTAGAAAATTAACTGTAATTTTAACTTGTACGTTTGAATTCACTTATTCACTTTACCATGTGCTTAGCACAAAACATTTTTGGCTTCGGATTCTGGACAAATTTATGTTGTAATGTATAGATTTTCTTTGTCTTCCTTTGTATTTATTTGTTTATAAATGGATTTATTTTCTTCCGTTTGATTTGTAGTGTTCTATTTTCAAAGGTATCCTTTTTTTTTTCCAATTTCTTTCCAATGATTGTTAGGGCTTGGAATTGTCACAAAATTTTGGCTTTAAGCTTGTGACAGTTACAGAAAACAATCATTCTTTGCTTATAATGTGGTTTCCCAGCCCTTGAAAAAGTAAATTACATTATAAGCTTGCATTTGTGTTTTTTTTACTTATGTTTCACTTTTTGAATAAATACTTCATTTGTTAGGACTATGTTTTATAATGTGTAATTTGACATAGCTATTTGGGGTAATAATTTCATTGCATTTGGTCAGTTATTTCTGTTTCAATGGTTAATTTTTGCAATAAGTTTTTATATATATATATATATATATATATAACCATAAATGAAACATTACCATAACACCAACTTAAACTATGAAATAATGATTAAGTATGTAATAATTAGTTGTCAATGAATGTATTCCCCAACACATTGAATATGGATACGAAAAACGTATTTAAAAGAATAAGAAATTAAATTAAAAATTGAATAAATGTAATTGAATGAATGAAATGAAATTTGTGGAATTTAGACAGAATTTTCAAGTCCCAAATGCCTAAATACCAGAAATAAAATTAAATGAGTGGTTTCATCATCATATTAGCCAAAACATTGCTAAAGAATATGATTTTGGGACTACCTATTCATAAACATTGAATCAAACTTGTGAAAAAATAAAAAATAAAATACAATATTAAAAAGGAAAGAAGCCTATAATAAACAGATAAAACATGAAATAGACTCAGAAAGTATATATATATATATATATATATATTGTCAATCTAAAACACGAAATCAAAGAAAATTAATGTATAATTTAATACATTTGTTAAAAAAAAAAAATCTTGAAAAAGTTTTTGAAATATTCTTTATTGTTAATATTTTTAGTTGTAGCCATAGTATACAGCCACGGATGAAACTTTCCCACATAATTTCAAAAAATAACCCTTAAGCGACACTTTGGCTATTAAACGGAATTAAAAGTAAACCATTTGTCAAGTAATTAATATTCCCCGGGGTTATAATTTGCTGTAGTTCTAAAATCATACAACCATTAAAGACGAAAATGACAGCAATGGATCGACATTTCCCCCTAAAGCGAACTGATTTATAGGGATTTATTGATGACGAATTGCTTATGAAAGCAAGATAAGAAGCAATTATGAGCTTACAGGTATCCAGTTGTTTGTCATTTGATCGTATCACGGAGTTATTGTTGACGTTTGTGATAACACTTGCGATATCATTCATATTACACAAACTTTATTATTAATCACTTTTCAAATCACGGTATTTAAAGGTAGTTGGAGGAAAGACCGATTGCCGTTTGCTTTATCGATAGAATCGATTTCTAGGCACAAACGATTCTACTGTTGATGGTTTAATCGAACTTGCGATGTTATGATTTTGTTAATCTTCTGCGACTGCGATACGTGAAGCTATGCTCTAACGAACGTTGATTGTTTGGATAAAAGGAATCAGTAGATACAATTAATGTCTTTCTCAGGCTATTTGTTTTTTCGAATGCATTTCTACTTGACTTGATCACTGTCCTTTCTTTATTATTCTCTCATCAGAAATTAAAATCTTCAGTATCATTGAAAACCTTCTTGTGTGTATATATATAGAAGTATGAAGGTCATAAAGTCTGTTTATTATGTTTGTTGAGCGATTTCTGCTTTTTTATGTGGCTTCTTTTCTCTTTTTTAACACTTTCCAATATAGTTGAAAAGTGTTTATGAATCCGGTTTGTCTGTCTGTCTGTCGTTGCGTAAATATAGTCGGATTGCCTTGAAATTGATATATGTTATTGGGGTTTACTATGGCATGTTTGGTATTGAAAATTAAGTGTGTATCATTTAGGGTTATTTTACAGGGACACTGAAAATAATTCCGTTACATTGCGGTTGAGGTCTATAGGGAAAAATCGTTTGCGGTGTATTTTAATGATAATACGCTATTTTAAACATATTGAAATTTATATATATCACTGATGTGTATTACAAAGAATATGGTGTGCATAGAATTTATCATTCATTTACAGGGTCACACAAAAGAATTTGGCTACAGCACTACATATGAACAATAATCGCTGGAAGTGCGTTTATAATTGTGGTACGCATTTTTAAATTTTACTATTTTCTGCATATTACTTGGTATGTATAAATTCTTACATCCTATACAGGGCTGAACAAAAGATGTCAACTTCATTTCTATTTATTGACGGAAATATTTGAAGCGGAATTTTTAATTGTGCTATGTATTTCCTAACTGAAGTAAATTTTAGCACACTGAATAATATACATCCAAATCTATAGATCACTTACAGGGCTGCACAAAAGAATTCGGATATTTTGTTCGACTATTGGTATAGTAATTGCTGAAATTGGGTTTTAAAATTTGTCATGCGTTTTCGAAATTGTTTGCTTAGTAAATTGTGAAGTTTTGTTACAGTTTTCTAGCTGTATTGGAAAGTGTTTCATAATGTATGCTTGACGCATGATTTTTCGTCTTTTTTTTATTTATTTAGTTGGAAAATATGTGTAAAACCTATACATAATCAAAACAAAACTATAAAATATATTTTAATCAGTGTTAAGTTATAGAGTATATCGCTATTCTAAAAAGAAAATGTAACTAATGCTGTGGCTATTGTAATTGAATTTATTGTGACCTTTTCGTTTTCTCGGATTATCCTGCAAAAACTATTGCACACAAAAACATTAAAACTGGTAGTTTTAAAGAAAAATGTATGATAAACACGTTGAAGCAGATAGCTTTTAAATCGAACAATTATTTTAAATCTGGTTAATACTGAAATCGGCCAAGATAATTCAGCTACAAGTTTTATAGGATCAAAAACTATGCATGGCAATTTAGCCATCTTTTGCAGGCATTTATTTGACTAGATTGTGGTGTGCAATGTCCAATCATTTTTTTTTTTAATTTGTCTAATTTTTTAAGTTTTTTTTTTCAATTTTTTATTCAAAATTTCGTTATTTGACTAGCGATTTAATTCATATTATGAAATAGCCGCTCTTACTTGCTGTTGCCAGATTTTGAAAAGCCCAAATAATAATATATCCAAACATTTTTCAATTTAAAAATATATTTACACGTGAATATTAAAAAAAGTAAGAAAATTTTAAAATAATTAAATTAATATGTGCGAAAAGCATTTAATGTTGAAAATTACATGATATTTAAAACTATTATTTAAAACAATTTTTTAATAACGCCTAAAATAATATTTTTCTTCTAGAGATCAGGAAATTCCGGGAAGCACCAACATTTTTACTTAACCAATTTATACAAGCTAATTTTAAAATGTTTAATTGATGTTACTTAGTCAATCATGAAAATAGCCTTCAGCTGTCGGGACAGCGTTGGATGCGGCTTTTGAAACCGAAAAATGGCCCAGTCAAAATTAAATTCATGGCTACTCGGTTACAGAAGATCATCTTAGTCGTGATAATATCATTCAATCTTCTGTAATATAGTAATCTTTTTTAATTTAAAGCAAATTAGTGTGTTTTTTAGAGCCTGTGTGGTCTGGACAGTGAATGGAATTGGTTTAGTAATTTAATACAAATTCTAAAATTCAACACCAAATATACACAAATTTTTCCGTAAAATTTTAGAGAATAATTTCATTTTTCCAATAAAACAGTGCAATTTTCGTAATTAACATTTTGAGATTACAAATCCGTATAAATGCTGCAAGTTTTCGGTAAATTTTACGGAATATTTCTGTATTGCTTTCAAAACAGTTACAAGTTCCGTCAATGATGTTTAGAAATAGTCACTGTAACTGGAAAGCGAAGTAATTAATTGTTGTATATACAGTTGTCTTACAGTGGAATTATTTTCAATGAAACGCCAATATTGCATAAATATTGACTTTATACTGAAAATATTTCGAACAGAACGCCAATAGTGTCCAATACACCGGTATAATTTTCGTAATTAACATTTTGAGATTACAAATCCGTATAAATGCTGTAAGTTTTCGGTGAATATTTCTGTATTGCTTTCAAAACAGTTACAAGTTTCGTAATTAATGTTTAGAAATAGTCACTGTGACTGGAAAGCGAAGTAATTAATTGTTGTATATACAGTTGTCTTACAGTGGAATTATTTTCAATGAAACGCCAATATTGCATAAATATTGACTTTATACTGAAAATATTTCGAACAGAACGCCAATAGTGTCCAATACACCAGTACAATTTTCGTAATTAACATTTTGAGATTACAAATCTGTATAAATGCTGTAAGTTTTCGGTAAATTTTACGGAATATTTCTGTATTGCTTTCAAAACAATTACAAGTTTCGTAATTGATGTTTAGAAATATAGTCACTGTGACTGGAAAGCGAAGTAATTAATTGTTGTATATACAGTTGTCTTACAGTGGAATTATTTTCAATGAAACGCCAATATTGCATAAATATTGACTTTATACTATAAATATTTCCAACAGAACGCCAATAGTGTCCAATACACCAGTACAATTTTCGTAATTAACATTTTGAGATTACAAAACCGTATAAATGCTGCAAGTTTTCGGCAAATTTTACGGAATATTTCTGTATTGCTTTCAAAACAGTTACAAGTTCCGTCAATGATGTTTAGAAATAGGCACTGTGACTGGAAAGCGAAGTAATTAATTGTTGTATATACAGTTGTCTTACAGTGGAATTATTTTCAATGAAACGCCAATATTGCATAAATATTGACTTTATACTGAAAATATTTCGAACAGAACGCCAATAGTGTCCAATACACCAGTACAATTTTCGTAATTAACATTTTGAGATTACAAATCCGTATAAATGCTGTAAGTTTTCGGTAAAGTTTACGGAATATTTCTGTATTGCTTTCAAAACAGTTACAAGTTTCGTAATTAATGTTTAGAAATAGTCACTGTGACTGGAAAGCGAAGTAATTAATTGTTGTATATACAGTTGTCTTACAGTGGAATTATTTTCAATGAAACGCCAATATTGCATAAATATTGACTTTATACTGAAAATATTTCGAACAGAACGCCAATAGTGTCCAATACACCAGTACAATTTTCGTAATTAACATTTTGAGATTACAAAACCGTATAAATGCTGTAAGTTTTCGGTAAATTTTACGGAATATTTCTGTATTGCTTTCAAAACAGTTACAAGTTTCGTAATTAATGTTTAGAAATAGTCACTGTGACTGAAAAGCGAAGTAATTAATTGTTGTATATACAGTTGTCTTACAGTGGAATTATTTTCAATGAAACGCCAATATTGCATAAATATTGACTTTATACTGAAAATATTTCGAACAGAACGCCAATAGTGTCCAATACACCAGTACAATTTTCGTAATTAACATTTTGAGATTACAAATCTGTATAAATGCTGTAAGTTTTCGGTAAATTTTACGGAATATTTCTGTATTGCTTTCAAAACAATTACAAGTTTCGTAATTGATGTTTAGAAATATAGTCACTGTGACTGGAAAGCGAAGTAATTAATTGTTGTATATACAGTTGTCTTACAGTGGAATTATTTTCAATGAAACGCCAATATTGCATAAATATTGACTTTATACTATAAATATTTCCAACAGAACGCCAATAGTGTCCAATACACCAGTACAATTTTCGTAATTAACATTTTGAGATTACAAAACCGTATAAATGCTGCAAGTTTTCGACAAATTTTACGGAATATTTCTGTATTGCTTTCAAAACAGTTACAAGTTCCGTCAATGATGTTTAGAAATAGGCACTGTGACTGGAAAGCGAAGTAATTAATTGTTGTATATACAGTTGTCTTACAGTGGAATTATTTTCAATGAAACGCCAATATTGCATAAATATTGACTTTATACTGAAAATATTTCGAACAGAACGCCAATAGTGTCCAATACACCAGTACAATTTTCGTAATTAACATTTTGAGATTACAAATCCGTATAAATGCTGTAAGTTTTCGGTAAAGTTTACGGAATATTTCTGTATTGCTTTCAAAACAGTTACAAGTTTCGTAATTAATGTTTAGAAATAGTCACTGTGACTGGAAAGCGAAGTAATTAATTGTTGTATATACAGTTGTCTTACAGTGGAATTATTTTCAATGAAACGCCAATATTGCATAAATATTGACTTTATACTGAAAATATTTCGAACAGAACGCCAATAGTGTCCAATACACCAGTACAATTTTCGTAATTAACATTTTGAGATTACAAAACCGTATAAATGCTGTAAGTTTTCGGTAAATTTTACGGAATATTTCTGTATTGCTTTCAAAACAGTTACAAGTTTCGTAATTAATGTTTAGAAATAGTCACTGTGACTGAAAAGCGAAGTAATTAATTGTTGTATATACAGTTGTCTTACAGTGGAATTATTTTCAATGAAACGCCAATATTGCATAAATATTGACTTTATACTGAAAATATTTCGAACAGAACGCCAATAGTGTCCAATACACCAGTACAATTTTCGTAATTAACATTTTGAGATTACAAATCCGTATAAATGCTGCAAGTTTTCGGCAAATTTTACGGAATATTTCTGTATTGCTTTCAAAACAGTTACAAGTTCCGTCAATTATGTTTAGAAATAGTCACTGTGACTGGAAAGCGAAGTAATTAATTGTTGTATATACAGTGTTCTTACAGTGGAATTATTTTCAATGAAACGCCAATATTGCATAAATATTGACTTTATGCTGAAAATATTTCGAATAGAACGCCAATAGTGTCCAATACACCAGTACAATTTTCGTAATTAACATTTTGAGATTACAAATCTGTATAAATGCTGCTAGTTTTCGGTAAATTTTACGGAATATTTCTGTATTGCTTTCAAAACAATTACAAGTTTCGTAATTAATGTTTAGAAATAGTCACTGTGACTGGAAAGCGAAGTAATTAATTGTTGTATATATACAGTTGTCTTACAGTGGAATTATTTTCAATGAAACGCCAATATTGCATAAATATTGACTTTATACTGAAAATATTTCCAACAGAACGCCAATAGTGTCCAATACACCAGTATAATTTTCGAAATTAACATTTTGAGATTACAAATCCGTATAAATGCTGCAAGTTTTCGGCAAATTTTACGGAATATATCTGTATTGCTTTCAAAACAGTTACAAGTTCCGTCAATGATGTTTAGAAATAGGCACTGTGACTGGAAAGCGAAGTAATTAATTGTTGTATATACAGTTGTCTTACAGTGGAATTATTTTCAATGAAACGCCAATATTGCATAAATATTGACTTTATACTGAAAATATTTTGAACAGAACGCCAATAGTGTCCAATACACCAGTACAATTTTCGTAATTAACATTTTGAGTTTACAAATCCGTATAAATGCTGTAAGTTTTCGGTAAATTTTACGGAATATTTCTGTATTGCTTCCAAAACAGTTACAAGTTTCGTAATTAATGTTTAGAAATATTCACTGTGACTGGAAAGCGAAGTAATTAATTGTTGTATATACAGTTGTCTTACAGTGGAATTATTTTCAATGAAACGCCAATATTGCATAAATATTGACTTTATACTGAAAATATTTCGAACAGAACGCCAATAGTGTCCAATACACAGTACAATTTTCGTAATTAACATTTTGAGATTACAAATCCGTATAAATGCTGTAAGTTTTCGGTACATTTTACGGAATATTTCTGTATTGCTTTCAAAACAGTTACAAGTTTCGTAATTAATGTTTAGAAATAGTCACTGTGACTGGAAAGCGAAGTAATTAATTGTTGTATATACTTGCAGTGGAATTATTTTCAATGAAACGCCAATATTGCATAAATATTGACTTTATACTGAAAATATTTCGAACAGAACGCCAATAGTGTCCAATACACTAGTACATACTATACGGATTATCAATAAAGACATTGCTGTAAGCTCAATGGTAACAAAATCGCGAGTACAAAGACATTAATGGCATAAGTACATCACTAGTCAACACATGCACATTAGTTGTTGAGATAGAGCGGCAACAAAATTTGTGTCACACACAGACTAACAGACAGACTTTTACCATAGTTAAATCTTGTTCAGGACATCAAAAAATGGAAGTCGAAAATTTTTGCGATTCCAATACTTTCTTCTTATGCCTATAGAAGGAAGTAAGAATAGTCAAATCGTGTTTTGGACATTAAAATTAAATTATTAATTAAATATCTTCATTATTTTTAAAGTTAGAAACAAATATCTCGGTTTCGGATTAGAAGGACACGCCCTGTGTTTTACCAGAGTAAATGGACTATGACCTTGGCTTCTTATATAAAACTAGCTGATACGCCAGGGGTTGCCTGGTTCCATCAAAAAATGGTACCAAACGAGAAAACACGCTGAAAATCGATGCACGAAACCCTTCCTCTGGTAACCCTTTCGCCTGTCGGAAAGAGGTCTCGTCACCTGATCAAGTTTCTAAATTACGAGACCAATTAATTTCTCTTCCTTAATGTTTGCCTTTTTTTTAAATCTGTCAATTCAACAAAGTTGAATAGAAACCTTGAACCGTCAAACAAAGATAACAGTAGCAAACCACTAGAGAGCAAGCACTGCAGCGATGCCAAAAGAACTATAGTCAGGTGGATCACAACCATGCTGTGATCCACCTGACAGGCAGTGATCTGATCACAGATTATCTGATCACAGCATGGCTGAGATCAAACGATTTCCGCGCCACTCCCAGGTACTAACTCGTCAAGCTAGGCACTCATGCCGGGCTGGTAGGGGCCTGGTTAGCGGTATAAAAAAAAAATAGAGATAGACAGACCCCGAAGCGGCAGTAAATTTAATACGACCCCCTCAAATATCCGGGCCATTTGATTCAGGCGGGTCAGTTTTTGGCCAAAATTAAGCAAAGTTACCTTCCGATTTTCACAAAATTGCCATTTTCGGAATCAGAAAAATGAACTACGTATATACTGTGAGTTTCGAATCCATACCTCCAATAGTTTTCTTAATACAACAAATAACGAAGCAGGGTAAATTTAAGTTTAGCAAGTTTGATTTCTTAAACATATCACTCATTACCATTGGCAAAAGAGAAATAACCTCTTTTTCGCCGCTACATACCTTAGCGTTTTATATAGGTAGATTTCTTTGTTGCAGTTTGCTCTACCATGTACGAATTTTGATTCACACTTTTCATTTAAGAGAAAATTACAACTACAAAATTCATATAATTTTTTTTTCCTGAAAATTTGTATTCATAATTCTAAAAATATGAATCATGTAACTCTCAGACTAAGATCTGAGAGAAAAAAAATGAGCCTCGATTTTTTTTTTAAAATTATTATTTGACAAGATGAAATGTGCAAGATCGAATTGAAGGAAATAATAAAAACATCCTAATATCACTTTTCAATTCATACAAATGTTTATCTATCAGTTGAAAAATGAATTACATATATTTATATAGCAGAGTAACTTGAGCCAGTCATGTGATTTTATATGCCAAATAATCGAATGACGAGAGTAGTCGGCAACTGACTTATTTGTGTTAATAATAAAATACGGCTTAACCCTTTTAAGGGCGTTGGTATATACCAACGACCTTAAAAGGATTAAGTCGTAGTGTCATATACCACTTAATTTTTAATCTCCGAATGCCAAATGGTACCTTAGAACAATTGAATCCATTTGGACACTACACTGTTAACTAGTATTTTAAAAACACAAATTGCACAAATTGTGCTTATTAGTTGCTAAAATCAGTGTAAAAATTGCTTTAAACTGATAAAAGAGCTAAAATCCTACATGTTTCGGCTTTAAACTTAAAATGATGGCTTTAAGTTTAAAGCCGAAACATGTAGGATTTTAGCTCTTTTATGAGTTTAAAACAATTTTTACACTGATTTTAGCAACTAATAAGCACAATTTGTGCAATTTGTGTTTTTAAAATGGTACCTAGAATTTGTTAATCAAATTTGATTTTTATAATGTACGTAAAGAAAAGAATTTATGGTACTTTCGTGTTATAGCGGACCCCACAATTCGGATTATACCAAGGTTGCAGTTATGATTTCGCCAAAATCATCGCAAAGCTTAGATATGCATCATATGTCCGCATCTATACATATATATATACTCCAAAAGCTCATATATGTGAACCATATACGTCATTATATACATATTATTTAATTCTTACATGTCATATACGTCCTGTACACATGTCATATACTATATACGCCATATATGCGTCCTATATGACTATAACTTGGACATGTACGTCACATACAGCATATGTTATTATAATGTGATATATGCTTCATTAAGTTGGCGATAAATTGTGGTCGCTTGGCGATTCATTCTCGGGGGTCACTGTTACACGAAAGTACCAAATTTATTTATTTTTAAATCAGTTCGTTTGTAAATTCTGGTAACATTCAATAATTTCAATATTTTTGTAAGAGTATTACTTTGCTCCTGAAAGGATTATTAAGTTAAATCCCCTGGATGAGTGACTTACTATTTGGTTAACCGAATACTGCAACTCATAAAATCCTTACTGATGAATATTTAATATAACGATAATAACTGATTGTTCTCTTAGAGATGATGTATATTTCACCTTCAGCGCAATATTATTCATAGTAGTTTCAAGTATTCTGTATTTTCCAATTTTGAAACATTACTATTATTCCATAATCTATACCTTTCAAGCACAACAAGCAGTTTACCATAATGAAATAATAATTTGCATCCACTAGATTATACAATTGATTGGATTATGTATTAGGCAATTATTAAAATTTAACATTTCATAAAAAGGTAAAGCTTAATAATGGATTGATTTTTAGCGATAAAGTGGATTTCACATAAAACTGGATTGACTCACTTGCTTCCTTCAGGCAATATCCTTCCAAGCATATAAATACTTTTTTAATGTAAAAGATTACTATCAATCGATAACCAAACAACCACGATTAATTAGTCATAACGTAATAATAAATCTTGTAAATTAAACCAAATCGATAGAGAAAATGATTTGAATGACGAAATGAGTGAATTCTTAAAATTTTTACTTAATGATAGTTCGTAAAATGATTAACAATGGATTGATTTTTAGCAGAAAAGGAAGGTGGGGTAATAAGATAGGGGGTATATAGAGACGGGGAAAATACATCCTTATTTAAAAATTAAAGAAAAAATATGCTAAAATATGCTAAAATATAGGCTTTCTTTAAATTATTATTAATTATACAATAAAACATGATATTTATGTATATTATTTTGTTTTTGAAAAATACCTTTACTTTGAAATACTTATAATAATTTAAGATTTTAAATGTTAATTGTTTAACAAAAGGGGACGTAGGGTAAACAGATGAAAATTGGAGGCTTGGGGTTAATTGGGTAATAGTGTTTTATTTATTATATATATATATATATATATATATATATATATATAACCTTCACTTTGTAACCTTAGCTACTTAGTACCACCTAGTACCAGCAAATCATGTGGCTGCGATATATATATATATATATATATATATATGAGTTTTTTCTATACAATACGCTAACCTCTGGATTCAAAATAAATACTAACACTTGTAGATATAGCTATATTGATCACGTATCACTATTTATTTATTTATTTATTTTTATTTTTATTGTTATTTTTTTTTTAAATCAAGAACATAGCGCTTAGGGGTCGATGCAAGGAATTATTATTTTTTTTTTTTTTGAGCCATTTTAATTTATCTATCCTTGTAATTCTGTGTTAAAATTTTTAAAATGCACTATGCTTTATATTCACAATTGTTGGTGCTATTTGCTGTTATAATTTAATAATATTAATGTATTTGAATGATATAGAAGAAAGTATTGTGATGGCACAACATAATAGTTTATCATATATTCTAGTACCAGCAAATCATGTGGCTGCGTGTGTGGTTATATATATATATGTATGCAAATTTTATCTTAAAAAAGGCTATAACGATTTTGACGAAATTTTGTATCCAACCGTTTTGAGGCACCAGAAAACCATGGGTTAGATCACGTGTCCGAGAAAATTCGATTAATGGGTCATATTGGGTCACCATGGGTCAGGGTCAAGCTAATTGTATCTAAAAAACTATTGAAACGAGTTTGACTAAATTTTGTATTCTACCATTTTCAGGCACGAGAAGACTATTGGGCTGGGTCACACATTCGAGAACTTTCAATTAGTGGGTCATTTTTGGGTTCAACTCAGATCAAGTTAATTTTATCTAAAAAACGGCTCTAACGATTGTGATTAAATTTTGTATCCTACGAGTTTCGGGCACGAGAAAATCATTGGGCTAGATCACATGTCCAAGAAAATTCGATTGGTGGGTTATTTTTTGCGTCACTGTGGGTCAAGCTAATTTTATCTAAAAAAGGCTCAGACTATTTAGACTAAATTTTGCATCCTACGGTTTTCGGGTCCGAGAAGACTGTTGGGCTAGGTCACATGTTCGAGAAAATTCGATTAGTGGGTCATTTTGGTCATGGGTCATTATGGGTCAAGCTATTTTTATCTGAAAAACGGCTCAGAGTATTTGAACTAAATTTAGTATCTTACAATTTTAGGGAACGATAAGACTATTGGGCTAGGTCACATGCTCAAGAAATTTCGATTAGTGGGTCATTTTGGTCATGGATCATTATCGGTCAAACTATTTTTATCTTAAAAACGGCTCAGACGATTTGAACTAAATTTTGTATCCTACGGTTTTGGGGCATGAGAAAATCATTGGGCTAGGTCATATGTTCGAGAAAATCCGATTAGTGGGTCATTTTTGGGTCACTGTGGGTCAAGCTAATTTTATCTAAAAAACGGCTCAGACTGTTTTGACTAAATTTTATATCCTACGAGCTCACGAGAAGACAGTTGGACTTGGTCAAATGTTCGAGAAAATTTGATTAGTAAGTCATTTTGGTCATGGGTCATAAATTTGAACTCAAAGCTAATTTTGACCGAGCATAGGCTCGGTCTTCCCTGCTCGTTTACAGTTATGAACAGTAGTTATGTTTGGTTTGGAATGAGATACCCTGTATTTTTGACTGAATAAATGAATTTCAATCCTAGTTTCCTATACAAAAACTGTTTATTGTTAGGGTTCTCTACCACCTCTTAACCACTTCGGAATCATGGGTACATGAGTACTATATGCACCTTCAAATGGACCATACAGGATTGGTTTTTGGAACCAATACTAAAGAAAAATAATATTTACCTGATTCAATTAGAGCACTTTCGTGGTTGCAATATGTAGGCGTAATTGTTTTTTTTTAAGTAGTGTCGAACAAATAAAATTCGTGTATGGGACGTCGGTCCTGATGGAGTTAAAGTTTGCACATGAAATTTTGTATTACAAATCTGATTTCTCTGTCACTTCTGTAGGTTCTTGCACTTGACTTCATTAGATTAATTATTTGTGATTGAAAGATTTGTATCGCCAATAATCTTTTAATTAAAAAGAATTCATTATTAACTTCATATTAACATTCCTTAATCTATTATGAATAACTAGTTCAGGAGTGGCTAACCAATGGCACGTGTGTCCTAAGTGGCACGTACAATAATTTTTCTGTCAAGCGAAATATTTAAATTTGATAATCATTATATAGATAAAATTTATTTATATTTTTTGCTGTAACAAATAAAATCGTGTTCAAAATGAACAGATTAACACAAATAATGGAAGTATTTTTGCATAAATTAACATATTATTATTATTTTCTGTAATACAGTAAAACCTCTGAATAACGGACACTTCGGGAGCAGAGAATTTGTCCGCTATTTGGAAGTGTCCGCTATTGAGAGGTAAAAATGTACAAATATACAGGTTTTGGGGAACAAAAATGCGTCCGCTAAATAGAGGTGTCCGCTAATCAGGAGTGTCCGTTATGGAGGTTTTACTGTACTATGCAACGTTTTCGCCAAGTAACTAACTACTTTGTATTTCTGTCTGAATTTGAAAGGCTTTTATTATACTTCAAATGAATTTCATAAGACATAACCACTGTAATAAAATGACAAGTGAACCCCATTTTGCTGTGTATACTACTAAAATAATTAAACATGCATTCTCCATCGAAAGCACAAAAGTAAAAATCTCATTAATAAATTGTTAATACATTTCTTTTTTAATGCAACTTGGATTACCATAAGTTAGGTGTTGCGTTAAGAATAAGATAAAAATTACAATAACTATATATTCATTCGAACGTACAAAATCAAAACTCTCATTAATAAATTGTTAATACATTTCTTTTAATACAACTTGGATTATTATAAGTTAGATGTTGCATTAAGAATAAGTTAAAAATTACAATAACTAAATATGCATTCTCCATCGAACGCACAAAAGCAAAAATCTCATTAATAATATGTTAATACATTTTTTTAATACAACTTGGATTATTATAAATTTAGATGTTACATTAACAATACGTTAAAGATCCGATGAGTCCCAAAAATAAAGTTGTTTTACCATGTTTTTGGGTGGCAAAAGAGGGAATTTTTTAACTGAGGGGGGGGGGGGGGGATCGCTGCGACGTCAATTCGTCGCAGCGAAAATATATTTGAAGGCTATGATAATAAAAGTGAAGATAATTTAGTAAAATTATTTAATGCTAATTAGTTCTTTAGATATAGAGAATTATAACTAACAATTTACCAACAATTTTACTAAATTCTCTTTAATTTAATCATCATAGCCTTCAAAACCATTTTCGTCGCGACGAGTTGTTCCGCGATGAATTGTGCGCGACGAATTGACGCGACACCAGTTAGGACAGGTTTATGAATAAAAAGTCCACAATTACACTTTATAAAAGAGCACAATTTTTATTACACTTATCTTACGTTCAAAACATGTTCTTTATATCATATTGAATAATCCTAAACTTATTAAATTTCCTCTAACTAGCAATAATCAAAATCAGGGTCATATGAGTCTTTTTCAAGGTCATCGAAATTGTGGGCGTAAAATAAGTGTAATAAAGTTTGTGCTCTCTCATAAAGTCTAATTTTGGACTTTTTATTCATAAAACCTGCCGTAACTTCGCAACAAGTGATTGTGAATGCTGTCATTCGATTCATAATCAAAAAATACCTCACTCGACCTATTTAAAAAATGTTGAGTTCCTCCTCACCTGAGTTAAAATGCTCCTTTTTACCTAACCCCAAGGCATAAGTAAAACAACTTTATATTTTGGGGACTCATCGATGCGAAAACTAAGTTCTTCCCAAATTTTAATGAATGGCCACTATGCTGTTTATTGCTGTAAAACCTTATTTTACCTGTACTAAAGTATAATTTTCGACTTTTTATACATAAAACCTGCCGTAACTTTGCAAAAAAAATGATCGAATCGTCTTGCGGATGGTGTCATTCGATTCGTAATTAAAAATTACGTAATAAAAGATACCCTACTTGACCTACTTAAAAAAGTTAAGTTTCCTCCCACCCTTAAAATGCGTCGTTCCCTTCCCCCCCCCCCCCCCCCCAAAAAAAAAAAAAAATGGTAAAACAACTTTAATTGTTTGGGGACTCATCGGATCTTCATTTCTAGGGGTAAAACTTCTTCCAAGATTTTGGTGAATGGTCATCAATTGTCTCTAAAAAACCCTATTTTACCTGTACTACTACTGAAAAATCACATTCTGATTTCGGTTGTTAGTTATTTCATGAATGGAAACGACTGAGTCTACTAACCAATTTTCGGTATAAGTAGCATATGTTGCTACCAGTTTGGCATGTTACACAATGTTCATAGATATTGTTTTTGAATTTTTGGCACATGCACGTAAAATGTTCGACATCCCTGAACTAGTATATATCCAATCCGAGCTCACCAGGTTACAGAACATGGTGAAAACTATTTTTTTTTTTAATGAAAACACTAATAGATTTTCTATATTTAGTATATATTCATAAACTGCCCATTATGAACATCATAACTATTTTTATTTGAAAAATATCACTTATGTGTTCAAATAAAGTTTTGTAAATTTATTAAAAGCGATACTTTCGTATCAGCCGAGCGTCAGGAGTTAATAGTCGAAGGAAACGCCGAAGAACGCTAGTTACAGCAGCCTTTTTGGTTTTGCATAATGTCAGTATTTTAAACGCGTAGTTGGATTACATGTCTTGTTAAATTCGTGTTCTATTTATATTATATTATTTATATATTGATGAAGTTCTAACTTCGTTATGGAACATCAGCCGGAAACAAATGCTGAACTATTTATATTGTTTTAAGTGTAAACGGGTTTAATCTTCCGTAATCGAGCTGCACCCGATAGAGATAGATTTCTTAAAACATCATGTTTGAAAATTAATTTTATAACCATAAAATATCTGTAAATGGAGTGACAGTTTTCAAACAAATTGCATTTGAAAGAAAGTGTTTTCCCCCTATTCGACAGTATAAAAATTGAAATGGATCTCTGGAAGTTAAAAATTTTTAAGCAAAATCGAAATTTATGGGTCAGGTCGTTTCCACCGTCAATATGACGTAAGCGTTATTGACGGACATGTTTTTGCTTTATAATTAATATAAATACTGCCGGAAGCAAGTGAATCACTCTCAAGAAAGTGAGTCACTTCAGTGAAGTGCATTTTTAAGCAAAATTAATGTTGCCTTATAAAATTTAATAAATTACAAAGCTTTATCCTTTTGGGGTGCGTTCGTAATTAAATACATACGTAGCACCTATAGTCGTCGTTTGGTCCGTCCGTCTGTCCTCATATAACAGCGCAAAAACTACCCAACTGAATGGTTTAAAATTTAATATATATAACTACTAGCTGTTACCCGTGACTTCGTTCACGTATCATTCAATGAAGAATAAATGCATTAATTAAGCAAAATATTTCATTCCCGATAATTAGAAACGTAAATAATTAACTAACTCTTTATCACATTCCATAGGAGACAATACAGTATTTCTTTGTTATAGAGGCCTTGACATAACTAAGTTTTAAAAAAGTGAAATTTTGTGACAAATAATCACGAATAAGAAACTGCAACCAATGAAAAAAGGCGGGCCATCGGGGAATTGTGTAAAAACATATGTCAAGTTTACCTGGTAAACCATTTTACTTTTAACGCCTTTGTGAAACATTTTAATAGCCATCCTTCAAAGATAATGGAAATAGTATATTCTTTTTCATTAAATTAAATTCTTGTGAATAGGGAGCAATAATTGTAGACCTAAATGCAAGGAGCTTAAATTTGCCTCCTTGATTTAATCTATAACTACAGCGCCTATATTCTAGGCGCTGTAGTATAACTGAAAAAAAAAAAAATCTTTATTTCTGAATGAAAATATATTGACAGACGATATTTGATCTCCAGAATAAATTGACTCATGAAGTTTGAAAATGTGAAAATACGTTTTTATTTTTAAAAAATTTTACTGTAATCAAGATTTTTTTTTCTTTCACCATCTATTCAAATTGAAATCTTTTTTTCAGTTTTAATGAGAAAAAATATATTATTCCGTTTTATTTCTTCTTTTTTATCCACAAAATTGGAATAATTTAGTTGCCATTTTTTAGAGAAACTTCGTTAAATTTACAAAAAAAAAAATAATAATAATAATCATATCTCGGAATTTAAATAATTTTTTTAAATTCTGAGAGTTTATGACATCCTCTGCGAAATACAAACAGGCGGTCAGATTTTAATATTAAAGATTCGTAATTATTTTTATTTTCCTAATAATCATGGTGTGGTTTTTGGCAAAAAACTCTCATCTGTATGTAATTAATATTCATGCATAATAATCGGTATAGCTAAAAAAAATATTTAATTTTTTCGTTTTAATTATGGCGTGAAACTCATCTACTTTCTAAACTTACCGATTCTTGTATTATTAATGTAATGAATTGATTCACGCTCCTTCTAAAACACACTTGAAAATTCCCGTTTTTTTTTTCATATATGACGTCACTTTTTTCTCAGAGAAATCTCTTTTAAATGGCACAATTCTTGTTAATTTTCTTTTTCTGGCAATCAGGACGTAAATTTTAGTGGAAAACTCACACTTGTGTGTAACTGGTATTCAAGCTAATTATTAATCAGTATCGATAAAAAATATTTCAGTTTTCATCTTAAATATTACGTCCATTATCTATTTATACTTTCATTATACATTGATATTCATGCTCCTTGTATTATTACGAATATTTGAAAATACATGTTTTATTTATGACGTCATATTTGTCCAAGCCGAGGAGGATCCTTTTCATAGTTCCATGGTCCAAGCGAAATCTATTTTTTAATAATATAATTATTGTTGCACTTTTCCTTCTAATTATAACGCAGTTTTTGACAGAAAAATATCTTTTTATTTTAACCGATATTCATACTTCATGTATAATAACAAATACTCCATATTTTTGTTTCAAATATCACGGAAATTCACCTTCTTTTTAATTTTTTTAATTTTCAGTTTTCACGTGAAAATGGCTCAATTGAAAATTAGTTGTTGGGGAAAAATTATTTTTCCGTGTTTTTATTTATTGGCAACGATCAAATCCCTAGCAACGATAAAGTAAAATGGTTAAATTGTATGGAAAAATGTCCATTTATTCTCTATGAAAATAATGAAATTTTTAATTATTAAAGAAAATAATTGAATAAAATAAATAAGAACCAGCCTATGTTCAAATGAGGTTTATAATCAACCTATATGCAAAAATACAGGATCATTAAATGCTCCATTTTGACGCTGGCTTCAGCCTAACATTTGCACACAATCGGATTTATAATATTATTAGGATTGCAGAATTTTGTGGAGTCATTTCAAATTTTATGAAAGTCGAATCACAACTTAACAAGAACGAAAAATCATGCGTCAAGCATAGATTATGTAGCACTTTCCAACGCTTCCAAAATAATTTTACAAAACATACCGTTTAATAAGCTAAAAAACATCTAAGTAAACAATTTGGAAAACGCATAACATATTTAAAAAAATAATTTCAGGAATTTCCAACAGATACAATATTCGGATAAATATCCGAATACTTTTATTCAGCCCTGTATAGGATCTATAGATTTGTATATATACTATATAGGATGCTAAATTTTAGTTTAGTTAGGAAACGCGTAGCACAGTTTAAAATTATCCTTCTGGAGTTTCTGTCAATAAACGGAAATGTGTTCTCGAACTTTTGTGCTGTCCTGTATAGGATCTACAGAATTTATACACACCACGTAATAGACAAAAAGCGAGTTAAAATTCAAATCGCGTTCAGTAACTTAAAACGCACTTCCAGGAATTATTGTTAACAGACAGTAGAGAATTCTTTTGTGTGTCCCTGTAAATGAACGATGACTGCTATATACACACTATTCTGTAGTAAGCCTCTTGTAATGCACCTTAGTAATATATATAAATTTCAATGCGTTTAAAATAGTGAAACATTATTTAAATAAACCGCAGACGATTTTTCTCCATAGACGTAATGTAACGGAATTCTTTTGACTGTCCCTGTAAAGTAACTGTCAGGTTTCTTAGAATCAGCTGCAAGAGTTGAAATCTATTCTTAAGGGATTAGCATATTGTATGTATTGTATATGTATCTATTGTGTACCGTTAAAGGCGTCCTTTAGAAAATCTTAATCCGAAGGGTGGCGAGTGGAACAGAATGAAAGAAGTATTTCCATTGCAATGTGGTCTTTCATAGATAAGAAAAACTATTGCACCCTTTTGTTTAGGAAGACAGATCCGTCAAGAGGGAGGAAGGGTTGTCCAAGGACCCTTGGAAACAGAGGAGAAACCCCGTAGAAAGGAGAGTGCTCTGCAGTTTACGAGAGAGAGAAAGTTAGTTCTAACGTAGGAAGCGAAGGTGTAAGGTCGTTCAGAGTTGGAACTCTGAGACCGGTGTTGAGTTCTAGCGTGGCAGCGAAGTGTGAAGGTTGGTTTTTCAGAGAGCAGCTCTGAGCACGTGTATGGAACGGCATCTCTCTAAAGGAAGAGAGATAGCGTGTGTGAGATTAAGAGAAATCTCGGTTCTGAGTGAAGCAACGTGGTCTAACGGTACACGTAAAGTGTTTCTGTAATTATTTTGATTTAATATTGATACTTTACCTCCGAGTTTAAGTGTAAATATTGTTAATAAATTGTTACTTTAACTTTAATTGAAAGAGTTAAGTTTTTCTTGAATATATATCAAGTATCGTGCCCGATATCACGTATTCATATCGGTGGTGGCAGCATATCAAAAGACCGGATCTATTTCGAAGTTGTGTGGACGGAGAAGTGGAATCCGACAGTAACTATAAGTGCTATGCACACCATATTCCATATTAAGCTTTTTCTAATGCACCTTAGTGATATATATAAATTTCAATGCGTTTAAAATAGTGAAACATTATTTAAATAAACCGCAAATGATTTTTCCCCATAGACCGCAATGTAACGGAATTCTTTTGAGTGTCCCTGTAAAAAACTATAAGTACTACATACTTCCGTTGAAATAGGGAACATGCTATTGATAACGACAATAACATATAAAAATTGCAGAGCAATCCGAGCATATTTACGGGAGTTAGAGCACGGACAGACGGCCAGACGGCCATACGGCCAGACAAACCGAAGTCATAAGCACTTTTCAACTAGGTTGGAAAGTGCTAAAAAGATATTAATAAAAGTTTTCTTCATTCTATTAAATCCTATCATACGTAATCTATATAATAAAAGCTCAAGTCATGTGACTGTGGAAAACAAATACGGGCTAACCACTTCTTTTTTCATATGTCAGGCGGCCATTTTTATTCAAAATAATATTTTCGAGAAAATTGCATAAAAGTTACATTTTAGAAAGATCATTCAATTTGTTTTTTGTTTGTTTGAGAGATGAATTACATTAAAAAATGTATAGATTCTGAGATTTAACTTCAGTTTATAATTAGGTTAACAGCCCAATAACCATTAAAGTAAGTAAACACAAGAGATTCGTTCATCGTGAGTCATAGAAATATTAAACCATAGAGGTAATCATTCGCAAAGTTAGATCTCCATGGTGAATTTTGCAGCGCTGTCTGGTGTCGAAAAAATTCGTATCTGTAAACGTGGCATACGTAATAAGAAAGTAAAAAAAGCATGTTCATTTCGCTCATAACAGCCGATATAATTCATTACACGGAAATAATAACGATGATTTTTTTTTTTTTTTTTTTTTTGCATTGTAAAAGTAGCTATAGTATGAACGCGCTTCTTTTGTCACGTTTAACGTACGTTGTTTTATTTTGCTAACAACATCCTTCAATAGGGATTTAAACATGTTTCGAAGGCTATGCTTTCATAAGTGTAATAATTTCTCTCAAGCAGACCGAAGAAATAAAGGAGTGTTTTGTGTATATTTCACAAATAAATTCCAATGTCAAAAATATAAATAAATAAAAATCGGATAGAATGAGTGTATTTATACTTATTAAAACACACATAAACAACGACTGCATTCAGCATTTAAAGATATATAATTATTATAATACAGACATACATATACAATAAATACAATAATCCAACATGGAGTGAAAAATTAGCCAGAGCAGGAATCGAACCTGGTTCCACAGCGTTCCGGGCTGTCGCTCTAACCACTGAGCCACTCAGGCCAATTAGTATTAGTGACAAATTGCAGACTCAGGAATTGGCCGGAGTGGCTCAGTGGTTAGAGCGACAGCCCGGAACGCTGTAGACCCAGGTTCGATTTCTGGCTCTTTCTAATTTTTCACTCCATGTTGGATTATTGTATTTATTGTATGTATGTCTGTTTTATAATAATTGTATGTATTTATACTTGTTCTCCTTCAATACACTTCTATATCATATTAAAATTTCTGTAAAATAACGCACATAAACATCATCAGGGAATTACTTGAGAAAAGAGTGGGCTCTTATAAATGATAAAAATGCATTTTCATTAAAATGCAATTGACTGCAGCAAAAATTGTAGCAATATTTAGTGATTAGAAAAAATTAACAGAGTTTGCATATAGTAAAAGTTAACTATGAATTCCACTGAAAAGCACTTCAGATAAAAACAACACATATATGAAAATGTATTCAGTTCTGTTTATGCAGACAATAATAAATAAGGATAAAACAATCTTCGTCTTTAGTTAATATAAATATGAATATATTGCTAACTGAATGTCTTAATAACTGGAATGTCTTAATATACAATAAATGAAAAAGTTTGTCAATCAAACTGTCTGCCTGAAGGTGTTAGAGTTTTCCCCCTGCATTTAATTTTTTTTTAAATTTTTTTTTTAACTTTGAAGGGAATTTTTAGAGGATTTTTCGGTTACCATGCTTGATTGCACGTATCTTCGCTTCTAAATATTGCATTATTTCAGTCTGAAAAAGCATTTTTATTTCAAAAATATCAATTATGTATTGAAATAAAGTTTTGAAATTTATTAAAAGCGATACTTTCGCATTAAACGCATAACAGGATTTAATAGCCGAAGGAATCGTCTAAGATTTCGACACTTACAGCATGTTTTTGTTATTCTAATTATTTCAATACTTTAACCGCGCAATTCTATTACACGTCTGTTAAAATCATGTTATATTTATATTATTTTATTCATTTATTGATGACGTCCTAACTTCATTATGGAACATCAGCCGGAAACAAATACTGAACTATTTATGTTGTTTTAAGTGTAAACGGGTTAATCTTCCTTAATCGAGCTGAACGTGATAGAGATAGACTTTTTTTTAAATCATGTTTGAAAATTAATTTTATAACTATGAAACATCAGCAAATTGAGATACAATTATCAAACGAATTGCATTTGAAAGAACTTTTTTTTTTTTCGCTGACGGTGTAAAAATTGAAATTGTTTAAAAGTGAAAAAAAAATTAAATAAAAGCGAAATGAATGGGTAAGGGGTTGCCAGCGTCAATATGACGGCAGCATTACTCACGGACATGTTTTTGCTTTAAAATATAAATACCGCCGGAAGCAAGTGAATCACTCTCAAGCAAATGATTCACTTCAGTGAAGTGCATTTTTAAGCAAAATCGGCCTTATACAAATTAATATGTTACTGAGCTTTATCCTTTTTTTATTTTCCTAACATCCTTCAATAGGGATTTAAAGAGTTGTTTCGAAGGCTATGCTTTAATTAGTGAAATAATTTCCCTCAAGCAGACCGAAGTAAGAAAATAGTTTTCTGTGCACATATTACAAATAAATTCGAATTTCAATAACAAAAAAGAATGAAAAATCATGCGGGAAGTGTAGATTATGAAACACTTTCCAACACAGCCAGAAAACTGTAAGGAAACTTCACCGTTAAATAAGATGAAAGAAGATATGTAAGTAAACAATTTAGAAAACATATAACACATTGAAAAATACAGTTTTCGAAATTACCTTCCAGTGTCAAAATAGTAGACGAATTATTTTGTGCAGCCCTGTATCGGATCAATAGAAGTGGATATCTATAGCATGATAAAATTTAGTTCGGTTAGGATATTCACATTTAGCGATTTTCGCTAATCGATGGAAATGCACTCGAAATCTTTTGTACAGCACTGTATATTATATGAAGACTTTTGTACATACCACATATTAAGCTAAAAGGCAACTTAAAACTCACTCGTAACAATTATCAACCATCAACAACAATGTATCTTTTTCTTTGCGTAGCCCTGTATAAGAATTTATTTATATTCCGCAAACTTCTATTCAGCAGGAAAATGCGTAAATCCAATTAAAAACGACCCTTAAGCAATTCACTCCCATAGTCTGTAATACTTACGGATTCCCTTGTGTAGCCCTGTATGTGATCAACTGAGTTTATAAACACACACGTACTATGAACAAATTTAGTTAAACTTAAAAACGAAAACCAATGTTGAAAACTCTCTTATCACACATCGACTGTAAATATCGCACATGTACTGTAACCGATATGCACACCACACTTTCAAGAGAGCAATTCATAGTGCACCTCAGTAATGCATATAATTTTCATTATGCTTGAAATAGTGAAATATCACTAAATTACACTACAAACGATTTTTCCCATAGAATAACGTGTAGCAGAATTATTTTGTTTGACCCTGTAAATGAATAATAAATGTTTTGCACCCCATTCTCTACAAAAAGCATGTTTTAATGCGCTCAATTATATGCTCAATTATATAATTTAATGCGCATAATTATATATCAATTTCATTATGTTTTAAATGACGCACCATCATCAAAATGCACTTGAAACGATTATTTCCCAATGACTGTAATGTAAACTGAATGTATCTTTTGACTCTCCCTGTAAGAAAACTATAAGTGCTACCCACTTCAGTATTGAAATAGGGAACATGCTATGGTAGACAACAATAACATACAAAAATTTCAGTGCAATCCGAGTATATTTACGGGAGTTAGAGCACGGCCAGACGGCAGACAAACCGAAGTCAAATAGATTGGAACTAATAAATTGTAGTAAGCATATTAAGTAAGCCATTTATTCTTCAAAAAATTTGAGAAGTGGTGAAAAAACAATCATGGCATAAGGGCGGCAAAATAATGCTCGCCTCAGACAGTAAAATGTCTAGCGCCGGCCCTGTATAGTCCGAATAATGTTGCCCGGTGACCCCATTTTCAGGGGCTAGGTTTTAGGGTCTAGCTGTAATGATCTCTAAGCGCCGGAGTCTTCCGATGTATTTAACGGCCCGGGCCCCGCTGGTCAATGTCTTAAACTTATCGAATTTAGCTTTTAAATTTTCCCCGTGACATCTTGCCTACTCCTGGGGTCTACTACCGTTCTCGGGTGGAATTTTATACAGTAAAACCTTTTAAGACAGAATCTGTCTATAAAGGAAAAAGTTCATAGTCTTTTCGAAAGCAATATCCTTAAAAATCTACTTGCATAGACGGAAACCTGTATAAAAAGGAATATAAATTTCCCAATTTTGAACTTTGCATGTCCCATAGTTTACGAGAAAAAAAAAAAGCTCTGACAGACGGACAGACAGACACAGGAGCGATCTTATAATGGTTCCGTTTTTACTTTTTAAGTACGGAACGCTAAAAATTGGATAACGCTCTAAAAATAAACAAAATGTGGCTTTTTTTTTTTTTTCGAACGGGATTTGTTGTTAAAGCATGAGAAGGTCTTTTATTTTCCTATAAATTTAATATACCTTAACCCCAAAGACCATCATTCCGCCGTTGAAGAAATTCGAAAATCGGTTTAAAATGACAATTTTGACCGCATTTGCTGAAAGATTTACCACTTTTGTAATACCTTGGAATCTCTATAACAGACTCTAAATGGACGTTTTATGTCATTAGGGATAAAAATAATTTTATATAGTCATTAGTCATTAGCAACTAATAATCCTCAAGGATGATTATTAATTTGGATTAAGACAACAGCCATAAATAAAAATATTGCAAGTGTTATTAAGTTGTATAATTTTTAATTCCAATTCTATTTTTTATTAGCTTTAAGGACTAGAATGAAGAGTGAATTTGGTGCTGCCATCTTCTATCAATATAAGGAACAATTTATTCTTACGTTAACTATTTAGTCTTTGCCTGTATGTTGCTTACTCAACTGAAATGCGTTATGTAAGTTAGCGCAAATCTTAATAAGAAAATCAAAAACTTAAGACATTGTCGTTCGATACCTTGGAATCTCTATAAAAGACTCTAAATGACCGTTTTAAGTCATTAATAATAAAAATAATTTTATTTAGTCATTAGTCATTAAGAACTGATAATCCTGATTTTGAATTTGGATTAAGACAACAGCCAGAAGTAAAAATATTGCAAGTGTTATTAAGTTGTATAATTTTTAATTCCAATTTTATTTTCTATTAGTTTTAAGGACTAGATTGGAGAGCTAGATTTGGTGCTGCCATCTTTTAGCAATATAACGAAACAATTTATTCTTACGTTAATTATTTATTCTTTGCCTGTATGTTGCTTACTCAACTGAAATGCGTTATTTAAGTTAGCGCCAATTTAATTGTATTTTTCGCTTATAGTTGTAAACATAATATGCAGTATCACATAGAAATATATATAAATAAAAAACTATGAAAAACATCAATTTATTTATTTGACATTAGTTATTAAGGTGATTTAATTTCAAAACTCGATTTAAAAATCTATGGGTTTGTTATTTTAATACGTTAACGTTTTTTACAATATTTTATCACAAAGTTACTCACAGCATTTCTTTAAAATAACATAATAAAATACCACGAAACTATGTTTAACTTTCTTCAACAGAAAACAAAACAAGTACTATAAAAAAAAAAAAAAAAAAAAAAAAAAAAAATTAAGTCAACTCCTACTTTTTAATCATAAATATTTAAAATAAACCCGTGCAGCATTAATGTCCCACGTTATCTTTATCGAACATTTTTATATAATCATCGTTGCGGTATTTGTGGCATCACTCATTTGAGGAAAATCTTTCATTTCATTTATGAAAACAATGGGAGAATTTTTTTTCTCCCATATAAAACTAAAATTAATTAATTAAATTTAATGAATGAATTAATATTTGAAAAAACTGTATTAACATCAAGTGTCATCCAGTACAAGTTTAATAAAATGTATTTGAACTTTATAGGATGAATAGAAAATATTTTATTAACGATTGAAAATTTGAACAAGATATATAAATATATAGAGAGTGTGAGCTAATAGCAGGAATTGAATAAAAATTATAAATAACTGTATGAAGTTTGAGTACATTCATAATTGAAAAAAAAAATCAACACTTCGAAATTTTGAGGGTGTATACAAAGTTCCTTCAAATGTTACTTTGTACAATTGTACTAAGGAGTCTGTTAGAGATATCCCCCTCTCAACAACAGGGATTTTCGAGAGTTCATCAGTAACATTTGTGATGTTGAGCGGAGAAGATAATAATAATTAAAAAATGAGATTTGATTTTAATATTATTAAGAAATGAGCATTTACCGAAAATCCTTGACTTGTACAATTCCTATTTCATATTAATTTTGCATGTATTATTACAACTAAGTCAGTGTATATATGTTCAACTCAGAAATTTTATTTTTTTAATTATTGTTATTATCATTATTGTAATAATTATTAAGCCGATTTCAGTCATTGGAATAGGTAATCTGTTTGTTTCATTTCTATATTCTTTACCTGATTTTTTTTTTTTTTTTTTAATTATGTTAAAATAATTTGTATTAGATGTTTTAACGTAGAAATCTAAAAAGAGTTGTTTTATCAAAATAATGTCTAGTGAAGAAAAGAAAATCATCTAATTGATATTTATAGGCGGTCTTTTCTTTAACTTACATTTACATGCGCATTCCCAAAACAACATGAAAAAATGAAATTGGAAAAATTGAAATGGGCCGTCATGACTAAATGTTTGGTGCTGCCACCTAGTATGTAAAGAATTAAAGATTGTCGTTTTATCTTGGCTTTATTGTACTAAAACTATTGTAGTTTTTTTTAAATTAAACTCGCCTGCTTCAAAATACTTTTAAAAAATTAAATCAATTGTTTTATTTCAAAATAAATGCATGACTTACCTAGGTATCTAGTAAAAGATCAAAATATACTGAGCTACATTTAAAATTTGGCAATTTCGTCCTTTTCATATAGAAAATCATCAAATTATTATCAGTTGATTATTTGTTATAATACGTAGATTATGTATTATAAGTTTTAAATTACAATAAGAAATAAAGTGTTTAAATATTTATGTCAATCGCATTACCATAATCTGAAAAATTTAATAACCGTTTATACTGCACTTGTTTAAACTTCAAATATATTAGTTAAAGTAAAGTATATTTTACAAAACGTAGTATATTTGGTAGTAAAAACTAAAAACTTTAATATTTCGGAATATTTAAAACTTAAATATTTCATAAACAGTAAATGACCATTTATTATACAAATCTGCCGTACTTGATTTTAAAAATTTATTTGTTCACAAAAGTTTGAAGTGCTGCCTTAATTTGATCTTCATAGTTTCAGTGGCGCAGCCAAGGGGGGGGGGGGTTTGGGAGTTAACCCCCCCCCCCCCCCAGAGCTAAAAAAATTACTATAATTGCCGCTTATATGAATCAAAACAACTAAAGTTAAAATTAAGTTTTTTGGCCTTTCCGCCTTGGCAGAATCCACCGCTTTCTTAAATCAAATTCTATACAACAATGTGATTCAATTAAACGGCGAAAATTCTACTTAAAACTGTGAAAGCGCATATTACACGCATAGGTTATGATTTTTGGACTGCGTCACTTTGTCGAGACGTCTTATAGTAAAAGATGGGTCATATACTCTCACAGAGACGCTTTGAGTTATATAGTATACAGTGGTCTGTTTTTTAATTGCATTTCTGTCTTTGTTCCACGTTCGAAACAATAACAGATCATCGAATTCCAGAGAAAAAAAAAACACACACACACATTGTAAGTCTATCTCAGTTTCAAGTGGCTTTTTTTGCGTTTTTTGCTCTCAGTTATATCTAAGACCAAGCTATGTGCGTACCCAGGAAAAAAATCTTTGCAAAAGTAAGAATTTAAAAAAAGTACTTAAAGTTATAAAAAGCTATTTTTCGATTATGAGCAGATTTTTGCAATCGGTGTTTCTTTCGAATCATTTGTTTCGTAGGGGGTCCAGGGTTCGGAAAAACTACTTTTTGTTTGTAACGAACTATAACTACAACTACTTTATAAAAAATGTAGTTAACTATAACTACAACTACTTATTTTTAAAAGTAGCGACTACAAACTACTTTCCAAAAGTAGTCACTACTTCGCTACCGCAAACGATTTTTTCCGATAGACCATAATGTAACAGAATTCTTTTGAACGTCCCTGTAAGCGAGATATAAATGCTACACATTTCATTTTCAATACTGAACATTCTATGGTAAACTTCAATAACATAAAACTTTCATGGCAGTCGGAGTATATTTATGAGAGTTAGAGCACGGACAGACAAACAAAGCAAATTCATAGAACCTTTTTAATTATGTTGGAATTTTTTTTTTAAAGAGGAAATTTGAAAACAAAAATTGTAATAATCTTACACATTTATGAGAGTGATGTTGCACAGTAGCGCTTAGAATCCTGCATCGGGTCGGGTTACCCGCTTTTACCCCGACCCGACCCGAAGTTCGGTTCGGCTATATTTTCCCGTTGCGGTTCGGGTTCGTGTCGGATTGATTTCAAATTTTTTGTTGCGGGTCGGGTTGGCTTTCATTCTTTCGGGTTCGGTTGGCTTTTTGAATCTTGCGGGTCGGGTTCGGGTTGACCCGGTTTTTTAAAAGAATGTCCAAAATATTTTTTCACATTAAAAGTCTATATAAACCGCAGATCACAGTTTCACAAAAGCAAAATGCGTGCCTGTCTGTTTTGTTAACCTTAGAATTCGTATCAGGAAGTTAATATAAACATACTTTTTCAACTACTGGTACGATAATGGTTATAACGAATGCTCCTGCACAGCTGAAACATTTCTGCTGAATAGTTACAATTCTAATTCTTGATACTTCTAATTTTGTTATGGCAAAAAACTGTGTGATCGACAGGAAGACAGGAAACGATTATTTAGCGTTTTGCTTCTTATAGTATTTCGTTATAAATGGAAGTTTTGAAACCGCAACTAATTTTAAACAAGTTGGAAATTGTACGTCAAACGTGACAAACGAGGTGCGCGTTCGTACTGTAGCTAGTTATATAAATACTAGCTGTTACCCGTGACTTCGTTCACGTAACATTAAAAAAAGAATAAATGCATTAATTTAGCAAAACATTTCACTTGATAATTAACAACATATATAATTAACCAAAGCTTTATCACATTTTATAGGAGACCATACGGTATTTCTTTGCTATAGGGGCCTTGACATAACCCAGTCTTAAAAAAGTGAAATTTCATGCCAAATAATATATACAATCGCGAAAATGAAACTGCAACTAATGAAAAAAGGAGGGCCAAGTGAAAATCGTGAAAATCGAGGAATTCCTCTTCGTAAAACGAAAAACAACACTGGCAGAATTTTTCTATACAAAAGTGCATTTTAGATGGTATTTGGTGTACAATTTGTATATGTGTGCATTGCTAAATGGGCATTATTATATTGTTTATTTGCATAGACATATGTTATATATTTCTTTCTACATTATCTTGTTTATGTATATATTAAATTAAGTGCTTCACGCTAAGTGGTGTAAATAGTGAACAAACTGCTTGTGGATTTTATACATTGATAGCTATTTCACAAAGATATAACAATCTGATGCGATTCTAAAATGTAAATAAAGGTTGCTGGAAAGTACTTTAAATTCTGCCCAATTTAACCTCGATATTTTCTCTATCGCGTCATGAACACTATAAGCAAATAAATACCGACGACACAAATCTGATGATCTAAAATTACATATTTTTGTTAGTATATATAAGGTTATTTTAATTTATTTCATGCGTTTAAAATTTTTTACGCTTTCTCTAGGGTTAGGTGTCGAATAAATGTACTTTCTTGTTATTTTATTTTGCCATTTCTATTTATTCTATTTTCCATTCATTCCATTTATGGATATTGATTTAATTTACATATTCGTGTCAAAGAATATTCTTTAAAGTTATTATCAGGATTAGGATAGGATAAGATTAGGGTTAGGATTGGGAATAAAAATTGAACAACAATGGCATGACCGATTCAGGTTTAAAGTATGAAACAGGATGTCTATTTACATCATGAAGCAATAAGAAAATTAGAAAATTATCGGCTAATATTTTTTAATATGTTTTACAGTCATAGTTGACATCAATGGTGAGCGGGGAAATGATCATCTAAAATACCATTAAGTGTTTACCACGCAAAAAACAAATCTGGTTACAACAATGTATTTAATTTTGCGCCAAATTTCACTTGATAAAAAAAAAAAGGCAAATTGACTATGGACCTAATTTTAGACCCCTAACCTTCCTATTCTCGAAAATTTTCTACCTATATGTAAAAAAAAAAAAATCTACTATATAGAACGCGCTTTCACGTTTATAATGTTATGAATTGGCACAATCGGCTTGTTCAAGTTTACACAATTCGGCTGGAAGAAAAGATTCATTACTTTTTGATTTCTTCTTTGCTTTTGCATTACGCGAATTTGTTGGTAAAATCGATTTTCTTTTCGATAACATTGTTGTTTTTTAAGTTAAAAAAATATTGTAATTTTACTTAAACATTGCTTTAAAATATATGCAATTTTTCTTATCCTACAAGACTTTACAAAAATCTATTATGAAACAACTTTAACAAAAGCTATATTTAAAAACGACAACAAAGTTTTTCCTATTTTAAAACTAAAAGAAATGTAATATTAAATCCCGGTTCCTAACGACGATTTACAAATGTGTTTCGATTGTGGGAAAAATGATAGAGGAAGAATGCTGTTACTTCGACATAATCATATTAAATCTTTAGCTTTTATGAGAAAAGCAACTTTCTTTTAAAAATTATAGTTATTTTTATTAAGATTTTCTGATTTTCGATACGGATAATTTTGCGATGCATATCATTGACATTTGCCATCCAATATTTTTTTTTCTTTACTTTTTAAAATTTAAATTAAAAATATGGTAACTTTATGTTAGCCGTGTGCAGACGATAAATCGCCAACCTATCCCATCATTCGTTTTGAATTAATAAAAAATATAAATCTTTCACTCATTTAATTTAAAACACAGAACTTTAATTTACAACACATACATTTAAAATACATATATTACGTACATTTAAAATAATTCTTTTCATGTGAAAAAGAAAAAGAAAAAAATAAGAGAAATTAATCACAAATAATTTGATAACCCAAGATCATTTTATTTTAACATCAAAACAAATCTGTTTTATTTTTCTATATATGATATCATATTCGCTTCTTTTCCATACTTACTCGTATTTATGCACTTTGTATTATTATCAAATATTTGAAAACGCACGTTTTATTTCTAATATGACATCATTTCATATTCTGTTTAATTCTTAAATAATTCATTTCCTTTTCATTTTTCACGTGGATATTTTTCACGTGAAAATAAATTGTTGATTAAAAATTATTACTCAGGGGTTTTATTTCATATTGGCAACGATAAAGTATTAGCAACGGTAAAATAAATTTAACCATTTAAAAAAAAAGCTGCAAAACCGGGCCCTTTGGGCCAAACCAAGCAAACCAACCAACCATTTTTAAATATACGAAAAAATGTCCATTTATTCTCTATGAAAATAATGAAAATTTGAATTATTAAGAAAAATATTGAAATAAAATAAACAAAAACATGCCTATGTTCATATGAGGGTTATAATCAACTTATATTCAAAGATACAAGATAATTAAATGTTTCATTTTGACGCTGGCTTCAGCCTAACATTTGCACACAATCAGATTTATAATATTATTGGGATTCAGACCTAGATGATTTTTAATTCTGTGAAATGAATTATATCGTCTGCAGATTAATTTCTGTCATAAAATAAGTGTCTCGGTCGCTTGACGATTTAACATCCATCGGAAGCTCCTATAACAAAAAAGCACCGATTTAAAAAAAAAAATTCAAATTTCTTAATAAATATTTTTATTAATATCTCCTAAAGTTTTGATTCGATTTTAATAAAATTTGAAATGTCTCGACAAAATTCTGCAAAGATAATATATTTTAAATTGCAAACCATTCGGTTGGGTAGTTTTTGCGTTGTTATATGCGGACGGACGGACGGACGGACAGACAGACGGACGGACCAAGCGAGGACAATAGGTGCTACGTATTTATATAATTACGAACGCACCTAAAAAACATTTAAAGATTAGATTTTTAGTTGTATACCGTTTAGAGTCCTGCATCGGGTCGGTTTACCCGCACCCGACCCGACCCGGCTCTAGATTTTTTTTGTTGTGGGTCGGATTCCGATCGGGTTGACTTCCACTTTTTTACTGTGGATCCGGTTGAATTTCATTATTTCGAGTTCGGATCGGTTTCGGGTTGGGTTTTGACTCTAGCGGGTAGGGGTCGGGTTGACCCGAATTTCAAAAGAATGTCCAAAATATTTTTTCAGGTTAAAAATCTATGTACAATAAGACCTCCATTCTGGTTTTTCTTCCAAAAGGCGGCCACCTCTATTTAGCGCCACTTTTTAATTCCTAAAATTTATTTATTTGAAAACGCTTATATCTCTGAATAGCGGCCACCGCTAAATCTAGACACACGTAACATGTGCAGAAGATTTTTTTTTTATATAGAAATAAAAACAACTTAAAATTTTTCTACTTATTTGTATGCTTGTGGGGGGGGGGGGAGAAGAGTAAATTATGGGAAGTTAGGGGACAATTTAGATAGTTACTTATATATTATTATTAGGTAGAAACAAATGTGGACATTTTTTTAAAATAAAGAGTTTTAAATATTTGAAACTGTATGCTGGAGGAGGGGCAAAAAGGGAAGCGTAAATTTTGGGGACAAGGCAATAATTTTTATTTGTTGTCATTAGACAAATGAGTGAAAGATTTTATTTTTGTATAAAAATAAAGATTTAAAAATATTTTAAACTCCTTTGTATGCTACTATGGGGAAGCGTGAATTTGAGAGATTAGGGATAATTTAGAGGATTTATGTTTAGATAAATCCATTCTTTTTCTTCTTAATAAGGATTTTACATTTCTTTGCTTGCTGGGGGTGGGAGGCAAAAGGTAGAAGAAATTAGTCAAATAAAGATTTAACATAGCCAGACGACTATATTTTGGGGAAAAAAAATCGTAGTCGTATAAAAATACATTATATTGAGAAGATTTCTATGGATTTAAATAACAGTACACGAAGTTTCTGACACCCAAACTGTGAAAATGACAGCTAATTTGTGACTGTGCCCGTCGTCTATGGAGAACTATATGACACTGCAAATGAGATTTGTCGCTGACGTTCGCAAATTGTTGCAGAGAACATATTTCGCACGAAAGAAACGAGTTATAATCATGTGATTTGAAGATTGGGACCTTTTTTCCTCCCTCCGAAAGTAGCGTCGATGCGCGCTACAAACTACTGATATTTTGTATCGCGCTACTCGCTACACTACACTTTTTTAATGTAGCGCGCTACACTACAAACTACTGGAAAAAGTAGTGGCTACTGTAGTTTCGCTACTTGTAGCGCGCTACTTCCGACCCTGAGGGGGTCTGTACACAAATTTAAAGACTATATTTCATTTGTTGGTAATGTTGCAACGAACTCTTGCTTATGATGGAGATTCGTATATTTATCGTTAAAATTTTATAAATTAGTTGTGGTTCCTCTTTTAGCTATTTTTAATTCTATCGCGCTTCTAATATTGTAAACGCTGTTTAAATGAATCATAACCAACGTAATTGCGGAGAAAAGCATTATGATTTCATTCATTTAAAAGACTGATTCCATTAACCGATGATTCATATAACCGGCGACCATCTTTATTATAAACTCAAAACCCCCCCTAGAACCGAATTCTGGCTGCGCCACTGCATAGTTTAATTTAATTGAAGTTGGGAGAAGTGGAATTACACGAAATTATAATACCGTATTTTTCGTAAATGTCACGCTTTGGTGTAACATGCTTAACCTGATTTTTAACACTTTCCAAGTTAGTTGAAAAGTGTTTATTTTGATTTCGGTTTGGCAGTCCGTCTGCCCATCCGTCCGTCCCTTCTCTAACTCACGTAAATATATTCCGATTGCCCTGTAATTTTTTTATATTATTTACTTTTACTATAGCACGATAGATAGGCGTACAGATATGAAAATTATTGGTCGAGCTTAACTCTTTTTTACACAAATATGTACATGTGAGTGTTAAAAAAAGATAGATTACTAACTTAATGTTGCTTTTTTAACTCCCTTTTAAAGAAATTACACAAAATCGTATACTGACAAAAAATCAGAAGTTAAATAAAACACATATATAAGACAATATAAAAATTCCAATGCATAGACCCGTTTGTAAAATTATTCTCGCTGATATTCGCGAATCGTTTATAATAAAATCACAACGAACGTTCACTTTAAATAACGTCTTTTTTTTTTTTTTTTTTTTTTTTTTTTTTTTCGGAATATGGATTTTTTTTTCTATTTTCATTTTTTATATAATAAGTTCAAACGTTGAGCATTTTATTCTAATTAAAAAAAAAAAATAGAACATAAAGTGACAAAAGTTTTCCTAATGTCGTTTATCCCTATCATAAAAGAAAACTAAGAAAAAATGGAACTTTTAAAAATTCTATAAAATACTCAAAAGTAAAAAAACTTTTTTTATTTTATATTAAAAGGAAAAAAAAGTGTCCATTTTAGAAATTATTCATGGGGCTCTAGCCCCACAACTCTACGCCTTTGGCACGATCGCTATTAAAAATGAAGTGTGTAGCATTTATAGCTCGTTTACACGGACAAACGGGGGGTGCTGGGTTCGATCCCAATCGCGCCCGTCGGCCTAATCGTTCGGAGTTTTCGTGGTTTTCTTCGAACCGTGGATTTATCCATGCGTAAATACGGGTTAGGTTCCCTTAGAAAGACCCCCACGAAGGGCACTCCCCCCGGGCCTATATCCCTAGTGTAGATAATTGGCCGTCAATAATCAACCCAACTCAACCCAACCTACACGGACAAACAAAAAAAGTATTCCGTTACATTACGGACAATAGAATAAAATCGTTTCCAGTGCATTTTAATGATGTTACGCCATTTCAAACATAATGAAATTCTTATGCATTTGTGAAGTGCACTAAAAAATGACTTCTGTACAATTTGGGTTGCTGCAAAGTATCTACTATTCATTGACAGGGCCACACAAAAGAATTCCGTTACACTGCAAAAAAAAGGTGTTGATTTTACAGTAAAATACTGGCACCTCAGCTGCCAGTATCATACCGTAAAATTAACAGTAATAAACAGTAAAATAAGGAGTAATACGCTACCGCGCATTATGATTAGCGTATTACTGCTTATTTTACTGTTTATTATTGCTAATTTTACGTAAAATCAACACCTTTTTTTTTTTTTTTGCAGTGAACACAACGGTCTACGAGGAAAACTGTTTGCAGCGTATTTTAATTATGTTACACTATTTCAAATATAATAAAATTGATATACATTACTGAAGTTTACTACAAGATACTTGTTGTAGAATATGATGTGTATAGCATTTATCGTTCATTTACAGGAACACACAAAAGATTCCAGATACTGTACTGTGCCCGAAGTACTATCTATTAGCGATAGCTGCTAGATGTGCGTTTTTAGTTACGGTTTGCGTTTTTTAAGTTTAACTAATTTTTTTTAAAACCCATGTCAAGAATTACCGTCAATCGTCGGAAAAGCATCCGAATTATTTTATGCATTCCTGTATAGGATTTTTAAATTTGTATATATATACTATACACAGTATTCTACAATTTACTTCAGTTGGAAAACGTATAGCACAGTTCAAAATTCCCCTACAGCAAATTCCGCCAAAAAAAAACGGAAATGTTCTCGCGATCTTTTGTTTAGCCCTGTATACGACTGGGATCCTATACTTACTGTACTTACTGGGATCTTTAGAAATTGTAAACACTCAGTAGTATGCAGAATAATAGTTAAATTCAAAAACGCCTATCACAACTGAAAATGCACTTCTAGCAATTATTATCGATAGACAATATTGTAACCGAATTCTTTTGTTTGTCCCTGTAAATGCACGATGAAAGTTATTCACACCATATTCTATTACTAAACATCATGTAGTGCGCCCAGGGCTTTACAAATTTGATAAAATCTGGTAGCCAGCAAAAAAATTCTAGTCACCAGAAATAATATTTACCTCACCACTCCCATCATCGATTTTTAAAAAGTCCAAATCTTTTTAAGAATTAATTGAAACAAAAATAATTACAAGCATAGTTTAGAATTATTAGTTACATAGTTTGGAATAGTACATAATTTAGATAAAAATGATGATGGCATAATATTTAAGATGAAGTCCTATTATTTACGTCTTACTGAATTTAAAAATCGAATTTGTATGCTAAAATTGTTTAATTATATAGCAATCCTATAATCTACCGACCGTTTTTTGGATAGATGTTTCCGAAGAAATAGATATTAAATGGTAAAAGGGTCTAAATAGAGATTTCAAGTTCTGAAATTTTCAAAGCTAGGTTTAAGTTTCCCATTGGAGATTTCAGTCAATGTCAACAAAACATAAAATGTTGCCAACTTAAAATGTTCTTATTTTATTACGGAAATGAATCTTATCATAATAACGATATAATTCATTTGACTGAAATAATAACGATATATTTTTTTTTATTAGTTATAGTACGAAAGCACCTGATATGTCCCGTTTGGCGTACATTTTCCAACTTGTTTTTATCGGCATGGCTGGACAGTTTTAATTATTTTTTTTATCGGCCCGGCCCGTTTGAAAATTTGCCTTCATTTTCCCGGCCAGGCCCGGGCCCGTGCAGACCTCTATCGTAAATACATGAATAAATATACGTGAATGTGTATACAGATAATCGTGATTGTGATTTCGCCTTTTACTTTAGATGGCAAGCCTGTGATGGTAACTCAGTATGTCGGAGGAGATATGATGCCAGAGGACGTCACCAAGAGGAAAGGTGAGGTAGAGGATCTCCAAGAATCTGCCAACCATCCAGAGTTGCAAAGAGTCCAGTCTAGCGAAAGGTATAAAACGAGATCCTTATTTTTAAATTTTGTATTTTGGTATGTTATTTGCAATTTAAATTTAATGAATGTGAGAGTAACAGTAATTATAATCGTTTAAATAGACTTAGAAAATGGGGATTTAAAAATACGGCATACAAAGTAAAAATATCCGTAGTCCACTTTATTTTTAATACTTAAGGTGGTTCTCAAATGACCTACTCAACAACGCGAAACTTTCTGACATATTTTCTGACTCGTTTTTAATCGCACATGCATAAAATAGGCAAGCTTGACTATGGACGGCATTTGGAATCGAAATGAGTTTTCCATTTTTTGATAAATAGATTACTTAAAGAGTTATGAGCGATTTGTGTCACGTGACAGCGCGTTTTTCTCCTTAATCGCGATGAGGTATCGGGAATTCAGATCAAAACGCCAATTTTGACAGTGTTTTCTGAAAAATCTTCTGCCTTTACCAAAAAATGGAAAACTTGTTTTGGTTACATAGTTTCTGAATAAGAATATCTGCCAATTTCATGCGTTTGCGAACAAAAATGAATTAAAAAATGTGTGAGAGAGTAGCCTGTTTGGATTTTCTAACAGTCTTAAGGCTATTGTTAGTCAATTAATTGCACAATTCCCCTCTGTAATGTTAAACTTATGGGCGTAGAATGCATGATCATATTTAAAATATCTCCTCGGGAAATTAATATTTTAAACTTCTGTTTTTCTGTGTACTCTTCTTAAAGGATGTATATTTCTTTTTTAGTTCTCAAAATATCTCTAAAATATATACTTGATTTATAATTTCATGTATTAAAATCTTAGCGAAACTGAGTAAGATTTTAAACACTTCACATAAAATTAAGTATATATTTTAGAAACCGTTTGACAACTAAGAAAATTTAAAAAATGCCCAGTTAAACTGATGGCATTGAGCTCACGGGCTATTCACACTAATTGTATATTATACTCTTATTTCAAAAAATAATGCCCCTCGAAAAATAAAGAAATCGACAATAAATTAAGAGGGAGATTAGCTCCCGTTCCCTCCCCTTTATACTTACCAATGAACCTCCAAAACTAATCAGAGAAGCCCCTTATCACAATGAACTATATTATAAAATTCGAAGCAAATCAAATAATTCTGCATGAAAACCCCATTTATATAAATTAGGGGGGTTAGCCCCTCCGCCTCCCCCCACCCTTTATACTTAACCAATGAACCGCAAAACTAGGCAGGGAAGCGCCTTATCAGAATGAAGCTATATTACAAAATTTGAAACAAATCGGATAATTCTGCATGAAAAACCCATTTATATAAATTAAGGGGGGGATTAGCCCCCCCACCCCCCACCCCACCCTTTATACTTAACCAATGAACCCCAAAACTAGGCAGGGAAGCACCTTATCAGAATGAAGTTATATACAAAATTTTAAGCAAATCGGATGTTTCTATCAAGAGTTATCGCCGCGTTACGTACTGATGCACCACGCTTGATAGAAACCTGGAGCGAACTGCGCATGGGCGAAAATGGCTAGTCCATGTCGAAAATGGGGAAGTCCGTAAGGCCGTAAGTACCTTAGAGCAGATATTAGATGGAGGGAGCATGCAGCGTTTTCTCCCTATGAAGAGAGGGTCAAACATTGGGAGAATTTTGACACCAGTCACGTGACGAAAGGTTACCATATTTGGCTTTTTTTCCTTAAAAATAAAAGTCGCTGTGACAGAAACATTTATTTTTATGCATATTATGAAAATGTTATATTTCTTCACAATTTTTAGTTGTAATATTGTTTTAGCAAAGACCGAAGTGATACCGGATAGTTTCGAAATATTAAGAGTTTATTTATAAGTTATTGCAAAATATAATACTCATCAAATAGGCAAATTGTTTTCATCTATTATTAACAGTATGCTGACACGTTAATTAAAAAAAAAAAATCATTTCTGGTGTTACTGTTAAAAAAAAAAAAAAAAAAAAAAAAAAAAAAAAACTTTTTAAAATCAGAAGCATGAATAACTTAAATTATAAATTTTATCTCAAAATTTAAAATATTTTCACCGATTTTCAGCTAAGTTGAGCACTAAACATTTATGGCACAAACGTTTTTTAATTATGTTCTGCATGATACACATAATTTCAAATATTATAAAAATATACTACTGCAATACATTTATAGTACTAATATGCAAATAATTAACTGTATAATAACTGTATAATTATAATATAGTATGGTGACAAGTTAATTTAAAAAAAGTCATTTCTGCTTACTGTTAAATTAACCTTCTGATTTAAAAATCAGAAGCAGGAATAACATAAATTATAAATTTTATCTCAAAATTTATAATATTTTCACCGATTTTCAGCTAGGTTGAGCACTAAACATTTATGGCACAAACGTGTTTTAATTATTTTGCTTTGCAAGATACACACAATTTCAAATACTGTACAAATATAATGAAAATATACACAAATATAATGCTAATATATAAATATAATACTGTACAAATATACCATATTCAATTAACCGTTATTAAGATACATAACCCGCGACTGCCAAGGCTTAGAATTTTTTATTATCACTAAAATTTAACAAAAATTTATAATTTATTTTATCGCGCAGATTTCAGCGATTCAGTAAGTGAAAATTTATTATTAAATTTTAGTGGAAAGAAAAAAGTGTAAAAATTAGCAGCTACAATAACCGGCTTCAAACCGGAGAAAAATCAAAATACAATAACACCTCCAAATAATGGACATCCCAGAAAAATCTAAATGATCTTCATCATTGTTAGTAAAGAAAAGTACCATTTCTTTCGTGAGTGAATTAAGGGCAGGTATGTGAGAAGTGTAAATATTCAAAATTTGGGTATTTACATATTTCACAGTAAAAAATCATAATGTATTTTTAAACGCAAAGGCAGAAAATGGGCAAGCGGTTCAAAACGCCGACTTTGACAGTATTTTCTGAAAGGTCTGCTGCCTTTACCAAAAAATGGATTATATTTTTCCTACGCGAAATATAACTAAACTTCGGTATTTCGACACAATCATTTTAGAACATCTCGACAGACTGGAGTTACATCCCTATAAAAATTTCGAAACATTCGGACGAGTAATTTTTTTTTTTTTTTTTTTTTTTAATAAAATCTGAAATATGCAAACGCTAAAACGTGAGCTGTTTCGGTGCGGCCTCGGCTCATGTTTTCTTTACTAAATATGCATATTTTTTCACAAAATTTTAAAGAGGGATTGGATACAGTTCTATTTATAAGTATTATTTTTTTGTTATGTGAAAGGACCAGAGGAGCAAAAAAGAGAAAAATACTTATTACTTTTACAACTAAATATCAATATTCTAGCACGAAATTTTTATATATATTCTCTTATAGTTATAACCGATAAAAATTTCAGTTAGTTCGAACAACAAGAACTATTTTTTTTTTTTTAAACTATGAATCGAGCCTAGACGTGAAAAGACAAGAAAATGGTTTCTTACTAGCACTTTTACTACTGATTATTAATGTTCAGCCGTGAAGAATAAATAGTAAAGCATTTTTGAGAGATTTAGCAGACTTCGCCAAATCGCGCCAAGTACTTTTTCTAGGCTAAAATCTAAATTTCTTTCACCATTCCCAAAAGTTTGAAATAAATAATCTAAAATACATCAATCAAGAAAAAGTTAAACCTATGAGTGCCCAAATAAATCATCACAATCCTTTATTAAGGCTCAAATTTGCAAAAAAACTGTATTTAACATGTATGCATATGCAAAAATTTTTAATTTTGGACATTAAAACATCAATTAATTTAATATTATGTTAATATATTCATAATATTTAAATGTATATACGTAATTGTGAAATGTTAGAAGTCCTCCTTTGACAAATTTTTCCTTGCATCCGAATGCAGCACCGTATTTGACAATTTTTCTTCATGACTGGGATCACCATACAAATACACGTTAAAAAGCTCCCTAGTTAGAAGACGAGTCCACTAGTCACGTGGTTTCAATGATTGGTATCTGTTTCCTAGGGGATGCGCACTCCAGGGTTATCACTGCTCTAAGGTAAGTACGCTGTCTAATACCCTGTTCACATCGCACATTTAAGATATCTTAGATCGCCATTTTTGAGGTGGTACCTCACCGGAATTGAATACCTGTGCACACCGCCAAACGCATTTAAGATTACTCACTCAACATCACCGTGTCCAGTGCGCATGCGCATATGTTAAAAGCAAACTCAACAGCCAATCGGCTTCCAGAGCCAATCAGAGTGAGCGGTACTGACTGTATCTAGCAATGGAAAGTTCGAACTCACTAAGTGAGTTTCTGGAACTCACTCAGTGAGTTCAGCGGTCTAAGATATCTTAACTATCCGATCTGAACGTAGTATAAGATAAAGAACGATGACTTCAGCTTCTTTTACCGGGGCTATTCTCCCTACAGTGTGAATGGAATCGGCTTGGCATTCCGCCAACCAGAGTTCTTAGAAGCGTGGTTGAACAGTACATACATATGTACGTACATAGAACGGGCGGGCACATCAGCCCTCAGGCTTTGATAGCCTGTGAGCTAAAAAGGCACATCCTTTAAAAGGGTGCAACTCAAGCGTGAAAGGTTCCATTCTCCCATTGGTTGACAAAAAAACCGGAAGTCACTTGATTTTTATATTTTCGTACAACTTTGCTTAAAGCACATTTTGTCTGTGAACGATATAGCGCGGTGGTAAAACACCGGACTTGTAAACTGAAAGTTTTAAGTTTTGTCCTCTCTGATTAAAAAAAAAAAATCCTTTTTTGGAGTTTTGTTTTGATCTTTACGGAATTAATTAATTAAGATTATTTACTTGACTTAAAGATCAGTATACATTTTTTAAAAATTATTATGTAAATATATAATAAATCTTAATTAATATTATATTTAAATATATATAGTTAATGTTAGTAATTAGTATTATACTTAAATATATATAATTAATATTATTTAATAGTTTATTTAAATATGTGTGTGTGGGTATATACATATATAATTAATATTTATTATTATTACTTAAATATATAATTAATATTAATAAATATTATTATTTAAATGCATATAATTAACATTTTCACTCAGTGGTTTGTAATACATTCTCTTCCATTTTCAGTAAATAATTAATAAGACATTTAAGAAAATAGGCCAATATATCTTAAAGAAAAACTTGGGATTTTTTAAAATGTAACTCAAACAATGAATTTTAGTTTTGGATGATACACTTTGTAGAAGCCCAAACATTACATGTACGTATGTTTAGGATTAAACTAAACTTTTTTTTTATAAATATTATCTGTTATTAAAAATACATAATAGAAACGAATGCTTCTTGGTTCTTATTAGAATCCAGAAGTATTGACTTTTTTTTTTTTTCATTTATTGTATATGCCTACATCAATAATACAATAAAATATCATTGTGATCTCAATAAATTTTTGAAAACTGGAGTAGCAAATAATATCTAAATCATATAAAATCTTCGACTATGTTAGAAACACAGACATACATATTTAAATATTATGCAGACATGTATGCATGTATATATTCATATAATTATATATTACTTATATTTATATACATATATATAAATATATGTAAATATAAATATAAATATACATACGTATATAAATATATATATTCATATAATTATATACATATATATATTCATACATATATCATACATGCATATATGTGTATTGTATATGTTTCACTTTTACGAGAAAAAATTATGTCAGATTTATTGGATTGCAGTGTAAGAGTAAGAAAATGTTAAAACTACAGCAATAATACACCAATATTATACTGATTATAAAAAACATTAATTGATTAATCTTTGTATATTACTTTACTGTCATACTGGAAAGAAACAACAAAAGTTTGATCTAGGGGCCCTGTATAAAATCTATGTTTTCTTAATAAAAATTTTAATTGATCTTTAATAAGTAAAAATGTATTAAACAAAATATAATTTATTTTTAGGTGTCACTTTATAAACTAATCGAATACAATAACATCTCTCTTTAATTTTTCTTCTTTTTTAATTAATTTTATTATTATTATTATAATTTACCATGTCATGATTTCATGACCAAGAATAAAAATATCACTATGGGAAATATTATTTTTATAAATATTCAATTTAAATTATTTACAAAAATTATAATAATAATAAATTATAATATAAGAAAGGCAAAGAAATGTGTATTAAATTTTACAAATTAACATTATACAATTTGTTAAAACAATTCTCGTACATGATTAACTAGTATTTCTAATAATCAAATATCAATTAATTAAAAAGATCCCATTAAATACATTTTAATTTACATAAAATGTATTTAATGGAAATTAAATATATTTTATGTATACATTAAATGTACTTAGTTATTTGTATAATAAATTTATATTATCCCAAAATTTATTTTGTTATTAAGACAGTTTAATTTACAAGTTAATTTACGCAGTTTAATTTTTTAGTACGAAGTATTAAGGCATAATTGTGTTTTATTATCCTGTCCACAGAGGGCAGCAGCACAAAAGGATGTTATGTTAGCTACAATGCATGCCGGTTTTTTGTCAACCAATGGGAGAATGGAACCTTTCACGTTTGAGTCGCACCCCTTTAAGAAGATTACACAGAAAAAAGTAGTTTAAAATATTAATTTCCCGAGAAGATATTTTAAATATGCAAAAGCATCCTACGCCCATAGGTTTAACATTAGCGAGGGTAATTGCAGAATACACTGGCTAACAGCTTTTAACTGCTCTGACAGAAATTGCAGCACATAGCTGCTGTTAGCGGTCGCTGAAACCGCTTGATCGAAGGATGAATAAAAGGCTGGATTAACTCTTAGGATGCTGTTCCTGTACTAAACTTTATGTAACAGGACTATTATAATCAAAGTTCAACTATTCAGAATCAGCAGTCTGTGAGGCCGTTAATAACAAATAAGGTAATGCGGGGTAATTTGGTTCTTAATTTTTTTTAACTAAAATTAAAACGAAAACTATACGGTCTTTCAAAAGATTGAAATGTACAAGACAAAACATACTTTTTTCACGGACAAATTCATAAAAGAAATAAGGAATTTTAGTAAGTAAGTTAGAGCTAATTAAAAAAAATAATAATAATAAAACAACAGGAAACACCAACTTACTTCTCAAGGGATAATTTGGTGTCACATTTTTAACCACTGTCACACCGTCAATCGTATATTTTGAGGTAATAAGGTGCATGCCATTTTGTACCTTTAACAATGTGCTATTCAGAACATTGATATTTTTTACAATAAGATAACATTTGAGAGCACTGTGAATTTTTCTTTTATAGCATATGTTTTGTAAAGAGACAGTTTGAAATAGCAATTACATGAAGAAGAATTTTAAAGGCTCTGTTGAAATTCATAATGTTTTATGCTCCTTAAAAGATGCTCTTTCAAACTAAACTAACCATACACAGAAAAAAATAAAACACAATTTGGGTCGAAAGATTCTTAGGTATGTGCCCAAATTGGGTCATGCCTGTTTTGGTTACCACTGTGCATCCATTTTGGGCACTGTTAAATACCCATAAAAAAAAAAGAAAGAAAAAAAAATACAGTGCCCATAATGCATACACAGTGGTACCCAAAACAGGCATGACCCAATTTGGGCACATACCTAAGAATCTTTCGACCAAATTGGGTTTTATTTTTTTCTGTGTGGAAAAATTAATAAAACGTGGTTAGTTAATGATAATTAGGAGGTTTTAATACAGCTCGATAATATAAAGGAAAGCATTTCAGAATGGATATTATGATATTTTAGATAAGATACCTTCTGAATAATAAAAATTTAAAAAAAAAAACTTTTTAACAATTTCTTAAGAAACAGCTATCAACATTGTTTTACTACACAAAGACAACAAAATGAACACAACTCAATGATATAGGCTAGAGTGAAATATTTTAGAATGAAAAGAATGATATTTTAAACATTACACAGTCTTCTGAATAATAGGCCTATACAATAAAATATAACTTTTTCCAACAGTTTCTTAATAAAAGACTATGCCATAGCGTAAACGGTTTTAAACACAAGTTAAGTTTTAGGTCTTACACATTTCAGTAAGCCTAATTCGTATCTGAAGCAATCTGGAATAAAGAAGTCAGCTGTATACTTCTGAGAATTTATTAATAAACAAAATGTTAGTGACTATCAGCAAACATAATAAAACTGCAGTAAAAATAAATTAATTTATAAGTAAAATACAGTGGCACCAAATTACCCCGCCTTTTTCCTCACGTGGGACAATTTGGTGCTTGCAGCAATATATATACATATATATATTTTTTTTTTTTCTGGGTCAGTTTCAAAGATGCAGAAGGATGAAATGCAATACTTATTAAAGTGTATACTTTCAAGATGTCAGAACAAATTTTTATTCATCGGAAAACATCAACTCACTTTTTCTGTGGCTTCATGTAAGTAGAGAGATACTGAAACTTTGGAAGGGGGTCATTTTGCACAGTTTTTGATTGATTCCAGAAAATATTTTTTTTTCTTCCTGAAAAATGTGTTACTTACATAATAAGGATATATTTAATGCACAGTGTATATGTGTAAGTACTTGTAAAAGTTTTTTAAATATTCATACAATATACAATAAGATCAATGATAATAATTGAAAATGAGTCACCAAATTACTCCGGCTTACACAAACTGTCGCGTTTAATAATGTGCAATTGGAGTTGCAAAGGCTGGAAAAAATCCGTTTTAAACACTGGAATAAATTGGAAGTTTTTTGAGATGGAACTTTTGAAAGTTATCAAAAGAGGAGAATTTTGAAATAGGTTTGATGTTTTGAAATCCATAAAACTATTTTTATTTTAATATTTCATGATGTTCGATCAATGTTTGGTTATATAATACGGGAAAAAATTAACATTTTATTAAAGAAATTTTGGTATTAGATTTTTTTTCTTTAATTGGTATTTTTATTATTTTGTTTTTCCTATTTTCTTTTCTTTCCTTTCTGAAAACTAATTAAAATTAAATAATAATAAATATTGAAAATGCTATACACTAAAACATATATATATATATATATATATATATATACACTTTACTGAATGTTTTCATAGCGCCAGGCATATCAGTTCAAAGCTTAGGCCTAATTCAGTGATGCGAAAATTTTGTGTATTTATTGCTGTAAGATGTATGTTTTCATTCAGATTTGTTATTGAACTCTCCAAGTTCTTGAATTTCATTTAAGAACCCAAAAACGGTGAACTCATAACATGCGATAAATTGTAGAACTGAATGGAGTGTGTTTAGTGTGTAGATTTCCCTTGCAAACGAACAAATGAGTGCTTCTGCCCACTAATTAGGTGGGAAAAATTGAGTTTGACCTGGTCATCACAGACATATTACTAACCGCACATTGGAATAAACATTGGAATTTTATAAACATTGTAATTTGGTGTGTATATTCCCCTTTCAAACGAACAAATTAGTGTTCCTGCTCACAAATGAGGTGGAAAAAATGAGTTTGACCTTGTCATCACAGATGGCGCTACCATAGTTACTAACAGTAATGATTGGTTCAAATGTGTCTTTGAGTTTCTTATTTTAGTGAAATGGAGTTTATAAATGAAATTTTCGATCCTTTTCAATGTATCTTTTGTGTTGTTGTTTCAGCATTCACATACCAGTCCATACAGCTTCCGATTCTGCCGGCACCAGCGAAGATGTGCAGGCCTCTGCCAAAGATGCTGCCAGCGACCACAACAGGAAAACGGAGCACTACGCTCACTCGGATAAAGGGCACCAGAACGCGCACTCGCTCAATTCGAAGCTGGAGAAAGGACACGACCACGAGAAGCACAGCGCCAAGCACGACGAGCACCACAAGGAAACGGAGAAAGAGAGCCATCGCAAAGACACACAGGCACACGATAAAGGAGGTGCAACCCAGCAGGGGATCAGGGAGAGAACAGAGATAGAGTATTACGAAAGAGGTGAGTAGAAAATTGTGTTTTAAAAAGAATGATTAAAAGAAAAAACCCGATTATAAATTACCATAATTTTATTCTAAACAAATAATAATATAAAAAAATGTTTTAATGACAAGCTTTTATTATAACGTACTAAAAAGGAAAAGAAATTGAAGGACAATTGATTGAAATAAATACTTTTTTAAAAATAAATAATTTAAATTGCGAGTGATTTTTTTATCAGTTTTTTTATATTAAATGGATATATAATTTTAAATCTACCTTCCTGGCAAGAAAAAAAAATCTATCAACGTCTTCCTGAGGATCGAGCCCATATCCATTCACACTGAAAAATGGCTCATTTACCAACCATCCCATGAGTCAATCGCAGAACATCAGCTTATTTCTGAAGCAATCAATGATGTTTACGTGATCACATTTACGTATCCTTATTGGACAAATGTGTTTGGCTCATGAGAGGCAACACAGCTTGTTGGGAGGCAACTTCAAATATATATATATATATTACCCAATATTGTGTTGTCAGCGAAAATACGTAAAACTACTAAAAATTAGGTCAAATGTAGCACAGGAAGTGTGTTAAATGTGGATTACAAGATTTGCCAAACGGACAGACAAAAGTTAAATAAAAGCTTGTAAAAATGATCGAAACAAACGCTTTAAACACGATACAGAACGAAGCTCAAAGTTTTGTTTGTGCACCTCATCACTATTCTAAGTGGCTCTTAATAGTTACATAGAAAACATCCACGTCACCGTCCATTTCACGCCAGGTAATGTAAATGCATTGTGAGTGCTTTGTATGGGGATATTCCTCCTTTGCCTACAACAGCTAACGAACTGAAGGATTGCATAGAGGTTGCACTGACATCAGTGTCTATACTAACATGCTTCCCAATATCTGACACGAAATGGACTGATTGATTGATTGGTTGATTTCATGGATGTTTTGTGTGTAACTAAATAGAGCCACTTAGAACAGTTATGTCGAACGCAAACAAATCTTTAATCTTTCTTCAGTATGCTTTAATCTTTCTTCTATTTAAAGCGTTTCTTTCAGTTATTGTTTACAAAGACGTTATATTGTCATTTGTAATCGGGTCATTCATTTTTAAACATCCTCTATATTGAATCATATGCATAGAATTTTCAGAATTATTTTAATGATTTTTTACGATTTCTCATTATATTCCATTCATAAATTGTCAAAAACAGGATATATTTTTACACATATGCACAGCTGTCAACATTCCACCTTTTTTCACGTAAAATAAACATAATCATTAATAAAGTAAAATAATCAGTAAAATAAACATTTTGAACCAGAAAATTTAATTAATAAAACGTATCTTTCCATACAACCACAATCGTCCTCCGGTCGTCTTATAATGATTCTACAAATCCTCTAATTGTCATATCTTATAAGAACTATCTACGACATACTCAGAGGATATGAGCACAAAATTATGCATTAAAATTTTTCTTAGAAAAGCCCGTGGATTCTTTTTTCGGATGCACATACGCTTTAGGCTTCTACTTTGGTTTCTTTTCGTGGTACTTCATCCTAAAATTATCCAGAATGTGTCATGAAACGTCATCCACAGGATGTGTATAGGTGTGACATTTTGATTTCAAGTCTATATTATGTGACTGCCTACAGGGCAATTTCAATCGTGAACAGGATATGGGTTATCCTGAATCCGATATCCCCTGGATGTCCCTTGGATTTCAGTGCGTTGTCAAGGTTGCTATATATGATTTCATTTATTAAGTAAAATTTCTGCTTCAAAATGGAATTTGACATGGAAAAAAAAGCGAAACGTTGATACCATACATATGTAATGCAACAGCTCAGGGCAATGGTTGTTGTTGTCAGGGCAATGGTCGTAAGCCCAAACTTATAAATTGTAAGGTGCTTTCGTTGCTCTACACATGTCAACACCACCCAGACTCGTTTCAGCAGTTATCAAATGTTTTTTTTTATCAATGGTTTACAACGCAACGCTAATCTATCGTGTTACTCGTGTACATCTTGAGGAAAAGAAGGCCTTTAGATAATGTCCCTTACATATCACCACAAAGCGAGGTTTAAAGGGAGATTCCACTTTGGGGGGTCCAAAAATCTATCATTATTATTATTATTAATAATACATTTTTGCATCCTTGAAGTATGTAAAATATGTTTTTGAAACGATTTTTGATTATTCAAATTATTTACGAAGTTATGGCATTTTGAATAGAACCATAGTATCTTCCAAAAAGCCAAGTAGTTTGAAAATGTAACGTTTCGTTTTTCTCAAAATCATGAATTTTCAACAGATGGTAGAGCAGTATTTTCGAACCGATTAACCGAATACCAAAATATTAGTTTTTTAAAATAATCGTTTTTCACGGGTCATGAATCTATTTAAAGTTAAAAAATTTACTATTAGATAGTTTTCCCAAGTCTTTAAACTTGAACAAAAATACAAACGCGAAATTCGTAGGTCGATTTTCAAACAAGCTCCATTTTATTTACTGCGAGTCAATTTTATTGAAATTAGATTCACATCCTCGCATATTTCAATTGACTTTCATAACGCGTATGGTTTTGTATTTCAGATGATTCTGAGAGACACAATTTTGTTACCACGCAAAGCCATGCACGCTGCGCTGCGCACATGTATTTTAATATAAGGCCACCTAGACCGGGAGGCGGCAGCACAGACAATCCCCTCATCGAGTTCAGGACTGAAATTCCAGAAATAGTTAAAGCTTGATTCGCATATTAACCCTTTAGCGGGCGGTGGTCACAAAAAAGGACACCTAATTTTAATTCCAAAACTGACAAACGGCATCAAGAATATTTAATTAAAATTTTCCTTTTTTAAAGTAAGAGAAAATCAGCAAGTTATTCTTTTCTAAGAAAATCGTTTGTAAAATCTGGTGTCAGTCCATTATTTCCTTATTTTACAAACAGATTTATTCCGCGCCGGAAAGAGTTAAAACGCAATCGGTCTGCCAAGTCATATCTTGCTGGAAAACACCCGAAAACCCGATTTTAGCAGTTGGGTCGTAGGTTTACCATTGTGTGTTCATGCTCCCAGTCCTCCATGTTTTCATACCTTTAGGTGCAGGAAAACACAATGGTAAACCTACGATCTACGAGTCAACCGCTAAAATCGGGTTTTAAGGTGTTTTCCACCAAGATATGACTGGGCAGTCCGATCGCATTTTAATATGTGTATCGAGTTTTAACTAATTCTGGAATTTCAGCCGTGAACTCGATGAGGTGATTGTCTGTGCTGCCGCCTCCCGGTCTAACCAGTTTTTATATTTTTACTCACAAAAAGTTGTCAAAATAGACAGAAACGTTCTCGTTTAGTTGGGGGAAATCCGGTTTTGTTTTACGGATCCTCCATTGAGAAACACAATTCTTAAAAAAGCCTTACTTTATGTCCTTACAAAGTGGAATCTCTCCTTAAGCTGATTTCAAAATTTTAGCGAAAATGCTAAAATGCCAGTGCAAATTATGAATATGCATTTCTTCACACTTCTCAGCGTCATGATATGCTTAATTTTTATTTGCAAATTAGATTTTACGAATTAATCATAATATCTTTAAAGGATTACTAATCATTTACAAAAAAGCATATATGCGTTTTAAATTATAAGATGGTAATATAATTTAAATCTGTACTTATTCTCGATACAAGCTTAATACTAATCCTTTGTGTAAAAGCAATTTATATCATAATTATCGATAGATAATCAGGAATAACGTGCCGCGCCATTCTGTGAAGAATTGTGTTTGCAAATGTTTTATGTAAAATGCTTTATAAAAAAAAGCAATAACCTCATTTTATTTTCACATTTTGCGGAAAATGCGATAAGTAGCAGAAAAACTGCCACAGAATTACGTTCGTGACGTTCTGTGGTGTAACAGCAACTTCACAATCATGACTGTGACGTTCTCAACTTTCAATAAAGTCGCAGCAACCTCATTATCGTACTTGCCGAGGCTAATGAAAAATTCAGGCTGCCGCACTACCTTTAACGTTCGTCTACCATCGGACCACTTGAGCCACGTGATGCTCTTTTCGCGACGCAGGTGCAGGTTAAGCACGAATGCAGGTGCACGAAAAGAACATCACGTGAATCTAGCGGTCCGAAGGGAACGCAGAGTTGCAGCCTGTGTGTGATACCGTTAGCCTCGCTTGCTTGCTACATAAAGTTGAATTTTAGTTTATAGTAAATATTGAAATTATACTATATTATGTTTTTCGGGCTAACAAGAAGGAGAAAAAAACCTTTGATAGTGTTATTAATGTTAATTTTTTTTTCCTAACAGAACATTTCTTGGATACGGAGTATGACAAAGCGAAGACGGGTCACGATAAAACAAGTGGCGTGAAAGAACACGAAAAGCACAATGACTACGACAGTCACGAAAACAAGAGGACGCACGAGAAAGAGGATAATAGCGGACATAAATTACACTCAGGCAACAGTGTTGGTAAAGCAACTGGAACTGCTGTGGATGAAGGTACAGAAAGTAAGTATAACCAAATATAGCTGAGCAATCTCCGAGGTATTACCCCTAAATATGTTACAAATTCATTCGTTTTATCTCATCAAAGTCACTAAACAAAAATAAATGCAACAATTATATATACAGGGTGTCCATAAAAGAACTCCGAGGTTTTGAAGCAAAATCTTTTAATTCAATTATAAAAAAACAAATAAATAAAATACATATAAAATGGCAAACAGCTGTTTCGGAGCCTCTAAAGCTCCATCATCCGTGCCAAGGTTAAAAAGATTAAAAAACCATTACAAAGGCCATTCCACCTTGGCCGCGGGCGGAGACGCTAGCATACATGGTCTAAACATTTACATCTGTTCTTAATATTTTTAACCTTGGCACTGTTAATGGAGCTTTAGAGGCTGCGAAAGAGCTGTTTGTCATTTTATATGTATTTTATTTGTGCTATTTTGTACGTTGTTCTTTTATTTTTAATTTAACGGCAAAAAGTTCAATCCTACCATTTTAAATAAAATCATATGTTAAAAGCAGTGGCAGCTCGTGACTGTCTTTTTTTTTTTTTTTGGGGGGGGGGGGGTGTCACTAAATGCATGTGCCTGAAACACATATTATTTTCATACCAGTATTTTTTACAAGAATTATTTTTCTTGTTTAATGGCAGAACTTTCTGACAGTCAATAAAATAGAATATTCCTTTTTAATAATAGTGGTAAGAAAAGAATAAATTTAGCAGCCATGCATTTAATGCCCCAAATAAAGTCAGTCACGAGCTGCTATACTGCTTAAAAAGATATATGAAACATGCATTATATTATACTACATGTAATATGCATGTTTTCTTTTTGCGTAATACTGTATTTTTTTAATTAACATTTCCAGTCAATGGCGGACATTCTGTCTTATACGTTCCACCCATCGTTGACCACCATTATCAGAAACCTCATGCCTCCCATGTTGACCATCACGATTACAAGGAGGCTTATTTGGACAAGAAAGAGGGACACGAGAACTCAAAGCACCATTTGAGCGAGGAAGACAAAGGACACAGAGAACACAACAGTGAAAAAGACCACCAGACCGAACAGAAAGATGCAGGATACGTCGATAAGGATAAAGGACGAAGAAAAGAAGGATACCGAGAAAGAGGATATAAAATCACCGCTGAAAGAGAGTATTTCTTAAATGGTGAGATTTTCTTTCTTTTTTGAAAATTAAATACTGCTTTATTATATCCTCTTCTCTCCGTAGGTACACATAAGTATACTTATGTTCTTTCCCGTTTTAAAAATGATACTCTAACATAATTGCAATTTAGATCTCAGCATAATCATATGCTTCGTTGTCTAAGATTCGAAATAATGCAAATAAATCAAAACTCTTGCTCTGAAGTCAAATTTGAGAAAAAAGAATTCAGTAATATTCAATAATATTACATTAATATTCAGTAGTGAAGAAGTTAAGACTTTAGATCAATCAGATTTCCGTTTTCCTTTCTCCATGTCAAATCTATGGAACCGAATTACCTCCATTTGCTAAAAATATAGCATAAGAAAAAATTTGAGTTTTTAAAATTGTATTTTTTATATGCAATTGCTTAAATTTATCGACCTTTATTTTCGTTTACAAATTTTATTAAAATTAAATTTAAATATTTTATTTTCTGTAAAATATTCAAAGCCAGATTGAAAAAAAAAATAAAAGACTAGCCCTCAAATAGTTCTAATTGTCGTAATGCTACCTGATATTTTCGGAATCTTATAAAACGCAGCTAAAGCTTGTGTTTCGAATAATGGAACATTGACAAAAAAATATTTTATTTTGATTCATTAGGAATGCGGATATTCTTGTTGAGTTTGGGGGGGGGGGGGGAGGGGAAGGTAACTATTTTCTTTTTGGACGACAATATGCGACTGACCACTAGTACTCTTTAGTAGAAGACAACGTGGTTAGGGCTTCAACTCAGTAATATCCCGTTGACACTACGATATTTAAGTTAACTCATCTCGTATTTTGGAGGTAGTACGCCGGTAAATAGAAATGCCTGTTCATATTTCAAAACTCATCTGAAGCTATCTATGTTCACAGCGCAAATTTAAGTTAAATTAGCTCGAATATTGTAGGTGATACTCCCAGAACTCAAAATAGAAAAATCCACGAATCGGAACACTATTTCAAAATTATTGTTGACTAAAATCATTTTTACTGCTTGCTGTAGTTTTTAGGCAATTTTTTTAAATTGTTATTTTTAATGATACATTTAAACACTTTAAAATTATCACAAAACACTGCAATGATAAATTCACCAGTCGTGCAGGGTTATCAAATCCGATCTCCGAAATTCAACTATTCAACAGGAAATAGCAAGATCACAAGAAAGATAACACGGCAGACAAATCAATAGCTAACTCCAAGCATGTTGTCCAGTCTTCAGTCAGATAAAAAATAGCAGGGCGAGAAAAATTCAGTCATCTGCCACGTGACTCGTGCACTTGGAGTAGGAGTTATCGGAATCGCTTCACAGACGTGGACATGGGTAGTGGCTTATCACCGTAATGTTAAATGCCTCATCGCACGATCCAGCCATTTTTTCGAATGAACCTCAACAGGAATAGAAATATTAATATTTTTTTTAGGAACTGTAATAATATGTTGTAATAATTACACCAACCGGAGCGATATTTACCATAATTTCACGAACCCGAGCAATATTTTTCATAATTTAATGAACTGGAATATCGTCCCGGTTTGCTCTGGTACATTTCGAGCCCTGGATACTCCCGGAATTAGAAGTGCCTGTTCACACTGCAAAATTCATCTAAGTGAAATCATTGAAACTCACTGTGTCTAAGATCTGAATAAATCGGAAATGTGTACATGTGCATACGTTAAAATGAACCTCAACAGCCAACTAGTTAAAGCGAACCTCCACAGGCAATCGGAGTGAGTGGTACTGGCTGTATCTAACCATAAATTGTCTCTACTCACTCATTGACTTTGTGGAACTCACTGAGTGAGTTGAGCGGGGCCGGTCTGAGTTAACTTAAATATCGCGGTGTAAGCATAGTATAAGTTATCTCATCTGAACCTGTTTCTGAAATCTGAGCTATCCGGAAGTCTGAGAATGTGCATAAGTTAAAACGAACTTTAACTGCCAATCAGTTAAACGAACCCCAACAGTCAATCAGATATCAGAATGAATGGTAGCGGGCTGTATCTAATCATAGATTGTTTTTAATCACTAACTGAGTTTATGGAGGCAGTTTATGAGTTCACCAAGGAGTTTAAGAGTTGGGGTGTTTAAGTTAACTTAAATCACAAGGTCAAGATTGAAGCTCAAGATTGGCAGAACAGGTCTTGTCATATATTTTTTTTCTTTTAAGTGCATGTATAAATATGCATTTAAAAGTTAAAGGTTTCATAATGAAGAGTAATAATTCAAACACATTTTATTGTTACCAGAAGAAAGCAAACATCGGAAAGCTTGTGCTATCAATCTCCAACTGTGGTAACGCTGTTATTTTCTTAATTTTGCATATTTATGTACGAAGAGCAGTCAAAAAATTCCCAAAATTTCGTTGTAACTCTTTATTACCACAATGTAGGTACACATTTTCTTAATCGCCTTCAAAATAGGCTCCGTCAGAACACAGTACATCACACTTGCTCCACCGCTCCTGCCATTGCTGGAAACAACGATGAAAGTCCTCTTTTGGTATTTTCCCAAGTTCAGCCGTCGCGTTGGATTTGATGTCCTCTACGGTGTCAAAACGGTTACCTTTGAGGCCCACTTTGATCTTGGGGGGGGGGGGAGGGGAGCCAGAAATCCGATGGTGCTAAATCCGATGAGTAGAGAGCCTGGTAGAGGAGTGGAATGTTCTTTTCTGCAAGCCATGTCTGCATAACAATCGATGTATGGGAGGGAGCATTGTCGTGATGCAGTGACCATCCTCCTTGCCATTTGGCGGGACGTTTTCTTCGGATTGCCTCCCTGAGCATTTTCAAAACTTGCACTTACAAAGAGTCGTTAACAGTTTGTCCAGCTGTTACAAATTCGTGGTGCACCACTCCTTCGTTGTCGAAAAACGCATTGAGCATTACTCTTGTCGAGGAGAGGACGTTGTGTGCCATTCTGATGACTGCATCTTTGTCTCCGGGTCGTAAACGCACACCCAGGTCTCATCACCAGTAACAATTGTCTCAAGAATCGTCGGGTCCTTTGCGCCTTTTTCAAAACATTCAGTGGCAATCAACTTCCGAGTTTCCATTTGATCCGTGTTCAGCAGCCGCAGGATAAAGTTGCACTGACGCGTTTCATCTTCAAATCATCTGAGAGGACTGCGTGAATGGATCCATGAGAGATCCCCACTTCTTGTGCTAACTCGTCGATGGTAATTCTTCGGTCTGATCTGATTAACTGTTTCACTTGCTCGACCATTCCTTCGTTTCTGTAGGTTGCAGGTCTCCCACTGTGGCTCTCATCTTCCAGCGATCCCTGTCTACCTCGAAATACTGAAAACCACTCGTAAACGGCTGTTTTCTTTAAAGAACCATAAGCTGTTTGTAAGGCTAACAAAGTCTCTGAAGCAGATTTCCCCAATCTGCACATGAACTTGATTTTCGTTCTTTTGCTCGAACTTCGACATTGCGCCAACTGATCACTCAACACTCTTACCTTCAGCTATACTGCCGTCACACTGCCTGTTATGAATTCCGGTAGTAAAAAAAATATAGTGGTAGTAAACAAATAAATTAATTATATTGTGGTATTAAAGAGTTACAACGAAATTAAGTGAACATTTTGACTGCCCCTTGTATATTACAGCAGTCAAACTGCACTTTTTTATTGTCACGTCACGTGTTGATGGATTAAATATTACAGTTCTCTGAAAAATAATCTATTATAGTTCTGGAAAGAAATATTTTAGCATCAAAGTGATCGCTATTTCTTGCATACAACGATAAAAGAGTTGTTACCTTAAAACTATAGACCAGTCATGGTTTCGCCATCATTTTAATTCTGCGATTGCTTATGTGAGCTTTAAATAGAGGTTTTTGTTTTAAATTATCATTTAAAAAATATACCTCATCATCTGCAGATATTAGTTATGTACCAAGATGATAAAATATGTCATTTAAAATAAAAATTCTTTATTAAGCTTAGCAGCTTGAATGCATAAATAAAATCTTCCAATAAGGCAGTTTTTTTTTCCTAAATTATGTTTCATTTATTCGATCTCACGTCTCCGAATTATAACAAACTATTCTTTCCTCTTGATGGAATTTTTCATAGAGGGGAAAAGTTTTGCGTTTCACGAGATTTTTATACTGAAATAAATAAAGTACTCAAAAATGAGTAAGTCCATGTACTAATTTCGAAATGAGTATTTTTGGATCAAAAATGAGCATGTGCATTCTCAAAAATGAGTAAGTCTATGTACTCATATCGAAATGAGTATTTTTGGATAAAAAATGAACATGTGCATTCTCAAAAATGAGTAAGTTCATGTACTCATATCGAAATGAGTATTTTGGATCAAAAATGAACATATGCATTCTCAAAAATGAGTAAGTTCATGTACTCATTTCGAAATGAGTATTTTTGGATCAAAAATGAACATATGGTCAAACCCAACATATTTGTATATTTCAGAATGTGTAATGACGAAATTTCGGAGCCTAAAAAGCTATTATTTGAAAGAAATACGAAGAATAAGAGAAATGAAAAGTGGATCTGGTTGTTCGGGATTTTCATCAAAGTGGATCCACTACAACACATTTACTCTTTTTTTTTTTCCTCACATTTTACACATCTACTTTTTTTCTTCCTTGAGAGTACTTCAAAATTATGATTTTTTTTCCACTAATTTTTTAAAAATTTATTTTAACTTTTTTAACGTGAGGCAATATTGTGTTATTTAAAAGTTTCATTACATAATATCTTTGCAAATTATACCTATGCAAATTGGTATTAAACTAAGCTGATTTGGCTTACAAATTTATGAATTACGCTAAGATTTATTATTTTATAAATTATAATTTTACAAAGTTTATAATTTTTTCCTTAAATTTATAAAATTAGTTAATATTTTTTCTTTACTTTTATAAAAATAAAGTTTTTAACTTTATAACGTTTTTAATTTATTTCTTTAGCTTATATTTTTATAAATTAAACTAATTTAATTTAAATAAAATCAATAAGTCCAGATTTAAACCTACCTATCCCAAGGTCATTAATTTCAAATTTGTCTCTAAAAATCATTTTTTTTAACTATTTAGTTTAACCGAACTGTACGCAAAAGCTCTCAGCATAGCTGAAATATTATAATTTAATTTATTATAAAAAAATTTATTTACATATTTTTTAAAAAAATGACATTAAAAAATATATTTTTAATAGCATGTAATAAACACGTCTGAATAAGATAATTGTTATTTTTATTAGAATTGATAAATAGATAATCAGGCAGATAATTTAAAAAAAGTATATGTTCGAATAAAGAAATTGTTGGTACTGTTGCAAAAAGAAGCAATCAGTATTCTTAATGCAATGTTTTACGCATATAATACATAATAAATTGAAATTTATCTCTTATAAGGCACCAAATTATACAGCAAAATATTGAAAATTATGAAAAGAAAATATTAAAAACATTGGAACTGAAAAAATCCATCTACAGATGAAACCTCAAGTTTTTGCAAGTTTTGCAAAATAACTAACAACATTTGAGAAGGAGGCGTGACCACTCATGGCTCGTTGATCTGAGTCGTCAGGTTAGTACACAGGACATCACGGGTTCGATTACTCTCATGGGCAAGGGTTGGTTAATTACTATAAACTCACGCAGGAATGAAAAAAAAGAGCAGAAATATATGTATCCCTTATAAGGTTGTCCGCGCGAAGTAACTTTCTTTTTTTTATCCTATAAATTTTATTTTAACGACATAATTTTTTTTTAATTTGAATACATCCATGGGATCAAAAATGAGTACATAGCAGTTCATATTTGAATACATCCATGGGATAAAAAATGAGTACACGTGTTTCTCAATATTGAGTACATTTAGATCGGAGCTATATTGAGTATGTGACGTATTCAAAATTGAGTACTTTTTACTCAATTTTGAGTATACCCATTTTTCTCAGTGTACTTTTTATTTATTATCTTATTTTTTAATTTCGTTGAAATTCTTCTTTTTGTCACCCCAGCACAAAAAGATAAAAATATTTTAAATTCTTCGTAAAAGAAATGTCTGTCCCATTTGTTACTCTGTAGTAAGAATAAAGGAATAATCAAAAGTCCAAAATATATCTTTCCCCTGGAAATTTCAGCTTTCCTCCTTTGCGCTACTCCCCGCGTTTGCCCAACATAGAAAACCTAAAATATTTAAACCTGTATTTAAATAAAATTCTCTGTCCTGTTTGTTACTTTATAACAATGATAAATAGGCAGTCAATACATTTCCCTCTCCACCCTAAAATTGTCACTTTCACCCTACACCAACAAAAAGAGGGAATTTCTTTATATCTGTGCAAAACAAGATTTTTCCTCTTTTCCTGTAATAAGTGTTGCTAATGTGTGTATATATGATTCTAAGTTCCCAATTATCAAAATGCTCCATTTTTTCAGATGCTCACCACGATAAGGGCGTCTCCACTCACACGAGTGGAGCTCGATTAAAGGATCAAGAAGGTGCCGCTCACGGAACTAAAGAAGGCGAGAGAGATCGTGGATTTGTCAAGGAACAGAAATCCGAAGAAGCTCACGATGCTGCCTATGACACCAAAGAGAGGAAATTTTACGACGGAGAACAGCACAAGGAAGAATTCAAGGAAGAGAAAAACAAAGCCACTTCAGTGGGACAAAAAGAAGAAAAACAAGCAGAAGTTATTCCTGTGGTAAGTGGAAACCTGAACGGGAGACCAAACTTAGACATTTTAACTAAAGTGCCTGCACCGGTATTAGAAAGTAATATACCTGAGCAAGCTTATTTTATCAAGCCATTATCTGATAACGCAGGCCTGGTAAACAGCTTATCCAATTCTGCTGTTAGACCAAAAAAGTTCTCTGGCACACCTCTTGATCATATCAGGAGTTTTAAAAAGGACGTTCTAACTTTAATGTTTCCTTACCTAGCGAATTTGTATTACTACAATTAATTTTTGGGAAATCTTATTTTATGATTTTATTTGTATTATCCTTTTATCTTGTACAATGTATAAGAATATGAAAATAGTCTATTTAAAATTATGTTATTTATTACGAACCCTATAGGAGATAAAATAAATATTAGCATGCATTGAAAAATTATCAGTCTGTAGTTATCAGGTTGTTTCCTCTATAACTTCAATTTCTAAATTTTGCCAAGGAAACATGACCCTCACGAGTAAGGAGTACTGGATAGAGTCCTCTTCCCTCACGCGAAAACACTCGCTCGCTAATGTTAATCCTATGGGACAGTTATTTTCTAATACCTTGTTTTTCATTTCAATATTTTGATTTTTTTTTTTTTACTTTGGACAGTTGAGATCGATCTCTGCAACCGCTGTTTTTAGGGTTTCGTTCATCTCACGAAACCCTATTATTGCCGCTCCGTTGTCTGTCTGTCACAGAGCTATTCTCAGAAACTATATAACTTACAGAGTTGAAAATGCCAAAAATTAAAAATCCACGATGAAATTCTTTCTACAATAATTAATTTTCTATCAGACGATTTCTACGTGAAAAATGAAAATGAAATAAAAAGTTTCACCAATTGAAAAAAAGATTAATATGAAATAAAAATGATTGACGTCATAGTGGTAATAAAGCGGAAATTTTCAAAGATTTCTCAATAATACAAGGTGTATGAGTATGTACATGTACACAAAGCAGATTAATATCACAGAGAATTAAAAAGAAAATCTGACGTCTTATTGGAAGCTTAACGAATTTTTCAGATGTTTGAGAATAACACAAAGCGAGTATCAATATGAGTAATAGAGAATAGTAAATATATGAGTTTGAGAAACATATTAAATCATGATAAAAATCCGGTTATGGAAATATTAGCCTATTTTAACATTTTGAAGGTGTACAATATGTTTAATTTTGAAATTATTTTTTTATATCGCATTTAGTCCGCGTGACCAATATTATTATGACAGAATATAATAGCCGGCTTCGCCCGCTACCGGGCTGGTTTGGATACTCCAAAAAACGAAAAAATAGACCGGTAAATTGTTACTTTATAAAAAACAAAAAACATGAGTTTCTTTTTGGCTAAATGAAATTTATTTGGATTTATTAAAGAAAGGATAAAGTGTTTTGAAAGGAATATTAAACGAAACCCTTTGAGCGATCTTCGATCACACTTACCCACTTGTTTTGCTTCCTTTTGGGAACAGCGAATTTCAAGATTATTCTATCGACTATCACTATCAGAATTTTCAAGCTATGTTTTTGAAACTTTCACAAAAGTTGCTCTATACATTTAGTTAATATATTATGCACAGTATATTTTGATTGCATTCGCGCATGCAGAATATAATAGCCGGCTTCGCCCGGTACCGAGCTGGTTTGGATACTCGAAAAAATGAAAAAATAGACCGGTAAATTGTTACTTTATAAAAAACAAAAAACATGAGGTTTTTTTTTGGCTAAATGAAATTTATTTGGATTTATTAAAGAAAGGATAAAGTGTTAGAAAGGAATATTAAACGAAATCCTTTGAGCGATCTTCGATCACACTTACCACCCACTTGTTTTATTTTTTGATTGTGGAGATCAATCTCAGCTATCAAAAAAAAAAAAAAAAATCGTTTAAAATTATTGAAATGTAAACGAGATATTAGAAAATAACTATCCCTTAGGATTAACATTAGCGAGCGGCTGTTTTCGTGTAAGGGGAGAGGACCCTTAACATACAGGCGGCCAAAAAATATATATATAAAGAAAAAGAAGAAGAGCGAGAGAGAACACCAGATTCATTTTAATCTCCAAATTGCCATAGAAAGAAACGGAAATAACAATTGGATTACTTATCTTTTTGTAACTTATGTTAAAAAACTAAGCTATGAAATTGAACTAAACTCTAAAATTTTCAATACGAACGCCTAATTTTGACATCATAGTTGGATTTTTCAGTAAATTTTACCTTTGTTAGCAAACTCGAAATCAGTCGGTCCAGTAGTTTAGGAATTATGTAGGTTTAAAGCTTGGAACTCCTAGTGTTAATTTCATTTGTACATTGCAAAATAAATTGTTGATTTTAGAGTATAAAACTGGCACCCCAGATGCCAGTATTATACCGTAAAATTAACAGTAATAAAGAATAAAATAAGCAGCAATGTTAATTTTACGGTATAATACTAGCAGCTGGGGTGCCAATATTATACTGTGAAATCAACAATTTATTTTTGCAGTGTAATCGTTGCGAAGCAGATAGCAATGTGGATAGTTTTTTAAGTGTAACTCAAAAACTACTTGACGGAATGAGCTATAAATTTAGATTCGCATATTTAAAGGTTCTAGAAATCGATTTCTGTTAAAAAAATTCATATACATTACAATTTATATTACTTTCGAAAATTAATTTTTAAATATATATTTTTTCGAAATAAATGTTCAAAAACACAAATTTTAACTGATGAATTTTTTAACAGAAATCGATTTTTAAAAGCTTTAAATATGTTAATCCAAAATTACAGCTCATTCCGTCAAGAAGTTTTTGAGTTATACTTAAAAAACTATCCACATTGCTATTTGTTTTGCAATGATTACAATTTACATAAGATAAAGCTTTACGACATTAAAACAGACAAATTCAAACTACCCCAACATTAAAAGCACATTCGGCCGTTTCAAGGATAACTCAGATCTCCTTCATAAGTGTAAAACAGGGGGGTGGGGGAGGTTAAAAGGGTCCAAAGCTCGGCCTTGCTTAGCTCTTTAAACCCTTTTCAACTTTTTTTCCCCCCTCCTGATTTACACTGATGATCGGGATCGGAGTTATCCTTGAAACGGCCGTATGCGCTTTTAATGTTTTGATAGTTTGTGTGTTTTAACGTTGTAAAGCTTTATCTTATGTCTCTGAACCCACACAAAGTGACTATTTTCTGGCTACGATTACAAATTAATTTAATATTAGAATTTCCAAACTTTAAACCTTCATAATTCTTAAACTACTGGACGAAATAACTTCCCGTTTGGTATATCCTAATGTGGAAATTCCCGAAATATTTATGTCAAAATTAGGTGTTCACATTTAAAATTTCAGTTTGGTACAATTTTCATATGAAGACGACTCCTTAAGCTTTTTTAAAAAACACAAATTTAAAGAACACATAATTTCCAATCGAATGGCTATTTCTTGGACAATTTGGTGATTAAAATGTATGAGGGATCCTCTTTTTTTCTGTGGCCGACTGTATTTCGCTTTCCTAAATCATTCATTGTAAGAAAAAAAGTTGATTTTACGGTAAAAAAAAAAAAAATCTATCTACTAAGGTGCCTGTAAAAAATGTTTTTTTAATCAGTTTTTAAAAGTCGAATACATTATTTGTTGTTAAAAAAGACAGAAAATTTTGTATAAAAATACTATCAGTAACATAAGCGGGTTTTTACAGGTATTCTACATTCTGAAAAACAGACACATGTTTCTCAATCTAAGAAAATATAGGATAACCAAGAACAAAAATATATTACGTTGAGTAAAAAGTTTTCCGCCAAGGGGAGATACTTTCGCGCAAACAGCTGTCATTTGTGCGGTTGTTAACTTTTCAGCCAACCAATTATTGCATTCGAAAGCAGAGTACAAGAACTACATGACTGTGTAATTTGTTTGTTAAAAATTTATTATCTTGTGCTTCAAAAAAGTGTTTAAAATGGAGCTATCACGTCAGCAGATCAGAACGATTATTTACTACGAGTTCGGTAATAAACTCAGTGTGACGGAATGTCACAGAAAAATGTGTGAAAGTTTAGGAATCAATACTGTTTCTTATGATACAGTCAAAGTTTGGTTTCGTAAGTTTAATGCTGGAAATTTCGACAGTGAAGATGAACCACGTTCCGGTCTTCCTCTTGAAGTTGATTGTGAGCAGCTAAAGCAAATCATTGATCAAGACAGAAATGTTTCAACACGAACTATTGCGTTAGAGCTTATAGTTTGCCAAAAAACAATAATTAACGCTGTAAAACGCATAAACCCAACGTTTAAGTTGAACCGCTGGGTGCCTCACGTATTGACTGCTGAAGACAAGCGCAGGAGAAAAAACTGTTGTTTGGCTCTGCTCAGAGATCAAAGGAAAGGCAACATTCTGAACAGAATTGTGACTCGTTATGAAAAATGGGTGTACTACAACAATACAACCCATAAAGGAGGGTGGTCAGCACCGGGGGAATCAGCTGGCTCGGTTGCAAGACGTGCCTTAACTAACAAGAAGGTGCTCCTCTGCATCTGGTGGGATTGTCGTGGAATTCTGTACAAAGAGTAGATGAAAAGTGGACAGACTATCAACAGTGCAATATACAGCAACATGCTAATCAAAGTTCGCGATGCCATTCGCGAGAAACGAAGAAATGAGTTCAAAAGGAAAGTGGTTCTCTTTCATCAAGATAACGCCCGGCCACACGTTAGTACAATGACCGGCTGGGCGCTCTACAATCTGGAGTGGGATTAGATGCAACATCCACCATACAGCCCAGACATGGCCTCTTCAGATTTCTACCTCGTTTGACATCTGCAGTTGAATCTTGATGGCACAATCTTCCATTCAAATGAGGAGGTCATAAATGAGGTCGATCTCTTTCTGGACTGGCGCACGCCACAATCTTTCGCAGAAGGGATTGAAAAGTTGCCAAAACGTTGGCAAATGATCGTAGATTTAAACGGAGATTACTATTCCCATTAGCTTTGATGATTTCGTATGCATTTATCATTTTACAATTTAAAAAAAATTGGCGGAAAACTTTTTACTCAACCTGATACTATAACCTCTTCCGAGTTACTAACGGTTCCAAAAAATGTTCTTTATCTGAAGAAACTTCAGAAACCAATATACAGGAAAATCTTTGTCACTTTTTTTTGTCACTTTGTCCGAAAAATCTTTGACACTTTTAAAAATTCAATAAAAAAATTAAGCAATTAGCATGGGAGAGTGCGGTTTGGAAGAAAATGTTTCTTATGACAGAAAATTTTCTTTAAAAAAATTAAAAAGTTCCCAAAAATTTCGCATAGATGGCGTTACTTCTGCAAAGCTACCAAAGAAGTAGAGTGCCTTTATAGATAACAGTGGCGAAACACGTACAGAGCGTATGCACAGTTTTTGTCCAAACTATGGCAACCCACATTCCAGAACTTAAAAATACTCGCCTTCATGAATTCGATTAGACGTGAGAGACAAGTCAACAAACATTAGTTTGGCGATAATAGGAAACTCGCCAAGATTTATAAGATGCCTCTGTAAGATAATAGAGACATACGGGCAAAAAAATTCGATTGGTCGATACGATTTTGGAAAAAAAAAAAAAAAACGAATCGCCAAGCAACTTGCCGAGCTTTCTATTATCGTCCAGCTAATATTTCTTGATTTATTTCAATCGTGTAATCGAACTCAGGAAAGCGAGTATTATTAAGTTCGAGAATGTGGATTGCCATAGTTTGGACAAAAACTGTGCATACGCACTGTGCGTCTTTCACCACTGTTATGTATAAAGGTATTCTACCTCTTTGGTAGCTTTGCAGAAGTAACGCCATCTGTAAGAAATTTTTGGAACTAATTTTTTTATATTTTTTAAAGAAAATTTTCGGTTATAAGAAGCATTTTCGTCCAAACTGCATTCTCGTACGCCAATTGCTTAATTTTTTATTGAATTTTAAAGTGTGTCAAGGAATTTTCGGACACTCTGTCTTTTCGAGATTTAAAGAAGCATTTATAAATATCGGTTTTTCGGATGCTATCAATTTTCAAGTAAACCTTTTCATGTTGAACAAACATGTTTTACAGATATACATGATAAATTAACAGCATTAACTTTAACATTAAAATTAACTTTATTTTGTTATTCTTGCATACATAAATTCAATTACTACGCAGCTGAAATTGTTTTACTGAGAATGGGTAGCATCCGAAAAACCGATATTCTGGTTTGAGAATACAGTATAAATACTACCCGGAAACATTTAAGAAAATCAGTGGCAGCAAAAGAAACTTTATATTATAAATGATTTTTTAAGTCTGTAAAATATATTGGTTTCTGATGGTTGCTAATGATAAAAAACGCTTTTCGAAATCACTGATAACTCGGAAGAGGTTATTATGTATTTTCGTTCGCTGTTATATTATGTTTTCGTAGATTAAGAAACATTTTTCTTTTTTTACAATGTAGTTAATAGTTTTTATTTAAAACGAAGTTTTGATTTTTTTTGCTTAGTGCATCGCATATCTAATGAATTGCTACTTGCATCCATTTTGTATCTGTATCTGTAACCAATTTCAGACGTTTCATCGAATATCTTATTGAAACTCGTGAGGAAATGCCCGGAATGCCCTTGAACATTGAGGATGTAAAGAACATATTTGACTTCATGTTCTTTATTGAAGATTTTGTCGCGAGAACAATTAGGGTATCCCATAGGATTATATGGGATTTTCTCCTCAATTTTTCAATTATTGCTGTGACTTTTTAAGTTTTCACGGTATTTCACTGGTCTTGTTGTATGAGTTGCCCTATAGTATTGACTATCAAATCCTAACAAAAAATCTTTGCTGTAGTTCGCGCATGCGCAGTTAAAATTTATTGCATAAAAATACCTGTATCTCATCAAATATTCAATATATTAATATTTTAAAGTCAGTAGACTATGTCTACGATTTTTTGTCAAGTTTTTGGAAACCAGTGTTAAATTCGGCTGAAAACTCTGCATGTTATAAAAAAAACTTTTGAATTTTTCACAGAAACGTTACCATCTTCACGAATATACGTGCTATGCTTACACAAATGCACACAAATGTTGAACAGGACCTACATAGTCCTTTGGTACAGTGACAGACCATTTTCGGCAATTTTTGTTACTTGGGTGATCGAAAATATTATTTTATTATTAAAATTATTATTGCCCCCCCCCCCCCCCTAATTGTCCTCGTGACAAAATATTAATTGAAAAACATGAAGTCAAACATGTTCTTTACATCCTGAAAGTTCATGAGCACTCCGGGCATTTCCTCACGAGTTTCAGTAGGATATTCGACGAAACGTCTGAAATTGGTCACTGTCCCTTAATTTCTGGACACCAGTGTAGATTGTGAAGGCCATTTACTCGCCATGTACTTTTCTACTCGCGTATTTTCTTCATCAATCAGTAAGATTCTGATAAAAATTATAAAGTATACAGGGTGTCCCAAATCATTGACCTCGGCTTTTATTCCTTAAATTTTTATCGTCACATATATTATAAATTATAAAGTGACGTAATAAAAGGTACAGAATTTTATGAAATCGATTAAGTTTTTCAGAGGATTAAATTTAAAGAAATACAAAATTTAAATTTTTATACGGCCCCGTGCAAAATATTTCTCAATGAGTAAAATGTGCCCCATACACTAACAAGGTCATGTACAAAATTTCAGCATTTTGTCATAAAAAGTCGCAGAGATATGTGTAAACAGAGTAGGTGAGGGGTTAATCATAAATTAAAATGTAAATGTTTACAGGTAGAGTGCAGATGATGCGACACTTAAATGCATCATAAGCAAATAAAACATAGCTCTTATCTTTAGTTTTATTTACAAATTTATGCTTCCTGAAAAATACCTTAAAATTTTACACAATGAATGACAGCATAAAACTTGGAAATGGCACTGTTAATAAACATTAAAACAGCTTAGAAATATATATGTAAACATAATATAGTACAAGCTTTGTAATCTTTGCGTAAAGTTATTATTTCTACACGATTTAGATACTTTTGTACAAATAAATAGCACAATTGTTATTTGTTTATGCAAACATTGCTTTCTGTCGCAATTTTGTGTACGGTCCCTAAAACGCGATCATCCGACATAATTTTTCCTCTTTGCGAACTCATATCCAGGCATCGGAAAGTGGTTTAAGTCAGCATTCATGTATTTTCATACCTCTGCGACATTTTATGATACAATGCTGAAATTTTGTACATGACCTTATTAGTGCATGGGGCACATTTTACTTATTGGGAATTTTTCTGTACGGGGTCCGAAAAAAAAATTAAGTTTTGTATTTCTTCAAATTTAATCCCCTGAAAATTTTAATTGATTTCCTTAAATTCTGTACCTATTTTAAGTAACTTTGTAATTTATAATACATGTCTATGATCAATATTTAAGGAATAAAAGCTGAGGTTAGTGTTTTTGGGACACTCTGTATACTTAGTGATATACTTACTGATTTATTCAACTGGCAAACACAGTCATGTAAAAGTACCACTGTTTTTATTAAAATTCATTTTTAAAAAGTTATTAATATAGTTATGAAATCTGGAAACAAAATGACGCTATAACGCCACTGGTGCACAAATTTTACGATGTAAGTTAAGGGTTAAAAACAGTCATGTTGAATCATCTTGACCTTTTAATGCAAAGTACTTCTGTTGTGAAAATGTTGAATGATTGACTGCCACCAGAATTTACGAACAAAAGAAAATTTTGAAAATAAATAAATGGCTTTCTTCACGAAGCAAAATTTTATTCACTCACTCTGGTGCAATTTCGGAAGTTGGGGATTAAAATTAAGTGGTACAACTAATGTACTACCGTAGTTCAAAGGGTTGTAGAGAATGAAACACAATATTCCTTTCACAAGATGTTTCAAAAGTAATGGAACAACTTTTAACAGAACTTACTCAAACAAACATTTACCTCAGTAAAACTCATGGTTAGAATCGTATATATTATTTCTCCTGTCAACATCCTTTTTTCTCAGAAAATACGAAACGCAGAACGACGAATGAGATGCCATATGAAAGGATTTGGAACAGGCTGCTGACATAGTACACTTACATTTTTTTAAAACATGTTTTTCGATTAAAAATTGCTGTTAATTAAAAATTGAATTGACATTAAATTTCATAAATGAAATGTTTTCTCAAATCAGTGTTGCCACAAAAATAAAATACTGCATTATCGGATGACGTCATCCTCTAATGCAATTAAAATACGATAGTTAATTTATTTCTTACGCGTACTTTTTGAAAAAATATCGAAATTTTAATCGGGTTTTTATTCAATTTTTACGCGTACGTCACCTATTGTTTATTTGTTTTCTTTATATAATCAAGGCTGTGTATATGCGTACTGTATCGGAGCATCAGTAGATTACGTAATTTAAGGATTATCTTCCAATTAGATATACATTTCATTAGGATTTACAAAAATTGTAAGTATTTATTTTTTAATATTTCATTAAGATATTTAATACGCCAGCGAAGTCTGACGTCACTTAAATGGTTGCCGGACCATAAATCTTTGACATCCCATGTTTAAGTTCCCATAGGATTGCAAAAAAGTGGTGTACCAAATATTGATTTATGTATTTAAGACATTTCTGGAACAGTGTTGTAAAATCTGGGGAAATGTTTTCATATGAATTCACTAAACGTCCGATTCAGTGTTTCAATTTATTTATAATTCGTTTTTTTTTTTATCAGTATAGGGGTCTTGGCAACCTAGACAAATGACCTTGGCGAGAAAAGAAAAATTGGCAACAAATTTTCTGGCAATATATTCCCATATTCTTAAGCACAAGCAATCATCATATATATGATTTTTGTTCTCAACATCCCCTTTTCTATTCACATACAAAACATACAATGATGAAGGAGGTATTCGAAAAGTTTTTGAACAAGTTTCTGACATAGTACACTCACATTTCGTTAAAACATGTTGTTTGTTTAAAAAAAAAAAAAAATAGCTAATTAAAAATTAGTGCTAAAATGTACCAGGAAATAATCTAAAAAATTGTAGTGCGAAAGCTTCGCACGGGTCCTTCTGGTTGAAGTTTTAATATGCTTATTAACTGCTGTTAGCGGTCTCACTGACCACAGCATTTTTCAATTTTCGCAATTTAACTTATAATTTTCAGTTTAACTGTATAGATAATGGTAAAATTTCGTTCCGTTTGGAGATTTAGTACTATTGCTAAAGATTTCTGGATAGGTGAATTTTAGCCTTCCGCTGGAACAAGATTATATGGCACCTTTAGTTAGTTAACTAGGACTGTAGTAACAACCCCTTCCCCCGCCCTGTTACCATCGGAAGGTCAATTATAACAGTCCGGTACATAAAGTTTAGTGCAAAAACAGTCTCCTATAAGTTAATCGACCCTTTCTTTCAAATTTCGATCGAGCGGTGCACTAAACTATATGTATTAGGACAGGACTGACCGTTCTGACCGCTCGATCAAAAGATGAATGAAAGGGTCGATTAGCTCATACGATACTGTTTCTACACTAAACTGTATGTACCGGACTGTCATAATTAAATTCACATCTTGCGATAGTAAAAGAGGTCAAAACGAAACAATATTTCAGCAGTATCCCCAATTAAAACTGAAAATTACAAGTTAAATTGTGAACATGGAAGAAAGAAGCGGTCTGTGAGACAGTTAACAGCAGTTAACGGTTAAGTTATTAGTGAGACAGCAAATTCCCTTTGCCAATGTTAAACCAATGGCCATGGAATGCATTCTTATTTTTCAAATTTCTCATCAGAAAATGAATATTTTTTTAACTTAATTTTTCATGTGTACTCTTCTTAAAGAATGTTTCGTTGCTGTTTAATTGACAAAACATTTCTAAAATACATATATAGGGTCAATACATGGTTAAATATATAGGGGAAATATGAGACACCTCTCAAAAAATAGTGCTAATGCGAGGCACACAAAAAAGTACCAAATTTTATAGTAACGAAATTGGCTTTGTGATTATTTTGTAAGCAATATTTCATTTTATTTTTATCCATTATTAATGCACTCAAAATTTAATGAAAAATATTATCAAGAATATACATTGCATAAAGTTATAGAAGAGAAAGAGAAGAAGAGTTATCTTTAAGAATTTTTTTTCTAAAATACAGATACATGAATTAATTATTAGTAGTACATGCCTATTTAAAATATATATAAACATTTATATATATAGCATCATAAATGAACTGTTTTTTTTTTGCAAACAGAAATATTTTTTGTAAGGAAATACTATCCACAGTTTTATTTAGATTTTAATATGATTTAAATACGAAACTTGCCGCTAGATTACCATAATTATGTCTAAAAACATTGCTATTTTGTTTTTTTTTAAGATTTTTCTTCTTGCACAAATTAAATTTATTGAAAATTCTAATACAAAATGTTTGTTTTAAAATAATAATTCTTGATTTCTTTTAAATTCTTTCCTAAAGCTTTTTTCAACACTTTCCAACATAGTTGAAAAGTGTTTATGAATTCGGTTTGTCTGTCTGTTTGTCCGTGCTCTAACTCGCGTAAATATATTTGGACTGTAATGGAATTTATATATGTTATTGAGGTTTATGGCATGTTCGGTAATGAAAATGAAGTGTGTAGCACTTATAGTTTTTTTTACAGGGGCACTTAAAAGAATTCCGTTACATTACGGTCTATGGGAGAAAAATTATTTGCGGTTTATTTTAATGATGTTACACAATTTCAAACATATTGAATTTGATATACATGACTGATGTGCACTAGAAGAGACTTACTATGGAATATGGTGTGCATAGGACTTATAATTCCTTTACAGGGGCACTCAAAAGAATTCCGTTACATTACGGTCTATGAAGAAAAATCGTTTGTGCTTTATTTTAATAATGTTTCACTATTTCAAACATATTGAAATTGATATATATCACTAAAGTGAATTACAAGAGGCTTACTATAGAATATTGTGTGTATAGCCTTCATCGTTCATTTACAGGGACACACAAAAGAATTCGCTACTGTCTGTTAACAATAATTGCTGGAAGTGCGTTTTCACTTGCTAAACGCGTTTTAAAATTTAACTCATTTGTTATTTTTTGTTTATTACTTGGTGTGTATAAATTATATAGAACATATACAGGGTAGAACAAAAGTTTTTGAGTACATTTCTGTTTATGGATGGATATTCCAGAAGGAAAATTTTAAACTGTGCTACGCGTTTTCTAACTGAATTAAATTTTAGCATTCTATGTAGTATATATACAAATCTATAGATTCTATACAGGGCTCACAAAAGCGTTTGGATATCTTTCTGAATATTGTTGGTAATTCCTGAAATGGGGTTTGTTATGCGTTTAAATATGTTATTCGTTTTCCAAATTTTTTACTTAGATTCTATCTTTCACCTTATTAAACGGTAAAGATTAGTAAAATTATTTTGGAAGTGTTGGAAAGAGTTACATAATCTATGCTTGACGCATGATTTTTCGTTCTTGTTTTGTCATAGATTCAGCACTACAAACTTTTCTAACATCAAGATTAAATATTCACATTTAAATAAATTTGTGGATTTAAATAACTTAAAAGGTTTTTAAACCATATTTATAGTCCAAAACATTTTTAAACATATATAACGAATAGGTAGACATGGCACATCTGACACAGATACAAGGCGGATGATGTAAACAGTTGTTTGCATATCAAATATTCATTTTAAATAGGACTTGATAATAACTTTTAGTATTTACGATTCATATCTCTTTTGAAGCGTTTCAACATCGAAGCATTGTAAAATCACTCATTTGAAAAAAAAAATAGAGATTAAACTGACTGACTTCAATAACAAAATGTTTTCATAAACAACTTTTAATTCGTCTTCTTTCCATAATCTTTTCCATAAATAATTCAGGACAGCTATTATAATTGCTCATATATATATAAATAAATATATATATATATATATATATATATATATATATATATATATACATAATTCTACTAAAGTTACAGGAGTTATTTTTTTTTAATGTTAAATTAAGTATATCCGGAAATTTAAGATTGAAGATTTGCATTATATGTAATTATATGTATGGTTACGTAATCTCTTAATATCTAATTTCAAATACTGAATTGAGAGTAAGTGTTCATTAATGAATCAAATATTTATATTACAAACGATATACTTCTTGAACTGTGTAAGATTAATCTGGCATTACGAACAGAAAATGGAAATTTTTCAAAGTGGTTATTTTTTGAGTATCAAATAAAGATTATTCCGTTTTGTTGACTATTAAAATCACTATACCATGAAGAAAATATTCATAATATTTGAAAACTCCTTATCAGTTAGTAAACTATTTATATTCCATGTGACATATTTCTTTAGCATTACATGAAGGATATTTCATGCAAAATACAGTCTATTAAATGAATATCAAAGCGCCACTATATATCATACTAGCTGTTACCCGTGACTTCGTTCACGTATCATTAAAAGAAGAATAAATGCATTAATTAAGCAAAATATTTCATTCCCGATAATTAGAAACGTAAATAATTAACTAACTCTTTATCACATTCCATAGGAGACAATACAGTATTTCTATGTTATAGAGGCCTTGACATAACTAGGTTTTAAAAAAGTGAAATTTTGTGACAAATAATCACGAAAAGGAAACTGCAACCAATGAAAAAAGGCGGGTCAAATAAAATCGTGGAAATCGGCGAATTATATAAAAACATATGTCAAGTTTACCTGGTAAACCATTTTACTTTTAGCGCCTTTGTGAAACGTTTTAATAGTAATCCTTCAAAGATAATGGAAATAGTATATTCTTTATCATTAAATTCAATTCTTGTGAATATGGAGCCATTATTGTAGACCTAAATGCAAGGAGCTTAAATTTGCCTCCTTGATTTAATCTATAACTGAAAAAAAATCTTTATTTCTAAATGAAAATATGTTGACAGACGATTTTTGTTCTCCAGAATAAATTGATTCATGAAATTTGAATATGTGAAAATACGTTTTTATTTTTCAAAAATTTTACTGTAATCAAATTTTTTTTTCTTTCACCATCTATTCAAATTGAAAATAAATTCTTTTTTTTTTTTCAGTTTTAATGAGAAAAAATATATTAATCCGTTTTATTTCTTCTTTTTTATCCACAAAAATGGAACAATTTAGTTGCCATTTTTAGAGAAACTTTGTTAAAATTTACAAAAAAACAAAAACAACAAAATAATAATAATAATAATAATAATATCTTGGAATTTAAATCATTTTTTTTTTAATTCTGAGAGTTTTTTATGATATCCTTGGATCAATGATAACCGGTTGTTAACTAAATCGAGTTGTGTTTGATAATTTGGTAATCTAAGAGGAGTAGTTGCGAAATACAAACAGGCGGTCAGATTTTAATATAATAGATTCGTATTTATTTTTCTTTTCCTAATAACCATGGTGGGGTTTTTGGCAAAAAACTCTCATCTGTATGTAACTGATATTCATCCTTAATAATAGGTATAGATAAAAAACATTTCAATTTTTCGTTTTAAATATGTCGTGAAACTAATCTACTTTCTATACTTACTGATCCTTGTATTATTAATGTACGGAATTAATTCCCGCGCCTTGTAAAACACATTTGAAAATTCTCGTTTTACTTCAAATATGACGTCACATTTTCTTCAGAGAAATCTCTTTTTAATGCCATAATTCTTGTTAATTTTCTTTTTCTGGCAATCAGGATGTAAATTTTAGCGGAAAACTCACATTTGTATGTAACTGGTACTCAAGCTAATTATTAATCAGTATCGATAAAAAATATTTGTTTTTCATCTTAAATATTACGTCCATTATCTATCTACTTTCATTATACATTGATATTCATGCTCCTTGTATTATTACGACTATTTGAAAATACATGTTTTATTTATGACGTCATATTTGTCCAAGCCGAGGAGGATCTTTTTCATAGTTCCATGGTCCAAGTGAAATCCATTTTTAAGAATATAATTATTGTTCATTTTTCCTTCTAATTATAACGCAGTTTTTTGACAGAAAAAGATCTTTTTATAGTAACCGATATTCATACTTCATGTATAATAACAAATACTCCATATTTTTGTTTCAAGCATCACGGAAATTCATCTTCTTTTGAATTCTTTTTCATTTTCATTTTTCACATGAAAATCGTTCAATTAAAAATTAATTGTTGAGGAAAAATTATTTTTCCGTGTTTTTATTTATTGGCAACGATCAAAGCCCTAGCAACGATAAAGTAAAATGGTTAAATTTTATGGGAAAATGTCCATTTATTCTCTATGAAAATAACGAAATTTTGAACAATTAAAAAAAGTATTCGAATAAAATGAACAAAAACCGGCCTATATTCATTTGAGGATTATAATCAACGTATATGGAAATATACAGGATCATTAAATGCTCCATTTTGACGCTGGCTTCAGCCTAACATTTGCCCACAATCAGATTTATAATATTATTAGGATTAGAATTAGGATAAAAAAGAAATTTGCTTCGCATGGCATCTTGCCTAGTACTTTGAAAAGTTTACCTGCCAAAATGTATGCCAATGCGCCATTTATTTCAACCCTGACTGTGCAATGAATTTTATTACAAACTGTGACAAATATTATGATTCGGTATTTATTCAATGTGAATATTTGTATTATTTTATTATTATTTCATCGTAATGACGCAAAAACCTTAATTTGCTATTTTTCGAATCAAAGGTATTTTTTATTAAGTTATAACACATTTTCCTTAGCACTGAGATGTATTTTGCCATTTAAGCATTTACCTATTGATGAAAAATCTGCAATAAAATTGTTTCAATGCTTATAGAATTAATTATTACATAAAGTTTTTTTTTTTTTTTTTTTTTTTTTTGCGAGATGCCGCCTACGAACATCTAATATATTAAAGCGAAAAGCAAAAGTCTTAATTTTTCAGTGCAAATTCGACCTTATTGCGCATGCATCAACTTTTTTTGAAGGGTGAATAACGCAGGAAATAGAATTAAGAAGAATCAAAAGGGTTGAGGGAAGAATAACTCGCCTATTGGCTTTCACTGCTCATAACCCCACCCCTAGGAAACACTGCTTCTAAATTCTTCTTCATTCTATTTTTATTCCCTTTTCCCGGAGGGAGCATTCATTCTTCAACCTGCTTTGTTTGAGAAAGGGTGAACAAAAAAAGAGGGAAAGGGAGGGATGCACTTTCACTTTTTTGAAGACTTGGAAGGGATGTGGGGGGTGTTCTCCCTTTCAATAGAATTTGAAAAAGGGTCGTTGTCTAAGGAAGAAAACATATATATTTCACAACCAGATAACAATATTTCTGACGTAATTTTTACACGGGCTGTAAAATCTTTATATTTTTAACCATTAAAAATTTCAAAGGGTTTGAAAAACAAAAGCTTTTTTTTTATGTTTTCTTACGAGCACTTTTATCACTAATTATCAATATTTTTTTATTTGGGGCTCATTTTTGGTTTTATCCCGGGCCCGGACAATGCCGGGCGGGTCAACTAGTTTCACATTAAATCACAAATATAATTTTGTTGACCTTAAACACTGGATGCCATATCCAGTCTGCTGACAGATTATGGAGCATCGCAAAATGGCGTAATAAAAGACAACGAAGCACGTCATTATTTACAATCCTACATTATAAAGCTCATGGAGAGACGTCTTTATTCAAAAAATGAAATGTTTACTAACAGATGTTTACTTTGAACACTAAGATACATTTACAATTTCATGTCTGAAGTTAAAACGGAGTTTTATTTCATTATTTTACTAGCTTCGCCTGGCGTTGCTTCGGCCCGTGATAATAACCTTGATTAAACCTCAAATTTGTATGATTTTATGTATTTTATTGTTATCTAGTTGTAAAAAAAATATGTTTTCTTCTCGCTTTTTTTTTCGGGTCGAGTACAATATTGGGTTTGAAATAATATTGTAAATTATCTTTTGAAAAACGAGTTACCTAACCTGACGCGCTAGCTTCAAAATCCAATCCGAAACCAACCCGAACCCGAAACTATATTAGAGTCAACTCGACTGTAATCCGACCCGCCACGAAAAAGATTTGCGAAAAAGATTAGCGCTGACCCGAACCGACCCGATGAAAGACTCTAATTCACATTTATTTTAATTTCCTTTGTTGAAATCATTTTGACTCGCGGTAGACAATGAAGCATTAAAATTTGTTACACGTTCCTATAAAAAGACTATACAAGATACGACGACTATTTTAAATATGTAATATAGTACTGTGACCTTAACATCATATTAAAATTTTGTGACGATTGTTCAATTTTTACGAAAGGTAAAGCTTATAAAGTCAAGACAAGAAAGCAGACAGGCAGACAAATCTATTATTGTTAGATCCCGATGTAACGGGACCATATGCAAACTGAGATTTTTGCAACAAAAAAGAATTTGCATTTATTGAAGAATTATTCGTGTACATACATAAAAAAATTCAAACGAATTGTATAACTTCCTTTGTTTTTGGATGTCGGTTAAAGAATGATTATTGTCATGAATTATTAGTTGGTAGATTTAAAAAATTCGCTTAAGGTGATACGCAATATAACAACGTCTTTCACAATATTTTGTGCAAGATGAATGACATCTTGTTTGCGTGTTAGGTAGTGATTTTACACAGTAATTACTCGTATGTTGCACAACAACAAATATTAAGTTATTGCATGTGAAATGTCAGATTTTGGGATGAAGTAAATTTCATACTTATAAACTCCTCTAGATATATTAAGCGAAGTTGATCGAGAAGGTTAAATATCCCTGGATGCGACTAAGGAATCATTAAGTTCTAACTGGTAGTATTAATGTATAGGTACAACATGGATACAAGGACGTTGTCTTTATGATTTTAAACTGGACCCCAACGCAATAGATGCAACAATGAACATCAAGGAAACATTTGTGAAAAGCACGGTAAAAGAACGGCAGTATGAATCCGGCGTTAAGAATCTGGAAAATCGCGTGGACAAGCAGTACCAGTCATTGAAAATAACGAACTACGAATACTTAACACTAGTTGAGTCTGACCCTCGCCAAACTAACACGGAGTCATTCGTCTAACATGTTGGTCAGCAGAAGTTGATTGACCTTTCTGAAAGAGATCCTAATTTTGCTTATCTTGCACGACCGGTGTCACACGATAGATAATCCTACAAAACATGTTCACAAGCATGCACTTCTGCAATTTTTGGAAAAAGCTGGATGAACATGCTTTGTAAAATGTTTGTTGTTTATTCTTCTTCTGTCTGATATATTCATAAACTTTTCCGAAAGTTCCAGAAGCTGAGCGATGTATCTATGATGTATCCAATTGGAAAAGTTACCGGATAGGTACGCATAGGGCTATTATAATACATACTGAATCATCAAGCATTTTGTTGTCCAATTAAACCAATCAGCGATTGTTGCCCACGCATCGTGGTCAATCGTTTTTCTCTTACGAGCAATTAAATGGCAGCGTGAGTCAGCCCGGATTGTAGGAGCCTTAGATACGCATATCGTTCCTAGCTTTGTTCTGATAGGTTCAGTTGAGAATGAATCAATAGTGTTAAGAGAATGAACAACATTTCCGATCTGACATCGGGGTAAGCAAACTTAGAGTATCTTTCAGCAAGGTCAAACAGCTTCTGTTGACCAACATGTTGTGTTGGGTCAAATGTTCGTCGAATGATTCCCATGTGCTACTGCATTAAGGAACATGGCGAAGCAATTAAGTGTACACTAATCGACAGTTCCCCGCCACTTGCAGCATACACTTGATAAAGTCAAAGAGCTGGATAAGTGGGTTCCTCATGAACTCACTGAACAAACCCGAATATTCGATTACTTCTCCGTTGTCCCTTAACAGAAAGGTTTCCGTCTTTGAATAGAGTAGCGACATGTGATTCATTGAACCTAATGGTGTCTATTTTCAATTATAAAAGTCAACTTCCGTAGATTTATTGATGTTTGAAGTTTATCTATCAAATCCGACATTTCATCTGGAACAACCTAATACCTGTACGCACGAAGAAACATCATCTGAAGAGAGAGCTAACCCTTGATTGTATGTAGCCAGGAATATCCAACCTAACTTTGAGCAAGTTTCAACATTTTTTTTATCATGATAGAATGCATGTTTATTTTCTTCTTATACCTTTCTGCTTGCTAGGCATTTGCCTAAAGTAAGATCTTCCATAAATGATTTATTAAACATTTATATGATGGCAATATTCAGTGTTTAGGATAGTTGACACTAAAGAACTCAAATCTTTTGAATATCAATACCCCAAGCTACCAGTTAGAATCTATACTAAATTCTAAATTAATATTGCAGCAATCATAATTCTGGATTCTGAAGTTATTTCAAATCTTTCAAAAAATGAACTATTTCGAAAAGAAATTTTTAATAACTTGAGTTCAAATGATTGAATTTATTTTCGTCTATTTCAAGTAAAAACAAAAAGGGGGGGGGAAGGGAGATTTTTGACTAGATGCTTCAAATAAACAGATTTTGTATGATTACAAATAAGAGTCTAAAGTTGATTTTCAACAAATAAAGCATAATCTGTACTATTTATGAAATACTGAAACTTTAAAAATGTAAATTTAATTAGATACATTAAGTAACGGATTTTTTAAACAAATTTGAACAAATTTGAACAAATTTTTACTTTATGATTTTGAATTACTGAATTCCAAATAAATCCTACGGCAGGCAGGGGTGATTTTGATGAAACTTTAAAACTTGCAAAAAATCAAATATTTAAAAAATGAGGATGTAACAACTTGAATCCGAGAAATAGATATATTTCCTAGTTCAAGTAAAACATATTCTGAAATTCTGGAATAAAAAGTTGTAATGAACAGATATTATATGATTATCAAATGAAAATTCAGGGATGGTTTTCAGTAGTTTGAACATAATCCATACTCTATATGAAATATTTTATTTTCTATTTTATTTCAAAATTGAAAATTTCACAGCTGTATTTTTTTTTCAAATTAAACCTATTTAAAAACTTTTGGATTGAAGATTCTAACGAACAGATTTCCTATGATTTAGAGTAATAATGTCAAAATGAGTTTTCACAGCTGACACATTACTCATATTCTTTACAAAATACGTCACCTTTTCCTTGTTTCAAAAAGGAAGATTTTATAGCGTGAATACAATTGGCTTTTTTTTTTCTCTCTTACTTCAAACGAAGCCCATTCTAAAATTTCTGAATTGAAGTTTCTAATTGACGGTTATTCGTTGTTTTAATATACGAATGCTAAGATATTTTCTGAGAGATGAAATATAAGATACATTCTTAATAAAGTACTTCCACGCAGCGTCAGAGAATCATGTTTCAAAAATGAAAATTTCACAGCTTGAATCCAATTAGCAATATTTCGAGTTTCAAATGAAGCCTATTCTAAATTTTCTTGAGTAAAGATTCAAACGGACAGAAATTCTGTGTTTTGAAGCAAGAATATCAAATCTGAAATATAACCAATATTCTTTATGAAAGAGTTAACTTTTTTCTTCTTTCAAAAACCAAGATTTCACAGCTTGAATTAAAATCGCATTTTTTTCAAAGTTTCAAATCAAGCCTATTCTAAAATTTTTGAATTTTAAATTCTAATGGGGAGCTATTTCATGATGTAAAATAATAATGCTTCGGTGATAACTGAAACTCGTTACATATTCTTTACGAAACACTTCAATATTGTCACAAGATCCAGTTTTAAAAATGAAGATTTCATAGTTTGAATCCAAGTGAATTTTTCTTTTCCTATGCTCTTTCTTTCTTTTCTGCTTCAAATGAAATCAGTTCTAAAATTTCTGAATTGAGGATTTTAAAGAACAGATATTCCTTGAAATGAAGTAAGAATAAACAATGATCTTTTACCCATAATTCACATTCTTTGAAACATTTGAACGTTATCGCGCGCGGAGAACCACGTTTAAAAAATTAACTTTTTACAGGCTAAATCCAAACAGTAGATTTTACTTCAATATGAGACATTTTTGACAGTTGATACATAATTCCCATTCTTTATAAAACATTTCAACGTTATCGGAGAATCACGTTTGAAAAATTGACTTTTTACAGACTAAATCCAAACAGTAGATTTTACTTCAACATGAGACGATTTTTGACAGTTGATACATAATTCCCATTCTTTATAAAACATTTCAATCGGAGAATCACGTTTGAAAAATTATCTTTTGACAGGCTAAATCCAAACAGTAGATTTTACTCCAACATGAAACAATTTTTGAAAGTTGATACATATCCATATTCTTCATGAAATATTTCAATATTGTCAAGGAATCATATTTCAAAAATGAAATTCTTATAGGCTAAATCAAGACAGTAGATTTTACTTCAACATGAGACGATTTTTGACAATTGATGCATAATCCATATTCTTCATGAAATATTTCAATATTGTCAAGGAACCATATTTCCAAAATGAACATCTAACTACCTAAATTAAGACGGTAGATTTTAATTCAGCATCAGATGAAACTTACTATAAACGCTTTCAGCAGCAAATGTGGGCGAACAATAGTTTTTACTTCAACATGAAACAATTTTTGAGAGTTGATACATAATCCCTATTCTTCACGAAATATTTCAATATTGTCAGGTAATCATATTTCAAAAATGAAGTTTTTATAGGCTAAATCAAGACAGTAGATTTTACTTCAACATGAGACGATTTTTCACAGTTGATACATAATCCATATTCTTCATGAAATACTTCAATATTGTCAGAGAATCACATTTCAAAAATGAACATCTAATTGTCTAAATTAAGACGGTAGATTTTAATTCAGCATCAGATGAAACTTACTCTAAACGCTTTCAGCAGCAAATATGAGCGAGTACTAATGACTCGATGGACTCATGCATAAGAACAAGAAGTGAAGCTGACAAAAGTCAAGGAAATTCATCGGACATTCGAGATGTCACAACTTTGTTCTCTTTCCGCATGGAAATTATTAGCGCAAAACAAAAACGATGGAAAAATCACTTTTTAAAAACCTCTAGCGTGTCTCGATTATCATCCCGCCTCAAATTATTATAATCTTCGAGTCGAAGGTGTATTGTCCAACGGTAAATGCGTTACGGTATTTTGACTGTGCTTAAGCTAATTGCTAATCAATGCTGGCGATCATGCTTATCTCTTTAAGATTACCAAACGCATAGTTATGAATCATTAGGCAACATGCAGTTGGATTTCGTAAATGAAAGCAATTTACTTTATGGACGAAATGCAACATTGTTTAATTCAAATGAAACAGCAGAATTGTTATTTATTAAGAAATGGGAACGTTTGTTTTTGAAACGTAAATACTAGAATAAAACAGAAGAAAGTCTGATCAAAAAATAAAGGTTTAAATTGCTCAAAAAAAAAAAAAAAAAAAAAAAAAAAAATCCAACTAACGTTGCGGGTTTCGTAATTGTGACTTTTCTACTTTCTCGGGTTATCCTGCAAAAACTATTGCATATAAAAACATTAAAACTGGTAGTTTTATAGAGAAATGTGTGATAAATACGTCGAAGCAGAAAGTTTTTAAACTGAAGAATTATTTTAAGCGTTATTTAATGTTGAAATTAGTCCAGGTAGTTTAGTTACATAAGTTTTACAGGATCAAAAATATGAATAGCAATTTAACTATCTTTTGCAGGCAAGTACTGAACTAGATTGCCGTGTGTAGTATCGAATATATATTTTTTAATTTGTCTATTTTTTTAACTTCTAATTTTGTATTGAAATTTTCATTATCTGAATAGAGATTTAATTCAGAATTTGAAAGAGCAGGTTTTATCTATTGTTGCCAGGTTTTAAAAAGCCCAAATAATAATATTTCGAGACATTGTTCAATTGAAAAATATATTTACACGGGAATATTAAGAAAGAAAAATACTTTAAAATAATTAAATTATTACGTGGGAAAAGCAATAAATGGTGAAAAGTAAGTCATATTTAAAACGATTTCCTTATAGCGTATTAAAAAACCCTTTTCATCTAGACGTTATAAAAGTCCGGGAGGCAGCGACACTTTTCACTTAACCAATTTATACACGATGATTTTCAAATGTGTACCAAAAAAAAAACCTCCCAGTGAAAGGGAAATGAATGGTAACCCGATACAGAAGATCACCAATGGTCGTGATAATGTCATTCAATATTCGGCGATCGGATAATATTTTTAAAACCGAGAATTTTTAACGTGTTTTTAGAGCATGCAGCATCTGGAAGAGCATAGTTCGTAGGGGCAGAGCCCCCTGCTTAAAAAAACAAAAACAAGGTGTCTGAAAATTATTAGTACAAATATTTAGAGATGATAGTATACGTCAAGACAAACAATTTTTATATAGGGATGCTGGTCGCAATTCATTTAATTGGTCAAAAATATAGGAAGTCAAACTCAATAATGAAGATATCTTAGTGAAATTTTCAACAGATTCTGTTTTGTGTGAAATACTATAACGAATTCCCTACTTTTATTATAACATTTATTATTATTATTTGAAAGTACAGAAAGTGTTCTGTAATTAGGTCAATAACACAGTATATGCTGTCCGTTACTTCTGAATTATGGAGTGTTTAGCTCAGTCTTGTTTGTTCACGAATGGTGACAATTTCCAACACTTCTCAAGATTCCATTCCAGTTCACAGAAATCTTTTTAAAATATCGTTACAATATTTTCACTATTTATTGGTGAATAAAAATCCGGGTTTGTCTTCAAGTTGAGACATCTTGTATTTTTTGCTGAGTAAGTGGGTTGTTTCGTCTACGAAAATTGCTTGTCTTGAATTTGTGAAGTGCAATTTTATTCTTTAAGCATTCGGATAAAATATTTCCGAATTGGATATGTCAACATTTATTAAACAACTAGCTGATCCGTCCGGCGTTGCCCGGAAATCAGTAACTTTCTTTTACGGTTTCGATAAAAATAGTCATTTTCGGCACGCATTTTGTTCTAAACAAACCGCTTTCCGAACGAAACTCCGGCACTCGTCCCCGCTGCCTACGGCATTGTATAGCTATATCATTTAGTTTAAATTTCCACCGCTAGGGGGCTCAAAATCATCTTAGTTATCTATATCTAAATTAGTTCATGTTAAGTTGAATGAACCAATTCCCGACATGCGGTCACCATAGTGCACGATGGTAGACTCGAGACTATTACCACACACAAGCACCAGTGGTCTGCGCTGGGTAGTTGTGGCTGCAAAGTGAAATATAGGGACACACACGTCTATTTATATATATATAAATAGATATATATATATTTCTTTTTAAATCTATGATGTACAAGTTTGTGGAATACTAGATTATATTTATTGTTATTTTTAAGAGCATATGGCTATTTATATTTGAATATGTCATGCATTCGCTTATTTTATAACTGTATTTGAATTCAGGTTTCAGGTTCTCATTTTTGGGTAGAATTTTTTTTAATCAAACATTTCTTTCAATTAATTGATAAAACATGACAAATATTTATTTCACTTTCTTTCTACTTTAGGTCCCTGTTGGTGTAAATTACCTAGAGCCACATCACCATCACAATCATGTGCCTTACTATCCATCTCTTCCCATAGCCTATGCTCCGTCGGATGATGGTGCACAAGCTCTGGTTGCATTACCTCCAACAGATCTGAAAAAGAACAGACCTTCAACTCAGCAACAACTTGTTGACACCAGAAGGATTCCTGAAAGAAACCAGAAACAGCAACCCATAGGTGGATACGATGATGATGATTATGAAGATATACCGAATGAGGGTTATCTAGGACACGCCGGCTACAGAAAAAGACCCCAAAGTCCACTTGTTTCGGGTATAAAAGAGAACATAAAGAAGGATGTTCACAAAAAGGTACCAACGTATTCAAAACCAGACACTACATCTGAAGAAGAAAATTCTGTTCGTTTTCCAGACGAAAAAGATAGCGACGAAAAGTATGACAACGAGAGAGACGGTGACGATGATGATGATGATGTAAGTGAAGAAGTTATTTTTCCACAGGATGAGGAGAAAGATTATCGCAACGAAGCAAAATACAACAGGAATCATGATGTAGACCATGTATACCCGGTGCCTAAAAATACGCGAGATCAGATTTTAATCAATACCCAGACTGATCGTAATCGAAATTCAGGAAAAGAAAATTATCCTAATATTCCAAATCAAAATATTTTCCAAACCCAAAATACACCCCAAAATTCCTATTCCCAACCTCAAAGGAACGTCGACCCACCAAGGTACCACGAAAGTCAACAAAATGTGTATACGCCGGGCATTCAGAGTCCCGAAAAGCTATTGAAGAATATTGATCGTAATGCATATCCCCGGGTTCAGGCTGCAAAACTTCCGACAGTGAGAGAGATTTTGGAAGAAGTGTCTCGTTTTCCCCAGAGAAAACCGAACCAAGACTATTTAGAGGCACACAGAAAGACAAAAGAGAACAAGAATCAACAGTACCCAGACATTCAACAGTATTATACCCTGGGTGGACAACAAATTTATGGAGAACGTGGACAAAGAGACGGTGTTAGAAACGGTCAACAGACTAGAAATCCTCCCCATCAACATATTCAAGTTGATCCTCGGTTACATCAACCAGGGAATGTAGGGAACATAACTCCACTTCATCACGCACCCCAGACACAGCAAGCTGTAAGGGGGACTAATACGCATGAGCAGTTACAACTTCAAAGACAATTAGAACAGCTGGCTCAGCAGCAAAATTTAAGAAATAACCAACACCAAATATCGAGAGGTATTACACCGTTAGAACAATTGCAACAGCAAACGAAACCTCCGTTTAGTCCTGTTGTACTTTTGTCGAGAGGTCCACCATCGCAGGATCAGGCAGTTGATGTTTGGTACGCTCGTCAATAAAATGGATATTAGGATATAAAATTAAATGAGAACTTATAAATAAGGCTTGGTCTAGATTCAGATTTATTGCACCATATATGAAGTTTTTAAAGTAATAAATTGACTTTATATGGGTTTCTAAAAAACTATAGGACAAATTTTAAATGTCAGTCTTAAATACCAGGTGGTTATAATATAAGTATCTCTATTTGGAGCTGTCTGTAGCTTGAAGGAATAACCCGAATTAAACTAAAATCGGTACACTTACTATTCGAGAAGGGGGAAAAAGAATGGAACAATAAAAAATAGTTGTAATAATCGCCAACAGATAGCGCTACAGGGCCTGTCGGTGCAAACGCCGTTGCAATCATCAGCAAAATCAAGAGCCTCAATGACACGCACCGCCTGGTTAATTGGTTTATTTATGACGGCCGGTTATCTACTCGAGGGATATAGGCCCTAGAAGAATTACACATTACATTTCACACTCAAAAGTACCATATGTCGGTGATTATTGCAATTATTTTTTAAATTGTTCCATTCTGCTTCCCCCTTCTCGAATAGGAAGTGTACCGATTTTGGTTTCAGTCGGGTTATTCCTTCAAGCTACAGACAGCTCCAAATAGATACTTATATTATAACCATCCGGTATAATCTGTAAAAATTTCATTTAATAAGATTAAATTGTTCGAGAGATATCTTCGGCGTAATTTATAAACACAACATTTTGAAAATTTCTTTTTAAATATTATTTAAGGCTTTATACCTACTTGCAAGGTCGAAAAAATGTGTATTTTGTGGGATTTATTTCAGGAAAACGAAACTAATATATTTAAAAAACCTTTTTTGTATCTTGTTTATTACACGTTAAAGAAAGGAAATTGATTTTTGAAATGACGAAATAAAGTTGAGTGTCCCTAGCAGACCCGCTCCCCGCACAGGATGCCGTTATGGTAGCCGATCACGGTGATCATCGTAACTCTGCCAAATGTTATCTGAAATTATAAAAAGCATAATGTCTTTACCCCGAACGCTTAAAACTAGAGAGTAATCGTCCGGTTTTTGGAAGAATTGGTTTTGAACAAAATGCTCACAAAACCTTTTGAACTCTGGTTGTTAAAAAAAAAAAAAAAAAAAAAAAAAAAATTAAAAAAAAAATTAAAAAGCAAAAAAAATTATTAGATCGCCAAAAGGAATTATTATTCTTCAGATGATATTGTTGTTAAAAATTAGTCAAAATTTGAAGAAGATTGATTCGAGTTATCATGATCACCGACTTTAAAAACATAGTTTTGAGATAATCACATGTGATTCAAGGATTCAAGGATTCGAGTTCTGATTTATGTATGATGGAACAAAGTATATTAAAGCAGCGTAACTTTTGATTTTTATCAGAGCGTTAAGAAAATGTAACTTAATGTAATTTACTAATTGTATTTTCAGAAAATGCAATAAAAAAATGCAATTTTTGAAAGTTTGCTGGTACGTATAACCCCTTAATTATTGTTAAAATGTTCTGTCTTAACTAACGTAAATACGAGTATAGAAATATTTTATAAATATTATTTATTTAGATATTTATATTTTTTAACTCTTGAAAAATATTTCTCTTCCGTAAATACATATTTTTTTCAAAATAACTATTTATTTATTTATTTATTTATTTATTTTAAGATTTAATTTTTTCATGACCTTTTAATTTTTTATTATTTATTTATTTATTTTTGGAGTCAATAGTTATCACATTTGAGGAAAAAGAATAAATCTGGATCTGTACCTGGTCTTCCAAAATTTCGGACCGAAAAATGGCTACTTGAAACTAGGAAGATTTAATTAAATAATATTGAATTGACTAATGCTGTAATAAACAATACTTTATTTGCAGCTATTGTACTTATTTCACAGTTGTGTACCTAAAAAAATATGTGTTGAATATTTATTTAAAAAAAAAAATAGGTGAAATTTTAGTTTCAAATTGTTCTAATTGACTGTGATATCATACGAAAGAAACGTTTCATCATTTTGTAAATGCTTTACAAAAAAATGTATTTATTGTTCTTTTGTACAGAATAATGAGTGAGTGGTGCTTCAAACATTGTAATCCATCATAAAGATAATGTGGTTGAAATTGTAATTATTTAAATGGTTTAAGGCTAAACGGCGGCAGCCTAATTTTGTTAAAACCCACTACTGGGTAAAACTAATTAGTTTTTGTATATAGGGTATTTAAATGAACATAAAATTATTGGGAAGCTTTGTTGTGTTTGTTTTGTCTTAATTGTTTTCACATTCGTTGACATTGTCTAAACTCAGATATCAAACTACTATAAAACAGAATTGAATGAAATTACAGACAAAAAAAAATTTATTTTAAATCAGAGATTTTAATCTCGGAGCAAACGGAATGAAACATTTTTAGAACTTATGCCATTTTGAACTAATTATAATAAAATGTTTCAATTTGTATACCAAATATAGTTCAACAGGAAAATGAATGAAATAATTAAAAACTACCCTTAAACAATTTCCTTCCATAATCAGTAATGCTTACTGATTTCATTGTGCAACCCTGTATATGATGCAAAGAGTTTATACACACCACGTAGTATAGAAAATTTTAATTAAACTTTAAAATGCAAACCAAAGTTGTAAACACACTTTCAGAAATTATCCCTCATAGCCAGTACTGCAACGGAATTCTTTTGAGCATCCCTGTAAAATGAACGATAAATGCTATACACATCATACTTTTCAGTAAGAAACTTTTAGTGCACCCCAGTAATGTACATTAATTTAATTATGTTTGAAATAGTTTAATATCATTAAAATATATTGCAAACAATTTTCCCCTGTACACAATTATGTAACAGAATTCTTTTGTTTGCCCCCGCAAATAATAAATGCTTTTCACCCCATATTCTACAGAAAGCATGTTTTAATGCCTCCAAAAATGCATATCAATTTAATTATATTTCAAATGGAGTAAACATATCAAAACACACTTGAAACGATTTTTTTCCCATTGACTGTAATGTAACGGAATACTTTTGCTGTCCCTGTAAACAAACTATAAATGGTACACACTTCATTTTCAATTGCGATCGTGCCTTAGTAAACATCAGAAATATATAAAAATTACAGGGTGAGTATATTTTACAAGAGTTTGAGCAAGGCCAGACAAACCGAAGTGATAAACACATTTCATCTATGCTGGAAAGTGTTAAAAAGAATAATGTAAAAAATATATTTAAAAAAAAACTCTTACTTTTATTCTATTAAAACGTACTAAAAAGTAGAAAAAATATATATATTTTATTCAATTAATGAGTAAAATGAAATTTTCCTCTGTCATATTTAACTTCCATAATAGTTACATTTTATCAGACAAATCCATTAAGGATTAAAATGCAGAGCAGCAAATTGTTATTAATCACTTTTGTTATATATCTTGCTAAAATTTCTCCATTATTTTCTTGTGAAAAGAAAATCTCCTATTATACTGTTTTGTCCGCAATTGACTAATAAAAAATTTTCTGCCCTGCATATTATTCCTTAATGTAGGGGAGAGTAGGGTGAAACCGGGTAGGTGGTTCATACCGGGTAGCCTGTTTTCTCGTCCAATAAGCGCTGCCCTGTGGACAGCACCCTTCTTAACTACATCCCTTAGCGTCCCCTAATAGTGTGCCATCGGCCTTTGAAGTGAGCTAATCTCTGTATTCGTGCAGTGATATTGGAAAGAAATTCACCTCAAAAGGTTTAAGTTTTCGCCGTCTTTTCTGCTCTTCAAATAAATTCAGCCTGTCGGGTCGATTTAAGTAAGTAAACCACTGTTTTATATAGCTTTCAATACGATGTTTTGTAACCAAGTAGAAGTGTATATGTCCAGCTATCCAGGAGAACGACCACGTTAATTTTTGGTCGTATGCTGGGGCAGAACCGGATACCTATGGTTTTGCATTGAATTCTGCAATAAATTGTTTCTTCACTCAAGAAATGGTGAAGGATAGATACAATGTTCAGTCTGAAAAGAGTGGGCACATGAGGAGGGCAACGGATACGAGAAGTAAAAGCTGAGAAAGCCATTACAGGGCAACATTAAAAAATGCTTGAAAACCTAAAAAAAAGTTACTGACCTTATTTTTTTTTATGTATATATGCTTTCAAGTATTATTCAAAATTTTAAAGCTTTTTCTTACTGGAAGTGTGAAAACTTAATTTCGGATTAGTATCCAGTTTTACTCTACCACCAAAGTTCGGAGCTATTTCAGATGGTCCTAGAAAACGCCTTTTCCCAAGTGGAGAATAATTTTCCTGTGGTAACAGGTGTGGTTTTTCAATAGCCCAGATGTCCCAAAACACTTTTTTGATATGTTCCGATATCTCCGCTCTTCTGGACTTTTGTCAACAAAAGAAAACCATTAGGTACCCAGTTTTACCCTACTTTACCCTATATGTCAGATGAAATATAAATATATGATAGTTAATAATAGAGAAACATTTACAGTAATTGAAAAAGAAATATTTTTTTCGACTTTTTAGTACGTTTTAGTTGAATAGAAGTGATTGTTATAAAAATACGTTTTTTTATATTATTTTCTGTTTTTTTAGTTTGAATATCCGTATGCGATGAGTCATTTTTTAGCGCTGTTTAGGAAAATAACCAATAGTTTCAAAAATCCGAATGAACATCAGCAAAAACATTATTTTGTATATTAAACGTAGTCTAATTCAGTCAGAGTAATATTAAAACTGCATTAGTTTGTTTAAATATCCCATCAATAGAGGGTGCCAGCAAAGAATTAAATCTTACTGAAAAATACCTCTCTTCTGATAGTATGCGATTAATCTTTGCCTGCATAAAATCGAAAGTTATAAACACTATAAAAAATGCTTAAGTCTTGTCTAAATATCTCTTTATACGTTCTAACTGTCAAAAAGAAATTAAATGTTAAAACTATAATTCAAAAATACAATGTTTGGATATGAACGATAAAATGTAAATTACAGATATTATGTAACTTGACTCCCTGCTCCTCGAAGCTGGCAAGGAGTCCAATTTTTAATTAAGAAACTACTTTACCCATGAGTATGTTCTAATTTTGTGGGAAGTCCCCCTCCCACAAAATTTCATCTTTAAATACTTAATAAATCCCGAGATATGATACTCTATTCCTAACAAGCATCTCAATATATTTAAATGCGTGGAAGATTAAATATATGAGGGATATTTTACTGTGAAGCTTAGGTTATATACTTATCGCAAAGTCTGATGAGTAAATTAAAAGCTGTGAATTATAAATTTGGGATTTCCAACCCCCCCTTTCACCCCCCCCCCCCCCCCCACACACACACACACGTAAAAAAGGTTTGTGTCCAGAGAAGAGTTTCCAGTTTGGCCTCATTTTTTTATTCAGAAATTCCGATTTCCTACCGGAGATTGCGAAAGAAGAATTTTACTGTGTGCAATCACGAACAGTCCGTCATTAAATAAAGCACAAATTACAGGACTCCAGAGCTCCAAAGAACTCGACTCTAATTAAATCACAATAACAAGAAAAACCTGGGCGAAGAATTTAAATGGTGAAAATAGACAAATAATTATCGTCTAGTTATCATCAACCTTAAGGTTACTATGTAAGAGTTAGTTACTTAGGTTATATACTTATCGCAAAAGCTGCTCAATAAATTAAAAGCTGTGAATCATAAATTTGGGACCCCCCCCCCCTCTCCTTCTTCCTAAAAGAAGTCTTTGTCCAGAGAAGGGTTTCTAGTTTGGCCTCCCTTCTTCCTTCAAAAATTCCGATTTCATATCGAAGATTCCGAAAGAAGAATTTTTACTTTGTGTAATCACGAAAAGCCCATCATTAAATAAAGCACAAATTACTTGACTCTAATTTAATCACAGTAAAAAGAAAAACCTGGACGAAGTAGAATTTAAATGGTAAAAATAGACAAGTAATTATTATCTAGTTATCATCAAACTTATCCCGTTACGACTCGACAACTCATATTTGAAAAACAATTACTCAGATGTTAGAATCTTCTAAGCATGTAAAAAGTAACTTAAAAAAATTTAGAGAATTATATATATATATATATATTGACGGATATCTGAGTAAATATTGCCTATTTCCCAATATAAAATTGTAAAGTATACTAACTTACCTTTGTAAAATATCTATTCTGGGATGTCTCCAGCCTTTTTAATTTGACCACATTTACGAAGTTTATTTTTAACAATAACGATGCAAAACTGCTCCAACGATAAATAAAACTTTGGCATGAAATATTAACTCAGTCTGTTAAAAAATTTATGAACAATTTAATAAATGTGTTTGTTTGAGGCTGTGTTGGGAGATAGCACAGTAATAAATAAAACAGTCTTTTAAAGCACACTGTATATAAGTAACATTGACTTTTGGGTCTGTTGCGGATATGCAACGGGTTAAAGTTACTAAATACGTGTTGTCAGATTCAATGGATAATGTGTTTGTTTATATCTATATTTTTCACATTTTTGGTAATATCTATTCGTTAATTCCTTTTTAGCTTGTAATATCGTTCCTGCCACCGCATTTGGCACTGGAATTAATCCACTTTCTTAAATTTCCTCAAAATTCAAGCTTTTTCTCTTTTTTTTTCCTGCCAGTGAAATTTGATTGGCTGACTACTTTCTTCTGATTGGCTGAAGGAGTTATCAGTCCAATCCTGTAGTGTAAATGTTGTTTTATAGCTTTTTTACATATTTTTTAATATCTTTTCGTAAATAATTAATAATATAAATTTAATTTCTTTTGATAAATATGTCTGTAAATATTGTAATTTAGCTTTTTTATTTAATACTAGATGGAACCCGTCAAAACTTGACGGAAAAAAATACTATATCAGTAAACTATATCAAAAAATACAATATCAGTAAAATAAGCTTCTTTATTATTTAAGAAGGGGTGCGTATGAAAAAGTCTTTTAAATATTTTATTTTAAAAGTTTTTTCCCCCAGTGAAATACAGTACCATTTCCGATGCAAACTCCAAACAAACAATAAATAAACAACTGTTTAATGCAAATAAGTTCGACATTACCGCCATATTCACCACTGCAAAAAGAAAATTTCGTGGACCTATGAAGTATCATACAAATAGTATATTCCTACGTTCATATCATATTCAGTAAATAAAGAACACATCTCTCTCCCTGTAATAATGCAACCGAGTGAACTTCTATGTGCATATGCATTGCATCTGTTCAAAGACACCGTCGAAATTCGACGTTAAAATAGTTTTAAAATGCTTAAATACTAAAAAGTTTTAAAATGTTCTCTTTAATCATTGTTCGTTTCAAATCCATATTTTAAAAAATGCATCCATTGTTTTAAGCTAATCAATTTTTATGTAAAGATGGAATTTTTTTTTTACAATAATAATATAGAATCTGCAGATGATGCAGATTTTTGATGTTTTCAAGTATAATTTATTTGTATAGTTTTTTCGGTCCGTTTCCATAATCATGATTATCCCTTTTCTACATTAGTGATATTTTCCCTCTTATACAGTGAAATACACCATGGATCTTTAAAATAATAATAAAATACAATTCCAAGCATATTCTGATGCAACACATACATCAACACGAATTCAACATGATATCAATTTTATGTTGAACATAAATTGAAAATCGGTTTTTTTGTTTGAAAGATTTCAGTTTAGCACCAAAATGCTTATGATTAATCTAATTTTATGATTTATTCAGAGGTTTTTTTTTTTATTATTATTTTCTTCACTTTTTATGTTGGTTAGGGAAATCAATTTCCAATTGTGGCAACTTTCCCAGGTGCTAGTTTATATTGCTGAAGCAAACTGGCGGCGTCAATGTATGTTGAGATAGATTTAAAAAATAATTCATGCTTGAAAATTATTTAAAATGTTGTTAAATTAAGCGGCAGTTTTCAAATAAATTTCATTCAAAAGCTAACATTTTTTCATAATTGATGATGTATAAATTGAAATTATACGATATTTAGAAGTGATGTAAGCGCGATAAAAACAAAAGCGATAGCGCCGTTTGTCACAATCGTTATACATTCTACTATTTATAATGAAGAATTTAAAATCGGTTAAAATTACGTCATGTTGACACAATCCTATAAATTTTTCTCTTTAGATTTATCAATGTAAAAATGCATTTCAAGATAAGCATAGCGTCATTTTCACAGACGCAAACTTTTCACACGTACTTTATATACGTTGCTTTTATGCTTAACCACCATGTATACAAATAAAAATATTTTTTGGATATAATTGTACTGAAAAAATGGCATCTGCCGTATATACCCTGTCCAGATGGTGCTCGTACCGCGACCTACGTAATACGTCATAGTACCTCGTAATCGCTTGTTTTTCAGATTCAAAGTTTGAGAAACATTAATCGTATTTTTAAACACATTAAATACATATGCCCTTCAATTTCATACGATTTATAAGAATTTTGATACTTCTCCGTTATCCGGTCGACCACTTTCCATTAAGAAAATAACTATTGCCAAACTATAGGATTTTAACGCCAAAAATGTATTATCGTGACGTCAAACTCACTTTACGTCAAATGCGTTACACATGCTTGTTATATCATCAACTGATGTTTAATTCGACGTTTAATGTATTTTTAATGATGTTTTAGTGATTTATTAGTTAATTCATTAATTAAAATAGAAATTACATCTTCGACAACATGATATTAAAAGCGAAAAAGCATTGAAAAAATGTTGCGATGCGCAGTTACGTACAATAGATCAATTTTAACTGACGTCACAACCATTTATCCAGCAGTCGAGAGAGATAATTAAGAAAAATAATTTAATTAAATAAATTTCCAAGGTTATTTTTGTTTCTCTGTTTTCATTAATATATTGTAAATTTTATTGTTTAAAGTTACTGATAAATGATACTTTAGTGAGTTGGGCTTTTCCATTTTTTTTTCTTTTTTTTTCTGAGATTATAGTGGCAACCTTCTTCCATTTGTTTATTGGACGCTACAGTTTGGCGAATAATTTGGTGATAGTTTTTTTTTATATGGATAGTGGTCGATGCATGGGATAATGGAGAAGTACCAGAATATTAACTAAGCCCGAACTAAGAAAAAATTTCCGACCAAATAATTGTATTTCGTTAAGAATTAAATTTTCTTATGTTTAATCTCCTAAAGAAACAATGATCATGGATTTAATTAATTTTGCAAAATGCGGTGCACCCAAACAATTTTGATTAAATCGGCACAGATATCGCAGACGCATTGGTTTCTTTTTGGCGCCAAAATGGCGATTTTTGCTTTGTATGGCAACTTGGTGTTAATAAAATTGAATACGTGTGTAAATAAATAATTTAAAATAATTTAAAATTAACTAATTAATACTAATTAATACTAATTAATAATTGCGTGTGTTTAATAAAAATAATGTGCGAAAATAGCGCAAAAAATAAATAGCGTCAATTCCTGTGCGTCTGCTGCTTCTATTCCATGTAAGGGTAGTTTTTTTTAATAAATAAAATTTATTAACGTTTAAAAACAAATTTATGAGTAATTTAATATATTTTAATATTTTTGTATTAGTTTTAATGTTTTAGCAAAAGTTAAAAGTAAATAAATTGGTGACATTGATATTTTTATAACGTATTTGATCTTTGTTTACAATTCTACCTTGCCCAGATAGCTTGAAGTTACGGTGAGAGTCAGACTTCAATTTTATGAAAAGTTGCAGCATCCTCTGGCGATTAACTTTATGACATCATAGCAGAAGTAAAATTTGAATTTAAAATTACGGCTAATTAATAAAATTTTCGAACAAACGAATATACGATAACAAATCTGTGTCCAAATATCTTTCGTTAAAAAAAAAGAACGATGTAATTTGATGCAGCAGTTTGTTCTCACGGACTATCGAAAGAAAACATTTAGCGTTTTAAATATATAGATGTTAAAATATTACCTAGTTGATATTAGCTAATGTCAAAAGATTGGCGAACCACAGAGTTTACAGAATAAACTCAATGCCTTGCAACAGTGGGAGTTGCCGACTTTATGACGTCATAAACAGCAGTAAAAGTTTAATTGAAAATTACGGCTAATTAATTAAATTTTCGAATAAACGAATGCACGATAACAAATCTGTGTCCAAATATCTGTCATTAAAAAAAAGAATGGAGTAATTTGATGCAGTAGTTTGTTCTCACGGATTGTCGAAAGAAAAAGCTTAGCGTTTTAAATATATAGATTAATTCTATTATTTGTTTTTTGCAAAGTCTTAATGTAATGTACTTATTTTTCTATAATTGAAAATGTATAGCTCTGGGGCCTTTTCCCCTCCCTTACCCTCAATGCTTGGCAACCAATTCCAGTGCATCGGATCTTGTAGCAAGATCCACAAACATGCTTAAGGGGACAGTGGACGTTCAAAACCATTTTTTTTCATTTTTCACTCAATTGTACTAAAATTTTGCACACATAGTAATTCATACATTTTATAAGTAAATTAAGCAATTTTATTCAAAAATGTGTACAATTAATTAAATTATTAATTAAAATAATTAATCACTCTAATTAAAAATGTTCCATGCGCATTAAATTTCGTTTCAGGAACATGGTGTTTTGTTAAATGGTAGCTTTATATTATTGCAACAAAAGTTAGTATGCGTTTAAAAAGTGCACCAATATATTGAGAAAAATTAATAAAACTCTTCAATATTTACATTTTTTTTTTATTATTTCACGGAAAAAAATTATATAATATCGAAATTTTCCTTTTATGTACAGTAATGCATGCATATTAATACCAAGTTTAGAAATATAGCACACTGCTAACAATAATACTTAATATTATGAAAATTGGATAAAACATAAGACGCCTGGAACATTTTAAATATTTTAACTCCGCGAAAATTCTCATTTATAGAAAACGCGATTTAAAGTTTTATTTTTCAGTGTAACTCAATTACGATGTCAAATTTGAAATGCTCGTAACTTTGATAGGAATCTTTGCAATTGCATGCGGTTTTTTTTGCAAATGTTGCAGTTAAGATTGAAGTTTAGTAATAAACCAAAATTAGGAAAACGATTTTTTAGTCGATTTTAACCCATTGATGGTCCACGGTGTCCTTCATCTACGCAACAAATTATATCGATTGATCAACTTCGAATGAAGGTGAACAAAGTCAATACGATCTTTGTATAGGTAGGCATTTTTTTAAAAATCTGCATTGGTACATTGGTACATTTTGAAGTCATTTCACGAATTTAAACTATCGATATAACGCTTTAATCCGGTCCTTAAACACACACACACACAAATGTAAATTATAAAGATAATTGTATTTTTAAAAAAGAAATATCGGTAGCGCATGGCTAAATAATCAGTAACAAATACGGAAATTTTATAACCGTCGCATCTGTGGTCATCAAACTACATCAGAGGTGGAAGTTTTAATTTCAAGAGCTGTATTATAAAGTAATTGAGAAATTGAAGTCTCTTTTCACGTTTTATTTCTTTTTCCTAATATTTCTAATTAACAAACAAACAAAAAAAACACTGAATGCCAATAAATCTCTCTCTCTCTCTCTCTCTCTCTCTATATATATATATATATATATATATATATATATATAGTATTAATAACGAAAGATCTTTCCAGAAAATGAATCTTCCGCCTTTTTGAGATTATTCATTAACATGTTTCAAGTGCAAAGCAGTATCTTCCTATTTTGAGGTTTATGTGTTTTCTGCTTGTAATTTCTGTTCTCCAATTGTTAATTCAAATATTGTCTTTTAAATATTATTGAGGTTTTTTTATTTATTTTTTTTATTTTATTTTATTCTATTTATTATTAATTTTTTTTTTTATCCTAATGCAAATTTTGAAGAGATAGATTACGCACATCTGATTTTCAGTCAAATGTGCATCTTAAGAAAACGACGAAAAATGTCTTGAAAAGCTCATGTAAAATTGATTTAATCTATAATTACATTGAACATTCTCTGAAACTTTTTCCTAATGCTGACAGCTACGTTCTTTAAGATTTCCATTTTTTTTATGATACAATAAACTTTAAAAGCCTAGGCTAGTCACACGACAAAACTAGCAAGCTAATGTAAATCCTATGGGTTCTCTTCAAATATCTCGTTTGCATTTCAATATTTAGTATATTTATATAGCTGAATTTAATATATATATATATATATATATAGGTCAATCTCTAACCGGACCCTTTTTTTACTTTCTAGATTTAGGTTGCAGATTTATTATTATTATTATTATTTTCTTATGAAGGTACTTTCACTTTCGAAACCGGTTTCGAAATAGAAAGTGACACCCCATAAGAAAATCAACAATCAAAATCGGAAAAGTAAAAAAAAAAAAAAAGAGCCCGGTCAGAGATCGGCGATCGATAATATATATATATATATATATATTAATAATAAATAAATAAATATAGAAATGAAAACGAGAAATTTGAAAAGAACGCCCTTATAGATTTAAAATTAGGTTGCGATTGCCGTCTGACGTCGTGAAATATCTAAGGTGGTTCTCAAATGTGACCTGCTCAACAACGCGAAACTTTCTGACACATTTTCTGACTCATTTTAAGTGATAAAATTGGCAGGATTGACTATTGAAGCGATTTGGAGTCGAAATGAGTTTTTCATTTTTTGATAAATAAATTACTTATCGAGTTATAAGCGATTCGTGTCACGTGACGACACAATTTTCCCCTTTCTCACTATGCTGCCTCGGAAATTCGCGTCAAAACGCCGACTTTGACAGTATTTTCTGAAAGATCTTCTGTCTTTACCAAAAAATGAGAAATACATTTCGATGACGAAGTTTCGGTATCAGAACACCAGCCAATTTCATGCGTTTCCGGACAAAAATGAATTAAAAATTCCATTAGAAAGTAGCTCTTTTGGATTGGAGAACAGCCTAAAGCGCAACTGCTGTCATGGTGTCATTTCGTGCCCAGCTACTTTTATCTAGTATATAAAAATGAAAATTTGACTGTCTGTCTGTCTGTGTATCTGCACTTCTATATACAAATCAACAGTTTGGAAGACAGAATGGTGAAATGTTACGTATAGGTGTATTGAAACAGGAGAGGGGAGGGGTTCAGCTGACCGACTATACCCCTATTATAATTTTTCTTTCAAATTGAAATAATTAAACTGTACCCGAGAAAAAACGGTACTTTTCCAGTATAGGTGCCTGGGCGCGATAGAGAAAATATCCTTGGCGAGAGAAGGAAATTTGGCAACATATGCTTTATGGCGACCCATTCACTGCTTCATATGAACAAACAATTTTTTGAATATTTATACATTTTATTTAATATAAAAAAGTCATTTATCTATTTTTATATATAAACAGAAAGGAATTGTATATAAAAAACAATAGTAGTACATATATATATATATATAATTTTTTTCCCCTTTCTCTCTCTTTCTTTTTAAATGTTCTTCAGGTATGAGTAAATTTGGCTAATTACCATTGAAGCACATGCTATGGTAATTTTATGATTGCACAAGTTAATTATTAGCTATGTGGTATTCTGATTACACAATATCATTAATTATCTCTTAGTAGATTTTAGTAGAATGATATTAGAACTTGATATGTTTTTGAAATTCATAGATATTATAATTATATATATATCATCATCATCATCATCATCATCATCAACCGTTTTCAATCCACTGCTGGATGTAGGTCTCCCCCAGATTTTTCCATTGTTGCCTGTCTAGTGCTTTAGTCATCCAATTAACACCGGCCACTTTTCTGATTTCGTCACTCCATCTTACTTGAGGTCGTCTTCTTGGTCGTTTTACATCTCTGGGATACAACTGTAGGGTGTTTGTGCTCCATCTATTGTCTTGTCTTCTTGCAATGTGCCCAGCCCATTTCCATTTTAGCCGTTTAATTCTCTCGATGATGTCAAAAACTTTCGTCTGACTTCTTATCCACGTTATTCTCTTTCGGTCTCTTCTGGTTATGCCTAGCATACATCTTTCCATACTTCGCTGTGTTGTTTGTAATCTTTGTACCATCCGTTTTGTTAGTGTCCAAGTTTCTGCTCCATAAGTTAGTGCAGGCAAAACACATTGGTTAAACACCTTTCTTTTCAAACAAAGAGGCATGTTACTCTTCAGAATAATATTGTTCTTCCCAAAAGCACTCCATCCATTTCTTATTCTTCTATTGATTTCATTCATGATACTGTTGTCTGATGATATTTCTTGTCCAAGGTACACATAACTTTCAACATCTTTAATCTCAGTGTTGTTGTAGACGATTTTCTTTTTTGATGCAAATGAATTGAACATCACCTTAGTCTTTTCCAAATTTATTTTTAATCCCACATTAATGCTAGCTTCTGCCAAATCTTTTAGCATATTTTGCAATTCTTCAGGGCTATTACTGAAAATTAAAATGTCATCAGCAAACCGGAGATGGCTTAAATATTCCCCATTTATTCTAATCCCTTTGTTTTCCCAATCCAGCTTCTTGAAAATACTTTCTAAGACAGCAGTAAAAAGCTTAGGCGAAATGGTGTCTCCCTGTCTTACTCCTCTTCCAAGCTTGATCTTCGCTTTTCCTTTGTCCAAACGGATGGTGGCTGTTGCTTTCTTGTAGATCTTCTTTATAATATTGATATAAGGTTTGTCTATACCAATGTCCTCCAGAGAAGTAATTACTGCAGATGTGTAGACCGAATCAAATGCTTTTTCATAATCAATAAAGGCAAGGCAGAGAGGTAAATTATATTCTTTATGTTTTTCTATAACTTCCCTTACTGTTTGAATATGATCCATTGTGCTAAATCCACTTCGAAATCCTGCTTGTTCTCTAGGTTGAGCTGAGTCCAGAGCTGATTCAAGTCTTGTCGTTAAAACTTTGGTGAAAATTTTATAAATCACTGACAGTAAGCTGATTGGACGGTAGTTTTTAATGTTTTCCTTTTCTCCTTTCTTATAAAGTAACACCATCACAGCATTATTCCAATCTTCTGGTACATCTGATTTCTCGAGACATTTGGAAAACAGTATGGCTAGCATTTTTGCAAATTCTTCTCCTGCTTCTTTGATAAGGTCAATTGTAATTCCATCTTCGCCAGGGCATTTACCTTTTTTCATGCCTCTAATGGCTTGTACAACTTCATCTGTCATCACTGGGATTATCTCTTCAGTTTCTGTTATGTTTACTAGTGGATCACGTAGGTTGATTTCCCTTTGATCTTCACATTTATATAGATTGTTATAGAATTTTTCGACAATGTGTACTATTTCATTATTGATTTTGGTGATTGTTCCGTCTGCTCTCTTCAGTGCAAAAATACCTTTTCTTCCAACACACAGTTTGCGCTTAGCTGATTTTAAACTTTTTTTATCTTCTAGAACTTTTTTGACAAGATCACAGTTAAATTTTCTGATATCTTCTGTAACACATTTTCTTACCGTTTTACATAATTCTGCATATTCAACTCTTGATTTAGGATAGTTTTTCTTCATTTTAAATTCTCTGCGTTTCTTCATCAATCTTCTTGTTTCTTCTGTTATTTTCTTTGTTTGCTTTACTTGTACTTCACCAGCTATCGTCCTTGCAATTTCTTGTAGAGTATTTGTTATTTTCTTGTTCATTACTGTAACATCTTGTTCTTCTTCTAAGATTGATTGAAGTACTTGAAAACGATTTTTAAGTTCTAAATTAAATTCTTCTTTATGTTTCTGGAGATTTATAATATCGACTGATTTCTTTGAGCATTGCAAAAGCTTCATTCTTTCCACTTTAGTATTTAAAAGCAGTTTGCATCTAACTAACCTGTGATCGCTTCCTGTATTGAAGTTATTGAGAACGCTGCAATCCTGAATAAGATGCTTTTTGTTTGTCAAGATGTAGTCGATTTCACTTGTTGAGCCATTTGCACTACGCCATGTCCATTTTATTTGTGGCTTTTTCTTGAAAAATGAATTCATGATATACATCTGTTCACATTCTGCAAATTCAATCAATCTGTTTCCTCTTTCATTACGCACCCCATATCCATGATTTCCTACTGAGAATTCACCTTTCTTTTTTTCCCCAATTCTAGCATTCCAGTCTCCCATTATTAATTTTATGTAGCATTTTCCTTTTTGATGCATTGAAGCTACTTCTTCATAGAAATCCTCAATTTCTTCATCAGTATAGCTAATTGTTGGTGCATAAACTTGGGTAATTTGCAGCTTGTATCTTTTTGACACTTGTATAACTAACCTTGCAACTCTATCTGATGCACTATCATATTCTACGATTTGATTCTTCCACCTTTTATCAATCAGAAATCCTACACCACTTGTTTTTCCATCTTCTGTACCTCTGTAGTACAATACATGTCCACTGGCAAGATCAATCTTCTCTTCACCTTTTCTTCTTACTTCGCATAATCCTAGAATGTCCCAGTTGATTCTTTCTAATTCTTCTTCAAGTTCCTGTAAACGACTTTCAGAAGATAAGGATCGTCCATTATACGTAGCCAAGGTCATCAACTTATGGCAGCCAAGCCGAGCCCGGTGATTCTTAGCACCCTCTGTCTTCATGTTTTTCTGATCGCTGCCGTTATCAGGAACATGCAGACTGCCGGGAACATAATGAACTTTTATGTTTGTTTATATATGTATTTATATATATAGAAACATTATATATATATATATATATATATATATATATATATAATTTTACCATGAATTATATATATATATATATATATATATATAATGTTTCTATATATATAAATACATATATAAACAAACATAAAAGTTCATTATGTTTTTTTCATAGTTGTTTATATTATTTGGCAACAAATCTCACTTTCTGAAGCCTGAACAGCTTTTTAAAAAAATCGCCATGTCTCCTATAGCGGAAAAGTTACTAAAAAAAACTTTATTTTGACATTGTATAACTTTCATTACCCTTGTAACACCCACTTTCAGATTGGACAGCAATATTCTTCATATATCAAACATTATTTTAACCCCTTGCGACTCAACAATTCCGATTTGAAAATATTTACTCACATGTTAGAATACATCATTTTAAGCATGTAAAAAAATAATTTAAAAAAAAATTAGAACATAAAATGAAAATAAAATGTTGACTAAAAGAAATTATTTTCATATCTGCAATAAACAGAAAATTACATACTTTTCAAAAATATTGTCAATTTTCTAACACAAAATTGTAAAGTATACAAACTTACCTTTGTAAAAAATCTATTTTTGGACGTCACCAGCCTTTTTAATTTGACAAAATTTACGAAGTTCATTTTAGCAATAATGATGCGAAACTGCTCAAATGATAAATAAAACTTTTGCATAAAATATTAACTCGGTATCGCCGTCTTTTGCGAATTTTAATAAACAATTTATATTAACTGCGTGTTGGAAGATAGCAGCAATATATAAAACATTATTTTAAAGCCCACTGTAATAAGTAACAATGACTTTTGGATATGTCGGGGATGTGCAAAGCGGTGATACAAAGGCTTAATTTTAGGCCAGTAATTAACCACAGAACAAATAATTGCCGAGGCAACTAAAGTAATCCGGAATCAAAATAATGTATAGTTAATTTTTAATTAATGAAAACCAAAAATCTAATAGCCTTTTCTATCAAATTTAAACATTTTTCGTTATAGCAGTTTTCAACAATTAAAAATCCACAATAAAATTCTTTCTACAATAATTAATTTTCTATTGAAAGATTTCCACGTGAAAAATGAAAATGAAATAAAAAGTTTCAATAATTGAAAAAAAGATTAATATGACGTCATATTGGTAATAAAACGGAAATTTTCAAACATTTCTCAATAATATACAAGGAGTATGAGTATGTATAGCAGGTTAATATTACGTCATTAGAGAATTAAAAAGAAAATTAATATGACGCCATATTGAAAGTTTAATGGACTTTTTCATGTTTGAGAATTATACAAGGAGAGTATCAATATCAGTAATAGAGAAAGTAAGTAGATATAACGTCAGCAGGTGAATATAATGTCATATCGGTTTGAGAAACGTATTGAATCATGATAAAAACCAGATAATGGAAATATTGATATATTTTAACATTTTGAAGTTCCCTGTACAACATGTTTAATTTTGAAATTAATTTTTCTACACAAAGATTCTTAAAATCCCGAACAACGCCATGTAATTCAGCTAGTAACTTATAAACAAAAACATAGGTATTTTTTACATCACTGTATTTGTCGGTTTAATTAATCAGAAAGTATAAAGATTCATAAAATCCCGAACAACGCCATGTAATTCAGCTAGTAACTTATAAACAAAAACATAGGTATTTTTTACATCACTGTATTTGTCGGTTGAATTAATCAGAAAGTATAAAGATTCATAAAATCCCGAACAACGCCATGTAATTCAGCTAGTAACTTATAAACAAAAACATAGGTATTTTTTACATCACTGTATATTTGTCGGTTGAATTAATCAGAAAGTATAAAGATTCATAAAATCCCGAACAACGCCATATAATTCAGCTAGTAACTTATAAACAAAAACATAGGTATTTTTTACATCACTGTATTTGTCGGTTGAATTAATCAGAAAGTATAAAGATTCATAAAATCCCGAACAACGCTATGTAATTCAGTTAGTAACTTATAAACAAAAACAAATGATTCTTTTTACAAAAACATAGGTCTTTTTTACATCACTGTATTTGTCGGTTGAATAAATCAGAAAGTGTACCACTTATATACATTGCTTTATTATCTAAATCTTACTGATTTAAAATTACACTATTAGAAAAATACGTAGGGTCTAAACGGCATCAGCACCAGTTAAGGGTTAACAATATATAAACATTTATTTGTAACTTTGACTTGTATCAATACATTCGTTTGTTTCTAAATAAACTGTTACCAGTCAAAATTACAATAACCACGTTTTATTTATTGTTCTTCAAACATTTGTGTCTTATTGGTCAATTATTTGGTTTGTGGTTAATTACTGGCCTAAAATTAAGCCTTTGTATCACCGCGTTGCACATCTTCGACATATCCAAAAGTCATTGTTACTTATTACAGTGGGCTTTAAAAGAACGTTATATATATTGCTGCTATCTTCCAACACGCAGTTAATATAAATTGTTTATTAAAATTCTCAAAAGACGGCGATACCGAGTTAATATTTTATGCAAAAGTTTTATTTATTATTTGAGCAGTTTCGCATCATTATTGCTAAAATGAACTTCGTAAATTTTGTCAAATTAAGAAGGCTGGTGACGTCCAAAAATAGATTTTTTACAAAGGTAAGTTTGTATACTTTACAATTTTGTGTTAGAAAATTGACAATATTTTTGAGAAGTATGTAATTTTCTGTTTATTGCAGATATGAAAATAATTTCTTTTAGTCAATATTTTTTTTTTATTATTATTATTTTGCAGGCTTAAAATGATGTATTCTAACATCTGAGTAAATATTTTCAAATCGCAGTTGTTGAGTCACAAAGGGTTAAAATAATGTTCGATATATGAAGAATGCTGCTGTCCGATCTGAAAGTGGGTGTTACAAGGGTAATGAAACTTGGTAATGCATAGTTATACAATGTCAAAATAAAGTTTGTTTAGTACTTTTCCGCTATAGGAGACATGGCGATTTTTTTAAAAAGAAGTTTGACGCATTTCAGGCTTTAGAAAGTGAGTTGCCAAATGATGTAAACAACTATGAAAAAAACATAATGAACTTTTAGACTTGTTTATATATGTATTTATATATATAGAAACATTTTGTTTATATATCATGAGAGACGGTAGTTTCTCGAGTGACGCAGCGAAAAACCGAAGATTCCGTCACTTTCATATACAGTGGAACTCCAGTTATACGTTTTGCCCGGGACCGGTCAACAAAACGTATAACTCAGTAAAACGTACAACTCAATTAAATTAATGGTCTACCGGAACATTTTTTTTAAATATACCGTGAAAAATTTGTTCCGCTGAGGAGTTTGTTACCTTTTATATTGAAAACAGAAGTTTCCTAAGTAGTACTGCACCCATGACATAATTTTTCAGAAATGAAACGAAGTAGAAAAATAGTACATAAGAAAAGTACACATGAAGTCATTTTGTGATAAAAGCTTTATTAAAAATATTTTAATACACGTAGAGTACTTTAAAAAAATCATTGGAATTGTCTTGGCATATAAATTATTTATCAAAAGACATTTCAGTGTAGTTTACTGGATCATGTTGAAATAATCACTAATCTTCGGTTGTTTCTTTTCGGCAGAGCCGACACTGAACAGCAAACTTTGCATTTCTGTTAATAATGCAGCCGCCTTATCGTTACTGATTTTACTACTGACGAACCGCTCTACGTCAACAGCTCTCACAGCAGCTCTGAAATTTGAGTGGGCTCTTTCAAATCGGACTCCTCGGACGCGTCGTCAGTGTTTCCGGTTTCAAAATGTATAAATGAAAAAAAATTCGTTCGGGGACGCAGAAACGTAACGCATAACTGAGGGAAATGTGTAATTTAAAACGTATAACTCAGCTAATTTTTAATGGCAAGCGGTCGGGACCGCTGAGTTGAAACGTATAACTGAGGAAAACGTACATCTCAGGTAACGTATATCTGGAGTTCCACTGTATACAGCTAGCAGGACATCAAAGGAAAATCGAAACGCCGACATTTAATATCTCAGCAAATATGAGGCATATCGTGTCTCATAGCTGAGCCTGCTGTCCCTTCTCAACAGCTTTATCTATCCAAAATCATAAGTAAAATTTATGTAAATGATTATTTTGCGCCATATTATCCACTTACATACATTTCCCTTTGTTTGGATACTATGACGCAAAATAATCATTTACATAAATTTTACTTATGATTTTGGATAGCATGGCACAAAAGATAAATCAATTTATTGAAATAAGTACATTTCAGTACATAATATAGGCTCATTGAAAGTAATATATTTAACAGTGTATTGAGAAATTAAAAGTATTGTTTGTATGTGTAAATATACTTTAGAAGACAAACGAAAAATATTTTAAATTGAATTTTAAAACAATCTTACTAAATTCACGTCAAGGTGTCCCTCAAATTTTGATATCATTTCTTTTAAAACCCATATTTTGAATTCCTGAGAGATCTGAATGAAAAAGCATCAGCGAATAAATTTTATATATTTTTTCATGTTAAGATAATAATTGCACCTGTGAATATAAATAAAACTAAAAAGAAAATGATGATTTTTAAAAATATTATTAACATAGCGTCACTCAAATTTAATATCATTGCTTTTAAGACCCATATTTAAAATTCTTAGAGCCAAAAGAAAGTGCTGCGTCACAACTTTTACTGATATATATATACTACTATTGTTTTTTATATACAATTCCTTTCTGTTTATATATAAAAATAGATAAATGACTTTTTTATATTAAATAAAATGTATAAATATTCAAAAAATTGTTTGTTCATATGAAACAGTGAATGGGTAGCCATAAAACATATGTTGCCAAATTTCCTTCTCTCGCCAAGGATATTTTCTCTATCGCGCCAAGGCACCTGTACTAGAAAAGTACCGTTTTTTCTCGGGTACAGTTTAATTATTTCACACTGAAAAAAAATTATAATAGGGGGAAAGCCGATCAGCTGAACCCCTCCCCCCTCTTCCTTCTTGGATCCGCGCCTGTTTCATTTTGTAATTTTTTAGATTACCGAAATACAATATCAATGCATTTTTTTATATTGAACTAGCTGACCCGCCCGGTGTTGTCGGGCCCGTGAAAATAAATTTAAACAAACCTCAATTTGGTATGATTTTGTATCTTTAACCCGATTTTGTATGAAATTATATTTTTAAAAATCGCGAAAAAATATTCATATTTAGTGATAAAAGCGATCGTAAGAAGACATTTTCTTGTTTTTTCACATAGGGTCGTTTCATAGTTTAAAAAAAAAAAAAAAAAATCTTGTTGTCCGAACTCTTTGAAACCTTATCGGTTATAAATAAAACGGTTTTACAGCCCGTGTAAAAATTTCGTGAAAAAAACATTGTTATTTTAGTTGTAAAATAAATATGTTTTCTTCTCGCTTTTTGTTTTTTTTCGCGTCTGTCCCTTTAACATAAAAAAATGAAAATAAAAATAAATACATAAATAAAAATAGTTCTCATCTTCCGAACATTCTGAAATTTCAATCGGTTATAACTATAACTGTATTCAAGCTCTCTTTAAAATTTTGTGAAAAAATATGCATATTTAGTAGTGAAAACATGAGTCGAGGCAGAGCGAACCACGCCGAAACACCGAGCTTTTTAGCTTTTTTTTTTTTTTTCCTCAAATTTTATTTTATTTAAAATATTTCTGCACATCCGAATGTTTCGAAAATTTTGTAGATGGTGTAAATCTTGTCTACCGAGTTACTCTAAAAAAATTGTGTCGAAACACGGACGTTTAGTTACTTTTAGCGTAGAAAAAAAAAATTGTCTCCGTGAGGCGCGAAGTAACCTGCGTTCGCCGGTGTTTAAAAAAAAAAAATTAAGATTTGTATTTTTAAAAGCCGATTTCACCGTTGATTAGAAGAAGGTTTTAACTTTTAGAGCTTACTTTTGGTTTGTCGATACCTTTAAAATTGCACCCTGGAGGGGCGTTGACATAAGGGAGAAAAACGCTCTTCGGGAAAACGACTTTTTCAAAAACATTTTCAAAAGGTTAACAACGGTATTTTTTCAAATTGATTGCAGCATTTGAGACGTAAGACTAAGATCTTTCTAAATGCCCAATTTTAACTATAGCGAATGGTTTTGCCGATTTAGGCCGATTTATAACTACGAAATAACACAAAAAATCATATTTCCTCCTTATGCATAAACCGGGTTCTGGGTGTACGCGAATACTTTTGCCAGCTCGCAAAGAAAGAGATGAATTTTTATGAGTTTTTAATTAATATCTCGGATAATTAAGAAAATATTAAAAATCTTAGACTCAGGTGCATTATGACATGCCTTGGACTACTCAAATCCAAATTTTCAGACCTGTGTGAGCTGTAGATTTCGCTAGCCATCGCCAACAGACAGACACACACAGAGAGAGAGAGCGAAACTTTATTTTATTAATATAGATTAACTTGATCATTCAGAAAAACTCACTGTTTACAAAAATTTATTTAGTGAACTATGACTAATTCATACTAATTACAAGAGACTGTTTTCAGTTCTTTTTATTTTTAAAAATATCTTTCTTTTATACTTCCAATGACATGCTAACACCCTATAAATATGTAAAGTAACTGATAATAAAATCCTTAGCAAATACGCTGTTTAAGTCACAGTGCCTCTTTAGAACATTTTTGCGTTGTTGTCATAACTATACATCGTAAGAATTATTATCAACGCTAAATTATCTAAATTTCATAATTATTGCATAAAGAGTGAAGAGACACAGAAACGACTTTTGTAGCTTTTTCAGCAAAACAAATGCAATTAAAGCATGACTACTTAAGCTGTTCCTTGAATGTTTATGGATAGAATACTAAATAGGCAAAAGAAAAACAACTTCGCAATGTATGTCATAATATTGTTTTAAAAGCACGTCTTGCTTAATTGTATTCTTGGAATTTTATCAGTTTGTGCATTAAATGTACGATAAGAATAGGTAAAGTATTTGCTGCATACAAAATGACAAAAAGACCCATTTTCTTCCTATAAGACTGGTTGCTCATCACATTTTAAGGTGGTTCTCAAAAAAATATTTTTCACCGCTCAACAACACTGAGAACTAGTCGTTGGGGGCCTCCGTAATACTTACCCATCATGGATATGCATAATATAAAATATAAAAATAAAACATGTGCAAACTACTTATAAAATGCATTGCAATTTGAATAAAATCGTGGCTTGATGACGTCCTAAACTTTAAATGCTCTATTACTGAACTGAGTAAAAGAAACATCCTTATAACTCCAAAAATGATAATCCTATTAACTAACGGTTTATTGCGTCGGATTAAGCGTCTCATTTCCAATTAAAATATATTTTTTAATTGAAATTTGTATGAAATATCGAAAAGTGTGGAAAATACAGGGTGTTTCACAAAGGACCCCTAACTTTAAAAATCAATAACCCGGAAACGGTGATAGGGAGAAACATGTAACCAGTGGTATGTTTATTAAAAAAATCGTAAGAATCTTATACATAAATCTCAAAATTTAGTTAAAAATAGCGCCGATAGATGGCGCTGCGATAAATAGGCGTATCAAAAGTGATTCAAAAGGTGCACCTTTACACAACAGACTTATTGCAAACGAAGATGAAATTCTCATTGACTCTCTGCTGTATGTCACCGAACTGTTTGATGAAATTTTTTGAAAAGCTCACGAATTGTTTTCCCATCTGAGCCTTTTGCGACTTGAAATCGCGTTTGAAAACTTCTCCTTGTGGCAGTAGGACTCTGATTTAATCGGTGGTACTCCAACACAATAAACACATGCTCCTCCACGGTATACATCACTTTCGGAAGTATTTTCACTATAAACTAATAGCGGTAAGATTTCAATGGTGAAATCTTCAACGGTTGGTCTTTCTATGCTCCTGTACTCTCTGTAGAAGGATTCTTAACGCTCTCAGCACCATCTGTCGGTACTATTTTTTACTAAATTTTGAGATTTATGTATAAGATTCTTATGATTTTTTTATTAAACATACTACTGGTTTTATGTTTCTATCTATCACCGTTTCCGTGTTATTGATTTTTAAAGTTAGGTGTTCTTTGTGAAACACCCTGTAGGATTACACATATCTTGGCAACTCATTATCAGACCGACTTCATTTTTCATGCAAAATTTATGTGTTTTTATTGTATTTTATAGTCACTCCTTAAAATAAACAATTTCGAAAATTTATATATACCTTTTATCCGAACGAATATTTCGAGATTCCGAAAAAAATAGTTTCGGATAATCAAGGTTACTGAAATTCAATAAGCTTCTTCCCATTATCACATACTAAGTACATTTCAACTTTCAAGTCTCTATCTCAATTTGTTCGGGAGATGGAGCGTTTACAGACACACAGACATACAGACACACAGTCGGACGGCAATTTTTCTTTTTTCTAAAAATATGTTTTTCGGAATCTCCAGTGTCTGAAACGTACAAATCCGTCAAAAAAAAAAAAAAATCGATTTATAAAACGATTACAAGACTTTTCCTATACTACGTATGATGGGTAAGTAAAAATGACATTTTCAAATCTGAGTAAATCGATGTTTTCATTTTGTTATGAAACTTTTCGTTTCAAATAGGACGACGCAATGCTTTCTATTCTGAAATACCAGAAATACTCAGAATATTGAAGCATGGACATACTCAAAACTGAGCCCATAGAAGTCAGTTCATACTCATTTTTGAAACATAGACATACCCAAAAATGATTAGAATCAGTTCAAACTCAGTTTTGAAACATGGACATACTCAAAAATGAGCACATATAGAAGTCAGTTCATATTCATTTTTGAAACATGGACATACTCAAATAGGAGCACATGATGTGTTATTCTTGAGTGTGTGCATGTTTTCAGAAATGAGTAAATACATGTTTCAAACTTCAGTAATTTTGATTCGGACCCATTTTGACTAAGTGACATACTCAGATTTGAGTATTTTTTGCTCAGTTTTGAAAATGTCGTTTTTAGAGTGAACGCGAAAATTTCTGATCCCCTTTAACGGACTCATTTTTAAACACAAAAGCATGCAGGCCTGACTATTGAAAGTGATTTGGAATCGAATGGTGTTTTCCATTTTTTTTAAATAAATGAATTACTTCTCGAGTTATAAGCGATTGTTGTCACGTGACGAAAGTTTTTTCTCCTTTTCCACGTCCGGAAATACGGTTTAAAACATCAACTTTCACAGTATTTTCTGAGAAATCTTCCACTTTTGCTTAAAAAAAAAAATGGAATTCAATTATATAGTTTCTGAATATGAACGCCTGCCAATTTCATATGTTTACAAACAAAAATAAATTCAGAAATGTGTCAGAAAGTAGCTCCTTTAAATTTGAGAAGAGCCTTAACACGTAGGCAAAGCTATATAAATACAAGAATATATATATAATATAAACACAAGATACATTGCCGTTTATGAAGCGTAATTTCTGAAAATGCTGTTTTGGTTGTGTTATTCGATTTATGCTTGAATTAAATTTTAGCTTAATATGTAACGTTTATAAAAATCTGTAGATAATTTACAGGACTGTACAAACGAATTCGAGTGCATTTACGTCTATTGGCGCAACTTGCTGAAGGTGAATTTTCAACTGTGTTATGTGTTTTTCATCTAAACTAAATTTTTAGCTCACGACATAGCATATATTTAAATCTACTTATCATATACAGGACTGCACAAAAGAATTCGAGTATATTTTTGGTTAAGGACGGTAGTGCTTAAATCTCGTTTTCAAATGTGTTATGCGTTTTCTAAATTGGTTTCTTACACTGCAAAAAAAATTGTTGATTTTACAGTATTATTAAACGGGAAAAATTTCGTTTGAGTATTCCGGAAGTGTTGAAGAGTGTCTCATAACCTAGGTTTGAAGCATGATTTTTCTTCTTGTTTTTCTCGAAATGAAAGTAATATAGTTACTGACGAGTAACCTTTGTTAATCCAAATTAGGATCACAAGAATGGTTTCCTTATACAATCGGAGATCTTTTATTATAAATGGCATGACATTTTTTTAGCGATAATCAAACTAGTCGTTGGGGGCCACCGTAATACTTACCCATCATAGATATGCAGAATATAAATATGAAAATAAAACATGTGTAAACTATTTATAAAATGCACTGCAATTCGAATAAAATCGTGGCTTGATGACGTCATAAACTTTAAACCGAGGCTAACGAAAAAGACAGGCTACCGCGGTGCATTCCACTTATCTTTTTTTACAGACCGGTAGAGTGACGTGATGCTCTTTCCTTACACCTGCATTGGTGGATTATAGCATCACGTGACTCTCGCGGTCTGTAAAAAAAGATACGCATAAAGCACCGCGGTAGCCTTTCTGTTTCGTTAGCCTCGCTTTAAACGCTCTATTACTGAATTGCGTAAAAGAAATATCCTTATTAACACCAAAATTGATAATCCTATTAACTAACGGTTTTCTGCGTTGGATTAAGCGTCTCATTTCCAATTAAACTATATCTTTGAATTGAAATTTGAAAAAATTATAGGGTCAGGAAAAATCGAAGATTGTGGAAAATAGGATTCCAAATATCTCGGCAACTCATTATCCGATCGACTTCATTCTCTATGCAAAATTTATGTTTTTTTATTGTCTTTTATATTCACTCCTTAAAATAAACAATTTCGAAAATGTTTATGTACCTTTTATCAGAACGAATATTTCGAGAGTCCGGAAAAAATAGTTTAGGATAATCGAGGTTACTGAAATTCAATAAACTTCTTCCCATTATTACATACTAAGTACATACCAAATTTCAAGTCTCTATCCCAATTTGTTCGGGAGATAGAGCGTTTACAGACACACACACAGACAGACGGACGACAATTTTGTTTTCTAAAAATATGTTTTTCGTAATCTCCAGTGTCTGAAACGTGTAAATCAGTAAAAAAATTTGTTTCGATTTTCAAAACGATTACAAGACTTACCCTATGTAGTATAGGGTAAGTAATAATCAAAGTGATGGGTAAGTAATAATCAAAAAGTAAATCTGTTGCTTAAAAAGTACGAAAAATATCTTAGAGTTTGGTAATTCACCACTTTTATATCTAAAGCTATTTAAAAACATTTATAAGAAAAATTTAAATGCATTAACCAATGTTATGTTCATAAAAAGTTCATGCAAACTCGAAGAAATTATCAGGAAATACTTTCTCCAGTGTCTGACATAAGTAAACAAAACACGCAGAGACGAACTAATATATCACCAGGTCAGAAACGATCGTGCTTTCGATGGCATCAATGAAAGCTATTTCTTTTTTTCGTTTGGCAACGGTGAATACTAATGATAAAACTACATTCCAGATTTTCAGGTAAGGGCAAGAGTTCATTGCGCTTTAGGACGTCTAAGCTTTCTCGAAATGAATATTTCGCATATACCTTCCTTTTTTAACCTAATATTATTATTTCCAATGTCTTACTTCATGCAGTATGTTTGCTTGACTTCCGCATGCTATGTTGATAAATTGAATTTTCGAAATTAAAAGGTGTCAGAAAACATGCTTTTATTGGGTGCTATAAGATATGCGGAAGAGAAGTTTTTGACATCTGAATAATTGACAGTCGAAATTTATCTCTGCTACAATATTGAAGCCAGGGTAAATATTGAAAGTGAAAATTAGTTGAATTAGTTTATTGAAAATTCAATTTTATCAGGAAAGTGCAAAAATTGAGCTGTATCACAGTACTATACACAGTAGCTCTGTGTATTGCAACAGCATGTTAAAATACATGCTGATTGGACAATTTTACGAAAGTTAAAGCCTATAAAGTAATAAATAACCCATGAAAACATACATACAGACAAACAATTTTTATATGAATATATTGCAATGGGACCATCTGCAAAAAGGAAAAAGGGATCTTTTCAGTGACGAAAACAAGTATGAAAATCGGATCATCCGTTGAAAAATTATAACCGAAGATTCATAGAAAACAAATAAAATATAAAAACGAATTGTACTCCTTCGTTGAAAGTCGATTAAAAATGAATAAGGCACAGGGAATCATTTCAGTTCGAATCGGACAAAAACAGTATTGGGACTGTAATGTCAGCTTTGTTGTGATTTTATTAGAAACTTAGTGATATAACTCGGAATTCCCTGGTTTGAAAACCATTTTTATGTGCGTTCGTAATTATATAAATACATAGCACCTATAGTCATCGTCTGGTCCGTCCGTCTGTTCGCATCTAACAGCGCAAAAACTACCCAACCGAATGATTTGAAATTTAACATATATAACCGTTGCGGAATTTTGTCGCGTCATTTCAAATTTAATGAAAAACGAATCAAAGCTTAAAAAGATATTAATAAAAGTTTTCTTCAATTCTATTAAATCCATAGCATATGTAATTAATTCAATGCTAATCCCATGACAGGTACATCTGGTTGCCATGGTGATTACGTCCTATTTAAGATAGAGTCCTATTATTTCCGTGTTACTGAATTTAAGAACCGTATTTGTATACTTAAATTGTTTAATTATAACAATTTTATAATCTTACAGACAGTTTTTTGGATTAGATGTTTCTGGAGAAATAGATATTAAATGGAAAAAGAGTCTAAATAGGGATTTCAAGTTCTGAAATTTTCAAAGCTATGGTTAAGTTTCCCATTGGAATTTTCAATAAACGTCAACAAAAGATAAAATGTTGCCAACTTAAAATGTACTTATTTTATTATGAATCATATCATAATAACAGACGATACAGACATTTAGAAATACATACATTTCACTGAACGATGATTTTTTTTTTTACATTGTAAAACTAGTTACAGTACGAACGCACCTCATTTGTCACGTTTAACGTGCAATTTCCAACTTGTTTTTATTATTATTGAAAACTCTAATGGATTTCATACGTTTAACATATATTTTTCGGCTTACATATAGGACCCCCAAAATTGATATTTATATGAAAAAAAATAGCAATTGTAATATAGTTATTAGTTCGAGTGATTGAATGACGAAATATCCAGGTACGTATTTAATTAGCAAAGAAAAACTCCAGTATATCTTCAGAATTTTATTTCGTAGACATATGATGTTCCACGGCAGAAGAGGGTAAACAAGAAAGGCCGCTCTTAAACAGCCATTATTATGCGAAGACAGCAAGCGAAGTGAGATGTTTCCACGATACAAGTTGGAATTGCACTGACAAGAATCTCGCCAAAATAGGGTTGCTACAGAGTGTCTAGGCGTAAATACTTTCAGACAGAGATAGGCATAACAAATGATATTTACCGAGCGGGGTCACCAGATTATTGGCGACAGGATGAATTTTGTTTCAAAAATTAATATCACCACGGCGATTATAACCGACAAATATCTTTCTCACGCGAACAGAATTCGACAGACAAAACAGTATGTGCTTTTAAAAATCAGAATATATTTTTAGACATGGGTGTGAGTGATTGAGTTATTACCACTACCATATAAGGGCATGCATTTGGGCAGTATGCACAGATAGACATAATTTTTAACGGACCTTGTGGCCACAAAAATGCGTTATGAACACATTGTGTTATAAGCTTGGTTATGGAAAGTAAAATTACGAAAAGGCATCTGTGCTGATTTAATTCTTTTCTTTTTTTTTTATTTTAATCGAAAAGCCGTGAGATATTAGTGACCGAGCACAAGTGAAAATGAAAAAGGGAAAGGGTATAAATTACAGCGGGATTATTGTTTGTAGTTAAAGATAACTCAATTAAATTTTGAAAAAGGAAAGGGAAAAATATAAATTAAATAAAGGATAGGGAAGATTAAAACTTAATATATGATTCTCATATCATATATTTCCCTCGTTTGCTCAGATAAAAGAATAATTTTTTAGGGTTTAAATTGCAGGCATGCTCCGTCTGAAAGTTTACATATAATCAATGCACAATATAAGAAAAATATAAACACATACAAATATCAAAAATGAAAATGAAAATGGAAATGGTATACCAAAATTTTTGCTACTGGTCATCAAAGTGTACACAATAGTTTATTCCTTGAGTCCATGGTTTGTTGAGAGTTCTTTTTTTGTAGATGTAGATGTTGTTGTTGTTTTTGCTGTTCCGGAACATATAGCAGTTTAATTACTCTACATATATATTGATGACCAAAATATGACCAGAAAAGTTGCATTATCATCAACTAATATTTCTTTTACTGACAGCTGGTCATAAGCATGCAAAATGAATTTAAAAAAAATGTTCATAACTCTGAACATATAAGCTTATGTTAAGTTGCAACTACAATATAATAAAATTTTCTTTGTTGGAACATAATGCAAAATACTGATATATGTAATCTTGCATAAAATAAACATGAAATATATAAATGCAAATACAAAATATACAAATAAGATACCGTTACAGTTACATTAATAGTTACACATGTGTAAAAATGAAATATAAAAACGATGAAGATAAAAAAAAATGAATAAAATTTGGGTTTAAAAATAGTAAAAATTTGTGCATTCGCACAGGACAGGATAGAGAAAGTGACGCACGATCCAAAAAAATTCCTGCCCTAAATCTTGTCTAAGGACAAGTGTGATGGCGCAAGTTTAGGACTATTGCCTTATTTGTGGAGGGAATATTTAGGGCGAGGTCCACATTGTTGACACAACATAGACCCCGTTGCTCCTGCAGCAGTAATGCAACAAACTGAGGAGCAGTCTCGTATACTCATTTTGACAGGGGATTTAAGGTGAATTGGAATACCAATTCGAATGTGTCTCTCATTACAATGGGGTGGAAGATCCTAAGGGCAATAATTTTGAACAGATCACCACTCCGAAAGGGAATAATTAGAAAAATAAAAATATATATATACACCTAGTGTATGTCGAATAAAGTCAATCCTAGAGTAATGAGAGAGAGTTTTGTCAAGTTCGGTAAAAATGTTAAGTCATGAGGTACATATTTACTTAATTAGCATTATTAAAATTTAAAAAAAACTGACCTTAAGAGAAAAAAAAATTTTAGTGCAATTAATGTTACTATAATTATGTTTATAACTATTTATGAGATTTAAAAAAAAATATGACGACAAAAGTTAAGATTTTTTTTTTTTTTTTTTTTTTTTTTTTAATGTGTATATGTGCAAACACCCCATAAACATAAAAGATAATGTTCACAACAAGATTGCCATATCTGCCATTCCCTTGATGAAACAAACTTGGACCAGCCGAGAACTTTCACAAGGAAACATCAAATATAACATCAGTATATTGTGTACATCAATATACACAAGTGTGAACAAAACCAAAAATTCGCACAAAATACAACAATTATAAAATTATACGCTATTTTCTAGGTCTTAAATTATAACGTGTTGAATAAGTTGGAGAGTTAATATTATTGTAACCATCATGACTTGTAAGTAAGTGATCGCTTCTTGGTGGAGCGATGATTAACCTATCAGTGTGTACTCTAAAAGCAGAGTCATCAGGTGCATGTAAGCGTTTGATTGAAACAGAGACAGGTGAATATTTGTGTATAACAATGTAAGGTCCAGAATATTTTGGTTTGAACTTATCTACAGATTTTAAATACACAATATCTTTGTTCATAATTTTTCTTAGTTTAGCACGTTTTTGAAAATGATCATTTCTTTTGTTTTGAGAGTCTTTGATGTTATTATATGCTTTCCTGTAAATAGAATTTAAATCTTGTAACAATTTGTAAGCTTCAAAATCTTTGTCTAGAACCTGATTGACATTATGGTCATAAGTATCAAATATTAAGGATAGTTCTCTTCCAAAGTGAAGCAAGTTGGGAGAATATTTTGTGGAGGAATGTAGAGATCCATTATAAAGAGATTTATGAATTGATAAAGCATTTTCAAAAGTGTGACCTTCTTGAAGTAAAGTAGAAACTGAGTATTTAATTGATTTATTGATTCGCTCCGACACGGCATTGCTTTGTGGCCTCGCTACACTGGAATGACGTACCTTTATACCTAATGTGTCGTTAAATTTGTCGTATATGTGTGAAGTGAATTGTTTTCCCAAATCTGACAAAATTACGGAAGGTCTTCCAAAGATAGTTATGTAACTGAATAAACATTTAATTATCTTTTCAGAAGTGATGGTACGCAAAGGGAAGAGTTCTAGGTGTCGAGAAAAATGGTCAATTACTGTCAATACCGACTGTCCATTAGTAAAGGGACCGACCAAATCAACACTGACTGTGTCTCCTGGATGCGTAGGTTTGTATGTAGGTTGTAGTGGAGCAAGTGGAGTTTTGTGATGTTTTGCCTGTAAACATTTTGTGCAAGACGCTACAAAATTTAAAGTGTCAGCATACATTCCTTTCCAAAAATATTTTTTTGTGACAAATGCATAAGTTTTTGTTAATCCAAAATGCGAAAAATGACATATTGTTAGAACCTTGGCTTTTAATGAATTTGGGACAATAATGTGGTAAGAAAAGGTGTCATTACAAATATTTTCTTTTTTTAACATTAAAACCTTTGAATCGGGATGAATGAAGTACATAGGGAATTGTTTCGATGAGCCATTTTGCATAATTTCGTTGTAAATTTCGGATAATTTTGTGTCTTTCTTTTGTTCGTTTACAAATGTTTCATTTGAAATTTCCAATAAAGGGTCTTTTTGATCCTTGTTACCAATAACTAAGTAATTTAGAGAATGTGTACCGTTTGATAAATGATCATTATTAGTGTCTGGAAGATCATTATCTACAATTGGCAATGCATATGGTTCATTGATAAGCTCTGGGTTGGAATTTAAATCAACTGTGTTTTTCTCAAAAGAACATCTGGACAAATAATCTGCAAGTACATTTGAAGAACCGGGAATGTGATCAAAAGTGTATGTATATTCTGATAATTCTGTTAACCATCTAGTTGTTATATCAGCGGGATTAGTTGTTTTCTTGTATTTTTTTAAAGGAGCACTATCGGATAAAATTACAAACTTTCGGTTATATAGGTAGTATTTAAAAGCGATTACTGATTTGTAGATGGCCATTAATTCAAGTTTTAGTGCTGGATAACGTTTTTCAGACTGTTTAAGAGATTTTGAAAAAAATGCAATGGGAAGTAATTGTCCTTCATGTTCCTGTAACAGAGCACCTCTTATGGCTATAATTGACGCATCCGTGTTTACATAAAAAGTTTTAGACCAATCGGGTAAACGAACCATGGGAGAATTAAAGAACACCTGTTGCATTTGATAAAATAATTTTTGATGTTTTTGAGTCCATTTAAATGTTGTTTTTGGTGTAGTGAGATCTATAAGTGGTTGGATGAGTTTTGAAAATGAAGGAACTAAAGATTTATAAAATGTGACAAGACCAATAAACCTTTTTAATTGTCTTTTTGTTGTCGGGGTAGGAAAAGAATTTATTTTGACAATATTTGATTGGACTGGAGAAATAGAATGATTTTCTATGTGAAAACCTAAGTAGTCAACAGCGGTTTTGTGATATGAACATTTATTGGGCGAGAGCGTTAAATTATATTTCGATAAAATTTCAAGTACTTTCTGTAATTTTGCACATGTTTCCTCAAAAGAATTTGAACCAAAGATTAAATCGTCTTGGTAAGCAAAAATACCTTCCATTTCTAATTCATCAATAATAGTGTCCATTAAATTTTGAAAGAAACTACTGTTATTCTTTAAACCGAAAACCAACCTTTTAAAACGAAAAGTACCGTATACGCATGTGAATGTAAGTGGATCTTGATATTTTTCAGGTAAATTTATCTGATGATAGGCCTGTTGAAAATCTAACGAAGTGAAATATTTATATGCAGATAAATTTGAAATAATTGTCTGTATTTTGGGAAGTGGATATGAAGATCCTTGTAAGACGGAATTTAGCATTCTTAAATCAAGAGCTAGTCTGTATTTTTGTTTTGCAGACCCATCAGACTTCTTTCTAACCAGCAAAATAGGACATGCCCATTCTGAACAGTAACGTTCAATAATATTTGCTTCAAGAAGTTGATTTATTTGCTCTTTCATTTCTTGGTGTAATGATTGTGGTACCGGAAAAGGTAATGTTTTGATTGGGTAGTCATTAATGAATTTGAGATTTGGAACAACCTTGTCTGTGTGACCTAATGTTTTCATTGATTTAGAAAAAGAACTGTAGTATTTCAACAATAATGAGCCTAAGGTTTTTGCTTGTTGAGAGTCTAGATGTTCCAATTTGAAGTCTTGTATTGTTAAATCTTCCTTTCTTTTTTTTAAGACCTCATCTGAAGCCTGAATATAATTGCAAATAAACTGTTGTAAATTATCATGAGGTTGAATATTGAAGCTGTTGATGTTGTCGCATGACTTCATGGTCTGTGAAAAATTGTCACTTTTAAATGGTTCCATAATTTCCGAGACCTCATATAAAATCCTATTCGTGCATTTTTGTTTATGTGTACAGGTTTGTTAGAAGAATTTTGTAAGAATATGTATACATGTGATTTTTGTAGGTGTTTGTTATGATTTTCCTGATCGACCGATTCAACATCTTTATTGTTACCTAGCAGACTGTCATAACAAATAATTTGTTTATTAGAAATAGTACTTTCAAAACAGTACTGCATTGAAGGGTTTAAAGAATCAGTGTCAGTAGATGATAAAAGAGAGTTCTACGCCAGCTGCACGGCTGCACCGGAAGTTGTGCGGGCTGTGAAGGTCACCGGAAGTCGCAGGTGTGGATAACAAACATGTTGAGACAGGAAACCGGAAGGAATTTGGAGATAAGGACAGGATGAGACGTATTTTTTATGAGTTTTGAACAGGTTCTTTCTTGACAGGGAAAATTTTTCTGCATCAGATGTGCTAATGTCTCAAGGTTAGCGGAAGGGACAGGTGGTGATAACAGACATGTTTATACAGGAAGTGATTCCGTAAGTAAGGCCGGAAGGTAATTGGAGATAACGTTTGGATGTTCTACATTAGATGTGCTAACCTCGCAAGGTCATAGGAAATGACAGATGTTGATAATACACAGGTTGAAACAAGTATCTTTAGACAGGAAGTAATTCCGTAAGTAAGACCGGAAGGGATCAGGAAGTGAAATGTGATAAGACTTTCTGACTTTATAAAAGTTTAATATGAATTTTTTTTCTATAAAAAGGGTTTTAATTAGATTCTTTCTTGAGAGGGAAAAAAAATTTAGTTTTTTAATTTCATTTTTTTTTTAAATTTCATAAAAGTTTTTTTTTTTGTAGCGTTTTACGTATTATTTTAATTTTTAGTGACATTAGAACCTGCAATTTCTGTATCACACATGTCTTATCTTAGGTCACCAAGGATGTGTGTGTGTTGTTATCTCTTTAAATACGAGAGATGGGGACTTCAGACCTGTGTTGAGATATCTTTATCATAGTTTTAATGAACTGCAGGAAATTGTCTTTCACTATTGAGTAATTCGCGAGTTTTGGTTTAATATGAATGCTATTACATCTGTTTGTTTAATTTACAAGCACATTTCTCTTACAACACTCTGTCAACAGATCACTTCAATATTCGAAATAATAATTTAGAGGGAAAATTTTTACTTTCTATACGAAATTTTATTTATAGAGATTGACGAAGATAGTATGCCTAATTCTTTCTTGTACATTTCTTGTACAACATTATATTCGAAATAGAGTTTTGTTACGAAAAATAACGTGTTTACATATTTTAAAAACGAAAGCAAAGTGATTTTTACAAATGTAATTATAAGCTATACACCCACGCATTTGTGTTATTGAATTAAATGACAATGCTTAATATTGTATTCACCGTACTATTTTCCTGCAAAAGCCGTTTCACAAACTTGTGTACTGAAATTAATGTATCATTTTTAGGGAAAAAATTAATTCAAGTCTTTGAGACTAATCTTTCATAGAAAAAAAAAGATTTGTTATACTTTCTGTTACATTATATCTTCCGTTTTTTAAGTTTACAAATTTGTGGAGTAACTTAAATAATCGTTTTTATGCTAATTAAACAATATATTTTTTATTATTATTTTATTTAATTGACTTGTAATATAGCTCTTTTTTTCTTTTTTTTTTCTTAAAAGGGTACTGTAGAATAACTTATGTCAAAATTACTACATCCTTCTTTAGTTAAATATGTTTCACATAAGACATGACAAAGTGTCTTAGAAACATTTCATTTTGGAGTTAAGTGATTAAACAAGAAAAATATTATTTATAAAAACACAACACATAAGACCAGTGACTGAGAGGTTCTGGTTTTAAAGCTACTAGACGTTTGGGTTTAAACTTCTCTCGCGCTCGTCGACCTAACCGTTCGGAGTTTTCTTCGAACCTTGTCAATATGAGTTAGGAGCCCTTAGAATAAACCCTAGAGTGACCTATATCCCAAGCGTAGATAATCGGTTTTAACAAATAACCAACCATCCACAACACATAAGACATTTTAGATCATTTTAGATTATTACATTTAGTTAAGAAGTGATTTGACGTGCAAAATATTATTTATAAAAACATACAATAAGAGAATTTTAAAGATTTTTTCCTTTTAAATGAACAATTTTTAGTGACTATTTAACTTATTAAAGAGAGCGGGTATTTTGTTTAGAGTTATACGATTAAAATAAATTTTCAATAGATTTGACTTTATACAACCAACATTTAAAAAAAAAAAAGGGAATGGAATCTAGTTTTTATAAATTAACGTATTTCAATTTTACAAATACTTCACACCCCCTCTTTTTCCCCTCTTTTGGTAGACTTTATACACATAAGACATAAAAAGCGTTTTAGAATACATCATTTAGAAATTAAGCAATTTGATAAGTAAAATATTATTTATAAAAGCAATAGATACAAAAGTAATAAAGATTTTTACTTACAAATGTACGAACTTCTCATAGGTAAGACTTTCTAAATCATTGTGCAAGAATTAAGTGGTTATTGAACTTATAACATTATAGGATGAAATAATCATGTGACGTATATTTAAACCAATAAAATGTCAATATTTTTAAACCAATAAAAAGTTAGTATTTTTTACACGAGCGCCCTCTATTACTATATAAATTTCAATGAAACGAGTTCATAACATTCTACTGTGACCTGGTATCGTTGTAATAGGTTGTATTTTTCGTTAAGTTAGTTTTCATTTAAGTTATTATGGAACGAGTTATGAATTCTTATGTTGGTGACGTAACTACCTTGGAATGTCAACACTCACCAACAAAGTTAAATAATCAAGAGATGGATTCTACACTTTTATCCAAAGAAGGGCTCGTTTCGAATTATGAAGTGAAACCCACCTCATCAGGACTAAAGAAACAGAAGTTACCCCATGTGTGTAAGACGTGTAACAAAGCATTTCCTCGAAAAGTTAACTTAATGTTTCACATGAAATGTCATTTAAAGGAAAAGTCTTTTCGTTGTGAGGTGTGTGCTGAAGTTTTTTCACAAAAGAGTGATTTATGTAATCATCAAAAGATTCACAAATCGCCCAAACAATACAAGTGTAGTGATTGCAACGAGATTTTTTCAAGAATGGCTGACTTATTGAAACATAAGAAGACTCACAAGTCAGGAAAACAACATTCATGTACAAAGTGTTGTGAAATATTTGATTGTGATTCAGATTTAGTACAACATTGTGATACTTTACATAAAGTTTTACCTAATGTGAAGAAGTCACCTGATTTGTTATTTGAAAAAGTGAAACATTTTAAAAGACAACATGATGTGCGAAATATTTGTACTAAAACTATCATTGTGTCCAATGAGATGAATCAAAAAGACTTTCGTTCGTTTTTTAACAGTGTTCGATCGGATGTTTTAAACGAATTAAATTACCAACTACAAATGAAAAAGTCAATAAAATGGTATGCAGCCGTTAAAGTGGATGTCTACCGTGAATCACAGGATGGTGACTTAGAGAAAGCAACCCCCTTTTTCCTTTCCAAAAGTGAACTGGAATTAACAGAACAAAACATACATGTACATGTTGAGAATGCCTTTCTAAAGCTGTACAATGGCTTTGAAGATTTCACAGAACGTGTGTTTAATTGGACATTACAAAAAATTTTGAAATTAGAATTGATTACAGCTCAATATGACAGGCTTATTTGATTTGTATTACTTTAAATGATTAATAAATAGTTTTAATAATGCAACATAAACTACTGTTTAACATTTTGAATGTCTTAGACAAAATGGGAATGAATTTATTGAAATTATGTAAAACATGATGTATTTATTATATGTTACTTAAACTACAAGAGAAATGATTGGAAATGTGTTATTTTAAATCTATGATACTTTTAATCACTAACAAAGTAAGACGTGACGTTATGAATCAACGATGGGTTTTCCTTTGAATAGGTATTAATCTTACTTATTGATAAGAAAGTTGAATTTTTCTCTTCGTTTAAACAATGACACTGCATGTTTTGATAATTTTCTCTCAACAGTCAAAATCAATGTTTTTAACCTAGTTAAGAAATTTTTTAACTTAAACCGTCACTGAGTTTATCCTAGATAAGTAAATTTTTATATTTAACCTACATATAAATTAAATGATTAACTATAACCATGACTGTTTTTAAAATCTAGATAAGTAGACTTTTTATGAAACACATCCAGTGTTCTGCTGACTTTTATCGAGATTACATCAGTTAGTGAAGCAGATTAAATTGTATAAAAATATTTTATGAAATGAATATGCGATCCCACGAAGAAGTGTTTCCACCTTCAAAGCGTCCACGCTTAGAAAAAGCTATGGAAAAATCAAATACTTGTGAGAAGGAGTTAAAAGACCCAAGATTAAAACTTTCTAAAATGGACAATGACTGTGTAACTATATCACGTGATATCTCCTCTACTAAGAACTTACCAGATGTGAAACCTGAGATCGCTATGAATTTTTCAAACTTTACCAGTGGTTACGATGCAACATCTTTCGAGAATCCACATCAAGAGTCAGTTTTTGCCCAGGACTATTTAAATACATTTTTCAAAGACATAAATTTTGAAAATTTAGATTGTTCTACCCCCTTAACCTCGCTAAAGGATGAACCCTTTCAAGAACCTACGAATAATATCTTACAGACTACTGTTAAACATGAGATGAACGAGCTGCAAGCAAACAGCCTTTCACAAGCAAGTGGTGAAATACAAAGCATCACTACACCTACATTTGTCACTAAAAGTGACAAATTATACAATTCCAATGTGTTTCACAAAGAACTAAGTGACTGTTTCTACTTAACTTTGAAGTTAAAAAATAAACAATATTCTATAAATAAACAATATTTCTCATGTTGACTTAAACGAACAACAAATGGAAAAATTAAAAGAAAGTACCTCACACTTAAATACTGTACTTTTACAACATATGTACACAAAACTATTACCCTTTCTCATTAAACAGAAATGTGTGGTGAGTAACAGATCCACAGAAAAAGAACCTGTGTTATGGTCTAAACTTAATACGTGTATCGAGAATAATATGGTAACAATACTTAACCAGTTGTATGAATGTACAGGATGTATTTTTCGACATGCAAGTCAAAGCCTTCACTCATGCTTCGCATTTAATAATAAGGAAAAATTTAATCAACTAGGTGAAGCTTTGTTAATGCTCATCGATTTCGATTATGTAATTTCAACGTTTTTGAATGGAGTTTATAGTGTTAGTGAACACTTTGTACATAAGCTTCATGAACAAACTGTTTATAATGAATTGTTTAAGACAAAATAAATGATTTGTTTTGTTAAAGATCTGTGTGTGTTTATTTCTACAAAGTGTCTCTGTGTGAATTTATTAGTTTTTTATCTAATCGAACTTTTAAGTGAAGAGATGTAATTTAACTTTTTTGTATATTCCAATTCAAAAATTTCAACACTTGCAAAAAAGATTAAACTATTGAAAAAAAGTATATTCACGCTAGAAAAAAAAATTTTGAAAAAATTATTAGTTAACAAAAATAAAATAAAATAAAATAAAATAAAATAAAATAAAGTTAACAAAACAGCTTAAAGACATTAAATTTAACAAAAAGTTTATAAATGTTAAAAGTTAACAAAAAAAAAGTTATGTTGAAAAGTTAAAAAAACAATGAAAAGTAAACAAAAATATAGTTTTTAAATTAAAATTTTTTAAAGTCTTCAAGTTAATCAAAATTAACTTTTTACTTTTAACTATTGAGAGACTATGATCTAACTGTTTATCCTCGCAACCAACTGGTGCATATCAACTATATACTCTATATCTGCATATGCGCAGAAAAACAGACATTTACACTAACGACTTTAAATTCGACTTTAAATTCGTTAAATTTGTTCGACTTTAAATTCTTTGCCAACTTTTAAGTTTAATTACTATACACAACTCGATTACCTTTCCCACAAAACACCTTTCAGAAACAAAACAGAAATTAACACTTACCGAAAAACACGTCCACTTTGGGTGTTAGTCTTCACTCAACTAACGTTTCTCCCTTATCTTTGCTAGGGGGCGCTGCAATCGCCGCTAGAGGCGTTAGTAGTCTTCAGGTGTGTGATAAGAATAAACTTTAAATCCAACTTACACTCGCTCAGTCATTCTTGCTTCTCTCTACCTTGCTAACAACCGTTTGCTGCTGGCTCATTGTTTGGTTGTTTAAACTTGTTGAATGATGTCATCATGTGTTTGTCTAAACTTGTCCAGTCTTGTTTTTATGCAGTACGTCTATTTAGATGAGTCATCACTCGCTTATCTTGGTTGACTTGTCCAAACTTGTTTTTGTGTGGCACGTCTATTTGGGTGAGTCATCGTTCGCTTATCTTGCTTTACTTGTTTGAACTTGTCTAGTATCCACCACCTCATGTCTTTTGTCACAGCTTGAATATACTTTACACCAATCACTTAAATATAAAAGTCTTGTCACAACTTACTTAAACTTTGATAAAAATATTAATTATTTATAAATTTCATCAAATTCTTATTTTTCTGATACATTTACTATGTAATTTTCGTTCAAAAATATGGTAAAGCCCGATTTTAAATCGAAGTCTAAGATAAATTCCCCAAATTTGTAACATTTTAACACTAATAATAAATATTGTAAGCACCCAGTACATACAAGTTTTGTAAAAATAATATTACTTATAGCTAACTCGTTATGTCCCATGATACAAAACTTCAATATAGCTAAAATCAGCATTAAACGAAAGTCTAATAACGTGTCTTTATATATTATTTTGAAATGTAAAGCATTATATCTAAACGAATGATATAAGGAGTAGTTAGAATAGTTTTTGTATTTTTGTTAGTAAAAAATGTATACACATTATCTTACAAGGTTGCAATATTCAACACACGGTTCACCATATTTAAAAACGATTCACCATGATTTAAAAACTTAGTAACATATTTTAAATTTATAAATTTAAATTAAAAATACTTAAGTACTTATAATTGTTTATTTATAAATGTTTAATTTAAATTTATAAATTTAAAATATGTTTCTAAGTTTTATGTGTCTAAGTGTCTAAGTTTTTAAATCATGGTGAATCGTTTTTAAATATGGTGAACCGTGTGTTGAATATTGCAACTTTGTAAGATAATGTGTATACATTTTTTACTAACAAAAATACAAAAACTATTCTAACTACTCCTTATATCATTCGTTTAGATATAATGCTTTACATTTCAAAATAATATATAAAGACACGTTATTAGACTTTCGTTTAATGCTGATTTTAGCTATATTGAAGTTTTGTATCATGGGACATAACGAGTTAGCTATAAGTAATATTATTTTTACAAAACTTGTATGTACTGGGTGCTTACAATATTTATTATTAGTGTTAAAATGTTACAAATTTGGGGAATTTATCTTAGACTTCGATTTAAAATCGGGCTTTACCATATTTTTGAACGAAAATTACATAGTAAATGTATCAGAAAAATAAGAATTTGATGAAATTTATAAATAATTAATATTTTTATCAAAGTTTAAGTAAGTTGTGACAAGACTTTTATATTTAAGTGATTGGTGTAAAGTATATTCAAGCTGTGACAAAAGACATGAGGTGGTGGATACTAGACAAGTTCAAACAAGTAAAGCAAGATAAGCGAACGATGACTCACCCAAATAGACGTGCCACACAAAAACAAGTTTGGACAAGTCAACCAAGATAAGCGAGTGATGACTCATCTAAATAGACGTACTGCATAAAAACAAGACTGGACAAGTTTAGACAAACACATGATGACATCATTCAACAAGTTTAAACAACCAAACAATGAGCCAGCAGCAAACGGTTGTTAGCAAGGTAGAGAGAAGCAAGAATGACTGAGCGAGTGTAAGTTGGATTTAAAGTTTATTCTTATCACACACCTGAAGACTACTAACGCCTCTAGCGGCGATTGCAGCGCCCCCTAGCAAAGATAAGGGAGAAACGTTAGTTGAGTGAAGACTAACACCCAAAGTGGACGTGTTTTTCGGTAAGTGTTAATTTCTGTTTTGTTTCTGAAAGGTGTTTTGTGGGAAAGGTAATCGAGTTGTGTATAGTAATTAAACTTAAAAGTTGGCAAAGAATTTAAAGTCGAACAAATTTAACGAATTTAAAGTCGAATTTAAAGTCGTTAGTGTAAATGTCTGTTTTTCTGCGCATATGCAGATATAGAGTATATAGTTGATATGCACCAGTTGGTTGCGAGGATAAACAGTTAGATCATAGTCTCTCAATAGTTAAAAGTAAAAAGTTAATTTTGATTAACTTGAAGACTTTAAAAAATTTTAATTTAAAAACTATATTTTTGTTTACTTTTCATTGTTTTTTTAACTTTTCAACATAACTTTTTTTTTGTTAACTTTTAACATTTATAAACTTTTTGTTAAATTTAATGTCTTTAAGCTGTTTTGTTAACTTTATTTTATTTTATTTTATTTTATTTTATTTTATTTTTGTTAACTAATAATTTTTTCAAAATTTTTTTTTCTAGCGTGAATATACTTTTTTTCAATAGTTTAATCTTTTTTGCAAGTGTTGAAATTTTTGAATTGGAATATACAAAAAAGTTAAATTACATCTCTTCACTTAAAAGTTCGATTAGATAAAAAACTAATAAATTCACACAGAGACACTTTGTAGAAATAAACACACACAGATCTTTAACAAAACAAATCATTTATTTTGTCTTAAACAATTCATTATAAACAGTTTGTTCATGAAGCTTATGTACAAAGTGTTCACTAACACTATAAACTCCATTCAAAAACGTTGAAATTACATAATCGAAATCGATGAGCATTAACAAAGCTTCACCTAGTTGATTAAATTTTTCCTTATTATTAAATGCGAAGCATGAGTGAAGGCTTTGACTTGCATGTCGAAAAATACATCCTGTACATTCATACAACTGGTTAAGTATTGTTACCATATTATTCTCGATACACGTATTAAGTTTAGACCATAACACAGGTTCTTTTTCTGTGGATCTGTTACTCACCACACATTTCTGTTTAATGAGAAAGGGTAATAGTTTTGTGTACATATGTTGTAAAAGTACAGTATTTAAGTGTGAGGTACTTTCTTTTAATTTTTCCATTTGTTGTTCGTTTAAGTCAACATGAGAAAAATTCTTCAAATTTTTAATTCGCATCATAGAATCTTGATTTAACACTAAAATCGTGTTATTAGAAACAAAGGATGCACTTTTGTATCTTAAATTAAATGCAAGGATTTTATATTGAAACTCATACCAGCTATGAATATCCATATTAACTCCGTTTTTGGTTGGGATTTCTTCATTAGTAGATACATTGCGTTTAAATTCTCGTATATGTATAGAATATTGTTTATTTTTTAACTTCAAAGTTAAGTAGAAACAGTCACTTAGTTCTTTGTGAAACACATTGGAATTGTATAATTTGTCACTTTTAGTGACAAATGTAGGTGTAGTGATGCTTTGTATTTCACCACTTGCTTGTGAAAGGCTGTTTGCTTGCAGCTCGTTCATCTCATGTTTAACAGTAGTCTGTAAGATATTATTCGTAGGTTCTTGAAAGGGTTCATCCTTTAGCGAGGTTAAGGGGGTAGAACAATCTAAATTTTCAAAATTTATGTCTTTGAAAAATGTATTTAAATAGTCCTGGGCAAAAACTGACTCTTGATGTGGATTCTCGAAAGATGTTGCATCGTAACCACTGGTAAAGTTTGAAAAATTCATAGCGATCTCAGGTTTCACATCTGGTAAGTTCTTAGTAGAGGAGATATCACGTGATATAGTTACACAGTCATTGTCCATTTTAGAAAGTTTTAATCTTGGGTCTTTTAACTCCTTCTCACAAGTATTTGATTTTTCCATAGCTTTTTCTAAGCGTGGACGCTTTGAAGGTGGAAACACTTCTTCGTGGGATCGCATATTCATTTCATAAAATATTTTTATACAATTTAATCTGCTTCACTAACTGATGTAATCTCGATAAAAGTCAGCAGAACACTGGATGTGTTTCATAAAAAGTCTACTTATCTAGATTTTAAAAACAGTCATGGTTATAGTTAATCATTTAATTTATATGTAGGTTAAATATAAAAATTTACTTATCTAGGATAAACTCAGTGACGGTTTAAGTTAAAAAATTTCTTAACTAGGTTAAAAACATTGATTTTGACTGTTGAGAGAAAATTATCAAAACATGCAGTGTCATTGTTTAAACGAAGAGAAAAATTCAACTTTCTTATCAATAAGTAAGATTAATACCTATTCAAAGGAAAACCCATCGTTGATTCATAACGTCACGTCTTACTTTGTTAGTGATTAAAAGTATCATAGATTTAAAATAACACATTTCCAATCATTTCTCTTGTAGTTTAAGTAACATATAATAAATACATCATGTTTTACATAATTTCAATAAATTCATTCCCATTTTGTCTAAGACATTCAAAATGTTAAACAGTAGTTTATGTTGCATTATTAAAACTATTTATTAATCATTTAAAGTAATACAAATCAAATAAGCCTGTCATATTGAGCTGTAATCAATTCTAATTTCAAAATTTTTTGTAATGTCCAATTAAACACACGTTCTGTGAAATCTTCAAAGCCATTGTACAGCTTTAGAAAGGCATTCTCAACATGTACATGTATGTTTTGTTCTGTTAATTCCAGTTCACTTTTGGAAAGGAAAAAGGGGGTTGCTTTCTCTAAGTCACCATCCTGTGATTCACGGTAGACATCCACTTTAACGGCTGCATACCATTTTATTGACTTTTTCATTTGTAGTTGGTAATTTAATTCGTTTAAAACATCCGATCGAACACTGTTAAAAAACGAACGAAAGTCTTTTTGATTCATCTCATTGGACACAATGATAGTTTTAGTACAAATATTTCGCACATCATGTTGTCTTTTAAAATGTTTCACTTTTTCAAATAACAAATCAGGTGACTTCTTCACATTAGGTAAAACTTTATGTAAAGTATCACAATGTTGTACTAAATCTGAATCACAATCAAATATTTCACAACACTTTGTACATGAATGTTGTTTTCCTGACTTGTGAGTCTTCTTATGTTTCAATAAGTCAGCCATTCTTGAAAAAATCTCGTTGCAATCACTACACTTGTATTGTTTGGGCGATTTGTGAATCTTTTGATGATTACATAAATCACTCTTTTGTGAAAAAACTTCAGCACACACCTCACAACGAAAAGACTTTTCCTTTAAATGACATTTCATGTGAAACATTAAGTTAACTTTTCGAGGAAATGCTTTGTTACACGTCTTACACACATGGGGTAACTTCTGTTTCTTTAGTCCTGATGAGGTGGGTTTCACTTCATAATTCGAAACGAGCCCTTCTTTGGATAAAAGTGTAGAATCCATCTCTTGATTATTTAACTTTGTTGGTGAGTGTTGACATTCCAAGGTAGTTACGTCACCAACATAAGAATTCATAACTCGTTCCATAATAACTTAAATGAAAACTAACTTAACGAAAAATACAACCTATTACAACGATACCAGGTCACAGTAGAATGTTATGAACTCGTTTCATTGAAATTTATATAGTAATAGAGGGCGCTCGTGTAAAAAATACTAACTTTTTATTGGTTTAAAAATATTGACATTTTATTGGTTTAAATATACGTCACATGATTATTTCATCCTATAATGTTATAAGTTCAATAACCACTTAATTCTTGCACAATGATTTAGAAAGTCTTACCTATGAGAAGTTCGTACATTTGTAAGTAAAAATCTTTATTACTTTTGTATCTATTGCTTTTATAAATAATATTTTACTTATCAAATTGCTTAATTTCTAAATGATGTATTCTAAAACGCTTTTTATGTCTTATGTGTATAAAGTCTACCAAAAGAGGGGAAAAAGAGGGGGTGTGAAGTATTTGTAAAATTGAAATACGTTAATTTATAAAAACTAGATTCCATTCCCTTTTTTTTTTTTAAATGTTGGTTGTATAAAGTCAAATCTATTGAAAATTTATTTTAATCGTATAACTCTAAACAAAATACCCGCTCTCTTTAATAAGTTAAATAGTCACTAAAAATTGTTCATTTAAAAGGAAAAAATCTTTAAAATTCTCTTATTGTATGTTTTTATAAATAATATTTTGCACGTCAAATCACTTCTTAACTAAATGTAATAATCTAAAATGATCTAAAATGTCTTATGTGTTGTGGATGGTTGGTTATTTGTTAAAACCGATTATCTACGCTTGGGATATAGGTCACTCTAGGGTTTATTCTAAGGGCTCCTAACTCATATTGACAAGGTTCGAAGAAAACTCCGAACGGTTAGGTCGACGAGCGCGAGAGAAGTTTAAACCCAAACGTCTAGTAGCTTTAAAACCAGAACCTCTCAGTCACTGGTCTTATGTGTTGTGTTTTTATAAATAATATTTTTCTTGTTTAATCACTTAACTCCAAAATGAAATGTTTCTAAGACACTTTGTCATGTCTTATGTGAAACATATTTAACTAAAGAAGGATGTAGTAATTTTGACATAAGTTATTCTACAGTACCCTTTTAAGAAAAAAAAAAGAAAAAAAGAGCTATATTACAAGTCAATTAAATAAAATAATAATAAAAAATATATTGTTTAATTAGCATAAAAACGATTATTTAAGTTACTCCACAAATTTGTAAACTTAAAAAACGGAAGATATAATGTAACAGAAAGTATAACAAATCTTTTTTTTTCTATGAAAGATTAGTCTCAAAGACTTGAATTAATTTTTTCCCTAAAAATGATACATTAATTTCAGTACACAAGTTTGTGAAACGGCTTTTGCAGGAAAATAGTACGGTGAATACAATATTAAGCATTGTCATTTAATTCAATAACACAAATGCGTGGGTGTATAGCTTATAATTACATTTGTAAAAATCACTTTGCTTTCGTTTTTAAAATATGTAAACACGTTATTTTTCGTAACAAAACTCTATTTCGAATATAATGTTGTACAAGAAATGTACAAGAAAGAATTAGGCATACTATCTTCGTCAATCTCTATAAATAAAATTTCGTATAGAAAGTAAAAATTTTCCCTCTAAATTATTATTTCGAATATTGAAGTGATCTGTTGACAGAGTGTTGTAAGAGAAATGTGCTTGTAAATTAAACAAACAGATGTAATAGCATTCATATTAAACCAAAACTCGCGAATTACTCAATAGTGAAAGACAATTTCCTGCAGTTCATTAAAACTATGATAAAGATATCTCAACACAGGTCTGAAGTCCCCATCTCTCGTATTTAAAGAGATAACAACACACACACATCCTTGGTGACCTAAGATAAGACATGTGTGATACAGAAATTGCAGGTTCTAATGTCACTAAAAATTAAAATAATACGTAAAACGCTACAAAAAAAAACTTTTATGAAATTAAAAAAAAAAAATGAAATTAAAAAACTAAATTTTTTTTTCCCTCTCAAGAAAGAATCTAATTAAAACCCTTTTTATAGAAAAAAAATTCATATTAAACTTTTATAAAGTCAGAAAGTCTTATCACATTTCACTTCCTGATCCCTTCCGGTCTTACTTACGGAATTACTTCCTGTCTAAAGATACTTGTTTCAACCTGTGTATTATCAACATCTGTCATTTCCTATGACCTTGCGAGGTTAGCACATCTAATGTAGAACATCCAAACGTTATCTCCAATTACCTTCCGGCCTTACTTACGGAATCACTTCCTGTATAAACATGTCTGTTATCACCACCTGTCCCTTCCGCTAACCTTGAGATATTAGCACATCTGATGCAGAAAAATTTTCCCTGTCAAGAAAGAACCTGTTCAAAACTCATAAAAAATACGTCTCATCCTGTCCTTATCTCCAAATTCCTTCCGGTTTCCTGTCTCAACATGTTTGTTATCCACACCTGCGACTTCCGGTGACCTTCACAGCCCGCACAACTTCCGGTGCAGCCGTGCAGCTGGCGTAGAACTCTCTTTTATCATCTACTAGTGTCGATGGAAATCCATGTTTTCTCATGTGGTTCTAGTTTTAATTTATGTGCAAGGCGAATCGTTTTGACTGAATTTGACGGAGAGTTTACATGTTCACTTAGAAGATTTATGTCTTTGCCATCAGCTGACGCGCTAAGTAATGGCACATGAAATTCATTTGTCGACATTCTATTTTTGTGAACATCAATTATGATCCTGTGTTTATGAATGAAATCAAATCCTAATATTCCTTGAAAACTAGACGTATCGGGAATGTCAACAATATAAAAGTTGCGGCTAAAAGATTTGTGGTGAATTCTGATTGATGCTTTTATACATGCGGTGAAATCAACATCGGAATTTACTGTTTTAAGGGTAACTGTTTTGCCTAACCTTTTATATTTAAGACTGTCCTTAATAGAATCGAAAAGGGACTGTGATAAAAGGGAAATTGTCGACCCTGTGTCTAAAAGTAAAATTGTGTCTGTTCTTGCTATAGAGGCCTTTATAAGGGGGAGTGTTGGGGAACTATTATTCACATTTGAAATAACCTCAACTTTCTTTTCGTCACTTGGCGATACAGTTTGCGATGAACTTTCAGTTGATCTGTGCACTGTTTGTGACGACCCATTCCTGGTCATTTTTATGTTTGTTGTGGTCAATGAAGCGACCGAATTGACTACTCTTTCCTTAGAAATTTTTGGAAGAGTTTCATCAAACGACCATGGGAATGTAGGGCAAGTTGCTGATGTTAAAATGTTTTCCTGAGATGCAAAGCCATCAGCTAAATTACATCTCCTTAATAGTTTAAAGATTCCCCTTTCTGATTACTTTTTTTACGGAAATTTGGATTGAATTTGTAATTTTGATATCCACCTCTATTCGCATTAGATCTTCTCCATTTAAAACAAAATTTTGCAGTGTGGCCACGTTTCAAACACAATTGACAAGTGGGTGGAGAATTCGATTTGTTATGTTTATTTGTGCGGTAATAGCTATGACCAGTGTGTCTTTTTTTGAAGTCTTTTTTATACTGATCATGCGAGTTTTGTGGGCGAGAGGGTTGATTATGGGTGTTATTTTTGTCCTCGCTACCTGTTAACGACAAAGAGTTAATTTTTTCATTTAGTGTTTTCAACTGCAGGGCGATCGAGTCTGCGGAGCTAGATGATGCAATATTTTCTCATTTTGCATGATCTCCTGGAGAGCTTGTGCTCTAACTACCGCTTGTTTATAACTTGATATTCCCTCCTCTTGTATTTTAACCCTTAAATTTGAAGGAATTGCTGAAATAAACTTAGTAAATTTTATATTATCAAGGGCTGTTCTATCTGTTATAGTGTCATGCACGCGAGCAGTGAGAGTGTTAATGCGATGGGCTAAATTTCTAATCGATTCCTCTGGAAGTAATAATAGATTATTAAATTCAACCAGTGCTGCAGTTTTACTCGGGGGAGCTAAAAATGCTCTGAATTCTTTCTCGACGAAATCTAAATCATTAGATTTATAGATCTCAGGGTTTTGCGTGAAAAAGGTTAACGCTGGGCCTGTTAACTTTCCCCCCAAAAACTGAATTATTTCCTCTTGTTTCCATTTTTGTATACGGGACAATGTTCTTAATTGATTGAAAAAAAACTCTAACAAGGTGGGTTCACCATCAAAATTGGTCACTTTAAATGTTAGCTTACTGGCCATGTTTGGCTAACGATTGAGCAAATACAGATATATTTGCAATAATTTATCAGATAAATAAATCTTTACCTTAAAAAATTAAAAATTCAGGTGGGGAAAATTTTGTTTACCTAAAATATTCACAGTAACTTACCAGAAAATATTTACTGCAAAAATTACTTATAAGCAAAAAATATATATAATAAATGAATAAATAAAATGAATGCAATCTCTCTTTTTTTTTTGAAAAAGAAAAAAAAACAAGAACAAAATACCTATATCTCCAGAATGAACAATTATTCACACCACAAATATATTATCTTCTTTCTTTTATTATTATCCATCCATATATATATATATTTTTTAAATTCTTAACCAAGAGATATCTTAATTTTCAAAAGAAGGACAATTTGGAAAAATATCTGTAAATACATAAATAAATTAATCGCTCATTCTGCAGACTGCAATATTCTTTGTGGCAGATAAAAAGAACACCATGAACTGTTTATAGAAAAAGTATGTCTGCCTTATTATAAAATCAAAATTTTTATGCAATATATTAAATAAAATTTCAGTCATAAAAACAATGTGTTATCTAGGCAAACCTTCGTGAGATAATAACAATTATATTATACCTTTCATTATAAATATTGTTTCTTCTTAAAGAAAGAAAAAAAAACTTTATAAAATAAAAGAGATGCAGCTATTAATTTACTCACTCTTGGTTCAAAATCCTAATAATCACACCCTCAATATATGAAAAAGTCATATTGCATAATAGGAAAATATTTTTTTGAAATACACAATAATATTCAAAAATTCTCTTACTCACTTATTCTTTATTAAAAATTTCTCCTGTGAATGTTTAATTTAATAATTTTTTTACATACAGAATATAATTTACCAACTTACCGATAATATGGCAAGAACCATTAACATTAAAACAGAAAATAATCAGAAGTTGTTTAATATTAATCTAATAAATCATTATTAAAACATATGACCATGTAATAAAACGGAAAAGGTTTCTGGTTGTAATTGCATTAATAATAAAATCATATCCATATAAATATTTACCGTGAATTCTTTCTATTATAATATAAAGTGCACAAACAAAAAAAAACAAGTGCTAGTTCCATTTAAAATGATTTATCAGTTTAAATCAATGTTATAAATTAATTATTATTATTCTCTTTGTATACCTTATAAACAATTATTTAGCATGGATCAAATTGAAACCTTTTTTTTTTTCCCGACAAAAGAAATAACGAAAAACTTACCTTTATGTACGAGAAAAAAAAGATCCGATAAACGATTTTTTTTTATCTATCTATATGTGTTTTTTTTTTTTTTTTAAGCAAATGATGCAGCTTATTTAAAAAGAAACATCGTAACGACTAAGAGAAAAGAATTATTCATTGATTAAGTTTTTATCACTTTCTTTCTGTACCCGAGAAAAAAAAATATGCGTGCAAACTGTTCATTCCACGTTAATTTGTTCTTTTTATCAGCTGGAAACTTAAACAGCTGACATTATTCACTTTAGATGAGTCTCAGTTGTAGAGAAAGAAAAAAACCACAGAACTATCACTGATCTGAATGTAGATCGAAGTCAACTGGCTAGTGAATATCGAAACTGGAAAGTGTTATTATTATTCTTTGTACAACCACCAAAGCGAGAAAAATATTCAGAATTACGAACGCATAGTTCGAAAGTTTTGAATCGTAGTTTATGATCTATTCATTTAAATTTCTCTTTCCAACGGTTATACGGAAGTTTGGGCGCAGATCACATCTGTAGAGATGCACAACATTTTGAAAAGGAACACGCGATAATAGACGAACATATAATAGAGGGAAAAAAAAGGACGATTTGAAGTAAATTTCTGCGGAATTGTAGCATATGGAACGGCGCGTTGCAGAGTACACTGGGCAGAAACAACGGGGGCTCATTGGGCATGGAGCACAGTCACACAGGAGTCGTGCATAGATTTAAAGTTATCCATAATAAATTGCTAAAGGAATGCAGTAGAAGCTTAAGATTTTGTTATTCAGGATCAAGATGAATCAGGAAGTACTTCAGGATACAGTTGCCGTAGCAAAAATTTTCACATGATAATCCACAGCACAGGATAGTCTATAGAAACAGGAAGGTGCAGGCTAAATTTCAATCAGTCCATTGGGTCCGGGAAGATGGTGAAATGCAGGCGGGAATTTTCTTTGATGCATGCTGATAATCCAAAGTATACTGATCACGGGAGAGTTTGTAGAAACACGAGAAGGTGCAGGCAGAGGCGTTTACACTGGTAGAAGAGGCGCTGAAGTAAAATTAGCGATGACACGTGAAGTAAGAGCGTTCCCTCTTCTGCCAATGCTAACTTTTTTTTTTTTTTTTTTTTTTTTTTAACTGGAGAAAAGAGCTGGTATGGCACCATTATTTCTGTAAGCTAAAGGAATGCAGTAGAAGCTTAAGATTTTGTTATTCAGGATCAAGATGAAGCAGGAAGTACTTCAGGATACAGTTGCCGTAGCAAAAATTTTCACATGATAATACACAGCACAGGATAGTCTATAGAAACAGGAAGGTGCAGGCTAAATTTCAATCAGTCCATTGGGTCCGGGAAGATGGTGAAATGCAGGCGGGAATTTTCTTTGATGCATGCTGATAATCCAAAGTATACTGATCACGGGAGAGTTTGTAGAAACACGAGAAGGTGCAGGCAGAGGCGTTTACACTTGTAGAAGAGGCGCTGAAGTAAAATTAGCGATGACACGTGAAGTAAGAGCGTTCCCTCTTCTGCCAATGCTAACTTCTTTTTTTTTAACTGGAGAAAAGAGCTGGTATGGCACCATTATATCTGTAAGATAGTTATTAGTTCGAGTGATTGAATGACGAAATATCCAGGTACGTATTTAATTAGCAAAGAAAAACTCCAGTATATCTTCAGAATTTTATTTCGTAGACATATGATGTTCCACAGCAGAAGAGGGTAAACAAGAAAGGCCTCTCTTAAACAGCCATTATTATGCGAAGACAGCAAGCGAAGTGAGATGTTTCCACGATACAAGTTGGAATCGCACTGACAAGAATCTCGCCAAAATAGGGTTGCTACAGGGTGTCTAGGTGTAAATACTTTCAGACAGAGATAGGCATAACAAATGGTATTTACCGAGCGGGGTCACCAGATTATTGGCGACAGGATGAATTTTGTTTCAAAAATTAATATCACCACGGCGATTATAACCGACAAATATCTTTCTCACGCGAACAGAATTCGACAGACAAAACAGTATGTGCTTTTAAAAATCAGAATATATTTTTAGACATGGGTGTGAGTGATTGAGTTATTACCACTACCATATAAGGGCATGCATTTGGGCAGTATGCACAGATAGACATAATCTTTAACGGACCTTGTGGCCACAAAAATGCGTTATGAACACATTGTGTTATAAGCTTGGTTATGGAAAGTAAAATTACGAAAAGGCATCTGTGCTGATTTAATTCTTTTCTTTTTTTTTTATTTTAATCGAAAAGCCGTGAGATATTAGTGACCGAGCACAAGTGAAAATGAAAAAGGGAAAGGGTATAAATTACAGCGGGATTATTGTTTGTAGTTAAAGATAACTCAATTAAATTTTGAAAAAGGAAAAGGAAAAATATAAATTAAATAAAGGATAGGGAAGGTTAAAACTTAATATATGATTCTCATATCATAGCAATAATATATTCAAATAAACTTTTGAAATTTATTAAAAGCGATACTTTCGTATTCGAACACTTTCGCCGCATGCCAAGAGTTAAAAGCCAAACACAATCGCCAAATATTTCGCTATTTACAGCAGCATTTTTTTTTCTGATCCTTTCAATGGTTTAAACGCGTAGTTCGATTACATGCCTATTACATTTGCGTTTTATTTATATTGTTTTATTTATTGTAGCTTTAATTTCGTTCTAGAATATTAGCCAGAAACAAATCGCTGAATTGCTAAATTGCTTAAATTGTTTTAAGTGCAAAGGGGTTAATCTTTAGTAATGATTTGCACGCATAATAGAGATGATAGATTTGTTTTAAAATGCTAAAAAGTGTAAGCTAACAGCATAATACAAATTAAAATAACTTTTATTACGTTGTTTTACATGTTTCGACTCACCCCGAGTCATTTTCAAAAACAAATGAGAACAATCCATATTTGCACGGACTTTGAAGTTATTATTTCCATGTGCATTTTTTAGAAATTACGCACGTTATCTTTATTTTTTACTCTGTTTATTTTCATTTCTGTGACCATGGAGTAACTCGAGCCATAGCTCGGGGTGAGTCGAAACATGTAAAACAACGCAATAAAAGTTATTTTAATTTGTATTATGCTGTTAGCTTTACACCTTTTAGCATTTTAAAACAAATATATTATTACAAGGTGTTATAATTTATTATAGAGATGATAGATTTAAAAGAAAAATTATGATTGAAAATTGTTTTTTAAACCTTAAAAAAATCCTTAAATTGTGGTAGAGTTTACAAACAAATTGAATTTGAAATACCACTTTTTTTTCCCCTTCGAAGGTGTAAAATTGAAAAATGTGCAGTGTTTAGAAGTTAAAAAAAATTCAGTAAAAGCGAAATTTATTCGTCATGTATTACCAACAGCAAAATGATGTCAACATTACTAGCAGACACGTTTATCCTTTATAATACAGATGATACGCGAATATAGAGGGTATAAATTTTCTTTTCTTTTTCTTTTCTTAATAGAACTGTACAATTATAGCAGACAAATATCTTTTTTTTTTAATGGGTATTTAACAGCGCCCAAAATGGATACACAGTGGTAACCAAAACAGGCATGACCCAATTTGGGCACATACCTAAGAATCTTTCGACCCAAATTGGCTTTTATTTTTTTCTGTGTGGGTAGACACATAATGAAGCACACACATGGAGAACATACGGCCGGCGATTCGAGTCTAAACTTGAATCAATTTTCTTTTATTCTCTATCGAAACTGAAATTATTCGTTTATCGAAAAAAAATAGTCATTACTTCACTTTCTATTGCAATGTAATATTTCCATCAACCAACACATAGATACAATGCTGCACAATAAGCTCCGAAAACTAAGAAGCCTAAAAAATTCATGGAATTTCGTCATGCATTGAGATTAAATAAAAATAATGATATTTAATGTAGCTGTTTTTTAGACAATCCATCTAGTACTAACGACGCGCCACTGGCATGTTACTCCCTCTCTGTCTTCTTGCACGATCCGGAGTAACGGAGCAATTAAACTTGGCTGAATGATTTGGAATGCACAAATCCTTTTCACGATTCATTAGCCGTACTTTCTCAAAGGATTTCACCGAAAATTTCTCCATTACCCCGCAGCTCTTAAAAATATGCCGTTAGCACTGCTTGAACACATGAAAATATTTCTTTTAGCGAAAACAGTGCTTTAAAAGCGAGTTGTAAACACTGCATGAAGTATTTCGGCTCCTTTTGTTTTGGTTTTCTTACAATGACAGAGTTGCAGATTACTTTCAATAGCAAAAGAAACATCATTTATTTATAATTAGGGGAAAGTCGGGTAGCCGTGGACGTTTCAATTTCTAATATATTCAAAGTGTTGCGTATATAAAGAGTTATTGTAAATGAATGCCCTCTTGAGTCGAAACAAATACAGTTTAATTGCGACATGGGCGCCGAGTAAGTTACTCGTGAGTGAGTATTTTGTTTTCGTCAATAAATTTTCGACAAAACGAGACAGAATGCATCCTATGCGGAGAAACATTTGAAGAAGACTGGATTCAGTGCCAGGAATGCAAAGACTGGGGCCCATGAAGATTGTGTTTATATAGATGCATCGGATTTTATTATAATTGTGATGTTTGTAAAGCCAAAAAACAGTTGGGACACCATTGATTAATATGTCCGGGGCTACCCGCCGTTTCCTGAGACGCCAAAAAAATAATGCCAAACTCTTTTCAGTATATTTCGTTAAATAATTCGATATTATTAGCAATGTTTAATTAAAATCATTAAAGAAGTTCGTAATTTTATTTTAAGTATAAAATAAAGACAGAAATTTCATTCATTTGTTTTTTATTTGCAATTTATCCAAATGTCCGGGGGTACTCGATCTTCCTCTAAAACAAGAACGGAAAACCATGCTTCAAGCATAGATTATGAAACACTTTCCAACACATCTAGAAAATTGTAACGAATTTTCAACGTTAAATGAGATAAAAGAAGATATGTAGTAAACAGTTTAGGAAACATATACCATATTTGAAAATCCAGTTTTAGCATTTAACTTCCATAGTCAAAAAAGTAGTCAAAATAATTTGTGTAGCCCTGTATATGATCTATAGCCTTGGATATGTACTACATAGCATGATAAAAATTAGTTCAGTTAGAAAATTCACTTTTAGAAATTTTCGCCAATCGGTGAAAATGCTCTCGAAATATTTTGTACAGCCCTGTATATTATATAAGGATATTTGTGCACACCACATATTAAACTAAAATTTAATTCATGTAAAAATCTTATAAGGTAACTTAAAACCTGCTTCCAGCAATTACCAACCATTAACGACAATATATCTTGTTCTATGCACAGCCCTGTATATAAATTTATTTGTATTCCATCACAAACTTTTATTAGTCTACTAAACATAGTTCAGCAAGAAAATGCGTAACACAATTAAAAATACCCTTAAGCACTTTATTCTCGTTGTTAGTAATACTTACGAATTCCTTTGGGTAGCCTTGCATAGGATCAACAGAATTTATACACACGATGTACTGTGCAAACATTTAATCTAATTTAAAAATCCAAACCAAAATTGAAAACACACTTATCACTACATAGACTGTAATTATCGACCAAAGACTGTAACCGAATTATTTTGTGTGTCCGTGTAAATGAACGATAAACGCAATGCACACCACACTATTCGGTGAGCAATTTATAGTGCATCTCAGTACATATAAATTTTATTATGTTTTAAATAGCGAAACATCATTAAATTACATTGCGAACAAATTTTCCACGTAGAACATCGTGTGGCAGAATTTTGTTGTGTGACCCTGTAAATGAATAATAAATGCTTTGTACACCCTATTGTAGAAAAAGCATGTGTTAGTGCGCTACATAATTGTATATCAATTTCATCATGTTTCGAATGGTGTAACATCATCAAATGCACTTGAAACGATTTTTTTTCCATTGACAGTAATGTAACTGAATACTTTTGACTACCCCTGTACATAAACTATAAATGCTACACACTTCATTTTCAATAGGGATCATGCTGTAGTAAATACCAATCACATACAAAAATTTCAGGGCAATCTGAGAATATTTAGAAGAGTTAGAGTACGGACAGATGGCAGACAAACCGAAGTCATCAACGCTTTTCAACTATGTTGGAAAGTGCTAAAAAGAACGAAAAATTATGCATCCGGCATACATTATGAAAGAAACACTTTCCAACAATAACAGATTATTATTAAGAGTTTTTTTTTTTTTTTTTTTTTTTTTTTTTCCATACAATGAAATGAGAAATCTAAATAAGCAACTTAAAACAAGTGGGTAAGTGTGATCGAAGATCGCACAAAGGGCTTCATTTAATATTCCTTTCAAAACACTTTATTCTTCCTTTAATAAATCCAAATAAATTTCATTTAAAAAAAAAAAAAAAAAAAAAAAAAAAAAAAGTCATGTTTTTTTTTAAGTAAAAATTTACCGGTCTATTTTTCTCGTTTTTTCGAATATCTGAACCGGCCCGATAAGCAGGCGAAGCCCGCTATTATACTCTGTCATAATAATATCTGTCATGTGGACCAAATGCGGTATTTAAAAAAAATCCATTTCAAAATTAAACATGTTGTATAGAGACCTTCAAAATGTTAGACGTCAGATTAATATTCTTTTTAATTCTTTAATGACATCATATTAAGCTGCTTTCTGTATTTACACATTCACTCCCTTGTATTATTGAGAAATGTTTGAAAATTTCCGTTTTATTAGCAATGAGTCATTCCATGTCAGTTCAGGCAGGCCTGTAACCCACCATCACAGATTTTAATGAAACTGCGTGTGTTTGTTCTTACTATTAAGATATGATCACCAGTATTTTTTCTTACTCCTCGGTGAAATAGTGTCTGAGAAAAAAATTACCAAAATTTTGAAAAACTGCCGTCAGTTATCATTCTTGATTGCTTGGTTTTCAGTTGTAGCATGTCATAAATATAATCATATTTCAATATCTATTCCACAAATCATTTTCAAATAATTTATGCATAATAAATAGGGTACGCAGCTTATGAAAAAAATTACTGTTATGCCTATAACATTTTAAGTTTGTCTAAAAAAATTTTTAACTTTGAAATCGTGAATTTTTTATGAAAAAATAATGAATTAACAAAAAAAAAAAAAAAAAAAAAAAAAAAAAAAAAATTATCAACCAAAGGCGCAGTTTCTATTAAATTTATTTTTGCTGGCGATTATACTTAAAGATGTCCTTTACCTGATTATGAAATAAAAATAGTGGGATTTTGGGTGTTTTTAGTAGTATTTGTTATTTAAAAATATTTTGAGGGACATTCCAAATCCAATGAAGCAGAGTCATTGCATGTCATTTCCCCTAAGCCACTGTCACAGATTTCAAGAGAGTGCATTAAAAAAAGTCATTTCAATATGAAATCTCTAAATAGGTTTCAAATAATTTATACGTGGCAAATAATATATGCAGATTATTACTTCTTGTTTTTTGTTAAATTTTAGAGGAAACTCCCTCATGTCTGTTAGACATGAATTAAGAGAAGCAAGAGTTTCTTTCTTTTCAACTGATGTTGCTATGTAATCTATACATTGGTCACTATCACTAGCAGTATTCAGCTTTTCAATATTAGTGTCTCTATTTAGCTTCTGTAATTTCTGTATTTTTTCTCTACACGCATCACATATTTTTTGCCCAGGAACTGCTTTTATAAAAACGAGAAATTTGTTAACTTCCTCTCAGAAATCTAAGCTTACGTTCCGGAGAGTTTTTGTAATTTTTTTCTTGTGACGTTTGAAAGGGTCAAAACAATATCTTTGGTAAAATTCAGATTTTTGTAAGTAAAGTATTCTATGATACTCACACATATCAGTTAATAAATCAACACGCACACCACTCCTTAGAGACAAAGTCTACTTGTCTGTAGTTGCAATGGATTCTATTGCACTTATTTTCACCTCTCGTGTATAGCTACTTTTATGACACATAATCCCAGTTCCTTTACCAAAACTACACTGCTCAACAGCCGACTTAAAATCGCTCATTTTGCAAAATACTTTCAGTTGCTCAAATAATAAATAAGCTACATTTAAAAATCTTAATAACAACTTATTAATCTTAAGACGATAATAATAATTGAACAACATAATGATTTTAAAAATCAGCTTTTAACTCAAAATGCATCTAATGATCCCTTTAAATGTGGGTTGTTTATCGAGTCAATAAAAAGAAAAAAAAATCAGTGAACTTAATATGCATGGCTGCAATGACACTTCCAACAAAACTAATTAATTCATGACCATCTGTCATCAAAACCGAAAGATCAATAAGAATAAAACCAGCTGTAGTGTGAATGTGATTTACTGAGATGGGCATATCTTTGTGAAATTTTCACCTGTACTCCAATAAAATATGAACATGTACGCTTTTTTCATTCATTCAAAATTAAGTAAAACTGCTATAAGAATTTCTTGTCATTATAGCAGATGTTAAATTTTCCCTACACACTGTTAGATAAGTTTGTTAGATTTTCGATTTTGTTGACATAACATCATAAAGTTTAGCATATGTATTCTCTGTAAATGTATAAATAATATATATGCTTTATTAAATATAAATAATTTGTTTGGGAACGGATTATATACATATATATATATATATATATATATATATATATATATATATATTAAAAATTCATCTATCAGCAAGATTATGAGGCACTAAATCAAATTAAAGATAATTAAAAACCGAATATAAAATGACAAAACTACATCTTATTTAGCTTTGAAGAATTTTTTAGATATAGTTATTTCTAGGGTATAAATATAATTGATTGTATAAATTTTTCATATTTTTTAAGCCCCATATCTCAAAACTTTGTTCAAAAGAGTGAAAATTGGTATTTGTTTTAACCAGCAGCTCAAAGTAATGCAAATATAAGTTTAAAGTTTAGGAGTGTCATTTTGAAAATTTCTATTGGACGTTGAGGAGCAAGTTATTTTTCTCTCTCTTTGGAAAGGGATAATTGCTCTCTGTTCTAGGAAACACCCATGGTTTTACTACAAAACAATATTCTATATTTTTTGGCATAAGAAACGAACATAAAAGGTAATATGAATAATAAAATAAATGTATAAATAAAAAGTATTACCAGATATCATGCTTTCAGTAAATTTTAAATCTGAAAATATTGATAATTTTAAATATGATTTAAACATTACTAAAACCAACCAAAATCCCACTATTTTTATTTCAGATCTAGTTATAATATAGTATTATGTACAATTTAAAGTTAAAAAAATCGTCATAGAAACTGCGCCTTTGGTTGATAAAGATCTTTGAATAATTTCATTATTTTTTGTAATTTTTTTTTAATTTCAAAGATTATAAAAAAATTTTGACAAACTAAAAATGTTATAAGCGTAACAGTATTTTTTTTTTTTTTGATAATCTGCGTACCCTATTTATTATGCATAAATTATTTGAAGATGATTTGTTGATAGTGTTGATAGTGTTGATTGATAGTGTAGAAAGAATTTCATTGTGAATTTTTAGTTGTTGGCAACGGCTACAACGAAAAATGTTTAAATTTAATAGGAAAAGGCTGTTAGATTTTTGGTTTTTTTTTATCTCTATATATTAATATAATACGATTTTTTTCAAATTTTATGATTTTGAGCTTCATAATAGGTATTCAGCTATAAGTACACAAAATTTCATGCCTGCAAGTTAAATAATTTCTTAGAACCGGCTCTATGACGGACAGACAAAGAAGCGCGAGTAACTCACCCAGACGAGTACCGCATAGTTCTGAAATAGAAAGTGCCTAGATGTGCCACAGTTTGGGCAAACGTCTGACGTTGGACACAGTCTGAGCGCGAGGCTAACGAAAAAGACAGGCTACCGCGGTGCATCGCGACCTACGTTATACACGGCCGGTGCATGACGTTTAAAACGTTACATGAAGTGGATCATTTTTACACGATGATTGGTGCAAAACGCCGCACCCACCGTTTTGCACCAATCGCTGTGTAAAAGTGATCCACTCCATGTGACGTTTTAAACGTCATGCACCGGCCGTGTATAACGCAGGTCGCGGGTGCATTCCACTTATCTTTTTTTACAGACCGCTAGAGTGACGTGATGCTCCTTTCGTACACCTGCATTGGTGCATTTGAGCATCCCGTGACTCCGGTGGTCTGTAAAAAAACATACGCGTAAAGCACCGCGGTAGCCTTTCTTTTTCGTTAGCCTCGGTCTGAGCGTGACCTACGTTATACACGGCCGGTGCATGACGTTTAAAACGTAACATGGAATGGATCATTTTTATACGGTGATTGGTGCAAAACGGGGGGCGCGTCGCTTTGCACCAATCGCCGTATAAAAATGATCCACTCCATGTGACGTTTTAAGCGTCATCCACCGGCCGTGTATAACGTAGGTCGCGGTCTGAGCCAAGGCTACACTAGATACCGGGCTGGCTCATTCATTATCATGACGTCACAAAAGGTGGCTGGCCGCGACCAGCGATTGGTGCAAAGCAACGAGCCCGTCGTTTTGTGCCAATCGCTGTATGTCTTTCATTTTGTCGTTTCTCTTTGTACCAATCACTGGTCGCGGCCAGCCACCATTTGTGACGCCATGATAATGAATGAGTAAGCCCGGTATCTAGTGCAGCCCTGTCTGAGCATATCGTGTGTCGCCCCTCTCATATAGAGGCACGCTACTGGAACATGGATTTCTCTAGTTTGGATAAAGACTTCAATCATGCGCCCTGTGCCCAGTGATGTGGAAAGCGTAAATACCCAGCGGATAGGTTTTTATTTTTCAGGTGTATACCCGGGTATTTACCCATGCCTAGGGTAAATACCCCAAAATTGAGTATTTTCATACGTTACTGTAAAATCATAATCTTGATAAAATTTCAGGAAATCATAGGTTACAATGCTTCAAATATGATAGCAGCTTTTTTCACATTGCTTCAATAAAAATAAAAATAAATGCATGTTGTTTGATTGAGTTGCCCTGCCCATCTTTTACATTTACTATGTTCTGATATTTCAAAATGCCAATCCATTAAACATTTTTTAATTTTTTTTTTTTACAAATGTCATTGATATGGTAAGCACCAACAAACTAAGTAACCGTTCGTATGCAACGTTTAGTCAAATTCAAGATGAAGAAAGTAAAACAAAAACTGATTCCTTGAAATTGTCAGGTAAAACTAAATGGGAAAGTTATTTCAATTGTCTTAAACTTTTAACACTCAAACTATTTCAATGTTTGTATCTAAGTGAGATTTTTTTTATAAATATTTTTCGAACATCAAAGAAATAAGGACTTCTAATGATTTCTCTCGTCATACCACAGAAAGACACTTCTTATACACAAAATAAAAAGAATAATGCATCGTGTTTCGAAAATCTTTTTTTCCTCAGTCACAAAAAGGCTATTCTACGAACTGGTACAAGAGCAGAAGAAAGTTTTCTTTCCGTTCTCGTAGTGGTAGTACATAATAAGTAGGATGTACATCATACCAATTGTAGCACTTTGGAAGGAGAGACAGCAATTCACTCCAATAGCAGAAAAATTGCGCTGTTCCTGCTCCAAAAGCCGACGAAATTAGACTATACCAGCACCGGGCTGTATGGAAAAAGCAGTAGTAATGCTGGAATACATTGACGGGCACACACACACACACAAATAAGACATGTTGGAAAACTATTATCCCAAAAGGTTAAAATAGCTTTACTAAAAGGGTTACTATAAAGAGTTAAAAGCATAAAAAATAATAAGTTGTATATTAGAAATTATGGCGGTTAGGGAAGAAGCTCATAAGCGAAAGAGAAAATTTTAGGTGATATGTTTTGGATTCGTATTGATTAAATCGATTATAACTAATAGCAATATGAGGGGTTTTTTTCAGCCATATTTAATTGAAGAATAATTACCCAGGTCAATACCCAAAGTGGGAATTTACCTGGGTACCAGTGTCTCCACTCTTATGTATAAAAGCACTCTACGAAAACAACGATGGGATTTCTTCATTTCATCTCGTTATGCTTTCGATATCGTCAGGGCTACACTAGATACCGGGCTTACTCATTAATTATCATGGCGTCACAAATGGTGGCTGGCCGCGACCAGTGATTGGTACAAAGAGAAACGACAAAATGAAAGACATACAGCGATTGGCACAAAACGACGGGCTCGTTGCTTTGCACCAATCGCTGGTCGCGGCCAGCCACCTTTTGTGACGTCATGATAATGAATGAGCCAGCCCGGTATCTAGTGTAGCCTTGATATCGTCTGTGACATCAACAGGGCTACACTACATACCGGGCTTGCTCATTCATTATGATGACGTCACAAAAGGTGGCTGACTAGGAGGAAAGACATACAGCGATTGGCACAAAACGATGGGCACGTTGCTTTGGACCAATCGCTGGTCGCGGTCAGCCACCATTTGTGACGTTTTGAGAGTGAATGAGCAAGCCCGGTATCTAGTGTTGCCTTGACATCAACCGCAACCTACGTTATACACGGCCGGTGTATGACGTTTAAAACGTCACATGGAGTGGATCATTTTTATACGGTGATTGGTGCAAAACGGGGGCGCGCCGCTTTGCACCAATCGCCGTGCAAAAATGATCCACTACATGTGACGTTTTAAACGTCATGCACCGGCCGTGTATAACGTAGGTCGCGCATCAACCGCGACCTACGTTATACACGGCCGGTGCATGACGTTCAAAACGTCACATGAAGTGGATCATTTTTACGCAGCGATTGGTGCAAAACGGTGGGAGCGCCGCTCTGCACCAATCACCGTGTAAAAATGATCCACTGCATGTGACGTTTTAAACGTCATGCACCGGCCGTATATAACGTAGGTCGCGCATCAACACGGTTGAATGCGAGGTTAACGGAAAAAGACAGGTTGTCGTAGTGCGTTACACGTGTCTCTTTTTTCAGACCACTTGAGTCACGTGAAGCACGAATGCAGGTGTTCGAAAACAGAAACACGTTACTCTAAATTCAAAAGTAGTGTGGCAGTCCGAGACCTACGTTATACATGGCCGGTTCACGGCTTTTAAAACGTCATACGCAGTGGATCGAGGCTAACGAAAGAGACAGGCTACCGCGGTGCATTCCACTTATCTTTTTTTACAGACCGCTAGAGTGACGTGATGCTCTTTCCGTACACCTGCATTGGTGGATTCGAGCATCACGAGACTCCCGAGGTCTATAAAAAAAGATACGCGTAAAGCACCGCGGTAGCCTTTCTTTTTCGTTAGCATCGGAGTGGATAATCTTTACACGGCAATGGTACAAAACTATGGACGCGACTCTTTGTACCAATCGCCGTGTAAAGATGATCAATTCCGTATGACGATTTAAAAGTCGTGAACCGGCCGTGTATAACGTAGGTCGCGGTATAACAAGGCTACACTAGATACCAGGCTGGCTCATTCATTATCATGACGTCACAAAATGTGGCTGGCCGCGACCAGCGATTGGTGCAAAGCAACGAGCCCGTCGTTTTGTGCCTATCACTGTATGTCTTTCATTTTGTCGTTTCGCTTTGTACCAATCACTGGTCGCGGCCAGCCACCATTTGTGACGCCATGATAATGAATGAGTAAGCCCGGTATCTAGTGTAGCCCTGGGTATAACATAAGTCGCAAGCAGCCCGTCTTTTTCGGTAGCCTCGGAAAAAAAGGAACAAAGCAGGGCTACACTAGATACCGGGCTTGCTCATTCATTCACATGACATAAGACATACAGCGATAAGCAGAATACGATGGGCGCGTCGCTTTTTACCAATCGTTGGTCGCGGTCAGCCACTATTTGTGACGTTAGGAGAGTGAATGAGTAAGCCCGGTATCTAGTGTTGCCTTGAACAAAGTGAGTATTCGCTCTCCACTGTTTCATTACGTCATTTTGACTTCACATACGATATCGAAAGCATAACGAGATGAAAAGAGTAAGCCCATATTTTTAAGCTGTACTTCCTATCGAACACCAATTACCTGGATATGGTTCGATAAAACCGTTGTAAATAGAATCGATTATTCTTTTCCATGACTTCGAGGAAATAGGAGCAAAGTGTTAGTTTTACTAATGGAGATCTGTTGAATTAATTTATGTTGTTTACCTCTTCATTCTGTTTTCATATTTTTGTGTTATGTTATTTGCATTTTACCATGAAGCTAGAACTGGGTAAGTTTATATTGTATACGATATTAATTGGACTATTTGACTTTCCTTTAACGTATTCATAAAAGTATACACTGCAAAAAACAAAAAAAAGTGTTGATTTTACAGTGTATGTATTGCTTTATATTCTTCTTTTTAGTGCTTTTATCTTTGGGGGAGCGGTTGGGAAGTGATGGCAGGGCCGTAGCTAGAGGGGTGCCAGGGGGCTCTTTTACAGTTTTGCACAAATACTAAATTGTAGTATTTGTATAATAATTGCAAATAAGTGTTTTAAATTAGTTTAAATTAGTATTTTAAAAACAATACTCAATTTAAAATACAAAATACATCTTTGATTTTGTAAATGCTCTTTATCATATAAAAATACAACTTTAGAATCTTTAAGGACAGGAAATATTCAGAAATAAAATTAAAGGTTGCAACTCTTTACGAAACAGGTGAACTGTAAGGTTTTTATTTACTTATTGACATCATCACTTATTATTTCATCAGTATAATTATACACTAGTTATACACTGGAAATTTTTATTCTGCGGCCTTTTCTTTTATAAGTATAAAATGAAGTTATTATAAACAGTTTATTAAGAAACATGGTGCCTACAGTATGAATATGCACTAATTTAGCTTTCTATGTAATACTTTTATCATATATAATATAACTCTGTGTTTGTGCGTGCATGTGTCAGAGAGAGAGAACATATGAGCCTCCCCTACATTTTCCTGAGCCCCCTCCCCCCTATTATTCACTTCTAGCTACGGTCCTGAGTGAGGGGCGCAAAACACAAATTTATGTATCACATTTGAATCATATACACCATGTTATTATATTGTTTAGATCATGTTATCTTTGCATTTACATGAGTGGATTTTAAATAAAAGGCGAATAGGGCCGCTGGTAAAAAATAAAATAAAATGTTCGTATGAGTTACATGTATAAGACTCGTATTCTTTTGTAGTTTGATCACCGATTCTAAACTAGGAGGCCAATCAGAATCATTAATAAATAAAATTTCCACCTCAGTTATATATGAAACGTATACTGGGTTATATTTTCAGTTGTTTCTCAATCAGGAATCTATATATGAGGCGTTCAGAGCTAAAGTGGATCAAGTCCATAAATTATAGTTTTGAGATATTCAAGGTAAAGTTTAACACTAGTTGAATCCGAAAGTGATTTAGACGATAATTTTATTTTTATTGTTTTAGCATGAAGACTAACTAAAAAATATCGGTCATAATTTGAAAATTTAAAAACAATAATTAAGGTGGTAATTCAATTTTAAATTGGACTTTACTGGACTTGATGCACTTTGGACCCGAAATGTTTTTTACATAAGGTCAATCAAATGAATACGATACAATGAAAATGGGACTTGGTTCACTAGGGATCTGAAAATATACACCATTAACAAGTATTAATCCGCAGCAGATAAATTTTTTTATACTTTTGGACTTGATCAAATTCAGCTCTGAACTATCTAACTATATATATATATATATAATCTCTATCTACTATATATATATAAAACACAAACGGAAATTTCGTTCCGTTCCTTTATAACTCGAGTTCTGCTGAATGGAATTTGATGGAACTTGCACTGTTGGATAGATCAGGGAAGGTTTTAGTATATCACACATAGTTCTACGTATATTAGTTATATAATTATGATGGAAAGTTCTGTTATTTTGGACGATAAGGTTACCATAGGTCATTTGTTTGGCGACCATTATCGTTGGCGAAAGAATTGAAACGGCTATATCAGAAAATAATGCAAACACATAGAAAAATAAAATAAAAATTCTGTTATTAATTTTATTTAAAATCACCCCACCCCTCCCCGCAAAAAAAAAAGAAAAGAAAGAAAAAACGGTTTTAATGAGGCATAATATTTAATTTAAACCCCAAAGGAATGTTTGTAATGCTTAAAAATATTTGCAATGCATGAGATTGCAATTCAGACTAAGTCAATATTTGGCGATTTATCGTTTGCGTCAGGTTAACAAAGATGCATCTGATAATTTGATTTAATAAAATATTTGTAATTTTTTTTCCTTTTTTTCTTTCTGTTAATTTTTTTTATATAACTCCTGCATCATGTGTCTTACAGGAGGAAGTAGCAGATGTAATTGTAAAAATGACTGCATTTATGAGTTACATGTTATTTGTTTATTTATGGTTTTGATTTTACTTTTGTCGCCAAGCAATGTGATTTTAAGCCAAAAATGCATAAGCCTGACATCAGCTTGAGCGATATTAGCAATAATAGTGTTTTTTCGTGTGTACAAGATCCTTTATGGAGTAGATTTTTATATTCAAATACAAATTATATAAATAGCAGTTATTGTTATGAATATGGGATCAAATATTTAAATTTTAGTGAATGTCTGCCACTCACACATAATATAAAATAATTAAATTTTAGACATTTAAAAATTTACTCACTGTTTCAAAAGTTAGGAACCAAAGAATATTCTTAAGGAGATGTGTGCATTTATGCGTTATTACTATCACAAAAGGCTACATTTTGCAATAAAAATTGTTTGCTGAAATAAATTCTCGATGCTCTCTTTGATTCGTCATTTCTTTTTAGTTTTTTCTGCATATCTTCCCTTCTTTCAGGAAGGTTTTTAAAAGACATTGGACTAATTGTCCGTATTCCGGTAACCTGCTAGTTGACATTTTTACTATATTGTTGAATGGTTTGTTTATGTTTGAAGGTTACTCTGGACGACGATTTAGATAACAGAAGATTAGACGACTTTTGAAATTAGCGATTGCTAAATTTATGGGGTTTTTTTCATTATGAAGCAAAGTTTTCCCAAAAAAGCAATGCTTCCAATGTACGGTTGGTTGATTTTATGACGGCCGATTATCTACACGAGGGATACAGACCCTGGGGGAAGTGCCCTCCGTGTGGGTCTTTCTAAGGGATCCTAACCCGTATTTACGGCAAGGTTCGAAGAAAATCAAGGCAAACTCCGAACGGTTAGGTCAACAAGCGCGACAGTGCTTTGAACCCAGCACTTCCCATATGCCAGCTTTGAGAGCAGAACATCTTGGCCACTGTTTTGGCGCTTTCAATGTACGGAAAAATTTTGTAATGTCAATGGTGACGAATGGAATAAAAAATATTGGTCGATTTATCATTTCAGGCTGGCTAAGAAAAAACGAGTACCTGAAATTCTGATTAGATAATTTTTAGATCATTATAAAGCCTTTTCGACCTACACACATCCCTAGCAGCTAAACATAAATGAATTTATTTCTGCGTGTTATTATGCTCTTTAGAGAAATGCTATAAAATCTTCGGTTTAAGTATTCACCAAAAATAATATTACTAAACATTTTGCATAACTAACTTTATCATTGTCAGCTTTATTTAAGGTATGGAATTTTGTTAATGAAAGATCTATAATTGAATTAACGGTCATTTGACATTATTTAATGGAATATAGCTTGGCGCGTAAATAACTTCGTTTTGTAGCTAACTCTGGTACATTAGTAACCATATCGTTTCAAGCACTTCTAATGTTTGACGTCAAACTTGGATATCGGCAAGATTATGGAAGATTAGGAAGATTTTATTGGATACAAACTAGAGGTTTATTCTTCTACCAGAGTTAATCATTGTTTTTTTTTTTTTCAAATTAACGGTTATACGAATGCAACTGGTCTAAAAAATGGAAAGACAGTGAAAATGGCGTCATTTTAATTTTATTCATATTCAGCTTTAAAAATGCACTTTTTTATGTTTCACAATTTTTTTAAATATGAAAGTTAAACACCGTTCTTTATGTGCAAACAATTTATTACAATTTTTAGTGTATTTACTCTGCTAAAATCGAAAGATGAAAAACCGTAGTAGACTTGCCAGAAGAGGACGTATATTGCGAAATATAACGTAACATAGAGTGAGATTGTACTTACGTTACCAGAATCTCACATGGAGACAAGAAAGATAGACGGAGTTCAAGAACTTACAGAGGAAAATGAATCCCCCGAACATTATTTAAGTTCAAGGGTCAATGTATGCAATCATTGTAATGCTTTCTCTTTTAGTAGTATGTTGACTTGAGAACATTTTAGTTCCTGTTGTCATAATCTCATAATGGCCTCATTTCTCTACCAAACTCTACTATAAATGATCAACTAAATGGGTTGCTTCTGTTAGCCCAAATTTTGTCCAATGTATGATATAACGCAATGTCGTTCACATCGTTTACAGCAATATTGAAGGAAAATCCAGGTGAACGTCCCTATTGCTTTAAAATACATGCTCAAATCCATTGATATAATTCGTTTGGTTCAAGGTTCGTTTGAAAATATTTACTAAGGTAGCATCTGTAGGTGAAGATCCACATTCCTTTAAAATACAAAGCCATTTCGTTTGATTTAAGGTACATTTAGAAAAATGGCCCTGCGCAGCGGGCGTAGCATGCTAGTATAACATAAAACTCTAAGGTACGTAGCGGAGAAAAGGCGGTTATTTCTCTTTGGCCAAAGGCAAAGTATTTAGTTTAGATTGTTTAGAAAATCCAACCAGCTAAATTTAACTTTAGCCTGCTTCATTATTTGATGTATTAAGAAAACTATTAGAGGTATCGATTCTAAACTCACAGTACATTACGTAGTTTATTTTTCTGGTTACGAAATGCAAATTTTGTGAAAATCGGAATAACTTTTCTTAATTTTGGCCAAGACCCGCCGGGAATCAAACGACCCCAGACATTTGAAGAGGTCGTATTGAACTTAGTACTTCCTCTTCGGGTTCAGTCTCTCTATTTACTTTCCAATAGACAAAAGGGTTATCAGATGAAGGTTTTCGAGTAGCAATTTTGAGTGTTTCGGGTTTCATAAGATTTTTTAACGGGACCGGGCAACGCCGGGCGGATCAGCTAGTTAACAAATAAAATATGGATTTATTAGGAAATAAATCCATACCGGATTATACAAGTGTGATCGGGAAAATAACTGGCAAAATTTTAAAGCATGGTAGAGGTAGATGAAACCTAACAAAGCATTTGTCGTCATAGAATGTGTGTCAAATAGTATACGTTAAAGCGCTGCTGACGAAGAAAAATGTGAAAGGTGCCATCAAAGACAGCGTATAAGCGCCAAAAGATGGCGCTTATATGTGTCATTTCCGAACACAATTCTATGACAAAAATGCTTGTTTTGGTCCCCTCTACCACCCTTTAAAATATTTGTCAGATAGTTTTCACCCTGTATAAAGTAGTTTCTCAACAAAAAACTAATCTGAATCTCTGACTGCCCATTTGAGTTAGGACAATTTGGAAAGAACTGAACCTCATTCAAGCAAAACTGAACAAGTTAGAAATTGTACGTCAAACGTGACAAATGAGGTGCGTTCGTACTATAACTAGTTTCAGTGAAATGAATTATATCGTCTGTTATTATGATTCATTTCCATAATAAAATAAGTACATTTTTAGTTAGCGACATTTTATCTTTGGTTGATGTTCACTGAAAATTCCAATGGGAAACTTAAGCTTAGCTTTGAAAATTTCAGAAATTGAAATCCATATTTACACTTTTTTCCTTTTAATATCTATTTGTCCGGAAACATATACCCAAAAAATTGTCGGTAGATTATAAGATTGCTATAGTTAAACAATTTTAGTATGCAAACTCTGTTTTTAAATTGAGTAATACGGAAATAATAGGACTCGATCTTAAATAGGACGTCATCACCATGGCAACTTAGAATCATTACCTAACATGGGTGATCATTGAATTAATTACGTATGATAGGATTGAATAGTATGAAAAAAAAATTTTTAGTATCTTTGTAAATTTTGATTCGATTTTCATAAAATTTGTAATCGCTCGACAAAATTCTGGAACGATTATATATATATTAAATTTCAAACCATTCCGTTCTGTAATTTTAAAAACTGTTAAGAAAAAATATATTATCAAAGATTGCTGATGAGAACTGTTAAGGAAAAAAATTTATCAAAGCCTATATATTTATAGATTCACTCTATGAATCTCATTTCATGAGGGGAAAAACCCACTAATTTTGCGTAGTTAACTTAACTCGACATCGTATCAGTCGATACTTTTCAGTAAGACTAGTTTCGTCTTATCTGTTTTGAATTCGGATATTTTTCTCTTGGAGACATTTATGCACTTTCAAGGAGACATTGCGGAATTCCAGGGAGGGGGAAGGATTTGCACGTCTTAGAACATTAAGAGCCTACACTAGTCATGCGAAAAAACACGCAAGTTAATGAGCTAATGTTAAGTCTATGGGAAGGTTGTTTACAAATTTCTCGCTGGCATTTTAATATTTTTAAATGATTTTATTTTATTTTTTTGCATAGAATAGCTGAGGTCGACGACTTCTAACATTGTTAGTTTTTACTTTTTTCATTTTGGTTCCAGTTTATATATATATATATATATATATATATAAAGGTACTTTCACTTTCAGAACCGGTTCCAACCAGTTCGAAAATTGCAAATGTCAGCTTATTAACAAAATTTAATCAAAAGTAAAATCGAACAACGTTAGAGGTCAATCTCCGCTGCCCTATGCAAAAAAAAAATCATTAAAAAATATTAAAATACTAGCGAGAAATTTTAAAATAACCTTCCCATGGACTTAACATCAGTTTGCGCGCTTCTTCGCATGACTGGTGTAGGCTCTTAATAAGCGTCAAATCTTAAATATTTTGGATGGAGCAGGGGTGGAGAACATCCCTGAATTCATTACTGCATATTATGAATGTTTCTATCTAACATAAAATTTCCTTTAAACATTCTACCCTAATAGAATAAACCGGGGGCGCCATAAATTCATTGAAACTTTAAAAAGTCATTAAAAAGAAAAAAGTGATGTAAAAAAATACGGTTTGCAGGAATGGAATCAAAGAGAAATCGTTTTTTTTCTTTATAAAATACTAGGGGGCCTACCCCCTGTGAGCTACGCTCGCCAACCCCCACTCAGACTTCGAAGCCTCTAAAAACATGACAGCGTGTTTTGTTTTTAAAATATTGGTAAATCTGTAATTGGGTTGCCATGCTTTTAAAGTTTTAATGGGGGATTTTTTGATTACCATGGCCTCATACACAGCTGTTGCGACAACTGACGACTGTTTTTGGGATTGATAAGTAAAATCAATTACAATTTGAAAACCAGCTTGTATAAAATGGTTAGGTTTAAATTGTGGCTACCTCTCGGACTTTTATAACAACGATCTGTATTCTATTCTTCCTTTGCGTTTAAGGATGAGAAAAATTCCATCTGCTTGTGAATAACATTAAGAACCACGGTATTGAAAAGTACTGTTATAGACATTTTTAGTAACAGGTTTTAATTTTCTCTCTATTTTAGTGCACCATCATGCATATTTTCATGTTATTTTAAATATGTAAATTATTTATTTTAATTAATATGTATATACGAATTTTCTAATAATTATTTATCATACAAAATTAATTAAATATTTTGTGCATGCATGCCCGCATTTATTCGGCATTAATTGATGACATATTTAAACAAATTTGCTATCCGCGATAATTTTACACCTTGTTATGTCACTTGAATATTGTCCATAAGAAAATCGGGTACTTTTGCAGCATAGGATCCTTTGCTTTTAGGTTTGGCGTAATTTGAGCTTCGAAAAGGGATAGATTCGTTAATATACATAGATTTGTTGCCAAAAGTTATGAAAACAAACCCAATGAGCTTTTGGTGCTTTTCTATTATAGGGGTCTTGACGCTTTTTTAAAAAGCTTGGCGCAATTCGGGCATCAGAAAGTGATATTTGGTGCCAAATGACATAAACAGCCATGGAAACAAATTCGACGATTTTTTTGTTTGTATGCGTATTTTAATTATACGTATATTATTATTGTTTTTTCTATACAAATTACTTCTGATTATATATAAAATAGGATAAATGACATTTTACGCTAAACAAATTGTATAAATATTTTTTTGCTACTTTCTTTTGAGTTTACATAAATGACGTCATTTGGACGAATTTATTCAAAATATCTTCAGTTTATAAATTAAATTAAATGCTGACAGACGATTGAATCCTGACGATAGAAATGTGATTTTTTTTTTCAAATTTTCCTGAAAAACATAATTTAATCACAATCTTGTCTTCATTATCGATTGAAATAAAAGATAAATTCAATTTCAATTTGAAAATGACGAATAAAAAGAAATCAATAATCCCTATCGGGATCTTTTTCAATTCTTTTCCCTTTTTTGTCAAAAAAACCGAGTAATTAGTTGCCATCATTACAGAAATGTCATTAAAATTAGAAAAAAATTTGTATCTCGAAAACTAATTCCAATTTCAAAATTCTATTACCAGTTTTGACATCCGCGGATTTTTATGGACAGTTGGTATTAATTTCACCATCAAGCGTTTAATATTTTATTAAAAATAGCCCTCAAACATAATCAGTCGTTTAATCAGTCGTTTCATAAAATCGTTTCATAAATTCGTTTCATAAAATCGTTTCACAAATTTGTTTCATTAGGATTTTATATATATAGGGTAGATATATATATATGGTTAAAAAATGACCGATAGATGTCGCTGCATGCATATAATTTGAAGCATAGCGATTGTATTTAATCACTTCAGGGTATTATTATTATTTTTTTTAGTTGTCAAAATATTTCTAAACTCTAATACATTAAAGTGATAAGCAAAAGTCTTAACATTTTCAGTGCAAATTTGACCTTACTGCGTATTCCTCAGCTTTTTTGAAGGGTGAATAAAGCAGGAAATAAAATTAAGAAGAATCAAGAGGGTTGGGGAAAGAATAGCTCGCATATTGACCTGAACTGCCCACTACCCTACCGCTAGGAAATACTCCTCCTAAATTCTTCTTATTCCTTTGCTTATTTCCCCTTATCGGAGCGAGCATCCATTCTTTCACCTGCTTTGTTTGAGAGAGGGGTGAATAAAAGGAAAAGGGAGGGATGCGCTTTCACTTTTTTGAAGGCTGGAAATGGGGGAGGGGTTCTATAGAATTCGAAAAAGGTTAGTTTTCTGGGGAAGAAAACATATTTATTTTACAACCAGATAACACTATTTCTGACGTAATTTTTACGCGGGCTGTAAAACTTTTATATTTATAACCATTAAAAATTTCAAAAGGTTCGGACAACAAAACTTTTTTTTTTTTTTTCATCTTTTCTTACGAGCACTTTTATCACTAATTATCAGTATTTTTTTATCTGGTGTTCATTTAAGGTTTTATCACTGGACGGGCAACGCCGAGCAGGTCAACTAGTATATACTTAATTTATAATTTTATGCGTTAAATTATTAGTGAAACTAAATTTTTAACACTTCACATAAAATTAAATATATATTTTAGAGATATTTTGACAACAAAAAAGAGAGAGAGAGAGATCTTTTAAGGACAATGCACAGAAGAAAGAAGATAAAAATATTAATTTTCGGAAGAGATATTTAAAAAATACGAATGCATCACACACTCATGGGTTTAACATTAACAAGATGAATTTGAGATCTCGCTGACAGCCTTCATAGATAAAATATGACATTTGGGTGCGGATTCAATTAAGGAAGGCTACCCAATTATTTTTTATGATTTTACATTTGGGCATTTTTCAAAATGACACCCCAGGCAGCACAAAGATATTGGCCAATATCAAAATGTAATATCGGCCAATATCAAAATTTGATATTGGCCAACGTTAAATGACCCCCCCCCCCCCTAAAATAATATTTGTGAATATTAGTTTTTGACATCTGTGAATGTTGGCCAATATTTTCCAACATCTCTGAATATCATTTTTTGACATTAAGTGATATTTTTTTCTGTCATTGCTGAATATCATCATTTGATATTGAGCGATGTATTTTTCTAACATTCCTGCTAAACTTGTATTGTTTCAATAATAAAAAATAAAATTCTTATAAAAATCGGAAATCCGGAAGCATTTTAAAAAGATAAACAAGCATCCATTTAAAAATTATATAAATTGATTTTTTTTTTTTCCTTGTAAAAACATTTTTAAAATTAGTATAAAATACATAGTATAAAGATAGTATAAAATCATCTTTAGTTTTTTATAAAACACAAATTTTCACGTGTTTTTTTTATATATAAAAATAACTATAGATTCCTACAGAAATTTTTTATATAGGCTTTTTCTTTCTGTGCAAATTTCACGCCCAACGCCTCCATCAAATACACATTGACGAAAACTACACCACACAAATGGGCGGTCCTTTAGAACTTTCCGATCACTTCGGTCAAGATTACAAACTTCGTCAGATATGCTGAATGTCGACAGATATCTTGAAATTTCCGAAAAGTTATATTGTTTTTTACGAATGATATTGCTTTTTACGAAGTAATACGCTGCCGCGCATGCGCGGCAGCGTATTACTGCTTATTTTACTGTTTATTATTGTTAACTTTACGGTATAATACTGGCAGCTGGGATGCCAGTATTGTACTATAAAATCAACAGACTATTTTTTTGAAGTGTACCGGTTTAACTCATAATTTGGCTCGATTGAGTTAAAGAAATACCGTTTTATTTTTTTCAGTGACAAGGAGAGACGTCTCTTTCGTTGAACTACAAAGGGACAAAAAACATTCACTTGGATTCACTATTAGAGGTATGTAATGATATTTTTTTTTACCCGAACTTCAAAGGTCTGGTAACTTTTATTTACCCATCATACGTAGTACAGGGTAAGTCTTGTAATCGTTTTGAAAATCGAAATTTTTTTTGACGGATTTACACGTTTCAGACACTGGAGATTCCGAAAAACATATTTTTAGAAAAAAAAAAATTGCCGTCCGTCTGTCTGTGTGTGTGTCTGTAAACGCTCTATCTCCCTAACAAATTGAGATAAAGACTTGAAATTTGGTGTGTACTTAGTATGTAATAGTGGGAAGAAGCTTGTTGAATTTCAGTAACCTCGATTATCCGGAACTATTTTTTTCGGACCCTTAAAATATTCGTTCTGATAAAAGGTATATAAAATTTTTCGAAATTGTTTATTTTAAGTAGGGAATATAAAAGACAATAAAAAAACATAAATTTTGCATAAAAAATGAAGTCGATCGGATAATGAGTTAGCGAGATATTTGTAATCCTATTTTCCACACTCTTCGATTTTTCCTGACCCTGTATTTCATACAAATTTCAATTAAAAAATATATTTTAATTGGAAATGAGACTCTTAATCCGACGCACTAAACTTTTAGTTAATATGATTATCATTTTTAGAAGGTATGAGGATGTTTCTTTTACGCAATTCAGTAATAGAGCATTTAAAGTTTAGGACGTCATCAAGCCAGGATTTTATTTAGGAATTGCAATACATTGTATAAATAGTTTACGCGTGTTTTATTTTCATACTAGCAAGCTACGCCCGCTACGCTGGTCAATTTCTCTTAACGAACCTTTAATCAAACAAAATATTGACATTTCATAATTCACTTTTATATTTTAACAGAATAATAAGGATACTATAATTTGTGACTCGTGCTATAGCCAATATACACGTCAGGACACGTCGCCCTTATCATTATCTTTTTACGCGTGAAGGTTTCGCTATGGTACTCTATTGTGAAATTTGGTAATTTTAGAAATTCAATAGTTGAAAAATCGCAGAATCATTAGATCATTTTTCTTTAGAAATTGTTCTTAGAGCGGATTTAGATCTTATAAATAAGAATCATGCCGAACTCTAAGTTTCTAGCTCCTTCAGCATCGCAAAAATCGCAATTTTAGAACGTTTTTCGCTTCTGCACCCCCCTCGGGGTAGTGGCACCGACATAAAATATAGCCTATGTTGGAGCAGGGATTGTCACCATCCATTTGCCACCATCACTTTTGAAATCGCTTTAGTAGTTCCAGAGATTCCATACAAATTGTAATTTAGAATGTTTTTAGAAAATTTTTTGCTTATTTCAGCCTTTTAAATTTCAAATTTTTTTAGACTTTTTTCTTATAGAGCATTTAAATCTTGTAAGTAACGACCATACAAAATGTCAAGTTCTTAACTAATTCATTATTGAAAATATCATAATTTTGGAAGGTTTTTCGCTCCTGCACCCTCTGCGGGCAGTGGCACCGACAAAAAATTTAGCATATGTTGGAGCAGGGACTGTCACCATCCATTTGCCACCATCACTTTTGAAATCGGTTATGTAGTTTCAGAGATTCCATAGAAATTGTAATTTAGAATGTTCTTAGAACGCTTCTTCCTCATCTCACCCTTTTAAATTGCGAATGTTTTTATAATTTGTTCTTAGAGAGCATTTCCATCTTATAAGTAACTACCATACCAAATTTGATGCTTCTATCTCCTTCAGTACACAAAAAATCGAAATTTTAGAACGTTTTTCGCTCCTGCCCCCCCTGGGCGTGGTGGCACCGACATAAAATATAGCCTATGTTGGAGCAGGGATTGTCACCATTAATTTGCCACCATCACTTTTAAAATCGCTTCAGTGGTTCCAGAGATTACCCCCTACAAACAAACAAACAAAAAAACAATCTTTACTACTTTATATATTAGTATAGATAAGGGGGGAATTAGCCCCTTGTTCCCCCCCTTTATACTTAACCAATCAATCCCGAAAACTAATCAGAGATGCGCCTTAACACAGTGAACCTATAAATAAAATTTGAAGGAAATGGGATAATTCTGCATGAAAAACCCATTTACATAAATTAAGGGGGGTATTAGCCCCCCGTTCCCCCCCCCCTTTATACTTAACCAATCAATCCCGAAAACTAATCAGAGATGCGCCTTAACACAGTGAACCTATAAATAAAATTTGAAGGAAATGGGATAATTCTGCATGAAAAACTCATTTACATAAATTAAGGGGGTATTAGCCCCCCGTTCCCCCCCTTTATACTTAATCAATCAATCCCGAAAACTAATCAGGGAAGCGTCTTAACCCAATGAATCTATAAACAAATTTTGAAGCAAATAGAATAATTCTGCATGAAAAACCCATTTATATAAATTAAGGGGGGGATTATCCCTCCGTTCCCCCCTTTTATACTTAACCAATCAATCCCGAAAACTAATCAGGGAAGCGCCTTAACACAGTGAACCTATAAACAAAATTTGAAGGAAAACGGAATAATTCTGCATGAAAAACCCATTTATATAAATTAAGGGGGGATTAGCCCCCCGATCCCCCCCCTTTATACTTAACTAATCAATCCCGAAAACTAATCAGGGAAGCGCCTTAACTCAGTGAACCTATAAACAAAATTTGAAGGAAAACGGAATAATTCTGCATGAAAAACCCATTTATATAAATTAAGGGGGGATTAGCCCCCCGATCCCCCCCCTTTATACTTAACTAATCAATCCCGAAAACTAATCAGGGAAGCGCCTTAACTCAGTGAACCTATAAACAAAATTTGAAGGAAAACGGAATAATTCTGCATGAAAAACCCATTTATATAAATTAAGGGGGGGATTAGCCCCCCCCCCCCGTTCCCCCCTTTATACTCAGCCAATCAATCCCGAAAATTATCATGCAAGCGCCTTAACACAGTGAACCTATAAACAAAATTTGAAGGAAAACGGAATAATTCTGCATGAAAAACCCATTTATATAAATTAAGGGGGGGATTAGCCCCCCGTTCCCCCCTTTATACTTAACCAATCAATCCCGAAAAGTAATCAGGGAAGCGTCTTAACACAGTGTACCTATAAACAAAATTTGAAGGGAAACGGATATTTCTATGAAGAGTTATCGCATTACGTACGTACATACATACATACAGAACCGGCTGCCAAGCTCTCAGGGCTTGACAGCCTGTGTGATAACTGAAAAATCGCAATTTTAGAACGTTTTTTGCACCTGCACCCCCTGGGATTAGTGGCACCGACATAAAATATAGCCTATGTTGGAGCAGGGGTTGTCACCATCAATTTGCCACCATCACTTTTGAAATCGGTTCGGTAGTTCCAGAGATTACCCCCTACAAACAAACAAACAAGATTTACTCCTTTATAATATTAGTATAGATTTTATATTATGCATATCCATGATGGATAAGTATTACGGTGGTCCCCAACGGCTAGTTTAAAATGTCAAATAAAGTTCGCGAAATTTTTAAAGCTTGTTTTCTTAAAAATTACTACATTTACTTGAAAAAACTTTAAAGGTATAAAATTTGCTTTTTAAGAACTTTTTTATTTTTATAAATATTGTTATACATACGTGCATTCCTCACCCCGCTAAGAATCCACTGCGCATAGGACAACACTCAGCCGTATATGAACTAATTTATTTTTAATATGTACACTGCAAAAAAAGGGTTGATTTTACAGTATAATACTGGCATCCCAGCTGCCAGTATTATACCGTAAAATTAACAGTAACAAACAGTAAAATAAGCAGTAATACGCTACCGCGCATGCGCAGCGTATAATACTGGCAGCTGGGATAATACTGGCAGCTGGTATACTAGCAGATGGATGCCAGTATTATACTGTAAAATCAACACTTTTTTTTGCAGTGTAGATAAACCAGTGGTCCCGTGCGAGGATTTCGGACTGCAATCAAATAATTTTTAGCAATATCTAATATTTTTTAGATGCAGGATTAAACTTCTAAAGGAAAAATTAAAGATAAAAATATCTGCAAACAATATTAGTCAAGCCAGAATATCATCTCATTTACTGTATCAACAGTAAATGTATGTGTAAATGCAAAGTATGTTACAGTAAAAACTGATCGAAGATAGAAAAAGGCACGAGCTAGAAAAAATTGATCAATCGTATATCATATACTCTAATACGATAAAATCTTGTGTGTGGTTATATATACTAGGGAATCCAACCCGGGCTTCCCGGGATAGAGAATATAGGTGAAAACCATCTATATATATATATATACATTTAATTTTTTTTTTTTGAAAATTCTAATAAATTTTTTACGTTTAATAATTTTCTTAGATTGCCCTCTAACAAAACCAAACAGCATTTTCATATGAAATATGTCAATTATTTATACAAATAAATTTAAAAACTGTAATTTCGAATTGGTATAGTGCCAGAAGTTAATAGCCGTAGAAATCTATAAAAAATTTCGTTATTTACAGCAGTTTTTATGATTCTGTTAATTTCAGCGGTTTTAAGTGCTTATTTCAATTACATGTCTGTTAAATTTGTGTTTTATTTATACTATTTTATTTATAGCTTAATGAAGTTTTAATTTCGTTATTGAATATTAGCTGGAAACAATTGTTGAACTTTTTATATTGTTTAAAGTTCAAACAGATTAATATTTTGTAATCGTCTGCAAGCGATAGAGAACGATTTTTTTAAAAATCATGCTAGAAATTTAATTTAAATGCTATAATAAATTAATAAATTGTGATACAGTTTTCAAACAAATTGCATTTGGAAGATGTTTTTGCCTATATAACGGTGCAAAAATTAAAAGAATGCGATGTTTAGAAATTAAAATATTGGAGTAGCAAAAATCGCAAAACCGAAATTTCATCGTCAAGTGTTGCCATTCGCAAAATGACGTCAGCGTTACGCACGGACACGTTTGTCCTTTATAATATATATATATATATATATATATATATATGGTGTACAATGAAACAAAATTGGACACCATGAGGGTCCAAATACGGCCTCAAGTGCTGCAGATCACATGAAACCATGGACTTCTACTGTCTGAAACGAAGCAAATGTGCTTTTAGGTGATTTTGTGTTTATTATTATTTTTATTATTATATATTTTTTATTTAACTGTGTTTTATTGATATTTTTTTGACTAATGTAAATAAACTGTGAAAAGAACTGCGTCCAAGTAACAAATAAAGAAAAGAACTTTAACTAATTTTCCCAACTCCAAAAATATTATTTAAGGACTAAGAACATTTTATTCAGTAGTATTTAGTGACTGATCTTGCTATTACTTTATTTTTATGTTTGTGTGTTTTTTTTTTGTTTTGTATCTTATACGTTCTGGAAAAGTAGTCCAGTACTCATCTGGTGTAAAAGGTAGATGATGACTGGGAGGACCCAGCCTTGTCAGGAAGGCCGAATTGTGGTGACTAGAAACGGACTCTGTGGACTCTGTACCGCAAAGCCAGCAGATTCTCTAATGAGGCTCTTGATGAAGACATAAACTGCCGAACAATAGGTTTTGATGAGTTGAGTAATTTTTACAGCGTGAGAACGAGGTAGAAGGAGTCGAGAGACGGAGTCAGACGGACTCTCGGAGAGATGCTCTTAAATTTTTGCGGCCAGCCGGGGCGAGCTGAGCTGACCAATGTTTGATCGGAAAATGGCATTTACGAGCTACGGAATCTGCTATGCTGTTAGAATTATCTGTAAACTTGTAAATATTTGTAATTATTTGATATATATCCAAGAAAATTAAACTGTGTAAGATTTCGATAAAAATCTGACCTGGACTTTATTCATTCCCATCTAGACGACCGAGCATAACATAAAATATATCTACATATATATGCGCAAATTTTATCTTAAAAACGGCTCTAACGATTTTGAAGAAATTTTGTATCCTACCATTTTGGGGCACCATTAGACAAGTGGACTTGTGGTCACAGTGGGCAAGTGGGGTCATATGTTCGAGAAAATCATTTGAGGAAAACCTTTCATTCATTTATGAAAACAATGCTGATTTAATTTTTAATTAACAGCAATTTTTAATCGAAAAACATGTTTTAACGAAATGTGAATGTGCTATATCAGAAGCCGCTACAAAAACCTTTTGAATGATACTTCATTTGTTGTTGTGCGTTTCGTAGATTCACAGAAATAGGGATGTTGACAACAGAAATAATCTATATCAGTGGACCTGTGCGAAGATTTCGCACTGCAATCTTATATTTTTAGCAATATCTAATACGTTTTAGATACAGGTTTAAACTTCTAAAAAAAATTAAGGACTAAATTATCTGCTAACAATATTAGTCAAGCCAGAATATCAACTCATTTATTCCGTCAAAGATACAGTAAAAACTGATCGAAGATAGCAAACGTAAATATAATTAATATATATATATCATATTTTAACTGCATTAGAGATGACATCATCTGTTTTGGAAAAAAAACATGGGATAAAGAAAAATAAAATGAGCACTTGAATTTAAATTTTGCTTTTTAATCATAAATATAAAATATATCCGTGCAACAACTGTGGGCCACTTTATCTTTATTGAATATTTTTAGGGTTTCGTTCATCTCACGAAACCCTATTATTCCCGCTTCGTTGTCTTGTGCGCCAAGAGCCGGTTTTCAGAAACTGTGTATAACTTCCAGACATGAAATTTTGTGTACTTACAGCTGAATACTTACTATGAAGCTGAAAGGAATATTAAAGGAAATCCTTTGTGCGATCTTCGATCACACTTACCCACTTGTTTTTATATAATCATTGTTGCGGTATTTTATTTTTGTGGCAACACTCATTTGAGGAAAACTTTTCTTTTCATTTATGAAAACAATGCCGGTTTAATTTTTAATTACTTCCAGTTTTAAATCAAAATACATGTTTTAACGAAATGGAAGTGTACTATGTCAGAAGCCGCTTCCAAATCCTTTCATATGGTATCTCATTTATCGTTCTGCGTTTTTTATTTGCTTAGAAAAAGGGATGATGACAACAGAAATAATATACAGGATGATAGTAGATCCCTGTACGGTAGGGTTGTACCCGGACCATCTACTTACAGTCAAGCTTAAAATCGAATCCGACACGAGCCCGACAAAAAAATTTTCGTTAATAGAAAACCCAATTCCAAGTGATACAAAATTAATCTATTTTAATACAATATGCAAGGCGTACTCAGCCTATTCCATGTCTTCGGGTCGATAAAATGAGTATCAAGCTTTTGCTTGGGAACTAAGCACTGAGGGTCCCCGCGTTGGGTTGACCACCTGATCGGAACCATATGCTGTATATAGCATCTCAGAGCCCATAGTCTAGTAAACAAGGTTTGGTAAGTGTAGGTCAAGATCCGTAATAAATTGTAGCGCTTCAGAGTTTAGTTTTAATACAATTATGGAAAAGAAGTCTACAATTATCTCTAATATATTTTCTTTTTTACATAAAAATGAATACATGTGCTCTACATCTACATGTGCATTAATATTCATATATATAGTTTTTTTTTTTCATTTGAAAAATATATAGGGCTTTCTTTTATAAAATCGGATCAACCCGACTCAAAAGTGTTAAAAAATATTCTGAAACCAACCCGAAACATATCAACAGTCAACCCGATTCGTAACGATAAAAAAACTTACCGTCAACTCGTCCGAACCGAACCGTGGGTCGGATAAAATCGGGTTACCGTATACCCAATGCAGACCCCTAATAAATAGTGTATATTTAATGTGAACTACTATAACTGAAACTTGCATTTTTTCAATAATTAATATATATATATATATATATTTCATAAAAAAATCGGAAGCATTTTAAATATATAAAGAACCAATTTTGAGAATATTAACTTAAGGATAAAACTTTTAGGCTATTTCACATACAATAAAACCGGCTAAAGTTCCAGAAGTAGATATGTCGCCAAGTTTGACATCAAACAGTACCGATGTTGGCAAACAATAGTGATGTTGTGGTGTTTTCAAATCTAACAAGAGTATGAGAGCAGTTAATTATCTGTCAAGAAATGTCTGCATATGTACAAAAATGTTTAGGAAAATATTAAAATTTCTCAATCAATTTATTTTACCAAAATAGACTACACAAAGCACATCTGAAACAAACATAAATTTATGGTCTTTCGTTGTTTTAAAAAAAAATGTAATTTTCTTTTTTGTAACCTGCTGTAACCTGTCAAATAACATATTATAATGTAAATATATATAAAAAAAAATAACCAGTAAAATATGCTGCGAACTAAAAACAAGTGAGTAAATGTGATCGAAGATCGCACAAAGGGTTTCGTTTAATATTCCTTTCAAAACACTTTACAATTTTTTTTAGTAAATCCAAATAAATTTCATTTAAAAAAAAAAAAAAAAAAGTAAAATTTAGCGGTCTATATTTTTGTTTTTTCGAATATCTGAACCAGCCCGATAGCGGGCGAAGCCCGCTATTATACTCTGTCATAAGGACTAAATGCGATTTAAAAAAAAAAAAAAAAAGTTTTCCCCCCTCTCCCCTTCTTTATTAACAATCCCTATTCGCATTATTAATTACATCATTGTCTATTAGCGTTTTATTTCTTTTTTCTACTAGGGGGCTCTGCCCCCTACTAGCTACTTTCGCCAACCCCGCAAACTCTAAAAACACGATAATTTGATTAACCCTAAAATGATTACGGAAGATTAAATTATAATTAAGCGACCAGTGGCGTTCTGCTGTAATCGGGTTTCCATTCATTTTCCTTTCACTGAGGTATTTTAAGGGTGAATCAACAGCTGTCGAAAGATCTAACAACTGTTTTCGGGATTGATTAAATAACATCTATTAAACATTTGAAAATCAACTTGTGTAAATTGGCAAAGTAAAGAATGTCGCTATAAAAAATTGGGTATTTATCCGTTATCCCGTTGACCACTATCCAAAAAAGAAAAAAAAAACTGTCGCCAAAATATAGGGGGAAAGAAGTGCGTTACCGCGTGGCATCACATTCAATTGACATCAAATGCGTTACACGTGTTTGTTATGTCATCGAGAGATTTTTATTCGACATTTATCTTTATTTTTAATGATATTTTACCCATTTATTAGTTATTTCATTAATTAAAAAAATAACTACTTTAAACGGCACGCCATGATATTAAAAGAGAAAAAGCGTTGAAAAAATGTTGCTATGCATAGTCACGCACAACAAAACCGTTTCAACTAACGTCATGAACACTTATAGACGAGGGCAGTGACGTAGCCAGGGTGGGGGTCCAGATGCTCTGGATACCACTAATTTTGTAAAGTTTTCTTTACCTTATCCAATTGGAAAACTTTTTGCGATAATCAAGCCGAAGAAATCTTTACAGTATTAGTGGTATCAGAGCTTTTGGACCCCATCCTTGGCCACGCAGCTAGCCGAGGGTGATAATCAAAAAATATATTGTAAATAAATATTTAAGATTACTTTTTTTTTCTCTTTTCGTTAATCCTAATAATATTATAAATCTGATTGTGTGCAAATGTTAGGCTGAAGCCAGCGTCAAAATGAAGCAATTAATTATCCTGTATCTTTGCATATAAGTTGATTATAACCCTCAAATGAATATAGGCTGGTTTTTGTTTATTTTATATCAATATTTTTCTTAAAAATTAAAAATTTCTTTATTTTCATACAGAATAAATGGACATTTTTTCGTATATTTTAAAATGGTTGGTTGGTTTGGTTGGTTTGGCTCAAAGGGCCCGGTTTTGCAGCTTTTTTTTAAAATGGTTAAATTTATTTTACCGTTGCTAATACTTTATCGTTTCCAATATAAAATAAACCCCTGAGTAATAATTTTTAATCAACAATTTATTTTCAAGTGAAAATTTTCCACGTGAAAAATGAAAAGGAAATGAATTATTTAAGAATTAAACAGAATATGAAATGATGTCATATTAGACATAAAACGTGCGTTTTCAAATATTTGATAATAATACAAAGTGCATAAATACGAGTAAGCATGGAAAGCAAGCGAATATGATGTCATATATCTTATCTTCGAGGCTAACGAAAAAGACAGGCTACCGCGGTGCATTCCACTTATCTTTTTTTACAGACCGCTAGAGTGACGTGATGCCCTTTTCGTACACCCGCATTGGTGCATTCGAGCATCACATGACTCCGGCGGTCTGTAAAAAAAGGTACGCGTAAAGCACCGCGGTAGCCTTTCTTTTTCGTTAGCCTCGTCTTATCTTAATAATATTATAAATCCGATTGTGTGCAAATATTAGGCTGAAGCCAGCGTCAAAATGGAGAAATTAGTGGCCCTGTATCTTTGCATATAGGTGGATTATAACCCGGAAATGAACATAGACTAGTTTTTGATTATTTTATTCAAATACTTTTCTTAATAATTCAAAATTTGATTATTTTCATAGAGAATCAATGGACATTTTTATATAAAATTTAACCATTTTACTTTATCGTTGCTAGGGCTTTGATCGTTGCCAATAAATAAAAATGCGGAAAAATAATTTTTCCTCAGCAATTAAGTTTCAATACAGCGATTTTCACGTGAAAAATGAAAATAATTCAAAAGAAGATGAATTTCTGTGATATTTGAAACAACAATATGGAGTATTTGTTATTATACATGAAGTATGAATATCGGTTACATTAAAAAGTTCTTTTTCTGTCAAAAACTGCGTATAATTAGAAAGAAGAATTAACAATAATTATATTATTAAGAAAAAGATTTCGCTTGAACCATGGAACTATGAAAAGGATTCTTCTTGGCTTGAACAAATATGACGTCATAAGTAAAACATGTATTTTCAAATATTCGTAATATTACAAAGAGTATGACTATCAGTGTGTAATAAAAGTATATACATAATGGACGTCATATTTAAGATGAATAACTGAAATATTTTTTTGGTACTGATTAATAATAAACTTGAATATCAGTTACAAACAGATGTGAGTTTTCTGCTAAAATTCACGTCATTATTGCCAGGAAAAGAAAATTAACAAGAATTATATCATTGAAAAGAGATTTATCTGGGATCAAAGTGACGTCATAATAAAACGAGATTTTTAAAATATGTTTCAAATGGAGCGTGTATCAATTTCATACATTAATAATCACGGAGTACAGTGAAAGAATAGAGAGGTAATGAACCATAAAATCGGCTTGCAATATGAAGCCGGTTATCGCTCAAATCATTAGGCCCAAGGACTGACTTCATTTGATGGAGAGAGGCTGCACGTGGAACAATGACTGGATTCATTGGACGGGGAGAGGTTTTCAAAGCAAGCCGCCAGTTGTTTGGGCCGACTGTAGGGTTGCATTTTCAGCATCACGCCAAACATGAACATTTCATCTCTATTTATTCTCTGCTCTCTGTGATTAATAATACAAGTATCAGTAAGATTATCAGGAAAATAAAATTGAACACAAGTCTATTAAATTAAAATCTGACTGTGTGTATTTCGCAACTACTCGAGGATGTCATATAAACTCGGAGAATTTAAAATTTTTAATTAGATTCCGAGATATTAATATTTTTTTTTGTAAATTTTAACGAAATTTCTCTAACAATGGTACTTAAATTACTCCATTTTTGTTGATAAAAAAGGAGAAATAAAAGGGATTAATATATTTTTATGCCATTTTCTCATTAAAACTGAAAAAAACTATTTTATTTTCAATTTGAATTGTTGGAGGAAAAAAAATCTTGATTACAGTAAAATTTCCGAAGAGTAAAAACATATTTCCACATTTTCAAACTTTATGAATCAATTTATTCTGCAGAGCAAAAATCGCCTGTCAGCATATTGTCAAGAAATCAAGATTTGTTTCAGCTATAGATTAAACCAAGGACACAAATTTGCTGTTACATGCAAACGTAACACTCTCAATTGCAAAGCTTTTTGCAACCCCAAATTACATGCAAACGTAACATTTACATGTAATTTGCACTCAAATTAATTTTAATTTGAAGCGTAATAAATGTTAATTTGCAATGAAAATTACATGCAAAAGTAATGTTTACATATTGTTTTGGGTTGCAAAAAGCTTTGCAATTTAAGTGTTACGTTTACATGTAATTTTGGGCTGCAAAAAGCTTTGCATTTGAAGCTCCTTGCATTTAGGTGTAGAATTATTCCTCCCAATTCACAAGAATTGAATTTAAAGAAAAAGCATATACTATTTCCAATGAATTACTTTTAAATGATGGCTGTTAAAACGTTTCTCAAAGTCGTTAAAAGTAAAATGGTTTATCGGGTAAAATTGACATTTCTTTTTACCCAATTCGTCGATTTACACAATTTTATTTGGCCGTCCTTTTTCCATTGGTTGCAGTTTCCTTTTCGCGGTTATTTGGCACAAAATTTTACCTTTTTTAAACTGATTTATGTCAAGGCGCCTGTAATAAAGAAATATCGTATTTTCTTCTATGAAATGTGATAAAGAGTTAGTTAATTATTTACGTTTTTAATTATCGGGAGTGAAATATTTTGCTTGATTAGTACATTTATTTTTCTTTTATTGTTACGTGAACGAAGTCACGGGTAACAGCTAGTGTATTATAAATTTTATTGTTTAAAGTTATTGATAGTTGACACTTTAGTGAGTGGGGCTTTAGATTCCAAAAGGCAACATTCTTCCATTGGTTTTTGTGCATTAAAGTTTGGTGAATAATTTGGCGATAGTTTTTTTTTTTTTTTTTTTTTTTTTACTGGAAAGTTGACACCGGTATAATGGAGAAGTACCGAAAATTATAATCCATATATTATAATATCCATATATCTACCCTATATATATAAGATCCTAATGAAACGAATTTGTGAAACGATTTTATGAAACGACTGATTAAACGACTGATTTTGTTTCAAGGCTATTTTTAATAAAATATTGAACGCTTGATGGTGAAATTAATACCAATTGTTCATAAAAATCCGCGGATGTCAAAACTGGTAATAGAATTTTGAAATTGGAAATAGTTTTCGAGATATTAATTTTTTTCTAATTTTAATGACATTTTTGCAATGATGGCAACTAATTACTCAGTTTTTTTGTGACAAAAAAGGGAAAAAAATTGAAAAGGATCCCGATAGGGATTATTGATTTCTTTTTATTCGTCATTTTCAAATTGAAATTGAATTTATCTTTTATTTCAATCGATAATGAAGACAAGATTGTGATTAAATTATGTTTTTCAGGAAAATTTGAAAAAAAAAAAAAATCACATTTCTATCGTCAGGATTCAATCGTCTGTCAGCATTTAATTTAATTTATAAACTGAAAATATTTTGAATAAATTCGTCCAAATGACGTCATTTAGGTAAACGCAAAAGAAAGGGAGGAAAAGGAATTAATAGTAATTATTATTTATTGATATCATTTTATTATTTTTTTGTAAAATTTAACTAAACGAATTTATAAAATCATTAATTCGGATATTTGAAACTAATATATAAAATAATATTTGCCCAACTGAACGGAAGAATAAAATATCCTGCTTGGTTTTCTCCGCCAAGCTTTTTAAAAAAGCGTCAAGACCCCTATAATAGAAAAGCACCAAAAGTTCACTGGGTTTATTTTCATAACTTTTGGCAACAAATCTATGTATATTAACGAATCTATCCCTTTTTGAAGCTCGAATTACGCCAAACCTAAAAGCAAAGGATCCTATAATGGAAAAGTACCCGATTTTCTTATGGACAATATTCAAGTGACAGAACATGGTGTAAAATTACCGCGGATAGCAAATTTGTTTAAATATCTCATCAATTGATGCCGAATAAATGCAGGCACATGCATGCACAAAATATTTAATTAATTTTGTATGATAAATAATTATTTTAAAATTCGTATATACATATTAATTAAAAAAAATAATTTACATATTTAAAATAACATGAAAATATGCGCATGATGGTGCACTAAAATAGAGAGAAAATTAAAACCTGTTACTGAAAATGTCTATAACATAGTACTTTTCAATACCGTGGTTCTTAATGTTATTCACAAGTAGATGGAATTTTTCTCATCGTTAAACGCGAAGGAAGAATAGAATACAGATCGTTGTTATAAAAGTCCGAGAGGTAGTCACAATTTAAACCTAACCATTTTATACAAGCTGGTTTTCAAGTTGTAATTGATTTTACTTATCAATCCCGAAAACAGTCGTCAGTTGTCGCAACAGCTGTGTATGAGGCCATGATAATCGAAAACTGTCCCATTAAAATGTTAAAAGCATGGCAACCCAATTATAGATTTACCAATATTTTTAAAATAAAGCACGCTGTCATGTTTTTAGAGGCCTCGAAGTCTGAGCGGGGGTTGGCGAGCGTAGCTCGCAGGGGGTAGGCCCCCTAGTAATAATATAAATTATAATATAAGACGTTTTAAATGTATCGCGTTTCCAATATGAAGTAATTTTCAAAGTTTTCTTTTTATTATTAAAAACTCAAATTTTAAAACGCTGTTTTAAAATTTGCAATAATAGGTAAAATATTTTGTCGAAATAAATTAATATCTCGTGTAATCTCGTATTTTTATATTGAAACTGTTTGGAAATATTGTTATTTGAGCATTTTAAATATGACGTATGTTTCCCCTATTTAATGCTTTGAACGCGTAATTTCTCTTTTTAATATTCACGCGCAAGTATATTTTTTATTATGTAATTTTCTACAATTACTGCTTTTAACAAGTGACCATTTAATTATATTTTTAAAGTTTTATTTCTGTTTTCGATAGTCACGTGTAAATACATTTTTTAATTGAAAGGGAATATTATTACGTAAGCTATTTTACAAATTGGCAACAATTCAAATAAATTCTGCGCTTTAGTTGAATATTTTTATCCATTAATGAGCGGGTTTTTAAGGTTTTAATTATTTAAGTAAATCCTTAATAATGATTAATTAATAATGATAATAATGATTTAATTAGCAATGAATTTAATAATATCTTGCGTTAATGAAGACATTTTCAAAATTTTATGATTTTCAGCGTCACAGTAGGTATTCAGCTGTAAGTACACAAAATATCAAGTCTCTAACTTATACAGTTTCTGAGAACCGGCTCTGTGACGGACAGACAGAGAAGCAAGACGAATATGGTTTCGTGAGATGAACGAAATCCTAAAAAGTTGCGGGCCAAAGCAAAATTTTTTGTCGAGTTTGGATCGGAGTGCGGATTAACGAAAACTGTTTTGTTAGGTCTGGTTGCGGGTTGACTTTAAATAGAATTCGCGAGTTCGGGTCGGGTTTAACCGACTCGATAAGTACTCTATACTTTCTATTATCAAAAGCTATACTACGTAACGTCGTACTTCGTGGCGTCTAAATAAAAAGTTAAATAAACCGGAAATGTAATCGACAATTACGGTGTGATTGCATGATATTACTCCATAGCTAATATTAAATGTTTGGGAAAAACTTGGAAATCTGTGAAATACATTTCATTGTGGCATACGTTTAAATATAGTTTAAAAAAAACAGTTATACTAATAGTTTAGTTAACTGAAAAACTTTACTTTTTTCATTCAGCTGGAAAAATGTCAATTCATATATCTTTAACAGTCAGCACGATTGAGTTAAAAACCTTTTAGTATGATAATAGATATGTTTCGAACTCTCAAACTGCGCCATTATAAAGATTTACTCGCTAAAGAAACTATTCTCGCAAAAATTTTAAAATAAGACTTATGTCAAATTAAAGTAAGTCAAGACTTTATTTCTAATCTATTATCCGTGAATCAATAGAAATCTATATGCGTAACGAGAACAAATGCAATGAATCAGCCTCTTTTGAATTATCTAAAATGTGGCACGAGATGTTTTACAATTTTAAAAAAGCAATAAGGAAATATTAATTTCCACGTTTTACAGTTGACTATTGTTAAGTACACGCTTTTATTGCGCATATGATCTCGTGGTTTATGTGTTTGTAAAGTTTATTTCCAAAATTTTTGCGAGAATAGTTTGTTTATCGTGTAGATCGTGATAATGGCGCCATTTGTGTGTTCGAAACATGTCGATCATCGTATTAAAAGATTTTAATAAGCCTTTTTTTGTTCTGTTTTTATCACTTTAAGCATTTGCATCCGTATTTTAATGATAATTGTTGATTTTATTACGTGATTATGTAATTATTTTTTGTACAACTTCTCTTTATTATTTTCAGATGGAACTGAAGACGACTCCAGACCAGTCGTTAAAAGTGTCAAAATTAACAGTCCAGCAGCAAAGTAACGTGAAATTGAACTTTCTTTTCTCTTTGACTACACTGCCAAAAAAAAAAAAAAAAATGTTGGTTTGCGCGGTAGCGTATTGCTGTTTATTTTACTGTTTATTACTGTTAATTTTACGGTATAATACTGGCAGCTGGGATGCTAGTATTATACTGAAAAATCAACAATTTTTTTTGCAGTGTAACTTATATCTCAAAATGAGCATTTTCTTATATCTCAAAATGAGCATTTTCTTATATCTTGCAATGTTCTTAAGAGCAAAACACTTTTTGCATTAAAATGTGGTCTGTAAACTGACCACCTTAATCGTACTTATTAAGTATGCCATGCGTTTCGTGTTATATCGCCATGCGTTTCGTGTTATATCATGTCGTAGTACCTCGCGAGTCCGAAATTGTTCATTATAAGATACTTTTTACTACTCTACATCTATCAGTAAGTTTTTCTCATTTTACAGTTTTTATAATAAAGTAATAACATAATAAATCTAATTAAATTTTTTCAATGTAATTAACAGATATTTAATAAAAATTACATAAAATGTAATGCATAAAAGAAATTTAATGACTTTTGCTTAAGATAATTCTTGGAAAAAAAATACAGCAGAACCCTAATTATAATATTAGATTGTATCTTAATATTGTGTTTATTAACCGAACCTCAGTTAAGTGAAAAACATCAATATATTTTGATATATAGCATGATAAATGTTTTAAAAAATTTTAATTGCGATTTTTTGAAAAAAAAAATATTTTTTAAATTATTAAAATATTAAAGATTTTAAAAATTTTGGTTCAGTTAATAAAGACAATATTAAGATACAATTTGATACTAGAATTAAAATTCTACTGTATTTTTTTTTCAAGAGTTATCTTTCGGGTAGGCAAAAGACATTAAATTTCTTTACATTGAAAAAATTGAATTAAATTTATTATCTTATTTACTTTATTATAACCACTGTAAAAATTTCACTATAAAATGAGAAAAACTTGTTGATTTTTTTTTTCGAATCGCAAACAGCATCTTATAATGAACAATTTTAAACTAGAAAGATACTATGTTTCCTTAAGCATCCATAGGATCCCCTAGCAACCGGGTACTCGGGGAGAATTGTCCCTTTTATCCCATCCTGTCTGCTACCCTTTTAATGTAGTCTTGATTTTTAATATTTTTTTAACTGTTTTATGGGGGGGGGGGGGTGTTATATTTGCTCTGCATGATAGTTGTAATAAGGGGGGGGGGGGGTCTAGGTCCTCCAATAGTGTAAGTAGGGCCTTGAGTGCAAAACTTGATTTTCATAGCAATAGTTCCCTCAGTGACATGAAAATAAAGTAACCCTCCAAATTTTGGCGATTTCGCCTTTTTTAGGAGAAATGCCTGTGATATTAAAAAATGAAAAAAATGTGTCGCTGGTGACAATATAGTGCTATAATAGCGTTGATAATATAGCGATATAAACAAAATGAATTGTAAGTGGGCACATAAAAATACCTTCGCTTTCGTTCAAGGATCGTTAATGTAGATATAAACTAAGTTAATTATAAAATTAAATAGTTTCATTTTTAAAAATAGATAGCTTATTTATACAAGTTTTCTACATATGAGGCATTTAGAGCTAAAGTGGTTCAAGTCCATAAATTATAATTTTGAGATAATCAAGGTTAAAGTTTATTAACAACTAGTTGAATCCTAAAGTGATTTATGAAATATGGGTCATAAAATTGGTCACATAAATATGGGTCATAATTTGAAAATTCAAAAACAGTAATTAAAGTGGCAATTCAATTTTAAATCAGAATTTACCGGACTTGATCCACTTTGGCCCTGAAATGTTTTTTACATAAGGTGGATCAAATGAATATGACACAGTGAAAATGGGACTTGGTTCACCATGGCTCTGAAAATATACACCAGTAACAAGTATTAATCCACAACAGACAAATTTTTTATATTGCTTTTTGACTTGATCCACTTTGGCTCTGAACGCTTCATATATTAACAATTACTCCTCGTCAACATAAAAAATATGACTTTGTGGATTTGTCTTTAATAATATAAATCTTTTCAAAGCCGCTATCACAATAACGCGTTTATGGCATCAAATGAAGCACTTGTACTATTTGAGTCTTGGTGATTATTATTCGCGGAACAGGGGTTGACTCCAGGCCACTAGTGTCTTAAGTTGCATAGGTCATGGGAAAAGATGTGAATATTTTGAATTTTTGATAGAAGTGTTGGGCGTGTGAGGATGTTGGGAAGCCAACTCTGAGGGGGCGTGGATGGGCGAACGATGTGCCAGCGCTGCGTGAGATGTTAACTTGTTTGCATCTACTTATAGACTAACAATTTTCTTACCTAAAAGTTCTACTCTGTAAATCACAGTTTTGTATTTTCTTAAACTATTGTAACGCCAATTATCTTTCCATTGTGACAGAAGTTGTGCTGTTGCCAAAGGTGACGTAGTTCTATCAGTGAATGGATTTTCGACAACTGGCAAAAACAGCAAAGAGGTCAGACAAATGCTTGACGATGCTGGACCCAATGTCAATCTCCAAGTGCTATACAAGACATACGAGACACGTAAGTACGTTTATGCCAGTAATTTCTAAATAAAAACCAATCGCATAGAGCCAGTAATAATACAAATAATACAGGATGTTCCCATAAATCCATTCACATTTCAAAAATTCTTTTAAAAAATTCGTGTCGGGATGCCGAAATTCTGACTATTTTTCAAGTTTATGATACAAACCGCACTTCGGTATGACAATCTGTCATTTATTTTATTTATTTTGTATGAATGTTTGAAATCTGAACTTACTTATAGGAATATTTAAGTTTTTTTTTCTTTCGCCACAAAAAAATTGCACTCTTCGGTGCGATATTTGAAATTATTTTTTTTAATTAATATTTAACTGGCCACAGCCTTATGCGCCACCCTGTACATGTAGTTCGTGCTGTAATGACATTTTTATATGCGCAAAAAGAAAATTAATATATGTATACTAAAAATAATAATAAAAATCTATTTTGTATTTTTAAAAAAAATTCGAAAAAATTACATGGAAACTAAAAAAAGAAATTCATAACTTTCAGAAAAAAAATTAGACAATTTAAAAATAGCTGCACGAATTCAGCGAATTTTATTGACGAGAGAACATAATTTACTATATTGGGCTAAAATATTAAAACTTGCTTCTTTTTACTGGTGGAAAAATAACCGCAAAACGCTAAAAATTGCATACAAATTAAATTTAAAAATCTAACAAAAAATCCAAAAACATCCTTCGAGGTGCATAATTTCAGACATACAGGTATTTTCTGCCAAATCGTATACGTCTGCACGCAGCGGTCTTTTTGGAAATTGCTGACAAATATGTAAGCACACAAACATCTGTCTTTATTATACACTAGCAGACCCGCCCAGCGTTGCTAGGGATTATCTTGAATTTTTACAATTTTAACATTTTAAAAAAATTATTCATATCCTGGGAAAATGAAAATGAATCTCAATGTTGCACTCGCTCCTGGTACGCCCATAAGGTGGAGGGTTTGTACCCGCTAAATCCTTTAACTTTCCAGCGGGCGTGCTGTTGCTTTGCAGACCCAGAAAAAAGACGACCTAAAGACAACCTTCAAAACTTTTTTTTGAAATAGTAAATATTTATATATTTTTTTTTAATGAAAGGTACCGTTAAGACGTAACCGTCTATGGGTAGCTTTTTAAAAAACCTTCCGGGCCACGGGAAAGGTAGTTTTAATCTGCAGGATAAATTGAAAAAGTCCAAACGACTTTCAGAAAGTTTTTTTGAGAAATAGCAAATATATATATATATATATATATATATATATATATATATATATATATATATATATATATATATAGTAGAACTCCAATTATCCGAACTCCGACTATCTGAATCGCTGATTATCCGAATCGCTGATTTTCCGAATCGCTTTCAGAATTTCAGAAAAAAAAATTAAGACTGAAATGTACTGCGATTCGCAAAGTAATGATTTTGTCTACGCGCGCTATTGTTCTTCCCTTCGCGAAGCTAGTGTAGGCAAACCATGAAACCTCCTTACAGAAGGCAACTTTTAAGAAACTTTTGGTAGAGGACGAAGACGGAAGAAGGTGTGTTGGCTAACCACAAAAAAATAAATTTGAAAGATTGCGCTTACATGGCGGCAGAAGCTTGGTTAAGGTAGTCGCATTAAAACGTGCGTGAAACAAGTTGAAATGCATATCAACTGACGAAGAGAAGGAAACGGAGAAAAAGGAAAAAGAAGATCAAGAAAAGGAAAGGGAAGAGACAGGAGAAGATAAGGATGACGTGCCACTTGAGGAATTCAGAAACATTCTTTTGAAAATTCCTGGATGTTCAGAAGTTAGTGCTGAAGGCATAGGAGAGTGGATAGCGTGTGATTCGTCAGACCCTGGGTTTCAAATTCTAAATGATGATGAACTTATTGAAAGTGTGAGAGAAGAAAGTGTCGAGGAAGAAGATGACCTTAATGTCGAAGTTGAAGCAGACACCAGTCCATCAGCTAGTGAAGCATTTGCCGGCCTTGAAACTGCATTGACGTGGATGGAGCATCAGCCCAAGTGTGACCACATGCAACTTCTCACTGTCAAGCAGATGCGCGACTTGGCTGCCCGAAAACGGATGAAGACTGTCAAACAGCTTACTTTGACCGAAATGTTCAGCAGGCAATGACTTTCACTTACAGTACGGTTCATACATACTGTACTAATGTACTGCACATGTAAGTACGTTTAACATGTAAAAGTGTTGCCTTTTCATTTAATTAATTAAAAACTCTTTTTGTTTAAAAATAGTTATTTCTCCCATTTTCAACATACATACAGTAATTAATTAAAATAGAACATTTTTCGGAAAAAATCCAACTATCCGAATGGGGTCCGGTCCCAATTGATTCGGATAATTGGAGTTCTACTGTATATATATATATATATATATATATATTAATGTATGGTACAGATAATTCCCAGATGTCCTTATCTTTTTATTATTTTTTTTCGGGCACCGAGCGGTCGTCTTTTAGAATTGAAGAAAAAAACATTTTCCCCCCATCTGCGTGCTCTGTGCTTGAAGAACTAAGTTTTCCCAGGGCAGCCGTGGAGGCGATCGTCAGGACATTTGAAGCTTTTTAATTACGTTATTAAAAATCGCATAAAAAAAATACATTTCAAAAAATCTAAAAACTGCCTTCGAGATGCATAATTTTAGGCATACGGGTACTTCCTGCCAAATCGTGTAGCTTTGTGCACAGCGATCTCTTCATAAGACTGCAGACAAACACACACACAAACATCTGCCTTTATTATTATAGATAGATTAGAAATATTACTCTATTTAGGTATTCTGAGATCTTGCGTTTATCGAAAGCAGCGGCTGACCCTAAGACTTCAGAAGGTAAAAGGCAGCTTTGGATTTTTGCTGAGAAAATGCTCTAAGTATTCTTTTATCATGGAATATCCAATCATAAGCAACATCAAAGAAGGAAGTCCAATTCATAAGTATGTACTCATTTTTATTTTTAAATTTTTTTTTTCATTTCACTTGTTAAAAATTTAGTGCAGTCGGGAGAAAGGGGAGGGGTAATACCACATACAGTTCAATCACCACATGAGAGGATCGGGGGCAAGAAAGTGCCAAACCACATTTTTGGTAAAATAAATCTGAAACTGTAATCTGTTACTTAATAATCTGAATTATAATATCCTATACATATTTTTTTAAGACCATTAGGTGGAGCATATGTTCCAGGTTTCGTTTTTGCCCCAGATGTTTCTAGAACCTTTTTTTACCAGACAGAAAGTGTATACCATTAAAGTAATATCATTAAAGTAATGGCATATTGTTATTCAGAATATCTCAAATGTTCCTCAGAAATTCGCAAAAAAAACTTTGTTATATATTTTGATTTGAGTATATGATATAACTTTCGAATTAATATATCTCAGAACTTCAAAAATGTGGCTTAGCTCTCTCTTGCCCCGACCCTATCAAATTATCGCAGACAATAGCAAAAAGTACTATTCATTGAGAATTGTCTCCTTTAATCTTTCAACGCTCATAAGTAACCGTGTGTGTGTGTGTGTGTGTGTGTGTGTGTGTGTGTGTGTGTGTGTGTGTGTGTGTGTGTGTATATATATATATATATATATATATATATATATATATATATATATATATATATATATATATATGAATTATGAAAGGATAAAAATAAATCCTTTTTAAAATGCAAAATTTAAATTTAACATTTTTTCTAACTTAGAAATCTAATGCTTAAATCTAATCTGCCCCTGTGATCTTTGTTTCTCAGACTCACAAATATTACTTTCATCTATCAATTTCGACATCTCTTTAAGTTTTAAAAGTGATGAGTTTGCATTTCTTGCAGCAGTCTGTGGGGTGCGGCTCCCAGTCCCGGCCAAGCCTTGGTGTCGGCATAAGACCCCATATATCAATCAAAAGCTAATTGACCAATTAAAATAAATGATCCTCCCAATTTGACTCTTTCTCCCTCTGCTGGAAAATATCCTAAATTCGAATTAAAACCGACATGCAAGGGCGAGGAAGACAGATTTTTGGCACATTTGAGCGGTCAGCCAAACCCTCGGCCATGTAGATCTCAAAACTTAACGTAAATGGCTCGTGGGACCTCCGATTGAACGTGCGAAGATGACTGTACGAAGAAATGCTTCAATAAACGAGTTCGATCTGTCAAGAGGTCCCGAGTCCGACTTATTTCTCTGTTTCTGTCAATTCTTAGTCTTCCAAGTCGTCCCCGGACAATTCATTACATATATATATATATATATAATATTTTTATCAACAAAAAGTACCTGTTATGAAGTAAGGAACACACAAATTAAAGATCGCATCACAGCAAACAAAATGATTCAAAATCCTACAAATATCAATTGAACATTTAGTTAACTTTAATATCCAGGAAACAGATACCGGACTTAACTGCTTTTTTGACAATTTAATCCCAATAAAAAAGACCATAACTTAAATAATTGCTTGTTTGGAGGAGGTACAAAACTTTGGAAGGTTATAGTAACACATCAGAAAGTCCGACAGATGTGTGATTTTTTTTTCTATGATTAAACACTTCTAGATCTCAATAAAGGCGCCTAGGTAATACATTAGATTAAATCTAAGCCATGTCGCCTGGAGATGAGAATAAGCGTTGGCGAGTTATTCATTACTCTGCTCTTTAATTATATTATAAATTACTCTGTGACACGGAACCATGATATCTTTTCTAACCAATTCTCATTTTACCCTTATTATTTAAGTTTTAATTCTGTGACAGAATTATTACCTGCCCGTTGTACATGTTTCACATAGTTCAACTTGTCAAAGACAACGGAGAATAAAATATGCATTACCATTTTTTTTTTTGTTGTTGTTGTTGCTCTCTTTATTATTTAAAATTTTTATTAAATTAAATTCTATGTAGAAGGGGTCATCTACAAGATGGCGACCGGCTGTTAAAGATAGACAACATAAGCTTATCATGGATGTCTCTATCCTATATGGCCTCATTACTACAAGCAAAAGATGAAGCGGATTTCACTTTTGAATACAGCGTCGGAGTGGTTAGTAAGTAGTTTTTATTAGCTATTGAGAAGTTTTTTTTTATTTCTGTAATTTTATTATTATTATATAGTATTATATAGCATATTTCTTAAATTGGAGTTAAGATTCCCCTAGTGAGTCCGATAAGGGATTCTAGAGAAGTTTTCTCAACAACTAACTTATGGTACGATGTAGCTAAATGGTTCGGAGAAAAAGTTTTTACATCTCATTGACTGCTTTAAGAACAAAATATAAAAACAAACTTTGTGTTGAAGATGAAACATACATACATACATACATACATATAGCTATAATGATCTCGAAGCCGCAGCGGTAGTAGTACGCATTAAACGCCTCGCCCTCCTGAATCCCGCTGGACTGTGTCTTAAACTTATTGAATATGGCTTTTAATTTTTACCGGTGACATTTTCCGCTTACATTTCCGTCTTGTGTTGAAAGTGTATAGGGACCACTGATAGACGCACGGCCGCCTTTTCCACGAAGTATTGGCGGTCTTAGCAAGATTTAACCGTAAATATCTCATATAGTTACTAAGTTTAATTCTATGAAAAATGTCCGATGCGATATGTTCGTAGTACCAAGGTACTTCTGTTAGCGTGTTTTATTATATCATTTGGAATGAAGAAAAAATCTGTGCCACTGATCAGCGGGTTTTTATCATCGAAGATTACTTTCGAGAAACCAAAGCCTGGAACGAATAACAGGAGTATTCTACGTGAAGTTTTGAGTCCAAATTGGCCGAAGCGCACACAAGCAACAAACTTGCTCGAAAAGTTTCAAGTTATTTGCCAATGTTCCCTACCACTTTGATGTGGACGACTTTATTCCATACTGTGATCATCCAAAACGAAAGATCTGACCCTGAATTAATCCGCTAGGATTGTTATTTCGTTAAACAAAATTCCTTGATGCCAGGAACATGTCATATAATTTTAAAATATTTAAATTTAATACTCTCTGAAAAATTGACTTTTTAGTAGGTAGTTATGTTTGGAGCCGCCCAACATTTTCAAACTTTCAAAATTCTTGCCTGAATCAAACGAATTATCAGCTTAACCCTCATGCAGTACCATGGCGCTTGTTTTCACACTATTCATTTTAAAACATGTCAATTTTTAAACTATCATGAATTATGTTACTTTCGATTTATTTTCTTCTGAGGTCAATACTGCACCCAACATATCAAAGCGTTAAAATATGAACTAAGGAAAAGCACCAACGGCTCATCTGTGTCAAACTGTTAGAGAGATCTTGGGGGGTGAAGACATGGCACAATTCATGACAGTTAAAAAGTTCCATGCAGTAGTGATGACTTTGGTCAATTAAATCTTATGGAGTGTAAACCAGCTGTGTAAAAACTGGGAGCCAATAGGCAGATTGCCACCACTAAATTTATAGTATTCTTCGCCTAATAAGAATACTAATAAAATTTAGGGAAATTTATACTAATAAAATTTAGACGAAGAATACTAATAACTTTTAAGTTTTTACACCAATGGTGTAAACAGTTTAAATGAGGCATTCTCCAATCGATCAAACCATTCCACAATTATTTTTTCTTTTACCTTTGTGTTATTCAATATTGGTTATCTAGTGGCGTACCTAGGATGTTCATCTTGGACAGGTTTTGAATAACTGTTATTTATGATGAGAAATAGCGTTGTTTTACATGTAGATAATGTAATCTTATGTATATAAGTGATGTGTAAACAAACTCTAATTACATTGTCATTATGAAAAGAACAATGATCCAAAACAAATTTAGCAGTCAACTGTTTTAAAGCTTTATAAAAAAAAATCAAAAAAAAAATCTCGTTCTTCTATTTTCAGAGTAAAATAAAAGAAATTGAGAAAGAACAGTAGAACTAGTGTGCATAGGGCTTGACAAATACGGTCGCCAGTGGCTACCAAGATTTTTTTATTTGGTGACCAAGTTATTTCATATGGCAATCTTTTTGTTCAAAATTAGCCTAAGGAATTAGCAAAAACCGCATTTTTCTCTTCCCTTGTAATTCTCATAAAATGCCTCATTATAGATGTTGCAAAATTACAAAATATTAAGAAATTTAGAAATTATATTAAAGCAAAAAATATTTTTAAATGTGTATTAATTTGGCAAAAATAAGTTCATCAAATGTGCAAACATCAAAATAGTAAATCTGAATTATTTGATTGATTTCAACAAGAAAATAGGCCGGACATTTAAAGCATTTGGCAATCAGTATTTCCAAAACATACCGGTTGATTCAGCCTTTATAGTTTTTTTTCCAGGTATAATTTTGATACGTATTATTAGAAAACTTATAACTTACATTATCTTTCTAAATCATGTACTATAACTATGTAATTATTAATTCTAAGTTATGCTTCTTGTTTTTTTTCTTAATTCATAAAAAAACTTTATACAGTTTTTGAAAATCAATTATGTGGAAGTGTGGGGGAATATATTTTTTTACTGGCTACCATTCTTTTTTATCAAATTTGTAAAGCCCTGAATGTGCACGTATCTTTATTTACGTGTTGTTCTACACATACTTTACGTTTTTATCTCTCTCTCTCTCTCTATCTATTTCATTCAGTCTGCACTGCAGAAGGAACTTCTATTATAAAACATTGAAACAGTTGTATGCTAAAATTTGTAGCTTTGAATGCTTTTCTTTATCTTGTCTTTTACACTTATGTTCATCTTGTCGGTTTATAAATGCTTTCTGGAGGGCTTTAACTTCCCTTCGTTGCACCAGTGATTGCAAGTGGATTATTCTTAAGGTATACATTAAAAAAAAAAGTACTTTTGAAATGCCTCAGACAGAACAAAAATCATCACAGCCAAAAAAAAAAAAAAAAAGAAAGAAAAAAGAAAAAAAAATCTTTCTCGTCTTTAAACAATAAAATAATGCTGCTTTTAGATGAAATATTATTATACATACTCATATTTTAAAAAAATAGTTACTAATCCAGAGAAAATTATAGACAATTAGAAAGCTCTTGAAAAGGCGGCTTGATTAAAGTTTTCGGTAGGAAATCCTCGGTTGGCTAATGCGTGTAACAATTTCTTAAACAAAATTATTTAAGGCTGTTCTCGAATCCAAACTTGCTATTTTCCGATGCATATTTTAATTCATATATGCTCGGAAATGTATCCAATTACCAGGTACTCTTATTCAGAAACTATGTAATCGAATTGTTTTTTCCTTTTTCGGTAAAAGCAGAAGATTTTTCAGAAAATGCTGTCAAAATTGGCGTTTTAAACTGAATTTACGGACGAGACAACACGGGAAAGGGGGGGGGGATGCTGCTTTGACGCAACAATCGCTTTTAACTCATGATGCAATTCATTTATCGGAAAATGAAAAAAACTGTCCGGTTACAAATCACTTCAATAATCATGCCTGTGAGTATCATGCTTTTATGTTTAACAAACGAGTCAGAAAATGTCTCAAAATTTGTCCGGAAATGTCTTTTTGTTGAGTAGGGAAAAATATTTTGTCCAGAACCGCCTTAAATAATTGTAAAGATATTTATATTAGCAATGCATATTTATACCAATCATGCAATAATTTTTAAGTGATCGATTATTTTCTACTTTTGCCTTATTTACTAAATTATGTGGGGGCATACTTCCAGATTTTGCTGAAACGGACCTGAAACTAGATCTCGAAATTGATACTCCGCTTGCAGACCTTGGCATTAGTTTTCGTAAATGTGATGAAGAATGCTCTGTAATGTACATAAGCAGCCTCCGACAGGGTAGTGTAGCTGAAAGGTAAATATATTTGTTTCTGCAAAATAAGCGATTTTTTTTTTAAGATGAACTTTTAATAATGTAAGATTTTTATTTATAATCTTACACTTGCTTACATATTCACTTGACTTATAACTACAAATGACTGTATTTCTTCAATTTAACTTTAAACAATCTTTATTGATGATCTTTGATGATGAGATCATAATACTTTCATACCCATCAATACTGCAGGATGGTCATAAAGTATTTCCCTGATTACAAAAAAATATTATGAAATAACCATTGAATGTAATACAGTAAAATTTTTATCGAAAAAGTCATATTCTTAAGTTTTATTTAGTCCAATCTCTACCGTCGTTCGTGAGTTCTTTGGTGACAAATTTCCTGGGAAATGGATCGGACGGGTGGAGGAACTCCTCTATATGATTTTTTCTTTTGGGTGTACATAAAGGACAGAGAGTTTGCAACACCAGTAAAATGTATTGAAACACTCAATGACAGGATCGCAGATGCTGTGTCTAGTGTGACAGCCCAAATGCTGGGCAATACGTTGCCAGAAATGGAATACCGACTTGACATTCTTCGAGCTACCAAGGGTGCTCATATCGAAGTTTACTGAGTTTTTCGTACTTGTATTAAAAAACTTCATAAATGTCTTTAAATATATTGAAACGAGCATGTGCTTAATTATATTAGTTTTTCTGAAATAAATTATTGTAATCAGTGTAAAAAATTATGACCGCCCTATATAATATCGTTGTAAACATAAACAGGAATTCATCTAGAATTCTAGTTCGAATCCTTTATTATATATATCAGATTATCAACTTCCATACTGAGGTACAAACTATCGAACAACTATTTTCGCTCTCCCCTTCTATTTTAAACTTCCCCTTTCACGAACCTCATAATAATCTTTAGATTTCTTTTAGCTCCTATTGTCACATTTTTTTCTTTCCATATGATATCGTGTATATTAATTGAACCCTTGAGTCTATAATCCTGAACAGTTAAGAATATTAATTTACAAATGGGTATTGTTTCCAATACCACAATAATAGCTATTGCTTTTGTCTAATACTGTTTAAAAAAAAAAAGTGTTTACTAATCTAGGAAAATATATAACCACATACGGCAACGTACAATAACCTCTTCCGGGTTACCCACCATTCTGAAAAATGTTCTTTTTCCTTATAAACCTCAGAGGCCATTGCGTTTAGGAGATTTAAAGAAGCATTTATAAAAACAGTTTATTTTGCTGCCACTGATTTTCAGAAAGATCTCCGAGTAGTTTTTATACTGTATTAATCAGTTTTCTCAAACTGGAATATAGGTTTTTCGGATATGCTATTTATTCTCAGTTAAACGGTTTCAGTTGTTAACTGAATTTATACTTGCAAGAATAACAAAATAATATTAATTTTAATGTTTACTGTTAATTTATCATGCTTGCCTGTAAAACTTTTGTGTTGAACATGAAAATGTTTAATTGAAAATAAATAGCATCTTATAAACCTATATTCCAGTTTGAGAAAACGGATTAATACACTACAAAAACGATTCGAAAACGTTTCCGAAAATCACTGGAAGCAAAAGAAACTTTATTTTTATAAATGCTTCTTTAAATCCGAAAATATATTGGTTTCTGAGGTTTCTAATTATAAAGAATCCCTTTCGTAATCATGTGTGAGAAATTTGAGCCTTCGTGATTTTACATTGGTTTCTCTTTTATTAATCTGTGATTTGAATAAACTAGTTTTTATGCTATATATTTTGAACATTTTATACTTTGTTTTTTAGACCAATAGTTACTTTACAGAGTATACAGATTTTAACTGTGAAAATTTTCTTTATCTTTTTTAAACATGGTATTTTGACTTCATTAAATCAGTTTAATTACGTATATCATCGCATTACATTTCTCATTAAGCTGCGTTTTTTCGTTCATCTTATTTGCGACAAGGTTTTAAGATAGCTTTTTTAAATGTAATTTGCTAATCTTGTTTTCTGTTTTAAATCTTTTTTTGGCAGCATGTCCCTAAATGGACTTTGTGTCATTAAACTCCAATGTATTTCTGTGTATTTATGCCTAAACTTACATAGTGCCAAAGTTAGTACTTTTACAATAATTATTTTTATGCTATATATTTTGAACATTTTATATTGTTTTTTAGACCAATAGTTACTTTACAGAGTACACAGATTTTAACTGTGAAAATTTTCTTAGCATAAATATGGTAAACATGGTAGCACATTAAATCATTTTAATTACGCATATCATCGCATTACATTTCTCATTAAGCTGCGTTTTTCCGTTCATCTTATTTGCGACAAGGTTTTAAGATAGCTTTTTTAAATGTAATTTGCTAATCTTGTTTTCTGTTTTAAATCTTTTTTTGGCAGCATGTCCCTAAATGGACTTTGTGCCATTAAACTCCAATGTCTTTCTGTGTATTTATGCATAAACTTACATAGTGCCAAAGTTAGTACTTTTACAGTAATTATTTTTATACTATTTATTTAATGACTTTCGGATCACCTTGTATATCTTACTTACATAACCTTAAATGCATACATATATATTACAATTTTACATAGATATTGCATATTTATGTTACATCTTACAAGATTATGTACAGTCAGTATAAAAAATATATAAATACACCCCATTAAATTTAATCGCCAAATGATCCCAGAGAAAAGTGAAAATAGCCATTCTATTAGGAAATATATCTTCTTTCTATTTATGCTTAAAAAAATAAACTTAGGAGACCAAATTCTTGCTGAAATTGTACCAAATTCTGAAATTTTCAATAAGAATACCCAATTTTGACAGCATAGTTTATTTTTTTGGTATATTTTACGTTCAGATACATAACCGGGAGCCATTCGGTCAAATAGTTTAGGAATTATGAAGGTTTAACCTCTTCGCGACGAGCGTCCTTTACGGAATTTTTAATCTTTTATCACCGGTTTTTCAAAACAGAAATTTTCGCCTAATTGAATTGCAGAAATGCTAGGATTACATAAGGCAAAGCTTACAATAAAAAATAACTGGTGGGAATAATCGAGGATTCTGAGAATCTTATGTGTCACGTATACGTGTCGCTCGTCCCCAAGGGGTTAATGTTTGGAACCCGTAACGTTAAAATCCTCTTTAAAAATCTATGTAAAACAGATTGTCATGTGGGTAAGCTTTTAAATCTTTATTTCGAGACCGAATTTTTTGGATTAGTATTCGTTTTAATATTCTTTCAAAGATCTAGCCGAGATCTACACTGCAAAATAAAATTGTTGATTTTACAATATAATACTGACACCCCAGCTGTCAGTATTACACCGTAAAATTAACAGTAATAAACAGTAAAATAAGCAGTAATACACTGCCGCAAATACGCGGTAGTGTATTACTGCTTATTTTACTGTTTATTACTGTTAATTTTACGGTGTAATACTGGCAGCTGGGATGCCAGTATTATACTGTAAAATCAATTTTTTTTTTTTTTTTTTTTTTTTTTTTTTTTTTTTTTTTTTTGCAGTGCATACTTAAGTCTCTTAGATATGTATTTCTCTTTTTAAAAAAAAACTAAGCTGCAATTGATTTTTTTTTTTTCGAAAATCTCTTTTAAAGCATGTATATTTTAAAATTTAATCTTCTAAAAAAAAATTAACAACAATACTGAAAATACTGGTCTATGTATACTATGTATATTTTCGAAAAAAATTATGAGTTGTAATAATACTGAAAATACTCGTCTTAATAGCAAAAATTTCACACTTTTGGTAAAGTTTCAGTATGCTTAAAACAATAAAACAAAAGCTTTTTTTTTTTTTAAACATATATTGGAAGACATAATTCTTAATATAATAAATACTTTTGTTTCTCTCTGCAAAAATTTAGCAATTAAATTTTATAAAGTGTATTTTTTTATACTAACTGTACATCTTGTATACATACGTACAAGCAGACAATACATATGACTATTTTTTTTTTCAACAAATGAAAATAATAGTGGCGGATGAGCAATGTTTCATAATCCCGATTTAATCAAACCTCATGGATGTAATATAAAGTAATAAATGAAATAGAGTAATAAATGAAATAATGTTGGTAGCGTTTAATTATTTGAGATCGATTGTAGAGGAATTTCGATTTACAAAAATATAATATAACCTCTTCCAAAGTCACCCACGAATCTGAAAAGTGTTCGTTTATCTTCCGAAATCTTAGTAAATTAGTTTTCTCAACACCGGATATATGTTTTTCGAATGTTATCCATTCTCAAATAAACAGTTTCATGTTCATCAAACATTTTCAACAGACGAACATGCTAAATTAATAGCCTTAACATTAAAATTTTCTGTTACTCTTGCATGTAAAAAATCTGTTACGCAGCTGAAAATGTTTATTTGTGAACTGATAGCATGCGAAAAAACGATATTTAGTGTTGAAAAAAACTGATTAACAAACTGGAAAAACTACTCTGAAACTTTTTCGAAATTGACGGACAGAAAAAGAAACTTTTGTTTCGGAAGTGCTTCTTTGAATTTCGGAAATCTATTGGCTTCCCAGGTTTCGAAAAATAGGGGAATACTTTTTGGAGTCTTGGGTGATTTGAAAGAGGTTCTATTATATTTTCGTAAACCTTGTTAAATTCGCTATATTTTCGGAAACTTTTTTGCAGTGCATTGTTAAACTTTGTACTCATTAATATTGTCTTATTTATTCCCTTTTTCACTCCTTTCGAATGCTTAAAAAGTAAGAAAAATGAAGACTGTGCTCTAAAAAAAAATTAGAATGAAACTTTATTTTCCAGATGCGGTGTTTTCTGCGAAGGTGACGTCGTTTTATCCATTAACGACATAGACGTGAAACATTTGACACTATCTAAGGCATATTTTTTACTGAGGAATGCGAAGAAATGTCGAAAAATTTCGTTTATTTCAAATAGACGAGAAGTTGAGACACCAAACGAAAATGTTGGTAAGTGCCTTTCTTATTACCTTCCATGTATTATGTACTTACCTGTTTTTACTCTTTCTATTTTTCATACCTCAAAGTAAAGGGTGCAAAGGACAAGTTTTGTGAATATTGGAGGACAATGCGTTTGTCTTCCATTCAAAAGTTAAACTAAATGCGAAATAACCCGTTTATATCTTCAAGAACAATTATAATCTTAGTATTTTAGCTTTACGATATGATAGATTGTACCATAGGCGTAGAGTTGCATGGGCTCGTGGGACTCGAGCCCCACCATTAATTCTAAAATGAATGCTTTTTAGGGTTTCGTTCATCTCACGAAACCCTATTACTCCCGCTCCGTTGTCTGTTTGTCACAGAGCCATTCTCGAAAACTATGTAACTTACAGAGTTGAAACTTTGTGTATAAATCAGAATATCAGCTGTGAAGAGCTGAAAATATTAAAATTTGAAAAATTCGTATTATTTTAATAAATAGAGATAAAAAAAAATTCTAACAGCCTTTTCCAATTAAATTTAAACATTTTTCGTTATAGCAGATGCCAAAGATTTAAAATCCACAATGAAATTCTTTCTACAATAATTAATTTCTATCAGACGATTTCCACGTGAAAAATGAAGATGAAATAAAAAGTTTCACCAATTGAAAAAAATATAAATATGAAATAAAATTGATTGATGTCATAGTCATAATAAAACGGAAAATGTCTAAGATTTCTCAATTATACAAGGAGTATGAGTATGTGTAAGTACACAGAGCATATTAATATCACGTCATTAGAGAATTAAAAAGAAAATCTGACGTCATATCGGAAGTTTAACTAATTTTTCAAATGTTTGAGAATAATACAAAGCGAGTATCAATATAAATAATAGAGAATAGTAAATATATGAGTTTGAGAAACATATTGAATCGTGATAAAAATCTGATTATGGAAATATTCGCATATTTTAACATTTTGAAGGTGTAAAACGTGTTTAATTTTGAAATCATTTTTTTATATCGCATTTAGTCCGCGTGACAGATATTATTATGACAGAATATAATAGCTGGCTTCGCCCGTTATCGGGCTGGGCTGGTTTGGATACTGGGCTGGTTTGGTCAATTGTAGCACACTTCATGTGCTACAGTTGACCTACTTTTTGGAAGTGTGACGCATTTACGGTGACAATAGAATATTTTGTAAAAAACAATATTTGAAATTTGCCTCCGCCACTCCTTTAGGGGCAAAAACATTTGTCCAAAAAGGTGCGTAAATGCCATGACGCAGGTAATCACGTAAATGTCATTTATTACTTTACAAATAAGCTGATGCTCTTTGATTAAACGGTAGAATGGTTGGTAAATCGCCATCTTTCAGTTCCGCGCAGGAGTGAATGGATGTGGGTTCGATCTTCAAGCGGACGTTGATCGATTTTTTTTTTCTTGCCAGGAAGTTTGATTTAAAATTGTATATTCATTTTATTTGTTTTAAAAATAAACTGATAAAAAATAACTTGCAATGTAATATTTGTTTTAAAAAGGGTATTTATTTCAATCAATTGTCCTTCATTTTTTTCCCTTTAAAGTGCATTATAATAAAAGCCTGTCTTTATTATTATTTTTTTTTTACTTATAATTTATTAAAATTACTAATTGATGTTTAAAATTTTTCTCTTAGGTCTTTATTCAACAGAGGACACAGACAGCACAGAAAGCTTCATATCGGATATCCCAAAATCGGATTGGAAACACATTAACACTCCAGTCAGTGCGAACTTCAAGTGCCGAGGGAATGAGAAATATAACTTTCAAAATTTCTGTTACGTCGATCAAATAAAGAGCACTGATAAATTCCAAAGCATTGTATCGATTTTGTCGAATTTAAAACAAGCTTTATCTGCACTGACTCGCCAAGCTTTCAAAGGAACAACACAAACGTCGCTGAACCAAAACTGCACCACTTGCAATAATACTAAACACGCCGTAAAACTTTGCACATCTTGCTTGGCCAAAATGAACGTTAAATGTGCCCAATCTATGGACGTCTTGCGTGAACTGGTTGCCCACTTTGTGAAATTTTCTTCAAATATGTTCGATGAAAATGATGACGATTTAGTTAATATTTCTTTGAAAAACGTTATTCATATGCTGAGAGAAACTCTACCAAACATTTTTCGCATTCCCGAATTACAAGAACACTTATCCATTTTGGCTGAGAAAATTGCTTGTGCTGATCCTTCTTGTAGTACCTGTGACAAGGAAGTCAAAGCTATAATGATGATTGCAAAACAGTTACTTCTCGTTCTTTCTATTAGAGATGGCAGTGTAGAATTCACCGACATAGCCGAGCATCTAGTGTCTTGTTTGCTTGATGTCGATTTTCCTTGTTGCGGCGATTCTGGTTACAGTCTAGACTCAAATATTTCTCGAAAATGTGACTCTTCTAATGAAAATCTTTCGGAAAGTGTTTGCATTGGAATTGGCGAGGAAATTTCGTCGGACATCACCTCTAGTCATCCAAGAAATAATTCAGAAACTGAATCTAATCGAATTTCTCTTGAAGGCGATTTCAGTACCGTGCAGATAAAAACTGAAATATGTCACGATTACCTGAAACTCACACATATACAGAGCGTATCTGAATCTAGGAATTCTGCTTCTCCGAACAGTATTGGGGAAGCGAATGGACCTTATGAAATTTGTATTCATGACCATTCCGAAGAAGAAATATCTATAAATTCGTTCTTATCGGATGATTTAACGGGAAGCCGTGCGAAGAGGTTCGTGAAAAACATGAAGCTTACCAAAATTTGGAGATCGCTAGATTCTCTGAAAACACCTAGAAGGCCACCTGACTGTAATGAGGGTGACACAATTGTGGTACACCAAAATACGTGTAGTTTGACAAATATTAAAAATACAATCACAGACTCTGATCAAAACAGTGCGTCAGTTAGTACTACTTCAAGTATTAAGAATCGAAATTTCTCTCCTCCTCTACGCTGTAAGCATAAAGTTCCTCTCAGCACAAGTTCAATGCATTCAAGTTTTGTAAATCAGCCGGCACGAAGTAATTTCAGCAATTTTCAAAAGCCAGCATCCCCAAGATACATTACTGCTTCACAAAGAGAAAACATTGCAGATTTTAGCAGTGACTCTACATCATCGTCTTCAAGATGTGTAGCCGGCAAAAGAAATTCTCTTGAAACTAAAAAGAGTAAGTTTAATTTTTCTTTTTCTTCCAAATCCTTTGTATTGTTGTAAGACAATTTCAATAATGTATTGAATTGAAATACTTGTAACTGAATATAACTGAATGGGTGCCCGGAAGAAGGGCCTGTGTTACAAATTTAAAATTTCGAGAAATAAGAAAAAAAACTACAAGGAGAGACCGATAAGTAAGGTGAATCGCCCCTGCTTTTGAAAATGTGAACAGCCCGACGTGCTGACATATGCGCATTACGTTCTTATCCGTCTTCTGTAAATTTTGCACTTCGTTTTCAAAATTTCTCGGTAGGTGTTTGTTCATGCCGTAGCTGCGACATAACAGTTGTTAGTGGATTACGTCATGGAGCAGATATCTGAAATGCTTGCAAATTTGTGTCCTTTCAGTGCCTGTTTCAGTCTTGGAAACAGAAAAAAGTCTGGTGGCAAAAGATCAGGACAGTATAGAGGGTGGAGTGCAACTCAGTAATTTGACGTTGGGCGAGGAATCTTTTCACATACGAACCTGTATGAACCCATGCATTATCGTGCAAAAAGGGCCACTTGCATGATCCAGCAGCAGAGAATTACAACCGCACACGATGAATACTCACTTTTATCCAATTTAAAACAAAATTTCATATTGACTCTCCGTTCCAGGACGCAATGCACTAACATCTGTTATGCTGCAGCTACCACATGAACAAACATTACCGGGAAATTTTGAAAACGACGAAGTGCAAAATTTATATAAAACAGGGAAGAACATAATGCGTATGTGTGTTAGCGCGCCTGGCTATTCACATTTTCGAAAGGAGGCGGGATTAACCTTACTTATCGGCCGCACCTTGTATTAGGCTGCATCAAAAGTATTTTCCTTTTTTGAATGTTTTTATACAAAAACCTGTAGTTGGCAGTTTATCATCCCTACTGTTGAACTTAAAATGTTATTTAAGAGAATACTTGCCCCCCCTATATTCTATAATCATACAAGATACAGGCTTCTTTCTTTCAATTTTAGGTTAAGTAAAGAGTGATACAAATTTAGAGATTTTATGCAACTTAAGGCATGATTTTTAAACTAGGCCTTAAACCCAATGAATCTGTCTTCAAAACTCGTACAGTGGGAGGCCAGGACAAGAATAGTGTCCAGGCAGTTCAAAACAAATCCAAACGTTTTAAGGAAGAGGTGGTTCTCAGCCTTGAAATCAAACCCAGAAGTGGCAGTTGAATTTTGAGCATTTTAAGAAACAAAAGAGAAGCTATTCTTCGCGAAAATTTTTGATGCTGAAAATTAACAAAACTACGCGTTCAACAATTATCAATGTTTGAATGTGTAGTTTTGTTAATTTTTAGCATCAAAATTTATTGTGAAGAATGGATTCTTTTTTCTCTTAAACTGATCAAAATTCACCTGTCACTTCTGGGTTTGATTTCAAGGCTGAGAACCTCTTCCTTAAAACGTTTGGATTTGTTTGGAACTGTCTGGACACTACACTGCAAAAAAAAAGTGTTAATTTTACAGTATAATTCTGGCATCCTGCGCGGTAGCGTATTAATGCTTTTTTTAATATTTATTACTGTTAATTTTACGGTATAATTACTAGAAGCTGGGGTGCCAGTATTATACTGTAAAATCAACACTTTTTTTTGCAGTGTACTCTTGTCCTGGCCTCCAACTGGACGAGTTTTTGGAGGGCAGCTTCATTGGTTTTAAGGCTTAGTTTAAAATCATGCCTTAACATTCATAAAACCTCAACATTTGTATCACTCTTTACGTAACCTAAAATTGAAAGAAAGAAGCCTGTGTGATCATAGAATATAGACAGACATGTATTATGTTAAATGACATTTTAAGTTCAACAATAGGGAGGATAAAGGGCCAGCTTCAGGCTTTGGTATAAAAACATTCAAAAAACGAAAATACTTTTGTTACAGACTAATATTAATGTCATTAATTAGCGATGTCCTGATGAGCACCTTAATGCAACCTTCTTAGATCTTAATGACCCTCCACTGTTTGTCTTCATGCTGACCATTGGCGAGTCATAATAAAAACTAGTTAGGTGGGCACAAGGAAAGTAGTGATCTTGTTTTTAGTTTATTGTTTTATTTTTTTTTATTTAAAGTAAACAAGCTTGTATATTATGAAATTGCAATTTTTAACAATCAGTCATTTCACATAGGCCTTTTTCCGCCAAAAATCTAACTTTCCAAAATTTGTAATATAGGCTCTTCATACAGACAACCATTCAACTATCCTAGGCAATTACGTCACAATACTGTCTTAATATCAAAGCTATATTGAGCCAATATTTTTCCATCGAGGATTTCAGTATTTAAGGCATTATATGATGATTTTCTTAAAATAATTTTTTTAAAGATTGTCAAAATATGCATATTTTAAAATTAAAAAAAATATACTCTGATAAAACCTAGACGTGGCAGTGAAGTTAATTTTATTTAATTTTTCCATTTTTCTTCTATTGTCTGCTTAAATCATGTAGTAATAATGAGTATATATTAAAAAAATAATTATAAAAAATCCGCAAAAAGGTCTCCAAAAGGATTAAGGAATTTATAGTCTGGTTTATTCCATCTAAAACATATGAAAAAATATTTTATCTCATCTGAAGGGGGGTGGGGGGGGGTGTGCCTATTTCTTGCATATCTGGGATTAAAAGTTACATAACATCTAGTTCAATCTCATTATAAAAGACAAAAAGGACACATAGCCTAAGATGCTAGTATAAAATAATCTCATTGTGGTTGGGAAAACAAAAACTATTCCTAGTGGTTTTAAAAGGAATTTTTTTTATTAAAATATTTTTTTATATATTGGAAATTTGGAAAGGTCTGCACTACAAAACATAAAACAAGTTGGAAATTGTACGTCAAACGTTACAAACGAGGTGCGTTCGTACGCACGTTTTAGAATTAAATTCATGATATCCCGTGCGTAGAACGGGTTAAACAGCTAGTTAAGTATATATTTTATGACACTGTTCATACAAATATCTTAACTAGTTATATAAATATTCAGATATATATGTATCAGCTAGTTATATAAATATTCAGATCTTGATGATTTTTAATTCTGTGAAATGAATTATATCGTCTGCAGATTAATTTCTGTCATAAAATAAGTATCTCGGTCGCTTGACGATTTAACATCCATCAGAAGCTCATATAACAAAAAATTTATGCAAAGATAATATATTTCAAATTGCAAACCATTTGGTTGGGTAGTTTTTGCGTTGTTATATGCGGACGGACAGACAGACGGACGGACAGACAGACAGACGGACGGACAGACGGACGGACCAAACGACGACTATAGGTGCTACGTATTTATATAATTACGAACGCACCTAAAAATAAAGAAATCATTAAAGAAATCATTAAAAAAAATTAACCACTAACCCCCTCTTTTTCTACTATTACTATTTTTTTTTTTACTTTATTATTTAGCGACAGCCGTATTTCTTTTTGTACGGACTTTACTGTCGTCGTCAAAAAAAAAATGTAGTTCATTTTTGGACGACTGACAAAAACCAGTATATATTTTCAGAAATGTATAACGATTGTTGCAATGACGAGTGCTGTGGCATTCGCGTTTATTACTCACACATCACTTCGAAAAATAGCATAATTTCATTTTTTTACAACCTCGAATAGGAGGGAGGGGGAGGATGTACTTTCGAATGGAAGTTATTTAAAAACCATTGGCCAATTTAGTGGCGTTTTATGGCTTTCTAATTACTTTTCAAGCATGATTTTTTTTTTAAATCTATATCAATAATGAACATTTGTTTGCTAGAATAATATAAAGCAGCTAGAGAGAGTTGCCATAACTGACAACTGATTGCCTACCAAATTAAAAAGAATTTTCTTTCGGTCTTTTTAGGTGCGTTCGTAATTATATAAATACGTAGCACCTATAGTCGTCGTCTATATGTCTGTCCATCCGTCCGCATATAACAACTCAAAAACTACCCAACCGAATGGTTTGAAATTTAAGATATATTATCTTTGCAGAATTGTGTCGAGACATTTCAAATTTTATGAAAACCGAATCAAAACTTTAGTAAATATTAATAAAAACATTTATTTTGAAATTTGAATTAAAAAAAAAAATCGGTGCTTTCTTGTTAGAGGAGCTTGCGAGGTTGAATGGTCAAGCGACCGAGATACTTATTTTATAACAGAAATGAATCTGCAGACGATATAATTCATTTCACAGAATTAAAAATCATCAAGATCTGAATATTTATATAACTAGCTATAGTACGAACGCACCTCATTTGTCACGTTTAACGTACAATTTCCAACTTGTTTTTTATGCATTAATTTTCCTTAATTGTGCCCGTTTCCAAACTTTGCCATCATGTAATGTAATCATGTCAATGTAATTTAAAATGAATGTGTGAACAAACATTTTACAATTAAATATTACTGAAGACTTTAAAATACACTCTTGTGTCAAATCGCATTTGCTCAAATGCACCATTTGGCTATAGAGACCAGATTACGGATGATTAGCCATAACAGATTAACCGTAAAATACGGCATTTTGGTGATATCAAAAAGCTGATTTCATCATTTTTTCAAATGTATGCTTTTTATGAAATAATTTAACGATTATATATGTCCTTAAAATCTACAATGCAATGTTGGTCTTTACGTTTTGTTGTTTTCGTGGTGGATTCATTAGAGTTTTATGATTTGAATGAAGTGTGATTTTAAATACGGTGAAGCCTATGCTGAAATTCATACTAAATGTTGTTCCTGAATTTCTTTATATAGGTACACTATTTCTATAAAAAAATTATATGTAATATAGTAATATAATAAATATAATGTACATATTTATATAGGTTTTATATTTAACCTTTTTGGTCCTGTATTTCTGTGTATCCAAATGATTAAGAATGTTTCTAGCTGGTGAAGGTACTAAATTTTGCATTATGTCAATCCCTTACAAGTGAATCCATTATGGAAAAAGGACGCTATGCGTATATTCAAATAAATTTAACTTTCATTGCAAAAGACTAATATTGCAAAGCCTGTGAAAATGGAATCTGTGTATGGCAGAATTAAACGAGAAAAAAAATATTGTCCCGAATAAAATAATACCACAGAATTATATAAAAATAATGTACCTGCTAAGACGGAAACCTGTATAATTTGAAATTTTGTTCCATTTTCTTGCTCTGCCTTTTTATTAGGATTTAATGTATATTTTCGTCGGTACCATGAAATTTTTCCGTGCAAAGTCAAGTTTCCATTATATTACAGGTTCAGTTTTTTTTCAAGTTTTATTAGAATAATTTGATATTTTTGAAATACATCTAGTACAGCAAAACCTTAAAACGGAATCTGTATATTAGGAATATAAGATCTGTATACATCTGTATATAAGATATGCAAAATCTGTATGTAAAAAAGTCGCTAGGGACCGGAAAAAACTGAGATTTATACATGTTCGTCGTGATCATGAAATTTACCCGTTTAAGGCTGTTCTCAAATCCAAGCTGCTACTTTCTGGCACATTATTTAATTCAGTTTTGCTCACAAACCTATCAAATTAGCATGTGCTCTTTTTAAGAAACTATGTAATCGAACTTTTTTTTCTGTTTTTCAATAAAGGCAGAAGATTTTTCAGAAAATGCTTTCCAAAATTTTTATTTTGAACCCAAATCCTGGGCGCGATAGCGCTGGAGTAAAAAAAAAAAAAAAAAACCTGATACAATAATCGCTTATAACTCAAGGTGTAATTCATTTATCAAAAAATCAAGAAAACTGTTCGATTAAAAATTATTTCAAAAATCATGCCTGTAAGTATCATGCTTTTATGCTTAAAAATGAGTCTGAAATTGTGGCAAAAAATTTCTCGTTCAGCGGAGAAGAATATTGTTTTTGAAAAGTGTCTGACGGTTGTTCTCAAATCGAACAAGAGCTACTTTCTGACGCATTTCTGAATTCATTTTTGTTCGAAAACGCATGAAATTGGCAGGTGTTCTTATTCAGAAACTATGTAATCGAATGGCGTTTTCCATTTTTTGGTAAAGGCAGAAGATCTTTCAGAAAATACTGTCAAAGTTGGCGTTTTGAACCGAATTGCTGGACGTGACAGCGCGGGAAAGGAGAAAAAAAAACTATCGTCACGCGACAACTACCGCTTATAACTTTATCTATATATTAAAAACGAAAAGCGCATTCTGTCAAATTTTCTACACGAATATCGTCTCTTTGCGCATGCGCCAACGTTTTTTGAAGGCTTCTCCCCTCAGAAAGGGGAAACCTGATGGATTAGCCCTCACCTATTTATCCTAGGGGGATTGAAAACGCATTGAAAGCATAAACCTTCTAATATATTATTGCTCTGAGATTGAAAGCTAAAGCTTTTTTTTTTTTTAAGAACTCATGTTTCCACTACTAAATATGTATATTTTTTCGCAAAATTTTAAAGAGAGATTGGATACAGTTACATATTTATAATGGGTTGAAATGTCAGAGAGTTCAGAAGATGAGAACAATTTTTTTATTTCTATGTTAAAGGAGCCGACGCGAAAACAAACAAACAAACAAACAAACAAAAAAGCGAGAAGAAAACATTTCTTTTACAACTAGATAACAATATTTTTTCACGAAATTTTTACACGGGCTGTAAAATCGTTTTATTTATCACCAATAAAGATTTTAAAGAGTTCGGACTAAACTAACTTTTTATTTTAAAACTGTAAAACGACCCTACGTAAAAAAAAAGAAAAAAGAAAAAAGAAAAGAAAGAAAATGAGCGCTTTTATCACTAAAATATCAATATTTTTTCGCGAATATTTCATTTTAAAATATAATTTCATACAAAATCCGGTTATAGATATAAAATAATAAAAACTTGATGTTTCTTTTTAAATTTTTTTTATCACGGGCGGGGGTCAGCTAGTAAATAATTAATTTATCATTTTTGTTTTTTTAATGTTTGTTTACAAATCGCTTTAACAGTCTTTGCCTGCAATGCTTTTGTGTTTAAAGATGAGTCCATAAATGTGTCAAAGTTTCGGGTTATTGAGCGGGGGCAAATATTGTTTTGAGAACTGCGAGATTCAATTATATGGTACATAGGTTCCGACTTCCCAGATTTTACTGTACAAAAATAGATAATGTCAACATTTTTCTAATAACAGATAAGTGTCCTTTTTATAAATGCGATATAAAAAAAAGGTGCCCTTTCATTCGGCCACCCTGCTAGATATTCCCCTGCGGACTGCAATAGCTAAACAATTACAAAGAGGTTGTCAATAGTAGGCGTCACGTCCGTTGGTCTAAATCCTTGTAACCCTTTCATCATGCTGCGTGAATAATCAGCAAAAAGACATTTATCTACTTTCTGTGTGACTCATACATTAAAGAAGGCAAAAGAAAATAGCCACCTGGTGAAAATTTAATCCTATATTACAATAGTTTATATTTTAAAACTAATATCTCTCCCTTGTGTATATTTACCGAAAGTGGCAGATCTTATCTGATAAGCAAACAATGAAGTCGGCAATATGGAAGGAATGGATATAGCATTGCAGTAGATAACTCTTTAGCCGTTTTTCTGTTCGTTAATTTATAATGGAGGTGTGTGTGTAATACAGATATATCTGCAAGTTTTAGGCGGTTTATAACTGGTGCATAATATTGTATTTTAAGCAGCAACATTCGAGGTTAGTACTCTGGTTCGTGGTGGTGATATCGTTAACCGTTTACAAGTTTGTAATTTGAAGTAGCATTTGCGGAGAACTTTTCATAGGTACCTTTTCTATACTGTTCTAGGCCTCCGAAGATGAGTTTTAGATCTTTGTCTTCAGGTAAGAATTAACTTATAGATTCATTGGTTACTTTTCAGTATTATTGTTTGTGAATGGAAAGCTGTGTTAATTGTAAGAATATAAACTTTACACAGGGCCTGTTTACCGAATAGGCCCATGAAGCCCGAGCTTACAAACTGAAATACAAAGGGGCCCCAAATTTACTTTTCAAAACTAATTTTTAGGGGGGGGGAATTTCAGTCAGGGTAAAATATGTGTATTTTTCCCCCTTAATTATAGCTACTAAATTTTCCCTCAAACTAATACTGACACATTTATTTATACTCTATTTTTTTATGTTGATATAATAAATGGTATAAAAGCAGTGATTAAATGCAACTTATTTTCATTTTTCTCTTATATTTTACATTTTAATTTTAAAAAAATAACATAAAATTTAATATGTATAAATATTTTTTATTTATATTCATAAAGAGTGGATAAATTATATAAAATATGGAGAATAAGTTATTTAAATAAAGGGAAAAGTAATTAGCATTCAGGTGATACCCAATTTCTGTTTATAAAATTGTGTTGCAGCCAAGCATAAATTTACGTCAAATATTTGTTGTCCCTGCATTGTTCTTAGCACTGGCAAATCCTGCAATTTGTAAAGCATAAAATATATTTTGAAGTTCAAATATTCGCACCTGTCCCATATTTGTAAATTCATTTAAAGAATTAATTATGTATAGAATAAAATATTTTTATATGTATAAAGGTAGTTTTAGTTTAATATTAAAAGTGTTGTTTACTTGAAATTTTGATTGTAAAAATTCAAATTATTGAAGCATAATTGGCAGATTAAAAGGGGGGCCCCCTGTGTGACATCGGGCTTCTCCTACTTCTAAGACTTAAGCGGGCCCTGACTTTACATTCAAATTAGTGTTGGAAGATTTTTTTTCCCTTTTATTTTTAAAGTCACTTATTGAAGTGGGGGAAAAATTTCCTAACAAAAACTGCACTTGTCCAAAAATATCAAAAATGACCCAGCACATAGTAGCGCAGTATTATTATTCTTTTCCTCCTGGACATTACTCAGAAGGCTGTGAAAATTGCACGGCCTTTTTAGGAGGCGAAAAATTTCTGATTGTCCAATTTTTGATTTTATTGTGTGATAGAAACAACGCTTGTCCAGGGGCATTGGGACATTTTTATTTCCTCTTTCTGTAAGTTGTGGAATTTTGGACAAGTGCAGTTTTTGTTCTTTCCCTACTCGACGTTACTAAAAAAGCTGTAAAAACCATTGCACTAAAAAAAAAAAAAAAAAAAAAAAAAATTTATGAGGTGATAAATTTTCGATTGTTCCATAGAAACAGCGCTTATCCAGGGGCATTTTTTTTTTTTCTATTTCTGTTAAATTGTGTATTTTAGACAAGTGCAGTTTTGTTGGCAGTTCTACAGTTCCTGTAAGTTTAAATTATTTGAATATTTCAGTAATTCACCGAGTTTCCTCTCTCCGATCGCGAAATCCTATGTTAACCAACTGGAAAATTAAATTAATCTATTTTTCGTTACTTAATATAATTATCGGAAAATTGTTTTCACTATCAGAAAATAGACAACCTAGTAAAATTGTCCACATAAATTTTAAGTATTTAATAATAATTAAAAAACTGGTGCAGAACAAAATTTGTACTTCTGGAAATTTTTCAAATTTTATCATCTTAAAAAAGTAATAATAATAAAATTTAAGTACACAATCTTCGGTAGTTTACGTCTACTTCCTGATGGTGAAAACAGTTTTCGATAATTATATTAGGTAATTTGTTATTACCTAATTAAGTTTTCTCATACGTTATGGGATTTCGCGATCGGGGTTTCAAATTACCCTCTCCGATGTTAACTTATGGGCTAGGATGCATCCGTATTTTTTTTTATTTCTCGTCAGAAATTTTTTTTTTTCGCATGTTGTAATTTGGAACTCTGTTGCGGACTCTTTGGCTCGCTGTGTAAACTGAACAGAAAAACTTTTTTATATTAAGTTGTTCGGTTGTAGAGGTCTGCATGGACCCGATCCCGGGCCAATTTTCATTCCCGAGACTCGGGCCGGGCTGGCCTGGACATCAGACTTTCCGGGGGGGGGGGGGGCATACTTTTCATTCTTTCCATACGGGGCCGTGCCCGATCCATTTCCAAGCCCGGTATAAAAGCTAAAATTTAGGCCCGGGTCCAACCCAACCCGTATGAAAACCTTTATTGGCCAGGCTCGGTTCTTGCAAACCCTAAATTCTGCCCCGTGCGCATGTTAGGCTGGCATTTTATTTATTTATTTTTGTAAAAATTATATTGATGTTGTACAATTGTTAAAGAAAGTTTTAAAAATTTAATTTTGTTTAATAAATTACAGGTTTTTTTTTTTTAAACTTTTTTTTTTCTTTTACAGCTTTAAAATTGTGATTTTGATAAATTCTTTTTCTTTTAATCTAAATTACGTTGATTTTCTTACCAACTCTTCATTTGAATGCAATTGTTTGTCATATTTATAAAATATGTGATGTTTATGTGCGTAATTGTCCAAGTGCTCAATAATACTGTTGTTATTCTGTATTACTTGAATATCGAACATAATCTGAACAAAAAATGATATCTGTGTATATACAGTAAGTTTGCTTTTTGAATGATTTTAATTGTAGGATGATGTTGCTTCAAAAATATCGGCATTTTTATTAGAAATTCAGTCGAGCCGGGCCAGTTAGTATTTTGCACCGGTTGGACCGGGCTCGATCCGAAATTTTAGCTTGTATACTGGGCCGGGCCAATAAATGTTTTCGTAGAAAGAGAATTTCGGCCCTTGCAGACCTCTAGTTTGGTGTATTCTTTTGAATTAGAAGTTTAAACGCAATAATGTTCAAATATTAATTCTCTGTACGTTTCCTTTTCCGTGTCAGTGTTCGTCTATGTGTGAAATTAAATGTTTTTCGTCTAAAGATGAAGTCTTTCGTTAAAATAATACTTACTCAAGAGATCGATCATTAGAAAGGTGTTAATGACACATGAACGAGGCAAAAGAATGTTTATAAATTCATTACTAGGAAGAGCTTGTTCTTACCAATTAAACTAATTTTTATTTTACTGCAAAATATTTCTAAATTATACATCTAATTTTATTTCAAGTGTTAAATTTCTTCACAGCTCATCAGTTTTGCTAAGATTTTTTTAAAAATAGAATACTGAGAATATGTTTCAGAAGTATTTTATATCAATTGGACCAATAAGAAACATCTTTTAAAAAGAGTATACAGAAAATAATTTAAAATTTTCATTCTCTGGTTGAAAATTTTTAAAAATACGAATGCATTCCCTGCTCATTGATTTAACACTGTAGAGGGGAATTTGAAATATGACTGATAAGAAGCCTTAATTATGCACCATTCATAATCGTTAATAATTTCTCCAATTACTTGAACGATTCAAAAGGGAAATTTTTCATGCATTTTCAATTAGCTTTGTTTATTTTTGTCATGTAAAGAGATTACTGATGAAGGAAAAAAGCTCATTTTACTAAAAATTAAATTTTAAAATTGATTTGTTGATTGCGTATAAAAAAATTACAATTCAATGTAACTGCATCGCGTTTTTGTTTTTCTTATATTGTTTGGAATTTTAAATCGGAGTTACAAATGCTGCAACATTTACCTGTAACTTCTTTGTCTAATTGTTATTCTGAAATATTTTAATTTTAAATATTTTTAAGAGACACAAACAACTGATTTTTTCACTACTTTTAAAAAGTAGATTTTATTACTTTTAAAGTGTATATATTAATTTAAAAAATACATTTATTACTTCTAAAAATATATTTCATTACTTTTAAAAATATATTTGATTACCTTTAAAAATATATTATACTACTGACCAATCTTTTTACGATATTTTCATTTTTAAATTGCACATTCTTACATCTAAAGTAAATATTTAAAAATCGACAAGCAATTAAATCCCTTAATAAAATAGAAATATTATTTTAAAACATATAGAAAACAAAATAACCTTTTTAATAAAATTCTGAAAAAGAAGTTAAAAATTATTACTTTTAAAATTAAATTTTCTTTCAGAATTATTTTTATAACTATTTTTTAAGTGGATAATTAAAAGCAAAATGTCTTTGGAAGATCTGATCCCTCGAATGACTTTCTCAAACCCAAACTGACTGATTTTGGGACACATTCAGAAACTCATTTTAATTAGATTTATAACTCCTTTTATTTATGCATGAGATTAATAGGTTTTTTTTTTTCTCAAATTTAGACATTTAACAAAGTTCCTCACCGTTCTGTAAAGGTAAATCATCTTTCAGAAATAAACCATTCGGGAAATCAGGGGGATGGTCCGAGAGAGATACCCCCTCCTACTGGAAAATTTCAGATCTTTTGCTCTGTTCTCCAAAATTTCCTTCTCCGAAGTTTTCTTTTAGTGCTGCGTAACGGAAATATGGATGAAATTTTCTGCAACCTTTATTTGATAAATTGTAGACTTACGATTAGGTCCTTTTCTCTGTAGGAAGCATATTTCTGTGATTCAACAGTTTACCAAATCATGATCTCAGTAGCTGTCATCCATATTTAAGTTCAATCTAGAACTAAAATATTTAACAGTGCACAAATTTCGAACGGATTTTTGGCAAAAACAGAATAGTGGTCAGCGTACTAACTAGTGTTGCCAGATCCAGTGTCCCTAAATCGGGTCAAGAACAAAAAAAAGCGAGGCAACGGCTTTTAAATCGGGAAATAAAACTACAGTAAACCCTATTAAAACTGAATCTGCCTATAATGGAGTCATGTATGAAATGTAAAACTTCCATTGTCCCTACTATAAGAATACCGTACCTGCTAAGATGAAATATGTTTAAACTGAGTATCTATTCGCTCCTTTCTTAGCAGGTTTTAATATACAGAAATATTTACATTGTTGAGCAGTAAAAACAAAATAGAGAGCGCCTGTAAATCTTTCAAATTCTTTTAAAGTGATATTTTTTCTTTTTCTTGTTAAGGGGGTCCGGGACACGAAAATCTTCAAGATTTTGAAAAATATTTTATTGTATTAAAAAAATTCTCTGTTTTTATCCGCTTAAAATGACGTTTAAATCATGTTTCTATCTTAAATAGAACAGGATATATAAATTTTTTGTTTTAAAAATCTAGCTTTCAAGTAGTGGTTGTCATGGAAACGTTTTTGCGTTTTTTCTGCATGATGGGTTCTTTCACGCATTCTCGTCTTTAAATCGTTATAAGTTAAAAACAGTTAAAGATAAATGGCTGAAACTTGGAACAGGTCTTTTTCAGTTATTTTACTTTAATTTTGATTCAGCAAATTTAAAGAAAATATTTACTTTTGAAAAAATATATATATTTTTTAAAGTTACATCATTTTTTTAAAGTTTTTAAATATTCTTAATTTTTTTAAAAATTTAATATTTTTTAAAATGCTGAATCAAAATTAAAATTTATATATTTCTGTTTATTTAAATGAAAAATAATTGAAATTCTACAAATAATATTTCGAGTTATAACGATTTTAAATTACCCCACTTTTTTAATAAATTTTATTTTTATTTTTTATTTTTTTAAAGTTATGAGAAGTTTTATCATGTGATTTTTTTTTTTACAAATAATATGGTTAACCATCGCAAAAAAAAAAAAATAAAAATTTTAACTCAATAAATATATATATATTTTTTTAATGTGTTCCGGATCCCCTTAAAACGCAATTTTTCTTCTAGCTTATCCTGAGACTAATAACCTAACTTTGAAGAATGATGGCCGTGGTTTCGGACTTGTCATCAGTGAGAAATCAACCATCGATGAATTACCAGTCATAGAAGCTATTGAACCAAACAGTCCAGCAGAAAAGTAAGTTTCGAAGATTTTTTTCGATTTGAAAATTGTATTTGAATATCATTTGTTTCTCCTCTAAAATTACTTAACCAGGGTGGATAGTGGTCAGGGAAAAATACAGTAAAAAAAGTGATAAACACCAGTATATTCTTATAGAAAAATTTCTCTTCATTATTCGATCAAATAATCAATTTGAATTTTTCTATAAGAATATACTGATAATTATCATTTTTTTTTACTGTAATTTTCCCTGACCACTAGCCACCCTGTTAACGCTTTATATCAAGGAAAACATAATGGTAAGTTGGCAAGTTTTTGGATCGATTTGAAAAAGCTTATTTGAAAATTGTCTGTATCTCATATAAAATTAATCGCACTTCATCTCATTTACTACCCTCAAAAATCTTACGTTATTGCTGCCGTTGTATCTATGAGAGGAGATGTGTGACGTAATTTCCATAGTTATACACTTTATACAGAGATATTTCGGGGAAAGATAGTAATAACTAACTAGAAATGCTTATTCTTTGACATTTAATCACAAAAACTGAAAAAAATTTTGAAAATTATGGAACTAACAACATTTAAAATAAACTTAACATTAAGCCTAGGCCTTGTATGTCAGAGATTCAAGGATAGTATAATAATCCAGTGTTAAAAAAATCTCGTTTTTTTTTTTTTATTTTTTTTTTTAAAAGGTAAGCATTTAAACATTCTAAAATTAAAACGCAAGAAAAAAAAATCAAAGTAATTGCTTTTCCATTTAAAAGAAGAAATAAAGGAAAGTGAAAGAAACCTTGGAACTCTTTCTTCTGTTTACATTTTATTTATTTTTAAATATCATCAATGCACTAACTTGCACATGATAAAAATGTAAAAATCCTTTACTGAAAAGGGAAAGTAGACATTACATTTTTTAAGTCAGTGTCTCAGGGGAGAAAAAAAATTGTTTGAAGCAAAGTTGAATGATTACGAATACTAAATAGTTAGTTTCTAAGTTGGATAGGTTCTGCATTAAAAAAAGAAAGAAAAATCATGCGTCGAGCATTGATTATGAAACACTTTCCAACACAGCCTGAAAACTGTAACAAAACTTCGCCGTTTAATAAGGTAAATAAACGGAAATCTGTTCGCGAACTTTTGTGCTGCCCTGTATATGAAATACAGAATTTATACACACCCAGTAATAGACAAACAGTGAGTTCAATTTAAAATTGCGTTCAGCAACTTAAAACGCACTTCCAGGAATTATTGTTAACAGACAGTAGAGAATTCTTTTGCGTGTCCCTGTAAATGAACGATGACTGATATACACACAATATTCTGTAGTAAGCCTCTTGTAATGCACCTTAGTGATATATATAAATTTCAATGCGTTTAAAATAGTGAAACATTATCTAAATAAACCGCAGACGATTTTTCTCCATAGACGTAATGTAACGGAATTCTTTTGAGTGTCCCTGTAAAGTAACTATAAGTGCTATGCACACCCTATTCCATATTAAGCTTCTTCTAATGCACCTTAGTGATATATATAAATTTCAATGCGTTTCAAATAGTGAAACTTTTATTTAAATAAACCGCAAATGATTTTTTCCCATAGACCGCAGTGTAACGGAATTCTTTTGAGTGTCCCTGTAAAAAAACTATAAGTGCTATGCACACCCTATTCCATATTAAGCTTCTTCTAATGCACCTTAGTGATATATATAAATTTCAATGCGTTTCAAATAGTGAAACTTTATTTAAATAAACCGCAAATGATTTTTTCCCATAGACCGCAATGTAACGGAATTCTTTTGAGTGTCCCTGTAAAAAAAACTATAAGTGCTACACACTTCCGTTGAAATAGGGAACATGCTATAGATAACGACAATAACATATAAAAATTGCAGAGCAATCCGAGCATATTTACGGGAGTTAGAGCACGGACAGACGGCAGACAAACCGAAGTCATAAAGACTTTTCAACTAGGTTGGAAAGTGTTAAAAAGAAAAAATAAAGTTTTCAAATGATTTAAATTTTTTTTGAAATGTTAGTTCTCTTTGAAAAATTAATTTTTAAAAAATACAGCGTTGTCTACAAGAATGGTCTAGTTTAGCAAAACTACATTTCAAAAAGGAAAAAGTATTCCATAAATCATCCTCTGATTTCTTAATTATGTAGTTATTTGATGTATCGCAAATGCATGACATTCAAAAAGAAATGCTCTGTAATTGAAAAATGCAATTTAGATCTTAATTTATTTAATAAATAACGTTTTCTCTTTTTAAAGCATACTTTCTTTCATTTAAAAATATTTTGATCTTTCCAATTGCATTTCTTACAATTTGCTTTTGTTGCATTTAAAAATACTTCGCTCTTTATTTATTTATTTATTTATTTATTTTTGTTTACTGAAAGACAAATAATATCAATTTAAAAAGAACTTTTCTGGAAATTTTAAGGGATTTTGGGGAAATTCCTTATCAAAATTATGTGATTCTTAATGACCAATTTAATACTCAGAGCATGTCTTGAATCGTGAAACACTTTTTTCAGGTATTCATTTAAAGTAGAAACTGTGTGCCTCAAAGAAAGTGAAAATAATTTATTCAGGTATGCATTGCTTGGCACGATTTAATGGTAATTGTGAGATCTTTCCTCATTGGATAGCACAAAAAATCATCCACCGCACGTTACCCGATGACTTTAAACTTTGTTGTGACTTTCAGTTTAGAAGAAACACAAAAAATAATTTGCTTCCTTAAAAATCCGTAGTTTATTGCTCTTTTATTTAACTCCACATTGTTTTTATATGTAAAAAGGAAATTTTGTAATCGAATTTTCACTTACTTGACAGGCTAGAATGATAAAAATTATGTTCACAGGTGTGTTTCTGATGAGTAACACAACGTTTTAGTATATTTAGAACTTAATTATAAACTAGTAAATCTGCAGATCAGGAGCCTCAACGTCAGCTCAAGTCACTGTTTTTCAATCTCACTTTTCATATTATTTAGCATCTTACAATCCGCAATTTAATTTTTTTCTATTGCATACATATTTACAGGCATATACAATTCTTCGGAGGTTTCAGAAATTAGAAACGTTAAATTAAACACGGTTTATGCAATGATATTCTGAAATTCTTATGAACTTCTTATTCTTGTAACTTTTTAGATTACAAAAAAAAAAAAACTTGTATTAAAATAAATTCTTCATTTATGTCAATAGAATACAAAAATAATTTATTTTGCTAATAAATTATTGGAACAAAATAGTGCGTGTTGCTTTTATTATTTTTATCTTCTTTGAAATATCGTTGCTAGGCAGCTGATAAATTAAAGAGAAAAGTAAAAAAAAAAAATGCATTTTAAAATTTGTAAAAAACATGAAAATAAAAGTTTTATATTTCCGGAACAGATGCAAAAAAATTTCCAATCATTTAAACAATTAATATCTCAATTCTAATAAATGTATCGTCAATTTTTCAAAATTATTGGATATGTTTAAAACCTCCATATCGAAAATCAACATCCATAATTTTACGTTGAAATCCATTATTCAAATATGCGATTTCCATTTCAGTTAAAAATGAAATTTGAAAATCGTCTGCAGTCCCATAGGAAAGCATTATGATTTAAAAAGAAATGTTCTCTATTTTTCGAAGGAATGAACCAAATTTAACCAAAAACTATACAGCTAATTCCGGGTATCTCACCAACATACCCACCAAAAATCAACCTAATCGGATCATTTTTACCGCAGTTATCGCGGAACAGACAGACAGACAAACAGACAGACAGAAACCAAAAACTTTTCGGGTCTCAACAGTAAGCCTTCACTGACGTTTCGGCAATTAATATGATAATTTTAAGGCATTTTTCTGTTAACCCGCCAGGGATGATAAATCGCTCAATAGTTTTTATGGTTACAATTGTAGTACACACGTTAAGGCTGCTCGTCAGTCAACTTGCCGATTCCCTTCGCTGTTATTCCTATGGGCGTAGGATGCCTTCGTATTTTTAAAATATCTCCTCGGGAAATTAATATTTTTAACTTCTGATTTCTGTGTACTATTCTTAAAGAATGTCTCTTTTTTTCTTCGTTATCAAAATATTTCTAAACTATGTGCTTAATTTATATTTTTATGTGTTAAAATCTTAGCGAAAATTAATAAGATTTTAACATTTCATATAAAATTAAGTCTATATTTTAGAAAAAAATTGACAACTAAGAAAAAAAAGACATCCTTTAAGAATAGTACACAGAAATCAGAAGTTAAAAATATTAATTTCCCGAGGAGATATTTTAAAAATACGAAGGCATTCCACGCCCATAGGAAATAACATTAGCGAGGGGAAACGGGAAGTTGACTGACGAGCAGCCTTAAAACAATTGATTTACTGTAGTGCCAAACCACGCTCGCGGAAAAAAAAAAGTTGGAAATTGTACGTTAAAAAGAGGTACGTTCGTTTTATAACTAGTTTCATAATGTAAAAAAAATCATCCTTACTATTTCAGCGAAATGAATTGTATCGTATTATTTCAGTGAAATGAATTATATCGTCTGCTGTGAACGAAATGAGCAGGCCTTTTTTAGGGTTTCGTTCATCTCACGAAACCCTATTACTCCCGCTCCGTTGTCTGTCCGTCACAGAGCCTTTCTCTGCACCTATATAACTTACAGAGTTGAAACTTTGTCTATATATAACTGGATACCTGCTAGGAAGCTCAAAATATTAAAATTTGAAAAATTGTATTATGTTAATAAATAGAGATAAAAAACCAAAATTCTAACAGCCTTTTCCTATTAAATTTAAACATTTTTCGTTATAGCAGTTGCCAACAATTAAAAATCCACAATATAATTCTTTCTACAATAATTAATTTTCCATTGAAAGATTTCCACGTGAAAAATGAAAATGAAATAAAAAGTTTCACCCATTGAAAAAAAGATTAATATGAAATAAAAACGATTGACGTCATAGTGGCAACAAAACGGACATTTTCAAAGATTTCTCAATAATATAAGGAGTATGTGTATGTACACAAAGCAGATTAATATCACGTCATTAGAGAATTAAAAAGAAAATTAATCTGGCGTCATATCGGAAGTTTTACGGATTTTTCAAATGTTTGAGAATAATACAAAGCGAGTATCAATATGAGTAATAGAGAATAGTAAATATATGAGTTTAAGGAACGTATTGAATGGTGATAAAAATCCGATTATGGAAATATTCGCATATTTCAACATTTTGAAGGTGTATAACATGTTTAATTTTGAAATTAATTTTTTTTTTTAAATATCGCATTCAGTCTACATGACATATATTATTATGACAGTGTATAATAGTGGGCTTCGCCCGCTATCGGGCCGGTTCAGATATTAAAAAAAAACGAGAAAATATACCGGTAAATGTTTACTTTATAAAACACAACTTTTTCTTTAATGAAATTTATTTGGATTTATTAAAGAAAGGATAGTGTTTTGTAAGGAATATTAAACGAAACTCTTTGTTCGATCACACTTAACCACTTGCTTTTTCTTATTCCGTATGGCACGTTTACAAATGCAATTTTTTTTTCTAGACCAGACAGCGCTGCAAAATTCACCATGGAGATCTTGCTTTGAGAATAATTACCTCCAAGGTTTAATATTTTTATGACTCATAATGAACGAATCTCCTGTGTTTATTTACTTTAATGGATTGAGATATTGGGCTGTTAACCTAATTTCCACTGAAGTTATCTGAGAATCTATACATATTTGAATGTAACTCATCTCTCAAACAAACCATTTTTTTCTTTTGAGTGATCTTTCTAAAAATGTAACTTGTGTACAATTTTATTCGAAAAAATAATTTTGAATATGAATTTTTGGCATATGAAAAAAACAAGTGGTTTGCCCGTATTTGTTTTCCTCTGTCACATAACTTGCGCTTTTATTATATAGATTACGAACGATAGGATTTAATAGAATAAAGAAAACTTTTATAAATATCTTTGTAAGTTTTGATCCGATTTTCATAAAATTTGAAAAGACTCGACAAAATTCTGCAACGATAATATATATATTAAATTTCAAACCATTCGGTAAATAGTTTTTGCTGTGTTATATGTTATATGCGGACGGGCCAGACAACTATAGGTGCTACGTATTTATATAATTACAAACGAACCTGAAAATCGGCTGTGAAACTGCCACAGCGAGATATTTTAAACACTGTACAGTAGAAAATATAAATAAAAAAGAGTAATATATATATATTTAAAAAGTTTTAATCAATTAATAGTTTCATAATAATTAACTTTTGATTAGATGTTGACAAATCAATTTAGAAATCCTGAAAAAATAGTTGAAATAATATTTTCTTTTCTTTCCTGTTGCCATATTTAAAAAGAAATAAACTAAGAAAAAATTATAATTTTTAAAATAAATTTACTAACTTTTTACCAAGCGTAGAAAAAAAAGCAACGACTTTTCCATAATCGTGTGTGGGCTCACGCCAAATAAACGTATTGTAACGAAATTTTTCTGGAAAAATCATGAATTGTAGTCATGAAATGATGCTTAATTTTCAAGATAAACATTGAATGTTGATATGTTTTTTAACTGTTTTTACTTTTATATTTTTTACTTTATATGATTCTCTTGCCATCTCGTAACTCACAAACTCGCCCGTCATTAAGGCTGCTCTAAAATACAAACTGACGATTTTCTGACGCATTATCGAAGTCATTTTTATCGTTAAAGGCACCGAATTAAGAATATGAATAGCGTTTTCCGTTTTCGATAAAGGCAAAGGACCTTTCAGGAAAATACGCAACAGGCCGAAAATTGTCATTGATAATAACTCATCGATAATAATTAATGCATTTATAAAATAATCGGTCAAGTACGACTAGAACTCGCGCTCAAAGGATTACGTACATTAAATGTATAAATTACTATTTATTAATTAATAAACTTCTACTACCCCTAATTTTTTTACAATTTTAGTTTCAGTAGATTCGAAAATAGGAGGGAGGGGGACATACTTTTCCAGTATACTTTCGACGATATTTCTGAAAATATATAATATACCTAAAATTAAAAGAAATATATTTTCAGTTCGGTGTTACAAGATCGTACGAACGATACCCTACACGATAAGTAATTTAATATATCGGCTAATTACCGACAATTTTTTTTTTTCGAAAACCATTATGAAATATCCTTGGATGATTCTGCGTTGATAGATACCTCGAGCGCCCGTCAACTCCCCGCTGACCGCCGGAAAAGTAAAATTCGTGCATAACGGAAAAATGCGTTTTTCTCAAAAACTATGCTCCCAAGGGATATCCCTATAGTTTTCCTGCAAGGTAAAAATAAAATCCTGCTACCCCTAATTTTTTCATAATTTTAGTTTCAGTAAATTAGGAAATAGGAGGAGAGGACATATTTTTTCGGTACATTTTCGACGCTATCTCTGAAAATATAATACCTAAAATTAAAACAAATATAGTTTTGAGTTCGGTATTACGAGATCTTTCACACGATACTCCCACACGATATACAAAAAGAAAACTTTTTTTTTTCAAGTAACTTAATTAACCGCGGAAATTTTTCCTAAGCATATTTGTGAATCGTTAATAATCTGAAAATATGTGGGAAAAAAGGCTTTATAACTTTCCCAACTTTGAACTTTCCATATCCCATATAGTTTACGAGAAAAAAGGGCCATGGCAGACGGACGGACAGACACAGGAGTGATCTTATAATGGTTCCGTTTTTGCTTTTTAAGTATGGAACCCAAAAAATAAAAAACCGTGTTGGATTTTAAATCATTTCAATAGTCATGTCTGTAAATTTCATAAACTTACGTAGGGAAAAAAAATGACTCCGGAAATGTGTCAGTTTGTGTGTCCGGATTTGTGTGTCAGATGGGTCCGGAAATATGTCGCGTTGTTTAGTTGGAGAAAAATATATTTTTAGAACAACCATAACGCTATAAGATTCAAAAATTAACATTAGAAGATATCACGTCATCGATCGACCGTATCCTCGACTGCAGATATCTTATGCAAAAATGAAATAAATTAAATTAAAAATAAGAAATAGTTAATTTTCGCACCATCAGCATTTTCCTTAGCACGTACTTCATTTTTATGCATCAATTGTACTTATTTTGTTTACATTTGTAACACTTTCCAACATAGTTGAAAAGTGTTCATGAATTCGGTTTGCCTGTCGGTCTGTCCGTGCTCTAACTTGCGTGAATACTATATTCGGATTGTCATGCAATTGATATATGTTATTGAGGTTTACTGTAGTATGTTTGGTATTGAACATTAAATGTTGTATGATTTACAGTTTTTATAATATATTTAATATTAATTAAAGTAAATAGTACACATTCTAAAAATTAGGTGGACGAATGAATAAATTACTTTTACGCATTTAATGAACTTCACAAAACATAGAACGTAACATCACAACATGAAAGACACAACAAAACTACAACATATCCAGGGGTTAATCACAGTACAAACAAAACTTATGAACATTGAGGTCACTAGCGACTGGAGAACTTACAATTCTTTTTGTGGTGCTGCCATCTAGAACTTACTTTCTGAAGCAAAAACACCACAGTTTTTTTTTTTTTTTTTTACAGGGCCGCTCAAAAGAATTCAGTTACATTACGTTCTATGGAGAAAAATAGTTTGCGTTTATTTTAATAATGTTTCAGTATTTTAAACATATTGAAATTGATATATATATCACCCAGGTACATTACAAGAGGCTTACCATAGAACAGGGGTTCCCAAACTTATAGACCGACGTACCACTAAATTGAAGTTCATACTTCCGCGTACCACCAGGCATCAAACGTAACGCTAATAAAAGAGAAAAAGGTAAAAGTGGAACTTCACATATTTTGTTAGATTTGAAATCACCATATTAAATAACTACTTTACTGCAATTAAAAAACGATTTCCATGAAACAGAAAGAAACTTACACATTTGATACAGAAGAAGAGAAAATTTTCTATTGACAGAAATAAATAATGAATTATATTTAAAATAAAGCTTCAACACCAAAATAACCGGTACACACACACACACACAAAAAAAAAAAAAAAAAAAAAAAAAAAAAAGTTTTAACTTTTCTTATTTGAACAAGCTCCTCCTACTTTCATGAATTCAGACTTTACTTTCAGATAATACAATTTAATAAAAGAAAACTGCCCAGTTAAACTGACGGCATTGAGCTCACAGGCTATTCACACTAACTGTAAATTATATTCTTATTTCAAAGAATTTGAAATAAGCCCTCGAAAAATGAAGAAATCGACAATATATTAAGAGGGGGGAACCATCCCCCGTTTCTCCTTCTTATAATTAACCAATGAACCCATAAAACTAATCAGAGAAGCGCCTTACCACAATGAACCTATATACAAAACTTGAAAAAATCGGATAATTCTGCATGAAAAATCCATTTATCTAAATTAAGGGGGGGGTAGCCCCCCGTCCCCCCTTTATACTTAACCAAAGAACCCCCAAAACTAATCAGGCGCCTTATCACAATGAACATATGTATAAAATTTGAAGAAAATCGGATAATTCTGCTTAAAAAACCCATTTATCTATATCAAGGGGGGTTAGTCCCCCCCGTTCCCCCCTTTATACTTTACCAGTGAACCCCCAAAACTAATCAGGGAAGTGCCTTACCACAATGAGCCTATATACAAAATTTGGAGTAAATTGGATAATTCTGCATGAAAAACCCATTTATCAAAATTAAGGGGGTGTAGCCCCCGTTTCCTTCCTTTACACTTCACCAATGAACCCCCAAAATTAATCATGGAAGCCCCTTACCACAATGAGCCCATATAGAAAGTTTGAAGAAAATCGGATAACTCTGCATGAAAAAAATCATTTACCTAAAATAAGGGGGAGGATTAACCCCCTGTTACCCCCTTTATACTTAACCTATGAACCCCCAAAACTAATCAGGAAAGAACCTTATCACAATGAACCTATATACAAAATTTGAAGAAAATCGGATAACTCTGCATGAAAAAAATAATTTATCTAAAATAAGGGGGGAGGATTAACCCCCCCCCGTTACCCCCTTTATACTTAACCTATGAACCCCCAAAACTAATCAGGAAAGAACCTTATCACAATGAACCTATATACAAAATTTGAAGAAAATTGGATAATTCTGCATGAAAAAACCAGTTTTCCAAATTAAGGGGGGTTAGCCCGCCATCCCCCCCCCCTTTACAGTTAACCAATCAATCCCCAAAACTAATCGGGGAAGCGCCTTATCACAAGGAACCTATAAACAAAAGTGGAAGAAAATCAGATAACTCTGCATGAAAAATTCATTTATCTAAATTAAGGGGGAGGATTCCCCCCCCCCGTTAGCCCCTTTATACTTAACCTATGAACCCCCAAAACTAATCAGGAAAGAACCTTATCACAATGAACCTATATACAAAATTTGAAGAAAATTGGACAATTCTGCATGAAAAAAACATTTATCTTAATTAAGGGGGGTTAGCCCCCCCGTTCCCCCCTTTATAGTTAAACAATCAATCCCCAAAACTAATCAGGGAAGCGCCTTATCACAAGGAACCTATAAACAAAATTGGAAGCAAAACGGTTATTTCTGTCAAGAGTTATCGCGTTACATACGTACATACATACATACATACATACATACATACATACATACAGAACGGGCGGGCACATAAGCTCTCAGGCTTTGATAGCCTGTGAGCTAAAAAACATGTTTAAAACAGTTTTTCTGCAAATTAAAACTGTTTCATTGATTAATTTTTAAATTAGGTCTTTACAAATTTTAATTAATTTTCTCCCATATAAATTTAATAATTATATGTGTTTAATTCTGGAAAACTGGTTGTATCATAAGCAGCGTGTGCGGATTTCAGACAAAGTGTTTACGGTCTCTAATTTTCATTAGAAAATTTCCAAAGTGGTAAATTCATGCCGTTTTTGATTTTATAATATTATGCTGGTATTTCATTTTACGTACCAGCATCGCCCTTTCGCGTACCAGTAGCCAGAGCTTTGCGTACCAGTACAGGTACGCGTACCATAGTTTGGGAACCCCTGCCATAGAATATTGTGTGCATAGCATTTACCGTTCATTTACAGGGACACACAAAAGAACTCTGTACTGTCTGTTAACAATAATTGCTGAAAGTCCTTTTACTTACCCATCATACGTAGTATAGGGTAAGTTTTGTAATCGTGTTGAAAAGCGAAAATTTTTTTTGACGGATTTACACGTTTCAGACACTGGAGATTCCGAAAAACATATTTTTAGAAAAAAAATTTTGCCGTCCGTCTGTGTGTCTGTGTGTGTGTGTCTGTAAACGCTCTATCTCCCGAACAAATTGAGATAGAGACTTGCAATTTGGTATGTACTTAGTATGTAATAATGGGAAGAAGCCTATTTCATTTCAATAACCTCGATTAACCGGAACATCTTTTTTCGGACTCTCGAAATATTCGTTCTGATGAAAGGTATATAAAAATTTTCGAAATTGTTTATTTTAAGGAGTAAATATAAAAGACAATAAAAAAACATAAATTTTGCATAAAACATGAAGTCGATCGGATAATGAGTTGCCGAGATATTTGTAATCCTATTTTCCACACTCTTCGATTTTTTATGACCCTGTATTTCATCCAAATTTCACTTCAAACATATATTTTAATTGGAAATTTGACGCTTAATCAGATGCAATAAACCGCTAGTTAATAGGAGTATTATTTTTGGAGTTATAAGGAAAACCCTCTTTCAACCAATTCAGTAATCGAGCCTTTTTATGACGTCATCAAGCCACGATTTTATTTGAATTGCAATGCATTTTATAAGTAGTTTACACATTTTTATTTTAATATTTTACATTATACATATACATGATGGGTAAGTATTACGGTGGCCCCCAACGACTAGTTTCAGTTGCTGAACGCGTTTTTATATTTAACTCATTTTACTTACCCATCATACGTAGTATAGGGTAAGTCTTGTAATCGTTTTGAAAATCGAAAATTTTTTTTTGACGGATTTACACGTTTCAGACACTGGAGATTACGAAAAACATATTTTTAGAAAAAAAAAATTTGCCGTCCGTCTGTGTGTCTGTAAACGCTCTATCTCCCGAAAAAATTGAGATAGAGACTTGCAATTTGGTATGTACTTAGTATGTAATAATGGGAAGAAGCCTATTTCATTTCAATAACCTCGATTAACCGGAACTATTTTTTTCGGACTCTCGAAATATTCGTTCTGATAAAAGGTATATAAAAATTTTCGAAATTGTTTATTTTAAGAAATAAATATAAAAGACAATAAAAAAACATAAATTTTACATAAAGCATGAAGTCGATCGGATAATTAGTTGCCGAGATATTTGGAATCCTATTTTCCACACTCTTCGATTTTTCATGACCCTGTATTTCATCTAAATTTCACTTTAAAGATATATTTTAATTAGAAATTTGACGCTTAATAAACCGCTAGTTAATAGGATTATTATTTTTGGAGTTATAAGGAAAAACCTCTTTCAAGCAATTCAGTAATCGAGCCTTTAAAGTTTATGACGTCATCAAGCCACGATTTTATTTGAATTGCAATGCATTTTATAAGTAGTTTACACATTTTTATTTTAATATTTTATATTATACATATCCATGATGGGTAAGTATTACGGTGGCCCCCAACGACTAGTTTTATCTATTATCTGGTGTGTATAAATTCAATAGATTCTATTCGGGGGGTAACAAAAGTTCTCAATTCACGTTTATTGGTGTGAAATTCCAGAAGGGGGATTTTAAACTGTGCTATGCGTTTCCTAACTGAACTAAAATTTAGCATCCTAGTTTATACAAATTTATATATACCTAGTTTATACCCTAGTAGATACAAATTTGGTAATTCCTGAAATTGTGTTTTTAAATGTTATGGGTTTTTCAAATTGATTACTTATTGAATAATAAGGTGAAAGATGATGTCTAAGTAATAAAGGGATGACAACACTGTAAAAAAAATCCTGAAAAAAAAAACGGAAATTGTACTGGCAATCGAGACGCCAGTACTATTTCCGTATTTTAATGGGGGGGGGGGGAAATCCGTAAATTCCAGGAAATTTTCCGTGAATTCTGAAATATCCGTTTTTAAATTTCCGTTTTATAACAGATATCTTCCGTAAATTTTAGAAATTTTTATGTCGTTAAAATAAAATGTATAGGACCAAAAAAGTTACTTCGCGAGGACAACCTTATAAGGAACAGATACATTTCTGCTTCTTTCTTTCATTCCTGAGTGAGTTTATAGAAATTAACCAACCCTTGACACGAGCGGAAACTGACGACCTAGACCACTGCGCTATGACTGGTCGCGGCTTTTTCTCAAATGTTGTTACTTATTTTAATCGCTTTTTATGATGCAAAAACTTAGGTTTCATCTGTAGATGGATTTTTTCAGAGTTCCAATGTTTTAATATTTTCTTTTCATAATTTTCAATAATTTGCTCTATTATTTGGTGCCTTATAACAGATAAATTTTAATTTATTATGTATTATATGCATAAAACATTGTATTAAGAGTAATAATTGTTTCCTTTTGCAACAGTGCCAACCAGTGTTGAATTCAGGCATTTTTCTCCGGGAGGAATTTCTGTGGCTCCGGGGGGGGGGGGGGGATTGCACTTTTTGACCATTAAAAGTATAAAATCTCAAATCTTCCGGAGGGGACATTTCAATGTTCCGGGGGATAATGTCCCCTCCGGGCCAACCCCTGAATTCAACACTGGTACCAACATTTTCTTTTTTCGAACATATACTTTATAAAAATTATTTGTCTGATTATCTATTTATCAATTCCAATAAAAACAACAATTATCTTAATCAGACTTGTTTATTACATGGTATTAAAATATATTTTTTTAAATCTCTTATTTAAAAAACTTATGTAAATAAACAATTTTATAATAAATTAAATTATTATATTTCAGCTATGCTGAGAACTTTTGCGAACGGTTCTGTTAAACTGAACTGTTTTAAAAATATAAAAAAAAAAAAATAAATAAATAAATAAAAAAATAGAGAAAAATTTGAAATTAATGACCTTGGGATAGGTAAGTTTAAATATGGACTAACTGATTTAATTTAAATTACATTAGTTTAATTTATAAAATATGAACTAACGAAATAAATTAAAAACGTTATAAAATTAACTTTATTTTTAATAAAAGTAAAGAAAAAAATGTTAACTAATTTTATAAATTTACGGAAAAAATTGTAAACTTTGTGAAATTATAATTTATAAAATAATAAATTTTAGCGTAATTCATAAAGTTATAAGCCAAATCAGTTTAGTTTAATACCAATTTGCATAGCTATAATTTGCAGAGATATTATGTTATGAAACCTTTAAACAACACAATATTGCCTCGCGTTAAAAAAGAAAAAAAAATTTAATTAGTGAAAAAAAATCAATTTTAAAGTACTATCAAGAAAAAAAAACTAATTTATAAAAATAAAATAAATTTCTAAGTATTTCATTAAAAAATATAAATATTACTATTCTTTTCACAATAAATTGACATGGCCTCGGTTAGAATGGACCAACGGGTCGAGACGGGCCAGGCCTGTATCCTAGAAGAACTCAAGTAAATACAACAATCTTAATTTGCATTTCAAAGAAGGCGATTTCTTTACTCAACCTTTAAACGTCATTTACAGAAATTGTACAAAAATTGGAAAAATGAAACTTCTCTGTAAAGTTTTAAGGAAAATCTATTGTATTTTCACGGATTTTTTTTTAAAGTGAAGGATTCCCGTGGCGGTCTTCTGGATTACTTAGGCATCATCTTTCACCTTGTTAAACGGTAAAGATTTGTAAAAGTTTGGGAGTTTTGAAAAGTGTTACGTTATCTATGCTTGATGCATGATTTTTCGTTCTTGTTTAATTTTAGGGAAGGAGTTCTGCAGCTGGGTGACCGAGTCCTAGCCATCAACGGCGTGATGACATCGAATCTCTCTCCGAGGCAGTTTTCAGTCCTCAAAATCGGCGCTTTAGCTGCCCGTACCATCACTCTGAAGCTTCAGTTCGACGTCTGGGACAAGAAGTATTTGTTTGGAACATTCGACGTGGTGCTGGACAATACTCTCGACATTGGTCTGATCTATGAAGGTATATATAGCACATTTCTCATTGTCCATCTGTCTATCCGTGCTCTAACGTGTGTAAATATAATCAAATTGCAGTGATACTGACATGTTATTGAGGTTTCGCCATGTTCAGTATTGAAACTGAAGTGTATAGTATTTACGGTTCAGTTACAGGGACAATACTCTCCAGGGACATTGAAAATAATTCCGTTACATTACAGTCTATGAGTGAAAATCGTTTGAGGTGTAATTTAATGATATTTCACTATTTTAAACATACAGCATTATATATATATATATATATGAGGTGTGTACTAAAAGGTGTTACTGTAATGTGTGCGGTGTGAATAGAATTTACACACTTAAAAAAAATATGCTGATTTTACGGTATGATACTGGCATCCCAGCTGCCAGTATTATACCGTAAAATCAACAGTAAAACAAGCAGTAATACGCTACCACGCATGCGCAGCAGTGTATTACTGCTTGTTTTACTGTTGAATTTACGGTATAATACTGGCAGCTGGGATGCAAGTATCATACCGTAAAATCAGCATATTTTTTTTTTTTTTTTTTTTTTTTTGTAGTGCAGATTTACACAAAAGAAATTGGCTACAGTAAAGCCTGTGAACAATAATTGCTCGAAAAGCGTTTTCACTTGTGGTACGCGTTTTTAAATTTAACTATTTTTTGCATATTACTTGGTGCAGAAAATTCTATTAGTCATATTCAGGCCTGCACAAATGTTCTCAAGTAGATTTCCGTTTATTTGCGGAAATTGCTGAATGGGAATTTTCAACTGTGCTATGCGTTTAACTGAGTCAACTTTTAACTTACCATGTAGTATAAGTACAAATCTATAGATCGTATACAGGGCTGCACAAAAGTATTCGTACATTTTTCCTACTATTTACGGTAATTGCAAAAATTGTGTTTTCAAATGCGTTTTGCGTTTTCTAAATTGTGCATTTAGACTAGGCGGGGCTAGTTGAGCTTAAGCCAAAAAGTAGGTCTCCCTGCACTGTTTGACCTTGTTCATTTAGACAACATATTTCACCTTAATAAATTTATGAAGTTTTTTACCGTGCTCTAAATGTGTTAGAAAATGTTTCATAATCTCTGCTGGACGCGTGATTTTTCGTTCTTGTTAATTATAGAAGCATGAAATTAGCAGATGATGTTATTCGAGTCATTCTCAGATAATGATACATTTTATGTCCGGGGCTAAAAAAGGTGAATTAAGAAAAGAAAACCATGAAAGTTTCAATTTTTGTCAACATTTCGTCTCCTGCAACTATACATTGTGCGCTAGAATGAAAAAAAAAAGCAAAAGAAAGAAGTAGTACGTCAAGTATAGATTATGAAACACTTTCCAACACATTCAGAATACTGGGGAAAAAAAAAACTTTTAAAAAGCTGAAAGATGTATATTAAATAAACAATTTAGAAAACGAATAACACATTTCAGAACCCAGTTTCTGCAATTACCGCTCACAATCCGAAAAATATACCTGCAATCCGTTTTTTTTTTTTTTAAGTGAAAACTTCTTTAGGCGCGTTGGGCATTTTTTGAGATGGGAAAAAACCCTTTAACTCGCGACACTGTTACTGTAACCGACATCTCTGTAAATAAGTATGTACATGTATAGTGTATAGTTTGGGTATAGTCACTATATACTGTAACCGACACCTCTGTATATTTGAAGTGAAAACTTCTTTAGGCGCGTTGGGCATTTTTTGAGATGGGAAAAAACATTTAACTCGCAACACTGTTACTGTAACCGACATCTCTGTATATAAGTATGTACATGTATTGTGTATAGTTCGATATGAGGTAGGGCGGGGCGGGCGCGCCGCATGCTTGCCTGTGTGCTATTGGTTTCCGAAATACACGTACGAGAGTTAGAAAAAGGGATTTCTTTCAGTAGTGCTACTACACAATTCAACGCACGTTTCTGTTAATTCAACATAGATATTATAATTGTGACAATTCTTGAAATTCATTATTTTCTTCTGTAATTTAGTTAGCTACATATAATGTATCATACAATTAACTTACTAATGTGAAGTGTTAATAATTATATACTGTATATTGTTTAAATAAGAAATATTGTACTGCAGTGCTTTTGAGTTTGAATTTGTAAATCTGTCATTGCTGATAAATTAATAGAACTGCTGCTCATCATCACGTAAGTAAACAATTATTTAAATAAATAAATAAATTTACGTAACACGTGGATAAAAATGTGTATCACTATATAGTATATATGTACACGTCAGCTGTCTCTGTACGTAATTGTTCAAGTTTTTACTTTTGTCGGCACTCCCGGAGTGCCACTTTTTCAGCTTTGCACATGATCTAAAGATTTGCATATACAGGGTGTCCAATGGTTAATTCTTAAACCATTAGTCATAGATATATAGTTCAAATTACAAAAATGTTTTAAATGAGGTAAACAATTATTTTAAAAGTCGTTTGGATAAATAAACATTTCTTAAAAAGTTACGACATTTAATTTTTTTATACGTTACCCGGTCCTATAAGTGATATCTAGTAAAAAATTCCTATTACACTAACAAAAGTAAGACAAAAAAAACCATTCATCTAACACTAAAATTGACCAAGTTATGAAAATTTGAATTGCTCGACTTATACCAATTTTCAGCATGTAAATGCAGATGAGTTGGTCTACGCTTCAAGGGTCGTACACAAAGTGCTTAAAGTAATAGAAGGGTTCGTTACATTTCTGCATTGCAGCCGAAGGAAGTCCCTTCGAGCCAGTTTTAACCTCTTGAGTCCTGGGTACCCAAATGGGTACCTAGATTCTTTTGCTCATAAAAACTAAAATGATTGATATTCTTACATTTTAACGTCACTTCTATAAAGTTGAATGCTTTTGCTTTAAAATGAAACCAATAAATGGCAGCACCGATATCGATTTCTTTATAAAATAAATGTTATTTTAACCTGAGATTGCAAAATGCTTTCGAAACAGTGCATCCAAGAAAGTAGGTAATTTTCACAATTCTTTAACTTAAAAACTTTATAATAAAAAAATTTAAGAATTTGCAGATTATTCACTTATTTAAAGCTGTTATTTTTTTTATTGTGTAATTTTAGGTTATTGATAATTAAATTGATACTTTTTTTTTCTTTTTTTGGGGGGGGGGGGGGGGCTAGTAATTTTATGTTCATATTTGTGAACCTAAATTACAAGCCTCCTAAAACAGTAGATTTCAAAAAAATATATTTTTTGTCATCTAGGATGTCATTTTGTTTGTTTAAAAGCAAAGAATGAGTATTTGTACTATTATTTTAACTTTGGGTCTTAAGAGGTTAAAATAACATTAATTTTTATTAAGTTTTAAATTACATAATCTAAAAGCATTTAAATATATATATCAATTTCTAAAGAATTAAGACTTGCTTTTTATCATTGCTTTTTTAAAAACATATTTTTTTCACTTATATTTTTAGCACAGGTTGTATATTTTTCTTTAATATGTCAGAATGAAAATAGATTTCAAATTTATATCGTAATGTTAATTTTACTCTCAACTATTATTATTTTTTTTTTTGTACTTCTCTGTTATCCCGTCGACCACTTTCCATTTAAAAAAAAAACTATCGTCAAACTATGGATTTAACGCCAAAAATGCATGATCGTAACGTCACTATTCACTTGACGTCAAATTCGTTACACATGCTGGTTATCTCATCAACTGATGTTTTTACTTCGACGTTTAATATATTTTTTTATTAGTATTTTACTAATTTATTAGTTATTTCATTAATTAAAATTACATCTGCGACACCATTATATTAAAAGAGAAAAGGCATTGAAAAAAATGTTGTGATGCATACAATAGATCAATTTCAACTGACGTCACAAACATGTATCCAACAATCGAAAGGGATAATTAAGAAAAACAATGTACATAAATAAATATCCAAAATTAATTTTGTTTCTGTTTTCATTAATATATTGTAAATTTTACTGTTTAAAGTTACTGATAAATGATACTTTAGTGAATGGGGCTTTTCCTAATTTCTTTTTTATTCTTTTTCTGAGATTCTAATAGCAACATTCTTCCATTTGTTTATTGGGCGCTGCAGTTTGGCGAATAATTTGACGATAGTTTTTTATGGAAAGTGGTCGACGAGATAATGGAGAAGTACAATATTTTTTTTATATCTGACTATTATGTATATTTCTAGTAAATTTGTGAATAACCCCTACTTCGGAACAAAAAAGATGCTTCAACTTTAAATAGCTATTACTCGGTTAGTTTTAATCGTAGACGAATGGGACTTTTTTTGTCTTGCTTATTAGTGTAATAGGAAAATTGTACTAAATATAACTTATAGGACCAGGGGACCGTATAAAAATTTAAATTTTGTAACTTTTTAAGAAATGTTTTAATCTGAAACCGCACCTCAAAGTCAATTTTTGGATTTCCAGTTTCGGAAGAAATTTCAATGCCGACGCTGATATTTCCCGAGGCGGCTCGTGGATGGCTTTTTAGAGCTCTACATGCATGGCTGCTAACTTTTACGCTTCCTTTTTTTTACTACTATTTTTAAAAATTTTGTTTTATTCAATCGTAGAAATTCGGCAAATAAATCAAGCGAAGATTTCTATTAAAAAATAATTGGTGCAAAACAGCGTAAAAGTTGGCAGCTATGAATGTAGCGCCATAAAAATCCAGTCACCGACACTTATTATTTCAGTCATGTAGGATTCAGAGAAGTTACTTTCATAAAATGCTACCTTTCGAAATGAAGACTGGATGATGATACTGCATATTTTTTAAATTGAGGTTAGGGGTTAAGAAAACCATCATTTTTAAGTATCTTTAGTGGATAAATTGTAACGGAGAAAGATACATTGTTCTTTTTTTTCATTTTCACAAGCACTTTTCCCTCCCAACTTTCATTTCTATCTGCAGGATTTATTTGAAGTAATTCCTCAGTATTCAAAGCGAACTTATTTATCATCCATGGTTAGCGATTACGTGTTTTAAAGGTAGTTTATCAGCATAAGAACACTATCAAAAGTCATTTAACAAAGCTCCTTAATGCTATATCTTATACTAGAATTTCAAAAATAGGTTACGACTACTAATAATAATTTATACTAATGGTTACTTTTAAACCATGTGGTTAACTTTTATATTGCATCACTGAAAGTGATTTTACAACATACCATACATTTGTCATTCTTTGACAGTAAGTATCAAGGAAATTGCTGTAGCTTTGATCTAGTTTAGTTGAATCAGAAATGTGATCAATAAATTCACTTCTATTATATTATTGTACAAATTCCCTTTTTTACCTCGGGTTTTTTTTCCTTCCCAGAATTTGTGATTACATAAGCAAAAATCGTAGCATGAGTTGCTTCACTGATTAATGCAGGCATAAGTGCGTGTTTCTTTTTTAACACTTTCCAACAAAGTGGAAAATGTTTATGAATTCGGTTTGTCAGTCTGTCCGCGCTCTAGCTCGCATAAGGAGACTCGGATTGTCATGTAATTGATATGTTATTGAGGTTTACTATGCCATGTTCGGTATTGAAAATGGGTTGGGTTGATTTATGACGGCCAATTATCAACACGAGGGATATAGGCCCTTGGGGGAGTGCCCTCCGTGGGGGCCTTTCTAAGGGATCCTAACCCGTATTTACGGCAAGGTTCGAAGAAAACCACGGAAAACTCCGAACGGTTAGGTCGACGAGTACGACAGGGGTTTGAACCCAGCACCTCCCGTCTACCAGCTTTGAGATCAGAACCTCTCAGCAACTGGTGGGGCCGGTATTGAAAATGGAGTGTGTGGCATTTATAATTCGTTTACAGGGCACTCAAAAGAATTCCATTACGTTATGGTCTATGGGGAAAATCTCAGTATGTTCTCGGTATCTCAGTATGTTTTAATTATGTTACACTGTTTCAAACATATTGAAATTGATATACATCAGTGAGGTGCACTACAAGATGCTTATTATAGGATATGGTGTGCATAACATTTATCGTTCAATTACAAGGACACACAAAAAAATTTGGTTGCACACAGGGAAAAAATAAAACCCAATTTGGGTCGAAAGATTCTTAGGTATGTGCTCAAATTGGGCCATGCCTGTTTTGGTTACCACTGTGTATCCATTTTGGGCACTGTTAAATACCCAATTTTAAAAAAATGGATACACAGTGGTAACCAAAACAGACATAACCCAATTTGGGCATATACCTAAGAATCTTTCGACCCAAATTGGGTTTTATTTTTTTCTGTGCACAGTACACTCTATGATCAGTTTTCAATTGTTGTATGCATTTTTAAATTTAACTTTTCTTTTGCCTAATACTTGGTGTGTATAAATTCTATAGATCCTATATAGGGCTGCACAAAAGAATTCGAGTGCATTTTCGCTTATTGACGGTAATTTCTAAAGGGGAATTTTCATGTGTGTTACGAGTTCTTAAGTAAAGTAGATTTTTGCATACGGTGGTTTTATATATACAAATCTACAGATCACATACAAGGCTGCACAAAAGAATTCTTAAACTTTATCGACGATTTATGGTAATATCTGAAATTGGTTTTAAGTTTTCCAAATTATTTTCTAAGACATCTTTCACCTTGTTAAACGGTGAAGTTTTTTTTACCTATTTTGAATGTGTTGGAAAGTGTTTCATAATCTATGCTTGGCACATGATTTTACTTACCCATCATACGTAGTATAGGGTAAGTCTTGTAATCGTTTTGAAAATCGAAAACAAAATTTTGACGGATTGACACGTTTCAGACAATGGAGATTCTAAAAAACATATTTTTAGAAAAAAAAAAGTGCCGTCAGTCTGTCTGTATGTCAGTAAACGCTCCATCTCCCGAACAAATTGAGATAGAGACTTGAAATTGGGTATGTACTTACTATGTAACAATGGGAAGAAGCTTATTGAATTTCAGTAACCTCGATTATCCGGAACTCTTTTTTTCGAACTCTCGAAATATTCATTCTGATAAAAAGTATATAAAAGTTTTCGAAATCGTTTATTTTCAGAAGTGAATATAAAAGACAATTAAAAAAAAAAACATAAATTGTGCATAAAGAATGAAGTCGATCGGATAATGAGTTGCCGAGATATTTGGAATCCTATTTTCCGCACTCTTCGATTTTTCATGACCCTGTATGTCATTCAAATTTCAATTCAAAGATATATTTTAATTGGGAATAAGACGTTTAATCCGACGCAGTAAACCGTTAGAAAATAGAATTATCAATTTTAGAGTTATAAGGATGTTTCTTTTAAGCAATTCAGTAATCTCGAGCCTTTAAAGTTTAGGACGTCGTCAAGCCACGATTTTATTCGAATTTCAATGCATTTTATAAATAGTTTACACATTTGAATCCATTTGGACACTACACTGTTAACTAGTATTTTAAAAACACAAATTGCACAAATTGTGCTTATTAGTTGCTAAAATCAGTGTAAAAATTGTTTTAAACTCATAAAAGAGCTAAAATCCTACATGTTTCGGCTTTAAACTTAAAGCCATCATCGGGGAAGAGGAACAACACAAACGACTACTGATCTTTTAATTTTCGACACGAGAAAATTGAAATCAACAGTATGGAAAAATTTAAATTAAATAAGCGGGCGCTCTCTGTTGCCAAAGAGCGAAAAACAAAACAATGAATTAACAAGGGGTTAAAAATGTATCCCATAGACTAGGTATGTTGAAAGAAAAGTTATCATTACAAATACAATCTTTTCTAATTTTGATTTCCAATGATTCCCTAATGGCGGCTTTAAATGGGTTATTGAACCTATGGATAATTCTTGCTTTATCGAAATTAATTACAGTATCATTATTTTTAGCGTAAAACCGGGAGAGTGCAGTGGATAACTTTCCAAATTTTATGTCGTTTTTTAGCAACTAATAAGCACAATTTGTGCAATTTGTGTTTTTAAAATAGTTTACACATGTTTTATTTTCATATTTTATATTATGCATGTCCATGATGGGTAAGTATTACGGTGGCCCCCAACGACTAGTTAATTTCTTGCTTAGCTCTAAGTCTTTGTGAAATCTCTAAAGTACCCTTTTCATGATTTTGGTATATAAAGTATCATTTTGACTATAATTATTGTGAAATCTCTAGCCGACGAACTCTTTGAGAATTTAATGAAACCTTTAAATTTTTGGTTTCAAAATTTTAATTTATGACTGTTCTGTTTGTTATCCCATCTTCCTCCGATAAAATGAGTGAAATCTTTTTTTAATCCCTCAACAATTTAAATCGATTTTTTTTCTCTTATATTATAATTCATTACTGTATTATGAAGTGATATTTATTGCATTAATATAAATTTCGTAGGTTTTTCCAAATGTTAGTCATAAAATTTCTTCTAAGAAAAGTTATCTTTAATTATGTTTTAAAAATTTAGGGTTTTTTTAATAGGTTTATAGGTTGTCATAGATTATTTTAATTTCTCTTTCAGACAAAATGCTTATTAAAACACAACAATACATAAAATCATTAAACATGAATGTAGAAAAAAAATCGATTGATTGATTGATACCTCATTCATACTGTAATGACACAATTTTCGTTGTAGATAAAGAAATGTTTATAAACAGAAATAATATATAAGGGTGTCCGTATTTTTTTGTCAGTTTCCTGACATCATATTTTGATTTAAGAACATTAAGTAAATTCCATATTCGTGAAGTACAACTCAAAAGATTGTTTTTCAATAACACAATAACTAATATTAAAAATCTATCAAAAAATATTGTTGAATTATGTAATAACTATCTAACTTTGTGCTTATAATTCGTTAATAAATTTTTGATAAATTTAATTAAAAAAATATTTTTTTTTTTGAAAATGGGTTATTAACAGTACCCAAAATGGACACACAGTGGTAACCAAAACAGGCATGGTCCAATTTGGGCACATACCTAAGAATCTTTCGACCCAAATAGGGTTTTATTTTTTTTTCTGTGTAATTAATAACACGCTGAGTTGAAACTTTAGGTATACGTAACTTTTTTTGTGATGTTATTAAAAAAAAAACTTTTAAATGTACCTTACGAATATGTAATATTTTGCGTCATGTAAAAAATTACAAGGTAAGGAAACCCCGACTATAATTTATGTATACTAGTAAAGCACTGCGGAGCATTCACGCTTCTTCCCTTGTACTTTTATATTTTTATATGAATTTTAATCGTTAGAAAACATTAGTGTATCAAAAGAATTTTTGTTTTTAGGTATGTTCGTAATTATATAAATACGTAGCACCTATTGTCGTCGTATGGTCCGTCCGTCCGCGCATATAACAACTCAAAAACTACTCAAACGAATGGTTTGAAATTTATATAATCTATGCAGAATTTTGTCGAGGCATTTCAAATTTTATAAAAATTTAATCAAAACTTTAGAAGATATTAATAAAAATATATTGAAAAAATTTGAATTTTAAAAAGAATCTGTGCTTTCTTGTTATAGGAGCTTCCGAGGTTTATTCGTCAAGCGACCGAGATACTTATTTTATGACAGAAATGAATCTGCAGACGGTATAATTCATTTTACAGAATTAAAAATCATCAAGATCTGAATATTTATATAACTAGCTAAAGCTATAGTACAAACACATCTCATTTGTCGCGTTTGACGTACAATTTCCAACTTGTTTGAATTTTCTTGACTCCCTGCAAGTTTGTTTAGCTTATGTAAAACTTCTCACGTGGCTTGCTTAGTGCATTGTAGTTCCTCCGACAGTTTTCGTATGCTAGTGGCTGGATTCTCCTCTTTTAGGTAGCTTTCATGACAAAAAGTAAAAAACTACCTATTGCAGACGTTCTGAGGAAAATAATTCCGGAAAATCTCGGTATATTTTCACCGACCATGATCCCCAAACTCCAAAACATCCCTCCGTTCAAATGCTGATTTATACATATCTGATATGAATATCATACGATAGCACTCGTATTTATAAACCGTTTTGGGTGAAACTAAGCGTGTGTATTAAGCTCACCAATATCTCGACAGAGTTCGTTGGTCAGCTTGGTCCGCCATCTTGTTTCAAAATGGCGGCCACTAAAAAATTTAAAACTAAAAAAGGTTTTTAAAAATTTTTGAAATTCAAATTTATTTATTGCTTAGGTATTAGGCCTTGATACAAGGATTCCTAAGCATTTTTTGTTTTGCCTCTATCTTTAAAAATGGCTTGAGATATTGAAGTTTGAAATTTTACGGTGGCTGACATTTTGAAACATGACAACAGATTAAAACAAATCAGGGATTAATTTATGAGTTTTAATGAACGGGATTTCTCGTAAATTATTATCTTTCATTGTTATCATCATTTTTGCAATCATATGCATAAAAACATATTCACATTCGTTAGCGTGAACTTCTCGCCAACCAAAAATAATTCTCCCTAAATGAAGCCAATTTGGCTGTAGTTGACTAATTTGGTGAATTTCTTATTCAAATTCAGTATTAACGAATCTTCTGTAATCGGATTCTTTGCATTTTATTAGCTTGCTGCTTTCGAGTAATATTAGCTAAAATTATAAAACGAAGATATAGGAAAGCTACCTTTTCCTCCTGGTACAGGCCGGAAGGGCTTTTTTTTCTTCAACTGGTCAAAATTCACATTTGATGGCCTGTTACTTCTGAGTTTGATTTCAAGGCTTTGCGTGCCCTTCTTATACCCTTTCAAGGGCGAATTACTTCTGTTGGTAAAACGTTGAAATTATTGAATGACACCAAGATTTGCAAACAAATTTATTCGAAAATAAAAATATTTTTTCAAGTACAATATAAAAGCAAAATTTGATACCAAAATTTCAGTGGCATTGCGGCATTTGAGGACTAAAATTAAGTGGGATATATATGTCTCACCACTCTTCAAAGGGTTAAAACGTTTGGATTTGTGTTTGAACTGTCCGGGCACTACTCTTGTCCTGGCTTCCAGCTACACGAGTTTTGAGGACAGCTTTATTGGTTTTAAGGCCTAGTTTAAAATCATGCCTTAAGATGCATGAAATATCAACATTTGTATCACTCTTTATGTGATCTAAAAATGAAACAATGTATCCTGTATGATTATAGAATATATAGAGATACATCTATCCTCTTGAGTAACATTTTATGTTCAACAATAAGAGTGAGAAAGTGCCAGCTATATGCTTTGGCATAAAAGCATTCAAAAAACGAAAATCCTTTTGATACACCCTATAATATATTGACGTTTTAGCATAAAGAAAAAAAACAGACGTTTTATAATGATGCTCATACTTCTGCTTTTTTCCCTTTTAGATATGAAGGAAGGTGCCCCGTTGGTTATAAAGGGGATTTTAAAAGGTAGTGCAGCTCATAGAAGTGGCCAAGTGTTCCCGAGAGACGAGATTGCGTTCCTGAAATACAAGGAAGAAGAAATATATGATCCATTGACTTCCATCTTCACTAAAAAAAGAAGTGTGATTCTTACAATCATGAGAGATCCGCAAAAAGGTAAAAAAAAAAAAAAATCTAGTTTTACATTAAGGTAATTTTTTAACCCATTTTAATCCAGGAGGGGGATGGGGGGGTCGTATACGACCCCTGAATTTTATTTTTTTTCCTTCGTTGAATTGTTTTATCATATATTCTAATACGAGCAAATCTTGTGTGTGTGTGGTTATATACAAATTTTATTTTAAGAACGGTTCTAACGATTTTGACGAAATTTTGTATCCTACCGTTTTGGGGTGTAGGTATGTAAAGGTTGCGCTGTGGTTATTTATACGACGGCATAATTGACTATATACGACTTTATTACTTTACCGAAATATATAAAATTCAACATATTCAAATAAACATAATTAATAAATAAATATAATGTTTAATAGCCGTCCAGCAGCCGATCTAAAATCACGATGCATCACTGGAGACTGCCGAAGAGCAAGTGTCAAAGATTCCGGTTGAATCCACCGTCAGTCTATACTTGGCAAAACTTTCCAACCGCCAAACTTTTGCCAAATGTGAGAACGCTCTTATGCTCCGCTGGAGAAACTTAAATGGATTATGCTTCCTCTTCCATTTTCAAATAAGGCGAATTAGCACAATTAGCGTCGCCACATGACTCCCCCGCCAGTCTCACACAACACGTGGGAGACGAAAACGAACTTTCCTTCCCGATCTCGTTATATAAGTTGTAGAATCAGGCTCACCATCCTCATTCAACAGAAACGCAGGTTTTAAACGATCAATATTTATGATCTTTTCCTGGTTCCCGATAGAAACCACAAAATCTTTTAGCAGTCGTTTTACGACTTTGAATGGACCTTCGTAAGTCGGTTGTAAAGATCTCTTAAAAGGACCTCTCCGTACAAATACATGGGTGCAGTTCTTTAGTTCTTTCGGAACATAGATCTTTTGCTGTCCATGCCTTAAAGGTTGACAAGGTCTCAAAGCACACATAATTTTTTGTAGTTTTGAAATATAAGTCGGTGGGTCTGAGAAGGGGCTATCCTCGTACAACTGGCCTGGAAGCCGTAGAGTCGTTCGATACGTCAGCTCAGTTGTAGATGCACCTAGGTCCGCACGTACTGTTGTCCGTAGACCCAGCAAAACCAGGGGGAGATCTTCCAACCAATCCACCCTATAGCACATTAAGGCCTGCTTTAAAGGTCGATGAAGTCGCTCCACCAAACCATTCGTTTGGGGCCTATACGAAGCAGTTCTAGCTATAACAGAGCCTAGCATTCTTGCCAGACTTTCAAAAAGTATGGACTCAAATTGTTGACCCCTATCGCATGTTATCCTCTGAGGCGTACCAAAACGGGAAACCCACGTCTGAACAAAAGCCTGAGTAACAGTTTCAGCAGTCATATCCACAATAGGTACAGCCTCTGGCCACCGGGTAAACCTATCTATCATGGTTAGGCAATATCTGAATCCACGTACTAGAGGTAAGGGACCAATGATATCTATGTGTATATGAGCAAATCTCTCGTCTGGAACGAAAAATTGCACCAAAGGAGACTTAGTATGCAGGTGTACCTTAGTCCTTTGACAGGGTATACACGCTCTACACCACACAGCAACATCTTTATTTAGCCCTGGCCAAATATATTTTGAACAGATTAGCTGCCTAGAAGCCCGTATTCCTGGATGCGACATCCCATGCATTGACTCAAACACCTTATATCTCAAGGTCTGAGGGACATAAAACCTGTTCACATCACCAGAAGTTTCACAATACAATAATGTCTTAGCATCCGGCATTTGTACTTTAGCTAAATTTCCACTAAACTCAGCCTTTCCGTCCAAAATAGCCTTTAGCTCCTCATCCTCTGTTTGCAACTTATCCCACAACTCAAAATCTGCAAGTGACGCAAATTGAATCTCATAAACTCTAGATAAACTGTCAGCAACAAAATTTCCCTTGTCTGGCAAATAACGTATATCCGTAGTAAACTGAGATATAAAGTCTAATTGCCGAAGCCTTCTAGGGGAACATTTCTCCTGTTTCTGCTGAAATGCAAAAATTAGGGGTTTGTGATCTACATACAACGTAAATACCCGAGCCTCCAACATATGCCTAAAATATTGGATCGCAGAATATGCCGCCAACAATTCCCGGTCATATGTTGAATATTTGCACTGTGTAGGGGACAACTTACGAGAGAAAAATCCAAGTGGTTTCGGACCATCGGGCGTAACTTCTTGTAACACCCCACCCATAGCAAAATCACTGCAGTCAGTTATAAGTGCAAGCTTCGCATTTTGAGAAGGGTGATAAAGCAAAGTCGCATTAGCTATAGCTTGCTTAACTTGCTCAAAACTGCTTCCTGCATCCGCATCCCACTTAATTTCTCTTTTATCCCTCTTTTTTGCTCCATTTAAGAACACATTTAGTGGTCTTAATATTTCTGCAATATGGGGTACAAAACGATGATAGTAGTTCACCATTCCCAAAAATCTCCTGAGATCGCTAACAGTTTTTGGTTCTGGAAATTCAAGTATAGCTTTCACCTTATCTTTGTGTGGAACACAGCCTTGACTATCAATAGTATGACCCAGAAAATCTATAGTTTCTTTGCCAAACTCACATTTAGATTCATTAATTATAATCCCGTAATCTCTAAACCGCTTAAAAACTTAAAACACATATAAAACGATAAACATACGTTAACATATAAAACGATAAATGCTGCATATGCTGAGCGTGAGTTTCACTCGCTATTAAGATGTCCTCGAGATACGGAAAGCAATAGTCCAAACCTCGTAATACCTCATTTATAAAGCGTTGAAACGTTTGCGCTGCAGAGCATAACCCAAAGTTTAAAAATGGAAATTCAAACAAACCAAAAGGAGTTATAATAGCAGTTTTATGGATATCGGGAGGATGAACCGGAATTTGATGATAAGCACTGACTAAATCCACTTTAGAAAATATTTTTTTACCTTTTAACATATAAGTAAAATCTTGAATGTGAGGAATGGGGTATCTGTCTTGTACAGTAATTCGGTTAAGTGCCCTGTAATCCCCAGTTGGTCTCCAATCCGAAACGCCTTTAGGGACCATATGTAATGGACTGGCCCAATTACTTTTAGATGGCCTACAGATACCTTTCCCAAGCATATAGTCAAATTCCTGCTTAGCTATCCCGAGCTGCGCTGGATGTAACCGCCGAGCTCTAGCTGTCACAGGTGGGCCAACAGTAGGGATAAAATGGATTGTATCATGTTTAACAGTTCGTTTATTCGTATTATTTAACTGGGTAATCTCTTTATACTTTTTTAGCAGTTCTATATATGCAGTGTTTCCGATGATAGTTTTAACCACCGGGACATCACACAGACTGGCGCGACCACGAGCAGAAAAGTTAGTTACAGGGTCTAATAAACGCCGCTTTTTTAAATCAACCAATAAACCAAAATATTGTAGAAAGTCAGCACCTATAATTGGTTTAGATACTTCAGCTATGATAAATGGCCATTGTAATTTACATTTCAGTCCCAAATCCAGTGTCAATAGTTTAGTACCGTAAGTACAGATTTTTGTACCATTAGCGGCATACAATGTGAAATCCCTCTTTCTAGTACTTTTAACTAAAAATGACTTCGGAAAACATGAGACATCACTGCCTGTATCTATCAAATAGCTGGATTGAGTAACCTTATCTGTAACATAAAGCCTGCGACTCAAGCCCATACGTGCAGTAGCCGTAGCTACTCCTGCGAGCGAAGGTCGTTTTTTAGTTTGTAAGCACACGGGGGTACACATTTTCGAGCCTTTTCCTTAAATCGAAAATGATACCAACATAGCCACCCCTCTCTGTGTGACCTATCCCCTGAGTTAAATGAGTTCCGCCGGTAAGATTTCCTAGGCGACTTGGGACAAGAACCCGCTTTAACCAGCTTTGAAAGTTCCTGAACCTGAAATTGTAGCTGCTCCAACTGTTTATTTTGTTGACTAAACTGAGTTTGTTCAGCCCCTCTCGATTCCAGAGAGTTAACACCAACCTGCGTACATTCACAAATCTTATCCGCCATCTCCGCTAATTTATTTAAACCCTCAGAGCTGACAGACAAAATTGTTTGCACCGATACCGGTAACCTCCGAAGCCATATATTTTTCAAAAAGTCATCGTCAACATGGCCCTCACTTAACTCTCTCATCTTACGCAATAACATTGAGGGGGACCTATCACCCAGCTCTAAATCTTCCAGCAGAGTCTTAACCTTCCGATTCTGAGAAACTTCAAATTCCGATAATAACCTCGCTTTAAGAGCACTGTACGGTTCTTCTGGGGGTTTACACACAATATCGGAAGCAAAAGATAAAGTTTCCGCATCCAAAGACGCCACCAAATGATCAAATTTAGTTTGTTCGACCGAGATTCCCGCTAACCTAAAACTAGCCTCTAGCTGTACAAAAAATAACTTTGCATTACTAGGCCAAAAATTTGGAATTTTTACCGACACTCTATTGCATCCTGTACTCCCCCCTTTCACAGTTTCACTAGGATTGTCGTCCGGCATCCCTTATACTATCAAAAAACAAACAGAAATCTCAAACTGCCGAACTAAACAACAATTTAATCCAGACTGAACGAAGGTTAAAACATCTTAACACTTAAAACAGCAATATCAACATCGAAACCATCCAACCATTGGAACCTAAAACAAGTTTAAATTATCTTAAAAGTCCTCAGAGGATACATGCAAAAGGAAATAAACAGTACGTAATCTCATACCTTAATCCTTGAAAGACATCCTAATAGACTGGACGAGAACTCATTATGAATTAATCTTTCTTTTACTCGTTTAAACCACAGCCAAAAGCGTGTATACGGGTCACCACTTGTAGGTATGTAAAGGTTGCGCTGTGGTTATTTATACGACGGCATAATTGACTATATACGACGGCATAATTGACTATATACGACTTTATTACTTTAACGAAATATATAAAATTCAACATATTCAAATAAACATAATTAATTAATAAATAAATATAATGTTTAATAGCCGTCCAGCAGCCGATCTAAAATCACGATGCATCACTGGAGACTGCCGAAGAGCAAGTGTCAAAGATTCCGGTCGAATCCACCGTCAGTCTATACTTGGCAAAACTTTCCAACCGCCAAACTTTTGCCAAATGTGAGAACGCTCTTTTGCTCCGCTGGAGAAACTTAAATGGATTATGCTTCCTCTTCCATTTTCAAATAAGGCGAATTAGCACAATTAGCGTCGCCACAGGGGCACCAGAAAACCATTGGGGGTAGGTCACATGTTCGAGAAATTGGATTAGTGGATCATTATGGGTCAGGGTCAAGCTAATTGTATCTAGAAAACGGTTCAAACGATTTTGACTAAATTTTGTATCCTACCATTTTCGGGCACGAGAAGACTATTGGGCTGGGTCATATGTTCGAGAACTTTCGATTAGTGAGTCATTTTTCGGTCAACGCGGGTCAAGTTAATTTTATCTAAAAAACGGCTCTAACGATTTTGATTAAATTTTGTACCTACGAGTTTCGGGCACGAGAAAAATCATTGGGCTAGGTCACATGTCGAGAAAATTCAATTAGTGGGTCCTTTATGAGTCACTGCTTGTCAAGCTAATTTTATCTAAAAAACGGCTCTGTCTATTTAGACAAAATTTTGCATCCTATGATTTTCGGGCACGAGAAGACTGTTGGGCTGGGCCACATGTTGGAGAAAATTCGATTAGTGGGTCATAATAAGTCAAGCTATTTTTGTTTTACAAAGGGCTCAGACGATTTGAATTAAATTGTGTATCCTACAGTTTTGGGGCACAAGAAAATCTTGGGCTACGTCACATGCTCGAAAAAATCAGATTAGTGGGTCACTGTGGGTCAAACTAATTTTATCTAAAAAACGACTCGGACTATTTTGACTAAATTTTATATCCTATGGGTTTCGGGCTGGAGAAAACAATTGGGCTTGGTCACACGTTCAAGAAAATTTGATTAGTGGGTAATTTTGATTTGAGTCATTATGGGTAAAGCTGTTTTTTATAAAATAAATGGCATTATAGTAATAATACAGAGAGAAAAATATATCGAATTTAACTGAAAGCTAATTTTGACCGAGCATAAGCTTGGTCTTCCCATCTCGTTTGCGTTATATGCGGATATCTGTTTTTTAAAGGCATGTTGACAAAAACATCTTCATAAACTTTACTGCAGTATTCAATGTGTACATAATATGTACTTTACTGCAGTACTGCAATGCAACAAAAAAGTTTTTTTCTTTTTTTCGGATTTACATAGAGCAAGATTCGAAGGCATTGGCCACTTAATTATTACAGAGGCTGGTCGCACGTTTTTTAGACGAGTTTTTTTTGGTGTAATAAAAAATCGTCTACACAGAGAAAGTACTTTTCACAACTAATATGTTTTTGAAAGTATAAGTTCCCGTTTGGCAACTGAAATTATTGTTTACAAGCAAAATGGTGCTTTTAAAGAACCGATGGATGGGAAGCTTAATTTCTGCACTCTCCGAAGAGAATTATTCGTACTCGCTTATTAAAAAACGCTGTCAAAGACATGTTTTTATTTTCTATATTTAAAACCACAGTAGGTAATATTGTCAATTAAAGAGTTGAAAAAACGTAAATGTCTGGCTTCAAGTGGAAAAAAATTTCCAAAAATGTACCCAAGAACAAAAAATAATTCTTCGAATATTGTGAAGCTAAGATTTTTTAAGTTAAAAGAAAATCCTCCAAGTCAAAGAACTGTGGCTAAATCGTTAAAATGCCCAGTGTCAACTGTTAACAAAATCATTAACACTGATTTGAATTTTAAAAAGGCCAAAAAATCACAATGATCCTCGTCTTTCTCCACGACACAGCGCCGAACGTAGAGCACGATGCAGAATTCTTTATGAGAAGCATTTATTTCGAAGAAAGAGAAACATGTTGTTACAATAGTTGAATTTTGGGTCTATTTAAATGATTGTATTAAAAAGAGATCTATTTATTATCAATGAGGAGTCAAAAATCTTAAAACGTGGTTCAGTGCATCTAAACAATGTTTTGGCAGAGGATTTATGATTGTTGCCGACTTTGCTTACAACGGCTAATTAAAAATAAAGAGAGTGGAGAAATATGTTAAGATCTCACACATCCTATCAGGAACACAAAGGTACAAAATTCCCCATTTTGGTGTCAAAATCTCCAATCTGGCAACACTGTTCCTGGCCGATAGGAGGCAAGCTTCAACCATAGACATCTAATAATTTCTATTAGATATCTATGGCTTCAACACTAGAGGGTAGAAATCTTACGTAACAGGGTAGAGATCCTAACATTCTGGGTCACTATTAGAGGGCGAGAGTATAACACAAGTTTCCCTCGTGTATTGTTCTAATTTATGTAAATATATTATTTATGGTTATTATTAACAAAAGTTTTATTATATATTAAAGAGTAATTATTTCGGAACTCTTTAAATCAAAATGAATGACGCTTTTAATAGTTGTTAAATATGGATATATTTTCAAAGAGAGAACTTTAAAGTCATTATTCTGAATGTGATTTTAGAGCATTGTACACAAGTTACTTAAACTTTTCAATATTTTTTTAATGAAAGTTTTAGAATATGTAGTGTATGGTATAAGCTTTATAAAGTAAGCTTAAATTTAAATCTTTTTTTTTTGGTTGAAAAAAAAAATCTTGGGGTTACATTGTTAAAAATTAAAAAAAATTACAGTTGCAAGATAGTTTTGTTTTAAAAACATAAAAATGTTATGAAAAGATTTATTTATCTTCAGTGCAAGCACAATACTCTCAAGTATAATAACATACCAAACATTTTGTTTTACATGCAGAAATGTTTTTGTAATAATGCGCGTACCCTGCGATTGAAATTTTCTGCTCGACAAGTTTTATATATATACCGCAAACCAGGCCCCTACCTACCGGGCATGAGTGCCTAGCTTGACGAGTTAGTACCTGGGCGCGGGACGATTTTCGCCTGATCACAGCATGGCTGTGATACACCTGACAAAAGCTTTGTTGGCATCGCTGCAGTGCCTCTAGTGGTCTGCCGCAATCTTCTTTGTTTGCCGGTTCATGGTTTCTATTCAACATTGTTGAATTGGCAGATTAAAAAAAAAAAAAAGCATAACTGCTCGACAAAACTCCCATAAAAACTCATTTTCCCATTATGATCTAATATATATATATATGAAAGAAAAGAAGAAACGTGTATCTATTACTTTAAAATTTGTGTTTTTGTATTGTAATATATACATTTTAATATATAAATTGACAAAAATGGTCAATTTGTTATTGACCTTTCGACATTTTAAGAACCCTAAGTCCCCTTACACAATTTTATGCAATAAATATTTGGTTAAAGTGTCTTTTTTTATCAGTTTTAGGTTTGGACAGTGTAAACAGAGAAGTTTTGAACGTTCCGGATATCAGAGTTCCCAATCCAACGCCATGTCCTACGGACACTTCTGCGCGTTACTCGAATCGGTGTTTTCAGCGAGAAGAGATATTACCAAAAAGAGGTGAGAATTTTGAGGTGAAAAGGACAATGGTGCATACATCGTGCAAGAACTCTCTTGTGATTGAACATGAAGTGACCCTTTACAGAGATTCCAAGCGGTTTGATTTTGGCATCCTCTTGGGACGGTATGTAGCCTCAGGACGTGCCTACGTCAAAGACATCAGGCCAGATGGACCAGCGCATAAATCGGGAGTTATAAAGAAATATGACATAATACTAGAGGTAATTTCTTATCTGTCTTTCTGAATATTAGTACTTGTAAAATAGACCAAAAATTGAGTAATAGACGACAGCTGGTGGCCATTCACGAAAATTTGTGAAGAACTTCGTTTTGGTACTAGAAATGAAGATACGATGAGTCCCCAAAAAATAATTATTTTACCAGGCTTTTGGGGACGTTTTAACTCTGGGAGGGGAGAACTTAACTTTTTTTTAAAAGTAGGTCAAGTAGTGTATCGTTTATTATGTTTTTTTATTATTATTCTGAATCGAATGGCACCCTCCGCAAGTCGATACGACCATTTTTTACAAAGTTACGGAAGGTTTTACGAATAAAAAGTCGAAAATTATGCTTTAGTGCAGGCAAAGTGGTTGTAAACAAAAATTTGGGAAGAACTTCGTTTCGGCGCTAGAAATGAAAATCCGATGAGTCCCCCAAAATAAAGTTGCTTTACTATGATTTGGGAATCAAAAGGAGGCAATTAACTCGGTGGAGGGGGGAAAGAACTCAACTTTGTTTATAAAAAAGATAGGTCGAGTGGGGCAGTGTTTACCATGTTATTTTTTAATTCTGAATCGAATGACATCATTCCAAAATCGATACAATCAATTGTTATAAAGTTACAACACGTTTTATGAATAAAAAGTCCAAAATTATACTTTATAAGAGCACAACTTTATTACATTTACAACCCCAAAAACATACTAAAACAACTTCATTTTATTGGGGATCTTCATTTCTAGTACCAAAACGAAATTCTTCCCAAATTTTGGTTAAGGCTGTATTCAAAAAACTATTTTTCCACGCTCAACAACTCAAAAATTTTGAGACACATTCTGAGACTCATTTTTAAAAATAAAAACATGAAACTTGGCGGCGTGATTTATGAAGAGATTTATAAGGGACCCATGTTTTTATTTTTCGTTCAATTAATTAGAAATTGATTTACAAACAATTATTTTCACAGTACGATATATATTTTTTTTGTTTCCTGCGCAATCGGTTTAGGAAATTCTGTTCAAAATGTCCACTTTGACAGCATTTTTTGAAATATATTCTGCCTTTATCAAAAAAATCGACCAATACAGACATTATAAAGTTTATGAATAAGAGAACCTGCCAATCGGATGCATTTTAGAGCAAAAATGAATTTAAAAATGTGTCTCAAAATAAGCAGTTTGGATGTGAATACACCCTTAATGGCCATCCAGTTGTGTCTGGAAAACCCTATTTTACCTATGTGTGATAATCTATTGTTGACAGAAAATTCCCAAAACATAAGTTATGTAAAAAATAAATAAATAAACCTTTTAAAAACTAAATATATATGCTCTCAAAATTTCAAATGATGATTTTAAGGATGTTGGGCAGTTCAGATCTCAAATTTTCCTCGCTAATGTAACCTTCCTCGTACCTATGTAGGCGGGGAACACATTCGTATTTTTAAAATATCTCTTCGAGAAATTAATATTTTTAACTTCTTTTTTCTGTGTAACCTTCTTAAAGAGGATGTCTCTTTCTTTTTTAAGTTGTCAAAATATTTCTAAAACACATACTTAGTTTATAATTTGATGTGTCTTTCAATCTTAGCGAAGCTGGCGAGCTGTGAGTAAGATTTTAACACTTCAAATATAATTAAGTATATATTTTAGAAATATTTTGACAGCTTATTTAAAAAAATAAAAAAGACATTCTTTATAAAGGTACATTTTATAGTACATAGAAAAAAGAAGTTAAAAATATTACTTTCCTGAGGAGTTATTTTAAAAATACAAATGCATCCACGCCCATAGATTTAACATTAGCAAGGTTAATTTGAAATTTCACTGACCAATACCCTTAAAATGATATTGCACACTAAAATAGCCTAACTCAAAAATGAAAGTTTATATGAAAAAGAACTTAAAGTATTTTCAAGCATAAACGCAAGTTCTTATTTATTTATTTCTTTGAAGCAACAGAGATGCTTATTACTTCCCTCGCCTGAAAAAAAAAAAGTCATGTAATTTTTGACAAAACAGAAATTGATATCAAATTAAATTTTTCGGCAGAGCTGAAATTACGCTGGAAATTAATGAATGTAACAAAGGATCTGAATTATCACTTAGTACACAGCGTATACAACGAACAAAGTGAAAAAATGTCCAGACTAAGGATCAAATCCGGAACCCTTGATATATCACGCACCCATGCTCTACCATCTGAGCTATCCGGACGACATCCAGTCTAGCATTTTATCACTCAAATGGTAGAGAATGGGTGCATGATACCAAGGGTTCCTGATTCGATTCCCGGTCTGGCCATTTTTTCACTCTGTTGGTTGTACGCTGTTTAGTAAGTGATAATTCACATCCTTTGTTATATACAGAAATTGATTTTTCACACACAAAAAAAAAAAAAAAAAAAACTGGAAGCTTCTATTATGCTGGTCCAAGATTTCAGCTCTATCCGAGAAAATATTTTTGAATTATGTTTAAAAATCATCGGCACAACAATTTGGGGGACCATTTATCATTGAAAAAAAAATTAATAAATGTAACAGTCGTCAGCGTTTTGTAGAACATTTAAATAATTTATTTATATTTTTTCTAACACAAATAATACATCCTATTGAAAAGTAATTATAAAATTTGGATTAAATCCTTAAAGTAATTATTTATATTTGGACGACCCCCCACTAACAATATCGAAGCCAAATTGACAGTGCTGAGAATCGGACCTTAATTTTGCGCTTGAAACAATTTTAATCAATTTAAATTTTGTTCTAAACCGTATAATAAGATGGTTAAATTTGATTAAATATACATATAAATGTATATGATAAAACTGTAGTTGCAAAGTGTATTTATTTATGTTAAACTTACTTAAACTAGTTCAGTGTGAAGAGTAGAGAAAGTTTTTCCTTAAAGAGTATATTTACCTTAAAAGCGGATATTTTGAAATTTCATTGTGTCGCCAACCGACGATAAATTGCAAACCTCCCCCCCCCCCCCCAAAAAAAAAAAAAAAAAAAAAAAAATTTTACGGCAGCTATATCGAGGTTCCGCAGGAGATTTTTTTTTTTTACAGGCATATATAAACTCATGACGAGAATATTCTGTATTTTTTTTTTTCTGAGTATGCGCTTATAGAGACTTTCCTTGTGAGTGCTGGAAAACGCTTGAATTACATATAATTCAAATTATCGTAACTCAGTGAGTTTTGACATAGAAGAATGGGGTTTTTACTGATTAAAGCATAGATAAAGTATTTCCAAATTAAATTTATATGGGATCGTGTCAGAGATCGTATAATTCGCCAAAACAAGTTTTTGACGCAAATGGATTTTCGTATGATGAACAATACTTGAAACATTTTTGGAATTGGAACCATATACCTCTAAAACTAACGCTTTATTAATGCGCTGCTGTTCAACGATAAGATTAGTTCTTATACTGCTCATGCAAAGCTTATCTGATTTTTTTTTTCTATTGAACAGGTTAATGGGGAGTCGGTGAACAAAAATGTGGAATACTCGGTGCTCGAACTCTTCACCCAAGCAGACGATAAAGTGGATCTCCTCATTCGCAAAGTTTCCCGTAAAAAATCGAGTGAAAATCAAACAAAAGTTAAAAGAATACATTAATAGATGACAAATCTATCTAACAAGTCAGAGAAAGCTCTTCTTTCTCAAAAATTTGCAGTAAAAGAAAGAATATTCAAATATTCCTCACTGCAATAATTGTTTTAACAAGTCATCAGCTACGTTACATCTCCTGATTTTACTTTTTCTATTGAGCAGGTTAATGGCGACTCTGTGAACAAGAATGTAGAATACTCGGTGCTCGAACTCTTTACCCAAGCAGACGATAAAGTGGATCTCCTCATTCGCAAAGTTTCCCGTAAAGAATCGTTTGAAAATCAAACGAAAGTTAAAAGAATACATTAATAGGTTTCAAATCTATCTAACAAGTCGGAGAAAGCTCTTCTTTCTCAAAAAATTGCAGTAACAGAAAGAATATTCAAATATTCATCACTGCAAAAATTGTTTTAACAAGTCATCAGCTATGTTACATCTCCTCATTCATCATGTATAAATTATTCTGTAAAAAAAAAAATAAAAATTCTTGTTGTTTAACCTTTGTCTACTTTGAAATATATAAGTGATTAAAAAAAAAATCTGTTATATAATGAGTTTTTTCAATTGTGGACCACGACCACATGAAAAGTTCAATTTTTTGAAGCATCAGAGTAACCTGTTGCTTTTTATTGCCGGTAAAACGTCGTGTGATTGAATATAAAATAATCGCGATTATTGAAAGAAACAATTGATGTGCCTGCTTTTTGTATATTAAAATACATAACAGATTCATTTCTTTTTGCTATTTATCAGAAAAGAAAATAAAACGCTAACAACTTTTGCATCACTCCACTGGGTATAGTAAGTTTAAGTTGAATAAGGATTATGGAAGGATAATTGTGAACTATTAATTACAATTATTACAAAAGGTTGTATTGCATGTAAGTATATATATCTTATAAGGGTGTTTATAAACTATATATAATAATTGTAAGTAGTAAAATATATACTTACTAGTGTAAATGCCCGTCCTAGGACGGTGGGTAGAAATCGTGGTTTTAAATTTGAAATAATTGATAAGAATATTCATATACTAGCTAACCCGCCCGGCGTTGCCCGGGCCCGAGATAATTACAATCTCAGAGAAAGGCGTTAACCCCCTCCCTCCCTCCCCATACCTGCAAATATAATGAATAATTTGTTCAACAGAACCACCATCACCTACATTAACGCAATCATTAAAAAAATAATTACATTTTTCTGATAATTAGAACATAACGAAGACGCTACGCTAAAATAGCCGACATATCACACCCCTTCCCGACCTCAAATTCAAATCTATATCTTAATTAGTTACCTAAATTTTTGTTCATTAGTAAAACTTGGCAATTATTTCCTTTTATTTTCGCAAACTAAATGGAGGTATCGGCCCGAGAAACAGATCTCTTTGTAGTTCAGTTTTTAATGAAAGCAGATCCCTGTTTGAAACTTTCTGGGATTGTTTTCACTGGCGCCGACAGATTTTTGGCAGTTTCTTGCATAAATTAAAAAAAAAATTACCGACCGAATTTTTCAAAAATCACATAGTCAGATGCAGAATATTTTTTTACATATATTCAGAATCAAATTGATATCTCAATTAGTTTTCTTAAAATTCGCTAATTAGTAAAATAATTTTGAATTCGTTCATTTCCGCTTGCAAATCCAATGCGCCGGTTCGTTTCTTTCGCCATTTTGATTTAAAAGATGTCATTTTAGAAGCGATGGTTAATGACAATCTAATTAATATCTAGGCTAATTATCAAAATATTAAAATTCTGAGGATCAGGTGCACCAAGAGAGGGTTTGGACTACCTAAATCTAAATTTACAGACTTCTAGATGCGCTAAATTTTCCTTAGCCATCGCCAACAGACACACATACACACAGAGCGAAACTTTATTTTATTAGTATAGACTATTAATCGACAATAACGTTTCATGTCAGTTTTCCTTAAGTTCAATACCTTATTAATGTATGCGCCTCTGGGGTTTTAACAACAAAGGATCAGGGTCCATAAACCGTGTTTTTGACCCATGAAATAAAGACTAAAATTAGATTTTGTTATACTTAATTATTTCATTTTTTAATATTAGATGGTTTGTCCTGTACGATTTCAACAATAGTTTTTGTATTTTGTTCTGATTTATGTGACTTACACAAGCTCAAAGTTCGTATTATTTGTAGTTTTTGATGAAAAATACGCAATTTCTCCTCATTTTACCTCAATTATTCATATGAGCGCAATCGTGCAACACTTTCTTCTTTACATATATATTATAAAATACATCAAAATGTACAATATATGTAAAAATAAAAGTGTTGCGCTCATAGTAAAATATTAAAAAATATATTTAAAATTGAGGTAAAATGAGGAGAAATTGCGTATTTTTTATCAAAAACTAGGAATAATACGAATTTTGAGCTTGTGTAAGTCATATAAATCTGAGCAAAATGCAAAAACTATTGTTGAAATCTCACAGGATAAACCTTCTAATATTGAAAAGTGAAACCATTTAAGTCAGTATAACAAAATCGAATTTTAGTCTTATTTCATGGGCCAAAAACACGGCTTATGGACCCTGATCCTTTGCTGATGATAAAACAGAGGGAAATTACAGATCTGTTTTAATTAATAAAGGAAAACAGGTATAGATTGAATGCAATATCAGTACAAATAGCTTTTACTGACTTGTATTGCAAGAAATATAAACATCTGAATTTTGTTTAAAACAAAATCTGAAATCTTTGTCAATTCTTCACTAAGAATGAGCTCTGGAGACCTGAACATTTGTCGAAATTCTAATATAGATGCATACACACACGTATATATGTGAAATAGATTTAACCCCTTAATCGTCGCGCCCGATGCATTCACGGGCAGTGTAGGCTACTTTTTTAAAATTCAGATTGTTTGATTCCCACCAGTTTTTTAAAATAGTGTAATTGGCTTTATGCTCGCATTATTTTATCTGCATTTACTTAAAAAAATTGGTGGCAATCAAGCAATCTGAATTTTAAAAAAGTAATCTACGCTTATCGGACGATTAAAGGGTTAAAAATAACAAAAACGAATTCGGAGAACCTCAAAATGTTAAAATATACCAATATTTCCATAATAGGGTTTTTATCTGGATTCAATACGTTCGTCAAACTCGTAATGACGTTATATATTCACCTGCTAACGTCATATGCACCTGCTTTCTGTATACTTACTCATATTTATGCTCCTTGTATTATTTAGAAGTCTTTGAAAATATCTGTTATACTTCCAATATGACGTTATAGTCGTCGTCTTTTTCATTCTTGAAAATTTTTATTTCATTTTCATTTATCACGTGGAAATCTTTCAATATAGAAAATTAATTGTTATGGAAATAATTTTATTGTATATTTTTAATTGTTGGAAGCTGATGTAACGAAAAATGTTTAAATTTGACAGAAAATTGCTGTTAGGTGGATGGGTTCTGCCCGGAATCGTCACCTCACTTGTGTATTATATAAAAAGATAGCAATATATCCATGTAAGGGAAGGATATATGTTGATAATACATTTATGTGTACAGAGTATTTGGCATAAAGCTAATTTTAAGAATTAAAATTTTATTTATTAATCTCAGCCACTCTGGCGTGTACATTCAGCATACTCTGCCGCGCATGCGCGGCAGCGTATTACAGCTTATTTTACTGTTTATCACTGTTAATTTTACGGTATAATACTGGCAGCTGGGGTGCCAGTATTATACTGTAAAATCAACACTTTTTTTTTTACAGTGTAGAGGGACTAAATTATCTTTCAAATTTCTTCAAAAAGGTTTTTACGAATTTATACTGGATAACAAGATATTTCTACTGTATTTCAAACTGAAATTACCATATACAAAATTCTACTTATTCTACTTTACTAGCCACCTCTGGCGACCAGTTTGGTCTCCCTTTAGCATTTTAAGCATGTAACAATGAAATTGTACAAACAAATGCATTGTAACATGTTACTTTTATTCATAATTTACTCGTTTGATCTTTCTCCGAATCGGAAGATTCTAATAGAGAAATCAAGAACTCTTTACGACCATGGCTGCATTCGTATCTTTTATACTTACCCATCATACGTTGTATAGGGTAAGTCTTGTAATCGTTTTGAAAATCAAAAAAAAATATTTGACGGATTTTCACGTTTCAGACACTGCAGATTCCGTAAAACATATTTTTAGAAAAAAAAATTTTATCGTCCATCTGTGTGTGTGTGTGTCTGTAAACGCTCTATCTCCCGAACAAATTGAGATAGAGACTTGAAATTTGGTATGTACTTATAGTATGTAATAATGGGAAGAAGCTTATTGAATTTCAGTAACCTCGTTTATCTGGAACTATTTTTTCGGACTCTCGAAATAGTCGTTCTGATAAAAGGCATATGAAAATTTTCGAAATTGTTTATTTTAAGGAGTGAATATAAAAGACAATAAAAAACATAAATGTTACATAAAGAATGAAGTCGATCGGATAATGAGTTGCCGAGATATTTGTAATCCTATTTTCCACACTCTTTGATTTTTCCTGACCCTGTATTTCATTCAGATTTCAATTCAAAAATATATATTAATTGGAAATGAGACGTTTAATCGGACGCAGTAAACCGTTAGTTAATAATATTATCAATTTTGGAGTTCTAAGGATGTTTCTTTTACGCAATTCTGTAATAGAATATTTAAAGTTTATGACGTCATCAAGTCACGATTGTATTCGAATTGCAATGCATTTTATAAATAGTTTACACATTTTTTTTATTTTCATATTTTATATTTATGCATATCCATGATGGGTAAGTATTACGGTGGCCCACAACGACTAGTTTTGGTATGTATTTCATCTTTCTTGACAAAAATCCGCTTAATTAAATTAGGCATTTATGCTTCATGTCCATTTGCTTAATAGTTGCAGTATGTTCGCTAATGCAGGAATTTTTAAATCTTTTAGGTAATTTTCCATAATTGGATCCACTGCAAATTGGCGTATTTTAGCTAATACGATTTTGTGCAGTGAAGTGTTTTTTGTGAAAATTCTATAAGAATATCTACATTTACATTAAATCATATTGTTGCTAATATATTTTTTGCTTCACGCTAACCATGGTCATAGACTCGCTTACTGAAGATTAGAAAATCTATCATTATTCTCATCCAATCGTTTTGGATAATGTGTCATAATCTCGCTGCATACTAATTGGCGTATTTTAGTGAGCATGGTTTGGTGAAACATAAAACTTTTTGAAGCCATTTATGATAATAACATTCCCTTTGAACCATATACTTACTATCAGTTTCACTTTTGAAACTTGGCGTGCAATCTGATTAAAATTCACCGACTTTCTTCTAGATGCCGATCTCTGTGATAGAGATAAAATTACCATACAAAATATATATCTTAGCTGAAAGCTGTCAATCTGATGTTATGTGTTTAATAAATATGTACTAAATTATTGTTTTGTAATATTTTACTTTGATTCTATTATACCATTTACCCCTTTTAACGATATTATGTATTTAATAAATGTATGTTAAATGACTTTTGAACGCCATTGGCCATTGACAATGGGTAAATATGATTCGTGATTAACAATCATTTTTGATGATGCATTTTCTGGGCACAAATAATACGTAAGTGCCAAATTAACTGGACATTTGGTTTGATTCATTAAATTTTATTAGAGTTAATTTGTTTACATTTGACGTCGCGCGATTTTTACACCATACAGCACTGCAAAATTTATCGAGGGAAAACTTGCTTTTCAAATGATTACCCTCATGGTTTAATATTTTTAGTGCTCATGATGAATGAATCTGCTGTGTTTTACTTTGATGGAATAAGATATTAGGCTGTCAACCTAATTTTAATTGAAGTTATCTCAGAATATATACATATTTAAATGTAACTCATCTCTCAAACATTAATTATTTTTGAACGATCTTTCTAAAAATGTAACTTTTATGCAGTTTTATTATTTGAAGAAACATTTTTGAGTAAAAATGGCCAACTCGCATATGCAAAGCGAAGCTGTCAGCCCGTAACTGTTCGTGACACTAGTGCACTTGAACTATTATAACACAGTCTACATGAAATTTCATCACAAAGTAAACAGCATAGTTTAAGTATGCTGTATTAAACAAAAATAAACTAAAATACAACATATTACTTCAAGTTTTGATGGGGAGAATATGAATGACTATTTTCACGATACAATGGTTAAAAACCTATAGAGTTGGGTGAGACTTATAAAAGCAAACCATGGTTAAAATACATATGAAACTAACAGCTCATACCTGATAAACAATTTCTTTTATGGGATTTCTTTTAAGGCGGTATTCATAAAAAATATTTTTCCACGCTTAACAACTCAAAATTTTGAGACACATTTTCAGACTCATTTTTAAAAGTAAAAACATGAAACTTGGCGGCGTGATTTATGAAGAGATTTATAAGGGACCATGTTTTTATTTTTCGTTCAATTAATTAGAAATTGATTTACAAACAATTATTTTCACAGTACGATAATTTTTTTTTTGTTTGTTTCCAGCGCTATCGCTTCGGGAAATTCGGTTCAAAATGTCCACTTTATCAGACAGACAGACAGCGCCCACCCTAGGGACCAGCTTTTGGCTAATGGCCAGGACGAACCCCTAAGCCTAGGGAGGGAAAAATATTACTATCCGGCGCTAGCTACAATAATTACAAGTTAAACTACAATTTTTACAAAGTATAAACGTTACCCAATTTTGCCACAAGGCTGGGCGAACGTTAAAATTATTACAATAATTGATATTTTGCATAAACTTTAATTTTAGTTATTTATATAGCATTTTGAGATTAAAATTATGATGACAATTATTTGTAGTCGTACATTTTGAATGCATTAGTACGTATACAATAACCTTTAGAGGTATAATATATTTTTAAATATGATTACAATATATAATTACAATATAAAATTCAAACAATTTTATTTACACACAATAACATTTTGAAATACACTATATACAGTGGCCCCTCACCCACACGCGACACACGGCAAACAAACCCCATCACCAGAAACCCCCCCAAAAAAGTAACACCCGTACTCAAATGTAAAAATAAAAACTTTTCCTTTTTTTTTTCTTTTTTTTTCCCCCTAAAATCCTCTATACTGTTTAAAACAGTGGTACGAAAAAGCAACCACCGAACATCGCGCATAAGTGAGAGGCCACTGTATTTACAATTTGGTACTGATACAATACATAAAACAAACTTTTATTTATTTATTTATTTATTTATTTATTTTTACTATAAGAGGAATTTGTATTTAATAAATGAATATTTTTGATTTAAGATATTATAATTTTCGTAAAGTTGAAATAGTTGCTTTTTATCAGATAATATATCTAGAATATTGTCAAGAGTTGTTTTAGTTTCATTATATGTGAATTTATACTTCATAAATTTACATTTGTCAAATAAATAATGTAGTGGGTCATCTCTCTGACCACACTGACATAAGTCATCATCTCTTTTGCCAATTCTATGTAAGAATGTAGGAAAACTTCCACATCCACTGAGGAAGTAGAGTGAGACTTTATCTTTACATATATAAGTGAGCATTGAACCTTTGGAATAATACTATGAGTAAACCTGCCGCACCCTGAGGAGTCCCAGTTGTGCTGCCACCTGTCCAGCAATTGCAATTTAATAAGCTTATTAAGTAAAGAGCATGGAAGTTTAACTTCCTTGCTTACTGGCAAGTTGCAGTACTGTGCGGCCTGGTACGCCAGCTTGTCCGCCAGTTCGTTGCCCACAATACCCACGTGTCCTTTCACCCACGTGATATAGAAAATTTTATTTTTATTTTCTTTTAGTAATTTATGAAGGTCAAATATTTGTTTATATTTAGGGAACATATTGTTTAATGCTAATACTGTTGATTTGCTGTCTGAAAAAATTTGGGTTATTTTTTGATTTGTTGAGATAGCCCATTTTTTCGAGTTAATAACTGCTGAAAATTCAGCTTGAAAGACTGTGTTGTTATTTTGAATTTTGCAAGATTGTTTTTTAATTTTAATTTGATCTTTAAAGGCCACATAAGCATATGCTGTTTTGTTATCTGTTTTAGAACCATCAGTATAGATCTGTGTTATGTTAGGTTTGTTTATGTTTACATCCGTCAAAATTAAATTGTTAATATATATTTCAGGATTTGTTTGAAATTTATAGACTTGTTTTTCAATTTTGTTACATTCTAATATTTGATTGTTAAATATTAAGATGTCTTTATTATTTTTAATTTTGTATTTAAGATTTTTTGCTTATAATGTAAATAATAACGGTGGAATGCCCAGGAGCACCTGAAGTGTGTGCGTCGATACATTCTTATAACATTTTGTTATTGATGTTAAGCAAATTCTTTGTATTGATTGTAAGTTTCTTTTATCAATTATTCTCAGATTATTGTAACAAACTTCCGAGCCGTAATCGATAATTTTCTCGAGGACAGTAAGGTACCATTCTCGAAGAAAATCTCGTCTTACCCTCCATGTCGTTGAAAAAACTCTTTTAATGGATGATGTTAATGATAAAATTTTACTTTTGATATTTAATATATGTGTATGCCAAGTTAGATTACTTTCATAGTGGATACCTAATAATTTAAGTGTTTCAACACGTTTAATTTTAATGTTATTTAGTTTAATTTGAGGTTCTCTGTTCCTTAAAATGTTTTTACCCAGCATTATATATACCGTTTTGTCTGTCGATATTTTAAGTTTTAGTTTTGTACAGATATTACTAAACAGCGATATCATTTTATTTGATTTATCTTCAAGTTCTCGTCGGCTATTTGCCGCTATGATCATATTAAAATCATCACAAAAAGCTTTTAAGTTATGGAATTTTTCAGAATATGTGATTAATATTATGTTCGCTATAAGCAGCCAGAGCAGGGGACCAAGACATGAACCCTGCGGGCAACCTTGGTATGTTTCTCTTTGTGTGTTAATACTCTGATAGTCTATTATAATTTTTCTATTAGTTAAAAATGTTAGTAATATATTTTTCAGGTATTGTGGAATGGGTAGTTTTTGTATTGTTTTGCCGAGGATAGTCCAATTTATATTGTCAAATGCACCCTGTATATCAAAAGATACCAAGATGCAATATATGTTATACTGTAATTTTTTATGAATTTCATCGTTTACGGCTTGTAATAATTGAATAGTGTTTCGTCCCTCTCTGAAGCCAAATTGTTGTTCATGGAAGTGATTGTTAATTTCAAGGTAATGTATTATTCTGTGTTTAATTAATCTCTCCATTATCTTTTCCAGCATCGGGAGAAGGCAAATTGGACGATAGGATGAATGGAGCTTTGGGTCTTTATTGTTTTTTGCAAAGAAGATAACCTGATTTGGCCTTTTCTGATTTGATATGTTTTTTATATAGTGCTCTTTCTTTCTTTAGTAGTATTTTCCATTTAGTATCACCTGTTCGTTTAAATCTCCTATTTAATGCGGCTATTTTGTTTCTGTGGGACTTCAGAGAGGCGTTCCACCATGTAAATGTTGGATATAGTTTTAATTGTTTCTTTTTGAGAGTGGAATTACATGTTTCTAAAATATTATTGTTAAAGGTATCTAGCCAGTTCTCTAATTCTTGCGTTGTTATTATAATGTCAAGTTCATTTTGTAAGTCAGATACATATTTCTTAAAATTTTTGTTAAATTTTTTAAAAGTTGTATATTTGGTTTTAAATCTACCTAATTTTATGTAGTTAATTGAAAGTGCTATAGAAAATCGAATGTACCTGTGGTCTGACTTTGTGGTCATATTTTCTACGTCCACATACCACGTCTGGATTCTTTCAGAAATGTCCTGAGAGCACAACGTCACATCCGGATTAGTGGCACAGGGATTGTCAATTTGTCCAATGAATGATGCTGGTGCTTCAGAATCATTTATAAGAATCAGTTCTCTTGCCAATAGCAGGTATGTCAATATTGATCCCCTCTCATCCTCTTTTTGATAACCCAGGAGTGCCAAGTGGGCGTTAAGGTCTGCACCCAGTATCAGGTTTGTCATTGGGTTAAACTGATCTAACCGTTTCATATCCTCAATCAGGTTACTTTTTGGTTTAGAATACAATGATCCCACTGTGAGTCTTCCTGTTGTTGTAGTAATATTGACGAACACTGCATTTTCGTCTGAGTAAGTGTGGATGGCTGGAACATCCGGTCTAGTTATCACAACTGCAGTTGTTTGATTTTTGGATGTAAAGACTTTCCATGCTGTTGATGGAATACCCCAAACTTTGTTTTTGATGTGGTAATAGTCTTGGATTAGTAATATTGTAATTTTATTTTCATTGGCAAAGCCCCAGAGATGGTCTGTAGCTGCTTGACTGTTTTGTAGATTAATTTGTAGACATTCTAAATTTTCACTAAAAGGTGCTATTGTTGGTGTATGTTGAGATTGTATATCTTCTTTATTTAAAATATTGAATTGGAAATGCTATTTTTAACGAAGTTATTTCTATTGTAGAGATGATATTGATATATGGGACATTGACTTGTGTTTGATGCATGATGAAAGTCATTTTCTGTATCTTTACAGTTTACACATAATGTGTTCTGTTGGATTGTGTTTTACTTTACACTTGTCAGAATTGTGAGACTTCGTGCAGTACATACATGCTCTTGGATATTGACATCTATTTGATACATGGCCGTATCTCTGACAGTATCCACAACGTATTACTGGGCGATATTGTTCAATCCTACACGAGTTGAAACCAATAAGGAGTTTTCCTTTATTCAGTAGGTAATTGGCTATGTTGGCTTCCACACTTAGAACAAGTTGATATGTTTTAGATGTTTTTCTTTGAATGACTTTAAAAATAGTTATTGGTGTATTCATGTTTCGATCTTCTATTATTGCTTGTGTTATTTCTTCTTGTTCTGTAATGTTAGGAATGCCAAGTATTATAATTTTCTTCGTGTTATATGGAGTATATTGAGTTTCTATAACATCTTTCAATGCTTCAACTTTGTCAATGAAGGTCCAAAGTGCTTTTGTTTCTTCTGGGCTGTCAGATTGTATTATCAGAAGATTTTTATCACGTGCTGGACTGCATACAATATGTGGAAGATCTTTATTTTCTTTAACTTTTCTATTCAAAATATCTTTTATTGTTGCCATTGCCATTGTCGTGTTTGGCTTCTTGTGTAATAATACTGCAGCTTTAGAGATTCCTATTTTATTCTTTTTTGGGATATTTTCCTTCATTGACTGCTGCAATACTTCTGAGTAACTAGTTTGGGATATGTCTATTTTTGCTTGTTCTATAAGTGAGTACTCTTCCGTCTGGTCCATTTTTTCCAATATTTTGTTCGTCTTTGTTTCTATGTTTTCCAGAGTTTCTTGAAGTTCTTCTATTGATGCAATGCCCGTACTTATTGATAACCTCTGTGGTTTTGGTTTTTCTGATTTTAATTCCTGAATTTCGCAGAGTAGTTGCTATATCGTTTGATCTCTTTCTTTTACTAACTTTTGAAGATCTTTCCCTACCTGCTCAAGGAGTTTTACATCTGTTAAGAGATTGTTTATTTTCGCATTTTCTTGGATGAGTTTAGCTATTTGTTCATCTTTTGAGATCAATGATTCTTTTAATTTTTTATTTTCTTCTTGTGTCTTTCCGATTCCTTCTAATTGTTGATTTATTAGTTGAGCCTCGTTTTCGGTTTTATCCTGTTGATTCTATCTTTGTGTTGTAGAGCCCTGTTTTAATTTCTCCAGCATTTTATTTAATACTAGCTGACCTGCCCAGCGTTGCCCGAGCCCGTGTAATAAACTGAAATCTTTTAAAAAATGAAACTCTGGCCAAGGTTTCCGATGGCTTCGACACCGTATACCGGGCACGCTCGCACGCTCCGGAAAATCTTTTATTTCCCCCTTCCACCGCCAGGGGAGCAACCTCTTTCGGAAAGAACCTCTGAGACAGGTTAACGTTGCCTGCGGTACTGTATAGTACGCGTGCGACAAAATCGAGCTGGTTTCTAGAAGATGGGAACATTATAAGCCGAGTTATTGAAATAAGGCACAGTTAGAGAAAATAATTATGAGTGAGGTGCCAGGTGAAGGAGATGTTCAAGTGTCCTTCAGAAAATGACTAATTAGGAGGACTACGATGCTTCTTTAAAAATTCGTTCGTTTGGTTAAGCTCGAAACTTAATTACAAATTTGGCTTAAAGTATTATTCGGAAATAGTGGTAGCCTCTATTCATAAATTTTGTTTAATGTTATAAAGGGTGTCTATTAAGTTAATTATAATGTTGGGAATCACTTGCGTTCAAATCGGAAAGATAGTTGCTGAGATATGGAAAAGATGGCATAGTTAGGTAAAAAACCTTGAAGCAGGGGTCGGGGGGGGGGGGCAGGGGATGTTCAAGTGCCGTTCAGAAAATGACAAATTAGGACAACCACTATACATCTTTAAAAATTCGTTCGTTTGGTTAAGCTAGGAACTTAATTAGAAATTTGGCTTAATGTTATAGAAGGTTACTATTGAGTTAATTATAATGTTTGGAATCAGTTGCGTAGAAATCGAAAATATAGTTGCGGAGATACGGAAACAGGACATAGTTAAGAGGAAAAACTTTGAAGGAAGGACCGGGGGGAGGGGAGGAGGGGATGTTCAAGTTCCCTTCAGCAAATGACTAATTAGGAAGATCACTATGCATCTTTAAAAATTCGTTCGTTTGGTTAAGCTAGAAACTTAATTACAAATTTGGCTTAAACTATTATTCGGAAATAGTGGTAGTCTCTACTCATAAATTAAGTTTAAAGTTATAAAGGGTGTCTATTAAGTTAATTATAATGTTTGGAATCACTTGCGTTCAAATCGGAAAGATAGTTGCTGAGATATGGAAACGGGGCATAGTTAGGTAAAAAACCTTGAAGGAGGGTTCGGGGTGAAGGGAGGGGATGTTCAAGTTCTGTTCAGCAAATGACTAATTAGGACAACCGCTATGTATCTTTAAAAATTCGTTCGTTTGGTTAAGCTAGGAACTTAATTAGAAATTTGGCTTAAGCTATTATTCAGAAATAGTGGTAACCACTACTCATAAATTTAGTTTAATGTTATAAAGGGTAACTATTAAGTTAATTATAATGTTTGGAATCACTTGTATTGAAATCGGAAAGATAGTTGCTGAGATATGGAAACGGGAAATAGTTAGAGAAAACTTTGAAGGAGGGCCCCGGAGGGAGGGGGGATGGCAAATGTTCAAGTGACCTTCAGCAAATAACTAATTAGGAGGATCACTATACATCTTTAAAGATTGATTCATTTGGTTAAGCTAGGAACTTATTTTGAAATTTGGCTTAGGCTATTATTCGGAAATACTGGTAATTGCTTTTTAGAAATACACCTTGATGCAATGAATGCTGAGTTTTACGATAATTTAGTAAAAATGGAACTAAATGGAGAAGTTCGGAACATTATTACTGAGATATTACTGAGAAACTGAGATTTAAAATAGCGGTATTCTGTATATAAAACAACAATTAAACGCTACGGGTTAAAATTGTTAAATGTAATTAGACCCCTACTCCTCGCCATTCCCGCAAATATATAACAAATAATCTGTTAAATAAAGTTTTCTGTAATAGTAGTCTCTATCATAATAATATATGTCCTGTTTTAAAAAAAACCTTAAACCCAGATAATTATAATGAAGAAAAACGTGCCTGTAAATGTCTTAAACAGGTGGCGTTTATGTAATTTGCCGTGAGTAGATGTCGCTGTATTAGCTTGGCTATATGCAGGTAACTGCAATCAATGTTGGAGCTATTTCGTTATAAGTCCTTATCTATGCAACGTCACTCTGATTTATTTAATGTGTTCTGAAAAGATATTCTATACAACCAACCAACCGATGAAAAAAAAGCGTATTTTTAATGAGAGTTCTTTGTGCATTTTAATTAATATTTCAGAAAGTATTTAAAATATTAAAATTCTGATGCAATGTTGCACCAGGAGAGGGTTTGGACTACCTAAATCTAAATTTGCAGCCTTCTAGGTGGGCTAGATTTTCCTAGCCATCGCCAACAGACACACACACAGAGCGAAACTTTCTTTTATTAGTATAGATATTCTGCCTTTATCAAAAAATCCAGACAATACGGACATTATAAAGTTTCTGAATAAGAGAACCTGCCAATTGGATGCATTTTACAGCAAAAATGAATTTAAAAATGTGTTTCAAAATAAGCAGTTTGGATTTGAATACACCCTTAATATTATCACGTTTTCCTTTACACATACCATAATTGCTGATTTTCTGCTATTTCAATTCACGGTCAAAACAGCTTAACTCTCACGGGCATTTCCCTAAGTTATTTGCACGAATCAATTTACTGTACTTTCTAACCCAAAAGACATTCGGAAAATGTTAGATTTACTTTGAGAAAATTGCACGCGATTGCGATTCATAGAGCGATAAACATCTAATTATTCAAAGGAGATGATTTTTTTAAGGGCAAATAATGTAATTAAGCTTTTATTTTCCTTCTAAAATGAATGTATACTGATGGCTGCAAACCGAAAGCGAATAGTTTTGTCACTGAACTCATATTTGGCCTAGTGGTATTATAAACTTAGTATCCTACAACAATCAAGTTTGATAACACAATTTTACCCGAACACGTTTGCGTTGAGTTGACTAATGTGTGTTGATGTATTTAGCTTCTTGCGGGTCGGGCTCAAGTATACTCCACTTTAAAAAAAGAAAAAAAAAACGCGAAAAATCATGCATCAAGCACAGATTATGCAACACTTTCAGAATATTGTTAAGAATTTTTTACAGTAAAATAAGATGTCTAACTAAACAGTTTAAAGAACATATAACACAGTTAAACAGTTATTTTCAGCAGCAATTTTTCAGCAAATGTAATCTATTTGCTGCAATACTGTCAATAGACGGTAACGTATCTGAATTATTTTGTGCAGCCGTGTATATGGTCTTTAGATTTTTATGCGTACCACAGAGTATGCTAAAAGAAGCTAGAAAACACATAACGCAGTTGAATATATTCACTTTCAACAATTATTCCTATAAATAGTAATTATTGAATTATTTTGCTCAGCTCTGCACATGATCTACAAATTTTTATACACACCACACATATGCTAAAATTTAATTATGCTAGAAATCGCATAACACAGACTGAAAACAAACTTTCATTAATTACCATCCGTAGACGGCAATCTATCAAATTTATTTTGTGCAGCCCTGTATATGTACCTATTTACAATCTACGAACATCTCGTGATATACTGAAATATAGTTCAGCTGGAAAAAACATAACAGTTAAAAACACACTTTAAACAAACCATGCCCATAAGTGTAATGGTTACATTTTTTTTTTTTTTTTTTGTGAAACCTTGTATATAATATATGATTTATACACACCAAGCAAAATACTAAAAATTTAGCTAATCTTAGGAACTCGCACCATAGCTGAAAGCGCATTCCGAGCAATCACCGTTCATAGACAATATACTGTAATTTAATTTTTGTATTTTTTTGTGCGACTCTGTAAATGAACGATAAATGCTACGTACTCCTTATTTTATTGATAGCACGTTTCAGTGCATCTTGGTGACACATATCCATTTCTAAATGATTGAGGCTGTGTAATATCATTAAAATGTGTTCTAAACAAGACATAGGCCATAATGCGAGAGAAATATTTTGTATATCCCTGTAAACGGATTATAAATGCTACACACTTCATTTCCAATAGCAAACATGCCATCGTAAACTTCAATGACATATATCAATTACATGTCAATTCGGTGTATTTATTAGAGTTAGAGTACGGACAGAAGTCATAAACACTTTTCAACTATAAAACAAGTTCGGAATGCTTAAATTCATCTTTGTCGAATTAAAATAAAAAGTGCACACAAAAACATGTGATTCCATTACCTAAAAGATGATTAAAACTTTAATTAGATTTTAATTCTATTTTGTGAACCCATCCTTCATCAGGATCCTGATTACCAACCGTAAACGACAATGGTATATTTTTCTTTGCGTAGCTCTGATATGAATTTATTTATATTCCACAAACTTTTATTAGTCTACTAAATATAGTTCAGCAGGAAAATGCCTAACATAATTAAAAACTACCCTTAAGCAATTCAATCCCATAGTCTGTAATACTTACGAATTCCTTTGTGTAGCCCTGTATAGGACCAACCGAGTTTATAAACAGGCACGTACTATAAAAAATATGTAGTTAAACTTAAAAACACAAACCAAAGTTGAAAACGCACTTATCACACATAGACTGTAATTAACGCATATGTAGTGTAACCGATATCTTTTGTGTGTTCCTATAAATAAAAGCAATGCACACCACACTTTCAAGAGAGGAATTTATAGTGCACCTCAGTAATGCATATAATTTTCATTATGTTTGAAATAACGAAACATAACTAAATTACACTGCAAACGATTTTTCCCCATAGAACAATGTGTAACAGGATTCTTCTGTTTGATCCTGTTAAATGAATAATAAATGTTTTGCCCCTTATATTCTACAAAAATTATGTTTTAATGCACTTCATAATTATATATCAATTTCATCATGTTTTAAATGATGTAGAATCATCAAAATGCGCTTGAAATGATTATTTCCGCATTGACTAATGTAACGGAATACTTTTGATTGTCCCTGTAAAAAAAAACTAAGTGTTACACACTTCCGTTGAAATAGGGAACATGCTATAGTAAACGACAGTAACATACAGAAATTTCAGGGCAATCCGATTATATTTACGCAAGTTAGAGCACGGACAGACGGACAGACAAACCGAAGTCATAAACACTTTTCAACTAGGTTGGAAAGTGTTAAAAAAAAGTCTAAAAAATCGATAAATAAATATGAAATATTTAAAATGCTTGTAAAATGATGCGAGTATACTAATGGTCGCTGGTTCATGTGAAGATAAGACAAGTTTTTACTTTAAATTTATTTACATACACAAAATAGTATATGCAGATCCATATTTACATTGTTCGAGTAGATGTGGATCCACCGAACGCACTAGGCCCACATTGCCGATAAACAAACTACTGACATTTAATAGCTGTTGCCAAACGGTAAAACCAAAAATACACAAAACACGCCACGGATGTCCGCTCAACAGTCCATCATATATCAAGGGAAGTCGTAATATTTTGAAAAAAAAAAAAAAACTATCGTTGGAATTCCACCCACCGCCACAACGCACATATAAACTTCCGGGCATTTAAATAAAAACCATGAAGTATGAAAAGATTATAAACAACACAGTATTAAAATATAAATAGTAATTTTCCCATCTGAGTGAAAATGTATCCAGACTGAGACTCGAACAAAGAACCTTTGGCTTAAATTGCTAATGCTCTTCCAATTGCGCTACCTGTAAGTCATCCTAACCTATCAATATTCACTCAGAACAACCATTTGGTCATGACATCTGGACTGTTATTTGAAACAGCACAACAGAATAAACTGCAGGTAAAGGGACTCCAACAAACTATGCATTGATGAGTAATTACACTATAATTATTTTAACACAGTCGTAAATAATTCATACGAGTAGTAATTTCCCATCTGAGCGAAAGTATATACAGGCTGGAATTCGAACACAGAACCTTTGGCTGGGTTCGAGTCCCAGCTAAAAACGTTTTTAGTTCAAAAAATTATTATTTTATTTTTTATGATGAAACACGCATTAAATTAATAGTCTAGCATTAAAATAGTATGGAAGTATTGGTGCATATGATGAAATGGGCCTACCTAACGAGTAAACTGTGTAGATAGTCTTCTACACCCAATGAACTATTAAAAATTATCATTTCGTAATCGCATGTGTTTGCGTATACCGTATTCCTTGAAAGATCTGTTGGCATTTCATTGTTAAAAAATGTTCTTAAATTTAAAATTCAAGCCATTAATATACGGGTATTTCTTATTACTCACAGTGAATTTATGCTGCATCTGACTTTCTAATCTTAGGGCTTTGCTTGTCTATAAAACATTCGGTGTAGGTGCTTCCCTGTTGCATATAACTGGCTACGAACGATAACTTAGGTGCCTTGGATGGTATTCTTTGTTTGATTTTACTTGAAAGTACTATATTCATTTTTCAATGTTCAACAACATTTTACCGTTAAGAACAAATAAGAATATTGTAGCTTACAGTATGGATGGACCATTCAGCTAGGTTAACACGTTCAGTACCGGGTTAAAATTAACGTACTCGAGCTATGTCCCATCAGATTCTCATGTTTGCGATGTTCATTACGAGGACGCTTACGTGGCGTCGCCCAGGAGTTCATTTGATAGACCGTTGGCGTCACACATGCGTCAGACATCTACACTGCAAAAAATAATTGTTGATTTTACAGTATAAAACTGTCACCCCAGCTGCCAGTTTTATACTGTAAAATCAACAATTATTTTTTGCAGTGTACTTTACAAAAGGTAATGCTATATGATTGGAACGCCAGTAGAGCTTGTAATTTTGCTCAGGAATGGTAACGAATATGTTATGCTTAGAGGATGCATAAATGGCGTCAATAGAATGTCAAATGAATGACCGAGAGATACCACGTATGGTGTTAAGTGTTGTTACATTTGGTAAGAAAGCTGAAAAAACAAGGACAAAAGAAGAGTAAAGGATTTTAGAAACTGTCTTTAATGGACTCGTATTATAGTGGTAACAACAAAAATGAACATTGTAGGCTTGAGAAATTATAGTTAACAAGTAATATAACAACTTTTTTTTTAAGTCAATTCCTACTTAGGTCAAATAGAAATTTTTTTCCAGCGATCTACACGCTTCGCCACTGACGGTATTTATTCCTAAATTTATATCTCCTGCTAAATATCTTACATAAGAGAAATTTTTGAAATGTATTAAAAATTAAATAAAAAATAAATAGCTAAAATATCAAAAATTAATAGCTCGAAAAGTATTTCTCACAAAATTGTTAGACAAACTGCGTTAGAAAGTTTAAAAAATTGTCTTTTTCTTGATATAAATTTAAAATCTAATGATTATGCCGTTTTTCAAATATTGGATTTCAAAAATTACCAAACTTCACAATAGAGTGCCATAGCGATGTTACAGTTAACGATAATACAGTTTTTTTTTTCAAATATTAATTAATTAATTAAATTTTATTATTTAATTTTAGTTTTATACTTTATTTCTGTTCAAAAGTATAGACTCACTCCACATTTATAGTCTCCTTCGCCCGCGAGCCGCCTAATCTTCGTCCGTGAACAGCCGCATTATCTTTTTACGTGTGAAGGTGAGACTATAAATATGGAGTGAGTCTATACTTTTGAACAGAAATGAAATATAAAATTAAATTTAATGAATTAATTAATATTTGAAAAAACTGTATTAACATCAATTGTCATCCAGTACAAGTTTAAAAACATTTATTTGAACTTGATAGGATGAATAGAAAATATTTTATTAACAATTGAAAATTTGAACAAGATATATAAATATATAGAGAGTGTGAGCTAATAGTAGGAATTGAAAAAACAGACTTGACAATGGAGAAATTGAAAATCTGGGAGTGCCAGGAAGATGTGTAGGATCTACGTTCTCCATCTAAAGCACTAGATTTGGAAATTATATTTTAGTGGGAAAACGGTGATGCTTGGGGCTTATTTGATTAAAAAATTTGGTAAAACGAATGAAAATGCTGTTCCACCTTCTTCCACTGATGACATTTCTAAGTCAGAAGCCGAATTGGAATAAACAGGATCAAACGACTTTCATGATGTTAACAAGATCCAAAAAATAATGAAAATATCATAGTCTCTCAATCTTGGGGTGATCGGATAAATGGATTGATTTTATAAATTGGATTTCCGGATAAACAATTCCTAAGCGTAATACCATATTTTAATGAAATCATAACAAAACAATTATAGAGAAACCGCTTTTGCAGCTATAATAATGTCTCTAATACTCTTTTATCAAGGTGACAATCAAAATGAATATATATGTTTATGCATGTAAAAGTGTAAGTATAGCCTTCCAATCCAGAACAATTACTCTGGTCTTTCGTTTGAAAAATCAAGTGTATCTGAACCTGACCAGTACAAGAACCAAAAACCAAAGCGAAAAAAATATATAGTCAACTTGACCCGCCCCGCAGCAAAAGAAAAATAAAGCAAATCCATGGATCAGATTGGGCTCTAGTAAAATGAGGTACCAAACCCAATGAAGGACTCAAGGCAGAGTTTTTGAAAATTAACTTCATTAGTTAAACTAATCAAGTTACATCATAGAACTTATCAGTTTACTTCAATTTTTTTCAGTTGCATTCTTATAAGTGTTCTTTCAAGTTTCATTAATTTCAAAATGACACTCTTTGTCCAAATTCCAATATCTAAATCCTTGAAACATCTTAAGTTTTTAAGCACCAACATAACTCAAAATTTATAGGAAAAATATGAATTATTAGAAACTTTTAAAAAATTAAAGGAAATACGGGAAATATTAGAAGCACTACTAAGCCTGCTTTTTTTGTTTTCTCGAATATCATACGCTTGTGTGTGTATAAATTTATATGAATAGGTGTCGATTTAAATTGGAGAGAAATTGCAACCTGATATTGCATATAATTTGTTTGGATCCCCCATGTCCAAAGCTTTCTTACGGTAAAGAATGGGACATTCGTGAGGGTTTGCTTGGAATCCGATTTTTTGTAATAAGTTCATTGGCCGCATCGTTATTGCTCAAGGACATTATGGCTAACCCTTTTGCTTCGGGAAAAGACAAAATCAATTTCTTCAATAACACTTCAGCGACTTCTTTGTCATCTGCATACAAAGGTCCAACAAGGCGAATGTCTTGGCAACTCATCTTAATAACTCCGAAACCAACGCATTCACCATTCTTCACAGCTAGATACGTCATACTGTCTTGTTCTTTACAAATCAGTTTGATAGCCAGATGTCAATCGTAGCCTATTAGTTTTTTATCGTAGTCATACATTAGAGAAAGACGCGATTCATCAAAAGGTTCAATATCGACTCCTTCAGGAGGCGCGTTGGATAATTTATCAGCATTAACTGGGGAATATCTGCGATTTACGAAACAGACCCACTTAGATTCGACAATAGGACAACCTCCTCTGCTTCGATAGAGCTCTGTCTTGTCAGGTTCAGCATACAGACACGCATTTCTATGGCGATATGTTCCATGCAAGTAGACCAGAACTGGAAAAGAAAAGGTTTTTATTAATTAAAAGTGGCAGATAAAAATACTATTCATCAATAAATAGATTGTCGTAAAAAAGAATGCCTATGGGAAAATAAATAACATGCAGAAAAGATTCTTGTGATAAAATATTTTTTAAAAGGTCCTTCCGGCCTGTATCGAGAGGAAAAGATAGCTTCCCTATTCTTGTTTTTAAAAATTCAGCTAATTTTGCTCAAACATACGAAGCTAAAATGCGTGGATCCCGATTATAGAAGATCCAATCCCAGTTTTCGCTAATACTGAATTTGAATGAGAATTTCGCCAAATTAGTCAGCTATATGCAAGTTGGCTCTTTTTATGGCGATTTATTTCTGGTTGTCAAACTTGGCAACATTTTGCCAAGCATAACAAAGTTTGGCGTGAATTTGACTCTGGCGGATATGACTATGCAATTTTAAGCGTATGAAAGTAGCAACAGTGGTTACAACAATTGTGGAAAAATCAACCAACCTAGAATTTAAATTTCTATATTTCAGCATTTTTTAGGATAAAGGCAAAACAAAAAATGATCTGGAATCCTTATATTAAGGTCAAACACTTAAAGGAAAGAAACTTTTTGAATTCCTAATTTTGTTTGTGCATCTTTTTGAATTCAGAATTTTTTAGATGGTACCAAACAGCTGGCAGATGAAGCTGGCCAATGAACTCAGTTGAGACCTTGACAAGTCCTGTACAAATGCTCAGTCACATCCAAATCGGTTCATAAATACGAGTGCTACAGTATTACAAAAATCAGATATATGTATGTATCAACATTTTAACCGGAAGGTGGAGGGGTAGTTTTGTGGTCTGTGGCATTATTAAAGCATTATGGACCTTAGCAGGAATGTCCTCCCGTCTTGCTGAAAACTATACGAACGCCTTAGCGTTATTATATTTTCTAATGTCCAGACAAAATTTCAGCTGTTAAGGATGATCAAATCTTTTAGTTTATCATTTATAGTAGAATTCGGTAAAGTACGATAGAATGATATGCAATATACTAAAACCATCCCTGAAAAATTATCTAACTAACAATGCAAACAAACTAACTAACCAAAGTAGAAATTTTTAAAAATGCTAATCTTTCGTAATCGCGGGTTCACCTGATTATAGAAATTTCCTCCACAATTCTATAACTAGGTAACTTAAAACGATATGCGATATACGGAAACTATCCCTCACAATTATGTAACTAACAACGCATGCCTCATCAAACTCCATCCAGTAGAACTTTTTAAAAAGTCTAATCTTTCATAATCTGGTTTACCTGATTATAGTACATTACCCCACAACTCTATGACTAGTTAACGTAGAACAATATGCAATATACTAAAACATTCCCTGAAAAATAATGTTAACTAACAATGCAAGCAGGGCCTGATTACCGCAGGGGCACGCGGGGCACGTGCCCCGGGTCTCCAGTTTCAGGGGGCCCCAAATACACTTTGTGTACTACAAGAAAAATACACATTAAGACATGCTTCCATTATCATTTGAAATTTTTTTTTCATATTTTTCATCACTGTACTTGTTTGTGTTTATAAATTATGTTATAAAGGTACTCTATTTCTAATGAAATAGGGCATGTTTGAAAAAAAAAACCACTTCCGTAAAGCAATCTACCTACATTTTAGCCTTAGCGATCAATGAGGGTCCGTCATTGCGACATTAGCCAATGGTTTTGCAGACTTGCTTATTATCAACCAGTCAGATCGCAGATAACTTTTTCGTAGTCTATTCAGATAGCTTGAAATTTTTTTTTTTTGCACAATACAGCATAAAGATAGAAAATTTTCCAGCCATAATTTTGCCAATCGTGATGTCAACAACTCTGTCCTTATCTTAGGATTCGCAACGAATGAAAACTATTCGTAGCGTAAACTGCGAAGTTCGTAAAAGCTTGAATATTACGTCAGACAAACTTGAGCCAATTACTAGAGGTGTAGCGACTGTAAATAGCATCATGAAGAGTATAATGTGGAAGAAGAAGATTTATTTATCCATAACCGTGTAGTGTCTTATTTATAACTTGTTTGTGGCTCGTCGCTCGTAAGTTTTTCCAGTCTGAAATTACACACGTGCTTTATCCATGCTTTATTAGTATTCTGCAATACTATTTTACTATTTATTTCATTCTAAATTCTACTACTTATTAGTTACAACATTTACTTTGTTGTAAGCTAGCTACGATTGTTTTAATAACAATTTAAATTAAGTCATCAATCATGCTTCCTATACGTCCGAAGCAAAAGTCAGGTTCTAGTAAAAGAAAATTGCAGAAAGCTCGAAATGAGGAAAAGCAGAAAATGGCTAAATTTATGACTGAATATACTCTAAAAGCTGATTCTTATTCTTCAGGTAATGAACGTGTAAAAAACTCAAGCGAAATTGATGATTCAAAAATTGATAGTGTTCCAATTCCAACAAATGATGATACTTCAAAAATTGATATTGATTCAAAAATCGATACAGTTTCCATGCAGGACGCTTCAGAAATTGATGTAGTGCCAACAAGTGAAAGTGACGTTTTGGAAATTAATCATGTTTCTGAAACTGAAGTACCAAATAAAGTTTCAGAAAATAATCAGTTGGATGAAAACATTGTACCAAAGAATTTGCTGACTGGTATTATTGAAAATCAGGCCAATTTGACCAAGACTGAAAATGTTGAAGAAAATCTTGATAATGTTCTGAATCTGAGTGAAGACAAAGATTCAGAAAGTATGGAATTACCAACTTGTACAGATTTTAATTCCGTAGTAAGCATCAGCTTCTCATACAACCAGGATCCTGCCACATGGGATATTATTACTGACAATATGATTGAGTATTTCATTAATAACCCACCTGATAAAAATATTGAAATCCTGTCAGAAACATGCAGAAAAATTTGTGGAAAAAACAGGTTTTTGACTGAAAATAATTTTTATCGTCAAAAACAGAATGGTGAAAAGATACTCCGAGATTGGCTTGTTTTATCTCCATCCAACAAGAGTTTATTTTGTTGGGTATGCAAATTGTTCTCATCAAACCTTACTAAACAAGCCACTTGTGGATTCGATGATTGGAAACATGTGTCAATCAGACTTTCTGAGCATGAAAATTCCCTTTCACATAGGGATTGCATTCTAAAGATGGCACAAAGGCTTAAAATTTCTGGGAGAATAGATTCTGCGATCGTTATGGAATTTAAAAATGAAGTGAGTTATTGGAGAGCAGTTTTGAAGAGAGTTATTGAAACTGTTAAATTTTTATCCGCAAGGGGCAAGCCTTTCTTTGGCGATGATGAAACAATCGGATCAGTTCACAATGGGAATTTTTTAGGCAGCCTTGAACTGATTGCCAAATTTGATCCTTTGCTTGCTGCACATCTAGAAAGGTATGGCAATCCTGGAAGAGGCAATACTAGTTATATGTCTTCCACTAGTGTGGATGAATTTGTTCGGTTGATGGCTAAACGGGTATTAGACAGTATGATAAAAGAGGTAAAAAGTGCAAAATATTATGCAATAATCCTTGATTCAACTCCAGATGTGACACTTGGATCAACTTTGTTTTGTTTTAAGGTATGTTGATCTTGAGCATAGCCCTGTGGAAAGATTTATTAAATTTATACCAATCTATGGACATGGTGCAGAATATCTTACTGAAACTGTGCTTTCTTCCTTGAAAGAGTTAGATCTTGATATTAGTTTTTGCAGGGGACAAAGTTATGATAATGCATCGAATATGGCAGGTAAATATTCTGGGCCAGAATAAAACAAATAAACCCCCTTGCAGAATTTATACCCTGAACCTTGTAGGAGTTCATGCTGTAGAATCGTGTACCACTGTTTTAAAATTTTTTTCCCTTCTTCAAGAGTTGTACACATTTTCTTCCAATTCTACTTACCGCTGGCAACTTTTACATGACAGCTTAACTCACACGATAAAGAACTGTTCAGCAACAAGATGGTGTGCCAATGCCGAAGCAACAAAAACCTTAAGAAACAATTACTCTGCAATCATTAATATTTTGCACGATCTCAGTAATGACAGAGACCAGAAGGCGAGTACCAGAGTTGAGGCTGCCTCTCTCTACATAAAAAATTTTTGAAGACAGAAACGGCTTTGAATACAATCATTTGGGATACAGTTTTACAACGGATAAACAAAACCAGCAAGCTTTTACAAGATTCTTCTGCAAATATTGGTGAATTTAGCTCACTATTCCATTCATTGATTGAATTTGTAAAAAGCGTTCGAGAAAATTTTGACCTGTATGAAAAAGAAGCCATGGATCTTCTACCAGTGCCAATTTCATATGAAGCTACAAGGAAAAAATTTACACCTCGAAGTAAATGTCTTGATGATATAGTTAGTTCCGAAGTACAGTTTGAGCCTCGTGATAAGTTCATCAAAATGTGTCATTACGTTTTGTGTGACAGTTTAATAAGTGAACTTTCTATCCGGAAAGAGCCATATGATAGATTATCAAAGAAATTTTCCTGCCTATCAAATTTGAAGAATAATCCATCTCTTCATGAAGCTGCAAAATCTTTGCAGTTAGATTATGCTACTGATCTAGATGCAGATTTCCCTGATGAATTGTTGCAGTTTAGTAGTTTTATAGAGAAAGGTGATAAAATTACAGAAATCCTCAAAACATTACACATTAATCCATATTTGTCTTCAGGATTTCCGAATGTGGAAACTATTGTCCGAATTTTTTTAACTATGCCAATATCGAATTGCACTGCTGAAAGATCTTTTTCTCTTTTAAAACGACTTAAATCTCCTCTACGTTCTTATTTGCAGCAAGATAAACTATCATCCTTGGCATTATTATGTTTAAATAGTGACTTAACACAAAAACTGGATTATGATGACATAATTGATGTTTTTGCAAATGCTAAAACTAGAAAAAAAGCTCTTGTTTACTAATTAGGCATGTTTTTTTCTGGAACTCAAAAAGGTGATATCTTTAACAGTTTCTCTTCAATGTGTATGTATTTATTTTTCTTTATATATTCATATATATATATATATATATATATATATATATATATATATTGCTTTATATCCATATTTACTTATTTGTGCCAGGAAGTGGTTGTGAATCATAAATCGTGTTCAAAACACTAATTTAACAATATGCATTTTATTAAATACATATTACAGTTAAAAATAGCAAATAATACAAAAGCAAACTAAAATAATGCAAAACTGTAACTTTTGTTAAGTATCGGGTTTATAAAATACATAAGTTACAACTCTTTGAAATGTAAACATAAAACTTCTATTTAAATGATGCATAATTATCAGCAATTATTAATATATTTTAAAATCTGCTGGTAGTTGGTGTAAATATGCTATAAATATTGAATAATTAATTTATTTTTTGATCCTGTGCTTCTACTATTTCAATTTTACTTTATTAAGCATTGTGTTTATACAATTCACAATTTTTATTTGTTCAGCATCATATTTATACAATTAAAAAGCTACAACTCTTTAAAATGTAATCACAAAACTTCTATTTTAATGAAGGGTCATTCCATGGTAACTTGCGTTACATTTAGAGTAATTAACTTGAATAATTTTTGGACAAACCCCTGTATAATGTTTACCTTAGAGTATTTCAGATTCTTTGATTATGCAAATTTCATGATTTTTTTTATCACCTGTTTGGAGAGAAAGCTCAGTTATCGAAATATATTTGTTTTGTGTATTATAAAAAAGTAACACATATTTGTTAATATTTTTGAATCAAATTACATATATATATCAAAATGTTATGGGATTATGCCTTATTCCTTTTAACCTTCAATTTTGATTTTATGTAAAAATTTGTATTTTGCTGAGATCTGTATATAAACATTTACTATATCTTTGAGTGAGTATAAACATGATTTAATGTTTTAACAATTAGCAAAATATTACTTCCTGTAATTAAGTAATATGTTGAACTCCTATGTAGTTTTTCTTCTTCAAATCTGATGTGTTTACTACTTTTAACTTTACAAAAATTCTTACAGATATTAATCATTGTAGATTTAAAGAAAGATCAAAATCTTTTTATCACTCTATAAATGTAAAAATAAATAATGGCTTTAGGTCGATTATTTTGTTTGAGAAATATATTATGAAAAAGTTACAGAAAAAAATATTCCTGACAACTGGCTTCAGTAATCATGTGGCACTTGAGTTTGTGAGTATAAAACTGATATATAATTTGCAGTGTGTTTCTTTCTTTGAAAATACATTTTAAAAAAAATAGTTTTTTAAAAATTATTATCAGAGTTTTTAGGCTACTTTTAGTATATGATTTCTGTATAAATAAGATTTTTAATATATCTTTAAATAGCTGAATAAAATTGATTAATTGTAAATGGCTTGTTTTTACTGTAGAAAATAAATGTTGTTACAAATTTTTTATGCAACGCTACTAATCTGTACTTCAGAAACTTTATGAATTGACATTTTTTAACATAAAACTAGAGTTTTCTCCAGGTTTAAAAAAAGCGAACTTTTTTATTTCCGTAGCCACTTTTAATATTTAAAAGTCAGGACACCCTTTTTCAAGACAACAATGAACCAGCTTTTACTACACAAGCAGATTTTTTAATACAAAAAAGAGTAAAGGGCATTTATTTTTAACTGGGGGCAAGGAGAGTGCTAATTTTTTGAATGAGGAGCAAGAAGGGTGTTATTTTGTAAATCAAAGGATAGGGATCATTCCATGGTAACTTGCGTTACATTTAGAATAATTGACTTCAGCAATTTTAGTAATATTGCACTAAAATATTTAAAATGTACTGTTTATATGATTTGGTAGTTAAATCTGTACAAAGCGAAATTCGGATAAAAATTACTTAAATTTAGTGCTATTTTTTGAACTCTGAAAATTATATTTACTATGGTAACTGTTTACGTTTCTGATAAAAAAGAACGTAAGTTACCATAATATAATGGCCACTGTTCAAGAAATAGCACCAAAGGTAGGTAATTTTTATCCGTATTTCGCTTTGGATAGATTTAATTAACAAATCATATCAAGATTACATTTTCAATATTTTTTTGGTGTTATATTAAGAAATTTACTAAAGAAAATTATTCGAAATTTAACATAAGTTACCATGGAATCACCCATAGACAGGATGCATCACTCAGCTGAAACTCTGATAAGGCTACGACCTACGAAGTTCTGTACATAACATTGTTTTACATCATACTTGTAATGTATGAATTTTGTGACACGAAACTTGTGAGAAGGGGGCCCCGAGGTAGAAAGGGGGGCCCTGTCATAGAAGTGTGCCCAAGGTACAGCACAAAGATGATCGGGCTCTGAATGCAAGTCCTATCAAAATCCATTCAGCAGAACCCAAGTTATTAGCATAGCCGGAACGAAATTTCCATTTGCATTTTATATATACAGTATAAATTATTTTTATTGCCCACATTTACCTTGTGTCAATACAACAACAACAACAATGTTTCACCAGAACATGACTTAATTTATAGTAGAACATTTTCTTTTCTTTTTTCTTTTTTTTTTTTTTTTTCATTTCTTAATTCACAGTAAAATATTTTTTCTTTGAAATAAGTAATATAAAAACTTTTTTTAAAGTCAATTCCTACTTAGGTCAAATAGAATTTTTTTCCAGCGATCCACACGCTTCGCCACTGACGGTATTTATTCCTAAATTTATATCCTGCTAAATATCTTACATAAGAGAAATTTTTGAAATGTATTAAAAATTAAATAAAAAATAAATAGCTAAAATACCAAAAATTAATAGCTTGAAAAGTATTTCGCACAAAATTGTTAGACAAACTGCGTTAGAAAGGTAAAAAAATTGTATTTTTCTTGATATAAATTTAAAATCTAATGATTATGCCGTTTTTCAAATATTGAATTTCAAAAATGGTACTTACGTATTATCCGTGCCAGGAGATTGATCGTCAAAAATGGTTGCCAAATACCAATCTTGCTTATCGTTGCCAATCATGTTTTCAAACACAGTAATTTAAGATTATCAAATAACATTGTTAAAAATGGTAATTAATATAAAATAAATAAAATGTAATATATGTTTATTAAATTTATAACATTGTTAAAAATAGTAAATAACATTATTTTAGTAAAATTAATAAATGGTAAATAACATAGTAAATAAGAAAGAATAATAAATAATATAAGAAATGGTAAATAATATAGCATATTCTAGAAAGTTAATTTTGTTAATCTTACTACGTATAGAAATTACCCCTACTAAAAAAAGTAGATTATTGCCAGGCATGTACCATGTAGCAAGAAAAAAATATATATAAGGGTTACTATAATTAGTAATATTGGCTCCATGTCTGGTGCAGTTGGCTTAAAACTGGCACGGATAATACGTAAGTAACCTCAAAAATTACCAAACTTCATAATAAAGTGCCATAGCGATGTTACAGTTAGCGATAATACAGTTTTTTCAAATATTAATTAATTAATTAAATTTTATTGTTTAATTTTAGTTTTATACTTCATTTTTGTTCAAAAGTATAGACTCACTCCACAGTTATAGTCTCCTTCGCCCGCGAGCCGCCTGATTTTCGTCCGTGAACAGCCCCATTATCTTTTTACGTGTGAAGGTGAGACTATAAATATGGAGTGAGTCTATACTTTTGAACAGAAATGAAATATAAAATTAAAATTAATTAATTAAATTTAATGAATTAATTAATATTTGAAAAAACTGTATTAACATCAATTGTCATCCAGTACAAGTTTAAAAAATTTATTTGAACTTGAATGGATGAATAGAAAATATTTTATTAACGATTGAAAATTCCAACAAGATATATAGAGAGAGAGTGTGAGCTAATGGTAGGAATTTAAAAAAAAAAAGATTTTACTAAATAAAAGCGTATGGAAATTTATGTATTAATTTTGTTGAAGAAGAAAAACAATATCTACATTTAAAAAAGAAAAAAGAAAGAAATCAAACGAAATACTTTTGCAAAATATGCTAAAATAATTCTAAAATAGCTCCTTTTTGGTTAAAAAAGGGTTATAATTCTTACCCTTGAAACTAATTGTTTTCAAGATTGATTATGTTTGACGCTTACTTTGGCTATGAATCCGATTACGGAAGATGAGCTCTATAATTGATGTATTTTATTAATAATACATTGCATATTTAACCAGTCACTTTTCGATTACCTTATATTTGAAACTCTACATTATTAAAATTTATTTTTCATACTTACTTTAAAACCAATACCAGCACCCCTGTATTTTTCTTTTACGCAATATAGACCTAGAGCTCAGCCTTATATAAGCTCAAGAAAGCAAGGTCTTCGTGATGAACTACAGCAGAGCAAAATCCTATTACCATGCCTACAGAAAATATTCAAGAAATAAATATTAAAAATAAAAGTAACAATAGTTATTTAAAAAAACTCTTTTATAAGCATTCTATGTTTATCTTTGAAATCAGACTTCATTTGATGACTGCAACTCATGCTGTTGCAAAACACGTCCTTTTCAATACGTTTCGATGAATTATAATAATCTGACGTAGGCACATAACGCAATCATAAAAAATTCAAAGGTTTTTTTTTTTTTTTTTTTTTCCTTTTACGCACAGTAGAGAATGCAATTTAGTGAATTCGTTTAAAAAAAATACAATTTTTGTTCTTTCTTTTTACTTACCCATCATACGTAGTATAGGTTAAGTCTTGTAATCGTTTTGAAAATCGAAACAAAAAAAATTTTGACGGATTTACACGTTTCAGGCACTGGAGATTCCGAAAAACATTTTTAGAAAAAAAAAATTGCCGTCCGTCTGTGTGTCTGTAAACGCTCTATCTCTCGAAAAAATTGAGATAGAGACTTGGAATTTGGAATGTACTTAGTATGCAATAATGGGAAGAAGCCAATGAATTTCAGCAACCTCGATTATCCGGAACTATTTTTTTCGGACTCTCGAAATATTCGTTCTGATAAAAGGTTTATAAAAATTTTCGTAATTGTTTATTTTCAGGAGTGAATATGAAAGACAATAAAAAAACATAAATTTCGCATAAAGCATGAAGTCGATCGGATAATGAGTTGCCGAGATATTTGGAATCCTATTTTCCACACTCTTCGATTTTTCATGACCCTGTATTTCATCCAACTTTCAATTCAAAGATATATTTTAATTGGAAATTAGACTGTTAATCAGATGCAATAAACCGCTAGTTAATAGGATTATTGTTGTTGGAGTTATAAGGATGTTTCTTTTAAGCATTTCAGTAATCGAGCCTTTAAAGTTTAGGACGTCATCAAGCCACGATTTTATTCGAATTGCAATGCATTTTTAAAATAGTTTACACATTTTTTATTCTCATATTTTATATTATGCATATCCATGATGGGTAAGTATTACGTTGGCCCCCAACGACTAGTTTAAGATAAGGCAAGAGGAAAGGGGAAAAAGCGTCATTTAGGATTTCTACATTCATTTCTCAACGTATAATCATAATACGAAATAATTAAAGCGTATACAGTAAAACCTCCCTAAAGCGACCACGCTCCGTTTCATTAAAAATTAGTCGCTCCGAGAGGTGGTCTCTTAATGGAGGCCACATTTAAATCTAGTTTATGGTGAAAATGAGGTAAAAAATAGTGTTATGAAAATTTATCTTTCACATTAGTAAAAGAATATAAAAAATTAAATATCAAAGTAAAACTTTAATTTAAACTCATAAATTAACCACTACGAGGATTTTTAAAAGTGTATAAATTAATGTTTTCTGCGATTTTAGAATTTTATCTTTTACAACTTTCATTTCTAAAACCTTTCGAAGTTCAATGAATAAATGCAAATTTTTTTTCTTCTTATAAACAGATAATGAAGATTCAATTATCTATCTACTTTTGTGAGAATGTCCTGTAAAGGCAAGGGCAGAGAGTTTTCTGTCCGGAACACCAGATCCATCATCAGAAATGAATTCGTTGAATAGAAAGGCACAAAAGGGGTTTAAAGAGTAAAAGTTTAGCAGAATAAAAAATAAATCTAAACAAGTGGGTGTGTGATCGAAGATCGCTCAAAAAGTTTCGTTTAATATTCCTTTCAAAAAAACTTTTTCCTTTCTTTAATAAATCCAAATAAATTTCATTTAGCAACAACAACAAAAAAAAAGTCATGTTTTTTATAATGTGAAAATTCACCGGTTTATTTTTTCCTTTTTTCGAATATCGTTAACAACCAGCCCGCTATTATATTCTGTCATAATAATATCTGTTATGCGGACTAAATGCGATATTTAAAAAAATAATTTCAAAATTAAACATGTTGTACACCTTCAAAATTTTAAAATATGCGAATATTTCCATAATCGGATTTTTATCATGATTCAATATGTTTCTCAAACTCATATATTTACTATTCTCTATTACTCATATTGATACTCGCTTTGTATTATTCTCAGACATTTGAAAAATTCGTTGAACTTCCAATAATATGACGTGAGATTTTCTTTTTAATTCTCTAATGACGTGATATTAATCTGCTTTGTGTACAAACATACACATACTGCTTGTATTATTGAGAAATTTTTGAAAAATTCCGTTTTATTACCACTATGACGTCAATCATTTTTATTTCCTATTAATATCATTTTATTTCATATTAGAAGGTCCCCTGCTTAACAGATCCATATGCCCACCAGATAATTCCAACCTAATTTTTAAAAAAAGAAAAGAAAAAAGGAATAAAAATAGAATATTTTTTGCCTTCTGCCAGTTGGCGCCCCGTGCGGTCATACACTTCGCACACCCTTTGGGCCGGCCCTGGTTATCTTGGAACACAGCATCACCATTGGGGAACAAACAAAGTACCATGGGATGGACATGATTGGCCAAAATGGTCACATAATTCTTGCCAGTAATGCGACCTTGCAGAGTAATCATGGGACCCATGGAATACCACGATATGGCTGTGTAAATCATGATCGAAAACACGCCATGGTTTACTCTTGTCAGCAAACAGTCTATATCGTAGGCTTGGGACGGCGTTTGCCAGACGTAAACGCGGCAAGAAGTTAGAAACAGTGTTAAAAAAGACTCATCCAACCAAATGATTGTCTTCTATTGTTCCATAGTCCAGGTTTTATGGCTTCGAAACTATGTTTTCCTTTTACAGGCATTTGTATCACTGATGAGTGGTTTTGGAATTGCAGCTCGCCCTGAAAATTCCTGCTTATGGAGCTCCCTTCTTATTATTTTTGGTGCTCACAGGCTTTGTGAGCCCGACATTCAGTTCAGCAGTGACTTTTGCAGCTGTCGTCTTCTTATTTTTCGTCAGAATCCTCTTCAATGGCCGCCTGTCACGATCACCCAACACACACTTCCGTCCGCGTTGTGATTTAGCGAAGGACGTGTTTCTCTTTTCCTGTATGCGGTATAAATCTTCGATACGGCTCCTTTTGAAACATGATACACTTCGGCTACTTTGGTAAAGGAAGCACTCACCATACGAGCACCAGCAATCTGTCCACGTTCGAATTTACTTAGCTCAGACATAATGCACTCACAACTACACAGAACACTGTTCTGACAACGACTGACACTGTATTGAGGACATTGTACAGCTGGCGTTAATGGGTAAATACAGCAGCAGCACCTACAGGCTTGGTTAGAATCAACATTTACGTTCAAGCATGCATTTCACGAGGTGTTTCCCTATATTTTTGTCTAACCTCTGTACAAAAATAGCCATAAATGCAGATGAATAGACACCTGAATAAATGACTTTTAGGGAGAAAAATGCATAAAATTGACGTACTAATGCAATGCTTCTGAACCGGTTGTAGGACTTTACAAATTTGATAAAGTCTGGTAGCCTGCAAAAAATTCTAGTCGCCAATTGAAACTATTAACCTCCCTCCACACACATATCTCCCCCGACATTGATCTTCAAAAAGCCCAAAGTTTTCTGATGAATTAACTGAGAAAAAAAAGTTTAGAATTATTAGTTATAGTTTAGAATACAACATAATATAGAAAGATAATATAAACTAAGTTTTCTAATGAAACTTATCAAGATTAAATAGTTCTCAAAAGAGATATACAGTAAATGCTGAATTAAACGGCATGTTCGGAAAATACTGACTGCCAAATGCTTCAAACTTCCGGATAATTGAGTGCACTGCAAAATCTATATCTGATGAGGGGGAGCATTGATGACATAGTGAAGCATGAAAACATTGTTTTGCCTATTTTCCTGTCGATATCAGCCAAATAATTCTGATTTTATTATTTTAAAATTTGCATTTGATGAACATATTTTTGCAAAATAAAAAAATAAAAGTTAAAATTATTTTTTTGTTTGAATATCGTTTCTAAGGTTTTTTTTCCTTAATATTAGTAGTAGAGAAAAATGCCGATTGCGCTCATTTCTTAGGTCTTTTTTTCGGGGGCGGGGGGAGAAAAGAAAAAAAACGCCAAATTAAAAAACTTGGTCGCCAGATTAAAAAAAAGTTTCTTTTTGTTTCAAGCCCTTTTTCAATTTGTCAAGCACTGACCGGGTGTGTGCTCAATCGTTACTTTCAGACACACAAAAATGTGTCATTTTTCAAATCATGTGGTCACTGTTTGCTTCTCTTCAGCAAACTGTTCGGAGCAACAATCTACTCTTGGTCTATAACAGATCTCAATTTTAGCACTTTGCAAAGCATTGTATGACCATCACAGGTCGAAAACATTCTTGATGATCGAAAATTGGCGATATGACAAATATTCGGCCACCGTTCGGTATTCGGCCCTTTTGCTAAATATTCGGTTGGCCGAATGCTTCGACCGAATACTGCTAGATATCTCGCCGAATAAATTCAAGATAATTTTTTTCTTTTGTAATTTTTTTCTCTAATCCTGACTGACTACTTTCTGATACACTCATGAAGTCATTTTCATTCTTAATTGCATAAAATGTACAGTTATTCGGATGCTAAAAAATCATATATCATTTCTTTATTTTCTTTAAAAGTTGAGGATCTTTTAGAAAAGGGTGTCCAAATTGGAGACTTAAACTGATTTTAGAGACAAACATAACTGTCAGGGAAATGTCTTCATTAGGGAATGATGGATTACAACTCAAGATGTAAATATTCTTATTGAAAAATGAAAAACACTTAAAATTCATAAAAGATACAAATAAATGTAAATATATTGCTTGAAGGTGAGTAAAACATACACAAAAACATTTAAAAGCACATTAAAGTCCTTTTAAAATCAAAACGTTTTCAACTTACTAGATCATCATCAGGGAAAAAATAATAAGTTAAGTTGAGTTGTTGTCTCTTCACGTTTTCTAGCTTGCCCAGAACAAACCATTTTACTTCAAGGGTGTGGAGTATAAGGTGGGATGGGAAAGGTCATTCAAAATTTCAAAAACAAGTGCAGGTTAATCAATCATGTATTAATTCATTCCAGACTGCGTGGATATCATATGATAATACATCGTTACAGACTATTTCTTTTTTAGATATTATTTCCAGAGACTCTGTTATGATAGCTTCAAACTTAAAAAACGCTCTTTTTATATGAAAATTGAAAGGTGCTAACTTGTAACTAATGGGTGAACTACAATTAAACGGGATGGTGGAGTTAGATCTGTTAATTTTCCTAAACACCGTGCAATCAAGATTCTGTTTATCCATATTTCTGATTAGTTGTACATCCAAAAATGCAAGCTTTTGATTTTGTTCTATTTCTAGTGTGAATTTTATTTTATTGTCTAGGCTATTGATTTTATGAAGAAAGGGGTAGAATTCATCTTTTCCGTGATTCCATTATAATGTAAATATCATCCACACTCTAAATAAGAAAGAGTGACTATTCACTCCGGAGGAGTGGATATTCACTCTATCGCAGAGTCAAAATTTGCCCAACCTCTTTAGAATGACTATTCACTCTAGGAAAAAGTGAAATTCTTGACTCCGTGAAAGAGTGAATACTCACTCCTGAGAATTCACTCTGAACAGGAGTGGATACTCACTCTTTCAGAAGAGTGACTATCCACTCTTGCAAAAGGAGTGAGTTTTTTCACCCCTGATAGGAGTGACTAAAATTCTTGAATAAAAAAAGAGAAACTTATTTTTACACACACACGCTTGTTCGTAGGCGGTCACCCTCCCAAGTACTAACCGAGCACGTTGCTGCTTGACTTCTGCGCTCGGACGAGAACTGGTATACCTACAGCATGCTACAGCCGCTAACAATTAATATAACTCCTATTACATAATTTTAGCTTTGTTTCTTTTGGGATATTTGAGCACACTTATTAAATTTGTGTAGAAATCATAAATATTACGGTGTTTCTCAACTGTGTAAATAAGAAAACTGAAACCTTCTTTTTGTATCATATAATACAGAGACTGTTCGCACATGTCTTAGACAAATTTGATAAATTATTTTTAAAAATGGAATTATTTTAGAGGAAAAAATTCTGACAACAACTTATTATGTGTAATCTACAGTGTCTCACAAAAGTGATGGGACACTTGTGCTTTATAAAAAGAAACTGCAATAAAATAAATAAACAAACATGTGCAAAAATTTTTTGGGTGTGTTTCATATTTAGAGTTAGTAACAATTATTACATAACATACATTTTGTCAAAATATTAAAATATTAATTTAGTAAAAATACAATTGTTCAGAACGGAGCAAAAAATGGCTCACATAAGTGATGGGACACTTACTTTTCCATCAAATATTTATCCAAAAATTTTACTTTTTAAAAGGTTTTAATATTTTGTTGGATTTCCTTTTACTTTTAAAACATGATTTAATCTTTTTGGGATGGATTCGACTAATTTTTTTGTGATTTCTGGAGTGATTTTACCCCATTCTTCTTGAAGCACCGATTTTAGTTGTTGTTTTGAAGAAATGGTGTGTTTGCGAATTCTTGATTCCAATTCTTGCCAAATATTCTCTATGGGATTTAAGTCTGGAGATTGTGGTGGTGTTTTTATTATTTCAGGACAGTTATATAGCAGCCAGAGTCTAACGTTCAGAGCAGTGTGCTTGGGGTCATTGTCCTGGTAGAATTTAAAATCGTTATGAAGGTTCAATTTTCGTGCTGAAGATTTCAAATTTTGCTTTAAAATATCAATATACTTGTACTGATCCATTATACTGTCAATAAAAACAAGATTACCAACTCCAGCGGACGACATACACCCCCATACCATAACTCCTCCTCCACCATGTTTTACTGTTGGTACCAAGTTCTGTTTGCGAAATTCTTCCCTGGGTTTTCTCCACACCAAGATTCTACCGTCAGAACCAAATATATTAAATTTACTCTTATCAGCAAATATAACTTTATTCCAGTAATCAGAATTCTTATTTATGTTGGATTTTGCGAAAGCTAGTCTGAGTTTTTTATTCTTTTCACTTACGAAGAATTTTTTCCTGGCTACTCTACCGTGATATCCAGCAGATCGAATTACCCTTCTAATAGTCTCAGGATTAACAATTATTCCATATAATGCTTGTAAATCAGCAGCAACTTTTGAAGCACTAATTCTTGGATTTTTTTTAATATTTCGAACGATAATTCGCTTTATTCCATTGGATAGCTTTGATGGTCGGCCAGGTCTTCTTTTATCCTGAATCATATGATTCTTTTTATATCGTTTAATGATATTGAAAACTGTTGAACGACTCAAGTTAACTGTTTCAGCAGTTTTTCTAATAGATTTTCCACGTTCAATATGCAAATTAATAACTAATTTTCGAATTTCAGGCGAAGTTTCTTTTCGTTTAGCATTCATGGCTACACAGAGCTAAAAAACACAAAAATTCCAAAACAAACTGGAGAGAAATACTGCAGACGATTTTATCAATTATTGCCAATTGCTTTTAAGTAAAAATAAAACCCCAAAAAATATTTTTATTGCTTATTTCAGGCGATTTTTGTTGCATATATAATGGTGTCCCATCACTTATGTGAGCTATTTTTTGCTCCGTTCTAAACATTTGTATTTTTATTAAATTAATATTTTAATATTTTGACAAAATGTATGTCATGTAATAATCTTTACTAAATTTAAGTATGAAACACACCCACAAAAAAATGTGTACATGTTTTTTTAATTTATTTGATTAGTTTCCTTTTGTAAAGCACAAGTGTCCCATCACTTATGTGAGACACTGTATATTATTGTCTGATACTTTCAAATTTATTCTTATTTCAAGATTGCGAATGCAAAAAAGCTGTGAATGGGAAGATGCGTTTTTTTTTTCTTCCGAACAGAAGTATGCTAATTCCACAGTCTAAAATGATTGCAAAGCGCATAATATAAAAACTTTTTAGTGCGAAATAAACGTAACAATTGATTGGAAAGTGCTATTCCAAAAATCAGTACATATACATAGTAAAAAGATACCAGATGAAAAAAAAACAGGGAAAAAAAGAGCCCATTTCAAGGCGGAAAACGAAGTTTCATGTAAGGATTTATGACTATCGCAAATTTATCTTACAATGGGAAAATAAAAATAAGAATATTGGACAAAAATGTTACAATCAATTCATTATATTATTAAGAGAATGTGTTACATCCGATATTTATAAGAAAAAATGCCATTTTCTTTATTACAATGACTTTTAAAGGGTGAAACTGCATCAAAGCAAAGCTACTGCTCATACTTCAAAAACTACCGCTGTATTCGTTGAAAACATTAAAAAATCACACAGGTATTGTATTTATAGCTTTCAACATATTCCTCCAGTCACCTGACGTTTCTCTTATGGTTTATTGTTCATTGGGTCTGCTGAAAAGAGTTCTTTCAAAGGGCAAAATCACCACGATTTATCGAATCTGGAAAGTTTTTAAAGACGCATGGGAAGCAATAACCCTGTAAATTTTACAAAAAACCTTCTACCATCGAAAGCATTACGCAGAATTAGAAACAAGAAACAAGATTATCATACAGATTATTTCAGAAAGCAATATTCATATTTTAAACGTTAAAAACAACAACGCCGAAATCGTCTAAAAAATGTGCGAATACCGTCTGTACATTTCCGCTATGACAAAAATTCCGTTACAACAAAGCAGTTATTTATTTATTCATTCATTTTTTTTTCTTGCTAATAATGTTTCCATAATTAGAGCCCGATTAAGATTGTCCGAGGCCCAGGGCCTGTTTACCAAATAGGCCCGTGAAGCCGAAGCTTACCCACTGAAATACAAAGGGGCCCCCAAATTTACTCTCCAAAACTAATTTTTAGGGGGGAAAATTTCAGTCAGGGTAAAAAACGTATTTTTTTTTCTTAAATTATAGCTGTTAAATTTTTCCTAAAACTATTACTGACACATTTATACTCTTTTTTTTTTTTTTTGGCTATAATAAATGGTATAAAATCAGTGATTAAATGCAACGTTTTTCATTTCTCTTATGTTTTACATTTTAATTTCAAACGTGCTAAAAATAACAGAAAATTTAATCTGTATAGTTATATTTTGTTTATATTCATAAAGAGGTTAGAAATGATATAAAATATGTAGAATAGGTTATTTAAATAAAGAGGAAAATAATTAGCATTCAGAGATATTAAATTTCTGTTTATAAAATAGAAGCAAAATTGTGTTGCAGCTAAGCATAAATTTACTTCAACTATTTGTTTTCCCTACACTGTTCTTAGTACTGGCAAATCCTGCAATTTGTAAAGCATAAAATATATTTCCTGTCCATAATTCTATTGATTCATTTATTATTTCAATGCCTTTTTCAGTTTTCTTAAAATCGTGCTACTATATATAAAGGATTTCATTTTAGGCGTTTCGTTTCGATAACGGAGTATCCGAGAACTGGCGTCATCTTGTGGTTTTATTGGAAAAAACTGTTTTTCTTCACTCTCAACGGAGTGAACTACTCCCTCTTGTCAACGGAGTGAGATATTTCACTCCTTTCTAGAGAGTGGAAAATTCCACTCTTTAAAGAGTGCATATTTATAAAATTCACTCCTAAAAGAGTGAAAATGCCTCTCACTCTTCCAAAGAGTCAACTTCTCACTCCTTCCAATTTTAGAGTGCACGTATCTTAACCAGCAATCCGGACCCGGTTTTATGGTCTCCATGATTATATTTTCAAGAGGACGTAATTTAAATTCTGCAAGCAAACCTGAAATGGGGGAACCCATTTGGGTCCCATTCACTTGTCTGTAAACTTGATTATTGAAAGCAAAAACGTTGTTGTTGATAATTAAATTTAAACCCGACTTGATTGTATTTTTAATATTTTCTGTAAACGTAGGACCAGAATAGATCAGACTCTTTATGGTGTCAGTAACTTCTTTTATATTAATAGACGGATATAGAGATAGTTTAGACGTGGTATCTTTATACACGTCTTTTTTTTTTTTTTTTTACAATTATTGCCCTTTTTTATATGTAACATTACTACATAGTATATAAGTAGTAGGAAAAGGAGAGTTCTGGCTCAGCCGGAGGCACTGAGGCACCGTGCCTCCGGCCGGAGGCACCGCTCCTCCGACCGGAGGCACCGCTCCTCCGACCGGAGGCACCATACCACCGACCGGAGGCACCGTGCCACCGGCCGGAGGCACCGACCCTCCGACCTCACCCGCAACGCACCCTAGCGGAAAAAAAATGGAAATTGTGAAAAAAGGGTTAATGTTCTACTCTAACAGGAGGGGTGAACGACCCTCTATTCAACTATCGTCAACCTCCTCTCAACACGGTCAATACCTCTTTTTAATATACATTCCCTCTTTAAAGCGGACATTACCCCTCTAATCGACCATTTTTAGAACTATATAAATTGATGATTTTCGAAATTATTTTTTAAAATGATGTTAAACAGCGAAGTGATCAGTGCTTTATGTGCTTGCATATTGATGGGTATTGTTTTTTCACTCGTTTATATTTTTACTAAAGTTGATAGATTAGCACTGGATTTTACTTTAAATTTTAACGATACTGAGAATTTCTCCCTTTAATATCATATTATGGAGAAAAGTTATCAAGTCCCAAGCCAAATTGCTAGTTTTGGAGGAGTAGATGCTCTTCATCGAGCAACTCAGGGCAAGATATCTAAGAAAAAAATTAAATCTTGGTTAGAAGGAGTTGATGCTTACACTCTTCATAAACCTGTACGTAGAAAATTTCAAACAAATCGAGTAATCGTGTATTCTATAGATCAACAGTGGCAAGCGGATTTAGTAGATCTAACTTCTTTACAGAAATTTAACGACGGATTTCGATACATTTTAACTTGCATCGATATTTTATCTAAATATGCATGGGCTTATCCCTTAAAATCGAAACGTGCTGAAGATGTAGTAGCGGTATTTGAATCCATTTTTACAACAAGGAAACCAAAGTATTTGAATACTGACGCAGGTAAAGAATTTTTAAATTCTCGTTTGCAGAAGTTTCTGAAACAACAAGGTGTTCGATTTTTTAGAACTTTTAATAACACGAAAGCTTGCGTAGTGGAGAGGTTTAATCGCACCTTGAAAACTAAAATGTGGAAATATTTTACAGCACATCACACCTACCGTTATATTGACGTGTTAGATCAATTTTTAGATAGTTATAATCACACCTATCACACTACTATTAAGAGAGCTCCATGTGAAGTGAATAAAGATAATGAAAGTGACGTATGGTTTTCAATTTACGGAGATATGTCAAAATTGAAAAGAAAACCTTGCATTCTTAATTCAGGAGACTTAGTACGTGTTTCGAAGCATAAAATGACTTTCGAAAAAGGATACGAGACAAATTGGACAGAAGAATTGTTTTTAGTGACGGAATGTGTAACGAGAATTCCACCAGTTTACAGAATTAAAGATTTATTAGAGGAACCTATTGAGGGTACTTTTTACGCAGAAGAATTGCAAAAAGTCCAACCAAAAAAACATTTTGATATTGAAAAGATACTGAAAAAGCGTAAAAGAAAAGGACAACTCGAATATCAAGTTAGATTTAAAGGTTATCCTTCTAAATTTAATCAGTGGATACCTTCTTCAGATTTATTTTCTTTATAAAACCTACATTTCTCCCATGAGAATGATCATTTAGAATCATGTCGTTCTATGTGACGTTGCCCTCCGACAGTTCATTGAACTATTTTCCAGAGAACAAAATTTCACATTATTTTACTAGATTGCCCATGCCTTTAGATTTGAAAGGTGAATGGGAGGTTGGTTTAACTGAACTGATTTACCCTCATACATGGCGTAATATTACAGAATTCGGCAACGAGTATGAATATGTGTTAGGTAACAGTTTGGAATTAGCAGATGGAAGACCTAGAAATGGCAATGAATACGAGCAGGATGATAGCGACACGAAAAAAATTCGAATTCCTTCTGGGTATTATGAATCTCCAAATGATATTATTAAGGTAATAAACTATCAAAAATTTGGTGATAGAATTTCAGTTAACTTCAATAAACATACTAAAAAAGTGAAAGTTTCTTTGAAGAAATATGCACAGTTAAAATTTTTATCAGGTTTAGCCGAATGTTTAGGATTTCCACCAGGTGAAGTGATTGAAAATGTTTCATCTCCTTCAGCATCTTTTGAAAGCCCCTTTATAGCTGACCCACACGCTGATTTTAAATTGTTATACCTGTACACTGATATTGTTGAACCCCAGATTGTAGGAGATACTGTTGCACCATTATTGCGAGTGATTCCTGTTAAAGGGGAAGATGGAGATATGATTCATGAAGTGTTTGACAGACCTCATTACATACCAGTGACTCGAAAGAACTTTCAAACGATTGAAACTGTTATAAGAACACACACGGGACGTTTAGTGTCATTCGATCGTGGGAAGTTGATTGTGAAACTTCATTTTCGTCAAAAATATCTTTCATAATGTTTGTTCCTTATCAATGCTGCAACCAATCTTTTGAAGATTATTATACACGTCAGACAGGTAGTGGATTGAACTATTATCAAGGATCTGCTTTTCAGAAAGGATATGGCTTCGGAGGACTTTTTCGCTCTCTTTTCCGTGCAGCTGTACCTCTGTTTAAATCAGGTGCTAAAGCTGTGGGAAAGCAGTTATTTCATACGGGTGTAGATGTGTTGAATGATATTTCTCAAGGTGATAATATTAAAACAGCAGCTAAACGACGATTTAAGGAAGCTGGAAAAAACTTAACAGACAAGGCGGCAGTGAAAGTGAAAACTATGATTGGATCAGGACAAAGGAATAAAAAACGTAAGAGACCTCAAAGTTCTCTCAGTCGACCTAAAGCCAAGAAAGTGAAAGCACGCGATATTTTTGCTTAATGATGTCTGGTCTAATTCATAAAGATTCGCCAGCCTGCGCTAAATCTGAACTCGACCTGTTTCTGATTCCACCTACTCAAACAGCTATCGAAAAGGGACATTTTGTAGAATATCATCCACTTGCTTCTATATCTGAGAGTGGTCCTGTTGAGTTTAACATTACAGGTAACAGTGAAGATTACATCGATTTATCTGCATCTTATCTTTACGTGAAAGTGAAACTAACTAACGCCGATGGAACAGATATACCCGACAAGACACCTGTAGCACCCGTTAATTTATTTTTACAAGCGTTGTTTTCTCAAGTGGATGTGAGTTTGAATGAAAGAACAATTTCCTCATCTAGTAATACTTATCCCTACCGTGCTTATATTGAGACTTTGCTGAATTATGGAGAAGACGCCAAGAAAAGTTTACTTTCCTGTGAATGTTTTTTCAAAGACGAATTTTTGGATACAGTCAACCCCACACTCACAACAAACCCAGGCCTTCATAAAAGATATGAATTAACCTCGAAAAGTAAAGTGCTGGATTTGATAGGACCTTTACATTGTGATATATTCCAACAAAATCGTCTTTTACTGAATATGGTGGATCTGAAAATTAAAATGACACGTAGCAAACCTAATTTTTGTTTGATGGCCGATAAAGTTGGAGATACAATTCCAGATTATAAAGTGGTATTACAACACGCTTCTCTATTTATTCGAAAAGTTAAGGTCAGTCCAGGTGTTTCTCTAGGACATGCTAAAGCACTAGAGAAATCTAATGCTAAATATCCTATCGATCGAGTTCTTTGTAAAACATATTCAATCCCTAGTGGAAACTGGTCTTTTATGCAAGACAATGTATTTTTGGGAGCTATGCCTAAACGTGTAATTATAGGATTATTAGAAAATTCAGCTATTAATGGACAATATAATCTCAACCCATTTTCATTTCATCACCACGATGTCAACTTTTTAAGCATTTATATTGATGGACAACCCCTTCCGAGCAAACCTTTAGAATTGAATTTTAGTGAAGGAAATTACATAACAGCCTACCATCGCTTATTTCCTGGATTTAATCGAGACGATGGAAATTATCTCTCTCGAGAAGATTTCGCTAAAGGACACGCCTTATATGCATTTGATTTAACCCCCGACTTATGTGATGGTCCACATCTGAATTTGCAACATCAAGGAAATTTAAGAGTTGAAATTAAATTTTCTACAGCGTTAGCATCAACGATTTCTGTTCTCATCTACGCTGAATTTGACAACATTATTGAAATTTCCAAGTCAAGACATGTGTTGTGTGATTTTCCAAATTAACCAAGAATGAACTCTCAACAGATTAAAAGTATTTTATCACGTAACAAACACACTAAAAAATATTTTTTAGGTGTGTTTCCCAGCGACATGCTTCCTAACAAGATTGTAAATTACCCTTGTTGTTTTGTATGTAATGTAGATTCTTCGAATCAACCTGGTAGTCATTGGCTTGCCTTCTTTATACCTTCAGCTAAAAGAGTTGAATTTTTTGATTCTTACGGAAACACTCCAGACTTTTATCAAGGACCTATATCAGACTTTACTTCAGCATTCTCGCAAGTGATTTTTAACCCTTTAGCATTACAAACAAATATTTCAGCTGTTTGTGGACAATATACAATTTTTTACCTCATCAGTAGATGTAGAGGTAAATCTCTAAAAAACTTTTTATCACAGTTTGTGTGTGAAAATTTATGTAATGATCAAAGAGTGTATAATTTTGTTGCTAAACGATTCCGTGTGAATGTAAATTTTTATCAATAAAATTTCTTATAAAATAGTCTACTTTTTGTGTCTGTGTTTATTTATCATGGATTTCCCGAGTCTTCAACACCCCTTCACAGCTGTCATATCCGGACCCAGCAAAACCGGGAAATCTTTCTTTCTTAAACAGTTTATTCACTTTAAAGAGGATATGATGAATCCCACACCTGATAAAATTGTTTGGTTTTATGGTATCTACCAACCGTTATATGATGAGATCTCGAATGTAATGTTTGTCGAAGGATTCCCAAATAATTATACAGAATATTTAGGGACCAACACATTGTTTATTTTGGATGATCTGATGTGTGAATTAGGTTCTAATCATACACTCACAAACTTATTTGCGAGGGGGAGTCACCATCAGAATTTAAGTGTTATTTTTATTACACAAAATTTTTTTCATAAAGGGACGGAAATGAAAGATGTTAGACTGAATGCGGACTACATTTTTCTATTTAAAAACAGACGTGATCTAAGTCAAATCTCAAATCTAGGAAGACAATTATATCCAGGATTATCACATTTTTTTCAAGAAGTTTACAAAGATGCTACTCGAAACCCTTTCTCCTACTTATTAATCGATTTGAGAAATGAAACACCTGAAGAATACAGGTTAAGAACGAGAATCTTACCGAATCAAGACCAATATTATTACCTGTTGAAAAATAAATAGTAGCAAAAAGCGGAAGCTTCATCATTTCATAAAATGACTTCAACTCGACAACACGTCAAAAATTTACAGCTGATTCATTCATGTCCAAGAGCTTTACGCAAACAGTTATTAAAAAAGCTTCCTTCAAAAATAATTAAGACCATTTGCGAATGTTCTTTAAATGTGTTAAAGGGAAATATTCCAATTTCTAGATATCAGAAAAATCAGCTTGGAAAACATAAGACTCTTTTAAGAAAATTAGCCTCGAAAAAGGGGAGTCTTTACCAGAAAAAGCGCTTAATTATTCAAAAAGGAGGATTTTTAAATATATTGATACCTGCAGCAGTTTCTGCATTAACCTCATTAATTCATGGAATTTAGTAAAAAGTTTGTCTTAGTCCCTGAGAGGGATTTTTCCAAACATACACCTTCTCAAAAGCAACTTAGTGAGTTTGATAAAGAAATGCAGAAAATTTTGAACAGTGATTTACAAGATTTTGAAAAACTTCAATTGTATTATGACTTATTGAAAAGGAAAATGAACTTGCAAGATTTTAACCCACCTCAGAAAATGGATTCTATAGAAAAGGATGAAACTCCCAAACCTGAAATTATTGAAAACTCTGCAATTTCTGAAGACAACATTTTAAAAATGATTCCGAAGGGCATTCAAAAACAGGCCGATCAACTCTTACAATATTTGAAAACATATCCTGACATCTTACGTTGGAATTATCGAGGTGAAATTATCTACAAGGGACAATTAATTCCCAAGTCTAATCTAACTGATTTGATCTGTTTAATACTGACTCAAAGAAAATCTTATAAACACTTTTTCGGAAGAAACGAGTTTTTGAAAGCGTTGAATTCTATGAACACACCTAAACTTTTTCTCAAGAATAAACATTTAACTTTGGAAGATGACGTATATTCACCTATTAAAAAAGAAAAATCAATTGTTAAACCAAAAAAAAAATTGATGAAACCATCTGTATTGCGTTGGCAAAAATATTAATTAATAAATGCATTTTTCGTTAATTTTATGTGTCTTTTTTTCCTTCCGAAACATACCTTTTCACACAATAATATTAAAAGTATATCTTTTTCCTTTTAATAAACATTTTTCACTTTGATTTTTATTATTTTTTCACATTTTATTATTTTTTTCACTTTGATTTTTTTTTTTCACTTTCTAAATTTTTTTTGACATTGCAAATTTTTTTTTCACTTTCTAAATTTGTTTTTCACTTTGCAAATTTTTTTTTTCACTTTCTAAATTTGTTTTTCACTTTGCAAATTTTTTTTTTTCACTTTCTAAATTTGTTTTTCGCTTTCAGTTTTTTTTTTTTCACTTTCTAATTTTTTTTTCATTTTGCAATTTTTTTATTACATTTTGTATAAAAGAGTAACTTAATCTTTGAAAAGATTTTTTATTCTAAAACCTGTTCAAAGATTTTTATTCCATCTGTAACGTTAAGTTCTTTTGAAAAAGAATTTTTTTTTTCATTTTTTTTTTTTTTTTTTTTCACTTTCTAAATATATTTTTTATTTTGCAAATTTTTTTCACTTTGCAATTTTTTCTTACACTTTGTATAAAAAATGTAACTTAATCTTTGAAAAGATTTTTTATTCTAAAATCTGTTTAAAGATTTTTATTTCATCTGCAAAGTAGATTTCTGCAGAAAAAATATTTTTTTTTTTTCCTGAAAGAAAAATAGATATTATTTAAACATACAATAATTACACAATTTGAGATACACCAGTTTATTTTTTTTTCTAAAAATTTACAGATCATTCATTGTTTTGAATAAAACACCAGTTAACACATTTAAGTTGAAATTTTCTAGGAAATTTTGTGATACAGACTGTGTTTGGTTAGCGAAAAGTTCAGCAACATTTTTAAAGTCCACAGCTAATATGCTTAAATCGCCCAGATTCACAAACTTTTCCAAGTCTCTAGCAGTCATACAAGCATGTCTTAGCTGCGCTGGTGAGTTATGAACACATCCGATACAAATGTATTCAGATTTGAAGACTTGTTGCAATTCCTGTTCTATCAACGCCGCGATTCTTAATTCCAAGAAAGAAGAATCTTCATCACATGTTTGTGATGGTAAAAGTTTTTCTCTAATTAAACTCGGTAAATACGTTTCATAGAGAAATGTGAGCACAGTCTCATTAAAAGAGTCTATGTGGTGTTTCAAATTTTCCATTTGAAATTCATCTAGTTGAATGTAACAACCTTTCTGAATGTTGGTAATTTCTGCGACACCATCTTTAGATAATATGAGGATAGAGTTGTTTGCAACGAAAGACGATGAACTGTACACCAAGTTAAAGTTCGAAATTTTCTGTACGAATCGATACCATGATTTTAAGTTCATGGAAACACCAATTTTTGTAGCATTTAGTGGTTGAGTTTCTGAAGATCGGAGAAATTTTCTTATGTGAATTATCACAGAACCTCTGAACAACTCACAGGTTAAATATATATCATTCCCGAGTTCTTTTATACAGATTCGCTTATTTGAATAACCATCATTCACGTCCACAGATTGAGAAGATGATGATGCTTTCTCATTCCTGTTAGATAATGATGATGAAGAACTAACATCGACGGGCGGTGCAGATGAGGATTCAACTGTAATTGAAGAAGTAGATTCACATTCCAAATCCATAATTAACTTATTAAAATCAATATTTTGAAATATATCATCAAAATTTTCGAAATCTTTTTCCAAGTCATTTTTTGACTTTTTCTCACAACCATTATGGGAAGAATTATTAGAGCGTTTCATTTTTTCCGAGAGAAAAATACGTGACTTTTCACAGCAAAATCCAGTCAGATTGTGTTGCCAGCTGAAGAAATATCAACCTACACAAACTTCTGTGACGTCATATTCGAACCAATTTCAGTTTGAAAACATCTGGTGTTTTCGCAAACTCGAACTAAAATTTATTTGTTATTTCTTTTCAGTACCACCTGGTGTTTACACAAACTGAAAAATTCTTTCTCACGGTTTCTAACGAAAAAAACATCACCTGCTTCTTGTGACGTCATAGTCTAACCTTTAAAAACATGTTTAGTTGCCCAAATTGTAACCTCGGAAAATTGTAAACATGCTATTTTTGAAAATTTTTAGCAGAAAAATTAATTTTTGTGAATATGATTATAAAAATTCTTAATTAAGCTAATGAAAACTGAATATACTTTTTATTTAGAAACAGTCTTCCTCTTTTTCAACTTAGAATAGAAAGAACCTGAAAAATGAAATACAGGTTTTAAAAAAAAATATATATATATATATATTTATATGGGGTCCCACCGCCTCCCGCCACATCTCCTTATGTGGCGCCCCACTTTTTTTATCCAGATCTTCTTTTCTTCATTGTTTCTTCAATTTTCATTGCTTTTATAACCATAGGCCAAACTGGTTATTCCATCATCTAAAATAAAGCGTTTGTCGTCAAACGGGCTGAGTGCTAGTTTCTGCTGGTGTATAGTATATAATTGGTGGTGCTCTTGTTGGATTCTGTTGTTTATTGTAGAAAGGGTTTTCAGATGATGTATACAATCGGAATATTGCGAATGTTTAATTTTATTTCTTACGATGGAGGTCGGTACACCCTTCGCTGTTTTCTTCTCTCCGTTTTCTGAAAGGATGCTGTACATCTTCGCTTTTAATCCAACAAATTCAAAGACTGTTTTCCCATTCATCTCATCTTTGAATTTACCTATTGTCTTTTTATTTTTTTCAGAGTAGAGGGGATGATTTTTTGGATAGTCTGAGAAGTCGAATTCATCTTGGTGTTTTTGCATGTCTTGTTGTAGATTATCTGTTTGGATGTGGTAGGTGAGCGAGTCTGTGTCTGTAAAAAGGAGTTGAGCATGATCTTGATAGTGTTTCTTGATTATGTTGTAGTGGAACTTGTACATATGAAGTTTAGAGAGTTCCAGAATGGTGAACCCTACATAGATCGGTCGATTCATAGTCAAAGTGGTTTTGACTCGTTCCACGGCTACCAGTCCCTCATTGAAGATTTTGAAGTTGACAAATGCTGGAGACGCAACGAGTTTTTTAGACCTTTTCTCATTGTTACACAACTCAATATTTCTTCTTAAACGGAGATTCTCCATCGTTTTCCCGAAAACTGAATTGTTTAACAATTTGAAGAAGTCTTTCTCAAAAGAACTGGTAGCCTGCTTCCGTTTTCCTGTATTGAAATCTATATAGGGTTTTAACCAGGGTGTTTGTCTGAATCTAATTACTTTGTGAATTTTAGTGAGTACGAGACCAAGTTGGAGGTAGAGTTTCAAGTTTCTGTAGTGGATGACATAGTGTTCCTTGTCTTTTAAATTGGGAGAGAGTTTCGAGCTTCCTTTGTAGGGTCTGTTGTTCAGCATGGATTTTGCATAGGGGGATAACATGTCTTCGGTGATGTGGAGGTTTTCTGGTGCTAGTGGGTAATCGTTATGAAGATGGTGAAGTTTAGGAGGATAATGCAAGTCCACCTCCAGGACATAGCCGTAATCTGCATTATCTGGATGGGAGAGAATGGTTTTTTCATCTATTTCGGATGACTCGATCCAGTAAAACTCCCCAACAGGTAAGTATTGGGACATAGCCCACCCATACAGGTTGTTAGCGTCCCAGTACATGATATGACTCTGTTTAAGATTTTTATCGTAGCCAGGAACATCTTGATTGTTTGCTTTTGCATATCGTTTGCTAATTACGCTCACGCCACCTCTTATTCCTTTCTCGAAAAACAAGAGCATGTCAATGTCGGTGAGTAGTTCCATCTGAACTCGAGTCATCCTTAAGCAAGCTTTCCAAGCTAGTCCTGGAGATGTGAACATGTGTGTGGGGTCTATTTTATAGTATTGGCCACACAATTTTCTAAAATTTTGGAAGATGTCGGCTAAAAGCAGGACGTCACATTTGACATACAAGTTGTGATATTGACCAAGATTTATAATATTAAATTTTTCCCAAACGTTCTGGGCATGTTGATAATCTTCATCGGAAATGGGTTCGTCTGTTAAATCGTTGTGGAATGCTGAAGGTGGAGGGAGTTGTGTTTCATCAAATTTTTGGAAGTCTGTGAAATAGCTGTATGGATAAACACCTTTTCTAATGAGGAGTGAGAGATCTGCATCATCTGGGAAATTAGCTTTGAGGAGATGGAAGTCTGTTGGTTGGAGATTAGCAGTTAATTTTTCTAAAGATGTGGGTAAAAATTGATATGAATCCAGAAAGCGAAGTTTAATGGGACAGTCCTGTTTCTTGATGGTGAAGGAGATATATTTCTCCATGGTGTTAGCGATGACGTCTATGGAATAGTCTTTTAATTTTCCCAATTCTGTCATCAGATGGTGACCGTCGTAGTGCTTCAGATTATGAAAGATGACAGGAATCACTTTGGACTGTTTGTATTGAATATTACAATTCATATGCGCTGCTCCACGATATGCACCTGTCACATGATTATGATCTCTGCAGCGTTTGGTTCCTAAAGGTTGATTGCATATAGAGCATTCAATAGCTTCTCTGAAGGCTTTTTCTTCCTCTTTGTTCAATTTTAAGGGCTTCACATCGACTAAAATTTTGGCTAGTTCATTTCTTTCCTCAGCGATATTTTTTAAGAAATTGGATACGGCATCTTTCCCTCGATAAATTTTCATCTCTTTGTGTCTTTTTCCATCTTGGTCTATTATAATGTATGAATACCCACAAGGGATATGCTTTTGCGTAGGGATGGTGTAAGAAGTGTTAGGGTTAGGTTCTGTTGTGTGAATGGGAACGATGAGACTTTCAAAGTCGGCTATTATAATGAAGGGTGTTGGATGTTGGAGATGAAAGTCGTTGAATTTTAAAATATTTTTCTCGGGGTCAGGCATCTTGATGTGTTGAGGGGCATGTTCTCTGCAATACTGTAGATGGTTATTGAGAAGTTCTTGTGTCCTAAATCGATGGAGACAGCGGTTACAAAAATGAACTTCTCCGTTATGGTTAGTGAGATGAGAAAAGAGTCGGGAAAAATGCTTTATGTAGATGTAATGTGTATTCCCCTCTTCATTTCCAATTAATAGCAGGTTTATGGCTTCTTGATGGACTCGATTTGAAATGTGGAGCATCCCGAATTCATCCTCTTCTTCATCATATGAATATACATTTATTCTGAGATTATTTTTAATTTCGATGTCTTTAATTTTATGGTAGGGGACTGGACAGGGTATATCGTCTAGAATAATTTCATGTTCGAAAGGTACATAATTGGAAACGCGCTCTGTGTTTTTTTCTATCTTCTTTTTATGAGCAAGGAGACTCCATATGAGGCATTTATGGTCGTCGAAATTTTGAACGTTAATGAGGGCGTGTTTTAGAGCAAGTTTTTTAGGAGTTTCAATGAAACTGCTTCCAGCGAGTGGCTTGTAATGTGAAAGGTATAAATCAGTGTGCATTACTCTGTCTAGAACCCAGCCCGATCCTAATTGCACAAATTCTTCAAAGAGAGTTTTGATCTTTTCAAAATTTTGAGTTAGATGGCCTCTGACCGTTTCTTCGATATGCTCTGGACAAGGTTCACATCTAAAGTATCCTAACATTGTTTCTTCATCCTCGGCATCGTTGACACGTTGAAAGCGCACTGTGTGTATGAGATGCCACTTAACAGACCCAATTTCGTGGAGAGCATTAAAAATGTTATTTTCTATTTCATCTATAATTTGAGCGTGGAAAACATCAATATCGTTGGCGTTTTCTTCTGTGGCTGGAATAGTGATTTTCGCGAAGGTGTTCAAGGCTTTTTCAGTAGCTCTTGACTTCTTGGGTTTGACAACTGTTATCTTTTTAACTGAAATTAATGGTTGAACTGTGTGGTGGGTACGCTGATGCTGAAGAAGGTTCGACTTCTTCGAGAAATATTTCTGACAGTCTTTACATTGGTGGGAAGCAGATGGTGCGCTATGTCGCTCTTGATGTTTCCTCAAATCAGCTTTGCGGGTGAAGGTGGTATTGCATTCTTCGCAGGGTAATGAAACCTGTTTCTTATGGGTGTTCAGATGTCTTTTATAATTGTCACTACGCGTAAATATTTTGGAGCATTCTTCACATTGAAACTGTTTTTTATCTGTGTGTGTCTTCATGTGTCTATTTAACGTACCGCGATGATTGAAGGATTTTTTGCAAACGGAGCATTCCTGAAAGGAATAAAAGTGATTTTGAGTATTTAGTTTAACGGCTATTATTTTAAGTGTGAATAATTTTTAACTAACAATTTATCAATTTTAGTTGTAACAATTTATATCTAACAATTTTTATCTATCATTTTATACCTATGAGTTCTAACTTGAACATTTAAAAAATTAAAGTAATTTGGGGGTCCTAAAATTTCCTACCTAACATAGAGAAATTCGTGATGAATCAGTCCTACCACGCGGTGAAGTTTTGAACACTTCTAGTCACGGAAAAAGAACTAGCAGAATAAACTTCTCCTAATTCTTATTTCACGCTGATTCATCAAAGATAGACTAAAAAAAAAAAAATACTTACAAGAGATGAAACTACACAGCTAGGTCCAGGTTGCGGTTCTGTTACATCTGGTTGGACTTCGTTTTGTGACACAGCTTCCATTCCAGTCACAAATTTTCGTTCATCAGTGTCGTGATTCACACACTCCTGAAAATACATTAAAAAGGAAAAAAATTAATAAATCTTTAAAAGTTTGAAATTTATTTCCAAAAAGAATATACTTTTTCTTGGAAAAACGTTTAAATTTCGTTTTATTAGAAAAAAAAAAATCATTATTTCTTTAATTAAAAATTAATGTTAGGAAAATATAGTTATTTCTCTAAATTATAACCATTAATTATTATTTTTTTAAACTCATAAAGGAGAAATCGCTTCTCCAAAATCATAACTCAAATTTTTCTTATGAAAAAATAAAAAACTCACCGGAATTTTCTCTTTAATTTCTATGCTAGAACCTTGTTGAATTCGGGTTTTCTTTGTGAGAGGTTGATGAAACCCATCTTCAGCTTTCCTACAAATTTCTTCCAATTCTGCACTTGATATGCCGAAATCAAAAAATATTGTTTTCTAAAAAAGATAAGAAAAATACTTTTTTTTTAAATCTTAATTCAGAAAAATATATTAGTTTCTTTTTTAATTCTAAAAGAAAAGAAAAAAAAAATCATAATTACCTCATCTTGTGAAAATAAATTGTTTGAAGTCATCTTTCTTCTAAAAAATCTAAGAGCTAGAAAACGAGGTGTTGATAGATCTTCTTTACAAAGAAAAGTAATCGGAAGCATTTGAACTTTCCATGCGGTCTTTCCAAAAATACCCGGATATTCAAACTCGAACTGAAATTTCCCCCATCCCTAAGAAAAGGTGAGTAACCTTACCGGAAAAGCAGCTGTTCCCCTCTTCAAGTCAGTGACCTACTTTTCTTGTGGGGTGTTATTTGCTCAAACCTTTTTTTTTCTAAATAGGAAAAAGTACTTTTTTTCAAAGAAGTTAGTTATTGAAATAATTTTAAAAACAATATATACTTACTAGAAAAAGTGAATGATTTGAAAAACAATTGAAAATAAATTAATCTGAATAAAAATATATTATTTAAAACTGATTATTAAACTTTTAAATGCGAGGTTATAAAAATTCTATTGGTTAAAATAATTACATTCATGATTAAAATATAAAAAAACGATTATTCAATTAGATATATTAATAATATTAGTAAAAAAATAATATTAAAAAAGAAGGAAAATATATATTAATTATTATAATTAAATAAAAAAGCATTTGAAAAATTATACTGATGATATATGCATAAGGTTGCATTTATGAAACAATGAATCTAAATTGAAAAGTATAATCAATTTCATTACAAAAGAAGGAAAAAAGCATGGTAATTTATAATTAAAAATAATTTGAAAAATAATTGATGAATTAGATTTAAAAATTATACTGATGATATTTGAATAGAGGGTCGTTAACCCTTTTTTCACAATTTCCATTTTTTTTCCGCTAGGGTGCGTTGCGGGTGAGGTCGGAGGGTCGGTGCCTCCGGCCGGTGGCACGGTGCCTCCGGTCGGTGGTATGGTGCCTCCGGTCGGAGGAGCGGTGCCTCCGGTCGGAGGAGCGGTGCCTCCGGCCGGAGGCACGGTGCCTCAGTGCCTCCGGCTGAGCCAGAACTCTCCTTTTCCTACTACTTATATATATTTTTTTTATAATAAGATCTTCCCTCATGCATACTGTTATGAGTTTCTGTGCATGCTTTTAATGCATGTTGAGTAAGTTGTTGAATTTTATGTTGTTGTATATTGTACTAGCGGCCAGGCCCGTCCCGTCCCATCCAGTCCCGGCTTCGCTCGGATGGACAATGTGTCGACCTCCTTGGAAAAATTTCTTAAGCAAAATATCTAATCCAAACTCAACAATAGTTGTCTTATTCGACTAATCTTCCATAATCGGGTTCATTGCCCATGTTGGCGACGAAATCGCTAAAATAGCTAAAATACGCGTTTCAGTTTAGTTTAGCTGTATTTTATGTATTTCAATGTTGCAATTTCATTGTTATAATTCAATTGTTGTAACAATTGTTGCAAGATTCATTCTTTTTTTATCTAATCCCCCCCCCCATTTAACCCCCTTATGATGGGAATTTCTAAAATCGCTGAAATGCGTGTTTAACCATTTTTTAGTAAATTTGTTTTTCTGAATTTCGCGCTCCTACCTAAAACTGCTGCTGAGATATGACGAAATGGTCTAAAACGTTCGACTCCCCCCCCCCTCCCCATCTTTAACCCTCTTCGGGATGGAATTTTCAAAAGTCTTTTCTTATTGCTTGCCTACACTGCAAGAAAAAACGGCAAGATATACAGCAAAATGTTCTGTAAATTTATAAACCCAAATTGCCAGCATTATTTACTGTAAATTAACAGCACAATGTGCCTTAAAAACTTTTGTTTTTGGAATTTTACAGTAAAATCTCCGCAATTATTCTAATTTTATTGTACAAATGACTGTAATTATGCTAAATTTTACAGGAAAAAATGCTGGCAATTTGGGTACATAAAATGACAGCAAATTTTACCGTAATTTTTTCCGTTTTTTCTTACAGTGTAAGTCATAACAGCAATCTACTCTCCAAATTTCGTGATCCTGACTTTAGTTGTTTCAGCTGGGCGTTCATGAGTCAGTCAGGTGTTCTCTCTATATATAATAGTATAGATATAGCGGTTCAATTGTCAAAGATTTTGTTAAACACTAGGGGGCTCTGCCGTGACCATCGATACTCTACCCAAAACACGAGTTTCTGCTGTCACTGAGGGAGATTGTTGCAGAAATATATATGATATATATAATTTTATAAAATCTTATAACCAGCAAAAAATTCTAGTCGCCAATAAAAACAAAATACCCCCCCCCCCCTTCTACCGTCATTGTTTTTCAAATGGCCCAAAAGTTTTTTTAGAAATTAATTGTGAAAAAAATAATAAGCATAGTTTAGAATTATTAGTTACATAGTTTAGAAAGACTATATAAGCTAAGTTTTTTAATGAAACTTAACAAAATTATATATCTCTGAAAAGATAAAGAAAGAAATACTGTAAAGGTTGAATTAAGCGGCATGTTCGAAAAATGCTTCAAATGTCCGGATAGACGTGTGCTACAAAATCAATATCCGATGAGGGGGCCATCGATGAAACAGTGAAACAGAAAAACAATTTTTTGCCCGTTTTCCTGTCGAAGTCAATAAAATAATTCTGATTTTATTATTTTAATATGTGCATTTGATGAACTTAATTTTGCCAAATTAAAAGTAATAGTTAGAAATATATTTTTTGTTTGAATATAATTAAGTTTATTTCTTAATAGTTTGTAACTTTGCAATATCTATAATGAGACATCTAATGAGAATTTTAATTTAACATTGTGACTAAGATGAGTAACAGATGCTGCTCTTGATAGAAATTGTAGGCAAGTAATTGCCGTAAACATACTGATTGTAAAGTTATAAGCTTATTTATATACATAAGCCGGCTCAAATAATAAAAATCATTATGTGTTTAGAAAATAAATCCCAATATGACAAATATCAAGTATGATACATATGAGAAAAAATACTGTTTGTGATTATTTCTTAAGAGAATTTTTATACAACTCCCCCACCCCAAAAAAAGCTAGTAAATAATTTGTTCAGTGGCGACCTGGCGACCGCATTTGTCAAATCCTGTATATGAGATATACCTATTAAAATAAAGAGTGAAATTCTTTCACAGAAATGCACTCCCTCCCCCTCCCACCCTTTTAGATTTTTATTTCTGAATTTTTAAGCATTTTATTATAGTTTTTGTATCAATCTGCTAAAAATCAACCTCCATTATTAATTTTTCATTACTACTTAAACATTTTTGTTTCAGTTTTACAGTATTTATTAGTATATCTTTTCATAGTAAAAAAATACTTGATTTTTAATGTAAAAAAATCAGTTGCAATAGATTATTGACGCAAAATAAATAGAAATTCTGCTTTTATAGGTTATTCTTTAATTTATTTCATTTTCCCGTAAAAAATATTTTTAATAATATATTGTGCATTTAAAAGCTTTCACTTTTATCCGTCCGGCATGACTTCGCTGCACTGTGCAGTGCTGAACAGTCTCATCGAAAATGAAATAGCAACCGGCCAACTAAGAAAAAGCAATTAACCCTTTTTATCCTGACGGTACTTATAAGTACCACTTTAATAAAACACCCATATATTCGTAATATGACCGCTTTTCCTAACGGTATTCACAATGGCACAAAGAGTGTATATCTGACAGTAGGCAGGAGATGGCAAATTCAAGCACATATCCTCTTTCTTTGCATTGTAGGGATTTTACATTTGCCACGCTACATTCGAAATCCATTTTCCAATAGAATTGACTTTCATGTTGTTCTTCGTTTGAGTAATTTTAGTGGTTTATTACCGGTTATTTAGTACTATTATTTTCTATTTTATTCTATACAGGTGAACATTTCCTATATTTTATTTGAAGTTTACTATTTGAAATTTACTATTTTATTTTATATCTTAGGGTAAAAAATTTATGGTGGTTACAGTTGCATAATTAACCAATAAAACACTATAAAAATTATTTTTCTCTTTCCTATGTTTATTCTGCACCAAAACTTATCCAATGATGCAAAAATACAATTAAAAAGTAGCTGGAAAATTAATTCAGGATATAAAGGGTTAAAGCAACAAGACGCACTGAAGCTACGTCGGTCTATAGATTTATCAAAGACATCTTCGGCAAGCGGAGAGCAGGCGAATCATCGCCCCGTTGCCAGGTATCAACCCGTTAAGCTGGGCAAAAGCCTGGCAGGTAGGGGCCTGGTCAGCGGTCTAAAAAAAAACCTTCTCACCTGCGTGAACTGATATATCCGTTCACTATGCTGTAGATTTCACTACAATAGAAGCATTGTTTAAATTAAAATATTTCTACAAATATAATGCAGTTTTAAAACATTGAGTAATGATTAATTCAACGATTATCCTCATATACGTAATAAAGTTTTTTATATCAAGTTTGAAAATTTATCATTTTTTATCATTTTTAATAAATTACAGAGAAAACAAAATTCAAATTTGCCCTTTTGCTGGGCGGTCAGGAGGTTTTAAACGTAAATAGTTTCTTTCTTTTTTTTTTTTTCGCTAAAATATCTTAACATAGATCAGGCCCCACCAGCGGCTGAGAGGTTCTGCTCTCAAAGCTGGTAGACGGAAGATGTTGGGTTCAATCCCTGTCGTGCTAGTTGACCTAACCGTTCGGAGTTTTCCGTGGTTTTCTTCAAACCTTGCCATAAATACGGGTTAGGATCCCTTATAAAAGACTCCCACGGAGGGAATTCCCCCCGCAGGCCTATATCCCTAGCGCAGATAATCGGCCGTAACAAATAACCAACCAACTAACCAACCTTAACATATATGTGTTTAAATATGTGGGGGAAACATCTAGCAATCTAAAATTAGAAATATATATTATTAAAGTACAACTATTAAAAAAAGGGAATAAAAAAAAATCTTTTCTGAATTTTTAATGTAGTTTTTGTATCAATTTGTTAAAACTCAACACCCATTATTAACTCTTCACCACTACTAAAAATTCATTTGTTTACAATTTTTAGGCTGTTTATTTATATAAATCTTGTTAGTAAAAAAATACCAAATTATTATTTTAATATAAGAAAAATGTATTGCGCAATTATTGAAGCAAAATAGAAATTTTGCATTGAAAGGTTTGTTATTAATATATTTTATTTTTCATTAAAATGTATTTTTAATAACTTCTTTTGCATTTAAAAGCTCCTACTTCTTAAATATAAACAGTTTATTTTATCTAAATAATATTTTAACAGCAGATAATTTTAAATCAGCGTGTGTGGCGGGAGGTGGGGGGATTTAGCAATTAAAAAGAGAAATATATACTACAGTGAAATGGAATGGAAATCCTCCACAGAAAATCCCCCCCCCCCCTCAATCCCAATCGCTTTTCTTTTTCCGGAGGAATTTTTGTGTTTCTGAATTTTTAAGTATCTTCAACATCGTTTTTACATCAATCTGGTAAAAGTATAGAATCGACTTTCACACAAATTTCTTTTGAATTTTTATTTTTTTTTAATCATTGTCAAAAGTGGATAAACGCCATTCATCGTCACTCTCTTATAGAGGCAACCTAAACAAGGCCGACGCAATTTCGCACGGCGCACTGGCAAAGCAGTTAGTAAAGACAACTGCTGGGGCCCAACATGTACTGCGATATGGAACTAACAAAAAATATTTTTAAATTATACATATCATAGAATAATATATAATATAGCTATTGAAATGCATGATAAAATACCACTACTTGTACAATGTACATTTTAATGCACATAATTATTTTTCATTTCGAAAACTATTCTCTCCTTTACAATATTTTAAATAATTTTTTTTGGTCACAGTTACTTTCGGGATCGTCGAATCTATATATTTCCCGACAATTATATCAACTTTTCTTGTAAGAAATTCTCACGAAGATTTCTAGATTTAAAAACAAATCTAGAACAAAAACATTATCTTATATAGACGAAACATTACTTCGTATTCTAAGAGACTTGGGGCCCCTAACAAGACCCCAATTGGTGGGGGGGGGACCTGGGCAGGCGCCCCCCGTTTGCCCGATGGCTGCGCCGGCCTTGAACCTAAATCGTATTAGGACCCATGCATCCTATTTATAATATATGCATCCTATATGTAAATACGCCGCGTATTTACATTAAACTGCACACCGTATATTCTGGGGGGTGAAATCATTTTCTCTCATAACGCTTTAACAAAGTTTTTTATCAATAATTTTGGCAATTATATTAACAACGAAATAAACATTAATCCAGCGAAAATTAAAATATACTGATATGTAACTATCAATCGTGCATTTAATAATGCATTTGAAAATTTTCGTACACCTAATTCAAATTACCGATATTAAAATTCAGACAAAAGCAAAATGTACGAACAATATCCCTCATTTTCACGAAATTATTTTATGTAAGAGAATTTGAATATAAGTTTTAGTTACCATATTCTCAAATCCAAAATATCTACTTTCTGACACATTCCTGAATTCATTTTTTTTCGCGAACGCATAAAATGTGTACAGGTTTTCTTAGAGGTCTGCACGGGCAGGAATTTTCAGGCCCGGGCCCGCCCGGTCCGTTCAAAAAATTTATTGACCCGGCATAAAAGCTAAAAGTTCGGCACGAGCGCGACCCGGCCCGTACAGAATAATTTATTAATGCCCGGCCGGCCCGTTATAAGAGATAAAATCTCGTCCTGATCCCAGCCCGGTATAAAAGCTAAAAGTTCGGCCCGAGTCCGGCCCGTACAAAAACTTATTTCCCCAGCCCGGTTCGGCCCGACTGAATTTCTACAAAACATGACGATATTCCTGAAAGAAATTTATCCTACAATAAAAAAAATTCAAAAAGCACACTTACTTATTCATAGATTTTATTTTCAAATTAGGTTTAAAATATGTGGTATACAAAATAGCAGCAATATTAATGACCACTTAAGCTGTTATCACACGGACTACCATACGATATGAAGTATTGCCTCTCGCTTGCTTGGAGCTACACTTTCAAGCTGCAACTAGGGTTATTTTCCATACTGAAAGTTATCTGCTAATGTCAGGAGAGGGCGTAACATTTGGCGAGTAATTGCAGCAGGTGTTTTAATATTTAGTGTAGAGATCGATTGATAAACAGGAAGCATTATCGCGTACTAACATTTTATATATTGCAGTTTCTTGTCGTGTCTGTTCTATATATATAATATTCTGATCATTTTACTTGAAATTCCAAGATTATAAAAACAATACTCTCGCTAAAATAACATTAGAATTCTAAATTATAGAGTCCATATCTTCACTTTACGTCTTTCACTACCTGTAAATATTAAGAATTCTCAACTATTATTATTAAGTGATTTAGAAAAAAAATAGTATATTAAAACTAGTTTTTTGTCACATGTATTGGAACCGCACTTTATCGCTAAGCCGAAATCTGTAACGCAAAGAAAGATTTTAAATTAAGTTTTAGTTCTTTTGCGCCAAAATCACTATTATGACATTTTTACATATTTTAAATGTAATTCATATTACATATTGAATGTAATGCAAAATTGAAATACGTAATAGAATTTAGATATAGTTCCCACTCTTTTGCAGTGTTTTCTTCCTTGGTTTTGATGATTTTAATCATTTTTCGAAAGTTTAAATGAGTTTTTGATATTTTTCGTTTCAAAAACACAATCCTTATTTTTATACATATTGTGTACAGTCTTGGGGGGGAGGGGGGGGGTGTTATACCCTCTACTAACTCTGCCGCAAATCACTGTATAAAAAACACAAGTAACAATATATTTGTAATAACATCTAATAATAATGTTGTACATAAATTTTGTTGAGGGGAAGGAGGAAGTTACGTATAGCAATTGTAACATATTCTAAAACTTTTAGTACTAAACCCTAATTTCGACATCCTATTTTTCGGTAAATTTTACCTTCGTGTATCAAACTGAAAGTCACTCGTTAAAGTAGTTTAGAAATTACGCAGGTTTTATGTTTGCACCTCCTAATGTTGAATAAATGTTCGATCGTCGCAAAACAGATTACAAGACAAGTGCTTTTTTAAGCATAACTTAAAAACTGTTTGGCGGAATGAGCTTTAATTTTTTGTTCGCATATTTGAAAATTCTAGAAATCTATTTCTGTTTGGAAAGTTTTACGTTACAATTCATTTTTGTTTTCGAAAATATATAAATTGTGATTTATTTATTATTATTATTATTATTATTATTTTAAATTTGAGGGGAAGCAAAATATTTTAACTGGAGGGGGGGGGGGGGGTATATGCGTTATTTATTATTAATACAAAGTAAAAAAAAGGGCACAATTTGCTTAACAAATTGAAAAACATATAAAGGCTTAAAATTTATACACCGCTAGGAGAGGGAAAACAAACTTTTAGGGTGGTTGGAATTCAATAATTAAAAAGGAAAAATAGACTGAAAAGGACATTCTCACCCACTTACATTAAATACAATAATCCAACATGAAGTGAAAAATTAGCCAGAGCCAGGAATCAAACCTGGGTCCACAGCGTTCCGGGCTGTTGCTCTAACCACAGAGCCACTCCAGCCGATTCTGAGTCTGCAATTTCTCACTAATGAACCATGTTGGAGAGAAAGTCACCAGCCATCTAACAGGCAGCCTTGAATGATCGGACAACGGTGAATAGATTTTTACTATTCCACCGATCTACGAATAAATATGTATGTCTGTATAATAATTGTATATCTTTAAAAAAAAGATTATCAAGATTGTTTTAAAAGAAAATTATTAAAAGGTAAAATATAATTAACTATAAATAGCTGCAAGATTAAATTTTCATTTATTAAATTTTATTTTTCTAAAAGTATAAGAAAATTTTCTGTCCCCCCCTCCTCCACTACAAAATTTAGACTCTGAACGCTGCATGCTAAAAGGAGGCTAGAATAATTTGTATTGCAATAAATTTACCTTGATGCATGTCTGCTTGCATTTTTATCTTTGGCGACATAACTTGGCAACAAGTACGAAATAACGCCAAATACAGCTGCAGAAAGTAGTTAAACTAGTACAGTTTGAGAAGTAAATAAGTGACTACGACAGTACAATTATAACATATAGCAAATAATATAAGGAATTGAAATAAAATAATCGCAATAAATAACTTTAAATTAGTAAATAAAGTTCTTATCGGCAGTGGTAGATAACGAACTCCGAAGGGACAATCGGCGCGGCGCATAAGTATTATTTAATTTCAAAATAACTGCACATTTTTACAGTTCTTTTCGTGCATAATTGGTCCTTGTGTTACCAAAGATATTACTTTTTTATTAATTCTTCTGTATTTTTGGTTTCAATATTTGCGACCACGCTAAACATAACATGTTGACTTACTGACGGTAGCCATCTTGGAATTTTTAGAGAGGTCTGATTGGTGGATTTCGAGCTGATATCTATCGTAGAGGACACAAACAGCTGGAAGTTAGCGCTTGGCAAAATTACGAGAGGCAATCTATCACACGGGACGATTCCGAGAGTTTTCCTCTTGAAAAACGTGTTTCGGATGAAATATCTGATATTGACTATGATATGAGAGTACGTGTGATAGCACCATTAGACATTACGTACATAAACAGTGATTACAAAAAAAAAAAAAAAAAAAAAAAAAAAAACACTTAGAAATTACATACAATTGAAGATTCAGTAAGAAACGTAGTTTAGAATGAAAGAAAAAGATTGTCAAAAAAAAATCATAATTGTCTAATTCTACAAAGAAAACAGGTAAGATTCAATGTATATATTAGGGTGGGCCAAAAAAAACTTTTTTTTTTATTTTTTGATTCGCTATACCGCGGAAAACTTGCCTCTAGGGTAGATTAGTATAATGCAAAAATAAAATAAATTTTAATAAATTATTGTTGCGTTTGGCGGTAGCGCATCGGCCCTAAAATTTGAGAAAATATAAGATTTTTGTCATTTTTAAGGGAGGGTGTGAGAATTTTTTTGTCTTGTTTTTTGATTCGCTATAGCGCGGAAAACTTGCCTCTAGGGTAGTTTAGTATAATGCAAAAATAAAATAAATAAATTGTTACGTTTGGCGGTAGCGCATCGGCCCTAAAATTTCAGAAAATATAGGATTTTTATCATTTTCAAGGGGGAGTGTGAGAATTTTTTTGTTTTGTTTTTTGACCACTACCAACTCGCTATACCACGGAAAACTTGTCTCTAGGTTAGCTTAGTATAATGCAAAAATAACAAATAAACTGTTACGTTTGGCGGTAGCGCATCGGCCCTAAAATTTTATTCTTTTCAGCAAACGTGGTGTTTAATCATTTCAATATTGTCTGTAGTTAGGAAATTGATTTTCGGTGGTTGAAATCTCCTGATGAACATTTTTAGAAGCTAAGTTTCTAGCCATTATAATTTTTCTGAAACCTAACTGTATTATATGATTCCTTTTATCTATACTATCATACTCAAAAGCAAGTTTTCTGGACGGGTAAAAAATACGTTTCTCTCAGTTACTGGGTCAATGACTTTCAGCAAGTTTTCGGGCAGGAATCTTGAAGATTTATAACTTCAAGTACATATTCTGGTCTGTTTGTGAAGTATTTACTTTTTTATATAAAACCATAGAGGTATATATGACTTTAAGAGTAAAGAAACTAAGATCTTGCTCTCGTCTGTTGTGTTTTCAATACCTAAATACAATCGGAGAACTGTGTTCGCCATTGTTAACCACCTTGAGTGGGAAAGTATGCCAGGCTCACGAACAGATAAATCTTGAAAACAGCTACCTGATTTTATAGAAGAACTTATGTCCAGCATGTACTGCTGACCTGTGTGCGTTGGTCATGTTTTACCCTCTTCTAGTTCTGCTTAAACATGTCCAGTAGCATTCTTTCTTATTTGACTGAGGCTGGATTTTCACTTGATGAATTGAACGTGGTTGGATGTGATGGCACAGTTACTAATATGCGTTGGAAAGCCGTCTTATTCGCACAATTGAAGAACAAGTTAAACGACCACTACAGTGGAGGGTGTGCCTCTTACATTTCAATGAATTGCCATTTCCGACATTTGTTTCAAACTTTAGATGGTGAAATGACTGGATCGCAATCATTTCGTTGTCCGATTGGCTCACAGCTCAGTAAATGTGAGAAACTCCCAGTGGTAAATTTTGACAGTGTTGAGTATGAGATTCCAGAAATAGACAAGCAAAGTTTATGCAAAGGCAAAGATAAGCATTACCTGCTGAACATAAGTTGTGATATAAATTCAGGTAGCTGTTCTGAAGAATTAACTGTTCGTGAGCCTGGCACACTTTCCTACTCAAGGTGGAGAACTGAGGCGTCAGAAAAAGTCATCGTCTCTAATTCCAGAGATGGTTTTATAAGAACTATATTTATTTCAATATCGTCAATGCCTAGTTTTTCAAGCTAATCTGAGTTCAAACTTAATTCAATTATATCAAAAGAAAGTAAAGAAAAGTAAAGTACCATATTTCATTACAAACTGTATATTTACACAATCAGAAAAATGATTTTTGGTTTCAATGGAAATTTGTCAATTTTTTTTTTATGTTTTTTTTAACTTAATACTCTACTAATAAATTGTAAAAGGAACTATTTTTGTTTCATTTATTTATCATTTCTAGACTTTGTTCTACTAAAATATGTCTATATATACTTGTTATAGAAGTTATTTGATTTATTTCCATTTATTAGAAAAATTTTAAAAATCGTATATTATTTTTTCGAAATTTAGGGACGATGCGCTACCACAAGACGCGAAAATCTATTTCTTTTGTTTTTGGATTTTACCAAGCTACCCTAGAGGCTCATTTTCTGTGGTATAGCAAATCCAAAAACAAAACAAAAAAGTTCTCGCACTCCCCCTTGAAAATGATAAAAATCTTATATTTTCTCAAATTTTAGGGCCGATGCGCTACTGTCAAACGTAACAATTTATTTATTTTATTTTTACATTATACTAAGCTACCCTAGAGGCAAGTTTTCCGCGGTATATCGAATCAAAAGACAAAACAAAAAAATTCTCTCACTCCCCCTTGAAAATGATGAAAATCTTATATTTTCTCAAATTTTAGGGCTGATGCGCTACCGCCAAACGTAACAATTTACTTATTTTATTTTTGCATTATACTAAGCTACCCTAGAGGTAAGTTTTCCGCGGTATAGCGATTCAAAAGACAAATAAAAAAAAATCTCGCACTCCCCCTTGAAAATGATAAAAATCTTATATTTTCTCAAATTTTAGGGCCGATGCGCTACCGCCAAACGTAACAATTTCTTTATTTTATTTTTGCATTATACTAAGCTACCCTAGAGGCAAGTTTTCCGCGGTATAGCGAATCAAAAAACAAAAAAAAAAGTTTTTTTCGGCCCACCCTAATATATATATCTCTAATTTATTAAACCAAATTACATTTCTAAAGATTTCATTAAACAAAGTATCTCTATAATTTTTACACAAAATAAATAAATAAAATGCCATCCAAACATGAGATACAGGGGGGGGGGGGGGGATTTAGAGTCTACGTGGCCCAGGGTTTGGCACGAAAGCCGAAACCCGAGCTCGGTCCGTAAGTTATGGCAACAAATATATCACAAACAAATTGTGCCAATATATCATGTTTATTCCTAATAATCCGTTTTTTGCAGTTTCTAAAAGTGGAGATTGTGAATTTTGCATCTATACCCTTCATATATCAGTTTCAATATGTTTGAAATAATGTAACATTAAAAAATACGCCGCAAAATATTTTCCTCATAGGCCGTAACGTAATGTAATTATTTTCAGAGTCCCTGTAAGCGATCTATAAATGCTATACATTTCATTTTCAATACCAAACATGCCGTAATAAACCTCAATAACATTATCAATTGCATGGCATTCCGAGTATATTTACGCGTGTTAGAACTTAGCGAACTTTTTAGAACTTCCTGTATAGGATCTATAAACTTTTATCTATATTACATAGTATGCTAAAATTTAGTTAAGTTAGAAAACGCAAAGCACAGATGTAAATTCCCCTTCAGTAATTTCCGTCAACAAACGGAAATGTACTCGCGATTTTTTTTGCTACCCTGTATACTCTCTATTGAATTTATGCACACTAAATAATAGGCAAAAAATTAGTTTAAATTTAAAAATGCATCACAACTGAAAACGCACTTCCAGCAATTATTGTGCTTGGACAGTGCTCTAACCGAATTCTTTTGTGTGACCCTGTGAATGAACGTTGTAAATGCTATGCACACACTATTCTATAGTAAATCTCTTGTAGTGCATCTCAGTGTTATAGATCAATTTAAATGTGTTTGAAATAGTGTAACATCATTAAAATTTACTGCAAACGCTTTTTCCCCATAGACCGTAATGTAACGGAATTCTTTTGAGTCTTTCTGTAAGTGAACTATAAATGCTACGTACTTCATTTTCAAACCCAAACATGCCATAGTAAACCTCAATAACATATATTAAATGCATGACATTCAGAGTATATTTACGCTAGTTATGTTCGAACACGGACGACAGGCGGCAGACAGACAGACAAACCGGATCCAGAAACACTTTTCAACTATGTTGGAAAGTTGTTAAAAAGGTTAAGATTAAAACGTAAAATGTCACCGAGTTTTTATTTTTCTTTTAAACTGAACATGCATGCTCATGGCTACGAGCATAAAATAAAAGTGAACCCATTTGTCACTGAACTCACATTTGACCCATTAATTACTTAACGGAAAATCTTTTTTCTCAGTTGAATACTTCTCCCGCACGATGGCGCTGCTGTTTGTTAGGCCAAAAACAACGGGTTTTCGTTTCGATATGCCATAAGAGTTTCAAACTACCTGTTGGATGAGTGTGAGTTACCACTGAGTTTTGGATTTTTAATTCAAGTTTGTTTACTTTCCGACCGGAAAGGATTTTTGGTGACTTTACCACTGTAAGTGTTAAAATTATTCCCTTCTTATTTTTACAAATTGCATATAGAAAAAATGTTTTAACTACGTATTAGCAGCACATGGTATAGTTTTGCCTTAAAAAATATTATACAATTAAAAATTATTATCTTAAAATTTATTAGACCCAATTTATACAAAATTTTAAAGGGATATTTAAACAACGCTACTCTATAGAATTTTGCTTTAATATATATATATATATATATATATATATATATATATATATATATATAATTTATCATATTTTTCACATAGTTTAAGATACGTACGTTTATGTAAATTCTGCTTCATTTAATTAATTTTTTTTTTCTTTTAAAAAAATACTTAATAAATGATTAATAAAAATGACCAACTACCGAAAATATATATACATATTCTTTCAATAACAAAAAAAATAAATGTTGTCTAGCAATCGGAAATTTGGAAAGTTTTTAAAAGCATATTTCAAGAGTATTAAATGAAGTATCAAAATTTCTGAGCTTTTCTTGTGCAGCTAATATTACGAAATTGTGTGCTGAAAAGCAATAAATGTTTGAATAAACTGACTTTAAAAACTAATATTCTTTATGCTGTATACATATATCACTGGAATTATTCGTAACTTTTGTCGTAACGCAAAATTTTTGTATTAGATTTTATTGAAAATATTATAAATGAACTAACTTTAAATATGAGGGCATAAAAAATAAATAAAGAGTCGATCTTTTAAGGTAGCGGACTATTATACCTATATTTAATTTTTCCCAGTTGATTATACTATATATATGTATTTCCAAATGTCTATGAATTTGCTTATTGTATTTTTTTATTATTATTATTATTAGGAAAATTATTAGACTATCATTTTTAAATAATATCTTTTACGTTTGAAAAATCATTTATCCACAGAAAATATTTTTATTGGTTAAATACTTTATACATATATTGTTTTTATTTATAAGTATCTAAAAAACAAATAATTTAAGTTAAAATATAATTTTAAATTTCAAAATAGTTCGTTTTAATTTAAAAATAATTTTTAATTTTTAATTCTTAAATTGACTAGTATTGTGCGATTTTGTGTGTGTGTGTGTGTATATATATATATATATATATATATATATATATATATATATATATATATATATATTATAAGATTTAAAATACCAAGAAGTACTTAAAATCTTAAAATAATATCAAATTTACTTAGCAGTTTCGATAATGTGTTTAACGCTATGATAATTTATGTCCATATGACAGACAATATTATCACACAAATTTGCTAAAAAATTACCTTTAAGAGCTGTTACGTATGTATAATTTTATCTTTCAACTATACATTTCGATATTTAAAAAAAAAATAGAATATACAGCCTTTGAGTTTTTGTAGGAATAATTAAAATTTTTCATACAAAGGATATTTGTAACTTATTTTATAATTAAAAATATATAACTCTGACAATTAATGTGTATAAAAGCTGATGTTATAGCAGTTTATTAATTTAAATTGGTCACTGGTAATTGGTATTTTTCAAATGTAAAAAGCGACAGTTTTAAAATCTGTTATCCTAAAAATTACTTGACCATTTGAACAGAACTTCAACTGTATATATAAAAAAAAACTTCTCTTTTGAAGTTTTCCTTTTAAGAAATTAAGATTTTGTTTTTTTTGGGTTTTTTTTGTTTTGTTAAGTTTAAATCATAATTTAGATGCATATTTTTCCCAGAATTATTGCAATGTGCGCAGGATAACACTCGCATTACTACCATATGATACATACATATATATATATATATATGGCTTGCTATGTTCAAATGTAAATCAATTGCGACTTATTTATATTGTGGAATATTGCCCGTAACGTGCTTAAATATATGTTTCCATTTCCCTTTTTGTAATGTTAATACCTTCTGTTTTTCGTTTTATTCTATTGGATTTTTTTCTTTTTTTAAATCAGTGGATTTAGCAAAATTTGGTATATTTTTCTTTCGAATTATCATTATTGGTTAATTTATTTTGTGTCGGTTATCTTCAGATTTAATAGTTATATTAATTACAATAGGTTTTATTATATATATATATAATACCTTTGAATTCAAAAGACAACGAACAAATATATAGATATATACATATATATGTATGTATGTATGTATGTATGTAGAGAGAGGGAAAGAGAGAGAGAGAGAGAGAGAGAGAGTGAGTGAGTTAAAACACAATAAAATGAAAATGCAAATGAATAAAGGGGAAAAAAGAATTTAAATATAGAAAAGAAAACAAGAATTATTAATTCCAAATTAAAAAAAGAAGATTACATATAATATGCGAGAACAATGATAACAATGCGAGAACATCAACAACAATGTTATTAAAATGTTGAAATAATTAAGATGGAATCACATATATGAAAATCAAGGGAAAATATATTATAAAAATTAAACACAATAAAATGAAAATGCAAATAAATAAATGAGGTGGCAAATGATTTAAATGTAGAAATGAAAACATAAAAATTATTAATTCCAAATTAAGATTAAATATAATATGTGAGAGCAAAACACATGCGGATTTCAAGTGAATATGATAGAAGTAATGGTACAAAATTAACAAGATAAGAACAAATTGAAGATTAATGGAATAATAATACAGAAGACATGCACAAATGCAGCTATAAATTCCTGTATATACATATTAAATACTTTGAAAAACAGTTTTTAATTGAAGTGACCTATTATTCTGATTTAAAAAATGTATTCTTTCAATAATAATATATGAATACAGTAAAACCTATAAATAGCGAAACGGTAAGGAACGGAAAAAAAATTCCGTTTTAGACAGTTTTCCATCTTAAAAGGTATAATTATAGGATTTTCTTTCTGTCGAGACTATGAAAAAGTTCGGTTCAAGATAGGATTCCGCTATATACCGGTTTTATTCTAACAGGTTTTATATTATTTCATAAAAAGCACATAATCGTAAGCTCTTTAAAAACATCAGAAAATATATTTCGCGGATATTAACTGAAGAATAACTGAATTATTAGGTCGTTTCATTTTACACTGATTTACTATACAAGAGTTAAAATTTCAAGGAAATACGGCTAACTACTTTCGCGAAATCACGTGCTAAAATGCAAAATAACCATTTTGATTTTTTTAAAATTAATATTAATATTGTTTACGCTTTATATAATGATACTTGAAGTTACTCTTACCATTAACTTACATTATAACGCAAAATTTTAAAAACGACTTTACATAAAGTATTACAAATTATCGAAATTTTAATATGAGTAATAAAAATTGGATTTTTGGCCGATTTAAAGGTACGGACTGAAAAACGTGATCATTTTTACTAGATCATCGTATAAAAATATGCCTGGTACCAACCGATTAATAACAAACATTAGTAATAAGTCTTAATTAATGCTATACTTAAATTTTGCTTACGAAGTTATCTACATATATACAAATTGTACCAAACGTGAACATTTCCAATACTAACACCGAATTTTGACATCATATTTGGATTATTTGGTAAATTTTACCTTGGCATACCAAACGGAAAGTCTTTAGGAATTTGTAGTTTAGGAATTGCTAAACTACCTGAAATTGCTATGCAAGTTAAACTCCATTCCCTGCTAATGTTTCGCACCGTTCAAAATAAAAGTTTATAAAAGAAAAAAAACTGCCAAGCTACCACTATTTTAATATGTTAAAATATACTTTATTTAATGACAAAAACTTTGCTATTAAAGATACAGAATATTATCTTTCAGAATTTTTGGTGGCAAACGAATTTCAGTAAAAACATTGAAGACTCTGCCCATATAGTTTCGGCAGTTAATGGGTTAAAGATTGGAACACCTAATGTTAATTTCATCTTTAATCGATGCAAAACAGATTGTAATGCAGATAGTTTATTAAGTATAACTCATGGCGGAATGAAATGTAATTTTGGATTCGCATATTTAAAGCATCTAAAAATCAATTTTTCCTAAAAAAAAAAAAAAAAAAAAAAAAAAAAAAAAATGTTACAATTCATTTTTTTTTTTTTTTTTTTCGAAAATAATTTTCAAATTATATATATTTTGAAATTATTTTCTGAAAAGCATATGAATTGTAACTTATACATTTTTTTTAACAGAAATTTATTATTATTTAAATTATTGTTATTTAAAATTATTATTATTATTCGCATATTTAAAGCTTCTAAGAAACTAAATTTCTGATAAAAAAAATTAGGATACATTTTATATTTATTTCGAATATGTATACATTTTTTAATTATTTTCGAAAAAAAAATATGAATTGGATACCATACAGAGAAAACAAATCGATTTATAGAGGTTTCGAATATTCGAATCCAAAATTGCAACTTTTTCCTCCAAGTAGTTCTTGAACTATGCTTAAAACTATACAAATTGCAATATTTATTTATTTTTAGCGATTAAAAATGAATTTAACATCAGAAGTTCAAATCTTTAAACTTGCATAAATCTTAAATTTTTTGACCGAATGACTTGCCGTTTGGTATTCTATCGTAAAATTTACGGATGAATCCAAATATGTTGTCAAAATTAGGTGTTAGTATTGGAAAATTTTAAGTTTGGTACAATTTCTATATGTAGACGACCCGTAAGCAAAATTTAAGTATAGCATTAATAAGTATAGGTTATTATTAATCGAATGGTACCAGTTATATTTTATACAATAATTTGCGGCAGAGTTAGTATAGGTAGTGATAACTTTTTTATCCAGGACTGTACTTGACCTCTTAATTATCCCTATATTAGAATTTTTCAGTAATTAAATATGTATAATAAATACATTTGTACCACATTTATGAATTTGAATACAATATTTCTTTATTGTTCAGTTTTAGGTAATCCATTTTATCAAGTTTTAAATTAATATTTATACATTTTATTTTATTTTTATAAGTATCTGGAAAGTAGATAATTTAAAGCTATAATGTTTTCAAAATAATTTTATTTTATTAAATAATGGCTGTACTGTAAAAGTACTTTTGAATTAAGAAATAATTTTAATTTTAAATTGATTGGCATCTCACGAGTATACGATTGGAATTTTTATTGGTAGGTACATAAAAAAATATAATTTAAGACAGGTCAATTTGTTTCATAAATAATTTTAAATATTGTATTGAAATTTCGATAAGAAATTTTAAGTCTTGATAGTTTATCTCTTACATATAATACACAATATTTTCAATAAATATGAAAAAAGGAAGAAAAGTAGGTAGAATGGTTTGAAGAAACTGCTTAGTATTTATAATTTATATCTTAATAGTAATTTAGATATTTTGAAATGAAATATAATACATAGCCTTTAACTATAATAAATATCTTCACGTTATCGTTATTTATATTATTCATAAGGGTAATTTTTATAGTTATTGAAAATATATCTGACAATTGTATGCATAAAAGCTGATATACATTTTGGTAATTTAAGTAAAACGCTTTTGTTGGATTTTTTAATATCGTAAAAAATGTATTTCGATAACCTTTTACATCCTTCTTAGAGTTATCGATATATGAGTCGTTGATTTTAAAAGTGGGGCAAGTCCATTGTGTGAAAAACATTAGTTAAAGCTGAATCTTATTTATTACTAATTAGCATAAAAATTATGTTTTTAATCCAATTAATAAATATATTTTATAAAATATCAATATGAGATTCAATAGATCTCAATATTACTTAACAAGCGACATTTAAAAACACAAATAGATGTTAAAATATGTTTAAAATGTTTAAAAACCATCCAAGCACTTTCGGCCGGCAACCGCGACCATCCTCGGGGAGCGAAAAGAGTAGTGATTAGATGAGATCATGTCAGGATATGTGATGTTTTTCAGCTGTTCTCAAAAAATATTTCTCCCCGCTGAATAACACTATTCTTTCTGACACATTCACAACTCATTTTCTTTCTCATTTGCCTGAAAATTTCAGATATTCAACATTCAAGTGCCTAATAATCGAAGGGAGTTCACCATTGTCCAAATATCATTGATTCCTTAGAACTGGAATAACAATACCTACAAATGCACAATACACACGTTTATTGCCTTTACCAATAAAAATCTTTACGAAAATGCGTCAGAAAGTATATAGCTTAATCACCTCTTGCCGTATAAGGTGCAGAGAATCCTTGAATATAAACGCCAGTATTTTAATATAGAAATCTCCGCCTCATTTAATTACAGCAGTTCGGAGTTTAAAGAACGCAGAAATTACAATATAAACAATGGTGCCTTAAGATTAAAAGAAGTGTAATTAACTCACGTCGCGATGGGGTTACGGGCGTTCTGACTTTTTGACACTTTTCAACATAGTTGACTGTTTGTCCTTATTCGTAAGTCTGTCCGTACTCTAACTATCGTAAATGTAGTCGGATTACCATGTAATTTATACATTATATATTGAAATTTACTATAGCATATATTCGCTATTGAAAATGTAGCATTTATAATTCGTTTACGGGGACACACAAAAGAATCACGTTACACTGTTAAAAATTTGGAGCAGGATTGCACCAGTTTTTGCTGCAATTACATTGCGCGGTAGCATATTACTGCTTATTTTACTGTTTATTACTGTTAATTTTACGGTATAATACTGGCAGGTGGAATGCCAGTATTATACCGCAAAATCAACATTCTTTTTTTCTTTTTCTTTCCAGAGTACATATTTAACAGCAAAAACATATACACTGTTGTAAAAGGGCCTTCCTTATTTAACCTTAATTTCTACAACCCTAAAGCATTGATATAAAGGGCCACGGTGTATTCGTGAGCGGAACTCTGTTCATGGTTTCAAGTTTTACACATCCGTTAACAAAGAAATCTTGCGCACGCCAACTGATTTCTGTGTATCTCGATCGTTTATCTCAGGCGTGTGAATAATTACCTGTAACGAATTTAAAATTCTGAACGCTTTCATTCATCCTAAAAGATGTTAGAGTTGAATTTTGTTGTATTAATTTTTAATACTCTGGAGCTTCTCAGGCTCATCAAGACACCGATATTTTCTGTTTTTAATAAGTGGCAGAATTGTTTATTGCTTCCAGTGGTCTTATCATTAAAAAGCACTCCGACCATGGAGAGTTGCAACTTTTGTTATTTTGTGCCGTGCATTAGGATCATGACTGTATTAGGATTCTCCTTAGTCTCTTGTACTTTTATTTGTAAAAAATAAAGGTGTGTTGGGAGGGTGAGGGGTGTTATACCTACATTGTAAAAAATAATCTGTTGATTTTAGAAAACAAATGCCAGCCTGGACCACCATTAAAAAACTGTTTATTTTATGGAAATAAACTGTTATTTTTTATGAACTTTCTGTTATTTTAACAGATTTTGTCCGTTATTTCATATTAAATACAGATTATTTCCATAAAATAAACAGTTTTCTATTGGCATCCGGTCTGAAAAGTTTTTTTCTGTAAAATCAACAAATGTATTATTTTTAGGGCTTCGACTTAAAAAGTAAAAACGGAATCATTATAAGATCACTTCTGTGTCTGTTTGTCTGTCTGTCAGAGCCCTTTTTCTCGTAAACTATGGGACGTGGAAAGTGCAAACTTGTGGAAATTATAAAGACTTTTTACAAATATGTTTGGAAAAAGATTAGGACGCTAATTAAGTTACTTGAAAAAGTTTTCTTTTTGTATATCTTGTGCGGTATCGTGTGAAAGACCTCGTAATACCGAACTCAAAAATATATTTGTTTTAATTTGAGGTCTTATATTTTCAGAGATATCGTTGAAAATGCAATACAAAAATAAGCCCCTCCCCCTCTATTTCCGAATCTATTAAAACTAAAATTATGAAAAAATTAGGGGCAGTAGGAGTTTATTTAAACCTTGCAGGAAAACTATTAGCGATTTTCCTATGTTTTATAGTTTTTGAGAAAAACGCATTTTTCCGTTACAAACACAACTTCACTTTTCGAGCGGTCAGCGGGGAGTTAACGGACGCTCGAGGTATCTACGCAGAATCATCCATGGATATCTGATAATTTTCAAAAAAATTCGTCGGTTAGATACTTGAGAAAGAAAATTAAACAGTCTTCAATAAAAACTTAGTTTAATATCACTAAACAGTAAACAATTAATAGAAGAAAAATTTCTTTGTAAATATTGTCTCTTCTTTTATACGACTCGATGCTCCAACATTCCGTCCTTACTAATGTAGTTTTTTACTCAAACTGATATTCCTCGTAAAGATTTTAACACATTTTTAACACTTTCCAACCTAGTTGAAAAGTGTTTATGACTTCGGTTCGTCTGCCGTCTGTTCGTGCTCTAACTCCCGTAAATAGGCTCGGATTGCCCTGCAATTTTTATATGTTATTAACGTTATCTATAGCGTGTTCCCTATTTCAACTGAAGTGTGTAGTAGCACTTATAGTTTTTTTACAGGGACACTCAAAAGAATTCCGTTACATTACGGTCTATGGGTAAAAATCATTTGCGGTTTATTTTAATGATGTTACACAATTTCAAACACATTGTAATTGATATATATCACGAAGGTGCATTACAAGAAGCTTAATATGGAACAGGGTGTGCATAGTACTTATAGTTATTTTACAGGGACAGTCAAAAGAATTCCGTTACATTACGTCTATGAAGAAAAATCATCTGCGGTTTATTTAAATAATGTTTTACTATTTTAAACGCACTGAAATTTATATATATCATTAAGGTGCATTACAAGAGGCGTACTACTGAATATTGTGTGTATAGCAGTCATTGTTCATTTACAGGGACACACAAAAGAATTCTCTACTGTCTGTTAAAAATAATCCCTGGAAGTGCGTTTTAAGTTGCTGAACGCGATTTTAAATTTAACTCACTTTTTGTCTATTTCTTGGTGTGTACAATTTCTGTAGATCCTATACAGGGCAGCACAAAAGTTCGCGAACACATTTCCGTTTATTGACAGAAACTCCAGAAGGAGAATTTTAAACTGTGCTACGCGTTTCCTAACTAAACTAAAATTTAGCATCCTATGTAGTACATATACAAATCTATAGATCCTATACAGGGCTGAATAAAAGTATTCGGATATATTTCCGAATATTGTATCTGTTGGAAATTACTGAAATTACGTTTTTAAATATGTTATGCGTTTTCCAAATTGTTTACTTAGATGTTATCTTTCAGCTTATTAAACGGTAATGATTTGTAAAATTATTTTGGAAGCGTGGGAAAGTGTTTCATAATCTATGCTTGACGCATGATTTTTCGCTCTTGTTAACATTTAGTTGCTGACAGTGGCGTGATCGACATCGGAAAATGTTTTTTCCTGATCCGGAGTGGCAATGTCTGGCCTTCATATTTTCCAGGTATCACTCCACCGGATTTTTTCTTGTGCTATTGTGTGCAGCAGAGGCGTAGAGAGGTGTGAGGAGGGGGAGAGGGGGTAGCCGGCACAAATTATCGGGGCACAGGTTTTTTAAAGGATCCTGACACTCACGGTTTCACACATCTATTAGTAAACATGCAGACTCAAACACCCTTTTTATGTAAAATTTTCAAGTTAACCCTCTTAATACCATGCAGGTTTTTAATTTTAATGAGCATTCTTAGTTTTGCATGATTTGAACCAGAAATATAATTCTATGAAATGCAGCTTTTTTCTACGAAATGTCTATATAATTTTATCTAGCAAGTTTAAATTATTATTTTTCTTTTCTGGTTCGAAACATAAAAACTTCAAAACCAAAAACCATGAGATCAAAAAAGACCCCCCCAATGGTATTAAGAGGGTTAAAATAACTAACAAGTAAGAAAATTAAAAAGTCAGAACTTGAAATGCATAAGTTGTCTACTTTTTTAGCCACACACAGGGTGGCTTATTCTTTCAATCTCTATCATTTTTCATGTTTATGAAAAGTCACAGCAATCCATCGTTGCCACAGATTAATCTCGGAAATGAAACGTATGAAGTTACTTAAAAAATTAAGAACTCGAAAAGTATTTGTCACAAAATTGTTTTACAAACTGTGTTAGAATGGTAAAAAATTGTATTTTTCTTGATATAAATTTCAAATCTAATGATTATGTCGTTTTTCAAATATTAGATTTAAAAAATTACAAAACTTCACAATGGAGTACCGTAGCGAAACTTTTACGCGTAAAATGATAGTGATAAAGGCATTGTGGCTCGACGTGTATCATGTATGCTGGCCATAGCATGAGTAACAAATTATAGTAAACTTATTATTCTGTTAAAATATAAAAGTGAATTTTGTATATACATTTTTAAAAAATAAAGAAAAACATTTTATCACAAACATCAACAAAATTTTGTCTCCTATTTATTCCCTTATTCCAAAGATATCGTTTTATCGTCTGCTGCCATAGCAACATGAATTAAATTTCATTAAAAAAAAACTGCTCAGTGGTAGAAAAATGTTTTTCTAAATCGAATGGTTATTCAACAACTCAACACTTTAACAGGGGAATTTTTATTTGTTATTTAGATATTTTAAAATTGTTATTTGTCATTGAGTTTTTATTCTGAGTTACAGCTAGTTTATTTATTTTTTAAATAAAAGCCGTGTGTGTAATCTATTTGTGCCTTATAGCAGAATTTTCCCCTCTTGTTATTATTATTATTTTAACTCAGCTGTAAGAAAGAGAATTACTGAAGAAAAAAAAATTACGTGCTGAAAAATTATCAACAGTGGTGCAACTATGGAATGACTAGGATATGTCCAAACACCAAGGGCCCCATGCAGCTAAAAGTGGATACATAACCCTGAATTTTTTACTGCGGATGCACTTTTTCTTCTTTATTTTGTGAATACAGTGATATTTAAATTTTAAACAAATGCGTACTTTTTTATAATAATAATTATTCAGCGAGTTTTTTATTCATACTATACTTAATTGCCCGCATTCGAATTTCTGCCAAAGCCCGTAGATTATCTTTGCAACGACAGATGGGGAGGACACATTACGTGGCGTCGCTTGGTCACTCATTTGACATTCTATTTTTAATCCAAAATTACGAATTCACACCGGAAATTTTGAAAGAAGAATTTTTATTATATATAATCACGAAATGTCTGCCATAAAATAAAACAAATATTGCTATTATTATTTTCTGGTATGAATTCGAAATTTCTGAATAAAATAAAATTCCGTTAATTTTTACCCAGTAGTGAACATTTTAAAGAGTGAGCTGCCCGAGTTAATACTCCATTTTCACCTAAGGTCCACTGCAGACAGATTCCAGTTCATAAACTATTTTAATTATTTTTAATTTTCACTTTAATAAATTATTTTGGAACACATGTAGGTGATGTAAAGGATTTCCTTAACAACTTCTTATGTTAATTTTCTTTAATAGGAAATTTTGATTGAAAACTTATGATTGAACAGTAAAATAAGCAGTAATACGCTACCGCGCATGCGTGGCAGCCTATTACTGCTTATTTTACTGTTTATTACTGTTAATTTTACGGTATAATACTGGCAGCTGGGGTGACAGTATTATACTGTAAAATCAACAATTATTTTTTGCAGTGTGCGTTTCTTCATCTTTAAACTTATTAAACTGTAAAGATTTGCAAAAGTATTTTGGAAATGTTGGAAAGTGTTGCATAGTCTATGCTTAACGCATGATTTTTGTTTCTCGTTGTTTTGTAATATAGATATAAACTATGAGCTATGTTAAAATATTATTCTAGGTAGGTTATATATTTACATTTTTATTAGCAGACACGGTAAAATTTATTTAATAGTATGATTTTAAAACTAGTCGTTGGGGGCCACCATAATACTTACCCATCATGGATATGCATAATATAAAATATGAAAATAAAACATGTGTAAACTATTTATAAAATGCATTGCAATTCGAATAAAATCCTGGCTTGATGACGTCCTAAACTTTAAGTGCTCTATTTCTGAATTGCGTAAAAGAAACATCCTTATAACTCCAAAATTGATAATCCTATTAACTGACGATTTACTGCGTCGGATGAAGCGTCTCTTTCTAATTAAAATATATCTTTGAATTGAAATCTGAATGAAATACAGGGTCTGAAAAATCGAAGAGTGTGGGAAATATTATTACAAATATCTCGGCAACTCATTATGCGATCAATTTCATTCTTTATGCAATTTTTTTTTTTTTAATTGTCTTTTATATTCACTCCTTAAAATAAACAATTTCGAAAATTTTTACATACCTTTTATCAGAACGAGTATTTCGAGAGTCCGAAAAAAATAGTTCTGGATAATGGAGGTTACTGAAATTCAATAGGCTTTCTTCTCATTATTACATACTAAGTACATACCAAATTTCACGTCTCTATCTCAATTTGTTCGGGAGATAGAGCGTTTACAGACACAGACACAGACACAGACAGACGGACGGCAATTTTTTTTTTTTTCTAAAAATATGTTTTTCGGAATCTCCAGTGTCTGAAACGTATAAATCCGTCAAAAAAAAAAAAAAAAATCTATTTTTAAAACGATCACAAGACTTACCCTATACTACGTATGATGGATAAGTAATAAGGATGACTTTGAAAATATAATGTGAAAATTTAAAGACGGTCGTGAAAACTGAAAGTCAAAAATTTTCATGATCATAAAGGAAAACTGTTGACAACGAAAGAGAAAATCTTGTAAACTTGTTTCTTGCGGCAGAATACGCTTATGGGGTCGAAAATTACCGCTAAGTAAGCTTTGCGAACAAGAAAGCATATTTTTACTACCACGCAAAAGTTGTAATTATGAAAGAAACCACTCGAGTGTATACAAATAGAATGAGAACATGAAATTCAAGAAAACGCGCCTATATTCATTGTTCTATTCGAATGACAAAACCGCCATTCTTAACGGAGTACCCGGAATGAAAAATGAGGAAGTTTTGAAGTTTATTATTATTTTTTTTATTTAACAAAGAGGATGGAACTTCTTCTATAGTTATCGTTTGAGGAAAAGCACGCGACTATCGGTAAGCAGTGCTTCGTTGAAGATACTAACAGCGTTGGTATATTGTATGGCTAAATGCACCAGCAGCTGCTATTCATCAGTGCTGTATGCAGATTAGGATCTAATTTGTGATAGTTTTCTTGAAAAATATGTCACGAAAAGTTATTTATTTATTACAAGTTTGTTTGTTAGTTCTTTCCTGTGTGTTTAGATATAGGTAAAGAGCTAGTCGCATTTGACAACTAACATTCGCTATGGGATGACTAAATATAAAACAAGAAAGAAAAAAAAAAAATACTGCCTCATTATCATGTCCATTTTCTGATGTGAAAAACTAAATTTTTGAAAATGTACCAGGTAATAACTCATCCTCGCTTTAAATTTCCCAAAAGAGAATATCGATTCTCGTAATCTGTAAGTGTAATGGAAACTCGATTAGCCGTATTAAATCAGATTTAAAAACAGTGGCAGTGATGCGTTATTGCAGGTATACTTAGAAAATCTTGAAAAATGCCTTTCTAGACGAGGAAATAGAACCAGATACGTTATTGGAGTTTTCTAAAATTTAATTAAAAAGCAGTAAGCAGGATGAAATGGGAAGGTGGGTGGTGTCTTAATGACCGTTCAAAAATTATCGACTACATGTTTGCAGGCAACTGGTCCAGAGAAGAAGTTATCCTTACAATCATACACCACAGATTCTTCGTTTTATCTTATCGTCATATTGCATTTGGCTAGAGCAGCCATACTCAACCTGTGGCCCGCGAGCCGCATGTGGCCCGGCGACCTTCTATGTGCGGCCCGAGACATATAATCAATAAACCATATTTATAAAATTAATTAATCTACATAAAATACATTTAATTTACCTAAAATGTTTTGTTTTATATATTTTCCATGGGAGGACAAAATCTGTTCTATTATTTGCATATAATTTAAAATTTTTAAAACATCTTAAATCCATTTTCTTTGTCAAAAGTTCTTTTGGTTAGTATATGTGCTACAGTGGAGTATACATTTCTCATTCTTCCAATTAAACATTATACCAAATAAATTAAATTTGCATTATATATACATTTAAAAAAGTTTGTCGCGAGAAAAAAAAATGGCGCCAAAAACTTTTTATGCCACTATTTCCAAACAGCGACCTTCATGTAATATTTTTACATCATTTGCAATAGAAATCTATCACGAAGTATATTATTTGGAAATAGTGATGATAAAATTTTTCGTAACATTCCTTTCACAACAAACTTTCAACCCTACGAATAATATTAACTTCGTTACAATCTTATTAATTTAATTACACCTTTTTCACATTATTAAATAAGTGTGTTGCAGCCCGCCTAACGTCGTTAAAATATGTTTGCGGCCCGTGAGGAAAAATGGTTGTGTATGGCTGGGCTAGAGTATGTGAATCATAAGATATCCGTTAAATATTAACATATTTAGACTTTTGAATTTATGAGGATAAACTTGTTAAGTTAGCAAGACTGAAAGCATGCCAACAGTGCGCCAACAAGAATTTTGCTAACCCAGTGAGAAGCGCATTAGATAGACAAAATAATAAGGAGAGGCTTTTGTTTCGCCATTATATGATACAGAAAGGAAGAAATAAATGCATAAAGTAGAAATTTTTAACGAATACGAAAAGGAGCAAAGTTATTTCTGCAACTAGAATATTTCTTTTACTATTTTTAGATGAAAATGTTGTTGATTCCACGTTATCATTAAATACTATAATTTGCGTGGGAGCATTTAAAGATAGAAATTGGTTAATTATTTCTTTCATTTGTTTAGAATGGGGAAACATAGAGTTTAAATAAAATTTAAAATAATTTAATCAATGAATTAAAATAAGAGATATTTTAATAAAGGAAAACGGAATAATTTAAAATCATATGCGATTTCACATCGCAGTAAGTGGAAAACTCGCTGCACAAGAGACTCACTTTGAGCATTTTTAAAAGGCCAGATTTGAAATTTGTGTGGACATCTCTAGAGGTAGTACTGTTAAACAAAATGCAAAAATAAATTATTAGCAGATCACATAAATGAAAAATGTAGTATCCGTCGTTAGTGCGTGCGATTCAAGATTTTTTGAACGGATCAGTGTTAAAATTATTATTGTAATAAATCATTGGACCTTCTGAACAATCGATGGATCTTTTGCTATGAAAAATAACATGTGTATTGAAAACAATGATAGTTATTGCTAACATTATTTTGTCATGCAAATGCCTACCAATCACATCGAAACTTATCTACAGATATGCGCTGAAGTCCAATGAGTAAATATAGATGCCTCAGGATTATATTACATATACACCGTATTTTTCGTCGTATAAGATTATACTAAAAACTTAAAATCGCGGAAACAAACCGTCTTTTTTAACTAAAAAATAATTCAATTCCTCGAATTCAACAACAAAAAAAAAAATCCTAACAGAGTAAGGAATCCGCATACAAACGCATCCATGTTCAATAGTGTTGCAACAACAATCAATATTGTACATATACTACGGGACTACGGGATATACTACGGGACTACGGGATCTGCTAATTATTTATTCGTTACATTTTGAGGCAATTGTATATATCTGAAACGAAATTTAACGTAGATATAAAATATTTAATTAGTTATAAAATAACTTAATTAGTTAAAAAGATACGGTAGAAAAAATATAAAAAGCCAGCTACAAATCTGTTTTTTTAAACCATTTTTCGAATGCAATAAAATGAAAACATTAAAATAAATTTTGTGCTTAAAGAAAATGCCTTTAAACAAAAACATAATGCACTACAATATTGTTTCGGGGCTAACATCAGACAGGCCTTTCCTTTTTTTTTTTTTTTTTTTATCTAAAATTTACCGGTGTTAAAAAAGTGTTTCAGTTTTTATGCCAAAACATTTTAACTAATGCACTTTAAAATATACTTAAATATTTGAAATTCATGTAAACTTTCCTATGAGATGATATATGATAAGTTTAAGTTGAAACGAAATGCAAAAATACATTAGTGGCAAAGTGTAATATTGAGTGATTCAAGATTTTGGGACAACTCAGTATTAAAACTAACTGTAGTGAAACAATCGACCACTGTGTATAATGGCCATTCTGAACACTGTGTACGAAAGATGACATTTGTATTGAAGGTAATAATGGGGAATAGTATTATTGTCGCGCTCTTTCAAATCATATTGAAACTTATCTACAGAGATGAAAATAGTATCAGATGAAATGAGTAAATATAGTCTTAATTAACTGAACCGTGCATAAGTGGCTCACGATTATACTGTGTCAGACACGATAACTTATCTTATGGTACTTCTTCAGACAACTATTCTATGTATATTTACTAAAGATAAACACATTAATATAATACCAGTATAGACCCGCGTGGCGGTTTTCACATACTGCAATCTGTGATTATTATCGAGGCAACATTGATTTGAGTAAAATCTTTCATTTCATTCATCTAAATAATGTTAAAGCGATGTCGAGCAGTTGGCCATCTGGTGCCATCTATTAGTCTAAATTGAAAATTTTAAAATGCTGAAACGTTTCGTTAATAATTTTTAGTTAGCGGCAATTTTTAATCGAACAACGTGTATTAACGAAATGTGAGTGTACTATGTCAGAAGCCGGTTCAAAACCTTTCTAATGCTAACCCCTTCGACGTTCTGCGTTGTGTAAATGCATAGAAAAGGGATGTTGACAACAGAAATAATATATATGATATACAGGGTGTAACAGAAAATATCAGTACAGCCAATGCGTTAAAAAACAAGTGGGTAAGTGTGATCGAAGATCGCAGAAAGGAATGCAGAAGTTTAATATTCCTTTCAAAACACTTCAGCCTTTAATTAATAAATCCAAATCATTAATTTATAATTATCCTTATCATTTATCAGTATACTTTATCAATAAGAACATAGATGGCAGGACCATTAAATTTAATAAATAAATGAAAACGAGAGAAAGTTATTTTTAAATAAAAATAAAAATATTCAAGAGCTGATTTTCGAACAATTGCAACAGCATATGTTTTTATTTCTGAAAAGTTTATTTAATTAGATGTTTAATTTTAGCTAAATAGAAAGAAAAAAAGAACGAAACTTTTAAAATGACAAAAAAAATACGAAAGTTCTTTTAATTAAATTCATCGGACAATGAAATGTAAAAATCGAAAATTACAACTTCTGCCTTCGAAAGTATAACTCGAAATCTTTGGGTTAGAAGGAAAACGCGTTACCACTGAACCATCTAGCCTACGCGAAAACGACCGAAATTAAGGTTCTTGTTTTAAAATCGAAGAAAATCATAAAAATGATCGAGTGTCATGAAATTAATTCATTTAATTAAAATAATATGACTTTTTTTCAAAATTTTATGATTTGTCGCGTGACAGGAGGTATTCAGCTATAAGTATGCAAAACATCAAGTCTAACTTATACAGTTTCCGAGTACGAACTCTGTGACAGACAGACAGAGGAGTGAGACGAGTAGGGTTTTGTCAGATGAACGAACCTTAAAAAGGGGGCTCAAAGTGGCTCAAAAGAGGACTAAAATGGGTTAAATTTTTTTGTGATGTAACGGGCTAAAAGAGAAACTAAAATTTTGATAAAAGCGCTAGAAGGCACTCTAAATTAAACATATGCATTAACCTACTTTGAAAGTGTTCATGTCCATTTTCTGATAAAAATTAACAGTAATAAGCAGTAAAATAAGCAATTGCATTGCTTATTTTACTGTTTATTACTGTTAATTTTTCGGTATAATACTAGCAGCGGTAGTGCCAGTATTATACTGTAAAATATTTTTTTTTTCTTTTTTTTTTTTGCAGTGTAATACAGCTGTACTTTGTGACGCAATTGCAATAAAAGTAAGAACAGTTTTTAAAAAAATCCACTCTTTTATAAGCATTTAATGTTTATCTTAAAAATCATTCCTGACTCCTATTATTGAAAAATCACAGCTTCGATTTTCGCTTCATAGAAAACGAGAATCGGTGAATTTATTAAAAAATATATAGTTTTTGCTCTGTTTCACTTTCAATATATGGCAACAGGGATGAAGCAAAAATGTGAAAACAATACAACAAGTTGTTAACCAACGTACATTTTATTACGAGATTTTGAACAAAGATGTAAAAATTAAAATCCCAAAAACAAAAATTATTCTCGACAGTTCGGTTTATCTTTAAAACCATCATCAGTAGTTAAATTTCTTAAATACATAACGGCAAAAAATTATTTACATATTACATTATCGAAGCCATTTTCAAACTAAATGGAAACAACAAGCAACGGAAATTTGTATTTAAGAAAATTAACACCCTCTATATATTTATACATCTTGTTCAAATTTTCAATCGTTAATAAAATTCTTTTTATTCACCCACTCAAGTTCAAATACATTTTTTTAACTTGTAGTGGGTGACACTTGATGTTAATACAGTTTTTTCACATATTAATTCATTCATTAAATTAAATTAATTAATTTTAGTTTTATATTTCATTTCTGTTCAAAAGTATAGACTCACTCCATTTCATTTCTGTTCAAAAGTATAGACTCACTCCATATTTTAGTCTCCTTCGCCCGCGCACCGCCTGATCTTCGTCCGTGAACAGCCCCATTATCTTTTTACGCGTGAATGTTTCGTTATGGTACTTCATTGTGAAGTTTGGTAATTTTTGAAACTCAATATTTCAAAAACGGCATAATCATTCGATTTGAAATTTATATCAAGAAAAATACAATTTTTTACCTTTCTAACGCAGCTTGTCTAACAATTTTGTGAGAAATACTTTTCGAGCTATTAATTTTTGGTATTTTAGCTGTTTATTTTTATTTAATTTTTAGTACATTTCAAAAATTTCTTTTATATAAGATATTTAGCAGAATATAAATTTAGGAATAAATACCGTCAGTGGCGAAGCGCGTAGATTGCTGGAAAAAAAATTATTTTTTACCTAAGTAGGAATTGACTTTAAAATTTTTTTTTTAATATTACTTGTTAGTAGATATTTTTACCAAAATGTAAGAAAAAGTCACAAAAAAAAAAAAAAAAAAAAAAAAAAAAAAAAAAATGCACACGTTACATAATTAAATAACACTCTTCGCATTTATTACTTTGCTCTATTTTTACTATAAAACCTTTTAAACGTTAAACAAAATCGCCCCTCATTTAGCAATATATGTGTCGCTTGTTAACGCCGGAAATAGACCTAGACTGAAAATTACACCACTAATACTTGAAAATAAGTCTCCTAAATTTCACTGAAGTAGGACAGAACATTCATCTTCAACCTGCTTCTTGAAGCATCATCACCCTCATCTAATGAGCAACAAATCTGTAGGCATTAACTATGTTAGACGGCCTTGCTACAACGACGGAAATTGACCGTGAAGTTAGACCGTCCAAGTTGACTTTGAGATTTTAAATTTGTCTCTTCTTCAAATGAAGCAGAAAATATTTTTTTTTTTTTTTTTTTAAACAGGATTTTTTTTCTTTGAACCAAAGTTATACACGGATCAAAGCTTTCCAATCTTCTACAAGTTTGTATAGTTTATATTTCTACACACGGATGCGTTTTATTTATAAATATTTTTGTACAACGTTTCATAATTGCCGAAACGTCAGTTGAGGCGCACTGTGTAGACGTGAAAAGTTTTGGTTTCCGTCTGTTTGTTTGTTTGTCTGTCTGTCTGTCTGTTCCGCGATAACTACCGTAAAAAGCGCCCGATTAAGTTGATTTTTGGTGAGGTACCCGGAATCGGAATTAGCTGTATAGTTTTTAGTTACATTTGGTTCATTCTTTCGAAAAATATAGAACATTTCGTTTTAGGTCATAATGCTTTCCTATGGGAATGCAAACGATTTTCAAATTTCATTTTTAACTGAAATGAAAATTATATATTTGACTAATGGATTTAAACGTAAAATTACTGCTGCTAATTTTTTTATACGGAGGTTTTAAATATATCCAATAGCTTTGAAAATTTGCCGATACAGTTATTAGAATTTAGAAATGAATTGTTTAAATTATTGGAACATTTTTTGCATCTGTTCGGGAAATATAAAACAATTTATTTTCATATTTTTTTACAAATTTTAAAATGAATTTCTTTTTACTTTGTTGTTTAATGTATTAGTTGCTTAGCAACCCTATTTCAAAGAATATCAAAATAATAAAATTCAAGTAACTCTCACTTGCTGCAATATTTTATTAGCAAAATAAACTATTTTCGGGAGATTTTAATATTCTACTGACATAAATAAGAATTTATTTTGATAGAAGTTTATTTTTTTATCTAAAAAGTTACATGAATAAGAAGTTCATAAGAATTTCAGAATATCATTGCGTGAACCGTGTTTAATTTAACGCTTCTAATTTCTGAAACCTACGAAGTATTTTGTATGTATGTATAATATAAAAAAAAATAAATTGCGAATTGTAAGATGCTGAATAATGTGAAAAGTGAGATTTAAAAACAATGACTTTTAAAGCTGGCGTTGAGGCAGATTTACTATAGTTTATTCAGTAACGGATTCAAAACTGGCGATGCAGTTCAGTGTTGTTAATACGCTTGGCCAAAGGTAATGTGGCCAAATATAAATATATACAGGGTGATTCACTAACCAGTGCGAAAAACTTTAAGAGATGATGCAGGTCATTGCAACAAACATTTTTTTGCATTCATAATTAGTGTTGCCAGATCCATTGTCACAAAAAGTAGGATAGATAGGCAAAAAAAAAAGGGATTGTGACTTTTAAACCGGGATATAAAAATACAGTAAAATCTATGAAAACGGTACCTATCTATAAAGAAATCTTACGTCTTAAACGGAAAAAAATCTTGGTCCATACGAAGGATTACCATACAGATATACCTACTAAGAAGAAAACCTGTATAAAATGGAATATTTCTTTGGTCACTTGAGATCAACTTTTTACTATCTCTATATAAATAAAATAAGAGATGTCTGTCTGCCTGCCTGACCGAGGAAAGCGCCGAAATGATAACACCTAGACCTCTGAAATTTTTGTCATCTGTAGATGCTGTCACCGGAAAGTGCACTTCGCAGCCGGATTTTTAATTTTCAATGTAGACTTTTTTTATTATTATTTAAACGTGCATATGGCATTGTGAGTTAAAGGCTAATTAAAACTCTCCGCCAATCCGCGGCAATAAAGCAGCCAGCCAATGAGAGCAGGCGGTAAATATGTGATACACTGACTGACCACTATGCTGATGGTCGCATGTTCCTAGCTTGGCTAGCAACAAATTTTACTTACTGGTATTAAATAAAACACGTTAATCTTATGCAGTAAAATCTGTGAAAGCTAGGTCGCTAGAGACCGGAGCAAAAGTCCGCTTTGGAGAGATTTTCGATTAAACAGTTTTCACAAGTTATGCTAAACAAAGTACCTGTAAAAACAGAGACTGCTACTGGGAAAATATTTCATTTTACACTGCAAAAAAAAATTTGTTGATTTTACAGTATAATACTGGCCCTCCAGCTGCTAGTATTATACCGTAAAATTAACAGTAATAAACAGTAAAATAAGCAGTAATACACTACCGCGCATGCGCGTTATACAAAGTATATGTAGTGTTCTGCTATGACCGCGGAAACTGTGTAAAGTAAGAATCTTTGCTAAAAGTATACATAAATTTGAATAAAAAACCGTATCTCTACTGTCGACTTGCTTATCTAGTGGTTAAGGTTCTGGCTACTAGACAAAAGGTGCGAGATTCGAATTCCGATTCCGAGATGGATGTTTGTAGTGGGTCAGATTTCACTTTAAACGTCGATCCCAGTCTGTTCAGCTTTCGTGTGCAAAAAATGAATGTAGCGCACGCAACCAACTATGTTTCTATAACAAGGAAGATCTCCATACGCGCATACTCAGAAAATTTTGAGAAAAATAAAGAATATTCTTCTCATGAGGATATGTATGTTTATAAAAAAAATTGTTGCGGAACCTCCATATAACGTCCGTACAAAATTTATGAAAATTTCGTGTTTTTGGAGATTATCGCTGTTTGGCGACACAGTGGGGAAAAAAAAAAAAAAAGTTTTATGATATATACCGTTTTAGGAAAAACTTTTTCATGCTGAACTAGTTAAACTATGTTTAACTTAAATAAATGCATATTTATAACTGCGGTTTTGCCATATATATTTATATGTACATATAAAGAAAATTAACGATCGTATTTTCGATTTGGAATAAAATTTAAATTGATTAAAATGATTTAAACTCAAAATTAATGTCCGATTCTGAGCATTGTCAATTTGACTTCGATGTTTTTAGTGTCTTTGACAATAATAAGAAAAGTATTGTTGTCATGGAAACAACGACTTATTCAATATCAAAATGAGAGCATTCTTAATCGGGCAGTTACTGTTAAAATACACTTAAAACTTATCCAGTCGGTGAAACTTTGTAAAATTAAGTAACTTCAGTAATATGCAACTTGTATATATATTATATAAGCTTATACATTAAAAAAAAGAATAAACTATTTCATCATTTAAGTTTAAATTAATTAAGTGTTGCGCATTTAAACACTCATTTAAGCAGAAATTTTCAAATGCATTAAAATCACTTGCATTTGGCGAAGAAAAAATGTTGTTCGCCAAATCGCGTTTTTTGCGCCAAATACTCGAAAGTATTTTTTTTTTTTTTTTTTTTTTTTTTTTTACAGATATTCTATTAGGATTCCGCGAACTAAGTGTGACTGATCCTTTATAACGTACATGAGTAGCTTCTTTAGCATTTTTTTAAATTCTGAATATGTGCTTTAAGGCGACCTTCCTTGTAAAGCTGATCATTTTTGAGGAAAATTAAAAAAAAAAAAAAAGTGTGACGTCCCATCCAGTACATCGAAAATAATCTTTATTGGAAACATCGGTATTTGCATAATGATACTCTGCTTACAAGAGTAGATACTAGATGAGTTTGTGCTTTTTTCCCGGAACCCGAACCCGATGATTTGAAATCCGAGCCCGAAAATTTTTCTATCAACAGAGCCCGAGCCCGAAAATACGGTGTAGAAAATTGTTAATAACATTTTAAAATTGTTTCAAGATTAATTTTCTCGTTTAAAAATATCTTTTTTAGAAATAAGTTTTTTGTTTAGAAATAAGTATTAATCCTAAATACTCCTTCATGACAATGTTTCGTGTTTTTTATGGTCCCCCAAAATCTGTTTAAAATAGCAAATTTGTTATTTATACCGAACAACTGGCAAAAATTCGCAAAAGTTATAATTCTTCTTATTTTCTTTCTTTCTTTTCATTTCTTTTTTTTTTCTATTATCATTGTGCATCTATAGCAAAAAGACACGATATGCGTTTCAGTCATTCTGGAAAAAGACTTAAAACAGAAAACAAGGATAAACAAAGGATATCCCACGACTTCTTTACGTTACTAACACTGACTTTGCAAAGGCTTCGGAATCATATAGATAGAACATTGCTCCTTATAGATAGCCCATCAGTAACAATTCCAATTCTCTTTCAAACTGAGTTTTGAAGGATTGTAAAACACTTTAAGAAACTTAGTCTACATTTTTATTTCTCGAATATCAAGTTGTCCTCCCCCTCCCCTTCTTTCAATTTGTGAATAAATAAAATAAAAACTTTGAGCCCGAGCCAGAAGACTACTATAAAATTTGAGCCTGAGGGCTAGTCTAAAATTCGAGTCCCCGACTTGGGCTGAGCCCGTCTCTAGTAGATGCTCCAAATAACCTCTGGACGTATTGAAACATACTAGCATGTGTCGTTGAATGATTAACAAAATCGATAAACGGAAACGTGTCTGCGTGATTTCATGACTGCTTTGATGATCGATTTAGAGGTCTGCACGGACCCGGCCCATCCCAATTTTCATTCACGAGACTCAGGCTAGGTCGGAGCAGGCCTGTTTTTCACTCTTTAGATGCCGGACCGAACCGGGCCTAGACTTCATTCTTCCTAAAGGGACGAAATTTTCAGGCCCGGTCCATACCCAACCTTTATGGAAATCATTGGCCTGGCCCGTGCAAAAATCAATAAAATTTGGCCCGGCATAAGATTTTTTGCAAAAAATGCACATATTTTAAAATCGCCATTATTCTGTAACTAAAATTTTAAATTTATTATATTTAAAAGAATAGTACATATATTTCACATATTTACACATATAGGCAATAAAATTAAAGTACAGTAAAACCTGTAAAAAGGAACATGTTTATGTCGGAATCCTGTCTTAAACGGAAAAATTTATTGATCCATAGAAAATGAATATAATACGTGCGAAAAAAATATAATACATTTACAACAAACGATCTACTTGCTAAGAAGGGAATCTGTTTACAACTAACTTTTCTTCTTTCGCTATGCGATTCAGCCTTTGAAGATTTTACTTTAACATTTTTCAGATTTTTAAGTCTCCAAGCCATGGAATATGGATAAACGATATTAATGATAATACAGACAACCAATAGTGCAACATACATGCAAATAACATTCAAATAGTGATTGAATGAAAAAATAAATATAGTTTATACGTGGGCACAGGCGGAAATAAATCTAGGGAGGGGCAGTATTTTGGAACGGATATGCCTGTACAGCGCGCACCCCAGGGCGCTTTTTTAAAAATGAAGAATATAAACATGAAAAAAAAAAAAATCTAAAATGTGTATTTTTTCTCAGAACCCCTCGTTCAACATATCAGCTTAAAATCTATGTTTTATAGAAACTCAGTCGGGTCGGGCAAATACATTATTTTGTACGGGACGGGCTCCGGTCGAACTTTTAGCTTTTATAACTGGCCGGGCCATTTTTTATTTTTATTTATTTATTTATTTTTTTTTTTTTGTACGGGTGGAGCCGGGCTCGGGCCGAACTTTTAACTTTTATACCGGGCCGGGCAAAAAATCATTCTACGGGTCGGTCCGGGAAGGATTTTCGTTCTGCACAGTGTATGCGGTTTTGACAACAATACACAACAATATACAAGTTTTGCTTAGTGAGGTTTTCATGTATTTAGCAGGTTAATGATCTCTGTTAATGTTTGATCATGTTTCCACAACTATAAGCCACAACAAAATATCAAGGTAAGTCACAGCACCAGTTGTATTTCTATCTACCTACATCAAACCCATCGAGTTTCTCATGGTAGATAACCTTCTAGATCTAGATAGATAATACACAAGCGATTGAACTATTTTCATCTCGCACGATGATTACTTGACCGCCGAATACATTTTCGTGCTTCCAATTCGCTACAATTGTAGCTCCGTGAGTATGACCTTGATCATACATTCAACCATAGCTAATAGCTACACTCGGGGGCTTATTAAGTATAAGGTGCAAACAAACGAAACGAAGAAACAGAAACTAGAAAATGCTTCTTTTTGTTGCTGTTGTTTTTTTAAATGGAGGTTACGAACTCGGCAAGAAGAACTGTAACTAAACTCCAATTTATTCGAGAGAAAGGTAGGATTGAAGGGCAACTTTCGAAAATCATGGTATTTACTGGCTAATCTGTAAAAGAAAAACGAAAAAGTTTAAAAACATGGTGAAAGATTAAACAGTAGTGCATTGGGAAAAAATAGGGTCACTGCAACTATTAATAGCTTTTAAACTCACTTTTGCATGTTATTTAATTCATATAAAATGTGCAAATATAGTAAAGTTTAACCCTCCATTACTCCCGCGGGGTGTTCTCAACACCCTATGAGTAAACAGTGTGTTGCAATATACCAACAAAATATCATAATACAATATTTTTAGAGTACAATTAGTGTAAGTAGTAAATGTAAATCTTGCTTATGTAATTTTAATAGTAATGTAGTAGTAAATGTAAATATTTTTTATGTAATTTTAATAGTAATGTAGTAGTAGTAAATATAAATATTTTTTATGTAATTTTAATAGTAATGTAGTAGTAGTAAATGTAAATATTTTTTATGTAATTTTAATAGTAATGTTGTAATAGTGTAAATGGAAATCATTTTTATATAATTTTAATAGTAATGTCGTAGTAAATGTAAATATTTGTATATAATTATAGTACTAATGTAGAAAAAAAATGTAAATCCTTTTTATATAATTATAGTGCTAATGTAATAAAATGTAAATCTTTTTTATTTACTTTATATATATATATATATATATATATATATATATATATATATATGTTTATTGTATTCTGAAATTTAAATTTATTTAGAATAATTTAAAGTAAGTAAGCTACTTTAATCACTAGTAAATTACAAAATTATTATAATTCATTACAACTTAAAAATTGGGATAAACGTTTTGGGGTGTTTACAATACCCCTGCGAGTGATCACGTGATAATAACAGGCGCAAGTAATGGGGGGTTAAGGCTCTTCATCAGTGAGATTTCAAATTCTCTTCACTAATGTAAACCCTTTCAAGCACAAAGTACTTCTGTTACTAAAATGTTGAAATTATTGAATGACACCAGGATTTAAGAACAAATTTATTTGGAAATAAGTACAAGCTTTCTTCACATTCATTACAAAATTCTGGTGCCGTTGTGGCATTTGAGGTTTAAAATTAAGGGAGACATAATTTAACCCACCATGCCGGAAAGGGACGTGTGATGCCTTCATATTTTTAAATTATCTCCTCAGTAAGTTAATATTTTTAATTTTTTTTTTCTGTGTACCCTTCTTGAAGCATGTCTCTTTCTTTCTTAGTTGTCAAAATATTTCTAAAATATGTGCTTGATTTATAATTTTATGCGTTTAAAATATGAGCGAAACTGAGTAAGATTTTAAAACTTCGCATAAAACTAAGCATATATTTTTGAAATATTTTAACAACTAAACAAGTTGGAAATTGTACGTCAAACGTGACAAACAAGGTGCGTTCGTACTATAGCTAGTTATATAAATATTCAGATCTTGATGATTGTTTATTCTGCGAAATGAATTATATCGTCTGCAGATTAAATTCTGTAATAAAATAAGTATCTCGGTCGCTTGACGATTAAACCTCGGAAGCTCCTATAACGAGAAAGCACCGAGTTTTTTTTAATTATTATTATTATTATTCAAATTTATTAATAAATATTTTTATTCATATCTTCTAAAGTTTTGTTTCGATTTTTATAAAATTTGAAATGTCTCGACAAAATTCTGCAAAGATATTATATCTTAAATTTCAAACCATTCGGTTGGGTAGTTCTTGCGTTGATATATGCGGACAGACGGAAAGACAGACAGACGGATAGACCAGACGACGACAATAGATGCTACGAATTTATGTAATTACGAACGCACCTAAAAAAGGGAGACATTCTTCAAGAAGAGTACACAGAAAACAAAAAAGTTAAAAATATTAACTTCCTGAGGAGATATTTTGAAAATACGAATGCATCACATGGCCATCCATATGTTTAACATTAGCTATGAGAATTTGATGTCTCACTGATGAAGGAGCCTTAAGGATCTCTTTCAAATTCAACAATGATTCGTGCAAAAATTTTGGCAATAAACAAATGAATAAATAAATAATAAGCGGGAAAAATTCTACCTTACGGCAGAATATAGATTGGCCACCCACGGCTTTTATCGTTGAGATTTTTTCAAAAAAAAAAAAAAAAATGTTTGTTAGCATAAGCCAGTTTCTCCACTTTAGAATTTAGTTAGCGCTCTAAGATTTTTTGTGAGGCTGGCGTAATATATTAGGCACGAACACACCAAGATTTAAAAGCATTCGACGACTAGAAGTATTTTTAATAAATATAATAGTAAAAAGATGTGGCTCCAATGGGCTGAGACGTGGCGAGGTAGTTGTTGTTTACCAATGTGCTGGCTTAATGACACCCTTTAAACTATTTTTAATGGTTCAAGGCATTTTAGCACTTAATAGATAACCTATAAAAGGTAATAAAAAGTTCTATGATAGCAGCTTTTATGATGGATACAGCTAAAATAAGTTGTTTAACAAATGATAAGTTAGCATTAATTGACGGGATCTTGGAGAGCGGTGGGGAGAAGGGAGGGGGGAGCTATACAAAACGCAAGTGCTCTACGAAACCTTTAAAATGAATTCTCACTTGCAATTGAGAGATGGGACTTTAAAGGGCCCCACCCCTCGAGAGATACGTGAAAACCGAGGGCGCCAAACCGAGGGCGTTAGAAGAGGCCTACGCCCTCTGTGGGGCTTAAAGGGGCTGAGAAAGATGGGAATAATTAAACAATTTTAGTATACAAACTCGGTTTTTAAATTCAGTAATACGGAAGTAATAGGACCCCATCTTAAATAGGACGTCATCTCTAATCATTACCTATTATGGGATATCATTGAATTAATTACGTATGATAGGATTTAATAGAATGAAATCTTTTATTGATATCTTTTAAGTTTTGATTCAATTTTCATCAAATTTGAAATGACTCGACAAAATTCTGCAACGATTCTATATATTAAATTTCAAACCATTCGGTTGGGTAGTTTTTGCGCTGGTATATGCGGACAGACGGACGGACCAGACGACGACTGTAGGTGCTGCGTATTTATATAATTAGGAACGCACCTAAAAATCTGCTGTTAAAAAATCAGAGAAAATTAAAACAAATCCTTGTGCATCTTATATTATTAAACGAACATTTCTTGTATATTTATTTATATAGAGATTTCGGGATTCTAAAACGAGTTTCATAAAAACAATGAATTAGGTTTTTTTTTTTTTTTTTTTTTTTTTTTCAGTCTAACTCAGAAAACATTGCAGAAAGCATATGGGTCATTCCACAGTATTTGGCTTCACAAGTTTGAAACAAAAGTTTTATAAAAAGTTAAGTGTAATACATAATTTTAAAGCTTTAAATCTCTTCTATTAAAATTTATCCAAAATATTATTATTATTTTTAAATCAAATAAAAATTAGAGCATTTTTTTGCAGCCATACAGAAAAATTTGGTCATAGGTCCCCATACGTAACAAACAGCATTGTCCCGCACGTAACAGAAATAATTAGCTTTCATTAATTAATGACGCAATTTTAAAAAATAATTTTGAAGTTAATTAATAAAATGTATATTTCTGCTTCTACTCATTAAATTTATTTGTGAAAATATTAAATAAATTCAGAGCAAAATCCAAATTGCTAGAGGTACTTTTAAAACAATTTTTTGTGATGTCCCGTACGTAACACAACTTTATTAATTAAAAAATATATATGTATAGGCTCAAACAAAAATAAATTTCATAAGAATCTAGTTGAAGTGATATATAATGCATTAAAAATAATTGCAAACTTTGTCATTTATATTTTGATACTGAAAAAAGTACAAATATCTCAAAAATTTGCTGTGAAATGATGAAATTTGCTGCGTAACACATGAATACTGTGGAATGACCCATATATACATATATATTACTGGGTTTCTCGAAAACGGCTCTAACGATTTTGATGAAAACGACGGATTAGAGGTTTTTGGATCTAGAAATAAATATCTGATTACCTGCGGGAAAGATCGTTTTCATGCAATACCCTTTCTTTTCACAAGTGGGGCAATCATCACAGAAAATATAAAAAGCGTACAAGAACTGCCAAAACTTGACATGAAATATAAAAATATTGCAAATAGTAATGTGGTATGCGAAATGAAAAAATTTCCTATGTTATGCCAGCTCTGAGGTAATAGCTAATATTCCATAATCGGATCCACAAGCAAGATTGGCATCAAACAAAAAAGAAAATTCTGAGTCCCTTTAAAAATATTTTTTATTCGATAGTTAGATTTTGCCCACCCAAAGTTAGGACATAACTGTGTTTTTCTTTACTAACCAAGCTCCTACAATTAGCTTTTCACTTTTCCAGAATGTAACTATTAGCTTTATTTTCAACTACTTTGGTAATGTTCTAGAAAGAACAACAGTAAGTGTTTAATATTGATATTGCTAAGCAAGCGTGTAAGGAAACATATTTACTTGCCCTCGAAACTTTTGAAGGTTTAGCAAATGCTCCAGATTCATTTCGAGTTAGCAGGCAATATTTAAAAAGTTGAAATAGCTTGAGGTAACGTTTCTAATGATTTTTGCATTCATCTTAAGCGTGGTTCTGCTGACATTTTCGTTGGCAATAAACGGTAAATCCCCTATTAGAACTTTCGCCTCTTTCAAATTACTATAATTGTACTTCAATATTTTGAAACCCCCGAGTGTTCAGAGAATACTTTCCTTTAGATTTTAGATGCGAAATCTCTAATTAGATTTTATAATGTTGACGCCAGATTTATTAAAAGTATTTTTCGCTTTTCTCATTGTTCTCTTCATTGTGTGTACTGCAACGATTTAACCTCTTAAGTTGAGTGGGTTGCATTACAACAAGGTCAAATCAGCATTAGAAATTTAACGAAGAAATTAGTATTGACAAAAAAGATAATGAAAAATAGTCTAGGTTAAATTGAATTATTAAAGGTAAGGTGTGATTACGTCACAACATTAAAAGAGTTCAGCAGCTATTTCGAGAAAACAGTCTTAGGCATCTACACTTCTATATATAGCTAGAATATTGCCTGTCAGGATTTCCTTTTGAGGTAAGTCTCTTACTAATATTTTCACTCACTAGATGTCATTATTTTCTACATCTACACAGAAAAAAAATGAAACACAATTTGGGTCGAAAGATTCTAAGGTATGTGCCCAAATTGGGTCATGCCTGTTTTGGTTACCACAGTGTATCCATTTTGGGCGCTTTTAAATACCCATTTTTTTAAAAAAATTTTAATGATATATATATATATATATATATATTTTTTTTTTAATGATATATATATATATATTTTTTTTTAATGATATATATATTTTTATAATGATAATTGAAGTTACTCTTACCATAACTTACATTATAACGCAAAATTTTAAAAACGATTTTACATAAAATATTACAAATTATCTAAATTTTAATATGAATGATAAAAAATGGATTTTTGACCGATTTAAAGGTACAGATATGAAAAAAAAAGTGATCATTTTTACTAACTCTGCCGCAGATCATCGTATAAACATGCGCCACACAGAAAAAAAAAACAATTTGGGTTGAAAGAGTCTTAGGTATGTGCCCAAATTGGGTCATGCCTGTTTTGGTTACCACTGTGTATCCCTTTTGGGCACTGTTAAATACCCATTTTCAATTTTTTTTTTTTTTTTTTTTTTTTTTTGAAAATGGGTATTTAACAGTGCCCTAAAGGGATACACAGTGGTAACCAAAACAGGCATGGCCCATTACTGTTACTTTATTACTGTTAATTTTACGGTATAATTCTGGCAGCTGGGATGCCAGTATTATACTGTAAAATCAACACTCCTTTTTTTGCAGTGAGTAGGGTTCGGCCTTGATCATGAAAGCTTTCTATTGGGGCTGGCATTTTCCCGCTATTTTCCTGGGATACGACCTTGCTCCCCCGTTCCTGTCAAGAACGATTCTAGCTGCATTTTTATGTGAAAATTATCAATAATGTACTCAAATAAAGTTTTGAAATTTATTAAAAGTATGATCCTTTCGTATTAACCGAGTCGAAGAAATCGCCAAAGATTTGGCTACTTACTGCAACCTTTTTTGTTCTGATAATTTCAGCGGTGTAGACGCGTAGTTCCATTACATGCCTGTTAAATTTGGGTTTTATTTATATTACACTTTTTTTTAACTTATTTATTGGTGAAGTTTTAATTTCGTTCTAGAACATTAGCTGGAAAAAAATTCTGAACTATTTATATTGTTTTAACTTTAAATGGATTCATCTTTCGCAATCGGGTTGCACGCTATAGACATACACTTAAAAATAATTCTTGCTTGCAAATTATTTTAAATATACATTTCTTTCCCTATTCAGCGATGTAAAAATTAAAATTGTTCGATTGCATATATGTTAAATTTGTGTTTCATTTTATTTTATTTTATTTATTTATTTAATGATGAAGTTTTAATTCAAGTTATGGAAAATTAGCGGGAAAAAAGTCCTGAACTATTTATATTGTTTTAAGTGCAAATGGGTTATTCTTCTTCCGTAATGGATCCTGCACGCGATGAAACTATAGATTAAAAAAAATTATACTTGAAAATTATTTTAAAACCCACAATAATTTAGTAAAGTGCGATACAGCGTTCAAAAAAATTGCATTTGAAAGTACATTTGTTTTCCTAAACAACGACGGTGTAAAAATTGAAAATGCACGATGGTTAGAAGTTTAAAAAATTACAGTAGTGACAATATTGCAAAACGAAATTTAATCGTCATGTGTTGCAGTTGAAAACCTGAAAAATGACGTCAGCATTACGCGCAGACAAAATTACCCTTGATAATATAGATTGTCAAACGTGATTTTTTTTTAACTATCTTTATCGCGCGAAGCCCGATTACGAAAGATTAACCCGTTTGCATTTAAAACAATATAAATAGTTCAACATTTGTTTCCGGCTAATATCCCATAACGAAATTAAAACAAGAATTAAAATAGCACTTCATCAAAAAATAAAATGATAAAATGATATAAATAAAACACAGATTTAAGAGACATGTAATCGAACTACGCGCTTAAAGTACTGAAATTACCAGAATCAAAAATTCGGCTGTAAGTAGCGATCTTTGGCCATTTCTTCGGCTTTAACTCCTGGCATTCGGCTAAACCAAAGTGTCTCTTTAAATGAACTTCACAACTTTATTTAAATACATAGAAGATATTTCTAATGTAAAATGCTTTTTGGTGTTGGTAGTGGGCCATCTAAAAGTTTATATTAAATGTAAAATATCTGTTAGCGTTTGCAATTTTAAAAAATGGTTTTCACATATGTTCCGTAACTCGAAAAGTCCGGGATGGATTTTAAATCATGTTTTTTTTGTTTTTTTTTTTTCTCTAAATAAACGAAAGGATATATTTATTTTATTAATGTAACTTTTCCACTAGGTTAGTGAAAACAGAAAATATTTGTGTATCTTCTGTTTGGTATAAAACTATCACCGACAAAGGCGGGACAACCGCCGTACCCAAGTACCAGTGAACTTTTAACGAGCACGACCAGGATGAGTCCTGTGCTGTGTGCTCTACGAGCGGTGGGGGTACCGCCATCTGCGCATCACCCCCATCTCCCAAGTGATTGACGACATGATCGCTACGACAGTATGTGACAGTGGAAGCCGTCCCTTAAGGGGAAGTATTTTCCCCCCATTTTCCCCATTTATATTTCTCTCTTAGTTGCGTTTCCAAGATCTCAACAGGGGGACCACCGAGCTACACTTGGGGACGTGCCGGAGTCCCCTGGCAGCTTCGAGAACCTGACTCCCGAAAGGGAGCTGGGCCCTAGGTCTTAAGCCAGGTTTCCCCGACCCGTACTTCTTGTACCAAAGCTCCTGGGACATGAAAATCTACAGAGATTAGATTTCTGTTTGGTATGCTCAAAATTTATTAAAAAAGAAATTTAGGAAATTTTTAGTTATCCCGGATCTAAAATTTTCCTTCATTCGTTTTTATGAACTTTGTAGACAATATATATATATATATATATATATATATATATATTATTAAAAAAAAAAAAAAAAAAAAAAAAAAAAAAAAAAAAAAAAAACGCCATTGTTGTGGATTTGAAATTATACTGTATTGCATTATTACAACTTTGAATATGTTTAAAAAAAAATTTAGTTCATGTGTGCTTAATGATTTTTCCCTTTTCATTGGTTGTGCATGACTTCATCTGCATCTATTGCATAATCATTGTTTAAGAAATTGGCTTAAAAATCATTTCAATCAATCGATGAAGGATTCCTTTTCTTCACGATTTTACTGTTGATTACCCATCGGTGCATGAAAAGGCGGCCGTTTAATTTGTTTTAAAGTGATTGATAAATCTATCAGTGCACGTCGAAATTTACGCGTGCATCCTATCTGTTTAATTTTGAATCGAATCAAGATCATATTTTAAAATAGTTGAATTATATATCTATGATTTGTGACACTATGATAGTTCAGTATTTAAAAAGTACATTGTAACTAAAGATTCTGTTAAGATAAAACAAAACTTATGAAAAGCTTATTATACAGCTTGATCGGAAACTATCTAGCAAAATTTTAAAAGATGGTATAGAGGGAACCAATATAAGCATTGTTTGTTGTAGAATATTTGTCCGGAAGTGACGCGTGTAAAGCTATCTATTGGCGCCTATACACTGTCTTTCATTGCGCCTTCAAAATGTTTCCTCGTCACCAGCGCTTAAATGCGCCATTTCCGGACACACATTCTGTGACGAAAAATGCTTGTTTAGTTTCCCTTTACCACCCTTTAAAATTTCGCCAGTTATTTTTTTATCACCCTGTATTCTTTTTACTTGTTTTATCACTAGTGTTCGACCAAATATTCGATTTAATTTTCGTTTTAGACATGTTCGGAAAAATCTGTTTCGGCGAAAAGTTCGTTTCCTGAAAGTATATAGTCGAAATTTCGGCGATTCCCCAAACTGCATTTGCAAAGTTTCGTAATTCCATCAGGTAAGTAAATTTATGGAATATCCAGGGTTAAAATTCTTTTGTGAAACGACTCTAAATAATACATGCTAATGCTAAACCATAGAAAAACGTTATATTATAAAAGGAAAATATTGTATATTTTTCAAACGAATCAAATAAATCTATAAAAATGAGGCTCATTTCATATATACAGTAACCCTTCGTTATATCGCGCCTTGGTATACACTATATTGCCAAAGGTGACCGGTCACTTGCGATTTTAGACGTTTTGTTAACTATCTAGAAAAATACATGAGGAAATAACCTGAAACTACAGGTGTGTAAACAGTATAGTATAGCTTATATATTTCCGCGAAGATTTTTTCACGAAATCCCATAGCGGACTGTCAACAAATTGAAAAAGAACGAATATATTTTGGATAACCCTGTAAAAACTAATGTAGCAAAAGCGTTCAAACTCGAGATTAATAATAAGTGGCTTATTGTAAAATACTGTGTTCATTTTTAGGAGGATAGCATGTATACTCGTAGAGAAACTAAGGTTTTTATAAAAGCAGTCCCAAACTTCGCCTAGTTTTTTGCTTATAATTTGCAGAGTTCTTAATATAAAAAAAAGTTCTTTTCAGGAAATATGACAAACAACATTGTACATAATACTCTGCAATCAGAATTAGAAAATAATAATAATTGGATGAAAAATGAGCAGGTTTACTAAAAACTGTTTCGCTGCGCATACGCGAACGCAATCAAAATATAATATGCATAATGTATTAGCTAAGTATATACAGCAACTTTTGTGAAAGTCTCAAAATCATAGCTTGAAAATTCTGAAAATTATCGTCGATAGAATAAGCTCGAAATCCGTTGTTCCCAAAAGGAAGCAAAAATATGAGGGGTTGTATCTGAATATAGTAGTATACGTGTAATATTGTGTACGCTATCTTGGCACTAATCAACAGATATTTCATACAACCCCTCATCTTTTTGCTTCTTTTTGAGAACAACGGATTTCGAGCTTATTCTATCGACGATAATTTTATGAATTTTCAAGCTATGATTTTGAGACTGACACTTTCACAAGATTTGCTCTATATACTTAGCTAATACATTATGCATATTATATTTTGATTGCATTCGCGCATGCGCAGTGAAACTTTTTTTAGTAAACCTGCTCATTTTTCATCCCATTTTTATTATTTTTTAATTCTGATTGCAGAGTATTATGTACAAGTTATTTGTCATATGTTCTGAAAAGAACTTTTTTTATATATTAAGAACTCTGCAAATTATAAGCAAAAAACTAGGCGAAATTTGGGACTGTTTTTATAAAAACCTTAATTTCTCTACGAGTATACATGCTATCCTCATAAAAATGAACACAGTATATTACAATAAGCCACTTATTAATAATCTCGAGTTTGAACGCCTTTGCTACATTAGTTTTTACAGGGTTATCCAAAAGATATTCGTTCTTTTTCAATTTGTTGACAGTCCCCTATGGGGTTTCGTGAAAAAATCTTCGTGGAAATATATAAGCTATACTATACTGTTTACACACCAGCAGTTTCAGGTTAATCCTCATGTATTTTTCTAGATAGTTAACAAAAGTCTAAAATCAGAAGTGACCGGTCACCTTTGGCAATATAATGAATGTATCGCGCATTCGTCTATTTCGCTAGTTTTCCCCCGATAAATTTCGTATCTCGAAAAAGCATATAAAACTTTTGAAACGTCGAAATCTAAGCATATAACTGAAATGCATTTCGTTCATTTTCGTTCTTTAATTTCCAGTGGCAAGCAGATAATCAAAGAGAATCAAAAACAAACAACTCTGGAATCTTATATTTTCAGAAAATACTATAAAATTCAAGTAAAAATGTGTAGTGTATATGTACGGTTTTGTATTTTTTTAACGTTTTACCATCTCTTTTGTATTGACCGTGTAGCTTGTTCGAACAAGTACCAAATCGAAAACCTCGTAGCTTAATTTACGGCTCTTTATTTTTCATTTATAAACACTCTTCTGCCCCCTCCCTCCCCCCCCACGGCCACGGTATTTCAATCAGGAGTGCGAAAGGGTGTGTCAACGAGTACCATTGACAGTATAGATTCCCTTATCTTTTCCCCGATATTTCCATCCCCTCCCGTATCGCTCCTCTCGGTATATCGCGCTATTTTCTTATGTCCCAAGTAGTGCGATATATCGTGGGATTACTGTATCTCAAATATATCCATGAAATTTCAAGCTAATCTTATTATTTTTGCAAGCGTTATCACGGGAAGACAGATAAGCATAAAAATCCACAGCCAGTTTTCCGTAGTGGGCTTCAACTGACGTTTTCGCAACAAATTGCATTTGAAAATCATAAAATCTTTCAGATTCAATACTTACAGAGGCATATGTGTTTATATATGTTTTAAATAGTCTTAGCGGAATATAACTACATTATATCTTCGAATCATCACACCTAAAGAACTGGTCCTAAAATTATATAACATTATCCGTAACACATTTGACAAATGACTTCATAAAACTACACAAAACAAATGCGAAAGACCACAGATAGCATTAAATTTCAACCACCCGTTGTCATTCAAAGTTGAGTGCCAAAATTAAAATAAAACGTGACATTCAGGAAAACGTTGAAAGTAAGTTTTTGGAATCCCAACCTGACGTGACCCGTCTTGGATTCTAGTATAATAAATGCAGACGTGCAATCTAAAGGGAGTTAAAAGTTAAGCCCTTCCGTAAATGGAGGGTTCGGGTATAAAACACGGTCACTGACATTTTGAATTTTTTTTTTCTGATTTTCATGGAAAACTATTTAACTGCGTCCTGACAATCCATAATTACTGGAAGTGCGTTTTCAGTTGTTGTATGTGTTTTTAAATTTAACTTTTTTTTTTTTTTTTTTGCATGTATATATAAATTCTATAAATAATATACAGGGCTGCACAAACGAATTCGAGTACATTTCTGTTTATCGACGGAAATTGCACTGCAAAAAATAATTGTTGATTTTACAGTATAAAACTGGCACCCCAGCTGCCAGTATTATACCGTAAAATTAACAGTATTAAACAGTAAAATAAGCAGTAATACGCTGCCGCGCATGCGCGGTAGCGTATTACTGCTTGCACGGCAGCGTATTACTGCTTATTTTACTGTTTAATACTGTTAATTTTACGGTATAATACTGGCAGCTGGGGTGCCAGTTTTATACTGTAAAATCAACAATTATTTTTTGCAGTGTGCTGAAAGGGATTTTCAACTGTGTTATGCGTTATCTAAATGAACTAAATTTTAGCATACTATTTAATGCATATACAAATCTTTAGATCATATACAGGACATCACAAAAGGATTCAAATACTTTTCCAATTATAGATGGTAATTGCTGAAATCGGGCTTTCAAATGTGCTAGGTGTTTTTCAAATTGTTTATTTAGATATCATCTTTCACCTTATTAAACGGGCAAGTTTTGTTACAGTATGTGTTGGAAAGTGTTTCGTAATCTATGCTTGACGCAAACTTTTCCTTTCTTTCTTTCTTTCTTTTTTTTAAGTACAATGATATTTAAATTACAGTGTAGTTACTGCTTAAAGTGATAAAGACATAACACAAAATTCTTAAAAATACCTTTTAATATAAAGATAACATGTTTCATGCGTTCTAACGGCTTCTTTTGAATTACCTAAAATTTTGGTACGCGATTGTTAGCAAATTAAAAGAGCAATAAAAATAATAATTTTCACGTTTTCAGTTTGACTAATTTAAGCATCTGCTTACATTAGACATGTGATCTCGTGATTTATGTTTATCATTTTCAAAAACTTTGCGAGAATATTTTATTTACCATTTTGATCTTGAAGAAGTCGCCGTTAGAGAGCATGGAACATATGTGATCTATATATTAAAAGGTATACTGTCTACTGAGATGCCAGTATTATATCGAAAAATCAACTTTTTTTTTTTTTTTTTGCAGTGTGTATTTCAATTAACTGTCGCATCTGTACCCTCTAGTACCCTCATAGCTATAACAAAGAAGTATATAAATTTGTATAATTTTTACATATTAAGAAGGAAAAATCTTATATAATGAATGAAATACTTAAATTTTTCACATAACACGCTAAAAACGACATATTCATTAAAAAAATCGAAAAGAAAAAGAAACCTTTAAATATTTCATTTTATTAGAACATACCTGTTTCAAACGACCATCGTATGTCAATAGCCTTTCGAGGTTATCATATTGTTTGTCCTTTGGTTGTTTTTTTGTTTGTTTGTTTTTTCAATCACGGAAAGACGTGACATATTAAAAGAAATTTTTTTTAATAAGAAAAACCATTCATGCATGCTTTTATTATCACTCGGATAATTCATTTACGCACTTTTAGGCATCGCAAATAACAAAATTGTATGTGAATACTTTTACTTACCCATCATACGTAGTATAGGGTAAGTCTTGTAATCGTTTTGAAAATCGAAAAAAAAATGACGGATTTACACGTTTCAGATACTGAAGATTCCGAAAAACATATTTTTAGAAAAAAAAATTGCCGTCCGTCTGTGTGTCTGTAAACGCTCTATCTCCCGAACAAATTGAGATAGAGACTTGAAATTTGGTAACTTAGTATGTAATAATGGGAAGAAGCTTACTGAATTTCAGTAACCTTGATTATCTGAAACTATTTTTTTCGGACTCTCGAAAGATTCGTTCTGATAAAAGGTATGTAAAATTTTTCGAAATTGTTTATTTTAAGGAGTGAATATAAAAGACAATAAAAAAACAAAAGTTTTGCATAAAGCATGAAGTCGATCGGATAATGAGTTGTTGCCGAGATATTTGTAATCCTATTTCCCACACTCTTCGATTTTTCATAACCCTGTATTTCATGCAAATTTCAATTCAAAGATATATTTTAATTGGAAATGAGACGCTTAATCCGACGCAATAAACCGTTAGTTAATAGGATTATCAATTTTGGAGTTATAAGGATGTTTCTTTTACCCAATTCAGTCATAGAGCATTTAAAGTTTAGGACGTCATCAAGCCACGATTTTATTCGAATTGCAATGTATTTTATAAGTAGTTTACACATGTTTTATTTTCATATTTTATATTATGCATATACTTGATGAGTAAGTATTACGGTGGCCCTCAACGACTAGTTTTATTTGCGGTTATATTTTTAAGAAGTATAACAGGAGAGTTATTTCTTTAAAATAAATAATTTACTTCCGTATTAAATTACTATTATTTTCCCTTAACAATTTGTTTCTGTATTATTCACATAATACACAGAAGAATAAAAGAAAATTATGATTTTCAGTAAGTTAAAAGAAGTCATAAGGTAGAAATAAACTGTAAAAAACTTTTGACTGTATGTGGTTGTTGGGTAGGATTCATTTGTGACAAATAATAGAAATGATTGAAACTATGCGTGAAACTTACAAATTTCTTAATCGTGTATAAAGAAATAACTTAAAGTTATTAAAAATAACAAGTTTGTTTGGGTGAGAATAAGAATGATTAATAAATATATTTATATAATTTTGTGTATTGTTACAAAATTATTTATTTATTATTAATTAGATCATGGACCAACATGGCAGTTTTTGAACAATAATTCTTAAGAGTCGTGCTTTTTCAGCACTGGAAAAAATAACTGTTGATTTTGCGCGGTAGCGTATTACTGCTTGCGCGGCAGCGTATTACTGCTTATTTTACTATTTAATACTGTTAATTTTACGGTATAATACTGGCAGCTGGGGTGCCAGTTTTATACTGTAAAATCAACAGTTATTTTTTGCAGTGTGAGTTAACAGTAACTCGCGCTTTTTCTGAGTTAACAGAAACTCGCGCTTTTTCTGAGTTAACAGTAACTCGAACTTTTCAGACTTACGTAATCGCAATGCATGATTTATTTGGAAAAGATTCTATACGCAATTAAAGACAGTACAATTTTAACCTTTGTTGTAAATGTCAGTTGCATTTTTCGTAGTGAATAGTATATTTTACTACTTTATCGTTCAAAGCAGGGCTTAAATTTCGCCGGATACCACCGGAGACCGGCTCCGGTATTTCTCTGTTTTTAGTAAATATTTAAATATTGGTCGGAATTCACCGGAGCCGATTGCAAACGCTTCCGAAAAACCGAAGCCTAAATTAACCTATCCTTTTCCTCCCATATCGAAGTTCATATCTTTGTTAGATTCTGCAGCATATAAATATTAATTTTTTGAAAATTTCATTCATTTTTGCATAAAAATGCATAGCTGCGAACTATTCTTTTTTTGTGTTAGCACTATTTCCGAAATACAATTCTTTCTTTATTTAATCGCAGAATTCTGCGATTAATTAACATTAAAAGTAGGCAAAGATTTCGAATTGGCCGGATTGATAACTAAAAAGTGGAATAATTGACAGTTAAGTAAATGCCGATAGATGTATTTAAAATTTTTATTTTGCTGAAGAAAAAAACTGCTTTAAATTTTGCAAATACATATAATGTATGAAATATAAATATGCAGATTGGAGTGACAGTGGACGGGGGGGGGGGGGTGGCACGCTACGGTTATTAATACTGCAGAATATTAGGGCTCAGGTACTTTTTTTGCCCTGGTTCAAAGAGACGAGTATAGATACTAAATGAAAAACTGGTGGACCCGAGCGAGGATTCCATGCAATCTAATATTTTTTAGCAATATCCAATATTTTTTAAATCTAGGTTTAAACTTCTAAAGGAAAATTAAGGATTAAAGATATCTGCAAACAACATTAGTCAAGCCAGAATGTCATCCCATTTTATCAGTGGCGTAGCTATATATTCAGCGCCCTGGAGCAAGAAAAAATTCTGCCCAACTTCACCCCTCAAAAAAATTGTGACAAAATTTGTTTTAAAGTTTTGAAAACGTCTATGAACTTATTTTAATTTAAAACTTTAATTAATAACAATATATTTGAAATTTAATGTTTTTTAACAAGATTAACCCATTCTGGACCATGGCAACCTCAAAAAGAGCATACAGAATTTGTTTTAGGCACCAGTAAAAAATAAAAGTAATATCTGCTTTCTCATATTAGAGCATTTTTGTGATAGTTTAAATAAAGGTAGCTTTTAAAAAAAAAGTGGTGTCAAACGAATAAAATTTATGTAAAAGCCGCCAGTCCCGAAGAGGTTAAGATAATCTATTTCATTAAGCACAAATATAACAATCAAATAAATTGTAATTCTTTCAGACTTCTAATATTTAATACTACATACTTTACAACACTGACTAAATATACTCACGTTTAGTTTTCATATTTAAGACTTCAAAATTATCATTCTCTCGAGTTTTTGTTCTCAAATTCATCAATAATCATCTTTCTTCAGATCAAGATAATCAGATTGTTCTTTTTGTAGATATAGTGGCCGATTTATATAATTATAATATTTTTTGTAAGTGTGCTCTACAAAAAAAAAATCTAGCAAATAAAAAAATAAGTTAAATAAATAAATAAAAATAAATAAATAAATCTTTATTTTGATTTTTTTTTTTTATATATTGCGCCTTTGTTATTAGTGCGCCTGGAGCAGTTTGCTCCAACTGCTCCACGGTAGCTACGCCTCTGCGATTTTATTCCAACAGATCCATTAAAAACAGATCGAAGATAGCTAAAGAAACGCGCGAGAAAATAATTAACAATTGTATTTTAACTGCATTAGAGGATGACGTCATCCGATTCGGAAAAAACAAAAAATAAATAAACTGAATACATATAAAATACAATTTAATATGTATTCAATTAATTTTTTTGATGCACTGCCGCGCATGCTGTTTTAGTACTGTTAATTTTACCGTATAATACTGGCAGCTGGGGTTATATTCTAAAATTAAAAAAAAAAAATTGCAGTGTAACAATGTTACATAATTCTAAAAAGCTGGCTATTAGTAATGCATTGTCTTACAAGATTAACTATACCTTAAGCACTTTTCCTTTTCCCAAATTCCCTTCGAAACTCTTTAATCACGGCAAAAGACGTGCATCTTTCTTTTTTTTAAAAAACTGCTTCCTTCGGGATATTTTCCCATCCCAATAATCCTTTTTTTCCGTTCATTTTTTTATGGTGATTTGTTTATTTCTCATCAATTCACGGCCCATCAAACAAAACTTCCGCGTATTAATGGATGAGCCAGTGACGCGTCGAATGCGCTACGAATCCATTACGTTTTGATGTCGTTTTCGATATGTCGTTCTTACGGTTTGAGCTTTTACGCGCCCCTGCCGCGAAGAATCTTGTCCCGGGGCAATAACTGTCCAAAGGCATTTTTGAGTAATCTGTTCTCAAACGATTGCTTATTAAAAAGTACATTGACTGTTATAATTCATTGAGCACTAAAAAACATAACATTATAAAGTATAACATTGACGGAACAGATGCTGCAGACGCACCGGGATTGGCGCGATTTTTTCTTTGCACCATTTTGGCGAGAAAATACCGTTTTCGTACACATATTAGGCCTAGCATGCATGATAGTTTTATTTTATTATGAAACAATTTATTTTATTACAAACACACACAATTTTCGGTTTGAACTTTTATTCCCATGCCGCAAAAAATCTTATCCTGAGGCAATATATGTCGAAAGGCATTTTTGAGTAATCTGTCTTTAAACGATTTTACTTATTTCAAAAGTACTCGTATAATTTATTGAGCAATAAAATATATGACATTGACATGCGACTTGTTATGGTATGAAAGAAATGTTTAGTTGTTCACGGTATGCGGTAAGGATAGCAAAATAACATGTGTTTACTTCCAAGTGTGCTTACCTGTAATCATATAATCAATGGTAAAATGTCCGTGTAAGTAAAAATCTCATCAAAAAGTCACCTGTAAAAAATGCAGCCAAGCCTCGTAACTCATTTACCATAAAAAGTACTGAGATCGTATAAAGCCAAGTTTAACTATCTTATTAACTCTGAAATTTTCATTCACAAAATCACTCCTAGTCTCTACGTCTTTAGTTAATTATTATTTTGTGACTTGGCAATTACTTAGCACGAGAATGTGATGTATATAGTTAGTCTTAATCAAATAATACTATAACATATTAAGGTGTAATAACTTCCCTGTGCGTATATAATTTGCTTTAGTTAAATTATCCCATCCCATCCCATAACATAGCAAGGTGTAATAACTTCCCTGTGCTGCGTAATTGCCAAGTCACAAAATAATAATTAACTAAAGATGTAGAGACTAGGAGTGATTTTGTGAATGAAAATTTCAGAGTTAATAAGATAGTTAAACTTGGCTTTATACGATCTCAGTACTTTTTACGGTAAATGAGTTACGAGACTTGGCTGCATTTTTTACAGGTGACTTTTTGATGAGATTTCACTTCTTTTTGTAAGTAACCCTCCTTTTCTTGATTTTGGGTTCTTTTTGGAGATCATCCACTGATTTTCGCTAAGCCCACACTCTGTCCCTTTTATTTACAGGTATCAAAAAATTGAAGATTTAGTTTCGTTTCCAAGTACTGTAGATAAAAATAGATTTCAGGTTCCTAGGCAAGCACTAAATTATGGGAGGGGGAGTGTCAAAAGTACTCTCAATTGCTTCCAGGATAGGCGCTATGCATCTGAGATATAACTCGCAGCCCTAGATACTTGATATTTAACATAAAAGGACTTTTTAGTATAAAAAGAAAGCCAAAATTAAAATTTCCTGAAATTTCCAATAAATCAAACTATATTCCTTTTTTCGATGGTTTTTTTTCGTTTTTTTTTTTAGACTTTTTTTTATTATTTACGGATTTTTTAATTTTTCCTTACTTTGTGTACAAAACCCTGCCTTTCTGCCAAATGTCAATCTTCTAGGACTACAAAATCGAATTATTTTCAAATTTTCGACTTTTTATGAATTTATTGATTTTTCGATTTTAATTCTAAGTTACCTGATTGTCATGCCAATATAGTAATTATTTGATCCGACTTCTTAGGATCATTTAGGTTCAATTTAGAGATAAATCAAGTGAATCTTAGAGTCACCATGATTTTATTTAGAAAGGACTATCAAGCCATAACCAGCCAGTAATGTCGGGAGGGTAGGGGGAGCTGTGAAAATTCTTGTGGGGCTAACATCATTTAACAATCCATATTTCATATGTGAAGTAAATAGAGTACAACATGTGAAAGAAAACAAACCTGTCTATAAAGAAATCGCCAATATCGTAGCCAGTCTATAGCGGAACTTTTCTATAACGAAATTCGTAAACGAAAGAAAAGAAAACCATAATCCGGGAGAAATAACATAAAACAATTAGGGGCGTTGTACTAGCTAATAGGACAATTATCTTATAACTCATGTTTCTAGCAGTACAAAATCAAATTGTTTTCGAATTTTCGATTTCTTAAACATATTTCGATTTTTCGATTTTATTTTCGAATTTTTTAATTGTTCCTTTTATTGAATAGTAAATACTACCTTTACACCAAGTTTTAAGTTTCTAAGACAACAAGATAAAAATATTTTCAATTTTTGATTTTTTCGCATTTTTTTTAATAATTTTCTGGATTTTATAATTTTTTCTTATTTTGTATCTTTTATTACAAATTTTAAGTTTCTAGAGCTACAAAATCGAATTATTTTAAAATTTCCGATCTTTTTCGAGTTTTTTATTCTATTTTCGAATTTATTGTGTTTTAATTTTTCCTTTTTCTGTATCTTAAACAATAAGTTTACGCCGAATTTTAAGTTCTAAAGCTACAAAATCGAATTTTTTTCAATTTTCGAATTTTCGAATTTTTTTTCGAATTTTACAGATTTTTTATTTATTTCTTTTTTTGTATCCTAAATACTAACTTTATTCCAAATTTTAAGTTTCTAGCTTTACAAAATCGAATTATTTTCAAATTTTCGTTTTTTTCGATTTTTTGATTTTATTTTCAATTTTTGTTGTGTTTTTAATTTTTCTTTTTCTGAATCCTAAACACTACCTTTACACCAAATATTCAGTTTCTAAGACTACGAGATCGTATTATTTTCAATTTCTCTCTTTTTCTTTCTTTCTTTCTATTTTGTTTTTTTTTAATTTTCGATTTTTTTAATTATCCATATTTTTTAATGTTTCCTTATTTAGTATCTTAAATATTACCTTTATTCCAAATTTCAAGTTTCTAGCGCTATGAAATCAAATTATTTTCAAAATTTCCTTATTTTTCGATTTCTTTCGATTTTTTTATTTTATTTTCGAATTTTATTGCGTTTTTATTTTAACTTATTCTGAATCCTAAACACTATCTTTACCGCGAATTTTAAGTTTCTAAGGCCAAAAGATCAAATAATTTAAATTTTTTTCAAATTTTTTCGAATTTTTCGAATTTTTGATTTTTTTTCGAGTTTTCTGGATTTTTTAATTTTTCCTTATTTTGCATCCTAAATACTACCTTTATTCCGAATTCCAAGTTTCTAGCGCAACAAAATTGCATTATTTGAAATTTTTCGATTTTTTTCGATTTTTCGATTTTATTTTCAATTTTTTTTTTGTGTTTTTCATTTTTTCTTTTTCTGATTTCTAAACACCACCTTCACACCAAATTTTAAGTTTTTAAGACTACAAGATCGTGTTATTTTCAAATTTCAATTTTGTTCGATTTTTTTGAATTTTCGAATGTTTTTTTTTTTTTTTTTTTTTTTTTTTTTTTTTTTTTTTTTAATTTTCCGGATTTTATATTTTTTCCTTTCTTTGTATCCGAAATGCTAGCTTTATTCCAAATTTTCAGTTTCTGTGGCTGTGGGATATACCCAATCTTTTTGATGACGCGAGAGTGAGTGAGTGTGTGAGTGACAAAAAATCGAAACTTTGAGTTCATATATCGTCTGCACTAATTTATGGGTATTTTTTAATTATCCATATTTTTTAATGTTTCCTTATTTAGTATCTTAAATATTACCTTTATTCCAAATTTCAAGTTTCTAGCGCTATGAAATCGAATTATTTTCAAATTTTCCTTATTTTTCGATTTTTCCGATTTTTTCGATTTTTTTGTTTTATTTTCAAATTTTATTTGGTTTTTTTATTTTAACTTATTCTGAATCCTAAACACTATCTTTACTGCGAATTTTAAGTTTCTAAGGCAAGATCAAATTATTTTAATTTTTCAATTTTTTTCGAATTTTTTTTTTCGAATTTTCCGGAATTTTTAATTTTTCCTTATTTTGCATCCTAAATACTACCTTTATTCCGAATTCCAAGTTTCTAGCGCAACAAAATCGGATTATTTGAAATTTTTCGATTTTTTTCGATTTTCGATTTTTTTCAATTTTGCTTTCGATTTTTTTGGTGTTTTTGATGTTTTCTTTTTCTGGATGATAAACACTACCTTCACACCGAATCTTAAGTTCCTAAGACTACAAGATCGTATTATTTTCAATTTTCAATTTTGATGGAATTTGTTGAATTTTCGAATGTTTTTATTTTCGAATTTTCCGGATTTTATAATTTTTCCTTTCTTTGTATCCTAGACACTACCTTTTTTCCAAATGTCAAGTTTCTAGGGCTACGGGATCTACCTAATCTTTTTGATGGCGCGTGAACGAGTGAGTGAGTGAGTGACAAAAAATCGAATGTTTGAGTTCATATATCGTCTGAACTAGAAAAGATAGAGAGTTTTAATTTTAAATTTTGGTCCTGTGTGCCAAATACTCTAGAAAAACGAAGTTTCAAATTTTTGGGATACTCCAGCGCGGAGGTATGAGGGGGTCAAAAGTGCCCTGTGTTGCTTCCAGAAAAGTATGCTTACGGCTGTCCTCTCTCGACTTGACGGAGGCACTGCCGTGCCTCCAGATCTAAAACAAACTATCCCCATCCTGTGGGATTTGTTTTTCAATGTTTTACTTTATTTAATGCAAAACATAGATTGCATCCGACAACTCATAAAAAAGTCCTCCGGCCAGTACCGGCAGGAAAAGGTAGCTTTCCTATATCTTCGTTTTAAAATTTTAGCAAATGTTACTCGAAAACAGCAAGTTAAAATGCAAAGAAACCGTTTACAAAAGATTCGTTTACACTGAATTTGAATAAGAAATTCGCCAAATTATTGAGCTATAGCCAAGTTGGCTTCATTTATGAAGACTTATTTTTGTCGCCAAATTTGGCGAGATTTCGCCAATTGTCGCCAAGTTTGGCGAGAATTTGGTGCTAATGGATATGAATATATAGTTTTATGCGTATGATTGGGAAAATGATTACAACAATGAAAGAAAATAATTTGCGAGAAATCGCGTTCACTAAAACTTATAAATTTATATTAAAATCATTAAAATTACAGACATTACAATACACTTTCATAAAACATTAAAAACATATTAAAATTGGACGTTTCGGATTTACTTGGAAAATCCCTCTTCAACAACAACATTTCACTTAGCGTAAATCATAGTTCAAAAATATCAACAAATAGAAAATGCAACGTATCAAAATTTCGAAGTCAAAGTTACAGTTATAATAACACTTAGTATTCATTCGGGATTGCACCTGCTTGACCATTATTGACCATTAATTTATCGTTGGTTTTTTGTAATGTGCTGTTTTGTTTCAAAATGTCAGCCACCCTAGAATTTCAAACTGCTCTATCTCAGCCAATTTTTAAGATAGAGGTAAAACAAAAAATGCTCTGGAATCCTTGTATCAAGTCCTAACACCTAATTAAAAAATAAACTTGATTTTTTAACTTTTTTGTATATTTATTTTAGTTATAAAATTTTCCGTGGCCGCCATCTTGAAACAAGATGGCGGACCAAGCTGGCCAACGAACTCGGTCGAGGCATTGGTGAGCTTAATACACACAATTAGTTTCATCCAAATTAATTTATAAATACGAGCGTTATCGTATCAAATTATTTTCATTATTTCAATTTTTTTCGAATTTTTTTTTTTTTTTTTCGAATTTTCTGGATTTTTTTAATTTTCCTTTTTCTGTATCCTAAATACTACCTTTATTCCTAATTTGAATTTTCTAGCGCAACAAAATCGGATTGTCTTCAAATTTTCGGTTTTTTTCAATTTCTTCGATTTTTTCAATTTTGCTTTCGATTTTTTTGGTGTTTTTGATGTTTTCTTTTTCTGGATGTTAAACACTAGCTTCACACCAAATCTCAAGTTTCCAAGACTACAAGATCGTATTATTTTCAATTTTCAATTTTGATGGAATTTGTTGAATTTTCGAATGTTTTTTTTTTCGAATTTTCTGGATTTTATAATTTTTCCTTTCTTTGTATCCTAAACACTACCTTTTTTCCAAATGTCAAGTTTCTGGGGCTACGGGATCTACCCAATCTTTTTGATGACGCGTGAACGAGTGAGTAAGAAGTGACAAAAAATCGAATGTTTGAGTTCATATATCGCCTGAACTAGAAAAGACAGAAAGTTGTAATTTTAAATTTTGGTCCTGTGGGCCAAATACTCTCTATAATTGAAGTTTAAAATTTTTGGGATACTCCAGCGCGGAGATATGGGGGGGTCAAAAGTGCCCTGAGTTGCTTCCAGAAAAGTATGCTTACGGCTGTCCTTTCTCGACTTGGCGGAGGCACTGCCGTGCCTCCAGATAATTTTGAATCATTCAACACATTTTTATAATATATTTCATACAAATGTTTCATTTAATTTAATATTAACTTATACGATATATTTAATATGATAATTCAGGAATACTTGGACTCACAAGGAAGGTCTTCTTAAAGCGCATACTCAGAATATTTAGAAAAAAATACTAACGAAGCTACTCATGTACGTAATAAGAAATCAGTAAAATTTAGCTGCGGAATCCCAGCAGAAAATCTGTAAAAAAATAAAATACTTTCGAGTATTTGATGCAAAAAGACGCGATTTGGCGAGCAAAACTTTCTCGTCGCCAAATACAATTGTATTTGGCGACGAGAAAGTTTTGCTCGCCAAATCGCGTCTTTTTAAAATCACTTAAGTGATTTTAATGTAATTGAAAATTTCTGGTTAAATGCGTGTTTAAATGCTTAGCACTTTATGAATTTAAACTCCAACGATTAAATAGTTTGTTATTTTTTCTATAAAGTTATGTAATACATATACAAATTAACTATTGCTGAAGTTATTTATAATTTTATACAGTTTTGAAGGCTGGTTAAGTTTTAAGTGTATTTTAACAGTAAATATCTGATTAAAGACTCTTTCATTACACATTTCAACTTTGAATAAGTCATTGTTTCCACGGCAACAAGACTTTTCTCTAGTTGTCTCCGGCACTAACAATATCGATGACAAATTGACAGTGCTCAAAATCACACAATTAATTTTTAGTTTAAAGCAATTTTAATCAATTCATATTTTGTTCTAAACCGTAGAATGTGATCGTTAATTTCCTTTTAGATGTACATATAAATATATATAGCAAAGCCGTAGTTATAAAAGTGAAATTATTTAAGTTAAACTTACTTTAACTAGTTCAGTATAAAGGGTAGAAAACGTTTTTCCTAAAAGAGAATTTATCGTAAATGCATGTTTTTTTTTTTTCATTGTGTCGCCAACCCAGCGATAAATCGCCAAAACACGAAATTTTCATATTTTTTTACGGACGTTATATCGAGGTTCCGCAGCAATTTTTTTTATAAACGTATATATCCTCATGAGAAGAATATTCTGTAATTTTTTCAAAATTTTCTGAGTATGCGCTTATGGAGACCTTCCTTGTCAGAGCCAACCTGATTTTTTGGGGTTCCTTAACTCAATTTATCTATATTGGTTTATTTATTTTGTTCAAAGTATTTAGCTGTGGATTGGTATACTGCCATATGTTTAAACAAGTTGGAAATTGTACGTCAAACGTGACAAACGAGGTGCGTTCGTACTATAGCTAGTTATATAAATATTCAGGTCTTTGATGATTTTTAATTCTGTGAAATGAATTATATCGTTTGCAGATTCATTTCTGTCATAAAATAAGTATCTCGGTCGCTTGACAATTCAACCTCGGAAACTCCTATAACAAAAAAGCACCTATTTTTTTTTTTTAAACAAATTTCTTAATAAATATTTTTATTAATACTTTCTAAATTTTTGATTCGATTTTCATAAAATTTGAAATGTCTCGACAAAATTCTGCAAAGATAATATATCTTAAATTTCAAACCATTTGGTTGAATAGTTTTTGTGCTGTTATATGCGGACAGACAAACGGACGGACCAGACGACGACTATAGGTGCTACGTATTTATATAATTACGAACGCACCTAAAAATGAATCCCTCTTGATGTTATTTTTATTTAAATAGATGTCATCAACAAACAACAAAATTGTCACTAAATACAAATGTTTTAATAATATCAGAAAAACGCGATATTTATCATAATAGCTGAAAATTAATTTCATGCAGTTTACAGTAAAACCTGATACGATGGAAACGGAAGGAAAGGGAAAAAGTCTGTTTAACAGGTTTTTGTCTTAGCAGGTATAATTGTATAAATTTTTTGCCGTCACTATGAAAATTTTCCCGTTTAAGCGAAGATTCTGTTTTACTGCAGGTTTTACTGAAATTAATAATTTTATACACTACGTACAAATGTTGACTGGTTGCGAAAATGCATCTTTCAGTGTATATAAGTCACTAACCAACATTCAAGAAGTTGAGAAAAGGGGAAAGGGGGTGCTTGGGACTCCAATTGTGTAAGTCGGGATGTTTTCGCAAAACCCTCATAATTCCAATCTGGTATTAATGAAACTGATGACTTTTAAATTGTTAGATAAAGAAAACATCATACATTCCTTCTTTTTTTCACAACGGTAGATATACCGGGTCTCCTAAAATGGACTGACTGATTTTAAAATTCAATAACTTGCGAACCGTGACACATATTTAAAAAATTCTTGCAGGAGAGTCATGTAAGATGTCAGGAGTTTTTTTTCTTTACTGCGATTCCTGATTTTAGTTCAAAATACCAGCAATAGATGGGGCTGCGAGCGATAGGCGTGCAATTCAGACCAATACTAAAATCGACCAACATTGATGCGAAAGAGGAAGGTTCAATATATGGAGTGGGTCTCATTCGCTAATACAATCTTGTTCTTAGGGTCCGATTCTGAATAAGATTTGATGGGTGAATGAGACCCACTCGATGTATTGAACCTCCTTCCTTCACATCAATGCTGGGTGATTTCTGCTTTTGTCTCGATTGGATGTCTATTGCTTGCAGCGCCATCTATTGCTGATAATTCGAACTAAAAATAGGAATATTATTAAAAAAAAAAAAAAACTCCTGACATCCTACATGACTCTCCTGCAAGAATTCTTTAAATATCTGTCACCATTTGGAAGCTATAAAATTTTAAAATCAGTCAGTCAATTTTAAGTCACCCGGTATAAGCAATGCCCGATAAATTATTATAGCATAAATAATGATTGCTTCCTTTATTACACTTGCAAAAATTATAAAGGTAGTAATACGAATGGATGTCAGTGTAAGTAGCTTTAGCAGATGAATTAAGATTAGAAAATGCTCTAAAATTGCTAGTGTCCTCGTGAATTTCCTTTATTTGAATAAATTAATGAGCCTTCGAAGGAAGGAAAAGAGGAAAAACTGTGGGAAAGCTATCTCATGAACTTCATGAAGTCTCGACTTCCACTGCTTCTTTCTCAAATGGAGAACCAAGAATCTTGAAAACACATTTTCCTACTTCGATTCGCTTCCCTCATCTTGGTTAATTACACCATTTCTGATTCGGATGACTTTCTTTTTTACTTTTGGAGGTAACGTATTTTTTAAGTGTTCTCACCTTTCTCTGGAGCAGTTGGATACGATAATTACGATTTAACAACTATAGGAAGAAAAGTTTGGAGGGATTATGTTTCTAAGTTACCTCAATGAATGTGGGGCACTTATTTCGAAAAAAAATACAGTGTGGTCAATAAAGTCTTTCCCTGATTACAAAAAATTATTACGAAATAACCATTGAATGTAACACTTTAAAGTTTTTTTATGGAAAAGTCATCTCCTTAATGTTTTTTTTTAGTCCATTCTCTACCGTCGTTCGTGAGTACCTTGATGACAAACTTCCTGGAAGATGGATCGGACGGGATGGACCAACTCCTCTAATTTTTTTTCTTTTCGGGGTGCATAAAGGACAGAGTGATGAGTTATTTTTGCATTTGCGTAAATTCTGTCATAACAATTTGCAACTGCACGCTGCTTCTTGTTAGCTGGTGAAATAAATGCTTGGCCGGTAAGATTTTCCGAAAATTTCCCACCCCTGAGCGAAACAGTTAAAACATAATATACATAGTAATTTTACGTAATATACTTAAAACTTTCTGTGTTTACATTGTTGCTTTAACATCAAATGGCAAAAGAAGAAAAATAATCCCCCCCCCTCCCCCGTTATCTCGTTCCCACTTCTCCCCAAGTCTATCCTATTGAAAAAAAAATAAAAATAAAAATTTCAATTCTGCCGATTGAACTTAACTCAAGGAAAAACTCTATTACTATTTCGACCGTAACCTATTGAACTCTTTCACAAGTGGTTTCTTTATGAAGTTCAAGCATGAAATGTCAATAAACTATACCTCTTTTTTCATTTCCTCCTTATCTTAATAATTAGTCAAGGATCAAACATTACACATGCAAGGCTGTGCAAAGCCGACACTATCGTCATATCAATTAGTCTTTCTCATTAGAATTTAATTAACTTAAGAGTATATACGTTTTCACCTTCCTCCATTTTCCACGCTGTCTTTAGTTTTACTTTACAGTCAATTAGTAGCAATAAACATGAAAGTAGAAATAGTTTTTTTTTTTTTAAAGACACTTTTTTTTTAAGTATTCAAAGTTTATCTTGAAAATCACGCTTCATTCCATGCGTGCAATTCATGTTTTTTCCCAAACATTTCCGTTTCAAAACGTTAATTTAGCGTAAGTACCGAACTCCATTATGGAAAATTAATTCACAGCTCTTTTGTTATTATTACGCTTGTTAAAAAGCACGAGCTAGTGAAATTATTACAGAAAATTACCATTTTTGATCAGTTTCTTTTTTAACTGGCTATCGCTCAGCGTCCTCATTTGGAGACAGATATAAATTCCTACACTGCAAATAAATAAATAAAAATTGATTTTACAGTATAATACTGGCAGCTGGGATGCCAGTACTATACTGTAAAATCAACACTTTTTTTTCAGTATATTATTATTAATTTGAGTGTTAACGGATTAAGATAGGGCAACAGGAAAAAAATATATATATATTATTTAAATTATATTTTAAGGATTTCTAAATTGATTTCTCAACGTATAATCATAATTTAATTATTAAAAAACTACTAATAGGTTAAAGCCTAATATATTTTTTATTTATATGTATTACACTATTTATTTTTTATTTATATTTTCTACTTTTTAGTGTTTAAAATATTTCGTTGTTGCAATTTCACAGTCCGTTGGCCTGTTTTGGCGTGCCTAGTTTGGCGCATCATTAAATCCTTTGTTGTTGTAATTCGTATTCAACTGTAACCCTAAAGTATATTCTGCGATTGATCACCTGTGGCAGGTAAAAGAAATAAAGCCTTAAAATGAATGTATTAATTTATAATTAGGTTCTAAAAATATTAAAATGTTCTAATGTCATCGGAAACACACCTGTGTTACATAATTTTTACAATTCTAGCCTATCAGAAAGTGAATTAAAAGTCGATTACAAAATCCCATCTTTACATACAAAAACCAAGTTGATCTAAACAAGTAATATAATTTTTTTTAAAGTCAATTCCTACTTTTTAATCATAAATATATAAAATAAACCCGTGCAGCATTAACGTCCCACGTTACCTTTATTGAACATTTTTTTATAATCATCGTTGCGGTATTTTATTTTTGTGGCATCACTCATTTGAGGATAATCTTTCATTTCATTTATGAAAACAATGGGAGAATATTTTTCTCCCATATAAAACTAAAATTAATTAATTTAATTTAATTAATGAATTAATAGTTGAAAAAACTGTATTAACATCAAGTGTCATCCACTACAAGTCTAAAAAAATTTATTTGAACTTGAGTGGATGAATAGAAAATATTTTATTAACAATTGAAAATTTGAACAAGATATATAAATATATAGAGAGTGTGAGCTAATAGTAGAAATTGAATAAAATAGTGTAAAAATAACAATTTTTTAGTTAGTTAGAAAATTGGGTACTTTTCGGCTAGATGAACACCACTTCGTGCCAAGGGAGAAAACTAACAAAGGTGCCATTCGCAAAATCGTAAATACATTCGAACTCGGTTACTACCGAGAAGCAACGGAATTATAAAAGTCCTCGCATTAACCGTTACTCGTAATACCGTAAAGAAAATAAAAATCTTAAAAACGCAAACATAATTAAACTTAATTACTACTATCAATTGCTCTAATTGTGTCACTGCTAAAGATAACTTAATATCAAACGGTTAATATAAAATATTCAGTCTTACGTGAGTTATGTTATTCAATGAGTGCCGTTTTCTTTATATGGGTCTTTTATTTGAACAAAATCATAGAACTGAAGTCAAAGCTTCTAAAGAACTGTTAATTACAAAAGACATGAACGACGTAGAATAATACAACTGATCACTTGCGTTTTTTCCTAAAAAAAATTTGGCTAACATTGCAATTGTCACCGCAATTTTGGGGCTTTTGATTTCACTTAACCTTTTTTTTTTATAACAGTGCAGCAAGACATGAAAAGGCTGGTTAGTATGGCCCAGAATTTGGATTTAAAGATGGTCACAATTAAATACGTTTTTCTCTTGCTCCTTCTTTTCTATGGCACAGGAATGTACAGAGCTATACAAAAGAATTCGAGTGCATTTCAGTCTATTGGCCGAAAATCGCTAAAAGTGAATTTTCAACCATATTATGCGTTTTCTATAACTGAGCTCAATTTTAGCATGTTATGTAGTACATAAGCAAATCTATTAGATGATATAAAGGCTTCACAGAATAATTCGACTATACATTGCTATGGATGGTATTTCAGAGTTGCCAAGTCTCCGGCTTTTTGCACACCAGTAATTTTTTAGAGAAAATGTTGTTCTTTTAAGCTGCAGAATGCTCCGATCAAATAAAACAACATTTTCTGTACTAAAATACTGGTATCCAAAAATCCGGAGGCTTTGGCAGATCTGGTATTTGTTGAAACTGGATTTTTAATTACGTAATGTGTTTTCTAAACTGTGTACTTTCATATCTTCTTTTAAACCTTATTTAACGGTGCAGTTTCGTAGCGTCTGGATGTATTGGGAAGTGTTGATCTTTCTTTCCCTGCTATAATTCATCTTGATAAACGCCTAAATAGCGAGAAGAAGACCAAGCAATACCCAGCTAGAAATCGATTAACATGCAAAAAATAGGTTTTCCTTATTTCCTCCATTTCCCGTGTTATCTTAGCATCATCTCAGTTTTCCTACAACTAAACAACTTGTCAGTTACAGGAGATGACGCTAAAATTCAAATAATTCAAGCATTACCGTGTCTATACTTCTTCCTAATCTTGCTTTTTTTTTTCTTCTGCTTCTTCTCCATGGACCATCGAGCAAAGCTTCCGTCAAGGCGTTACGGATGAGTGACATGTCCATTAAACGTCAGTGGCGTGCGCGCTTTATGTGTACTGGTTGCATCTTTGACATTTTTTCTTTTTTGCTTGGTGAATGTTTTATATATTTTTAAAATTTTTATCTGTTTTTGTTGAATTTTCATTTTTTTTCCTTGGTTATCTTAATTTCTTTCAATCATTGTTTTTTTTTTTTTTTTTTCGAAAGGTTAAAAGTAGCTTAAATTGTCATTTTTAGGTTTTATGCCGACAATATTCTAAAATATCTTTACTATGAATTATTCCCCTGAAGAATCCATAAAATAATAATAGTTTCTCCTATTTGTATTAGTAATTTCCTGTGTTTATTTTTTGTTATTATCTTTTCCTGTGATTTTTACGCATGTGATTTCATTTTAATTATATATATATATATATATATATATAATAAAATTAGTCAGGTGGGCCAGTCCCAAAACTCTTGATTGATGAACTCTTAATGATTTGATACCTTCTAATATTAACTTCTATTTATTCTTATTTCTTCTATATCTTCTGTGCCAATCCCAAAACATTCTATCGCATACATGTTAATACTTCAAAATTCCCTTTGACAGCGTCACCTTTTTAGGCCGAATTTCTCCAAAATTGTATTCAAACTTAGGCTTATAATATTACAACAAAAAACTTCGACTACAAATAAAAAACTTCGTCGAAAATTTTCATAACATGTTATCTTAAACTGCCAAAAGTAGCGAAAATCGCACAAAAATCGTTACCACGGCGTCCTCTCTCTCTCTCTCTCTCTCTCTATATATATATATATATATAAATATATATGAATATAACCATGAATGAAAATATACAATAACTTCTTCCGCGAGTTACTCATGATTTAGAAAAGTGTTCTTTATCTTTAGAAACCTCAAAAACCAATATAGTTTCGATATTTAAAAAAACGTTTATTAAAGAAAAGAAAAAAAAAAACTTTCGCTGCCAGCGTTTTTCAGAAAATTTTCCAAATCGTTTTTATAGTATACTAGCTGACATACCCGTGATAATAACCTTAAAATCAATGTTGAATGATTTTATATTTTTAAATGAAAATCTATCCAAACGAACTGAAGGACAGTCGTTATAGTTATTGCCGATTTAATGTCGATTTCATTTCTGACCTTTTCATATATTAAACTTTGAATTCTGACCAAGAGTTTCTGGAGAAACCTAAATAATATAAAGCGCTCCCCCACCTTTGCTCTTTTAAACTCAAAATAATATACAGTATTGGCCAATTTATTAGTCCCATTCGAAAAAAATTTCAAAAACTATGTGATGTGATCATATTAAAATTAAATAAAAATCATGCACTCGTGGCATCATAATTCACTTTAATATATTAACAGAATAGTACGGCTACTATAATTTGCGACTCGTGCTATAGCCAGTATACGTCAGGACACATGGCGGTTATCATTATCTTTTTATGCGTGAAGGTTTCGCTATTGGTACTCCATTGTGAAATTTGGTCATTTTTGAAATTCAATATTTGAAAAACGGCATAATCATTAGATTTGAAATTTATATCAAGAAAAATGCATTTTTTTTTTTTTTTTTTTTACCTTTCTAAATAAGTTTGTCTAACAATTTTCTGATAAATACTTTTCGAGCTATTAATTTTTTCAGTAACTTCAAATGTTTCATTTTCCGAGATTATTCTGTGACAACGATTAGCGAAAATCCCAGTCATCAGCAACGCATAGCTTTTTATTAAAGACTACATGGTACCCGTCAAAACTTGACGGAAAAACATTACTATAACAATATCAGTAAAATAAGCTTCTTAATTATTTAACAGGGGGAGAGTATGAAAAAGAATTTCAGAAATTTTATTTTAAAAGTTTTTCTCAACGAACAACAGCGTCAAAGTTTGAGAAACGTTAATCGTATTTTCAAACAAATTAAATACCAATTAATGCCTTTCAATTTTATGCGATTTAAAAGAATTTTGGTACTTCTCCGTTATCCCGTCAACAATTTTCTATTAAAAAAAAAAAAAAAAAAAAAACTATAGAATTTAACACCAAAAAGGCATTCAGTTGTCGTCAGATGCGTTACAGGTTCTTGTTATCTCATCAAGTGATTTTTAATTTCACGTTTAATGTATTTTTAATGATGTTTTACTGATTTATTAGCTATGAAAGTTGGTAATTTTTTTAATTCAATATTTGAAAAACGGTATAATCATTAGATTTGAAATTTATATCAAGAAAAATTACATTTTTTTACCTTTCTAACGCAGTTTGTCTAACAATTTTCTGACAAATAGTTTTCGAGCTATTAATTTTTTCAGTAACTTCAAACGTTTCATTTTCCGAGATTAAGCTTTGGCAACGATTAGCGAAAAACCTAGTCGTCATCAACACGTAGCTTTTTATTAAAGAGGATGATTAATCAGTTTTCTCAAACCAGAATATCGATGTTTAGGATGCTAATTCATTCTCAGTTAAAAAATTTCAGCTGCGTAATTGGATTTTTATGCATGATGTAAAAGTAACAAAATAATATTGATTTTAATGTTAATGTTAATGCTGCTCATTTATCATGTCTCTGTGTAAGATATGTTTGTTGAACATGCAAAGGTTATCTTTATAGAATGAATAGCAGCCGAAAAACCTACATTCCTGGTTGAGAAAACTGATGAATACACTATAAAAACAACTCGGAAACGTTTCCGAAAATCAGTGGCAGCAAAATAATTTTATATATATATATATATATATATATATATATATATATATACGTTCTTAAATCTCAAAAATATATTGGTTTCTCGGGGTTCCTAAAAGATAAAGAACGCTTTTTAAAATCATGGGTAACTCGGAATTGGTTATTGTATATTTTCATACATGGTTACATTACATTTTCCTAGACAATGCAGACATTATATTAAGATACATTTGTCTTTTTTAGGTTTCGTTCATCTCACGAAAAACTATTACTCCCGCTCCGTTGTCTGTCCGTCACAGAGCCGTTCTCAAAAACTATATAACGTACAGGCATCAAAATTTGTGAACTTATAGCTAAATACCTACTATGAAGCTCAAAATATTAAAATTTTAAAAAATCGTATTATTTTAACAAATAGAGATAAAAAACCAAAATTCTAACAGCCTTTTTCTATTAAATTTAAACATTTTTCGTTATAGCAGTTGCCAACAATTAAAAATCAAAGATTAATAGGACGTCATATTGGTAATAAAACGGAAATTTTCAAAGATTTCTCAATAATACAAGAAGTATGAGTATGTGTTTATACAGGAAGCAGATTAATATCACGTCATTAGAGAATTAAAAAGAAAATGAATCTGACGTCCTATTGGAAGTTTAAAGAATTTTTCAAATGTTTGAGAATATACAAAGCAAGTATCAATATGAATAATAGAGAATAGTAAATATATGATAATTAAAAAAATCTTGTGTGGATAAATATACTAAAAATACCAACGCATGTTATTGTGTGTCAAACGTTGGTATTTTTAGTATATGAGTAAATATATGAGTTTGATGAACGTATTGAATCATGATAAAATCCCGATTATGGAAATATTCGCATATTTTAACATTTTAAGGTATACAACATGTCTAATTTTGAAATTAATTTTTTTTTAAATATCACATTTAGTCCACATGACAAATATTATTATGACAGAGTATAATAGCGGGCTTCGCCCGGTATCGGGCCTGTTCAGATATTCGAAAAAACAGAGTTTGTTATAAAGAGAGTTACATATGTTTTTAATTATCGGGGAATTAATGCATTTATTTTTCTTTTAATGTTACGTGAACGACGTTACGGGTAACAGCTAATAAAATATACAATAACTAATCTTCCGTATTCTGTGGGCAAGGTTAGCTCCAAACATGGGCGTTTGCTAGCAACAATATATAGTTTAAAATCAATGTAGATACTTTTAAAGAATTGTCACAAAAAGTCTCACTTTCTAAAATACGCAATTTGGCAGTAAGAAGTGGATTACAGAGGACTACGCAATAGGTTTAAATATCTATTTTATATAAACTTTTTTTTTTAATATCGCATTTAGTCCACATGACAGATATTATTATGACAGAGTATAATAGCGGGCCGGTTCAGATATTCGAAAAAACGAGAAAATGGACAGGTAAATTTTTACTTTATAAAAAAAATGACTTTTTTTTTTTTTTTTTTTTTTTTTTGCTAAATGAAATTTATTTGGATTTATTAAAGAAAGGATGAAGTGTTTTGAAAGGAATATTAAACGAAACCCTTTGTGCGATCTTCGATCACACTTACCAACTTGTTTTATAGTGTGGTTTATCATGACGCATTCGTAAAAACGAAGTTATACAAATAAAATATTGCTTTGTTTTAATTGCAATCATAAACAGAGAAAATACTGTAAAACGAGTATATTTTGCTTATTCTCCAGTTTCCATTTATAACAGAAATTCCTTTTGTCTTCATTATTATTGCAAAAGGTAGGAACGAATATCTGGGTTTTGCTGTCCTGCACATTTGACTTAATAAATGGATTTAGGTTTCCTATACAAAAATTATTTGTTATAGTGTGCTCTAACACCTTTTTAAAATCTACCCTGACTTTTTTTTTAACTTCTATAGATTACTTTCAGTGTAGATTTTATTTATTTATTTTTTATTATTTTTTATTCTACACACGAAAATTTTCTGAAAGTAAAATTATTTTATCCAAACGTTGGAGTATCATAGTTGAGATTTTTCCAACAGAGCAAAAATATGCCGGGACCAGGACTCGAACCTGGGTACTTTGATGTGCCGTACCAACGCTCTCCCTACTGGTGTGCCGTTGGTACGGCACACCAAAGTACCCAGGTTCGAGTCCTGGTCCCGGCATATTTTCGCTCTGTTGGAAAAATCTCAACTATGATACTCCAACGTTTGGATATAATTTACCTAGTTGTATCTACTTTCCTCTATTCATTATGATAAAATTATTTTTTTGAACAATTATTTTTCGGACAAGAGTATATTTATAATTTTTGGCAAACAGTTACTATTAACTTGAGGCTTAAGCCCAAAGATATCCGTTGGAAATCAGGACAGTTGATGAGAGAGATTGGCAAAATCCAGTCTCAGACGTGCACGACATGTTAAAGAAAGGGTATATCAAGACAATAGACTTTAGGAGATTGTGAGCTCTGCTGATATAATCTTATATGGGAGACTCTTTGGAAGCTGCCACTTTGAATACTACGGGAAATGTCTGGAATATACATATTTTGTTTATCTGCGAATTCTTTTTTAAAATGATTGTTTAGTGTTACTTATTAGACATAAGTTCGGACTCTTTTTTTCGGAGGCCGAACCCGACACTTTAAAATCTGAACCCCGCTCGAGCCATTTCTTTTAAACAAATGTTTATTAATATATCTATATTATAAAGAACAAAAGTGTCCGTGCGTAACGCTGACGTCATTTTGCGAATGACAACACTTGACGATGAAATTTCGGTTTTGCGATTTCTGATACTGCAATTTTTTAAAGTTCTAAACATCGCATATTTTCAATTTTTACACCGTTATATAGAAAAAAAAATCTACTTTCAAATGCAGTTTGTTTGAAAACTGTATCGCAATTTACTGATTTATTATAGCATATAAATTAAATTTCAGCATGATTTTTAAAAAAATCTATCTCTATCGCTTGCAGACGATTACAAAATAGTAACCCGTTTTCACTTTAAACACTATATAAAGTTCAGCATTTGTTTCCAGCTAATATTCAATAACGAAATTAAAACTTCAACATTTGTTTCCAGCTAATATTCAATAACGAAATTAAAACTTCAACATTTGTTTCCAGCTAATATTCACTAACGAAATTAAAACTTCAACATTTGTTTCCAGCTAATATTCACTAACGAAATTAAAACTTCAACATTTGTTTCCAGCTAATATTCACTAACGAAATTAAAACTTCAACATTTGTTTCCAGCTAATATTCAATAACGAAATTAAAACTTCAACATTTGTTTCCAGCTAATATTTAGTAATGAAATTAAAACTTCAACATTTGTTTCCAGCAAATATTTAGTAACGAAATTAAAACTTCAACATTTGTTTCCAGCTAATATTCAATAACGAAATTAAAACTTCAACATTTGTTTCCAGCTAATATTCACTAACGAAATTAAAACTTCAACATTTGTTTCCAGCTAATATTCAATAACGAAATTAAAACTTCAACATTTGTTTCCAGCTAATATTCACTAACGAAATTAAAACTTCAACATTTGTTTCCAGCTAATATTCACTAATGAAATTAAAACTTCAACATTTGTTTCCAGCTAATATTCACTAATGAAATTAAAACTTCAACATTTGTTTCCAGCTAATATTCAATAACGAAATTGAAACTTCAACATTTGTTTCCAGCTAATATTCACTAACGAAATTAAAACTTCAAGCAATCAATAAAATGGTATAAATAAAACACAAATTTAATAGACATCTAATCGAAATAAACGCTTAAAACCGAAAAAAGAAGTGTTGTAGATAACAATATATTTAGCTATTTTTTCGATTATTAATTTCTGCCTCGCGGCCAATACGAAATTACCGCTTTTTATAAATTTCAAAAATTTATTTGAATATATAATTGACATATTTCATATAAAAATGCTCTTTGGGGTTGTTAGGAAGCAATATAAAAATTTTAAATGGTTATTAAAAATTTTTAATGTCTATTACTAAATGTAAAAAAAATCTATTAAAGTTTTCAAAAAATAAAAAATAAATGTTTTCACATATGTTCTCTATCCCGGAAAGCCCGGGTTGGATGCCCTAGTTTTTATAAAATCTCCAAATAAGCGAAAAAAGCGCAAAAGCAAAACTTCGTGGCATACACTGTCTTGCTTATATGTCAATTTGAATTCTCTCTTAATTTTGTATGAGGGGCTGAAATTTCTGGCCCCGGCCCCGGCCCGAACGAAAATATCTTAGCCTAGCCCAGTGTAAAAACTAAAAGTTCTCCCCGAACCCGGCCCATTTGAAAATCAGTGAAAACAGGCCCGGCTCTGAACACGCAAAAATGAATGAAATCAGGTCTGATCCGACTCAGTTTCTACAAAAACATTTCGATTTTTATTAATATACAATTAAGATTATTTTAATGAATACTGGATACATATTTATGGAAAATTTTACGGTATATTTTAGATTTCTATATGTTTTCAAGCCATGGAATACAGCATAGCAACTTTAATGATCACATACACTCTTAAACTATTGCATATTAAATTAAATAATGTATTTTTAAACCTTTTATGTTATGTTTTTATTACTTTAATCGATAATTACACTTTGATTTAAAGCTAACAAGGGGCTGTCCATAAATGATGTCACACTTTTTTCATTATTTTTGACCACCCTCCCCCCCTTAGTCACAAAGTGCCACACTTCACCATCCCCCCTCCCCCCTTGTCACATGTGACACTATATTACATAGACATATACTTGCAGTTCAGAAACAAAGCACTACGTTATAGATCATATTTCAACTTTTATTTTTAAACTTTAACTAATGACATTTGTGAGCATAACAATAAAAATGATTCGTGTACTTATTTTGTAAGGAATAAGATTAAGGTTTACAACAGAAAACATAATTAATATAAAATAAAGTAATACAATTGCATAGTAATAAAATATTAATATATGTTATTGAAAAGAAAGGAATATAAGTGAAAACAAATCACATGAAAATTGTTTTAGCTGACGGAAATTCCAATTAAAGGGTAATCTTCTATTCGGAATCAACTACTCTTCAATCGTCAGATAATAATAAAGTACTTTAAATTTGCAGTAAACAACTTTAATTATCTCGTCGGATATACCAACTCATAAACTGTTTTCAACTCAGCTAAGTACATGGAATAAACGCCCACGTGAAAGAATGATTACCACGTGCTATCATGTGCTTTTTCCCAGTGACGTCATCCAAGGCTACCAAGGACATGAAAAAACTCTTTAGACTTTAGTCAGTTGTTGTGTGAATTTCTTTATAAAATGTAGTGTGTGAAAATGTCAGAGCGATGTAAATGCTCTGTGTAATTATGTAATCAAAAAACGTATATTAAACCTAAATTTAATCGAAAGGAAATACTCTATTAATTCTACAGTGATTATTCAACGAAACTAATTTTATTATTTTGCAGAAGTGATCTTATAGATAATCCGGAATACTCTAACGGATAATAATATACGTGAGGAAGTTGCAACACGTCACCAATCTATTTATTGGATATACTAAATGCTTTCATCGCCCAATCAGGTAAGCGAATGCATGCTTACTTAACTCTATTTTTGAAGTACTGTTTTTATACAATTAAAGAAACTATTTTACACATTAAATAAACTGCGCCGCCGACAGATTATGAAAGACTGATAGTATTAAATAAAAATTTTAAGCACATTAGCTATATGCTGGAAAAACTCGCTTTATAGAAAATAAAAACGAACGCAAAGAAAAGCGATTCGTATTAAATTAAATTGAATATCTTTAAAAATAATTAAAGATAGAAAATAAAAATGGCTACATTTAAAGAAAGCCAATTCATCGAGAAACTAAATTCGAGCAATTATTCCAACTGGAAATTTAAGCTCGAAATGCTTCTCATTAAAGAAGACTTATTTGAAGTAATAAGTGATCAACCACCAACTCCTTTAAATGAGGATTGGAACAAAAAAGATAGAAAAGCAAGAGCTTTAATTAATCTAAGCATAGATGACGCACAAATTGTGCATGTAAAAAATTCTACCACAGCCAGGCAAACCTGGGAAGTTCTCAAACGTACGCATGAAAGAGCAAATCTGAGTAGCAAACTGTATTTATTACGAAAACTGTACAGTACTAAACTGCCCGAAAACGGCAATATGATTACTCATATAACAAATATTCTACAAATAGTAGATAAATTATCCGCCATAGGCGAGAATATAAATGACTCACACATATCCGCACTATTTCTATGCTCATTACCGCCCAGCTACAACACGCTTATCACAGCATTAGAGGCAAGGCCCGAAGCCGAATTATCCCCAGATTTTATCAGAAGTAAACTCATAGATGAGTATAATCGCAGACAAGAAATGTCTGAACAAAACAACAGCTCTGAAAAGGCATTTAAAACACAAAGAAAACACACTTATAACGACTACAAAAGAAATTCAAAATATTGCAGTCACTGTAAGATGACAAATCATAATAATAGCGAGTGCTATCACCTCAAGAGCAGATACACACAGCACAACAAAAACAAACACACATATCAAAATGTGAATAACTTTAATAATAAAAATAAAGCTAAACCTTTTTCATCATCACTATGCTATGAAAACACAGAGAATTATAAAGAGAATACTGACTGTCACGATAACGCGAATGATCAGAAAATAAGCTCAAAAACTAATCAATCAGAAGATCGCGTACTAATAACAGAAAAATTAGGAAAACAAAACTGGATACTCGACAGTGGCAGTACCTCACACATTGCAAATGATAAGAGGTTATTTGATAAATTTAACAATTTTGAAAAATCATCAGTCACCATCGCAAACGGCAACAAACTCGAAGCATTCGGTTCAGGCGACGTTTTAATAAAAACGAAATCCCCAAATGGAGAAATAAAACTCACAAGACTACAGGAAGTCCTATACGTCCCAGAACTAGAATCCAATTTAATATCCGTAAGCAAAGCAACTAAAAATGGATGCAAATTAATCTTTGAAAATGACAAGTGCGACTTAACGTTCGACGGTGAAATTTATATAAGAGCGAAGAACAAAAATAATTTATACATAATCGAACAAACAAACCACTCAGAAAATGCAGAAAACTATGCAAACGTCACACTAAGCTGTAATAATAATAAAGAATGTTTAGAAGTATGGCATCGAAGACTAGGACACCGTGATTATGAAGCAATCAAAACAATTGTAAACAAACAGCTAGCTACCGGAATAAAAATTAAAAACTGCAGACACAATAATAAATTATGCGAAACCTGCATCAAATCTAAATTAAACGACGCGCCATATCCAAAATCGGCTACAAATAGAGCAAACAAAGTTCTCGATTTAATACACAGCGACGTCTGTGGACCTATAAGTACACCAACACTAGGAGAAAAACAATACTTTCTCACATTCATCGACGATTACTCGAGATATACAACTATATACTTACTATCTAAGAAAAGCGAAGTAATTGATAAATTAAAAGAATACATTGCAATGGTAAATAATCAATTCGGTAGAAAACCAAAAGAAATAAGATCAGATAATGGAGGAGAATATAATAGCAACGAAATAGAGAACTATCTAAAGGAAAACGGGATATTACACCAATTCACAATTCCACACAACCCGAGCCAGAACGGCGTGGCAGAAAGGAAGAATAAAAGCCTACTAGATATGACACGTATCATGCTTTTAGAAGCAAATTTAAATAAACAATTTTGGGGAGAGGCAATACACACAGCGACATATTTACAAAACAGATTGCCAACAAGAGCGAACGACAAAACTCCATACGAACTATGGAAAGGTATCAAACCTGATCTCAAACACTTAAGAACCTTTGGATGTAAAGCATTTGTTTACATAAATAAAATACATCGAGGAAAACTAGATAATAGAGCGCAAGAAGGTATTTTTCTAGGTTACGACACACGTTCCAAAGGATATCGCACACACACAAAAGACAAACAAATAATAATTGCCAGGACTGTAAAATTCATAGAACATGAAATAAAACACTCAAACAACATTGAGGAAGATTCAAATCTCGAAGAAATCTCCACTGATGATAGAAATCAAGAAGAGAAGAATAAAAATTACATTGAAATTGACATTAATGATAATGAAAAACAACCATGCGAGTCCAAACAAACACAAATAGAACCAAGAAGGTCAAATAGATCTAACAGAGGAGTACCACCAGATAGATTTGTCTGTTTAGTTAAAGACACACAATCAAATGAACCAAAGAATTGGAACGATATCATGGAAATGAAAAATCCACACGATAGGGAAAATTGGCTCAAAGCCACCGAAAATGAAATCAAGTGCCTAGCTAAAAATAAAACTTGGACATTAGTCGATCCGCCACCAGGCAAGAAAGTGATAGGTTCAAAATGGACTTTTAAATTAAAACGCGACAACCTAAACCAAGTGCAAACCTATAAAGCACGACTCGTGGCACAGGGATACAGTCAGAAATTCGGAGTAGATTATGACGAGACCTTTGCTCCAGTTGTCTCTCATACCACAATCCGTGCATTTCTCATAGCAGCATTAAATCATAACCTTAAAGTTAATCATATCGACGTGAATACAGCGTTTTTACACGGAAACCTACAAGAAGAGGTATACATGAAACAGCCGGAAGGCTATATAGCTCCAAATCAACAAAACAAAGTATGTAAATTACAAAAAGCAATATACGGGCTCAAACAAGCCGCCAGAGCATGGCACACGAAAATCTCCGAGAGTCTTAAAGCATTAAATTTTGTACAAAGTACATCTGACTCATGTCTTTTTATACGCGAAAATGGTGAAAACTGGACATACATTATAGTATATGTGGACGATTTGTTAATTGCCGGAAAAAACGAAGATATAATTGAATTAATAAACAATCTCAAAAGGGAATATGAATTGAAAGATTTGGGAGAAGTCAATAACTATCTCGGAATAAATATAAAAAGAGACGATAAAAATTTCTACTTAAACCAAAATTCAAAAATTGAAGAATTGGTAGATAAACTCAATCTTCAAAACGCAAAACCTTACAGCACACCTATGGAAGCAGGTTACAATCGACTCAACGATGATGAAAATCTATTACCTAACAATATTAAATTCAGACAAGCAACGGGAACATTACTCTACATCTCAACATTAACCAGGCCCGATATTTCAGCAGCGGTCAACATACTCAGCCGTAGAAATGAAACCCCTCGAGAAAAAGACTGGAAAGCAGTCAAAAGAATCGTAACATACTTAAACAACACAAAACACCTCAACCTGACGCTAAGTTCGAAAAATAAGCCTATTCTCGAAGTTTACGCAGATGCAGATTGGGGAGGTGATCCAGAAACTAGACGATCCACCAGCGGAAATATATTTATGTTAGGAAAATGTCCCATACATTGGACAACGAAAAGACAAACATGCGTTGCTCTGTCATCAGCAGAAGCTGAATACATTTCTGTAAGTAACGCAGCACAGGAAATACTATGGATGATAAAACTCCTGGAAGATTTAAAATTACCACAACAGAAACCCATAACAATATACGAGGACAATCAGCCATGTATAAAAATGGTTGAAAGTGAAAAACATACTCGAAAAAGTAAACATATAGATATCAGATTCCACGCGATAAGACAACTCAAGGAAGATGGAATAATAGATTTAAAGTATTGTCCCACAGAATTTATGACCGCAGATTCACTCACCAAGCCCAACCCCAAACCTGAATTCATTAAACACCGAAACAATCTGAACTTACTTCCTTATCCTACATAGAAGATTAAGGGGGAGTGACGGAAATTCCAATTAAAGGGTAATCTTCTATTCGGAATCAACTACTCTTCAATCGTCAGATAATAATAAAGTACTTTAAATTTGCAGTAAACAACTTTAATTATCTCGTCGGATATACCAACTCATAAACTGTTTTCAACTCAGCTAAGTACATGGAATAAACGCCCACGTGAAAGAATGATTACCACGTGCTATCATGTGCTTTTTCCCAGTGACGTCATCCAAGGCTACCAAGGACATGAAAAAACTCTTTAGACTTTAGTCAGTTGTTGTGTGAATTTCTTTATAAAATGTATTGTGTGAAAATGTCAGAGCGATGTAAATGCTCTGTGTAATTATGTAATCAAAAAACGTATATTAAACCTAAATTTAATCGAAAGGAAATACTCTATTAATTCTACAGTGATTATTCAACGAAACTAATTTTATTATTTTGCAGAAGTGATCTTATAGATAATCCGGAATACTCTAACGGATAATAATATACGTGAGGAAGTTGCAACACGTCACCAATCTATTTATTGGATATACTAAATGCTTTCATCGCCCAATCAGGTAAGCGAATGCATGCTTACTTAACTCTATTTTTGAAGTACTGTTTTTATACAATTAAAGAAACTATTTTACACATTAAATAAACTGCGCCGCCGACAGCCCCTATTAAAAAATACCCTCAAATTCTGGTAATTTCAAAATAACTTCAAAATTTAATCTGCTGATTTTAAATGATTTTATTTTAACCAAAATGTGTGATGTCACACTTCTTCTTACCCCCTCCCACCCCCTTATCACAAACTGTCACAATTTCATTAACCTCCCCCCCACTTTCCAAGCGTGACATCATTTGTATACGGCCCCAAAGTGATTTTATTATATTATTTGTAACATTACAATAATAGGAATGACAAGCAGAAAATTTAAAACGTGAATAAAAGAACATATGGCAGATATGAAATATGACAGAAGAACTACGGCCTTAGCTAAACTACATAGAGCAGAGCCTTTGCAGAATAATTTCAAGAATAGTAAAATAATTTTTTCATCAAGAGTTTATTTCCCATCCATTATCCGTGAAACAATATGAATATATTTGCGAAACGAGAACATTTGGAACGAGTCAGTTTCTTCTGAATTGCCTAAAATTTGGCACGCGATGGTTTACAAATTAAAAAAGCAATAAAAATAAAAATAATAATAATAATTTTCACGTTTTCCAGTTTGACCAATTTAAGCACCTGCTTACATTGGACATGTGATTTCGTGATTTATGTTTATCATTTTCAAAAACTTTGCAAGAATATTTTATTTTATTTATCATTTTGATCTGAAGAAGTTGCCGTTTGAGCGCATGAAACATATGTAATCTATATATTAAATGGTATTTATAAGCCTTTTATGTTATGTTTTTATCACTTTAAGCAGTAATTGCACTTCAATTTAAAATAATGTAGTTTAGAATAAAAGCAAAAAAAAAATATTAAAAACATCATGACTTTTGTTGCTGTATAATATTTTTTTTAAAAAAGTAGATTTTTGAAAATGTTTCTCTATAATTTATTATCAAAGTATATTTCCACAGATTCCGTTAACAAGTCCGTTAACAGAACTTTAATATATCGCTAATTACTATTTTTACAAAACAATTTGCTTGCTCGATACGTCCTGGGAGTAATTAAGTCGAGTTCCGGTCCGGCCCGAGAGTGTAAAATAAAATGTAAGCCTGAACCCGGGCTGCCTCGAGTCTGCTAAAAAAAAGACCGGGATCCGATACGATATAACTGTTTGATGCCGATCTCTACGCTGAACATATGTTATATTTCTGTATCGATGTTGTCATGCTAGCATCAGCTCGTGTAGCACATTTATACTTATTCTCGTCCCGGTCACGTTCATTGAAAATTGTCCATATTTTATCAGTTTAGTTAGATCCTTTTTAATTTGTTATATCGGACTGGCCCGGGCGCTTAATTTTTTTATCGACCAGGTTAAACCGTTTAATTTTTTTTAATCGGCTCGCCCCGGTCCATTTATTTTTTATCGGCCCGCTTAATTTTTTTATCGGCCAGGTGACCGTTTGATCGGCATAATGACCGTTTAATTTTTTTTAATCGACTCGTCCCGATCCGTTTATTTTTTTATCGGCAAGGTAAAAAACTTTTCTTTATTCCGCCGGTCCGGCCCGTTTGAAAATTTGCATTCATCTTACTGGCTGGGTAAAGGGCTCAAGCCATGCCGGGCCTGTACAGACCTCTACTGTGGCCTTAAAATTTAAGAAGTCATTAAAAAATATATTAGTGCATAATTACCATGCGTGCACTTAGTAATGATGAAAGCCCGATTTTGAGAACACCCTTAATTTCATCATTATCTGGCCATTCAAAATCTTCAACCAAGATATTCTTTTCTGCTACAAAATAAAAATCAATCAAACTTCAGATTCTTTCTATGTGAGTTGCCACTTTGAAAGAGGTCGGCAAATCATGGTTTAATGACTTACCAAGTTTTGCCCTTTTCAGGAACTGCTCTTTTGAATGAATAGGTTACTGTTCCTTTTCCATTCATTACAAAGTCTTATTCACAAATCACTAATCATCTGTGTGTTTTCATCAGTGAGGTCCGTCAATCTAAAGTTCTATCTTTTGACCTTTTTTTATTCTCTAAGCGTGCAATACAAACATTCTTATAAAAATAAGTTTCTTCTTCACTTTCAATTTATTTACAAACTTTTTTCTCCAATTGACGTCTTCTGCCAATCAAAACCGAAAACAGAACGATTCTTTGTGCAAAATGAAAAGACAGGGCGTATAAAAAGGACATTCGAGTTTTGAAATCTGAGAGGGAATTTTGAGATCTCAATCAATATCCAAACAGGAAGAAATGCATTTCCTCGATTTTATCTGTTATTTAGAAGAAATTTTAACCGAATGTCACTGACCTTCTCTGTTTAAAAGCAAACACCTGAGCTGAAAGTCAATAAGACGTTCCTTTCTCACTGGAGATATGATCATCATAATAGACTAAATGGTTTTTATGCCATTGTTTAAACAATGGTAATTATTCTCGTAATTTTCTTAAGATTTTTCAGTAGGAGGAGTATTCTAAATATTGTTTAGGTTTCCAGACTCTCGGTGTAATAGATCTTCCGTTAACCAGACTTATCATACACATTTTATAATTATATATATAATAGAGCGCTATGTGCACGACACTTCCGGAGTGAACTCATCCGGATCCTGATAATCTTTCGTTAAAATCAGCCATTTTATTTTAATTTTCAAGAGATTTAATTTTCAATAAAGCTGCATAATATTGACCTTTTTAGAAAGATTGTGAAAAAACAAAAACATCTTCAGTGATGAGCTACATCGAAATATGCATGTTTTTCGATATATCTTGAGGTGAAAATCGTTTCATCCAGCCATCAGCGATAGCGATAGTAAACAATATGGGAATCATTCCTTTGAGATTCATTAAAATATAGACCATGGATGTAATAATTAAACGAACTCCATGAAACTTTCTGTTAAAATGCCAATTTAAAGCAAGCGAAAGTGTTGCCATGTGGCGCCATCTGTTGTCGGTAAAGTGTAATCATTCCGCAGCGACGTTACCGATATTAAATATATTATTACATTCCTACTTCACAGAGGCATTTAAGAAATCTATAACCTCCAATTTTTTATAAATAAAAAAAAGAATGCTGGAAAAAAGGGGCTGTTTTTATAACTATTTTATCTCTGCACACATGCTTTTAAAAAATCTATAACCTTCAATTTCTTATAAATAGAAAAAAAAAAACAATGCTTGAAAAAAATGGGCTTTTTTTATAACTCTTTTACTCCAGCTAAAGCGAATTTGTTGCCATATGGCGCCCTCTGTTGCCAGTAAACTGTAATCATAATATACCGCAGCTACGCTATCGAAATTATTATTATTATTATTATTATTTTTACATTCTTCTGCCCACAGGCATTTAAAAAATCTATAACCTTCAATTTCTTATAATTAGAAGAAAAAGAAAGTTTGAAAGAATGGGTTGTTTTTATAACTGTTTTACCCCACATGATCCTATTAATCAGATAAGATTAAATTTATTACTTTATAATTCGTTTTATGATGCAATGCTATATCATTCTTTTAAAAATTCAAACACGTCATTCTGACGAGCTATCTTCTAGTAATATATAAAACTGTGTTTCTGTTTATCTGTTTCTCCATTGCATATCACGCTAAAACTGCTGAATTTATTTTAATGTAACTTTCACTAGAATGAAGTTATATCTCGTTTATTTCTTCGATTTACCACAAAATTAGAGGAGAATAACTAAAATTTTATTCAGTCATTTTTCATATAAAAATTTCCTGTATTTCACGGATTTTAATCTAGGAATAAGCGATATCAAAAGTCGGTAAAAATCGGATCGTTTTCGCCCAATTGCAATAAAATACTTTAAAATTTGGGAATGAAAATTCGCATTTTCTTTTAAATGTGATTCCAATTTTCAACAATAGACGCATTATGCTCTTACAAGTTCAAGGCCCATGGATGAAAATGTGAGTTTTTTATTCACATAACGTCAGTTTCACATAAGAAAAACTCTCCGTCCCGTTTATACTCTTCTCATGGAATTAAAAAAAAAAAAAAAAAAAAAAAAAACTGATGTAGAAATGAAAATATGCAAAGCCCAAATATCAGATTTGAGACGTAATGTAATCTTATTATGGAAAATGTAATATATGTGTTTCGCAAATTAAATTATGTTAACATAGAATATTGTTTAAACACTATTTATTTATTTTTTTTTTTCAAGTTTTATCTATCAGGGAAAAAAATAAAATAAACAGATTTCACTTTTCCCTAATTTTACTTTTACTTTTTTTATTTTAGTTTAGTTTTAATTTTTTTTCTTTCATTTTTATCGACTTTTTGTAAAATTTCTACTTCGCTTGAACCTTCTTTTCTCGGGTCAGTTTAGAAATGTGTGAAGTTTCAGAAGAAAAAAAAAATCTAAAAACAGGAATAGAAATCGTTTATCACGCATATTATTTAAATTTATCGAAACCTAATTGTAATAAATATGCTGTAACATCGTGTTTTATACGTTTAAATTATAATTAGAGCCCTTATTTGTTTCATAATTTGTAAAATTTAAAGTGGTCTTATAATTTCTTAACAGATTGATTGCAGTAATAATAAAGCCATTCTTAGAAAAAGTGTGTTAGTTATCCCCTTCATTTGCTGTTTGTTTCAAAACTTCCTTTTCCATTTCATATTTTTTGCGACTCAAAAGGGAAAAGCAGAATGGTGTTCTGACTTAGTTGATAGACTGGGCGTGAAAAAAAAAAAAGGGTATTCAGGTTTTGAAATCTAAGAAATAAATTTTGAGATCTGAATCGTATATCCAAAAGGAATATATTTCCTCGATTTTATCTGATATTTGGAATAAAATTCAACTAAATGTCATTGACCAAGTCTTTGTTTTGGAAACTTAAACACCTGTACACAAAGTCAATAAGATGTTTTTAGTTTCTTCTATCTTTGCAAGAAAAACGTATTGGATTTGGGAAATTTTTCGACTTCCTGTTTTCGACCGATTTATATGTTTTAGAAGGTCTTGAACACGATTTGACTGTTTTTAGAAAACGTCCGTCTGTGAATCTGTCTGTCTGTATGTGACACTTTTTGGGGGGCGCTCTATCTGAAGAACCAATGCACGGAATTTTATAAAACTTTAGATTCAGTTATACCTTGGCATAAATTAGTGCTGATTAGGTTTTGGTGTAAATCGTCCAACTGGTGGCGCTTCTATATGTTGCATTTATCACGATTTCTGCAATAGCACATCTCAAGAATTTATGCATGGAATTTCACCAAACTTCATATTCTGTTAGACCTTGATAGAACTTGGTGCTGATTAGGTTTGGGTGCATGCCGTTCACCAGATGTCGCTACTGTGCTCTGTTTTTCCCGACTTACGCGATAGCTATTTCAAGAACGAATCGAATAGGTTGTCATTAATTTTGATTGCAGATGATTTGATTTATATATGGAAAAAAGTTTTGTGATTTCCACAACACACTAGTTTACCCAGTAAAGATTTCGTAATCATTGTTTAAAAAATAGGACCGTCAAGATATTCAGGATGAGGCATGTTTTAAACATTTGTTTGATTTCCCATCATTGATTCCAATGGCTGTTCCGTTAACATTTTCAAAGTAGTATGTTGTAACCATCATAAAACTTTCTTCTATATCAATCAAATCAATTAAAGGATTTAAATAGTACTAGAAATTACAACAATTTAGCAAATAGGTTTACTTTTTATATATAAATGCATACTATTGCTATGGAATCGTGGATAATGAAGACTTTTAATGCAGGAAAAACAAATTTATTTACGTGCATTTAAACTGAAGACATAAGCATCGCCTATTTCGAACAAATCATCGAATTTCAGCACCCCCTCTTAGATGACCATGACCAAAATTGAATGACAATCTATCCCTATCATGGTGATTCTAAATTTGACGTTTCGTTGAAATATGCGCACATAAACTGGAGATATAAGCATCCCATAAATCGAAAAAATCCCCTTTTTGCCACACCGGCTCGTGGTGTATTTTGCCCAAAAAACTAATCAGCACTAGTTCACATAAGGATAGAACTTCATGTGAAATTTCATCCTATTCTACGGAATAGTTCGTGAGTTAGAGCGCTTACAAAATTTGTGATACGTACATACAGGCAGACAGATTCACGGACATACATTTTCTAAAAACAATCAAATTGTTCTCCAAACCTTCTAAAACGCATGAATCCATCGAAAATCGCAAGTCAAAACTTTTCATGAATCCAATTCTTTATTCTTATATAGATTCTTTAATTATTTAAATAAGAATTCTTTAAAGCATAATTCTTTTAATTAAAAAGAATCACAAAAATTAATCACAAAAAAAAAAAGTTTTTATTTGTGTACGTGTATCGGGTTCACCGAAGCTTTTAAACAAGACAAAAACAGAAACAAATCCTTTTTTTTATATTTTTAATTTATTTTACTTTATTTAATTTTGTCTTAATAAAGGTTTGGTGAAGCCGAAATATGTAGACACCTTATATATAAAAAAAAAAAAAAAAAAAAATCACTTTTTTTTTTTGGGGGGGGGGGGGTTAACACCTTTTAGAAATTTTAATTAAGTATATTATCTCTGGGTATTAAGATTAGTTATATATTATCTGTTTCTTTAATTTATTATTAATTAGTTGGACGTTTTCCCTTGTTTTTACCAATATTTTAATATTTGCTCATAAATAAACTATTGCTCATAAAAAATTCATTTGAATGCCATCAAATGTTCATAAAATATGTATGAAAAATTAATGCTAGAAAAATTAACAGAAAATCTGTATTTACTATGCCCAACAAAAGAAATTTGATCCTCCAAGAAAAATTTGAATTAACGTTCCTGGGTTAGATTGACTAAAGGTTAATGAAGAATTTAATTAATAACGTTAAAGGGTTGTAATTTAAAGAAATTTTATCCAGAAAATAAATAAAATAAGAACGCTGTTGGTTACAAATAATCATTGGTTAATCGATCCAATCGAATCATTGGTTAATCGATGAAAATCCGACTTGCATTTAAATACGAAAGCAAATTTTAACAAGTCAGAATTTTCTGCTATAGTTTCCACAAAATTATTAGATAATGATTTCTTTCCAATGTGTTTATGAATTTTGTCCTCTTAACTTGATTGTTCGAGTATTAATTAATTGAAAGGTAGGCATTGTAATAATTTTTCAATATCGTATTTACTTAATATGTTCCTACATCCTTCTTCAGTCCAAGGCTTTACAAATTTGATAAAATCTGGTAGCCAGCAAAAAATTTTAGTCGCCAGTAAAAATGTCCCTTTTCTTATCATTGATTCTCAAAAAGCACAAAAGTTTTTTTTATTATTTAATTGAGAAAAAATCATTAGTTGCATAATTATTAGTTCCACAATTTAGAATAGTGTACATAATTTAGAAAAATAATATAAACGAACTTTTCTAATGAAATTGAAGAGCCTGAATTTTAATTAAGCTCTATAGATTTATTTCAAATGAATTACTTATAATCACTTATGTTGTTATTCTTTAAAATGAATGCGATAGATTAATCAGTTTAAATTCTGAACACAAAAATCTGATTTGAAACTTACAGAAAAGCTAGAGCATTTTTCAAGCATTGTACACAAATTTTTGATGACACACAGGTTGGATTGACATTATTTCTTAGTTTTATTGAAACCTCGCCCATCCCCCCCCCCTTCTAATCGCGTGGCATGCTAGCTGATTAAAGCTAGTCAACTCCCCTTATAGGAGTCTTAGTTAGAGCGGAGAAGAATGGCGTTTACTGTGCATGAAATGGGAAATATCTTTTTAACTTTGTTCTTCCATTAAAAGGACCAAAGAAGAGGAAGATCACTATTGCCACGCACGATTAGGGATAAGGAAGAGACAAAATGTCATTTGCACTCATTTCTTGGGTACCAAGAAGAAAAAACTCGCCATATTAAATAACTTGTTCGCCATGTAAAAAAAAAAAAAAAAACTGGCGACCGCATTTGTTAAGCCCTGCTTCAGTTAGTGCAGTAACTTTTTTCTTTTTTTGTGCACTCGTTATGAATTTCCAGATTTATGACTTAATTGTTCCACCAAGAGGTTTCCCGCAAATTTTATTGCTACTAGAGGGGAAGATCTCTCATCACCTTATTCCACTTCCAACTAGAAGCCATTACACGAGAACTTTAGATACCATGCATTTTACTTGCACGTATAATAGCATGTACTGTACACGGCCTAATACCGAACTGGAGTTCTCCGCCCCAAAACTCCGACGAATAAGATATATAAACCTCGACGGAATAAGATATATAGCGTCTATATAGCGTCTAGAAGATACCATGTGGCAACAGACTGTTCCAAAAGGTGCTGAAAAACTGAAGCCGATAAATATCGAACGATGCTGAGCGATAAATGTCGATCGATGCTACACCTGGTAGCTCAAACACAAACGTTGTAGGGGAAAGTAGGGTAAAACTGGATACCTAACGATTTTCATTTGTTAACAAAAATCTAGGAGGGCGAAAAAGTCGGAACACCCCACAAAAGTGCTTGGAGACATCTGGGTTAATGAAAAACCACACCGTTGCCACAGGAAAGTTCTTCTGTACTTTGCAAAAAGCGTTTTCTAGGATCACCTAAAACAATTCCGAATTTTGATGGCAGAGCAAAACCGGCCACTAATCAGAAATTAAGTTTTTACACTTCCAGTAACAAAAAGGTTTTTTGTAATAAATTTTGAATCAAACTTTGAAACATGTATACATTTTTTAATGTCAGTAACTTTTTTTTTCAGATTTTCAAGTAATTTTTAATGTTGCTATGTACTGACTTTCTCAAATTTTATTTCTGTAAAATTGTATCCGCTGCATTCCTCATGTGTTCACTCTTTGCAGACTGGACACTGTATCCATCATTTACCACCTGTTGAGTGAAGAAGCAATTTATTGCAGAATTCAATGCAAAACCATGGGCACCCGCTTTTGCCCCAACATACAACCAAAAATCAAGGTGGTCGTAATCCCGGATAGCTGGACGTACACACGTCTACTTGGTATTCAAATATTGTGTGAAAGCTATAGAAAACAGTAGTTTACTAACCTAAATCGATCCATTAGGCTAGATTTATTTAAAGATCAGAAAAGACGGCAAAAAATTAAAACTTTTGAGGTGAATTTCTTTCTAATAGCACTGCACGGACACAAAGATTAATTCACTTCAAAAGCCGGTGGCACACACTGCTAGGGGGTGCTGAGGGATGGAGTTAAGACAACACCCAACAATGAGAAAACGAAACCCGGTGTGACCGGCCTACCCGGTTTTACCTTACTCTCCCCTATAAGTATCTACTAGATTCTATACTTATAAAGCGTTTACGTTTGAGATACCAGAACCAGATGTCGCTGCGACCGACATTTATCGTTCAGCATTGTTCAACATTTATCGGTTTCAACATTTTAGCACTTTTTGGAATAGCCAGTTGCCGCACTATAACTTCTAGATGCTATACCCAAACTACAAACGCAACACTCTACTCTTCTATTTTAACCGCTACAGCGTTTTAACAAAGTGCTATTCATAAATATATATCCCAGATGATCTTTAAGTGGTCATTAGTACTACTATAAACGGCAAATCTAAGGCTAGTATTAGCTTATTCTGCCGCCTTAAGAAAAAAATTATGAAACGTTTCTTCTTCACTTTCAGTTTTTACTTACGAACTTTGTTTTCAATTAATGTTTTCTGCCAATCAAAGACAAAATCAGACCTATTTTTTGTCTAAATTGTTGCTTCTACATATTTATTACAGAGACTTTTTCTCTGTTTTAACAAGGTGCTATTCATAACTCACTAATGATGTTTTGATTAGTTCTCGGTATATCTCTCACTAAAAAGCTTTATTCTAAGACTATTGGTATTTCCTTTTATTATTTTTTTTATATTGAAAGAAAAAAACATTCTTAAAAAAAAGGTCTAAATGAACGTTTTCTGTTTGTTTACAATTTTATCAATCTAAAACAGAATGTTTCTTTGAGTAAGTGAAAAGGCTGGGAGTGTAGAAGGATATTCACGTTTTAATATCTGAGAGGAAATTTTGCAATATAAATCAATCCCAAGCAGAGCCTGATTATCGCCTAAGACAGTCATACTCAACCTGCGGGCCGCATTTGGCCCGGCGACCTTTTATGTGTGTCCCAAGACACATAATAATTAATCCATATTTTTTAAATTGAGATCTAAGATTTAAGACCTTCACTGTTGTTTCATATATTTTCATAAGGAAGACAAAATCTGTCCTGTTATTTATAATTAATTTAAAATTATGTTAAAGCATCTTAAATACCGCTTTTTTTAGTCAAAAGTTCTTTTTACATGTTAGTCTCCTACTAGTAACATTTGTGCTACAGTGATGTAAAAACTTCATAATCTTCAATACCAATCAACCATTATTCCAAAATAATTAAATTTACATTACATTTCTACAATTAAAAAATTAAATTAAATTTTTTTGCTTTGAGCAAAAGACTAATTTATTAGAGATCCTTATTTATTTTTCTTTAGAACTTGGAAATTCCGCATTGTTATATTATTACGTTTTATACTTATCATATAAGAATTAGTTTCATATAGGTTTGAATGTTTGTCGCAGAAAATATTGCACCAAAAAATTTTTGCACCGCTATTTTCAAACAACAAACTTCAGGGCATATTGCTACAATATTTGCAATAAAATTCTTCGACGAAATTTGAAGTTGAAAATAGTGGTGTTATGTTTTTTTTTTTTTTGGTAACGTTTCTTCTACGACAAACGCTCAACCCTACCGATAATATTAATTTTGTTACATTGCTTTTTGTACTACTTCTGTTATTTTACTATTTTAATTAATTTTTAGCTCACAGGCTATCAAAGCCTGAGAGCTAATGTGCCCGGCAGGTTTTGTATGTATGTACGTAATGTAGGTAACGCGATAACTCTTGATAGAAATATTCGATTTGCTTCAAATTTTGTATATAGGTTCATTGTGACAAAGCGCCTCCCTGATTCGTTTTGGGGGTTCATTGGTTAAGTTTAATTTAGATAAATAGGTTTTTCAGGCAGAATTATCCGATTTGCTTCAATTTTTTTATATACGTTCATTGCGATAAGGCGCTTCCCTGATTAGTTTTGGGAGTTCATTGGTTAAATATGAAGGGGGGGGACGGGAGCTAATCCCCCTCTTAATTTATGGTCGATTTCTTTATTTTTCGAGAGGCATTATTCTTTGAAATAAGAGTACGATATACAATTAGTGTGAATACCCTGTGAGCTCAATGCCATCCTTTTAACTAGGCACGTTTCTTTCTTTTTCTTTTTTACCATTTTATAAATCTGTTGCGGCCCGCCTAACGTCCCAAACATATATTTGCCGACTGCAAGAAAAAAAGGTTGAGTATGGCTGGTCTAGAGAGCTAACATCACTTTTGTAGAAAAAAATTGTTCGCCTTATTTAATCGCAGAATTCTGCTATTAAAAAAGGCTATTTTTCTTTTTAAATAGCGATTTAAGTTTGCCTAGACGGTAATCAAACCTTGATTCCAAACAAGAAGAAATATATTTTTCCTATTTTATTTCAAGACCAACCATCACTGACATTTTCTGTCTAGGAATCAACTATCGTAACTGAGAAACAATAACGTTTTTTTCTTTGTGAAGATATGCTCTTTATTATAGACTAAGTGGTTATTATACCACTGTTTAAAGAACTGTAATTATCTAGATAAACTTCTAACCCCTTCAGCAGGCGGTTGCATTTTAAACATTGGATGTATTGACGAACTTCAGAAACAAACAATTTTCGGTTCATAAGTTTTATATGTTACGAAAGTATTATTTATTTCCAAGAACCAACTTTATAACTCATAAAAAGCATTTATAACGAGTTAGGTTAATGATAAGTTGAAGTTTATAAAGTCAATAAATCAAACAAACTTCACATAGAGACAGACTGCATACTAAGTGAAGCCTCTTGTTTCATCATAAGTTTAATTTTACTCTACTAGTTTACTGAGAACGGTAAGATCAGTTGGAAGTCGGGTCTTATATAAGTATAATTCAACTAAACAATGGTTCAATATTTGAATATTTTAAGTATATAAAAAGTCTGTTTTGTGTGTTTCCTGCAGTTTAAAGGGCAGCAGAAAGAAAATTTCGTTTGAATAAGATTTGGGATATAGTTTTCCACTAGGGGCCTGGGCGTTTGTTTTAAAGCCCTCTAAGCGTTTTGCCCGTATTTTTCCGTTTCCCAAAAACAACTTAAATCGGCTCTAGACAAAAAAATGTTAAACAAAATTGTATCTTAAGATATATGTAAAATAAAGAGATATGAAGTGTATTTTAGAAACAAACGGGGAAAGAAAAATTTAATTATTTTAAGTTTTAGAAATATTTTTAGGAAAATAAGCCCTCAGAAGCTCAGAAGGTTAAAAAGCTTGGCACAATTCGGGTTTCAGAAAATGAGATTTGTTGAGAAATGATATAAACAACTACGAAAACAAACCTGATGAACTTTAATGCTTATATATGTTACGGTCAATATGATTAATCCGGTCATTATTAATAATAACCGGTTATTATTAATAATGACCGGACATAAAGACAGATTATTATTAATAATAATCGCGGTCATTATTAATAAAATTGGTTATTATTAATAATGACCGGCTTAATCATATTGACCGTAACATATATATATATATATATATATATTGTAGGTGTATGAGGCAAGCAGAGTTTGCAGAATAGCACGACATAAGACATTTATTTACAATTAAACGAAGACAAGATATATACAGCTCGTATGCGACTGAGCGCCGACATCTTTCTTAAAGAGTAACAACTGCTCTCGCTTCCGGAGCATCATCATCGTAACTGTAGGCGCATGCGCCATATGTGCGGGGAGGAGAAAATGAACGTTGTATTCCAACAATTCCCCCCTTACAACGTGCATTTTCTTAACAAGGCATTAATTACTCTCCTATTATGCAAATTACAGAGAAACAAAATATAAAGTTACAATTACAAACAGTATATACTTTAAACTTATATGGAAAAAGGGTACAGAATAACTTTGAATGTTTTTAAACACTTAGTCCTATTAAATCACAACATTTCTTATGTTTATAGGCACTTAAAGCTTTTGTTAAAATGTCAGCTGCCATATTTTCAGTTTCTAGATATTTAACTTCTATTTCTCCATTCTCATATATTTCGCGCACAAAGTGATGGCGAATATCAATATGTTTTGTGCGAGAATGATAAATTGGATTTCTTACTAATTTTTGAGCAGACTGGTTATCGCAGAATATTAAAGTAGGTGCAGACACTATTTCAGGAGAAAGTTCATTTAAGAACCGTCTGAGATGTAAAGTCTCTTTAGCAACCTCTGATAAAGCCATATATTCTGCTTCAGTTGTGGATAATGCAACAGTTCGTTGCTTTCTCGATTCCCAAGATATAGCACCACCAGCATATTTAAAAATGTATCCAGTATAGGACTTTCTATCATTGACATCTGAAGCCCAATCAGCATCAACAAATGCAACTAAGGACTTAGTATCACGTTTAAAAATCAGTCCTTGATCTTGAGTACCTCTTAGATATCTTAAAACTCTTTTTGCAGCTATCCAATGAGGTTTGCCTGGATTGTTGTTGAATTGACTTAGAAAATTCACAGCATGAGTTATATCAGGTCTAGTTGCTACTGATAAATACATAAGAGAACCAATTAGTTGACGATAAGGAATATTATTCATTTCAGACTTTTCTTCTTCAGTTTTGGGACACATATCTTTAGTAAGCTTCACATTGTTATCAAAAGGTGTAGATATTGATTTTGATTCTTGCATATTAAATTTGCTCAGAATATCTTCAATATACTTCTTTTGAGTAATTTTAATACTGTCCCCGTTTTGCATAAATTCTATGCCCAAACAATAGTGTAACAAACCTAAATCTTTCATTTTAAAAGATTTGGATAATTCATCTCTAATATATTCATAATCTTGTTTACATTTAGTAAGAATTATGAGATCATCAACATAAACAATGATAATTGCTTCAATTGGAGATTTAGAAAAATAAACACATTTATCAGCATTTAGTGATTTAAACTTCATTTGTTTTAATTTTTCATCTAATTTATTGAACCATTGTCGACCTGATTGTTTTAATCCGTAGAGGGATTTTTTTAATAAACAAACTTTGTCAACATTAGATTCATATTTAAAACCTTCAGGTAACTCCATGTATACTTCTTCAGTTAAATTACCATTTACATAAGCCATAATAAAATCTAATTGATAAGCTGTAAAACCATTTTGAATACCATAAGCGATCGCCGTTCTGATCGAACTTAATCTGGCTACAGGCGAAAAATTTTCTTCAAAATCAATTCCTGGTTTTTGAGAACACCCCTTTGCAACTATTCTCGCCTTAAACTTTTCGATTGACCCGTCTTGTTTATATTTAGTTTTTAAAACCCATTTACTTCCTATAATTTTCTTATGTTTTGGCCTATCAACTATTTGCCATGCATTTTCTTGCATTAAAGAATTAAATTCTAATTCCATTGCATCTATCCATTCCTGTTTAAAAGGTCCGTTTAAAGCTTCAGAAAATTCCAGACATGGGTCAGAAAATAAATTTTCCATTACAGCTTGAGATTTTTCATCTTTTGGAATTATCATTTTAAATTCTTTTCTGGGTCTACCTCTTTTACCAGTTTTTAATTTTCTCGGCCGCCCGCGCGCTCTTGTAGAGGAAGAAAGGGGGTCGGAAATTTCATCCGATTGCATATCAACATCACTGTCGCCACAGCTGTCTGGTTCATTTTTGACGGGAGGAGAAGATGTTTCTGATTCTTGCGTAATTGTTTTATTTTCATTATTTTGAGAAAAGGGAAAAATTAATTTTATTTCACTGTTTGAAGGTAAATCGTTTTCAAATTCGTTAATAAATCGGACGTCTCGGCTTATAACAATTTTTCTGGAATTCTTATTCCACAGCCTGTACGCTTTTGATTCATTTGAATATCCAACAAAAATATGCTCTTCTGACCTAGGATCAAATTTTCCTTTACTTTGTCTTTTATTTAGTACAAAACATTTTTGCCCAAATATTTTAAAATATGATAAAGTTGGCTTGATGCCAAAAAATACTTCGTAGGGTGTTTTGTTTTCATTTAAACGTCGCGAAGGACAGCGATTACGTATGTATACCGCACAATTAATAGCTTCAGCCCAAAAAGATTGTGGGAGATTGCTTTGTAATAGTAAACACCTCGCCATTTCAGCTAAAGTCCTATTGGCCCTCTCTGACGTACCATTCTGTTGCGGAGTTAGTGGTGAGGAAAATTCTCGTTTTATACCGCTTTCTTCGATATATTTATTAAATTCTTCTCCGAAATATTCTTTACCATTATCCGTACGAAGAATTTTTATTTTCTTTCCTACACGGTTTTCAACTGCTGCTTTGTATTTAACAAATGCATTTTTAACCTCATCTTTTGTTTTAAGAAAACTGACTTCAATGTAACGGGATTTATCGTCAATAAAAGTAACGAAATATCGCGATCCTCCGTGGGATGGAACTCTCATAGGACCACACAAATCTGAATGTATAAGAGTCAATAAATCGTCACTTTTAAAGTTCGATTCTTTAGGAAAAGGACGCACAGTTTGTTTACCTTGAATACAAATTTTACAGTCCTTAAGAGACTCATTATCATTGAAATTGAAATTTCTAACCATATTCTTTGATTTAAGTCTTTTTAAATCAGACTCATTTAAATGACCTAATTTAAGATGCCATTTTAGAAATTCACTTACCTCTGCTATCGCAGCTCTCTCGATGCTTGGGTATACGTAATATAAATCCCCATGACGAACAGCATGTACTAGTGTAGAACCATTTGGTTCGATGACTTTAGCAAATCCTTCTTTAAAAATCACTGAACGATTATTGGCTGTTGCTTTAGATGTTGAGAGCAAATTACACTTTAATTCTGGAACACATAGAACGTTCTTGAGTGTGAGATTAGTAATTCCACCACCGTTAGGTACTGTAATGCAAACTGTTCCTATTCCTGTAATTTTCGCTGTTTGATCAACTGCAAGCTGTATAGTAGAATTCGTACGAGGTTGAAACTCTGAAAATAAATTTCTATCTTTACACATGTGAGATGTACAACCACTGTCTAAACACCATGCAGAAGGTTCTTGATATGCGTCATTAAATGCCATACTAGTCGGTTTTTCATAATTAGTGGCTATCATCGACCCTTGATTTCCTTTATTTAAAGATGTAAGCTTTCTATCAGCTATTTTCTTTCTACATTCCGAAGCTTTGTGCCCCATTTTCGAACAATAATTGCACTTGAAATTTCGGTAACACCTTTCCGAGGAAAAATTTTTGTTTGGATTCATTTTCCATTTTTCATTCTTCTTCTGTTCTTGATTATTTCTTTTATTTTCTATATAATATGCGTTTTGTGAATCCTGAGTGGATTTTCCTTTTCTTGCATCCCATTCTTCCAGCATCTTAATTTTCAAAGATTCGGGTTTAGGTAACTCATCTCTGGATTCTATAGCGCATCTAAAATTTTCGAAGTTCTCAGGAACACTATATAGAAGTAGAATTGATAATAAATCATCCGCGATTTCTATTTCCATATTTTTCAGTTTATCAACTATTTCGAAGAAAATATTTAAATGATCAGCCATCGTTTCATTTATGGACATTTTTCTAAACAGAAGTTGTTTTAACAGAGTTGCTTTCTTTGCGGGTCCGCTCGATTCATAAACATCTTTCAGCTTATTCCATACAGCACTTGAAGTCGTACAATGCTTTATATGACTCAGTTCACTAGGATTTATAGAAAGAATTATATCTGCACGAGCTTTTTGATCAGCTTGGAGCCACTTCTTTTCTTCGGTGGTTCCTTCAGCCGGTTTAATTTCTTTACCAATTACGTAATCCCAATGATCATTTTTGATTAATACAGCTTCGATTTGAAGCTTCCAGCTATCAAAATTATCTTTTCCGAGCTTTTCAATTGTCGTTACATGAGACATAATTATGCAGAGTCTCTCACAGCCAGAAATAATGCAAATGATAAACAGAATGAAGAACAATTCTTACTTTCGATTAGGCTTAAGAGTTCCAAATCCGAATGTTCGAATTAAAAATAATTTCTGCTAATTATAGCGCAGTGGAAGCGTGCTGGGCCCATAACCATTTGTAGGTGTATGAGGCAAGCAGAGTTTGCAGAATAGCACGACATAAGACATTTATTTACAATTAAACGAAGACAAGATATATACAGCTCGTATGCGACTGAGCGCCGACATCTTTCTTAAAGAGTAACAACTGCTCTCGCTTCCGGAGCATCATCATCGTAACTGTAGGCGCATGCGCCATATGTGCGGGGAGGAGAAAATGAACGTTGTATTCCAACATATATATATATGTATATATATATATATATATATATATATATATATATATATATATATATATATATATATACATACAAATATTTTATTTATATCAATATTATTATTGTTTTTTATATACAGTTTACTTCTATTTGCATATACAAATAGTTCGATGGCTTCTTTATAATAAACAAATTGTTTAAATATTAACAAAAATTGCTTGTGTATATGAAACAGTAAATAGCTTACAAGAAAATATGCATGAAAAACACTAGAAATTTGGAGAGAGTTAAATTATACAAAATCATGAAGATAATTAATTATGTTCATAGTAAGTAATAAAATTGGGAATCTCTCATGTAATTCGGAAGATTTTTGTAGCTTATTTATATTTTCTTTTGTATTTGAAAGGGGTTCTATCTGGTAATACCATAAAATTGTAAACTGTAGAGGAAAAAAGTTTTTTTTTTTCCTTTCAAAAAATGTACAAAATTTCATTTGGCACAAAAAAGAGCAAGAACAGCAAACTGCCTCATTGACAATTTCTACTTTTATACGCTAAAGTAGTTTTTAGCATTTATTAAGTACTTTTTATCACTTGCAAACATAGTTGAAAAGTGTTTAATGAATTCGATTTGTCTGCTTGCCGTCTGTCTGTCCGTACTTTACTCTCGTAAACATACTCGGATTGCTATAAAATTTTCGATGTTTACTATAGAATGTTCGATATTGAAAATGAAATGTATAACCTTAATAGTTCGTTTACAGGGATACGCAAGAGAATTTCATTACATTTATGGTGTATCAGGAAAAATCGTTTGCGGTGCAATTTATCGATGTTACGATATACCGAATTATAATGAGACTGATATGCAACACTGAGATGGACTACAACATGCTTTCTCAGGAGCATAGATTAAGTAGCATTTATAGATCGTTTACAGGAACATATAAAAGAATTTCATTACATGATGATCTATGGGGAAAAATCTTTTGTTGCGCATTTTAATGATTTTATGATTCATCAAACATAATTAAATCACAACATAACATGTTTTTTTTATAAAAAAAAGTGTTGATTTTACAGTATAATACTGCTTATTTTACTGTTTATTACTGTTAATTTTACGGTATAATACTGACAGTTGGGATGTCAGTATTATACTGTAAAATCAACATTTTTTTTTTTCAGTGTAGTACTTATTTCTTTTTTTTACACTCTTTTATTTAACTTAACTTTAGTTCATGTATCTAAAGCTGGAATTTTGGATTCGGTTTTTCACTCACTTCCTAATAGGCTAGAATTATAAAAAAAATTTTGACAATACAACATTTTATATTTTTGGAACTTAATTATACGTTAATACATTAACTTTAAGGCATTTTCTCTTTAATCCGCCACAGGTGATCAATCGCCCAATATTCTTGAAGGTTACAATTGAATACGAGTTATAATAACAATGGATTTAATTATATGCGCGCCAAAACCCGGTCTCCAAAATAGGCCAAGTGGCTGTGAAATTGAACAATTCAATTTTAAACACTAAAAAGGAGAAAATAACATGTAAATAAAAATATTAGCGTTTAAAAAAGTACGCTTTAATCAATTAATAGTTTCATAATAATTAAATTATGATTATGCGTCGAGAAATCAATTTAGAAATCCTAAAAAGATACACTATATTGCCAAAGGTGATTGGTCACTTGCTATTTTAGACGTTTTGTTAACTATCTAGAAAAATACATGAGGAATTAACCTGAAACTGCAGGTGTGTAAACAGTATAGTATAGCTTACATATTTCCGTGAATATTTTTTTCCCGAAACCCCATAGGGGACTGTCAACAAATTGAAAAAGAACGAATATCTTTTGGATTACCCTGTAAAAACTAATGTAGCAAAATTGTCCAAACTCGAGAATATTAATAAGTGGTTTATTGTAATATACTGTGTTAATTTTTATGAGGATAGCATGAATATTCGAAGAGAAATTAAGGTTTTTATAAAAACCGACTCAAATTTCGCCAAGTTTTTTGCTTATAATTTGCAGAGTTCTTAATATAAAAAAAAGTTATTTTGAAAAAATATGTCAAACAACATTGTACATAATACTCTGCAATCGGAACTAAAAAATAATAAAAATTGGATGAAAAATGAGCAGGTTTACTAAAAAAATGTTTCACTGCGCATGCGCGAATGCAATCAAAATATAATATGCATAATGTATAGTTAAGTATATAGAGCAACTTTTGTGAAAGTCTCAAAATCATAGCTTGAAAATTCTGAAAATTATCGTCGATAGAAGAAGCTCGAAATCTGCTGTTCCCAAAAGGAAGCAAAAGGATGAGGGGTTGTATCCAAATATAGTAGTACGTACAATATTGTGTACGCTATCTTGGCACTAATCAACAGATATTTGATACAACCCCTCATCTTTTTGCTTCTTTTTGGGAACAACAGATTTCGAGCTTATTCTATCGACGAAAATTTTCAGAATTTTCAAGCTATGATTTTGAGACTTTCACAAAAGTTGCTCTATATACTTAGCTAATACATTATGCATATTATATTTTGATTGCATTCGCACATGCGCAGTGAAACATTTTTTAGTAAACCTGCTCATTTTTCATCCAATTTTTATTATTTTTTAGTTCCGATTGCAGAGTATTATGTACAATGTTGTTTGACACATTTTCTCAAAATAACTTTTTTTTTATATTAAGAACTCTGCAAATTATAAGCAAAAAACTTGGTGAAATTTGGGTCGGTTTTTATAAAAACCTTAATTTCTCTTCGAGTATACATGCTATCTTCATAAAAATTAACACAGTATATTACAATAAACCACTTATTACTAATCTCGAGTTTGAACACTTTTGATACATTAACTTTTACAGGGTAATCCAAAAGATATTCGTTCTTTTTCAATTTCTTGACAGACCCCTCTGGGGTTTCGGAAAAAAATGTTCACGGAAATATATAAGCTATACATACCTGTTTACACACCTGCAGTTTCAGGTTAATTCCTCATGTATTTTTCTAGATAGTTAACAAAACGTCTAAAATCGCAAGTGACCAATCACCTTTGGCAATATAGTGTAGTTCAAATATATGTTTGTTTTGTTCTCCTGTTAGTCACATCGTAAAAAAAAAAAAAAAAAAAAAAAAAAAGATAAAAAATCAAAAGAAAATTTATTAAATTTTCGAGTTCGCGCTTTCTATTAAGCGGAAATCAAAGCGGTGAATTTCCGACTTTGGTGCCCACGTTATATTCGCGTATTTTAGGGGAATTTTTTAGGAAAAAACATGAACTGCAGTCATGAAATTAGGCGTAATTTTCAAGACTGAATGGTTAAAAAAAAGTTTTTTTTAACTATTTTTACTTTTATTTTATGAAATGAATCAAACACGTGTTCCCCCACAACACAACAATCATTAAGAATCTACAACAATGGCTTCAGTCATGAAATTAGGCGTAATTTTGAAGAAAAACACTAAAGGCTTATAAAAAAAATTTTTTTTTTTTTTGTTAACTTTTAATTTATTAAATGAATCGGAAATAATTGTTCCCTCACAACACACCAATCACTAGAGTGGCTTCAGTCATGGAATTAGGCCGAATTTTCAAGTCTGAATGCTTATAAAAAAAAAGTTTTTTTTTAACTATTTTTACTATTTTGTTATGAAATGAATCAGAAACACGTATTTTCCCACAACACAACAATCATTAAGAGTCTACAACAATGGCTTCAGTCATGAAATTAGGCGTAATTTTCAAGAAAAACACTAAAGGCTTATAATTTTTTTTTTTTTTTTTTTTTTTACATTATTTTTACTTTTAATTTATTAAATGAATTCGAAATAATTGTTCCCCCACAAGACAACAATCACTAGAGTGGCTTCAGTCATGGAATTAGGCGTAATTTTCAAATCTGAATGCTTATAAAAAAGTTTTTTTTATTTTTTAAAACTGTTTTTACTTTTTTGTTATGAAATGAATCAGAAAGATGTGTTCCCTCACAACACAAAAATCAGTAGAGTCTACAAACAATGGCTTTCTTTACAAGATCAGGCTGCTTTTAACACAAATGACGGAACGTTTTTTTGGTAATTAAAAGCCATAAGCAACTCTGCCGCTTAATAAATACACTATTATGCAAAAAGTGGAAAACATTTTTTTTTTCGACAGCAAAAGACACATGTAACAAGTAATTGCAGAACCTGAAATAAGTTTTAGTAAAAATTACTTTAGCAAGAAATTCCACTTTTTGAACCGTGGCCTAGATGCATGTGTTTGAAAACAGATAACAATCGTTTTTCCTATGCCCTTAACGGAATTGTAATTTAACAGAAAAAGCTACTGGTGCCGATCATGCTTTTAAAAGTATAATAGTCCTGTTCCTTTGTTTTTTGTCAGATTAAACGCTGATAAACAGCCGATTGCATGCATAACAGGATATTATTTTGCACATCGTTTGAAAGTTGACGGGCAAACTATATGAAATTACAACATTATTCGTTGTTTTGGAGGCAATCGTTATCGGGGTTGGTTGATTTATCACTGTATAGTTAATTGTTTTAGCCCGCTTACATAATATTATACAGTTTCAACTACTATTTGAGAAGTAGAGTAAGAGTTTTAAAGTGAAATTTTACGAGCAATACATCTATTCAATTTTTTTTTATGATTTAGTACTACTGGTTTATCAATTATTCCGTGTTCGTTCTAGTTTTCGTTCAAACTTACGAAATGTACTGAATTCATAAATACTATTGAAATAAAATTCTAATTGAGATGATTCAGTGAATTCAGAGGGAGCGGCTACTACTACTACTTATTTTATAAAAAATAACAAGAACAGAAAAACATGCATCATGGCATAGAAACAAGAGAGACTACTCAGACTAGAAAACCAAATCTGTAGAGCATAAATGTCCCTCACGGTCCCCTTTATTGAGGTTTAAAAATATACAAAATTTAGCCGAGGCTGATCTCTCCGGTAAGCGCGACAGAAGATAAATGTTTATAACAAAAACAATATTTGTGAAACAGACAATATAACAAAGAAATATCATTGCCGGAGAATACAAAGCTCCGACCCGACAATGGGCAGTGAATAAGGGGGAACCTGAATCCCTGACTCAGTGATGGACATGAACATAGAAATAGATAAGGACTTCTAACGAAATAGCAATTCGAAAAAGAAAACCGTTCCTCGAAAAATGTTTCAAATAGGTGGCGCCTGTGCAGAAGGGTTGTATATCAGTTCGTCTGCTTCTTCAGATCGTCTGCTTGACAGCCATCGTCTGGTAGGTATCCGATATACGAATTTTATTGTCATATTGTTATTTATTTTAATTAGATATTAATCAAATTAACATAAACATTCGCCAGCAGTGATAGTATTATATACCCCTTCAATGTATATTTTTATTGCAATACCAAACATTGTTGGTGACATTTTCGATTTGTTGCTTGTAGGTGGCGCTGCTGCCTTAACACAGTTGTACGCCGGCTGCTATTTAGTTCCAAAGTCGCCATTCGTCACTATTTCGTTAAATGTCCTAATTTATTTCTACGTTCATGGTGATGGTAAAGTGAAAGATGTTTTTAAGCTTTGCAAGGCTGGACGCGATAAAATATTAGCCAGCCAACCGTCCGGAAAACAATACATTGACAATAAAAACAAGTTGAAAAATTGTACGTCAAACGTGACAAACGAGGTGCGTTCGTACTATAGCTAGTTATATAAATAATCAGATCTTGATAATTTTTAATTCTGTGAAATGAATTGTATCGTCTGCAGATTAATTTCTGTCATAAAATAAGTATCTCGGTCGCTTGACGATTAAACTTCGGAAGCTCCTATAACAAGAAAGCAACGATTTTTTTTTTTTTTTTTTTTTTTTATATATAAATTTAAATTTCTTAATAAATATTTTTATTAATATCTTCTAAAGTTTCGATTCGATTTTCATAAAATTTGAAATGTCTCGACAAAATTCTGCAACGATTATAGATATTAAATTTCAAACCATTGGGTTGGGTAGTTTTTTCGCTGTTATATGCGGACAGACGGACGGATCAGAGGACGACTATAGGTGCTACGTATTTATATAATTACGAACGCACCTAATAAAAGTGCTCATGAACAAACTTTGATGAAGGCAATGAAGAAATCACCGAGAGCATATGCACACAGATGAGAACACAAACTCCAAATGAGCACGCACACATAGATCTAGTATTTTATTAGTATTATGAAATACCTTGTATATTTGCAACAGCGTCCCAAAACGAAACACTTGCGTCATAAAAATACGACACGCGTCCGCTCGTTTGAAAAATTTTAGCGCCCTGGATCAACGGTTAAATTCCTCCACCTTTTTTATTTTATTTTTTATTTTTTAGCACTTTCCAACCTAGTTGAAAAGTGCTTATGACTTCGGTTTGTCTGGCCGGATGGCCGTCTGGCCGTCTGTCCGTGCTCTAACTCCCGTAAATATGCTCGGATTGCTCTGCAATTTTTATATGTTATTGTCGTTATCTATGGCACGTTCCCTATTTCAACTGACGTGTGTAGCACTTACAGTGTCTCACAAAAGTGATGGGACACTTGTGCTTTATAAAAAGAAACTGCAATAAAATAAATAAACAAACATGTGCAAAAATTTTTTGGGTGTGTTTCATATTTAAAGTTAGTAACAATTATTACATAACATACATTTTGTCAAAATATTAAAATATTAATTTAGTAAAAATACAATTGTTCAGAACGGAGCAAAAAATGGCTCACATAAGTGATGGGACACTTACTTTTCCATCAAATATTTATCCAAAAATTTTACTTTTTAAAAGGTTTTAATATTTTGTTGGATTTCCTTTTACTTTTAAAACATGATTTAATCTTTTTGGGATGGATTCGACTAATTTTTTTGTGATTTCTGGAGTGATTTTACCCCATTCTTCTTGAAGCACCGATTTTAGTTGTTGTTTTGAAGAAATGGTGTGTTTGCGAATTCTTGATTCCAATTCTTGCCAAATATTCTCTATGGGATTTAAGTCTGGAGATTGTGGTGGTGTTTTTATTATTTCAGGACAGTTATATAGCAGCCAGAGTCTAACGTTCAGAGCAGTGTGCTTGGGGTCATTGTCCTGGTAGAATTTAAAATCGTTATGAAGGTTCAATTTTCGTGCTGAAGATTTCAAATTTTGCTTTAAAATATCAATATACTTGTACTGATCCATTATACTGTCAATAAAAACAAGATTACCAACTCCAGCGGACGACATACACCCCCATACCATAACTCCTCCTCCACCATGTTTTACTGTTGGTACCAAGTTCTGTTTGCGAAATTCTTCCCTAGGTTTTCTCCACACCAAGATTCTACCGTCAGAACCAAATATATTAAATTTACACTCATCAGCAAATATAACTTTATTCCAGTAATCAGAATTCTTATTTATGGTGGATTTTGCGAAAGCTAGTCTGAGTTTTCTATTCTTTTCACTTACGAAGAATTTTTTCCTGGCTACTCTACCGTGATATCCAGCAGATCGAATTACCCTTCTAATAGTCTCAGGATTAACAATTATTCCATATAATGCTTGTAAATCAGCAGCAACTTTTAAAGCACTAATTCTTGGATTTTTTTTAATATTTCGAACGATAATTCGCTTTATTCCATTGGATAGCTTTGATGGTCGGCCAGGTCTTCTTTTATCCTGAATCATATGATTCTTTTTATATTGTTTAATGATATTGAAAACTGTTGAACGACTCAAGTTAACTGTTTCAGCAGTTTTTCTAATAGATTTTCCACGTTCAATATGCAAATTAATAACTAATTTTCGAATTTCAGGCGAAGTTTCTTTTCGTTTAGCATTCATGGCTACACAGAGCTAAAAAACACAAAAATTCCAAAACAAACTGGAGAGAAATACTGCAGACGATTTTATAAATTATTGCCAATTGCTTTTAAGTAAAAATAAAACCCCAAAAAATATTTTTATTGCTTATTTCAGACGATTTTTGTTGCATACTATATAATGGTGTCCCATCACTTATGTGAGCTATTTTTTGCTCCGTTCTAAACATTTGTATTTTTATTAAATTAATATTTTAATATTTTGACAAAATGTATGTTATGTAATAATCTTTACTAAATTTAAGTATGAAACACACCCACAAAAAAATGTGTACATGTTTTTTTAATTTATTTGATTAGTTTCCTTTTGTAAAGCACAAGCGTCCCATCACTTATGTGAGACACTGTATAGTTTTCTTACAGGGACACTCAAAAGAATTCCGTTACATTGCGGTCTATGGGGAAACATCATTTGCGGTTTATTTTAAAAATGTTTCACTATTGTAAACGCATTGAAATTTATATAGATCACTAAGATGCATTAGAAGAAGCTTAATATGGAATAGTAGGTGTATAGCAGTTAGAGTTACTTTACAGGGACAGTCAAAATAATTCCGTTACATTACGTCTATGGAGAAAAATCGTCTGCTGTTTATTTAAATAATGTTCCACTATTTTAAACGCATTGAAGTTTTTATATATTACTAAGGTGCATTACAAGAGGCTTACTACAGAATAGTGTGTGTATAGCAGTCATCGTTCATTTACAGGTACACACAAAAGAATTCTCTACTGTCTGTTAACAATAATTCCTGGAAGTGCGTTTTAAGTTACTGAACGCGATTTTAATCTTAACTAGCTTTTTGTCTATTACGTGGTGTGTATAAATTCTGTAGATCCTATACAGGGCAGCACAAAAGTTCGCGAACACATTTCCGTTTATTGACAGTAACTCCAGAAGGAGAATTTAAACTGTGCTACGCGTTTCCTAACTAAACTAAAATTTAGCATCCTATGTATATATACAAATCTATAGATCATATACAGGGCTACATAAAAGTATTCGGATATTTTTCCGAATATTGTATATATTGAAAATTCCTGAAATTACGTTTTTAAATATGTTATGCGTTTTCCAAATTGTTTACTTTGATGTCATCTTTCAGCTTATTAAACGGTAATGATTTGTAAAATAATTTTAAAAGCATTGGAAAGTGCTACATAATCTATGCTTGACGCATGATTTTTCGTTCTTGTTTAATTATCAATATCTCTAAGTATGCATCTTGGTTACATACTATAATATATCTGTAGTGCGAGTGTTTTCGAATGTTAGTTTAAGATCCTCAAATTAGTAAGAAAATATATTAACATGTAAAATTTTAATGAAAATTTAATTTCTTGTCAGCTTTATTATTTGTTTTAGCTTGTGTTTTTTATTTATAGCTGCTTGTGTCTAATTATAAAATGGATGCATATATTTTTTTAATAAAGTCCCTTTAAGTAATATAATTTTTTTTTTTAATTGAGAAAATAATTTTAAAATTGGAAAGGTTAGATTTTTTTAACTTTTTAAATATTAATTATCAATTTTTATTTTTATTTTTTTTTTCCGTAAACTATTTTTTTTTTAATTTACGAAACAGGACGCTTCTTTGACGATTTTCTTATTAGTTAATAACATAGTTATCATCACAATAAAAGCTCCATGACGGACACTCCCGAATAGCGGACCCCTGTATTTAGTGAACATGTTTTCTATTCATACACAGTAAAACCCCGGTTATCCGAAAAGCATGGGACCAAAGGATTTTCGATTAACCGGGGTACCATAGGAATTTTCGGGTAACCGGGAGGCTTCCTAATTTTATCCTACCAGATGACAGTAGTCACCCTTCTCACTCCCCCACCAGTCAGGTAATGCGTTAGTGCTTGCAGATGCTGCAAGAGTCCGTATTCTATTCGGTTTACCCTTCCTCCTTACACGTGTTTTAATTTCCTCCAAACTTTATTTATGATGAGTAATATTTTAATATACAAATGGGTTTTTATAAGCATGAAGAGCTCAACGAGTTGAAAAAGTTGATAATGGCACCTCGATATATTGAAGTGCAGGAAGATGCAACAGCGTCAGATTTGTTGTTCTTTAAAAGGTGGCGTGATAAAAGGCAGCATTGAAGCAATGCGAAGTTCAAAAACAAGAAAAAACCACAACATATTTTGTAAAGAAATGAAGTATTCTATGTGTCTATGCAATAAAATGCCTGTTTTTACGCAATGGTCCACATAACTAAGTTGACGCTGTTTATTTATTTCATAAACAGCATGCTTGTTTAAAAATAAAAATTCATATTAGAAAAAAAAAAGAATTTGAAGGTCTTTCGGTTAAGCCGATTTTCGGATAATCGGGGCTCTACTGTATATGCATATTTTTACCTCCGAGTAGCGGATCAATTCCGCGGTCCGGATGTAATCCGTTATTTAGAAGCTCGTATCATCACCATGTATATTATTTCTGTTGCCAACATCCCTTTTTCTTAGCAAATAAAAAACGCAGAACGATAAATGAGATACCATATGAAAGGTTTTTGAAGCGGCTTCTGACATAGTACTCACATTTTGTTAAAACATGTATTTTGAGTAAAAACTAGCTGTTCATTGAAAATTAAATCGGCATTGTTTTCATAAATGAAAGAAAGGTTTTTCTAAAATCAATGTTGCCACAAAAATAAAATACCGCATCAATTATTATTAAAAAAAAATGTTTAATAAAGATAAGGTGGGACATAGTTCCTGTACGGGTTTATTTAAAATTTATGACTAAAATGCAAAATTATATTCAAATGCTCAATTTATTGTTCTTTGTCCCATGTTTTTTTTTCTTTTTTTTTTTCCGAAACAGATGATGTCACCTCTAATGCAGGGGTTCTCAAACTATGGTACGCGTACCAGTACTGGTACGTGAATCTCTGGCTATTGGTACGCAGAAGTCCAATACTGGTACATGAAATAAAATACAACATGCAACATATTATTATGGAATCAAAAACGGCTTGTCTTTATTTACTTGAAAGTTTTCAAAAAATTTTCGAATGCGATTTAGGATCTGTAAACGCTTTTTCTATTTTTTTGTTACGAGAAATGTTTGGTATAGCAGACTTGCTGAAATTCGCACACACCGCTTATGATAGAATCAGCTTTTCAGAATTAAAAACACAATTATTAGATTTATAGGCATAAAAATTGAATTTTTTAATAAAGACCTAATTTTAAAATTAATATATGAATGAAGTATTTTTAATTAGCGGAATAACTGTTTTTAAACATGCTTTATAAATTGAATTATCTGAAGGAAAAATATGAATGCTTGGAAGTAGGAGGAGTTATTGTAAGTAGGAGGAGTTAAAACAAAATAAAATTCCAAGTGTAATTTATAACCCATTGTTCTCTTTGTACTAGAAGAGAAAATAAAATAATATAAGTGTAATTTATATAGACTTATATTACTATTAGTATTATTAGTACTTATATTATTTATATATTTATATTTATATACCAAGTGTAATTTATATAGAAAAACGTTGAAATGAAAGTCTTATTTCAAACATAATTCATAAATTAATTCATTGTGTACATTGAAATATTTTTCTTCTCTTGTACAAAATGTGTTATAGTTTCCCCCTCTTTCATGGAAATCAGTTTTTAAGCGAACAAAGTTATTTAAAATGGTCAAGAGAGTAAGGTTATTTAAATCAAACAAGAACTGTGGTCATATGCAGTGCGGATTTGAGATAGAATCAACATATGTATTGAGGTGGTATATTCATAAATGTGTGAAGAAACTTGCAAGTGCTTGCCTACTGAGCGACATTATTGTCACATTTAAAGGTATCCAGATTATTAATACGGTTGTATTCAGCCTATGTTAAAGGCGCTAACTAAGCTTTGGATAAGAAATTCGTTTCTCATTTGAGACACCCTGCAACTGTATCTCACGAGAGAGGAAGAACTTAGAAGTGAACTTATTCAGCTCTCCTCTCCTGTGATGGATTACTGGAGTCCACATTCAAAAGAATGCATGTAACAGAATTTTCGCTGACGAGAATATCAAAATACCGTCTAATATCGTCAAAAGTCTGTTTGTGTTTAGCACAACATACAGTGAGCAAAAAAAGTATTTGCGCACACGCAATTTTCTGCATAAGTAACCTTAGAAAGAAGAAAATGTGACGAAATTGTTTTAACTATTACTTTATTTAAATAATAAACAAGCACAAATAACCAACCTTTGACCTTAAAAAATAATAATACTCCTTTAAAAAAATAAAACAGCAATTTGTGATGTCAAAAAAGTATTTGCACACGAAGCATTGACAGTTTAAAAAGCAATTAAACGTGAAAATTATGCAAATTTTTAGCACATTAGTCTCGCACTACATTAGTCCCGCACTTTGAAATAACATAATATAATGCCTGGAACGGGGAATTTGACAGTTTATGTTGCCATGGCGCCGAAATCGTCTGAGCTTTCATTAGCTATCCGTGAGAAGATTATAACTCTTCGCGATTCTGGATTAAATTACCGACAAATAGGTAAACAGTTAAATTTTAACTTTTCTAGTGTTAGTTATTTAATAAAGAAGAAAAAAGAGATTGGTACAACAACAAATAAGCTGCGAACTGGGCGTCCAAGAAAGCTAAATGCAAGGCAAAGGAGGTCATCATAAAGGAATCTACAAAAAAAAAAAATCCTAAGTGCTCGAGAATTGGCTGTTGATGTCGTTTCAACTTCGAAAACAATAATTACACCACAAACTGTTAGAAATACCCTTCATGATACAAATGTTCGAGGAAGAGCTGCCCCCCCCCCCCCCCACCAAAAAAAAAAAAAAAAAAATTTATCAGTGATAGGCTGAAAAGACTTGCTTTTATCAAAGCTTATGCCGGCAAACCACCGAAATTTTGGAAAAATGTTTTTTTTTTTTTTGGTGAAATTAAGTTTGATATTTTCGGCTCAGATGGAAAGATGGTGAAAGCCAAATAAGTCCCTTCAAATAAAAAACTTGAAATCAACTGTAAAACATGGCGCTGGTCATGTAATGATTTGGGATACATGTCTTTTAATGGAGTTGGTGAAATGGCCTTTATTGAAGGCAATATGAACACCAAACAATATATTAGTATATTGCGAGATAATTTATTTAATAGTGCTGTGAAATTGGGAATTGCTGATTCATATCATATTCAACAAGATAATGATCCCAAACACATGGCGAACATTTACGAAGTTATGGCTGCGGTATAATGTAAAAAATCGATTGCAAACGCCACCACAATGACCAGACCTTAATCCTATTGAAAATGTGTGGCATATTTTGGATATGCAAGTACGGAAAAAGAAAAATTTTTACAAAGATGATCTTAAGCTAGCTCTTAAGGAAGAATAGGTAAAAATCAGCAGCGAAACGTGTCTCAAATTGATCGAATAAATGTCCAGACGATTACACTCTGTAATTGAAGCAAAAGGTGTGCATACTAAATACTAGCGATGTTTTTTACTTATAAATATTTACTACATTTTTATTCTCACTGCTAGTGTGCAAATACTTTTTTGGCCTTACAAATGTTACTTTTTTATATTTTCTTATTTTTAAATATAAAAATCAAGTCAAATATTAAATATGTTTATTTGTTTTGTAAATATTTTTTATATTTTTCATTCGTAGTTCATTTAGTGTTTATTTATGTGTGATATAACAAATTCACCTGGTGTACAAATACTTTTTTTGCTCACTGTACCTCTGTGAATGTGCTTTTCCCTCCTTTGTTATGTGAAAAACAAATACAGGAATAAACTAAACATCGAATCTGACTTATGACTAAAACTTCCTAATATTGAGCTAGACATGAGGAAGTTGTGCTTGATAAAATACGGCCACCCTTTTCATTAGCCTACTATAACAGTATATGAATCAGTGTGCGCCAATATGTACTTAAGTATTAAAGTTTTTATTATACCAAAATACTGTATTTTGATAATTGTGCATTATTAAAAATTAAATAAATTTGATAAATGCATTATTAAAATTTAATGGTGATACTACTTTTTACTTGAATGTTATTAAAAAGCAGTCAATTTAGTAATGTAATCATTTATTTTAAATACAGTAAAACCTCCTATGACGGAAACACAAAAAACCGGAGAGATATTGCGTTTTAGACAGGTTTTTCTATATTAGCTTTACGTTTGTTACCTGGTGGTACGCGGAAGTATGAACTTCGATTTTGGGGTACGTCGGTCTGAAAGTTTGAGAACCCCTGCTCTAATGCATTTAAAATACGATTGATTTTTTATTTATTTATTTATTTTTCTTTTCGTTTGCTATCTTCGATCAGTTTTTACTGTAACTTTGATGGAATAAATTAGATGATATTGTGGCTTGACTAAAAACTAAATGTTGTTTGCAGATATTTTTATCCTTAATTTTTCTTCGGAAGTTTAAACCTGCATCTCAGAAATATTACATATTGCTAAAAAATTTGGATTGCAGTGCGAAATCCTCGCACGGGTCCACTGGTATATATTACTTCTGTTGTCAACATCCCCTTTTTCTATGAATTTACGAAACACACAACAACGAATGAGGTATCATTCGAAAATTTTTGAAGCGGCTTCTGACATAGTTACACTCACATATCTTTAAAACATATTTTTTGACTAAAAACTAGCTGTTAATTTAAAAATTAAATCGGCATTGTTTTCATAAATGAAGTGAAAGGGTTTTTTTTTTTCAGATTAGTGTTGCCACAAAAATAAAATACAGCATTATATGACGCGCTCAACAATATAAAAAAAGTAAATAGCGCAAAAAAGATAAAGTATGATTTTTCTGCAGGGGTTTATTTTATATTTAGGGTTAAAAAGCAAAATTTAAATTTAAATATCTAGAAGAAAAATACACCATCGATCGATCGAAGCAGTGGTATTTCACGTGTAGAAAAAAGGGTATGCTTTGTTATATTAGATTATATTGTATTTTAAATGCATTCAATTTATTTTTCTTTGTTTCATGCTTTTCAAGAAACGGATGACGTCTTTTTATAATGCAGTTAAAATACGATTGTTAATTTCTTGCGTGCCTTTTGCTATCTTCAATCAGTTTTTACTGTAATTTTGATGGGATAAATGAGACGATATTATGGCTTGACTCATGTTGTTTGCAGATATATTTAATTCCTTAAATTTTCCTTTAGAAGTTTTTAACCCTTTATATCCTGAATTAATTTTCCAGCTACGTTTTAGATGCTCCGAATCCTCGATTATTTCCACCAGTTATTTGTTTTTGTAAAGTTTTCCTTATCTAATCATAGCATTTTTGCGATTCAATTAGGTGAAAATTTCTCATTTGAAAAACCGGAGATTAAAAATTCTGTAAAAGACGCTCGTCGCGAAGAAGTTAAAGTGATACTTATAAGTACCGTCAGGATTAAAATGGTTAAACCTGCATCTAAAAAATATTAGATATTGGTGAAAAATATTAGATCCACAGGTTGTATATTTTTTCCGATGTCAGTATCCCTTTTTCTATGCACGTATCAAACGCACAACGATCAATGATGTATCATTTGAAAGGTTTTTGAGCAGGCTTTTGACATAATTCACTCGCATTTCGTCAAAACACGTTTTCTGATTAAAAATTGCAGCTAATTAAAAAATTAATGGAAAAAAACATATCAGCAAATAATTTCAAAGACTGGAATCTGAAGCCTGGTGAAAAGTATTCTTCAAGTCCATACCGTCCTCTTAAAGAATATAAATGGATCTTTGTCCCGATAGATAAGTTAAAAAAATATTGCATTCTAAATCTCCGTGGAAATACTTTTCCATAACCAAATAGTTATTTCATTGTCAATTCAGAAGATGTTCTTCAATCCGCAGAACTTGAACAATAATAGCTTGCTGGAATATTGTAAAAAAAAAAAAAAAAAAAAAAAAAAAAAAAAAGAAAGAAAGAAACAACGCCATGAAACATTGTCTCTATTTTTAACCCTTCGTTGAATTTTCTGGAAGATTTAAATCTCTTACAGGGCGAAACATTAATGGATTGGTTTTAGACAATGGATTTATGATCTTAATAGCTCAGTTCTGGATGTTAGCTTGAGGTGACATCGATGTCTTGGAACAAAACAATCGATGTCATTCTGCAAACCATCCGGTTCGTGTAATAACATTCATTTATGCTGTCAAATTGCAGTTGTTCCGAAAAATTGATTTCTTTTGTTGGCGTTTCGTGATAGATATGTATGTAAGTTTGAATTGCCTTAATGTATGTTTATTTAAAGAAGCTTATTCTTATATTGGTTAGTTAATGGTTCTGATCACGTTTGGAGTAGCTATTTTTCAAAATTAGGGATGATTTTCCCCACTTGATTTCCGTAAATATCAGTAGTGGAGCATCAAAATTTTAAAGTCTCTTATTAAATTTATGTAGGATTATAAACATTCTTTTGGAAAAATTAAAAAATCAAACTGAAAAATTATCAAACTTACTTAAATAAAAGTGCGAACGAAACAAAACGAACTACTTACAAATGAAAATAATTGTGATTAATAAGAAATATCCCGTAATGCCGTAAAAGTTGGTAATGTTTCATTTATTTATTGGAGATAAATAGTTTGCAGAAATTAATCAATAGTAGATTATCTTCCGTAATCCCGATTGAACTATGAAACTTAATATATCTTAATAAGAAATCTTCCATAATCCCGATTCAACTATGAAATTTAATAAATCTATTAGGCTGATTCAAAAATTGGTAGCGTTTCATTTTTATTGGAGATAAATATATACAGAAATAAATCAATAGTATATTATATTCCGTAATCCCAATTCAACTATGAAACTTAATAAATATATTAGGCTGATTCAAAAGTTGGTAGCGTTTCATTTTTATTGGAGATAAATACAGAAATAAATCAATAATATATTATCTTCCGCAATCTCAATTCAACTACGAAACTTACTAAATCTACTAGGCTGATTCAAAAGTTGTTAGAGTTTTATTTTTATTGAAGATGAATAGTATACATACTGAAATAAATGAATAGTAAATTCTCTTCCGGAATACAACATTTGCATACAACAAAGGCTTCTTACTATACAATAGGAGTGCTTTTACCACAAATGGCATAACGTTTCCCGGCGATACAAAATAATAAGCAACTCTGTCGCTTAATAAAGTGTAATTTTTAATATAGAGAACGAAATAAAGTCTTATGTATTTATTAATAAACGGATTTTTAAGAAGCAAGTGGCAATTTTGCAATATGTTTTTCTTAACAGACTGTAATTTGAAAATTGTTAAGACATTCTTTTAGTAAATTCTAATATTGTACTTACACGATTGTCGTTATCCGACAATGATTGTACACAAAATGCATTCATATACACTACGAGATCAAAATCGTCATCGAATCGGTAGATGGAAAAGCGCCCCAGTGCATATGAATGCATTTTGCGTGCACCGATGTCGGATAACGACACTCGTGTAAGATTTATCGGTGTCGTGTCATTAAATGGAAAAGTACTCTAACTAAAATTCGATTAAAATTGACGCAAATGGTATTAGGCTAGTGTTTCATCCATACGATATCTTAAATTAAGGCGTGATTTTTACATTTATTAGAACAAGCATTGCGTCGGTTTTCTGCTATCAACGAGCAAGCACAAAATAAACATTTCTCTTCAAAATAAACTGGTTCACTGAATGAAGGAAAAGAAAAGAAAAACTAACTAGCAACGAATAAAAAGGTTTCATAAACGTATAATTAAATAGATAAATGCAATGAAATAACGGCTTTATTAGCTATTTTAAAAACACGCAAAAAGTTCAATGAATTCTTACGCCATATGTATCATGACATATAATATTTTTTTCTTCTTCACGCTATCATACATTGCTTTTTTCTTTAAAAAAAATCATAACATATCATCTGAACCATATCCGAAATCATCATTTTATAAGATCCTTTGTATTTATTGTTCTACTTTACACTATTTGCGTTTAGATCGAAATTCGCGATGAAAAGAATGGAGGAGAAAAACTCGTTGATTTAAGAATACGGCAAATTATATTTTATCTTATACACACAAAGAATGGTTAAACAATGTTTTTTTTTTTTTTTTTTTTTTTTATTTCTATTTGTGATTGAAGCTTCAAAGCTCTAAGCGAAAAAGTATGTTTTGAAAAGAAAAAGAAAAAAAAATGGATTTACATTAGACAATCGTAATCCTATTTAATGTTTAATTTTCCATACATGTCACATGTACAAGTTTCGTATAAAAAACAAAATATAATCTATAAATATTATCATATGTTAATGTTTGTTTGTGGTTTCTAAAACTCATCTCTTTTAATATATATGAATGATAATATTCAACAAGCAAAATTTTCGAGTTTTAGATTTGCAATTGAATTGCGATAACAATATTAACATAAATAAGATAATCTAAGGGAATCTTATTACTTTTTAATGTTATAAATCGTCTGTTTGTACACTTCATTTATTAATTTAGTTAACTGAATTAGAATCTAAAAGTTTTATTTATTACCGTTAAAAAAAACTGATCATGCTCGAATTAATAATTTATGTGGTTTTGCAACAGAATTAACTAAAAAAAAATTGATTGATGCTTTGATAATATACAGATATTATATAGTAATGTAATATCTAAATTTACGTATTGTTCAAATAAATTCGAATAATAAAAGTTAGATCATCTACAAGATTCTTTTTGAAAATGTACTATTTCCTTTACAATAGCAGCGGCGTTCTCTATGAAATAAAAGATGCAATAAATGTATTTGATTAACATCGGTCAACTGTCTGAATTATTATCCGAAGGTCAGTAATTGCCGAGTAACTTATTGTGTCATTAATTAGACCACTTCTTTTCAAGTTAGTTCAAGACTATAGTATCAGCAGGAAATCGCTTTAACCGAGAGATTCGACTATAATATTTGTTCCACAAATAATGCTGGGCCGACATTATTACTCATCGCCCCTATAGGGGCGATGAGTACCTGACAATTTCTCACTAAAATTCCCCTGTAGTGATATGTAGACGTATATCATTTGACTTTGGGCTGATAAAAATGTTGTCTCTGAAATGTAAAAAGCAAAAACAGAGGTGAGGGAGGATTGGTCTCTAGTAAAATTTAATGTTAATAGTTTTCTTTTTTCTTTTAACTTTAGCGCGAATTTCGGCCCACCTTTTCCTGCAACAACGTTCAGCCTTACCAATGATATTTCACAAGCAAAAAAAAGTAACGCCATTATATATTTCGGTTTATTTATTTTAACACAATCCTTCTTGATTGGTAAAGAATTCGTACAAGTTGTAATTTTTTCAACTCAGTGAAAAAATTCACTATGTCAATAATATTTCTCGCTTCTGGACAAAGAAAAAAAAAAACATTTTACAATAAATTTCAGAATCGCGTGAATTTTTCCTGTTTACTTTAACAGATGATTTATTTCGAACAGAAAATGCTGTGATGTTCGCAGCCTCATTACAAAAAATCAGTAACCTAGATTTTTTTTTCCAAGAAAAATAATAATAATAAAGAAATAATCGTAAAGGAACATATTTAGTCTATAATCAACTTCCAGTAATGTTTTTTGTTCCTTGTTTTATTAAAAAAAAAAAAAAAAAAAAAAAAAAAAAAAAAAATCTGAATCTAAGTACTGTGATGTAGTGCAGAGAAAACACAAAATACCTAATTTACTAACGCTTGTTACACATGTAATTGAGAGATGCTCGAAAAAATGTCTTTGTTTCTAATGCTTTTACTGAGGAGTGTCGTTAACAGCAATGACTCTTATACAATAAACTCCCGTATAACGCGATTAATATGTTACGCGTTATACGAAATCGCGTTGAATGAACTCGCGTTGGACGAGGAAAAATCTTGTATAACGTGAATGTTAAAGTGATTATTATCATGTAAAATTTTATCGTCTACTAAAATAGATAAGGGGGGAAAATATTAATTTAAACCAAAATATTTTATTTCATATATGCGTATAGTACGGATGCGCGTTCCCCTTGTATTTTTATGTTATGTAACGAGAATCGTTTCTTAAATCTATCAAACCACTCTTGACTACCCTTAAAGTCATATTTATATATCTTATCAGAAGCAGTATGTTGCTTTAAATCGGTATATACAGGATCATTCATAATTCCCTCCGGGGTTTCGAAACGTTATAGTAAAAAAACGAAGACGAATATGAAAAAAAGAAACATATGAAATTATTCCGAAACTATTCAAGTTTTACTTACATACATTACAGGTGTTCTATGTGTGAACCCTTGGTCACACGGCATACATCCAATGCGATAGTCTAGTTCCTGCCATACTCCGTTTCTTTAAATTTCCGGTACCACACATGAATTGTTTTGTCAGTTGGTCCCTGTTTTCGATATTTATTACGAAAGGCCCGTTGAACTGACACCACTGATTCAGATTTAAAGAAACGGAGTATGGCAGGAACTGGACTATCGCATGGATGTATGCCGTGTGACCAAGGGTTCACACATAGAACACTTGTAATGTATGTAAGTAAAACTTGAATAGTTTCGGAATAATTTCATATGTTTCTTTTTTTCATATTCGTCTTCGTTTTTTTACTATAACGTTTCGAAACCCCGGAGGGAATTATGGATGACCCTGTATTTTAATTGTTTTCTGTTTAATCACATGACTATTTAAGAGAATACTTTCGTGGTTACGATCTACTAAAATACCTATAACATTAAACAGTTTTCCATTTTTGATATGAGGGGATCTTCTATCCGAGCAGTTTTCCTTAAACTTGTTAACGATCTAATACCAAGACTCGTTCTTATTTTGGTCTCATTCTTTTTTATAGTTTGAAGTGTGGACTCATTTAATTGAAGTTCTTTGGAAATATATTTTAATTTTTCACCCGGTTTAAGTCAATCCAAAATTGTACTTTTTTTTTTCCTTATAGAAATACATTTTTTTTTTTTTTTCAATTTTTCATTTTCCCCATCTTTATCCCTCATGCCTATGAGATATTTTTTTTTTAATTATTACCATGAATTGCAAAATATGTAATTGTATATTTTCTATCTCTTATGTTTTAGAAATATGTATTAATTTAATTAAATTTCAAACATGTAAACTTTATTTTGCACCATTTAACCAACTTATAAAAAATTTATATACAGAATATGTAATTACATTGACAAAGCAACACAAAACTACTTCGTCAAATAGTTAAAAAAAAAAAAAAAAAAAAAAAAAAAAAAAAAAAAAAAAAAACGTGTATAATGTGTGTGCAGTGTTTAAAAGGGGTGTAATTGATTTTTAAAGAATTGTAAAACACTTTAAGAAAATTATTAGACTACATTCTTGTTTCTCAAATAGCAAGTTTTCTTTTTTCTTCTTTTTTTCCATTTGTGAAGAAATAAAATTTTCATTTTGAACCCGAACCCGAAGACTGGTAAAAGTAACCGAGCCCCGGGCTCGGGTTGAGCCGTTCTCATCTCTATCGCGTCTTATACAAAAGAGCGCGTTATACACCAGAAAATACCGTAACCGGTTGTCATTTGCTTGTGTTTTGATTTCCGGTGAACATGTTACCTATTATAATTACTCTGCAATGAATGTCATTGTAAATATTGTAATTTTAATATTTATTATAATTTTAAGAATGTTTTAATCATATTTTATTTGTTTGCTTGCTGGTTTTTTTTAAAAAAGAAAGAAAGAAAGAAAAGAAAAAAAAAGAAAAAGAAAAAGTGAAAAAAAGAACCCGTGATTTTAAAATATATATTTTTTTCCAAAATATGAAGTTTCGAAAATTATGAATTGTTTTCCATTTCTTCGACTTTTACCATTTGTGTGACCTCTTAAGGCAATGAACTGCTTTTACTGTTACAGACGCAGTCACTTACGTGAACTTTTCTGTTCACTTTTTGGAATTTCAGAGTTCCGCCATTTTCTCTGAACTTTCTCTGCATTGTGTTTTTTATACACGCATTGAAAACACCATAGAAACTGCACGAAAAAAAAAAAGTCTCTTTTCCCTTCCTTTAATTCAAGTTTGCTCACCAACGATGTACAATGCCGTACAACGGAATGTCGTGCGCGCAAGTCTATGTGGTTTACCACGCGAGATGTTCCGGTGGAAACCGGACAGCTCGTGCGTAACGTGTGACCCCAACTGGGAGGGGCTCCTGTTTTCAAACGGTTTTTGTTTACTGTACATCATATTGCGGATTATGAACATAATATAAAACCGTCCCTTGTATGATTACAAACAAGGTAGAAGAGACATGCATATCCAGTATAGGGCATTATCCGGTATTAACGCTCAAATAAGATAAATTTCTTACATTCAATACCGTCTTTATTACGATAGAAACAGCAGGGCATAATCCCTAGGTGCCTACTTACTCAAGTATTGTCAAAATTATCACATATTATTTTTTATATTTATGTATTTTTACACTTTTTTTTTATCCTTCTATATTAAAAAAAAGCAATCTGGAACTGAGCCAAAAACGATTTAGAAATGGACCAATCAAATTCTGCGTAGATATTCTGGGTTATTCTCATCGCTTTTTTACTAGGGACTTTTTTGAGGAGCTATTACTTTTTTTCTAGCCATCCTACGGATTCGAAAATCATACCACCAGACGCGAAATATAACAAGCTTTCAGAAATTAAAAAAAATTATCACGGTCGGACAATAAAAACTCAAAAAATCCTTAAAAATCGAATAAAAAATCTTTTATTGAAAAAGTCATTTTTTTATATTGTTGCCAATTTCTAAATAAGCGCAAAGGATTATATTTTATCTCAAATAAAAAATGTATTTGCGCGAGACTATTAAAAACATTAATGAAAGTTTAAAATAATAATTAAATGACCACGTGTTGAAAGCAAGAAATAAAGAAAATTACGACATAAAAATCGTGTTTACACATGAATATTAAAAATAAAAAAGATGAATTAAATGAAAAAGCATTATAACCAGTTAAATGGAAAAGCATTATAACCTGATTACAGAAGATAGTCGCCGTTCGTGATATCATCATTATCATCTTTTTAAAACAGTATACATTGCATTTACCAGGTTTTAAGAGGCTGTGAAATCAGAACGGGGGTTGGTGAGCGTAGCGAGCAGGGGGCAAAGCCCCCTAGTTTATTAAAATGAACTTTAATGTTTATTTATGTAAAGATGGAATTTTGTAATCGAGTTTTCACTCATTTCCTAGAATTTCTCATTTTCTAGAACAGGGGTTCTCAAACTTTTAGACCGACGTACCACTAAATCGAAGTTCATACATCCGCGTACCACCAGGTACCGAACGTAATGCTAATATAGAAAAACCTGTCTAAAACGAAATATCTCTCCGGTTTTTTGTATTTCCGTCATTGCAGGTTTTATTGCATTTAAAAATGAATGATTACATTACTAAATTGACTGCTTTATAATAACATTCAAGTAAAAAGTAGTATCATCATTAAATTTTAATAATGCATACAATATCAAAATACAGTATTTTGATATAGTAAGAACATTACTTAATGACCTATTGGAGCACACTGATCCATATACTGTTGTAGTAGGCTTCTGTCGCTAATGAAAGGGGTGAGCTTGTTTTATCCAGCACAACTTCCTCACGTCTCGCTCAATATTAGGTAGTTTTAGTCATAAGTCAGATTCGATGTTTAGTTTATTTCTGTATTTGTTTTTCATATAACGAAGGGGGGGGGGGCACATTCACAGAGATATGTTGTGCTAAACACAAACAGACTTTGACGAGATTAGACGGCACTCTAATATTCTCGTCAGCTAAAAAATTTGTCACATTCATCCTTTTGAATGTGGACTCCAGTAATCCATTACAGGAGAGGAGAGCTGAATAAGTCCTTTCCTCTCTCGTGAGATACAGTGTGTCTCAAATGAAAAACGAATTTCCAGACCCCGATTAAGGTCATGTGGAGCTCAAGGACCAGTCCTATTTCGGAGCCAGTCTCAAACCAAGATAATAGCTATAATTTTTTGTTGAGTTCTTAGAAACGCAACTAAGAGGGAAATATAAGTGGGGAAAATAGGGGAAAATACTTAAGATATGGTTTTCGGCATTGACTTTTCAAATTATTCGGAGGAACAGAGAGTGAATGGGGAAACATTTGCGTGAATTTGGAAAAATTTGGTTAAATTGTTTGGGGCGAATATTCGGTGGTTAGCCTTATAGATATTATGATATGGTTAACAAATTAATCAAAATATTTTTGGGTTTTGGGGAATATAATTGCAAAAAATTTAACTTTTAATAAACTTTTTGTAAGCAATTTTATTTATTTTGGGGTCCTCCATTAGTGATGGTCCCTGGGCTACGGCCTAATCGGCCTCTGCATTAATCAGACCCTGTGAATTTCTTATCCAAAGCTTAGTTAGTGCATTTAACATAGGCTCAATACAACCGTATTAATAATCTGCATACCTTTAAATGCGACAATAATGTCGCTCAGTAGGCAAACACTTGCTAGTTTCTTCATACATTTATGCATATACCATATATATGCATAATATATATATATGTACAATGCTTTACCTCAAATCCACGCTGCATATCACCACAGTTTTTGTTTGATTTAAATAATCTTACTCTGTTGACCATTTTAAATAACCTTATTCTCTTAAAACTGATTTCCATGAAATTGGAGTAAATAACACTTTTTGTACAACAGAAGAAAAACATTTCAATCAACACAATGAATCAATATATGAATTATGTTTGAAATAAGACTTTTATTTCAACACCTCCTAAGCTCTTCTATGTACAAAGAGAACAATGGGCTATAAATTACACTTGGAATGCTATTTTGTTTTAACCCCTCCTACTCACACAAACTCCTACTACTTCCAAGCATTTAGACTTTACCTCCAGATAATTCAATTTATAAAGTATGTTTAAAAACAGTTTTTCCGCTAATTAAATATACTTCATTCATTCATTAATTTTAAAATTAGGTCTTTATTTAAAAATTCAATTTTTATTTATATAAATATAATAATTGTGTTTTTAATTCTGGAAAACTGATTGTATCATGAGCGTTGTGTGCGAATTTCAGAAAGTGTACTATAACAAACATTTCTCGTAACAAGAAACTAGAAAAAGCGTTTACAAACCCTAAATCGCGTTTGAATTTTTTTGTTTAATTTCAAAGTTAATAAAGACAAGCCGTTTTCGATTCCATATTAATATGATGCATTTTGTATTTCATTATTTCCACGTACCAGTATTGGACTTCTGCGTACCAGTAGCCAGAGCTTCACGTACCAGTACTGGTACGCGTACCACAGTTTGAGAACCCCTGTTCTAGAATGATAAAAACTATGTACACATGCGTGTTTCCGATGATAATATAACATATTAATCATTTTAAGACTTAATTCTAAATTAATAAATTAATTTTAATTTTGCATTTTTTTTGTTAGCCGGGAGTAAGGGATAAATCCCCCAATAATCTTTATAGTTACAACAACAACGGAGTTAATTAAGCGCCAAACCACGCTAGCTAAGATATGCCAATTGGAAATAAAACATAAATATAAAATTAAGAGTGTAATATCTCTCTATATTAAAAAAAAGTAACCACCGCCGCGCCGCCGCTGTCAATTAAGATTTTGTGCCTTGAAGTCTTTCTGGACTAATATCCAGAAAACTATTGCAAATAAAAATTTAAAAATTGATGGTTTTATAAAGAAATGTTCAATAAACACGCTGAAGTAGACAGTTTTTAAATCGAAGAATTATTTTAAGAGATATTTAAAATCAAAGTTGGTCAAAACAGTTTTCTTATAAAAGTTTTATAGAAACGAAAACTATGCACAGGAATTTAAACATAATTTATAAGGATATAGTTGACAAGGTTGGGGTGTGCAGATGGCAATTATTTTTTCAATTTTACTCATTTTTTGAGGTTTCAATTTTTTATTCAAAATTTTCATTATTTTGACGAAGATTTATTTCATATTTCATAAATTCCATTATTTGAATCGTTGCCAATTTGTAAAATAGCGCAACGTAATAATATTCCCTTTCAATTAAGAAATGTATTAACACGTGACTATTAAAAACAGAAATAAAACTTTAAAATAATAATTAAATGATCACGTGTTAAAAGAAATAAATGTAGAAAATAACGGAATAAAAAATATACTTGCGCGTGAATATTAAAAAGATAATTAAATTATTCTGCGTTTTCAAAGCATCAAGTAGAGTAAGATTAATTTATTTCGACAAAATATTTTATCTATTATTGCAAATTTTAAAACAGCGTAATTAATAATATTTCCCTTCAATTAAAATCTATATTTTTACGTTTAATAATTACGTTTAAATCAACGAAATAACTAATAAATTGGTAAAATATAATTAAAAATACAGATAAACGTTGAATTAAAGATCACTCGATGACATAACTACCACGTGTAACGCATCTGGTATCAATTGAATGCGACGCCACAGATATGCACTTTTGGCTTTAAATCCTATATTTTGGCGACCGTTCATTTCTTTTATAGAAATTAGTAGTTGGGATAATGGAGTAATACCCAATTTTCTATAGCATCGTTATAAAATTTCCCGATGCCATGACATTGCTTACTTAACCATTTTGCACGAGTTGATTTTCAAATGTTTAATTAACCTTATTTTATCAACAGTTGTTAGCTGTCTCGACAGCAGTTGATTCGACTTTAAAATCCCTTGGTCAAAGGAAAATGAATGGAAACCCGATTATAGCCGATATTACAGCGAGCAGCCGATTACACAAGGCCGATTATAGCAGCCGATTACAGCAGGTCGTTTAATTATAATTCAATCTTCCGCAATCGTTTTAAGGTTGATCAAATCAGTGTGTTTTTACAGTTTGTGGTGTGATAACGGGCGTTGGTGAGCGTAGCTCGTAGGGGGCAGAGCCCCCTAGTATAAAAAAAAATTAAGACGCTTTTATTTTTACTTTTGGATTAATAAAATGCATTTTGGAATCAAGGGAATCGTAATAAACAGTAGAAGACAAAACTCATGTCATTATTACTAATAAATTTAACAAGCTATTAAAATAAATAAGGTAAGTGCCGTTTTTTCATGTCATATTTTAACTAAAATTTATCTATATGTATCGATAATTTTGCCATATACATCGATGAGAATAGAATATGAACAACATAACATATATCGTTTTATAACTAGGAGACACTTATATTTGTCCGCAGCTAAGTACTTCCAAAAATAAATAAGTGAATATAGGTTAATTTTTAGTCGTGGAGCGGGGATAAAATAGCGTCGAACCCACAGCCTTCGAACGCGCGAAGACGTCCCTGCTTACATTTGTTTAACATCAATAATACACTCTAAAAACGGCCTTTTCGAAACTGAGCAAAAAATACTCAAATCTGAGTATGTCGCACACTCAAAATGGCTCCGAATTAAAATGACTCAAGTTTGAAGCATGTATATACTCATTTCTGAAAACATGCACACAATCAAGAATAAAACATCATGTGCTCCTATTTGAGTATGTCCACGTTTCAAAAATGAGTATGAACTGACTTCTATGTGCTCATTTTTGAGTATTTCCTTGTTTCAAAAATGAGTATGAACTGACCTCTATGTGCTCATTTTTGAGTATGTCCATGTTTCAATATTCTGAGTATTTCAGAATTGAAAGCATTGGGTCGTCATATTTGTAACAAAAAGTTTCATAACAAAATGAAAGCATCGATTTACTCAGATTTGAAAGTCTCATTTTTCTTAGTTCACGTTTTTATACATGTTTATAAATAAACTTACTAAAATTTATTTCACAACATATTAAACTTCGTCAGAGTAAATTTATATGATGAATGCTATGATGATGCTATCAATGGGTGATTCGAAAAATGTATGTTCATGAGCAATAATGCTTACTTGGTAATTATTCAACACAGGTTCCAGCAATTGTCCGTTTTAGGATGCTTTACACCTGTAGAAAATGTCTCCTTTTACTAAAAAAATCATTTTTCTTTTGATTGGTTAATTGGTTGTGGACGTTACGGTCATCTATTGCACACGGGGGCTAAACAGACCGGGATCTCTGTTTAAATTGGAATCCGACCCACTACAAACATCCATGCCTGATTGAGATATGAACCAAAATATCTTTTTTCCAACAGTCACACCCCTAACTACTAGAAAAGCAGGTAGGACTATTTTGAAAAAAAATTATTAATATTGTTACTCTTACGTTTTGTGCTTTTAACAAAACTGTTGAAAGTTATGAAATGTACTTAACTCCCTTTAATGTACTTTAACTTGGTCCCTGTGTTACCAAAGATATTGCTTTTTTCTTAATTCTTCTGTATTTTGGGTTTCAATATTTGCGACCACGCTAAACATAACATGCTGACTTACTGACGGTAGCCATCTTGGAATTTTTAGAGAGCTCTGATTGGTGGATTTCGAGCTGATATCTATCGTAGAGGATACAAACTGCAGGAAATTAGCGCTTGACGAAATTACGAGAGGCAATCTATCACACGGGGCGATTTCGAGAGTTTTCATCTTGAAAAACGTGTTCCGGATGAAATAGCTGATATTGACTATGATATGAGACTACGTGTGATAGCACCATTAGAAATAAGCCCAAATCAGTGGTCTCCGAGAATCGGATCTTATCTTCTGCGCAAGCACAGGCGGCGCGACGCTTTTTATTCATTTTAATTGGACTGTTTAATTAATATCTTGGCTAATTATCAACAAATTAAAAAACCAAGCCTTAGGTGCATTAGGACATGCCCTGGATCCTCGTCCAAATTTTCAGACCCCTAAGTACGGTAGATTTTCCTAGTTATCACACATACACAGAGAGACACACGGACAGACAAGCTCTCTTCTTTTATTGCTATAGATCTATCAATAGAGAGAGAAAAACTATAATTCTAAGCTAAATTCAAATACTTTATTTTAATTATAGATGCATACCACAAAAAAAAAAAAAAAAAAAAAAAAATTGTATAAGTTATCAATCTCGGTATAACGCTAAAAGTGCCGTTATTTCTTTACACGTATAAGCTCGAAACCGAAACGGAACTGGCGGCCTGTCCTTGAACCGGCCATTTAACCACTTTTTCGGGTAAAATGAAGCCATTGTTGAATTAAAAAGAGTTTTTACGGAAATGTGTCGCTGATTACATTAGTGGGTCAAACTGCTTGCTGTCCGACCAGCAAACGAGCGACCGCTCGTGCGTCAATTTTTTAAACGAAAATGATGTGTTCAACTTTTATTTTTTTTCTCCCTTTCTAATCAGCTGTTAAAATTTAGTTATATCGTATTTATAAAATCATTGCTTAACTCTCTTTCCCGACGAGCGTACTTTAAATATTTTTTAATCTTTTATCACCGGTTTTTAAAAATAGAAATTTTTGCCTAATTGAATATAGTGAAATTTGATTTTCGCCTAATTAAAATGTTTTGATTAAATAAGGCAAAATTTTCGATTAAAAATTACTGGTAGGAATTATCAAGGATTTTGAACGCTTTATGTTATTATCAAGGGCCCGGACAATGCCAGGCGGGTCAGCTAGTTTTGTTTTTAATATTAAATGACTCGATGACGCCCCCAACACTCTAGGTTCGTTTGGATAGATTTTCGTTTAAAAATATAAAATCATTCAACACTGATTTTAGGTATATTTAAGGTTGGGGCTGGACAACGTCAGACGGGTCAGCTAGTGTTTTAATAAAATCTAATGTAAATGAAGACTAGTCATTGGAGGCCACTTACTTACTCATTATGGATATGCATAATATAAAATATAAAAATAAAACATGTGTAAATCATTTATAAAATGCATTGCAATTCCGAAATAATGATGATGTCCTAAACTTTAAGTGCCTCTATTACTGAACTGCGTAAAAGAAACATCCTTGTAACTCCAAAAAATAATAACCCTATTAACTGACAGTTTATTGCGTCGGATTTTTCGTCTGCGTCGACGTTAGATCTGCTTCGGACCAGCGTCTCATTTCCAATTAAAATATATCTTTGAATTGAAATTTGAATGAAATACAGGGTCATGAAAAATCGAAGAGTGTGGAAATAGGATTACAACTATCTCATCAACTCATTATCCGATCGACTTCATTCTTTATGCAAAATTTATGTTTTTTTTTTTTTATTGTCTTTTATAGTCACTCCTTAAAATAAACAATTTCAAAAAAATTTTATGTATCTTTTATCAGAACGAATATTTCGAGTGCGAAATAAATATTTCCGGATTATCGAAGTTACTGAAATTCAATAGGCTTCTTCTCATTATTACATACTGAATACATAGAAAATTTCAAGTCTCTATCTCAATTTTTTCGGAAGATAGAGCGTTACAGATACCACACACAGACAGACGGACGGCAGTTTTTTTTCCCCCTAAAAATATGTTTTTCGGAATCTCCAGAGTCTGAAACGTGTAAATCTGTCAAAAAAAAAAAAAAAAAATCTATTTTTAAAACGATTACAAGACTTACCCTATACTACGTATGATGGGTAAGTAATAATGCGCAATTTGATATTATTTTAGCAGAATAAAGAGAAATTCTGAGGCTTTTTTAATAAACTTTAACCCCATTGCACTCTTTGAATGTATATTATTTGTAAATTGGTCACTTTATTGGCTACCATTATTTCCAAACAATAATCTTTGTGGTGGATTTTAATTGAAAATATTGTGGAAAAATACTGCGAATATTATTGCTCTGAAATAGTGGTAGCTGCATCGCTGAGATCCTTCTATGAATGATTCATTCAGAATTAATGCCACCACTTTGTTGAATCACAGTCGACAATGGAATGCAAAGGGTTAAAGATATTTTAATTGATTGTGTGCCACACTTCCTTACAAATTATCTGCGGAATGTCTTTACTGACTACTACCACCTGTTGTTTTCTTATAGATCGTAATTTTTCTTCTTTTTTTTATGTAGATAGCAGGCTGGACAATGGACGATTTGGATAGTTAATTTATTATTTCTGCATTAATAGTATACCACATTTACGGATTATGCACGTGTTTTTTGTTGAGTTTTTTAATTATTTCTTTCCATTTCCGTGTTTTGAAACATTCCCTTTTATGCCCCTTCCCCCCCCCCTCTCCCCCACCCAAAAAAAAAGGTTAAAATGACAGAAACTTCATAATAAATACAGATTATTTCTGTAAAAAAGACAGTTTTTTACTGGCATTCTGGTTGACAGTTATTGTCTGTAAAATCAACAGAATTTGTATTTCTTTTAAATGCTAAAAGGTGTAAACTAAAATCATAATATACAGTAAAATAACTTTTATTACATTGTTGACATGTTTCGGCTCACTCCGAGCCATTATCAAAAGCTAATGAAAATATTCCATAATTTCCCGGTTTTTGAAGTTATTATTTGAAATGCTATCATTTAAATTTCATGTACTTTTTAAAATTACGCACGTTATTATTTTTATTTTTACTTGGTTGTTTATTTCCATATTTGTAACCATGGAGTCACTCGAGCCACAATTTCGGTAAGTTAAAATATACTGCATCGTTACATTATTGTATTTTTGTGTGTTATCTCTATGGTTTCTCTTATTATGGATGAATCGTATATAGACTGGAGGGGAAAATTATTTTAGTTTCATTGAAATTTATTCAGATGGTTTCTTCTTGATATAATCTTGCCAGGGCTGTGTTTTTTCTATTATACTTAATATCAGCTATAGGCTCCTTTTTTCTGTAACTAAATTTCCCACTGGTCATGCCAATATAGTAATTCTTAAATCCATCTTTTTTAATAAAATGTATTTCTCCTGAATAATTCTCAAAATTAATTGGGTCAATTTTACTGCAAATGATATTCTTTAATTTCTGAGGAGGTTTGGCTATTAAGTAGATTTTGAAACGTATAAGGCTGTGTTTTAATTTTTCAAAAAAAGCTTGGATAATATTGAAAAGTATATGAGCCGAAACATGTCAACAATATAATAAAAGTTATTTTACTGTATATTTTGTTTTTAGTTTACACCTTTTAGCATTTAAAAGAAATATATTATTACAAGGTATTATAATTTATTATATTTACAACAACTTTTGTTTACATTAAAATTATTATTTTTGTTTATTTTTTTCTAAAGACAAAAATAGTTTCTATAGTATTTCCTGGTGAATTTTAACTACTTAGTTTTATCTCTTATAAAACACAAGAATAGTTTCGTAGTGTTTCCTTCTGTTGCATCGAAAAGAAAAAAACGTTGTTCAGTCATGCAATAATACAACCGTTGAGAAATAGTAAAAAAAAAGTTAACTTTTTTGTGTTTTACTTCAACCAAATTTTATGTTTTAGTAACTCGTGTTTCACTACGCAAAATTTACCTTGACTTCTTTTGTTTCTGAGGAGAAAGTGAATTATTTTAAATTACACGGAAAAGGTATACTTTTTCACTTACCTCGTTTTTTTTTTTATGAGCTTAATATAACATAAAATGAGGAAAACTTATTGAATATAGATTTTACTTTCCGATTATAATGAAATTTATAACTAGTATATGTAACTATTTTAGATCAAAATTATGTTTGCAGAAGTTTTCCGCAAAAAAATTAATTTAGTATAATAATACATTCTTATTTCAGATATTACTCGCTGGGTAGATCTTACTATTTTAAGGGATCTGAGAAGAAATGTAATTTTATTCTACATTTAAAATATACTTATAATATGAAATTCATTAAACTTTTGATTATAAGCACTCGTTTACAACGTAGGTTAGATGAAAATTATGAAAATTTTATTTTGAAAAATTACATGATTTTAATGCAATATATAGTAGTAGTAACATGTTGCTGTTTTCTCTATATGAAAATGCTTATTTTCAATAGAATCCGGATTCGGGTTGTGTCCGATCCGAACCGGATAACTCTGCTTAAAGTCAACCAGAAACCCGACCCACGTCAACCAGAAAGTAACTCGAACCCGAAATATTCAAACCCAAACCTAACCTGAAATTGTAGTGGAAAAAAAATCTCTATTTTGATACAGTTATGGAAAAAAAAAAAGTCTACAATTACATCTCATATAACAATTTTATATATTTTTTGTATAAAAATGAACACATATATGCTCACTAATATTCAAATATATAGTTTTTTCATTTGCTAAATATTCAGAATTCTCTTTTGAAAAATCGGGCCAACCTGATCCGGACCCGAAAGAGTCAAAACCCAATCCGAAACCGAAACATTTAAAGTCAACCTGATTTACAAAGAAAAAAATTGCTGTCAACACGATCCGAACCGAATTTGTCGTGTTGGGTTCGGTAAAATCGAGTTACCCGACTCGCTGCACGGTTCTAATAGTCAATAATGCATTTACGCACTTTCATCTTTTTATTTTTTTTCCTTTTTTAATGAGAAAAAGGCACTTATAAATATAAACCACATTATTTCCCTGCTGCGACTCTTATTTTCACGAAAATGGGATTTCCCAGTTTCAACCATTCAGAGGTCGCGGCGTCCTATATTTTTTATATATTTGATATCACTTTTTTTTCAAACGATAAATCTCGTGGTATCAATTGCAAATGTTAATTAATCTACCACGAAGAAAATTGTTTTCAAGTAGTGCTAGCAAATATATAAAAAATATAGGACTATTTGAGCTATTATAGAAATTTTATAAAATATTAAAAATAAATTAACATCTCGAAAATTAATTTCAAGATCTATTATATTTTCTGATACATAGAAATAACTGGTTTTGTTTCGACATACATATACGTACGTACATACAGAACCTGCGTGCACATTAGCTCTCAGGCTTTGATAGCCTGTGAGCTAATAAAGACTCATTTTTAGCAATTACCAGTTATAGTTGGGAAAATATCTGAATTCTTTTGTGCAGCCCTGCATAGGATCTATAGAGTGGTATATATACTAATTCTTCTAATATGCTAAAAGTTAGTTCAGATAGGAAATGCATAACACAGTGGAAAATTCTCCTTCAGCGGAAATGTACTCGAATTATTTTGTGCAGCTCTGTATATGATCTATAGAATATACAGTGATGGCCAAAAGTTTGGACATTTTTTGAAAGTTTCATGTTTTTCAACTTTGTGTGCTTGTAGAATATATTAATTTTCACTTAAATACAAACGTTTATATATCAAATTGGAGGTAATTTAATGTATAATTTAATAATAAAAACAGTATTACAATATCTGTATTACAGTTATGCTCATTTTTGTAGAACAAACAAACACAAATCATTTTGAATAAGGACGTGTTTTGTAATAAAAGCGTACTAGCCAATCACAAACACTGTTCTGAGGACCAGTCAAATGTCTGTAACTATAGTTTAGGTTATTTGGATGGTAAAAGAGTCATTGTTGTGGAAATATTTTGCGGAATGATGCATACTAGTACAACTAAATAGAGTATTGCTGTTTTTGTTTAAGTCATTTTTTTAATTAAACTAATTTTAAACAATGTCATCAACAAGAAGAACTAATTGGACATCTACAAAAAGAAGCCGAATTGTCATATTGAAAAAAAATGGCCTCTCTTATGCTGAAATTGTAAGACAAGTTGGTGGTTCAGTGACTTGTTGTGGTGTACGAAAGTTCTGTTTACGTTATGAAAAAACGAAATCAGTGGAAAATAAGGCCAAATCAGGCTGAAAAAAATGCACAAGTGCTACTGCCGATAGAAAAATTAAACGGCTATGCCTTCAAGATAGAAAAATTTCATCAGATGCCATTAGATGTGAAATGAATGCAGCGGGTATTGCAGTAAGTTCAAGAACAATAAGAAGAAGGTTATCAGGATTTGGACTACAAGCTAGAATTCCAAGGAAAAAACCATATTTAAATCAAAAGCAACGCGAAAAACGAGTTAAGTGGGCAAAAGAACACATTAAATGGTCAGAAAATCAATGGAAGCAAGTAATCTGGTGCGATGAGAGTAAAATATAGCTCTTTGGTAGTGATGGTAGAAAATACGTGAGACGTAGAGTAGGAGAAGCACTTCATACTGACTGCATTGAAGCAACTACAAAAACCCAACAAATGCCATGATTTGGGCATGTATGTCTGCAGATGGTGTGGGCCGAATTCAAGTGATTGGTGGCATCCTGAATGCCAAAAAATACATCAAAACTGTCCGGGAACCAAAATTGATACCTTCCATCAGGGATCTCTTCCCCAACAACGCACCATTTATTTTTCAGCAGGATTCAGCTCCATGCCACACAGCAAAAGTATGCAGAGTATGGTTTCAAAATAAAGGCATATATATATTACCATGGCCAGGAAACAGCCCTGATCTCAATCCAATTGAAAATTTGTGGCGACGTTTGAAAATTCTTGTACGAAAAAAACGTCCATCCAATAAAAGACAACTTATTGAAGCTATATAATTGATTCTTGGCACCATGTGATTACGAAAGATGAACTCCAAACACTCGTTCACTCGATGAAAAGACGCTGTGAAGCTGTCTTAAAAAATAAGGATTATCTTACTAAGTATTGATTGTGTAAGTATCACTTTAAAAAATGCAAATCTGAGATAGATCTTACTATTAGTTGTATAACTTTTTTTGTGATACAGATATTGTAATACTGGTTTTATTATTAAATTTTACATTAAATTGCCTTCAATTTGATATATAAACGTTTGTATTTAAGTGAAAATTAATATATTCTACAAGCACACAAAGTTGAAAAACATGAAACTTTCAAAAAATGTCCACACTTTTGACCACCACTGTATATACATCAAGTAATAAACAAAAAATTAGTTAAATTTAAAAACGCATATATCATAATTGAAACCGCACTTCCAACAATTATTCTTTATAGACAGTGCTGTAACCGAAGCCTTGTGTGTATCCCTGTAAATAACGATCCCATCAAAAACATACATGTGAAAGAAGGCCAAATTCGTTAACGGTTTCGCTAATAAAAGAAGTGAGATATAACCGGAAACCAAGTTCTTTCGAAGCTCCTTAAATCATAGCTCCTGTCATTCATAACGTTTTTCAATTGCTTAAAATGATTCGTTATGTTATTTGCTACTCAATAGAGCGACTTGGCAAGTTTTCACCCCCAACTTTAATCTTTGAGTCTGAGTACAATTTAGTCTAGTATGTCATTGGCAAAGATGTAGTCAAGTATTTGAATAAGTATGTCAAAATTAAGATATTGATACGTTAAGGAAGTGATTAACTTTAAGTACAGATCAACAAGTAGAGAAATTTGAATAAGAGAAAACTTGCCAAGTCGCTCTATTCAGTAGCAAATAACATAACAAATCATTTTAAGCAATTGAAGAACGTTATGCATGACAGGAGCTATGATTTAAGGAGCTTCGAAAGAACTTGGTTTCCGGTTATATCTCACTTCTTTTATTAGCGAAACCATTAACGAACTTGGCCTTCTTTCACATGTATGTTTTTGATGGGTTTCATTACTTTTTGTACAGTTACAATATACTTAAACACTATACTTAATGGTTTTTAATGTGTTTACAAGTGACTATTTTATTTACCAGGCAACATTCAATTTAATTTAAATTTCCTACAACAAAATATTTGGCTATCAATTTGCGGCAGAAATTTGTACTTTAATAGGCACAGATGTCATATACGCACCACATTGGCGCGATTTTTGTACCCCGCGAATTTGGCGAAATTTTTTTTTTTAATATTAGATACAAATAGCATGCAATAATAAATAAACAGTTATAAATAATAAACATAATAATAAATATAATAATAAATTAAAATATCACAATAAATCGTAAATATTAACACTTATTAACACATAAACAAAATAACCGGGTTACCATGTTTGGCATAAAATTGCCATTTTGTTGCAATCGCGCCAATGTGGTGCGTATATGACATCTGTGCCCAATAATCATATTGACATAATTTTATGTTTTACCATTACAGACTCATTAACATATAAATCAACAGTCCGATTCATATTTACAAATAAAATGACGGAACTATCCAAATAATATCAAACAAATAGTATAAAATTTACAGATAATTGAAAATTGAATCGGCATTGTTTTCATAGTAGTTTTTCCACAAAAATAAAATTCTGGAGTATATCATGCTCAACAATGATTATAAAAAAACTAGCAGACTACGCCCGCTGCGCTGGTCGGTTTCTCCAAAAGAACCCTGAATCAAACAAAATATATCGGTGAATTTAATCTTGTATTTTAATCTGTACCTTTACCTGGAATATCCTAAAATAACATAAAAACGGATACTTATTTCACTAAGTTATGTTTTTTTAATACGGTTTATTATTACGTTTAAAATTTATTACCTACCGTTTTCCATTGATTTATATGTTTTATAGCTACATTTTTTAATAACGTCAATTAACCTATATTATTCACAACTAAAAAGAAATGGCGCATCTAGTATTTGTGGAGAATTAAATAAAAATCATGCACTCGTGACATCATAATTCACTTTTATATTTTAACAGAATAATACGGTTACTATAATTTGTGACTCGTGCTGACACATTGCTGTTATTATTATTTTTTTACGCGTGAAGTTTTCGCTATGGTACTCCATTGCGGAATTTGGTAATTTTAAACTTCAATATTTGAAAAATGGCTTAATCAGTGAATTTGAAATTTATATCAAGAAAAGTACAATTTTTTACCTTTCTAACGCAGTTTGTCTAACAATTTTCTGACAAATACTTTTCGAGCAATTAATTTTTTCAGTAACTTCAAATGTTTCATTTTCCGAGATTAATCTGTGGCATTAGCGAAAATCCCAGTCGTCAGCAACGCATACCTTTTTATTAAAGAGGATAAATAACACAAAAGAGATTTGTGTGACATCTCCGCACGTGTTTATTTTATATTTTATGATTAAAAAGCAAAATTGAAATTGCAATGTTTAGGAGAGAAAGACACCATGGATTGTCCCATGTTTTTTTCGATGCAATTAAAATACGATTGTTATTTTTTTTTTCTCGCGCTTGCCTTTTCGTAAGTTTGATGGAATAAATGAGCTGATATTTTGCCACAGCTACACTGCCTAGACCCATGGTAGCTACACATCCATGATCAATATTTATTTGAATCATAGGAATGACTCTCTTTTGTTTACATTTTTAATTCTGGGATTAGACGAATTTCAACTGCGGATGTCTCGAAATATATGCGTATTTCGATATATGAATTATCACAAGATGTTTTTTTTTCACAATGTACCTAAAAAGATAAATTTTATACACCATTACTCAAAAAATTAATTCTCTGAAATTAGCCCAAAATGGCTGATAATCAAATATTTTGCTGCAAGGTCAGCCCGGATTCAATATTTGGCGCTTTTTTTGGCAAATTAAAATTTCGCCTAATAGACGTAACGTTAAAGTAAAAATGAACACCCCCAAGTGGGTAATTAATCGATTTTCAGAATTTTTTTTTATTTTTTTTTTCGATTTCTCATAGTGTAAACGAACTTCTTACCAAATTTTAAGTCTGTCAATGCAGTAGATATATGAATTCTTTTTGATGAGTGAGTGAGTCACTGATAAAATTATCGATTATCAGACATTTTCAAATATTATTATCTCGGAAACTAATTATGCGTTCTTTATAAAATTTTGGATTCTGGATAATTAAGAGAGCCTTACTACACATTTAAAATTACAAGTACGTAGGTTAAATAGATTTTCAGTAGTAGAGTGTCGAAATTTGGCGAAAACAGCTCGAAATGGTTCGGGTAAATATACCCACGGCCGGTGTATCGACTTTTTTGCTTTGGGAACTTGGCTGACACACTGCCGTGTGTCTAGATAAATGCTATGTGCACCCTATTCTATAGTAAGCATCTAGTAGTGCGCCTCAATGATGTATATTAATTTCAATGGTTTGAAATAGCTGAATGTCATTAAAATACACTACAAACGATTTTTCTCCATAGACGATAATGTAACGACATACTTTTGAGAACCCCTGTAAACGAACAATAAGTGCTACACACTTCATTTTCAATACCGACCATGTTATGGTAAACCTCAATAACATATTTCAATCACATGACAATCCGACTATATTTACGCGAGTTAGAGCGCGGCCAGACACACCAAATTCATAAACTTTCAACGTAAGTTGAAAAGTGTTAACAAGTTGGAAATTGACGTCAAACGTGACAATTGAGGTACATTCGTACTATAACTAGTTTTATAAATATTCAGATCTTGGTGCAATAGCTGTTGCACTCTTATGCAAAAATGCATGAATACGGAATTTATTTTATGTGCAGATTTTCATATTATAGATATTCATTTTATTTTATGAAATTAAGTTTCAATACACTTTTACAAACAGTTAATTACAATTCTGTTACACTAAAATTATACTATGCGCAAATATGCAATACAAGACAATGTAAAAAAAAAAAAAAAATCATCGTTATTATTTCACCGAAAAAATGAATTATATCGTCTGTTATTATGATAAAATTCATTTCCGTAATGAAATAAGTGCATTTTAAGTTGGCAACATTTTATCTTTTGTTGACATTAACTGAAAATTCCAATGAGAAACTTAATCCTAGCTTTGAAAATTTCAGAACTTGAAATACGTATTTAAGGACTTTTTCCATTAAATATCTAATAGAGCCATCTTTCCAAAAAACTGTCGGTAGATTATAGGATTGCTATAATTAAACAATTTTAGTATACAAATTCGGTTTTTGAACTCAGTCATACGGAAATAATATGGCTTCATCTTAAATAGGACCTAATTACCAAGACAACCTAGAATCATTACCTATCATGGGAAATCATTGAATGAATTACGTATGATAAAATGTAATGGAATGAAGAAAACTTTTATAATATCTTTTTAAGTTTTGATTCAATTTTTATAAAATTTGAAACGACTCGACAAAATTCTGCAACTATTATATATATTAAATTTCAAACCATTCGGTTAGGTAATTTTTGCACTGGTATATGCGGACAGACGGACGCACCAGATAACGACTATAAGGTGCTACGTATTTATACAATTACGCACGGATCTAAAAAGAGAGAACACCTTAATTTTTGATCACATAATTGTCTCAGAGAAAAACAAAGCCATCCGATTGGAAATTGTGTCTTCTTTAAATTTATGTTTAAAAAAAATATGCTAAAAGAGGTCTCCCTATTAAAAATGTAACAAACTTTGAAATTTCCCATAAGAATACTTAATTTTGACATCAAATTTGGAATATTCGATAAATTCTACCTCGGATGCTAAATGCAAAGTCATTCAGTAAAGAGCCTTACAAATTTAGTGGCTGCAATGCAATTGGTTTTTTAAGCATAACTCAAGAACTATTTGACGGAATGAGCTGAAATTTTAATGTCGCATATTTGAAGATTCTAGAAATCGATTTCTGTTCAAATTTTTATGTATTACACTGCATTTTCATTTCAAATATTAATTTCATAATCTATATATATTATGCGGTTAATCATAAAAAGTCATAGTAAGCAAAAGTTTCAAATATTCCTGTCCAACCTTTCAGAAAGAAAGGGAAAACTTTTGTAGGGGAAGGTGCCCGAAACTTTAATCTCACTTATAACAAAAGATATGTGAATCGGAAATAGTGAAAGTTTCTTATTTTAAGGCGTGGGGGGTGGGTGGGGACTTAAAAATGCTTCTTGATTTATTATGGAGGCGTGAATTTGACGCACTTCTTCAAGTTTGCAAAATCAAACACTGGTTTAAAGGTGACCAAACCAGGTGGATCCAGAAAAGCAGCCCGGAAAAGCGAAAATTGACGGAAATCATTTCGCACGGTTTTTTCGATTTTTCTAAGCTAAAAAAAATCCCTGACGGCTCAGCCTACAGGCACAGGTAGATTTCGAAGACGCAGATCGTGGGGCACCTGTTTATTGGGAAAAACAGAAGAAAGACCTATTTACCATGATGTGCCAGTTGGGACTACCCACTTCGAAATATACCTCTGCCTGTAGGTGGAGCCAACAAGGATTTTTTTGTAATTTTTTTTTTACCGTAAAAGTTAGTCCTATAAAAAACTTATCAATATAAAAGTTGTATATAATATTAAGAAGATTTATAATAAATTTAAGCAGATTTGATATCTTGGGAATTGACGAAGTTATGAATTTTTTCTTATGAAACCCCTATCCCCCCCCTCCTTGTGCGCAGTTTTAATGAAATCAAAAATCTGCCGTACATAAATTTTTGGCCCCTTTCCTAGAAGTAATAATAACTTTAAACGGATTCGATACGTATAAAAATTAAGAAGTTATGGGTTTTTTTCTGTTTTCACGTCTGCTTGTGGGCGGAGCCAGAAGGGAATTTTTTTTTTTTTTTTTTTTTTTTTTTTTTTTGGCGTAAGAGTTGGTCCTATAAAAAACTTGTCAATATAAAAGTTGTAGATAATTTTAAGGAGATTTACAATAAATTTACAATTTTGTTATAAATAAAATAACACAATACAATACAATAAATAACAATACAATACAATAATACAATAAATTTACAATTTTATAATAAATAAGCGGATTTGATATCTTGGGAATTGACGACGTTATGAATTTTTTTCTTCTAAAAACCCCCCTTTCTTCCCCCCCCCTTGGGGCCATTTTTAATGATATCAAAAATCTGTCATACATAAATTTTCGGCCCTTTTCCTAGAAGTAATAATAACTTTAAACGGATTCGATACGTATCATAATTATGGGTTGTTTTCTGTTTTCACAAAAAGCCCCCCCCCCATCCCCCCCCCCTCTCTTGGTTCGATTTTGTCCGTTAACGAACTTGACCGAGATTTTATGCCCCTTGATTTTATGTATCAATTTGGAAGAGATTTGTGCAGAATTATTGGAGTTATTGTGTCCATAAAAAAGTGGCATAGATAGATAGATAGATAGATAAAGTTTTCGACTGGGGGTGTTTTTGGGTTCTGGGAGTCATGATCGACGTAGATCTGCAAAAATTTTTCAAAAATTCCAACTTAGGGGAGAATGTAATAGGTAGTATTTCTTACGAAATCTACCTAAAAAGAAAAATTAACTAAAATTTCAAAGATCTGGGAGGGAAACTTACCCTGCTTTTCTCAACCTATAAAACAACAAATGGGCCAGTGTATAACAAAGAAAGAAAAGCTGAATTTTCATGTACGAAGGAGGGAGGGGACGGGGTGAAACACTTATTATTCTAAATTTTATTTTATTTTAAGTCTAAGTAACAGAAATCCTTCTAAAGGGCGCCAAGTAAATCTTGAAAGGGCGCCGCGTTGAACATCCCTGTTCTATATCAATATTTATTTATTCTGACGTTGCTGTGTCAGTATTCAGCACTCTTAGATTTTAAGAACTACACTGCAAAAAAAAAAAAAAAAAAAAAAAAAAAAAAAATTGATTTTACAGTATAATACTGGCACTGCCAGTATTATACTGTAAAATCAACATTTTCTTTTTTCAGTGTACGGCCACATTAGCGGTTTTTGGACGCTTATGAACAATGTAAAAACACTGGAGAAATGAACTGTGTGAAAATAGCTTAGAATAACCAGACACAGCTCCAGTTTCCAACGATTTTGGTGGAGAGGCATGCATATTAAGGTTGACAGCAAAAAGAATGTGTCCGGGTCCGAATGTTTGGCCACACTTGCTTTCAAATTAGTTGCGGGATGTCTTTGCCGCATTTGCTGTTTTCTTATAGATCGTGATATTATTGTTATTATTATTACTATTATTTAATTGAAATGGTTGGTTAGAGAGCAGACGATTTGGATAGTTAAGGACTCGGGTACCTTTTAGACTGACAAATTGCTTGTAAAAATGACCCTAATATGGATTGCAATAACTCCTCATCTAATTAACTTTAAAATATGAAATTTTAAAGATACATTAAAAATATATTCTAAGAGCTCTGAAAAATAGTCTAGACGCATATAAAGTTTTTTTTAAATTTAATTTTGAATTGAAATGCTTTTTTATAATAGATTAATTCATTTTATATGCCTTGCGCGCAGAATTTCTCACAATTGAAGTCTCAGAGTGAACAATGGGAGAAATATAATAGCTAGTTCTTGAGAAAAAAAAATATTTTTTTTAAAAAATAAAAAGCATTTTTAGAAATCGTGCGTGCAATGACCAAAATCACCATTTTGAGAAAATTTACTTTAAAGATTAAATTGCACCCTTGATTATTTAAAAAGAGCTTAAACTAATTTCGAAATAACTTCATCTCTAAAGCGAATTTTTGCTAGGGGTTTCTTTTAAAGTGTTCCTAAAGAATCAAATTCTAATATAAGCTATTAAAAAAATAATATTTTTTCTTACTTTAAAAGGTACCTGGCCTTTTAATTTATTATTTCTTCATTATATATTTTATCATAAATCTGCATTATGCACATGGTTTTTGCTGAGTTTTTAATTATTGCTTTCCATTTCCGCGTTAGACAGATTCCGTTTCATATTAAAAAATAAATAAATAAATAACAATATGTTGCCTTTTTTTAGCCGGGATCATGAAATTATTTCAAATTAAACCAAGTGTCCGCCTTATCATCGTTCCGATTTAGACAAGTTTTACTGTATATCGTACCACATATTTTTCCTGGAATTAAAATTTTTTGTAGCTGCTTCCAGTTTCAAAACAAGAATTATCACGTGGGAAAAATATGTTCCAATTTTTAGTTTAAAGAATTGTTGTATTTGAATTCAGTTTCAGAAGAATGATAAGTCGTTAAGAAGAAGATCATTTGAAGCTGAAAATAGAAATTGTGTAGAAGAAAGCTATATATAAGAGGTAAATGGATTAGCATAGATTTTATTGGAGATGAATATGCAATACGTAACTGGTACATAACTGATAGAAGTCAGAACGATATTTCCAGATTTTTTTACTGGAGTATTAGTTTATAATATTCAAGACATGTGCGTATTATGTCAGGAGAAAATAAAAAATATATAACGAATACAAATTATCTTCCTTGATCACAATACACTATCAATAGAAAACTCTAGATTATTGTGTACAATTAATAATTAAATCCTTTTTATTGATTATTAATAACGGTAAAATATTAATTATATTCTATAATTAAGTCATGTCAAACTAAGAATGGAAACTTACTAACAAGATTGGAAAGATTATCGGAAGAAAATAATGCAGAAACAGCAGTGACGTTTTTTGAAATTTAAAATTACACTGTTTAAAAAAACAAAAAAAAACATACACGAAAAGTGAGTTCTTTCAGCTTAAAACCTTCACGTTATACATTCAAATCGAGCTTTTTTTTTTTTTTTTTTTTTTTTTTTTTTTTAACCATTGGGAAAATGGTTGTTGCTTTCGGTCGAGAATGGACTAAATGATGTTCGCATTTTACTATTTTAACCGTTTTTAACGAAATTCTGTAACTTTAGACGAATTTTTTTAAGCGTTTTTAACGAAATTCTGTAACTTTAGAAGAATTTATCTTTGAATAGGCAATAGAAATGCATAAAATCGTTACAAAAATGTTAAAGCTACAAAAAGGATAGATGCAAATTATCAGGTAAGAAAAATAAAGTAGAAATTCGGTACTTTCGTGTTATAGCGGCCCCCAAGGATGAATCGCCAAGCGACCAAGATTTATCGCCAAATTATAAAGCCTGTATGACATTATAATAATGTATGATATATATATAACATTTCTTTACGTATGTTTCCAAGTTATAGTCATATATGATGCATATATGATGTATATATATGACATGTGTATATGATGTATATACGACATATAAGACGTAAATAATATGTGTATACGTATATGGCACATATAGGAGTGCTTGGAATATACACATGCGTATATAGGATGCATATATATATATAAGCTTTGCGATGCTCTTGGCGAAATCATAACTGGAACCTTGGCATAATCATAATTGCGAGGGCCGCTATAACACGAAAGTGCGGTAATTTTTTTTTTTTTTTTTTTTTTTTTTTTTTTTTGTAAAGTTTTCTGAACATTTTCCCAATGGTTATTGTAATTTGTTAAATTATAATTTTATATTTATTTATTTATTACTTGTATTTGAGTGGCTTAAAAATCAGTACACCACTTATTTTTAAGTACGCATTTTTAACAGTACAATAAATAGTAAAATTGATAAAAAGTAAGCAAACAATATTAAGATTACCTACTACTACGTAAAAGCCAATAAATTGACTTTAATAAACACATTTATTCTTTCTTTCTTTTTTTCAGGTTATACTAAAGAAAGAAAAAAAAATGCCGAATTTTATTCTTTTTATTTATATTTTTCCAATACCTGAAAAAACCTGATAGTTGTCTGATAGTTGTTGATAGAAATGTCAAAAAAGCCGTATACAGTATAAAATTTTAGGAATGAATGAGCCTCTATTGTTTTCTTTTCAATATTTTTAATATAACTGCGGGCTGAAAATAATATATTAACCTTCGTCGCATATCCTTAGCATTTTGGTTTTCACAAGTTCAAACCACACTTACTTTCACTCAAAATCGTTTTCATTTTTTGACGCTTTCGATGCAATTGTGTGAAATTGACTGGTTTCATCCTGCAGCTCGCTGTTTTTGCAATTTTACAAGAAATATACTATTCTATTGTTCTAATGTGTGAATTCTAATGTGTGAATACTATTCTAATGTGTGAATTCTAGTGTTATAAAAAGAAAAAAAAATTCTCTATGATGTGTGTTTATTGTTCTAGTTAATGAGGTATAGTTGCATGGGCATTTCAAAAAATTAAAAATTAAAACGGAGAGCTGGAGAGTATTTTCCGATTGTGAAGCAAGGTTAGAAATATTATAGAAGGAACCATGTTATCGGGTGGAATATTTATTTTCAATGGAAAAGCGTTTTGAATTGTTCATCATAGAACAATTGGGGGCATTTCTTGTGAAAGAATCGTGAATATATCGGAAACATTTCATATTTAGTATATTTATATTATGCAGCAGAACCACAGTTGTCAGTCGCCGAATTTATGATAATAGCATCCCAATGATCCTTCCCAAAATGAATTCTCAACCTTCAATTCAAGCACCGGAATATTTTGTTTTCCGCTGCCTCGAAATAATATTTTTCCAAAAAAGAATTATTTTCAGTTATTTTCAAAACACCGTGAAAAGTTTACTGTTAGTATCTTCTGTAATTCATTACTTTGCTGTAATTTAACAAAAAAATATGCATTCATTTTTTAGTTTCAATATATAACCTTGTTTTTGTTTTGTTTTGTTTTTTTCCAATAGCCACTGATTGTTTTAATTAATGAAGTATAGAGCCACGTCGTTCTGAACAAAAAAAGCGAAAATTATGTTTGAAAGAGAAGGAAATTTACTGTTATTGTGAGTCAAGGTTATAAGTATTGTAAGGGGAAGACAAAAAAAATTAAAAAACGTGAAATTGTTTATTTGTTAGAAAATTGTCCAATTACTGATTAAACATCCACTGGTAAAACTTCTCTCTGCATACGAGTTATATACAATGTATTATACAGTCTGTTTAATATTTTTGTCGTCTCTTTCTCTTTCTGATAATAATAACAATAACGATATTTAGTATCTTTCTCGGTAGTTGTCCGAATGAATTGTCATATTTCAATAAGAATATATTTTTCTTGTTTTTATACACCTTGACCTTGCAATGTTTTACAGTAGAGCTGTCTAAATTACTGCCTGATGGCAAGGCTTGATAATTAAGGTTAAAAGGGACCTCAAAATTTAAGCTTAATTAGAGAATAAAAATAAAGTGTTCTGGACGGGGGATAGGGGGATGGGTACTACAAAAAAATGTGTCCAAGTTCTCAAAATGAATAGACCATAGTATCCGTGACCCGAGCCCAAAATATTGTCCTGGACGAAATCCCGAAGACCAAATACCGGCTAGTAAATATGGATCAATCAGCATACGGAGATGGATGGACATACTTTGCACTGATTTTATTTAATAAAATTAAAAAAATATATAAACCCTGATTTAATTATACCGTATTTATAAAACAGAATTTAATAGGTATTTTAATAATAATTGGTACTTCTCCATTATCCCGTCGACCACTTTTCATAACAAAAAATTATCGCCAAACTGTAATGCCAAATAAACAAATGGGAGAATGTTGCCATTGGAATAGCAAAATAAATAAATAAATAAAATACAAGAAATTCGGAAAAGCCACACTCACCAATGTGTCAATAACTATCAGTAAGTTTAAACAAAAAAAAAAAAAAAAAAAAAAATACAATATATTAATGAAAACAGAAAAAAATAATCTTTGGTATTTATTTATTTACATTATTTTTTTCATAATTATGCCTCTCGGCTAATGAATAAATGTTTGTGACGTCAGTTGAAACTGATCTATTGCATGTAACTATGCATCGCAACATTTTTTCAATGCTTTTTTCCCTTTTAATATCATGGCACCACCGTTTAAGGGCGCAATTGTTATTTTAATTAACGGAATAACTAATAAATCAGTAAAACATAATGAAACATACAGGTAAATGTTGAATTAAAAACCACTTGATGAGATAAGAAACACGTGAAATGCTTCTGTCGTCAAGTGAATGGTACTGCATTTTTGGCGTTAAATCTTATAGTTTGGCGATAGTTTTTTGTTGTGAAAAGTGGTCGACGGGATAATGGAGAAGTACCTAATAATTAAACGGATTGGTGTAGCCCAGCCATGCTCAACCTTTTTTTCTAGCTGGCCGCAAACGTATGTTTGGAACGTTCAGCCGGCCGCAACACATTTATATTAAAATGTAAAAAAGGGGTAATTTAAATAGTAAGGTTAAAAAGAAGAAGCATATAACAAACCTATACAATAAAGTTAATATAATCAGTAGGATTGAGCGTTTGTAGAAGAATAAATATTACCAAAACTTTTAACACCACTGTATCCAAACAATAAACTTTGTGGTAGATTTCACTTCCAAATGATGTACAAATAGTGGTATAAAACATGTAGCTGCCAATTTTTTAATATATAACAATATACTATAATATATAACAATATATATATAGCGTAATAATATAACAATGTAGCATTTCCAAGTTCTAAAGAAAAGAATCAGGTGATTTGCTTTTAATAAATTAATCGTTTTCCCAATACATAAACTTTTTTTTAAGTGTAGAAATGTATAGTGCAAATGTAATAAATTTGGAATAATATTGATTTAGTGTTGAAGATTAAGAAATGTATACACTACTATAGCACAAATAGAACTACATGTAAAAAGAACTTTTGACTAAGGAACCGGTATTTAAGATAATTTTAAATTAGTAATTTTAAATAACAGGACAGTTTTTGTCTTCCCATGAAAATGTATAAAAGAACAGTGAAGGTCTTAAAAACTTTTATACACATCTCAATTAATGTAATAAATAGAGGTTATTGATTATGTATCTCGGACCGCACATAAAAGGTCTCCGGGCCGCAGGTTGAGTATGGCTGGTAGCCGCTGTTTTTCCGCTGCAATTCTTTTCTCTGGTAGAACTAGTTTACTTGTTGTTCGATTACACACAGCATCACAAACATTTTGTCCTCTAAATGAAACTAGGGACCTTAAACACAGAACGGCGAAATGCTTCTATGAGTGAAACATGACATCATAATTGTAAATTATCACTCATGAAATTTTTTTTTATAATTGCGTGAAAATTACATAGTTTTTCAATGACTTTTTATTCTGCCAGCAACGCTGAGATTAAGTCCTCAGATGTTTTCAATATATTTATTCACATATCTGACCTTAACTTTATACTGTCGAGTATTTTTTAAATGTAATTTTAATTCTTTTTTTATGAAATTTTCAATTATACGCTTAATTTAAAATTTTCAAAAATTCATCGAACTGTAACTGTATGCTTTAAAACAACTAGCTGATTGGTAGCATATGCCTTAAAAGATGGAAAAAAATCTACAATTATGTACGCAATTCTACCTCAAATATAATATGCCTTGTTGATTATATTGCCGGTTATTCATAGCTGAATAAGCTGTTTAGTGATTGATATTGTTATTTTTCTCTGATAATACTTTTTTTTAATTGTAGTTTCATGTACAAATATCTTATACCTTCTATATTTTTAGAATTTGAAACCATTATATTTTTTATTTTTCTGAGATAAGAGTTGTACGAAATTTTGTTACATTTGTGGTGAATTAATCGCTCAGCGACGTGCTATTTAAGATGCACGAATTCCTTGAACACTGTTTTTTAACAGAAATGTTTGCTTTATGAAATCGCAGATTTCCGAAATTCAAAAAGACGAAAAATTCTATTAAAAAAAACTTGTTCCTAAAAATAAAAACAAACGTAAAGGACGCTCGTTGCAAAGGGGTTAATATTCAAATCGCAAGATTCTACTCCTAACAACTGTGTGAGGTATGTGCACTGTGAGTTGATATAGATTTGTTGAAAATTAGCTTCAACATCGTTTATAAGTATTAGTAGGGTTTTTGAAGGCATCTCTGACATATCAAGATAGTCATGCGTTTTTGTCTTACGAAATGGCGATTTATGAGTTATCGATAGTGAGTTTCGATGTCGTTAATGAGTTTTATTCAAAAGCTGCGAAGTCATGGTGATTCTGGAATGGTTTTACGAAGTTTTAGTTAATTGTTGTATTTTGATGGAACTAGTAGTTTTTGACTGATGTGAATGGGTTGTATTAAATTTTAGTTTATGTAACAGATTTTTAGTTTATAGTTTTCCTTCTCTAAACTTCTTCTAATATTCAAAGCATGAATGCCGCCAAATATGAGACTTTTAACTGTCTGTACTTATGCAAATATTAGTCGTTTTCCCAGTTAGATTTCAGTATAAAGGCATGTGTATCTTAGCGTAAAGTGTGCTTTTTGGAGGTCCATGTCCTTGTATGGTGATTTGGGAGCTACTTGAAGTTACATTGCTAAGTGGTAGAATATATATATACGAGCAAGGAAGACCGAGCTAGGCTCAGTCAAAATTAGCTTTGAGTTCAAGTATCGTGACCCACTAATCAAATTTTCTCGAACATGTGACCAAGCCCAATGATTTTTTTGTGCCCGAAACTCGTAGGATACTAAATTTAATCAAAATCGTTAGAGCCGTTTTTTAGATAAAATTAACTTGACCCGCGTTGACCCAAAAATGATCCACTAATCGGAAGTTCTTGAACATGTGACCCAGCCCAATAGTCTTCTCGTGCCCGAAAATAGTAGGATACAAAATTTAGTCTGAATCGTTTGAACCGTTTTTTAGATACATTTAGCTTGAACCGCGTTGACCCAAAAATGATCCAGTAATCGGAAGTTCTCAAACATGTGACCCAGCCCAATAGTCTTCTCGTGCCCAAAAATAGTAGGATACAAAATTTAGTCTAAATCGTTTGAACCGTTTTTTAGATACAATTAGCTTGACCCTGACCCATGGTGACCCAAAATGACCCACTAATCGTATTTTCTCGAACATGTGACCTAGCCCAATGGTTTTCTGGTGCCCCAAACCAGTAGGATACAAAATTTCGTCAAAACCGTTATAGCCGTTTTTAAGATAAAATTTGCATATATATATATATATATATATATATATATATATAACCACACACACACACACACAATATCTGCTCGTAATAGAATATATGATTTTTTAATAAAAGATCGGTTTTTAGTCCACGGAACTTCTAATTAGTGGATAAAAGTAGTTTATCCAGTTTTAAAAGTAACTTAGTAGATAAATTGTAATAGTAGATAAATTGAACCTTATACCCTGTTCACATCGGACATTTAAGATAACTTAGACCGCCATTTTTGAGGTGGTACCTCCCCGGAATTGAATACCTGTCCACACCGCGCGCCAAACGCATTTAAGATAACTCACTCAACATCACCGTGTCCAGTGCGCATGCGCATATGTTAAAAGCAAACTCAATCGGCCTCCAGAGCCAATCAGAGTGAGCGGTACTGACTGTATCTAGCAGTGGAAAGTTCGAACTCACTAAGTGAGTTTCTGGAACTCACTCAGTGAGTTCAGCGGTCTAAGATATCTTAACTATCCGATCTGAACGTAGTATTATCATGTTGTTCAAAAATGAGTAAACTTAGTGAACTTTGTTGAGTCAAAGTTCATTGCTGTAGCCAGACAATTTACAAAGCTGTTGTTAATTAACTTTAGTTCTTTTAAAAAACTGAAGCTTTTGTTTCTCCTGTACTTAAAGTACTGACAGTTCACTTTTCTCATTTAAGCTACTTCTCATCAAGTAGGACAGTTATATTTTTGAGAACTAAACTGTATTTTTGAGTTATTTCAAGTCTGTTCATTTAATGACGTCGAATGATCATGCTAGTGTTTCAGATGAGACTCTACAGTTATTTGAAAAGCTTATGAATTATACTTCGGATGGAAGGTATTATACTGCGTAGGTGAAGACAAATCCTGCACTTCCAAAAACATATAATCAAAATCTTTGAAATTGCCTTCAAGGTATTATAATATTAATGCTGTTGGCTATTCCACTGATAAGAACAAAGCAAACGAATCGCGTTAAAAAAAAATGCTGCTATTGTCTCAGAAATGTAAAAGGTTTTTCTCTTCTAAATCAAAACATTAAATTAAATGTAGAAATTTTAAATTTTAAATAACGTTCCGTAAGATATAATTACAATTTTTTAAATCCTGCAATCTTGGATTACTCGGAAACTATTAAAATGAATAAATTATTTAAGATGCTTGTGTGACACATATTAATCCTGATTTTATTATGCCTTCTGCATTGCATGAAAGTCATTTGAAAACTCAAATCTTCTCCATAGATAAAAAAAGGATTACAGAGAATGCTGATTTTTATTTAAATTGGCCAGCCTGTTTGTGATACGGGAAAACTTAAGCAACTGATGACGCTGTGTCGATAAAAGACGCTTTCAAAAAATTCACTAATGAGAATTTTTAGTATTTATCTTTAAAAATATCGATATTGTAGCAATCGATAATAATTGAAGAAAATTAAAAGAAATTTAAAAAAAAAGTCGCTTATGTCCTTTTATTAGTATTTATTTATTACTTACTATATAACTACTACTATATTACTTTACTGTAGTAAAGTAATACAAGATGTCTAAGAAAAGATGTTGAAAAGTAAAGTGACACAATTTCTTTATTACTAAATCAAATTTGCTGACATCTTCAGAGAAACAGAAGCAATGAGTAAAGTTGATAGAAAAGTTTTTTTAAATGTCCACCGTCTGCACAAACCACCGTATAAAGACAAGATTGGAAATTGTCTATAAACTTCTACAAATCGTCAATTTTTGAAAACTGGAGATACCGCGGGCTAATGAAAACTCACGCTTTCAACAAATGGTAACTCATAATTCGGAACACGTGACGTTGTGGTGTGCAGTCAACGCGCAGAACGCATAATCTGAATTACTTCTTATTCATCGATGGAACTGTTACTGATGCAAATTACTCAGCGAGGAGTTTGGATCCCGAGAACATCATCGGGTGTCTCAACAGCTACTGGTTCATGAAGTAAATCATCATGATGTGATCTTCATGAAGGTTCATGAAGTGAACGCACATATAGAGTTGGTAATGTGTTTTTATGGCTAGACAAATAAATGCCTTTCAGGAACGTATCATCTCTCGGAAAGCTCTTTGTAAAAAAGCTATTGAATAGCTATTCTATAACCCTGACTTCAATCCATATGTCTTTTTCTTGTAGAATTTTTTTAACGACCGAGTCTTCCAGGTAATCTCAAACACATTGAAGGACCTCAAAAAAATCCATTACTGATAAAATCAGAACCATCGAAAAAAGGCATGTTGCAGAGTCCTATATAGCCAATTTCCAGTTTCGTCTCGACTCTTTCTTTTGTGCAGATAGTGGCCATTTTGAAAATATTTTCTATTAATTCCATTCATATCTTCAGTCTCTCTGAAGATGCCAATAAATTTGATTTAGTAATAACGACGTTGTACTTATTTAACACCGTTACTTGGACACTCTGTAGATTCACGTTGTTGAACAGGGAAAATAAAAATAATTAAAATATTTAACACTTCCTGACAACTAGCTAAATCGTAATTAGAGTCCTGCATCGGGTCGTGTTGACTTTAAATGTTGCGGGTTAGAGCCGCGGGTTCGGGTTGACCCGATTTTTCAAAAAAAAAGTCCTGAATATTTATCAAATAAAAAAAAACTATATATTTGAATATTAATGAGCGTATATGTGTTTATTTTTATACAAAAAAGATAAAATAGATATTCAAGATATAATTGTAGACTACTTTTCCATAATTGTACCAAAATAGGTATGAATTTTCTTTCATATCGGGTTCGGGTTTGAATATTTTGAGTTTGGGTCGACTTTAAGACGAAATGTAGAGTTCGGGTCGGGTACGCAAGACTCTGATCGGAACTGATGGTATAAAACAAATTAAATATCTTGATAATGTAATCGCATTTTCCGTCGTCATGGATCGATGTTTCACCTTATCGCACATCTGCTTCATTCTTTATCTTAATTCCACCAGTGGATACACTTTCTTTCCGCCCAATTATCGCATAACACGAGTCCACCCGCTCGAAGAAATAACGATGTCAACGATAAAAGGGTGTCGACTCCACATGGGTAACGTATCCCGTTATTTCTATTATTGGGACTTCATGCGTTTATGAAAAGGTGCCTCATGAAAACAAACAGAGCAAAGAAAGTTACAGATATGCTTGATCTTTTAAGAAAAGATGAACCTGTTTTTTTTTAACGGCGCTGAGACTTAATTGCACTTGACCGCATCCAGAGAAGACTTCCATCTCATTAGTGCATTCAAGGTGTGTGTGTGTGTGTGTTATTCACAAACATGTCATGCTCTTATTATTGGAGAAATAATTACGCGGATTTATTAGCCACACACAGGGTGGCTTATTGTTGACCTTTGTCCTGTGTAATTGTTGTAATGAAAAGGTGCCAATTTTAAAAGACTAACTGAAACCCAAGCATGCGCAACAAAGCTTTGAAATTTGTTTTTTAAAGGAATTTTAGGGAACAAATCTGGAATGACTTCACTTGACTTTCCGAATGTCCAGAAGTTAAAAAAGAACGAAAAATCATGCGTCAAGCATAGATTATAAAACACTTTCCAACACATTCAGGATACTGTAACAAAACTTCGCCCTTTAATAAGGTGAAATATGATGTCTAAGTAAATTAGGTCAAAGTCAAACCGGGCAGGGAGCCCTGTCTTTCGGCTTAAGCTCAACTAGCCCCGACCAGCAGGCTTGTTTAGTATGCGGCAAGGCAGCGAAAGAGCGGAACCTTGAAGGACCACACAAGAAAGGGACCCCTCTCTGTAGAAAATTAACTGTCAAAGATTACAATATCAATCAAAAAGGCTATCCAATTATACTGGAAAACGCATAACATATTTGAAAACACAATTTTGGCAATTACCATCTATAGTCGTTAAAATATCCGAATTCTTTTGTAACAGCTCTGTATATGATCTATAGTTTTGTATATAAACTACATAGTATGTCAAAATTTAGCTGGATCGGGAAACGCATAACACAGTTGAAATTTCCCGTTTAGCAATTTCCGCCAATAAGCGGATGTACTCGAATTCTTTTGTGTAGCGCTGTTTATGATCTATAGAATTTACGCACGCCAAGTAATACGCAAAAAATTTAATTCCATTTAAAAATGTCCAGAAATTATTGCTGAAGTTATTTACTATAACCGAATTATTTTTGTGTGTCCCCTGTAAATGATTCGTGATTTTAGGATAAATGTTTGAGGGTGGGCATTAATGCGTCCGTCATTGTTAGTCATTGAGTATTACCCTGAGATAAAACCATCTATGTGCTCAATCTATAACAAAATAATGTACTGAAAACAATCAGAAAACCTTAACCGCAAAAACACACAATTCCACGGCACACACTGGAGTATTTGAGGCAAAATCCTTGCCAATACTTTTCATGTGTTTTAAAATTTAAACCATTGCTGTTGACTTACTATTAGTAAGTACACTTAATTATTGTTATATATCCAAATAATTCCAATATAATATCCAATTAATATCTTCCAAAATAATTTTACAAATCATTTACCGTTTAATAAGCTGAAAGATAACATCTAAGTAAACAATTTGGAAAATGCATAACATATTTAAAAACGTAATTTCAGGAATTTCCAACATATACAATATTCGGAAAACTATCCGAATACTTTTATTCAGCCCTATATAGGATCTACAGATTTGTATATATACTACATAGGATGCTAAATTTAGTTTAGTAAGGAAACGCGTAGCACAGTTTAAAATTCTCCTTCTGGAGTTTCTGTCAATAAACGGAAATGTGTTCGCAAACTTTTGTGCTTCCCTGTATATGATCTACAGAATTTATACACACCACGTAATATACAAAAAGTGAGTTAAATTTAAAATAGCGTTCAGTAACTTAAAACGCACTTCCAGGAATTATTGTTAACAGATAGTAGAGAATTCTTTTGTGTGTCCCTGTAAATGAACGATGACTTCTATACACACAATATTCTGTAGTAAGCCTCTTGTAATGCACCTTAGTGATATATATAAATTTCAATGCGTTTAAAATAGTGAAACATTATTTAAATAAACCGCAAACGATTTTTCTCCATAGACGTAATGTAACGGAATTCTTTTGACTGTCCCTGTAAAGTAACTATAAATGCTATGCACACCCTATTCCCTATTAAGATTCTTGTGATGCACCTTAGTGATATATATCAATTACAATGCATTTGAAATTGTGTAACATCATTAAATTAAACCGCAAATGATTTTTCCCCATAGACCGTAATGTAACGGAATTCTTTTGAGTGTCCCTGTAAAAAACTATAAGTGCTACACACTTCAATTTCAATAGGGAACATGCTATAGATAACGACAATAACATATAAAAATTGCAGGGCAATCGAAGCATATTTACGGGAGTTAGAGCACGGACAGACGGCAGACGGCCAGTCGGCAGACGGCCATACGGCAGACAACCCGAAATATATAATACAATGTTTACTTATTGTTTACTGTTTATAAGAGGAAAGTAATTGTAGAGAGGTTTGTTTTATTTACAAGTAATGTTTAGTTAAATTTGGTTAATTTTACTATACATAAAAATTTAATTATTTATATAAACCAACGTATATAATATACAGGGTGATTATAATTAAAGTTGCTGTTTCAAAAGGTTGTAAAAAAAGAATCGCTGATCAGAATGGTCTGCTATTTCATCTGAGTATACGTGAAGCAATGGAAATTTGTTTTGCGAAGGAAAAAACAGTCAAAGGTTGACCGATAGATGGCGCTGTACTCGTCATAAGATGCTAATTAAAAGACGTGACATGCTGTTGTGGCACTCTTTGTTCAAAAGCTATCCACCACGACAAGGTGGTGCCACAGCGGATAGGAAAAAAATCGGTCTTTAATTGTCCTCAGGCTAAAAACGGTAGAAAAAGCAAAAACGAAATCGGTTTATAATTGCCCCTAGGCCAAAAACCGTAGGAAAAGCAAAAATGAAATCGGTTTTTTAATTGTCCCTTAGGCCAAAAACCGTAGAAAAAGCAAAAACGAAATCCTTTTTCAATTGTCCCTTAGGCCAAAAACCGTACAAAAACCAAAAACTGATGAAACCATCAAGAAAAGGAAGTCGACTACGACTTGCTTAAGAAGTATTCAATATGCTGTTCACCTTTTTTCTCCTTTGAGCTGAAAGCGCAAAACAGCATGTTCCACAACGGATCGGTGTGTTTCAGGGGTGATATTGTGAATGTGTTGCGTAATGCGTGTTTTCAATTCAACCTAAGTTCGCAATTGGACCCCCGTACAGAACATATTTTAGGTAACCCTACAGCCAGAAGTCGCAAGATCAGAAGAAGTCAGGTCAGGTGATCGTGGCGGCCCGGCTGTTTGGAAATGGTGACTGATAATTCTGTCATTTCCAAAATGTAGATTCAACAGCCGCTTCACTGGTGTTGCAGTGTGCGGAGGAGCGCCATCTTGCATAAAAATTGTGCTATGCACACATCCGCGCTGTTGCAGTGCTGAAATGAGCTGGCTGCGCAAAACAGATTCATAACGTGTCCCATTGACTGTACAGGTGACAGGACCCGAGGGACGAATCTCCTCGAAAAAGAAAGGGCCAACGATAAATGATGCCGTAAATCTGCACCACACAGTGACTTTTTCAGAACGAAGAGGCAATGGTTGCATTTGGAACGGATTCTTATTTGCCCATATTTTGCAATTTTGAGTGTTGACAGAACTTGGAGATGGAAATGGGCTAGTCTGTCCACAAAATGTTTCATGTGCATTGTCCACTTCCATTCGAACAAGAAATTGCAGGGCGAAAGCTTCTCGTTTTGACAGGTCAGCAGAAAGCAACTCCTGAACATGGGTAATTTTGTATGGATAGCATTACAGATGTTTCGTAAAATTTTACGAGCCGTGCTGAGAGGCATGCCTAAAGTTCGGGAAATTCCCCATGCACTGCACGTTCCTAAAGCACTGCTTGATGCTTCCTGCAATGCTTGTAACCACATCCTCCACTGATGTCGAAGCAATTGCTTTCCTCCCTCTGTCACATTTCCCGTCAAATGAACTCGTCTCTTCGAATTATCAATCATCTTCTTCAGACCGAATGCAGTCATCAGGCCAGAGCCGCTTCTTAAATTTAATGTCCGGAATTTCTTCAATGCCGCACAGTTGTAAAAAAGCTTCACAAGCAGAGCCCGATCCTTCAATGATAGAGTCATGACTACCTTCTCAGACGCATAATAACAGGAATTGCATGTTCCCCGCCTTTTATCTTAAGTGTAATGTGTTGTGCGCATGTCAAGTCTTTTAATTAGCATCTTATGACGAGTACAGCGCATCTATTGGTCCACTTTTGAACTTTTATTTTCTTTCGCAAAACAAATTTCCTTTGCTTCACGTATACTCAGATGAAATATCAGGTCATTCTGACCAGTTGGTTCTTTTTTACAGCCTTTTGAAAGTGCAACTTTACTTATAATCACCCTGTATATGTTACTTGCATTTAGTATTTAGAAAAGTTGAGTCTCTATTGTATAGAGATGCTGCCTTTTCAATGTCTTTAATAGATTACCAGTTTTCCCAAAAAATATTCATATCTAAAAAAGGCAACAATATGCGAAATATTTTTTTTTAAATTGCCTTCAAAACTATAATACGATTATAATTCAAAAATGGTTCGACAAACCCGACACAGCTTTAAAAAGCTTTGAATATATTAGATAAATATATTTCAATAAATTAGATCTGAAAAGGCTTAAAAATATAAAAAATTCAATTTTAATTATTATTTATTATATGACAAATAAAACTATTTAAATGCACATTACATTTAAACACAATAACAGATCTGAAACATAACAAAAAAGCACGTCTTCACTTCAACAGAGACTTGGATCCGCCGGCTAGGACACATGCTCCCGAAATAGACATAGATCGACACACCAGTTAGTCAGCTATTATAAAATATGCTTTTTATAATCGTTGAGCAATTTTTAATATTTGCCTTTTTGTCCAGGATTCGGCATCAAATAATCCACTGTGCAGTGCTAAAGTCTATGTAGAAGCATTGCCTGATGTGGCTAATTTCGAGATTATGACCCTGGGATACCGGTCAATTGATCAACCTGACGCGGAGCCTCCAGGATTTATTTTCATCTGCACGCTTTACTTATTTTATCGACCTCGAAGGATGGAAGAAAGAATGAATCTTGCCCAAAAAAGAAGCGTAAACCTTTCTGCGGAGGCGAACCTCCGATTTGTAACTCACAGCGCAGTTTACTAACCCCTGAGCTACTAGGGGGGGGGGGGTCTTAATCCCGATTCAGGATTGGTTATTTGCAATGTTCAGAAGCCACTTTAATCCTTAACTACTGTAAGCGATCTCACAGACCGCCAGTTAATTATATAGATATTATTGAAATTTTGTTTCGTTTGGAGCCCTAGTACTATCGCTAGAGCCTTCTGAATAGGTGAATTTTAATTATAATATTTCTGTACATAAAGTTTAATAGATAAGTAGTATCCTATGAATTAATCGATCTTTTTATTCGTCCTTTGATCAAGATGTCTCAGAGACCGCTCACAGTAAGCTATGCAACAGTTTTGCACGTCAGTTAAGGGTTAAGGAAGAGGTCTAGGTCTGTTTAGAACATATAATGAACATTGTGTCCCCAATTAACTAAAATGGAAGAAAGGTATGACTATAGGATATTAAGACAGTTCTCACGTCCAAACTCTCAATTTTCTGACCTCTTCACAAAATTATTTTTAACCATAAATATATAAAACATGCAGATATTGTTATTGGAATTCTGAGGAATAGAACACTTTTTTTTTTACTAAGACTAGTTGAGTACCCCACTAATCCAGTACTAGACATAACAGGACTTTTAACCGGTTCCGGGCTGGTGCAATAGACCGAGAAGGGCAGGAGCAGGTCCAGTCCCCAAGCTAGGACCGACGCATCATCGCCCCCAAGTGGCGTGTGTCAGCCCACAAGAGAGTACCAGTTTCCACCTTGGAGACTAGTATGGAGCCAGTACCCGAGAAATACTCAACTACCAGCTCGGAAAGCCTACGGAGGCGACCACTAGCTCCTGAACGGCGGACAAAACAAAATATAAAATATATTTAGAAAAAATAAATAAAAAGATAGCATTAAAAGAATAGGAAAGTTAGTCCCCTGCATATTGTGTACCTGCTTCCCTCTATTTTGGGCGTGACTGAGTAGCTAAAGATAAAGCTCTGCACGATGCTGCCACAGAGACGGAATCCCAGACACGTGTGATCTCGATGGCGTATTCGTGAGATCGGACGTGGAGAAGGAGATCCATCGACACTTCTCCCCGTCTTGAACCCCGTTTAAGCATTCTCCGAAAATGGTTGTTTCCGCTACGGCGTCCTCGGCTGAACTCTCGGTCATCCTCCTGAACAGAAGCCAGGTTGATTTGGGACCACTCAGAGGGACTCGTGGCCATTTTTTTTCACTAAAAGTAAAATATCATAAAGCAAATGTTGTTAAACATTTTCGGGTTATGAATGACGAAATGAGAATCATCGTAATCGGGTAGAAATCGGTTGTAACTCAAGATATAATAAATTTTATAGAAAAAGAGAGAGCGCTATTCGATTCTCAAATATTTAAAGGTTAGTAACTCCAATTTTCTTGGAAATAGGAATAAAATTAAATTTGTGAATGTATTGGAAAGATTGGCGTTGTTAACTGGCAGGGATGGGGGTGAACTGTTCAGTTGCCAAGTGCAAAATATACACTGAATTTCATGCCAATCATCAGGCATGGGAGATGTGTATGACTGTATCATATTAAAGATCCACCAGATAATTTTAGCTTGCTAAACAATAATTTTTTACTCACGTTTCGAAATCTCGACCGTTGCAAAGATTTGACTTATACTATCGTAACATAATGCTATTCTAAACAATCATAACCGTTCATGAATGGGGGATGACCCTTTTTTCTCTGCCAGATACGAACTATAAATGGGCGTGTCCGAGCGAGGCAGTCCACTCGACCAAGCACGTGGGAAAGCATGCCATATCATAAATCACACCCCAAACAATGTCGACGCCCGCGCCTTTTGTTTTACAGGGAAAACAATGAGCTGCGAAATATGAGACTAACGGGGGAAAAATAAAACAATATAAATAATTCTCACGATCTCACTATTAACAATACAATTCTTTCTCTGGAAGAGGTGATTGTTCGAAATCGAGAAGATCAGTAGGTAAACGGGATCATGCATGTTTTTCATAGAAAAAAAAATGTGCCAAGGTCACTAGGTGGTATCATGTATATTTATTTCCCCTGTGTATTTAAGTGTTTGTCTAATAAGAGACCTCCAAAATTGGAAATATAATGTGAATGGAAATGAACAATAACAGCATAAACTTTTCATAGGCATGCCCTTGTTTATATTTTTAATTTCTAACGCTGTAATGTCTCGGTTACACTCTAGTACCATGGTTGTACAGGCCCGGCTCGACTGAAGTCCATTTTTTCTCTGACTTTTTTTTTAATCATAAATAATGATTGATCAATAATGTGAATAATGATTGATAAATTATGTGAATGAAAATGAATGACTCGAGCAAAGTCCTTTTTTTCAAATCACGAATAATGATTGACCAATAATGTGAATAATGATTGCACAATTATGTGAATGGAAATGAATTACTCGACTAAACTTCGTGTTTTCTCTGACTTTTTTTTAATCACAAATAATGATTGACCAATAATGTGAATAATGATTGATCAATTATGTGAATGAAAATGAATGATTTGATCGGAGTCCATTTTTTCAAATCACGAATAATGATTGACCAATAATGTGAATAATGATTCACCAATTATGCAAAAAGAAATTAATTACTCGACTGAAGTCCATTTTTCTCTCTGATTTTTTTTTTAATCACAAAGAATGATTGATCAATAATGTGAATAATGATTGATCAATTATGTGAATGAAAATTAATGACTCCACCGGAGTCCATTTTTTCAAATCACGAATAATGATTAACCAATAATGTTAATAATGATTGAACAAGTATGCAAATGGAAATGAATTACTCGACTGAAGTCCATTTTTTCTCTGACTTTTCTAAATCACGAATAATGATTGACCAATAGATGGTAGACAGACGACAGACAGACAAACCGAATTCAGGAACAGTTTTCAACTATGTTGGAAAGTGTTAAAAATGGTCATTTTTAGGGTTTCGTTCATCTCACGAAACCCTATTGCTCCCGCTGCGTTGTCTGTCTGTCACAGAGCCATTCTCGAAAACTGTGTAACTTACAGAGTTGAAACTTTGTGTATAAATCAGAATATCAGCTGCGAAGAGCTGAAAATATTAAAATTTGAAAAATTCGTGTTATTTTAATAAATAGAGATAAAAAAACCAAAATTCTAACAGCCTTTTCGTATTAAATTTGAACATTTTCCCTTATAGCAGATGCCAAAAATTAAAAATCCATGATGAAATTCTATCTACAATAATTAATTTTCTATCAGACGATTTCCACGTGAAAAATAAAAATGAAATAAAAAGTTTCACCAATTGAAAAAAAGAATTAATATGAAATAAAAAAGATTGACGTCATAGTGGTAATAAAACAGAAAGATTTCTCAATAATACAAGGAGTATGAGTATGTGTGCATGTACACAAAGCAGATTAATTACACGTCATTAGAGAATTAAAAAGAAAATCTGACGTCATATCGCAAGTTTAACGGATTTTTCAATTGTTTCAGTATAATACAAAGCGAGTATGAATATGAGTAATAGAGAATAGTAAATATATGAGTTTGAGGAACGTATTCAATCATGATAAAAACCCGATTATGGAAATATTCGCATATTTTAACATTTTGAAGGTGTACAACATGTTTAATTTTGAAATTAATTTTTTTTTAAATATCGCACTTAGTCCACATGACAGATGTTATTATGACAGAATATAATAGGGGGCTTCACCCGCTATCGGGCCGGTTCAGATATTCGAAAAACCGAGAAAAATAGACAGTTTTTTTTTTTTTTTTTAGAAATGAAATTTATTTGGATTTTTTTAAAGAAAGGATAAAGTGTTTTGAAAGGAATATTAAACGAAACCCTTTGTGCGAACTTGGATCACACTTACCCACTTGTTTTTTCACTTTTCTACATTTTAAAAGTCCTAAGTACCTTTTAATCGCTCTTGCTTTATCCATAAGTAATAGCATGTTGCGTAGAACGTTCTATGTTATACGATAGAAACTTCTATTACCATCTACGTTGGTTTATTCTTTTCAGCATTTTTTTTTTTTTAATAGAGGGAAAACACGACCGATTAACTCTTGTTCCTTCGGTTCCTTTACAAGTATGCCAAGGATGGCCTTTCTATCCCCCTGTCTTGTTTTATAACATTTGCTTCCTGTTGCATCCCTTGTAGTTTTCCTTTCGTAAATGTCCTTTTTTACTTATTGGAGAGCTGCATTTATGAGCTCATAAAAAACTATCTGAAGCTTGGAACAGGTTATTTGGAAACTCCCCTTATTGTTCAGATAAAAAGAATGTCATCATTGTTTTTAGTAAGACAGAGTTCAGATTTCACTTTCAGACACCACAACAAATATTTCCACACGTTTCCATACATTTTATGCATATTTTGTAATATTAGTACCTGGAAACGGCCTGAAACTAGAGTTGCAAAGGGTGGAAAAAACCAGGTTTATTCCCGGGAATAAACCGTCTTTTGGGGGAGGGAAATTTTTAAAAATCCCGGAAGTTTTCAGAAAGTTTTAGGCATGAAATTTTTAATTTATTATTTTTGATTATTTTTAACAATTTTAATTTTTGTCAATGTTTTTTTTTTTTTTTTTTTTTTTTTACAAATGTAAAAAAAAAATAATAATAACATAAATCTGGTAAAATAATACAATTTACATGAAAATTAACGAAATATATGTTTAAGTTTCAAACATATTAAGTAAGAGGAATTAAAATATCATAAGTAATTTGATATTTTAATCGTCGGTAAGTAGAACGTGAGAGAGGAACACAGATTCATCTTGCCTCACAGACGAAATGTAAAAAAAATATTCCTGTTCTCCTAATGAGCCAATGTAAGCGTAAAAGAAAATGGACAAAACTTCAATAAATCAATGTAAAATATAATGCAATGCACTACAAAAATAATAATTAGAGTATGCCTGAATATTATATAACGACAGCTAACAGAAATTAAACAATTTTAATTTTAAAGAAACATTCAAATCCACACCAATTCAGAACCGCCATTGTTGTAAAGCTAATGAGTTAAAATAATTTATAAAAATCTAAAGCACAAAATCATAAGTTTTGTGAATTCATAATGAAAAATCTATCTTAAACTTTTCAAAACATTGCCTGAAATATCATTAAAAAAAATCAAATTGAAAAATGACTGATTTTATTTACCTTTAAAACTCCTTCAAAATGCCCAATATTCCCCACAATTCTGGGTTTATTCCCCAAAACTCCTGGGTTTATTCCTGTCCCTCAAAATCTGCGCGTTTTTTGCAACTCTACCTGAAACTAAACAAAGCATAGCTGTATTAGGGGAAAATCATATTTTGCTTTGCATTTAGTCTCAATTTATCGTAAAAGATTTTTCTTTGTATTTCTTTTTTGTTTTTTAACACTTTCGACATTACTTGAAAAGAGTTTATGAATTCGGTGTGTCTACCCGTCTGTCCGTGTTCTAACTCTCGCAAATATGTTCGGATTGACATGTAATGGATACTACAAATACATACATAATATTTACGCGCATTATCTTTGCATCACAAAAACAAGAAACATGTCAGTCACATTCAAGTCACCACCCCCTAAATACCTGCGCGCTGATACAAAAATGGCGGCTGTCGTAGGCGGATTTTTTTAGCATTTGTACGATCTTCTGAATTTAGACACCAGTATTTTTCAAAAGTTGTATTTGACTTATTTGATTTCAGAAAAAAAAAGACTGAGAAAACTTTCGGAAATTATTGGTTTCACAATTTCAAAAAACAGTACAAACGCTTAAAAAAAAAAAAAAAAAGTCCACTTATGACGGCCATTTTTGTATCAGCGCGTAGGCCTAAAATTCAGGGGACAGTGCTCAAGTTCACAGAATTCTAACAAAATCGTTCGTCAACAGCGCAAAAAACTTCGTCTGTGCGAGGCACAAAACAAAACGATTGCAATTAAATGGAAGATCGCGGAAGCAGCGATAAATGCATCATCTAGATTCTCTCATATCTGGCGCATTCATAAAATAATTTTCATTCAGAAATACACAAAATTTGCAGCCCTTCTTATTTAAAACTCGATAAATTGAATGGCGTTTCCCATTTTCCTATGATGGTTCTTTCTAAAATGTTGTCAAAGTTGGCATTTTGAATCAATTTTTGAACACAACAGTCACTAAAAGGTCGTACACAATTGAATGGAATTCAATATTGTGCTATATTTACGGTAGCTCACCTACTTGTCTAGCGGTAAGGGCGCTGGCTACCAGACAAAAGGTGAAGAGTTCGTATGCCGACTCAGGCATGGATGATTGTAATTGCTCAGATTCCACTTTAAACGGAAGTCCCGGTATGTTCAACCCTCATGTGTAAAAAAATGACCGTAATTCCCACAATCAACCAACTAACCAACTATATTTACGGGAAAAGGAAAAACTTAGGCAGTAATGCCTGCAAATCTCCTTTTACTTACCCATCATACGTAGTATAAGGGTAATGGTCTTGTAATAGTTTTGAAAATCGAAAAAAAAAAATTTGACGGATTTACACGTTTCAGACACTGGAGATTCCGAAAAACATATTTTTAGAAAGAAAAAAAATTGTCGTGTGTGTGTGTGTAAACGCTCTATCTCCCGAACAAATTGAGATAGAGACTTGAAATTTGATATGTACTTAGTATGTAATAATGGGAAGAACCTTATTGAATTTCAGTAACCTCGATTATCCCGAACTATTTTTTTTCGGACTCTCGAAATATTTGTTCTGATAAAAGGTTTATAAAAAAATTTCGAAATTGTTTATTTTAAGGCGTGATTATAAAAGACAATCAAAAAACATAAATTTTGCATATAGAATGAAGTCGATCAATTAATGAGTGGCTGAGATATTTGTAATCCTATTCTCAACACTCTTCGATTTTTCATGACCCTGTATTTCATGAAATTTCAATTCAAAAATATATTTTAATTGGACATGAGACGCTTAATCCGACGCAATAAACCGTTAGTTAATAGGATTAACATTTTTGGAGTTATAAGTATGCTTCTATTACGCAATTCAGTAATAGAGCATTTAAAGTTTAGGACGTCATCAAGCAAAGATTTCATTCGAATTGCAATGCATTTTATAAATAGTTTACACATGTTTTATTTTCATGTTTAATATTATGCATATCCATGATGGGTAAGTATTACGGTGGCAGAAAGACAGAAGGGCGGCAATTTTTTTTTTTCTAAAAATATGTTTTTCGGAATCTTTAGTGTCTGAAACGTGTAAATCCGTCAAAAAAAATTTTTCGATTTTCAAAACGATTACAAAACTTACCCTATACTATGTATGATGGGTAAGTAAAATGACTTCATGGAATGTGTCAGAAAGATTTGCGCTGTTGAGCGGTGAAAAAAAATAAAAATAATTGTGAACAACCTTAACTCATGTTCACTCAGACCTTTCTGGTATAGGAGAAGCAGACATCAATTGCTTTTGATCACGTCTACTTCAGAGTGTCTTATTAAATAAGCCTATCATTCGGATGATTGATCGGACGTCCCTTTTGGCATAACAGGCAATAAATTATGCTGTTATGTGAAGAAGTTATAGCTTAACTAGCCATTTTCAACGCCATATTACTCCAATAATGTCACCTAGAATCGCAGGTGGTATTGTAATAGGTTTATAATGCAATGGATATAACGTTTTGACTAGTGATGGGCATAACGATTATTTTGATTATTCGAATGAATCATTCGGGCATGTGCAGAAGCATATCTGTCAAACTTCAAATTTTTTTTATTCAATTACTACCAGAAATTTTGAAAAAAAAAAAAAAAAAGAAATTTCTGCAGAAACTTCTTTTTTTCTGCACATGCCCGAATGATTCATTCGAATAATCAAAATAATCGTTATGCCCTGCCCATCACTAGTTTTGACCCACGAGAGTAGAGCGATGCATCTTCCTTTGAGAGATTCACCCAGTCTTCCTAATTACATAGGCGGATATCCTTCGTTTGTTTCAATTATGCAGATCGCTTCTTCTAGAGAAATGACAAAAATGGGTTATTGATTGTTCTCTAGGGAGTCATTTTTTTCCCATTTGTCAGAATATTTGCATTTGACATCATACGGTATAACTTCCATTATTTTCTCTTCCTTTTTTTATCAACTGTGCTAAAATGAGGTTATTCGATCCGGTAGTTCTAAAAGGATACTAAAAAAGTACATTTAGAATATTAATTTGATTCAAATAAAAACTGTTTTGATTTTATTTTTCATATTTAAGCAACAGATTTCCATATTGCTTTCAATCACCGGTAAAACGTCGTGTCATGAGTATAGGAGTACTCCGATCAGGAAACAAAAAATCCCTGACGACTCGGCCTACTGTCACAGGTAGATTTCGAAGACGCAGACCGTGGGGCGCCTGTTTGTTGGGAATTGCGGAAGAAATGACATTTTTGCCATGATGCGGCAGTTGGAAATTCTCACTTCGAAAAACCTCACTTGTTTCCAGGCGGAGCCGAAAGGGATTTTTTTTTTTTTTTTTTTTTGCTATAAGAGTTGGTCCTATAAAAAACTTGTCAATATAAAAGTTTTAGATAATATTAAGAGGATTTATAATAAATTTAAGCGGATTTGATATCTTGTGAATGGACGAAGTTATGAATTTTTTTCTTCTAAAAAAACCCTCCCCCCCCCCCCTTTGGGTCATATTTAATGATATCAAAAATCTATCATACATAAATTTTCGGCCCTTTTCCTAGAAGTAATAATAACTTTAAACGGATTCGATACGTATCATAATTAAGAAATTATGGGATTTCTTCTGTTTTCACAAACCCCCCCCCCCCCCCCCTTGCTTCGATTTTGCCCATTAACGAACTTGACCGAGATTTTATGCCCCTTGATTTTATGTATCAGTTTAAAAGAGATTTGTGCAGAGTTATTGCAGTTATCGTGTCCATAAAAAAGTGACATAGATAGATAGATAAACTTTTGAACTGGGGGTAGTTTTGGGTTTTGGGATTCATGATCGGCGTAGATCAGCAAAAATTTTTCAAAAATTCCAACTTAGGGGAGAATGTAATTGATAGTATTTCTTACGAAATCTACCTAAAATCAATTGTTGTAGCGATTGACGTATGTTGTGTTTTAGGTTTACGAAAGATGTCTTGTTAGACCCTATAGTTTTCATTAGTTGAAAAAAGAGCTGTTATATCTCCGATCATGGAAAAACTATATAACTTATAACTTAACTTCTATTGAAAGGTCTTCAAATATACTTGCACTATTAGTTAGATAATTTTAAGCATTAAATATATCACAAAGGAGTACGTGATAGGCTCAAACATACAAGGTGGCCATAATTAATAGCGTGTTCGGTGAACGCAATCTAAATGCGAGAATGGAGTCAAATTCTGTAGGATGCTTAAACACACAGGCGGATTACCCAGTAGGCTGAAGCCTAGGAGCCCGAAGAAAAAGGCCCCGGTGCTAAGATTTTCTTCATATCGGGCTAATATTTTATGCAAAAGACAAATGAAGTGCAATATTCTTTGTTTCACTCATTTATTGAATATTTTAGGTTATTAACATATAGATGGCATTATATAGATGGCAAATGCTATTCCCCTTTTAATATCTTCTATATTCATACGAAGAAAGTACTGGATTCATGAAATTTTTCGGCTTCCAGTTTGTACCCAATTATGACACTTTGAAATTTAGGAAATTTGAACAGTTACCTGCATTAAAAATGCTTCTTTCAGATTTTAGTGGCAGAAAACAGTGATATTTCATAAAATTCGAAGTATAATAATTTAGTAAGTTTTGGTCGTAAAAGAATAGGATTGTTTTATGTTCTTCGTAAACGAAGGACATTTTTCTAAATATAACTTACAGGACCCAGGGTCCGTATAAAAATTAATTTTCGTATTTTAGTATGTATACAGCCCCTTGTAAACAAATGCCATGTCTAAAATCTGTACTTTTTGTAATTGGAAATATGTTTCTATCATCAGTGGTTTAAGAGATAAATGAGCAAACATGTATTTTGAATCACCCTGTATATATTGCTTTGTTGGATGGGAGTGGCAAAAAAAAGATCAAGCCTCGGGCCCCGGGAGCTAGTTCATCCGCCTCTGCTTAAACAAGAGACCATAGAGACCTATGGTCCCTTGTTTAAGTTAAACAAGGGACCATAGAGATAGGGGTGGAGAGAGCTTTGGTAAACCTAAAATGGATTTAACATAACAGTCACGTAATATATATTCTGTTCTTTTCTTGTATTATTTTCATTGATGAATCGCAATTACGAAATTTGACATCTGATTTTATCGCCAAAGGCTTAGCATATGTTTGCGAAAGGAAAATAAACAAATTACAGTATCGTTAAATTGAAGTGATTTTTTTTAATACTATTTTAAAACAGATTGTAAGTTGCTTTTCTATACTTCGTTTATATATTTTTCCACTAGTTTAACTCCATAGTTTCATTTGGTATATTTTTAATTTATATTGCTAATAAAGGGTGCTCTGAAATTTTTTTCACTTGAGCATGCCGTTTAGAAATTATGAAATGTAAATGATAAACACGTTTTTAATATTGCATAGTTCCTTTTTTCCCCCGTTTAATTCTACAAAAAGTTTTTTATTTTTTCTTTTATATGCGAAGGCTGCTCGTCAGTGAACTTCCAGACTTCCCTCGTTAATGTTAATCCTATGGGCGTAGGATGCATTCGTATATTTAAAATATCTCCTCGGGAAATTAATATTTTTAACTTCTGTTTTCTGTGTACTGTTCTTAAAGAAAGTCTCTTTTTTTCTTAGTAGTCAAAATATTTCCAAAATATGTGCTTAATTTATAATTTTATGCGTTAAAATCTTAGCAAAACTAAATAAGATTTTAACACTTCACATAAAATTCAGTATATTCTTCTTTTTTTTTTTTTTTTTTTTTTGGGGGGGGGGGGGGGGGGGGTAAATATTTCATTGTTGCAGTTTCATCGCCAATTGGCATGTCTTGGCGAGCATGGTTTGGCTCATAATGAAAACCGTCGGTGTTGTAACTCGTAATCAGTTGTAACCATGAAGAATATTTGGTGATTGATCACCTGCTCCCGGCTAATGGAAATATGCCTTAAAATTATTGTATTAATTTATAATTAAATTCTAAAAATATTAAAATGTTGTATTGTCATCGGAAACACGTCATTATATACAATTTTTATAATTCTAACTTATCAGGAAGTGAGTTAAAAATCGACTACAAAATTTCATCTTTACAAGTTAAATAAAAGGGTGTAAAGAAATTAGATTTTGTAGCCTTATTAGAAAATTGAAAATGACGAGAGGGTATGGAAAGCATATCCCCAATGACATGTCTGATTATTTATCGCGTCAGAAACAAGTTTGATGCAAGTGAACGAAATGAAAGAAATCAATGATAACAGAAGCATTTATGAACATTGATTCAGACCGTAACTTATGTCAAACTTGCGAGTTTAAAAATTTTTAGATTGAATGGATGCATGTTGTATAGTATGTTGATAGAGAATATTTTCAAAAGTTAGATAATTAAACAAGATTAAAAATTTTGAGTTTAATGCTGTACTACTTAAAGACAATGTCTAAAATTTACTTTTATCCTATCAACACGTGCTGTAGAGCTACTAACCTACTCTACACTTTTGGGTATTTTCCGTATATATGTTTTGTTTTAGTTACAGTTTTTGTAGCACAGAAATTTGTCGTGGACGCATTCGTAAAAGTAAATTATACAATAGCAAAGTTATATAAAAGCGAAGTAGATATAGATAAAGTGTGTTTTCAAAATTGAGACACTGATATGCGGTGCTGTTATAAACCTGAAAAAATTTTCAAAAGCCTGTACATTTTACCTATTTTTAAATATCCATTTTTAACAGCTCGAAGAATTAAATAAATTAACAGATTTTATTTAAATGAGGTTATGAAAACTATTCAAAGTAATTTCCATTAAAATTAATTTAATCTAAAATTCTTTCTTTACGGAAGATATGCATGCTTATGCAGATGAGAAATCGGTGACCTTTAATGAAAGAAGCAGATTATCATAACGGTGTGTGTCAGGTTTGGTGAAAGGAACAATGGCATAACTGCGAAAAAATCCTTTTATATTCACCCAAATAAAAAATAAAAAAAATTATAACCCAAAGCTTTTAAGACTGATGACAATAAGTTTATACTTTTTTACAATACCTAATTTTACATTACTCGACCGTGAACAAAACTGGTGATATTTTTGACAACTAAAGTTTTTTTGACAACCAATACCTTTTTTTGCAGTCATATATATCAAAACCTCCACTGGACCATGACAGATTTATTTCCCCTCACCAAAATAAACAAAGTTAACAAACTAATCCAATACCCTTTGCGAGAACAGTCAGTTAACTGCCCTTTTACAATAGAAATATGAAAATAAACTGCACACTATCTTCCGCTTTTGGTGAATCTGTAAAAAAATTTATATATATATATATACATATTTGTTTAGCTTTTTTTTTTTTTTTGTTTACCATCCCTTTTCATCTTGTGTGTAAAAGTGAAATGATTCGTGACCGAATTAAAATGACGAACGAGATTCCGGAAACGATTATGATGATACAGATCGTTCACAATCGATGATTCTGCCCGTTGCCAATTGCCAAAACCTTTGTCTCGGTGTATACATGAGCTGCATTTCTTATTTGGCCAGGAACGACGATAGGATTCTCGGGGGATCTAACCGGAATCAACCGAGTGCGAAGTTCTGTATCTGGAATCAAGAACATCTGTCAGTCAATTGTTTGTGTACATAATTCATATGTCAAATGTCAGCAAAAATATCATTTGTCATTTCTGTAATATTTTTTATGTCATCTTTTCTGTGGTGTGGAAAATTATGCTCGAATGGTATGGGTAACGGTTTTGTATAGTTTATCTTTGGAAGATAGTAAAAAAAAAAGGAAAAAAGAAAAACAAAAAAAACTGTTTGCAAAATGTTTTGAGCCGTACACAGAGGAGCTACTTCACTCACGCGAAAACACCCGCTCGCAAATGTTAATCCTATGGAAGAGTTCTTATAAAATATATCGTTTGTGTTTAATATTTTTAAATATTTTTTTCCCTTTGTGCATTGGATAGCTGGAGTCGATCTCTATAAAGGCCTTTTTTTTCCACTATTTCGATTATGTTTGCAGGTGTTTTTTTTTTCTTTGTTTTCTTCGTTTATCCAACGAAAAAAAAATCATTTAAAAATATTGAAATGCAAACGATTTATTTTAAAAGAACTCTCCCATAAGATTAACATTACCGAACGAGTGAAGTAGCCCTTTAAATTAATACACAACAATGAAATTATTTTTCTTAAAAAACTGATGAAAATAGTATTATTACTATTATTTATAAGCAGGTTGAGTTTCACAGAAACGCTATTTGTCGCCTGGTGGGAATATTTTTGTCTGTTTTTTTACCAATAACCAACGCATCTGTAATGATAACTGAGGTCACTGATGAAGTACCTCCTGTCTTGATATCTTTGGGTGGGGCTAGTAGAGCTTAAGATCTCAGGTAGGCCTCCCCACCTAGCTGAACCTGTCTTGATATTTTCTTTTCCGAACATTTGAAATATCACAAATTTTGTATTATAGTAATGCCTATGAAAACGGAACCTGTATGTAACGAAATGTAGATTAAACGGAAAAAATTCATGGACTCTGCACAAAGAATACCATGCAATTATACCCGTTAAGACGAAAATATGTCTAAAACAGATTTTTTCCCAGTCCTTTTCTGTTTCGTTTTAGCAAGTTTAGCAGTATAAAAAAAAATGTGTGTTACAACTAGGAAAAAGGCAGTAAAATCCTAATAATATTATAAATCTGATTGTGTGCAAATGTTAGGCTGAAGTCAGCGTCAAAATGAAGCATTTAATTAACCTGTATCTTTGCATATAAGTTGATTATAACCCTCAAATGAACATAGAATGGTTTTTGTTTATTTTATTTCAATATTTTTCTTAATAATTCAAAATTTCATTATTTTCATAGAGAATAAATGGACATTTTTTCGTATATTTTAAAATGGTTGGTTGGTTTGGTTGGTTTGGCCCAAAGGGCCCGGTTTTGCAGCTTTTTTTAAAATGGTTAAATTTATTTTATCGTTGCTAATACTTTATCGTTGCCAATATAAAATAAAACCCCTGAGTAATAATTTTTAATCAACAATATATTTTCAAGTGAAAAATTTCCACGTGAAAAATGAAAAGGAAATGAATTATTTAAGAATTAAACAGAATATGAAATGATGTCATATTAGAAACAAAACTTGCGTTTTCAAATATTTGATAATAATACAAAGTGCATAAATACGAGTAAGTATGGAAAGCAAGCGAATGTGATGTCATATATAGAAAAAAAACAGATTTGTTTTGATGTTGAAATAAAATGATCTTGGGTTATCAAATTATTTGTGATTAATTTCTCTTTTTTTTTCTTTTTCTTTTTGACATGAAAGGAATTATTGTTAGATGTGTTTTTTTTTTTATTATATTATTTCTCTTAATTTAATTTTAATTGTTACTAATTACCTTTCTTTAAATTTACTCACAATTAGCAGTAGCCTTCACCTGTATGAATATGTAAGTATACTTAATATCCTCTAATAGTAGATTGAGATTTCAATCTATTGTGTCCGTTTGTGATAATCAACCGAGAATCCACAAGTAACATTAAGATGACAGGTGCAGTCAAGAGTTTAATTTCTGAATAACCCACCTGAGATTTGAAGTGGCGAATGTACTTAGTGGTGGCTAAAGACAGCACCTTGTCACAATATGAACAGATCACAAAAGCACACTCTGTTTCATGGCAAGCATGAAACATCCAAAATTTTGCATAAGTGCTACTGAAGTCTTAAACATGAGTACAAAAGGAATTTTTTGCGTTGTGAAAATTAAAGTATAATATTAAGTTAAATTATCTCATTATCTGACAGTTTTGAGTAAATAAATGTAAATTGCAGAAGCCATGAAAGTATGTAGTAAACTAGCAATGTTCCTCACACTGAGTGTATCTTATAGTTTAAAATAATACTCTTCAAAGTTTGATCTTGACTCTCAAAATAGGCGGAACTACTCCTCCTTAACAGATGTGAACCATAAAAATTCATTAATTACATTAAGTCAATTTAGATACAATAAACAAACACTTAATTGAACAAAGTGAATAAGTTTATTTACAAGGAGAAAGTAATTTTAAAACACATCGGTTCTTTCAAGAACACCTACTGAATTTATAGGATAAAATACCAGAAATATCTATTGAGATCAATATCGTAGGATCACAATCATTAGAAATCCGAACCAAGACATAGTTACAAAAAGTTACAAAACTCATACCTGAACACAAAGATTATTGTGTTCTCACTTCCTAACCAGCATACCGAAATGGTGATAAAACAATAATTTTTAAATAAATTTCGAAAATCATAAGATATTTATATAACTAAACATTTTTACATTAAAACAGGATAGTCCCTTTGCTTCACATGATATAATAAAAACAGCACTCACCAGACAGCTTCCAGCAGTTGTACTTTACCGTTTTAATTCTCACAAACAGTTCATCCATACACTGGATAAGAGGGATTTTTTTTTCTTTTACAGTCTCTAGACCCGGCGTTGTCTCGCCAACTCACTATCACAACTTTCACTTTTCTGCCCGTGGACCACAGAAGCCTCCTGCCGCATCTCGATGATGAAGCCTCCGTTACAGGATAATCGCAAATCTCAGCAATATGATCTCCGCTAGATTACGAGCGAAGAGAACGCTTTCCTTTTCGCCGTCAGAGTCGCAGCCTCCCCGTGCACACGCCCCCTCTGCCCGATACCGCTAAGACCTTTCGAGCCTTGAGTCGCCAATCGATAGGCCTTACGATCTGCCGTAAGTTCAGCTCTCTAAGACCGGTGCTCACACGTCACTGTTCCGCTAACTCGTCTTCCATATTGCCGTGCCAGTCCCGTTTTCTTAAAATCAGCCGCTCTGCCTGTGCTGCCTACTTCATTATTCCCGTTCTCTGTCAAAAATCACCTTTTCATCTTCGTCTCAAACCTCCTAACTGACATACACACCAGCCCCGTTAAATCTCTTCCATCTGCCTAACCAATGAGCCTTCCGTGTCTTCCACCCTTTTTTGCATACACTTAACTGAGAGTGCCCTATTGGTCAAGGGTGCACACAGGGTCAAAGTTGTTGCTAGGGTCCACCTCGGAGAACCACGTGATAAAACAACCCTGTAGGTCCGCATTTCGTAGAAAAACCTGGTCAATTTATGTGACAGTCCGTGAAGCAATAATTGTGCATAGGATGCACTTTAAATACACACGAACAACAACAAGCCTTATTTTTATGAGTTTTAGAGAAACAGGCGATTGTTACTTGAAACTTTTTTGCAATAAAATCTCCCACTCCTGTTGTAAAAGAAAAATATCTACTGTGTGGTCCCTTAAGAGCCGCACTCTCTCCCGTGAGAACATCTTGTTTACAAGTAAAATTTTACGGGGAGGGGATGAAATCATCGACCACCACCTGTAACGTCTAAAACGAATACAATTTTGAGGGAAGGAAAAAATTGCTCCCTATACAAATTGTGGGCTAAACTTTACACAATGTTTTATTTATTTACTTATTTAAATTTTATCTATTTATTTATTACATTTTATTAATTTATTTATATAATTTTTACAAAACGGGGGGAGGGGGGTTAGAATGAAAACTGAAAATGTACATTTAAAACTATAAAACAGTTAAAACTCAACTGTCATAACATTATTTTAAATGTACGTAATATATGTATTTTAAATGTATGTGTTGTAAATAAAAGTTCTGTGTTTTAAATGAAATGAATGAAAGATTTATATTTTTAATGAATTCAATGCGAATGATGGGATAGGTTGGCGATTTATCGTCTGCACACGGCTAACATAAAGATACCATATTTTTAATTTAAATTTTAAAAAGTAAAAAAAATAATAATAAATATATATATATATATATATATATATATATATATATATATATTGGATGGCAAATGTCAATGATATGCATACACATTTGTAAATCGTCGTTTCGAACCGGAATTTAATTTTACATTTCTTTTAGTTTTAAAATAGGAAAAACTTTGTTGTCGTTTTTAAATATAGCTTTTTTTAATGTTGTTTCATAATAGATTTTTGTAAAGTCTTGTAGGATAAGAAAAATTGCATAGATTTTAAAGCAATGTTTAAGTAAAATTACAATATTTTTTAAACTTAAAAAACAACAATGTTATCGAAAAGAAAATCGATTTTACCAACAAATTCGCATAATGCAAAAGCAAAGAAGAAATCAAAAAGTAATGAATCTTTTCTTCCAGCCGAATTGTGTAAACTTGAACAAGCCGATCGTGCCAATTCATAACATTATAAACGTGAAAGCGCGTTCTATATAGTAGAATTTTTTTTACATATAGGTAGAAAATTTCCGAGAACAACAAGGTTAGGGGTCTGTAATTAAGTCCATAGTCAATTTGCTTTTTTTTTTTTTTTTAATCAAGTGAAATTTGGCGCAAAATTAAATACATTGTTGTAACCAGATTTGTTTTTTGCGTGGTAAACACTTAATGGTATTTTAGATGATCATTTCCCCGCTCACATTTGATGCCAACTATGACTGTAAAACATATTAAAAACTATTAGCCGATAATTTTCTAATTTTCTTATTGCTTCATGATGGTTCATACTTTAAACCTGAATCGGTCATGCCATTGTCGTTCAATTTTTATTCCTAATCCTAACCCTAATCGTATCCTATACTAATCCTGATAATAACTTTAAAAAATATTCTTTGACACGAATATGTAAATTAAATCAATATCCATAAATGGAATGAATGGAAAATAGAATAAATAGAAATGGCAAAATAAAATAACAAGAAAGTACATTTATTCGACACCTAACCCTAGAGAAAGCGCGCGTAAAAAATTTCAAGCGCATGAAATAAATTAAAATAATCCTATATATACTAACAAAAATATGTAAATTTAGATAATCAGATTTGTGTCGTCGGTATTTATTTGCTAATAGTGTTCTTGACGCATTAAAGAAAATATCGAGGTTAAATTGGACAGAATTTAAAGTACTTTCTAGCAACCTTTATTTACATTTTAGAATCGCATCAGATTGTTATATCTTTGTGAAATATCTATCAATGTATAAAATCCACAAGCAGTTTGTTCACTATTTACACCACTTAGCGTGAAACACTTAATTTAATATATACATAAACAAGATAATGTAGTAAGAAATATATAACATATGTCTATGCAAATAAACAATATAATAATGCCCATTTAGCAATGCAAACATATACAAATTGTACACCAAATACCACCTAAAATGCACTGTTGTATAGAAGAATTCTGCCAGTGTTGTTTTTCGTTTTACGAAAAGGAATTCCTCGATTTTCACGATTTTACTGGGTCCTCCTTTTTTCATTAGTTGCAGGTTCATTTTCGCGATTGTATATATTATTTGGCATGAAATTTCACATTTTATAACTGGGTTATGTCAAGGCCCCTATAGCAAACAAATACCGTATGGTCTCCTATAAAATGTGATAAAGCTTTGGTTAATTATATATGTTGTTAATTATCAAGTGAAATGTTTTGCTAAATTAATGCATTTATTCTTTTTTTAATGTTACGTGAACGAAGTCACGCGTAACAGCTAGTAATATTATAAATCTGATTGTGTGCAAATGTTAGGCTGAAGCCAGCGTCAAAATGGAGCATTTACTAATCCTATATCTTTGCATATAGGTTGATTATAGCCCTCGAATTAACATAGGCTGGTTTTTGTTTATTTTATTCAAATATTTTTCTTAATAATTCAAAATTTCGTTATTTTCATAGAGAATAAATGGACATTTTTTCGTATAATATTTTAAAATGGTTAAATTTACTTTAATTTTAACTTGTTAAATTACTTGTTAATACTTTATCGTTGCCAAAACTAATTCAAAACCCAGAATAATAATTTTTACTCAACAATTTAGTTTCAATTGAAAAATTTTCACGTGAAAAATGAAAATGGAATAAAAAAATTAAAGAATTAAGAAGAAAATGAAATAATATTATTAGAAGTAAAACGTACTTTTTTTAGTTTTTGATAAGAATACAAGGTTTCAATATGCGTAACCATAGGAAACTGGCGAATATGACGTCAAACATCGAAAATAAAGCGGATATGCTTTGATTGGGGAAATAAAATGATCTTGGGGTTTTCTTCACTTTTTTTCTTTTTTCTTTCTTTTGTATTGTAAAAATACTTGGCGTTTTACCGTCTGCACACAGCTAATATAACTATACCGTATTTTTTATTTAAATTTTAAGAAAGTAAAAAGAAGTTTCAAAAGAAAATGGTTAGCAAATGTCAATAATATGCTCCGCAAAATTTTCCATGTCGAAACTGATGTCATGGATAGCGAGAAATAGTTATTTTCAATCTTAAAACTAAAAGAAATAACTCGATTACCTAAAAAAATGACGAATGTTAATAGTTCCATTTTTGTTGATAAAATCTAAAGATTTAATATTATTTCGTTAAAGTAACATAATTTCCCTTATGCCAGTATTGAAATTAATTACCTGGAAGAGAAAATTAACAAGAATTACGTCATTAAAAAGGGATTTCTCTGGGGAAAAAGAGACGTCATATTTGAAATGAAACGGGAATTTTCCAGTATGTTTTAAAATGAGTGTGAATCAATTCCTTACATTAATAAGACAAGGATCAGTAAGTATAGAAAATAGATGAGTTTCACGCCCTATTTATAACGAAAACTTTAAATGTTTTTATCTATACTGATTATTAAGTATGAGTATCCGTTATATACAGATGGGGGTTTTCTGCTAAAAATCACATCATAATTTTAAGAAAAGGAAAATGAACACGAATCTATTATATTAAAATATGACAGTGTGTGTGTATTTCGCAACTACTCCTGGATTATCGAACGCAACGCGATTTACTTAATACCGGTTATCATTGATCCGAGGACGTCACACAAACTCTTAGAATTAAAAAAATTAAATTAAATACCGAGATTTTTTTTTTTTTAATTGTAACGAAGTTTCTCTAAAAGCGGAAGGTAAATTACTCCATATTTGTGTATAAAAAATTAGGAATAAAACAGATCAGTATATTTTTTACACCATTTTATCATTAAAACTGAAAAACAGAATTTATTTTCACTTTGAATAGATGGTGAAACAAAATCTTGATTTCTGTAAATTATCCGAAAAATAAAAACATAGTTTCACATATTCAAACTTCATGAATCAATTTATTCTGGAGAACAAAAATTGTCTGTCAACATACTGTCATTTAAAAAACAAGATTTGTTTCAGCTATACATTCAACCAAGGAGGCAGAGTTGAATTTAAAGAAAAAGCATATACTATTTCCAATTAATTTTTTTTTTTTTTTTTTTGAAGGATGGCTGTTTAAACGTTTCACAAAGGCGTTAAAAATAAAATTGTTTATCAGATAAAATTGACATTTGTTTTTACCCAATTCGTCTATTTCCACGATTTCATTTGGCCCTCCATTTTGCATTGGTTGCAATTTCATTTTCGTGATTATTTGGCACAAAATTTCACTTTTTTAAGACTGAGTTATGTCAAGATCGCTATAACAAAAAATACCTTATTGTCTTCTATGAAATGTGATAAATAGTTAGCTAATTATTAACGTTTTTAATTACCGGGAGTGAAATATTTTTCTTAATTAATATATTTATTTTTCTTTTAATGTTGCGTGAACGAAGTCACGGGTAACAGCTAGTATGTATATAAATCCGGTTTAAAAAATTTGTCATATTTAGAACAGAAAATAAAGTTTCATTATATTAGTTTTTTTTTTTTTTTTTTTTTTTTTTTTTTATATGTTTTTATAAATTATTTTTATACTTTCGTGTTTTAGCGATCCAATATTTATACGAAATGTAGTTCATTTTCTTTTCTTTTCAAAAAACGTAGGAAGTATATATTTATTATTTAAATTCTGATCGCCACATTAACGAATTATAAGCACAAGCGCACAGCGCCCCGTTATAGTGATTGTCGTGCTAACAGCTTATGAACACGAAGCACAAAGGGCTCCGTATTAGTGTGTGTCCACCATATAGTGATTGTCGTTTTAACGGTTTATTGTCCCAAAACGTACTGCACCCCGTTATGATTATCGTTTTAACAATTTAAGGACGCGAATCATACAGTGGGCACCGCCTTATAGTGGGCACCGTATTAACGGTTTATGGGTGCAAAGCGCACTGTCCCCGCTATTGTGATCACCGTATTAACGATATAGTAGCGCAAAAGATTCAATTGTAATGTGTGCCGTATTTTTTAGGTTATTCCACTTTTGTTTATTTTATTCGAAAGACCTCCAAGATTAGCACAGGTAACGCCGGGTGGGTCTGTTAGTTTACTTATAAAAATTAATTATCGAATATGTCAAAAAGATTCGTGTTGTTGAGTAGATGAAAATTATAAATAAATAAATAAATAACCAACGCCTTTAGAAGCAGCAAAATGACATTAAGGCATTTTCTGGTAAGATGAAAAAAAAAAAGTATTGTAGCAAAAGTCAAAATTATTACTACATGCATTGATAAGCACGACGTTTGACACCTGCTGACTTTCTGTTGTCTAGAAAAATACCGCTTTTTTATGTTTCCCTCCTTCGTTTAAATAATAATAATACAGGAAGAAAAGAGCCGTTGTGAGGGAGGAGAGCGCGTTAATAAAACAGTTAACTACCGGAAACGCCCGCATGCGTAAATAATATTGTAAAGAAATAACTGGAACCAAATGACTAACAGAATTTTAACATTGCTTTGTATTTATTCTGCGCAAAAACTTCATATACAATTGCCTGAGATTGTTCATTCTTTTCATTAAAATCTTCACGATTTTAATGAAATGAATGAGCAATTAAAATCATGGTCTGTAATCACGATGACCAAGGGTGGATTCAAGGGCGGAGGTCATAGGGATCACGAACCCCTCCCCCCCCCCCCCCTTTTTTTTTTCTTTACGAAAAAATTTCTATTGAATAACACATATTTTTCAGGCAAATACACAGAGCTCGTCTTATACAATTTGAGGTCCAGGGCGCACTATGAATTTCGGACCCTTTCCCCTCCTGATTTGTTGAATAATAATGCATACATTTAAAGCTGGATAGTTACAAATTCTTAAAATTTCTACGTTGTTTAGAAAACGTTGTTGTAAAAAAATAATAAATGACCCAACTCTTTTAGGAATGGTCGTATACACATGATATTAAGATATGTTATTACACTCGACCCAAGTATAAGCTTCCTATTATAAAAAATCTTAACATTTAAGGTTCGTTTACAGGGTCTCACAAAAGATCTTTTCATATAGGGCTAAAGAGTTGTGTAATTATCCGATTTTTACGCGGTTTGCAGCATTTGAATTGTTTTTATAAGTAGTTCAAATGTTTAATATTTCGTGTAAAAATATTAATTAGTTTTTTATGTATACCACTTTAAAGTGGTTTATTCCTATACTTACGATGAAGCAAAAAAAATATTAAATGGTCTAACTCTTTTCAAAAAGAACGTATGCGCATGCTGTTAAAATATGTTACTACGAACGACCTAAGTTAGCTTCCTATTGTAAAACAGAATTGTAGAATTTACTGTTCGTTTACAGGGTAACTCAAAAGATTTTTTAATAAGACTAAAAAGTTGTGTAATTAGCGAATTTTTACGTTGAAGTACATGATTCCTGTACTTAGAGGGAAAAAAATAGTAATTTGCATAACTTTTGTCAAATTGGCAATATACACAAGATATTCAAATATGTTACTACATCCTCTCTATTGTAAAGCTGCAGCGAAGCATATACGGTTCGTTTACAGAAGATCGTCTCTTAGAAGATCTTGATTACATTACAACCGATGTATATTTACTGAGTCAGATGTATTTTAATGATTTTACACTGTTTCAATCTCTGTAAGGTTTCATTATCTTGCTTTAAAATTTAATATAAGTTCATTTTGTCTGTCTGAAAACTCGTCGATGTTAAGCTCTAAATCTATTAAAATACAGTATTTTCATCGATTAAAAAAACTGTGTTTATTTATAAATATATAATTCAAGAGTATCAGGAATTGATTGAAATAGCAATTACAAAATTCCAATTTTACGTTCATGCGCTGAGTAATAGAATGTAAAAATGTTGCTACCCCAAGATTACAAGTTTTGCGTTTAAATATTTGCCGTTCATCGAATCTCCGGCTATGACGAACTTAAAATGCTAAATTTCGTATACAATAGGTGATCGGTAACGAACTGTTCGGTTTACGAACAAATCGGTTAACGAACACTTTCGCGTGAGATTTTTATGTTCGGAGAACGAACACCTCACGAAACAAAGCAATGCCGTGTTTCATATTTACCGAGCTATACTTATTGCCTCTATTGTCAACTTTGAGAACATTTTAACAGTTGCATACATATGTCCTAATTAATTCATGGACTGCCGGAGACTGGGGACCTATATTTTAGGATCACCGAATTGGAATGAACAGACTATATGAACAGAAATCACTTTAATAGTTTTTATACTTTTGCAAACGTTGCGAATTTTATATTTTTCAAATTCTCGAAACGTTGAGTTAAAAATCTTAAACAAATAAAAAACTTCTAAGGTGCTCAGTACTTTTCAAAAATAATATATTTAATATGTTTAATATAATCCTTGTAAATTTTTATACAATAGAAATAGGTTCGTAGAAAAAAAAAATGTTGATTATTCTCGGTAAAGTATGCTCCATAAACTTATTGTTATATATTGACCAAAAAAAGTGCTTCTTAATTTTCCACATTTTTCTGAAACTGTAGTATTTTAATTAGTTTGTAAATCACTGTAAAATTGTCTAATTTTTTGTTTTTGAATGTATATAAACGGAAGAGTGATATAAACAAAAGAAAAAGGAAAATAAATATGTCATAAATAATCTGATGAATACAATGTAAGGAAATTAATGTAAAAGTTTCCCCGTTGTTATGGTAGCGACATGTACATTGGAATAAGTCACTCAATAAATTGTATAATTCTGATGTATAATTCTGTTTATAGCATCACTATTAGTTTTTTTTTTCCCCTTTCATATTTTCTTTTCTGAATAAAAATGGAATCCGTATAATTGAAATTAAATACCTTACAAAAAGGAGTGATTACTTTGGAAACATTATGAGTGGTGATAGATTTTTACACGGGACTCGGAGTATGCACTTCTATATCGCTTCTTTTTATGTGATATCACTTCTTTTTATGACTGACGTTTTAGGTTTGTGGCTTGGCGGGATCATTTACAACGAGTTGTTTTTGATGAGATAAAGAGTATATTGGGCGATTTATCATCTGCGCCCGGCTGAAGGAAAAAATACCTTAATATTAATGTATCAATTTATGATTCAATTCTACAAATATTAAAATGTTGAATTGCGATCGGAAACAGGCCTGTGGACATAATTTTTAGAATTCATAACCTATCGGGTAGTGAGTGTACAATCGATTACAAAATTCCAACTTTGCATGCATGAACCAAGTTAAGTTAAGGCTGTTCTCAAATCCAAGGTGACTACTTTATGACGTCACGCACCTTGAGGACCCGCTTGTGGCATATGGTCGGGACAAGCCCCGAGCTCAAGTCAACTACTTTATGACATAATTTTTAATTCATTTTTGTTCTGGAACTCATGAAATTGACAGGTGTTTTTATTCGGAAACTTTGTAATCGAAATACGTTTTCCAATATTTGGTAAAGGCAAAATATCGTTCAGAAAATACTGTCAAAGTCGGCATTTTGAACCGAATTCCCCACGCCGCAGCTCGAAACAGAGGAAAATCGTGTCGTAACGTGGTACGAATAGTTTATAACACGATAAGTAATATATTTATCAAAAAATGGAAAACTCATTTCGATTCTAAATCGCTTCCATTAGTCCGTCCTGCCAATTTTATACCTTTGCGTTTAAAAATGAGTCAGAAAATGTGTCAGAAAATTTCACGTTGTTGAGCAGGTCATTTGAGAACCACCTTAAATAAATGTATGTAGAAATAGTTATAGTATTATATATAAAGAAGAAGAAAAAGAAAAAAGGGAAAAATCGGATTACTTTAGTTTAAAAAAGGGTCAAAATTAGTAACTTGAGATTTCAACTTTTCTGTTCAACAGTAATTTCCGAACCTTTTCAAATATTATTTCTATTAACAAGTATAGGCTATGAGCGCTCCTATGTTAGTTATTACTTTGATTTTATATATTCAGTTTAGAATTTTTTCTTTAAAAAACTCGTTTCTGTTTCATTTATATTTATTTTGTCTGTTTTCCAGGTGCAAAGATATTTATAATCTAAATATCTACCAACTGCCTTAAGATGGCCGTTGTACAATGTTCTTTCGGCATGCATTTACTATCTCCTACACCAAGAGTAAGTACCTTTCTTTGTTATTGCATTGCACTGCACTGTTATTATTTATTTGAATTTATGATTCTAAAATGGTTTTCCCTGACTTATTAAAAAATAATTAAGTAAAACTAAAGTAATGTAGCTTGCTTATGTACTTGCTAAAAAGGAATTTAAAAAAAAAAAAAAAAAAAAAAAAAACGAGGAAATTTTTGTTTTAGATAGGTTTTTTTCCTTAACAATTACAGTTTCATGGAATTGTATTGTTTTATATTACACTGCAAAAAAAATTGTTAACTTTATAGTATAATACTGGCACCCCAACTGCCAGTATTATACCGTAAAATTAACAGTAATAAACAGTAAAATTAGCAGTAATACGCTACCGCGCATGCGCGGCAGTGTAGTACTGCTTATTTTAATGTTCATTACTGTTAATTTTACGGTATAATACTATACTGGCAGCTGGGGTTCCAGTATTATACTGTAAAATCAACATTTTTTTTTCCAGTGTAGATGAGACCCTGAAATTGTACCATTTTTAGCAGAATTCTTTTATAGATAAGTTCCATTTTCTCAAGTTTCACAGTAGCATTATATTTAATTTAACACTGAAATAGCAATGAAAAGGAAAATAAACATATCTAGAATTCTAACGCTTTTCATTCTTTTTCACTACTGGATTACTTTGAAGGAATAATCGAATTATAACATTTATAAAAATAATTAAATATTATTAATATGAAAGTGTAATGAGCATGTAATTTATTTTTTACGAATTATTATTTTTAAAATTCCAATTAAAAAATAATCGCTTTTCCTTTTATTTATTATTATTAATTTCTTACTAATTGTAGGAATGGGAAATGGAACCTAGCGTAAAAAATCTCCGAATTACGGGAACTCCTTTGGCGATAGCATGATTGTGTTCTTTTAATACGTAAAATGGCTGTTATATAATAAACCAATAAAAATAGCATCATATTTTTGCATATTAATTACAATGAATTATTATTAAATTGTTTTTAAGGAATTTTCTGATACGAGAAAGTTCCTGCGTGATACGGGATATATTGACAACTCTACATGAGGACTTTAAGGTGGTTCTCAAATTCCCTGCGCAACAGCGCGAAACTTTCTGACACATTTTCTGACTCATTTTTAAACTATCATTTTTAAACTTTAAATATATAAAATTGGTAGACCTGACTATTAAAGGGATTTGGAATCAAAAAGTTTTCAATTTTTTTGATTGATAAATTACATATCGAGTTATAAGCGATTCTTATCACGTGGCGACACGTTTTTCCCTTTTCTCGCACTGTCACGTCGGAAATTCGGTTCAATACGCCCACTTTGACCGTATTTTCTGAAAGATCTTTTGCCTTTACCCAAAAAAGTGGAAAATGCCATTCGACTACATAGTTTCGGAATAAGAACACCTGCCAATTTCATGCGCTTCCGAACAAAAATGAATTCAGAAATGTGTCAGAAAGTAGCTCCTTTGGATTTGAAAACAGCCTTAAAATATACTTTTGAATAATACATGGCATAAAAAGGCCAGAAAATAACTTACACATCGAACAATACTCTCTCTTCGCATTAATTTCCTTTATGAACACTTACCTAATCTAAAGTTCCTTTTAATGTTATCTAAAAATAAAAGCAGAGTCGAGATTTAAATTTATCTTTAGAAGGTATGACTGTAATTATGATGATAAAATTAAAACCAAAGACGAAAGTAGCGCATGCTTATTTAATATGCAAGTTACAGACAAAGTATAAGCAAGATGTGTTTGTAAACATTTATAAGCACAACATGTATCACAGTATTTCCAAGTGCTTCGACTCCACTTTCAAATGGGTTTTTGTTTTAGTTGGGAGGGGGAAAAATGCTTGAAGATACCTCCCGGTAAAACTACTTATTATTCAAATTAATTTCTTGTAAATTAGACCAAGCGTGACCATTTAAAAGCAGGAATTTATGTTGATTTATACGTATAATGATGATAATTGATGTGTGCTAAAAAAGAATTTCTATATACTGACGCGCTTAACGTGCCTGGTAGTATTATAGAATAAAATAGAAATTAAAAAAAAAAAAAATGTTTATTTTATTTTATTTTAGAGGTTAAGTTTTTTTGTTGTTGTTGTTGTTTACGTTGCATGCAATATTCTCATATGCAGGGCTTTACAAATCTGATCAAATCTGGTAGCCAGCAAAAAAAAAATATATATATCTGTCCCCCGTCATTGATTTTCAAAACACACAAGAGTTTTTTTTTTTTTTTTTTTTTTTTTTTTTTGTGAATTAATTTTAAAAAATAATAATAAGCATAGTTTAGAATTATTAGTTACATAGTTTAGAACAGTACATAATTTAGAAAGATAATATAATTTTCTAAGGAAACTTATCAAAATTATATATGGGCACTGGTGAAATACAATTGCAGAAAAGTGATTTTTTTGCCTATTTTTCTTCGAAGTCAGTCAAATAATTCTGATTTTGTTATTTTAAAATTTGGATTTTATTAACTTATTTTTGCCAAATTAAAAATAAAAGTTAAAAAATTTTTTTGATTCAATATAATTTCTGAGTTCATTTCTTAATATTTTGCAACTTTACAATTTCTATAATGAGACATATTATGAGAATTTTAATACTTGTACCAAAGTTAAAAAAAAAAAAAAAAAAAAAAAAAAAAAAAAAAATCCAGATTAAATAATTGTTCTCCGGATTAAAAAACTTGGTCGCCAGTGGCAACCTGGCGACCATTAATTGTTTATTTTATTTATTAATTATTATTTATTAATTATTATTATTTGTGGCGACTATTAATTGTTTAAGGGGTACATATGTTTTCGGCTGCGAAAAATTGACATATTTTGGATTTTTTTTTTTTTTTTTCTGTAAGGAAGAGAGTAAAATTAATTGAAAAACTAATAATTCCACGTTATCTTTTAATGCTTCAAGTATTTAAAAATATTTTTTATTTGTTAAATTTGATCATATATTACGTTGTAAACCTGCAGCTGTGCCGCGTTGACTTGTACCAAAATATCCGGACAGCATCCTAAGTTCCTGAGAAACATAAAATTATTAAAATCTCAGTTTCTTCTTGTAAAATAAGGTTGTAGCTAAAGTCCATCGGCTCTAATTTTTGAATTTTTAAAAAATAAGAAAAATTGCGCTATTTTGAAAAAAAAAAATTCATTTTTCGACTAAAATTTTGACTTTTAAACTTATTAAAAATATATAAAAAAAAAAATAAAAATTTCAAAAAATGGCTCGATGGCGCTTAGACAATTTTATTATGCGTAGATGAGTGCAAATATTTTTCAAAAATTTAAAAAATTGTTCAAGTTATCATGCTGCCCCTTTTGAAAAATGTAGTTTTCAGAAAATAGCGTGTTACGTTTAAAGAAGAAAAAAAATGAACTGATAATTTTTTTTTTCAACTTACACTTTATTTGCTATTCCTACGCCATAATGTGGACCCTCCTGTACCTTAATCTTCTCATTTAAAAGGGAGTAGGGTCTTTAGTAGAACCTTTTCGGCGAGGTCTGTTTTGTGGATCGTGCGCGCGATCACGCCTTTGCTCAAATCTGTCTTAACAATTGATATATCACTTTAAATCTTTTTACTCATCCTTCTACACACAAAAGATTTAGTTTGCGCCAAAAAGAATTTGATTTTTTTTAAAGTTGAGAACGTTTGTAACCCCCTTAATATTATGAAATGGTAGAAATCGCTTGAATATACGCAGCCATTTTAAAATATTGGCCATGTTTTAATCGATTCCGAAGATACTGAATATTTATTCTGAATAAAATCAAGCAAATATTGTTTTAGAAGTGAAACATTCAACTGAATTAGAAGAGAGTTTCAGAATTAACTTAATGCCCGAAAATATCAGGCTTTCTATATAAGCATATGGGTACAACGGAGAAGTTACAAGAAGAAAATTGTATTAAATAACACAGGATGAAGAAATCGCGCCTGATATTTTTTATATCAATATGGTAAATAAACATTTTTTGTTGTTGTTGGAATAACATTATATTTGTTTAAAAATCTGAATTTAATATATTCTGATTGAAAGGGAAAAAATAATGTTTTGGTGAAAACCCAACAAAGATCTACTTTCAACACCACCTTAGCCGATTGTCCATGGTATCCATATGCTAAGAGGACAAGTCTGATAATTTCGGGGCTAACTTTAATTAAATAACGTTCTTCTAATTCAGTGGAAGGTTTTTACTTCTGAAAAAAATGGGGACTTCCTTAATTTTCCTCATAATAATTATTCAGCATCTTTAAAATAGCTTAAAACGTATATTTTAAAGAAACGTCGAATATTCCATGCGATTTCTACCGTTTTACAGCATTAAACGAAGTAGAAAATCATAAAAAACAATTTGAGCAAAGTTATTAATATTTTACCAGTATTATAATGCTTTATTATCCAATATTTTTTCTTCCGATAAAGGAATTACAACTTGAGTTATAAATGATTATTATCTCAGGACGGCAGTTTTTTTACTTTCCTGAGCTGTCGCGTAGGGAAATTCGGTTCAAAACGCCCCGTTTAACAGCAATTTCTGAAAAATCTTCTTCCTTTATCGGAAAACGGAAAAATCAGTTCGATTACATAGTTTTTTTTTAATATGATCACCTGTCAATTTGATACGTTTAAAAACAAAAAGGAATTAAAAAATGTGTTAGAAAGTAGCCAGTTTGGATTTGACAACAGTCTTACTGCAAAAACAACAAAAACAAATGCAAGTATCAAAATATTAAAATGTGCTTATATTTATATTTTATATATATATATAAACTTAATGTAAAATTTAACCATTGAAACATAAGAAACTGACCATACAGAATGAAATCACCATACCATATAGCAGTGTCAAATTACAAATTAAATTATGTAGTCCTAATAAATAAAATATTATTGATTCAAATGAAAAAAAAAAAAAAAAAAAAAAAAAAAAAAAAAAAAAAAAAAACAAGAGTATAAACACAAATGAAAGCTTATAATGTAATTCACTTTTTCAAGGACAGGGAAACTACATTTATAAGCAAAGAACGATTGTTTTCTGTATATAACACCAGCTTAATGCCAAAAATCATGTCATATCGCTGCCCGAACAATCGTTGAAAAAAGTTTGAAAAACAAGGAGACCTTTTAAAATGGAATATTATAAATCATACAAACAATTTGAAGAAGAGGGGGAAAAATAATAAAACTTTTGTTAATAATAACCATTAAACCACATAAATAATCGACAATAGATATATTAATTGAGACTTTACAACTTTAAAGCTTCTCTCAATCTATTTTAATCCTAAATTGTTTTTACTGTTATTATTGCAAAAAAGATAAAAAAAGAGTTATTTTAATTACTAAGTGCTCCATTATCATCTGAATGTTGTTCTTATTGTCGAACAATAATAGCATGAATCAGCATTACGGGCTATGGAAATGTCCTTGCAAAATTGTATAAGAAGTTTCCGTACATTCCGCTGTTTTTTTCGCCAAAACCGAATATTGTCCGATTTTGGGGCAAAATTTAACGAAACCGAAACCGAATATCTATAAAATCTATAGATGTAACAACTATAAGATTGTTATACAATCTATACAATATAACTATACTATACAATAGAATAACCGTTTTTTAGCAAATGAATGTAAGAGTGACTCATGAAAAAATTTCCATAATCCTGATTCACCTATAAAACTTGATGAATATATTATAGCGATGTTTCCTTTTTACTTGAAATGAATAGAATGCAGACACGAAGATCGGCTTGCATTTTATAACATAACGTTTTTTTTTTTTTTTTTTTTTTTTTTTTTTCCCGGCATTTAAAAGAAATAAACAACTCTGCAATACAACTCTCGATAAAACAAAAAAAATCTTCTTTTTCGTAGTAAATAGATTTACTTTGCTACCGGTTTTCGCTTTCTAAATCCCGAAGAGCAATTTCTAAATAATTTACGGCTAGTTTTGTTTAACTGTGTAACGTAACGCTTAAAACGTGCCGCAAATAAACAATTTCCACTATGTTTATTATCGCGACGTGAACCTGTTATGGCACAACAAAAGCAACCTGCATCAATGACAACATTAAAATAACAATAATAATAGAGCCTGAAGCCCTAGAGCACGGAAGTTAGATGTTGGATTCAGTTATATATTCCCCACCCTCGAGGGATTATTGTTTTTGGAGGGCACAAGATTTCTATCTGACATTGTATCCGGAAAAAGGCCGCAGAATTATTGTAAAATCAAGTTTTTCCATTCAAAGTATTTGCGTAGTAAAAGAAGAGGTCGTTGAATACTATTTTTGATGAATCTAAATAGAGTTCAGTTGAAAATGACTGTCGATAATGTATTTAATTTTCTGCAGAAAGGACTTAAAACGCAGAACAGGTGTTTTAGTAAGAAGCTGTAAAGTAGTATATTTTTAAATGGGATAAGAAAACTGTTGTGATTAAAAAATAAAATAATAAAATAAATACTTCATGATTTTCTGATAGAAATAACAATAAAAATTAATTTTCTATTGAAAGATTTCCACGTGAAAAATTGAAAATGAAATAAAAAGTTTCAACAATTGAAAACAAGACTAACCAGTGGACTCGTGCGAAGATTTCGCACTGCAGTCTAATATTTTTCAGCAATATCTAATATTTCTTAGATGCAGGTTTGACCTTCTAAAAAAATTAAGGAATAAAAATATCAAAAAACAATCTAAAAACAACAACATTAGTCAAGCCAGAATATCGTCTCATTTATTCCATCAAAGTTACAGAAGATAGCAAACGCGCAATATATATACAGTAAAACCTCCATAACGGACACTCCCGAATAGCGGACACCTCTATTTAACGGACACTTTTCAAATTCCACTCCCAAAATCTATATTTTTGTATGTTTAACCTCTGAATAGCGGACATTCCGAATAGCGGACAGTAGTTTTGGCGATCAAGGATGAAAAATGATTTTTTAACGAGAAAGAAAATGGAAAAAAAAGTAAAAAGCCTCGAAATTTATCAAGGCAATGTGTGACAAATTTTTTTGTACCACAGATAAATCTAGGGGGTGGTCTCCGGAAAATCCACAATGGCCTGGGGAATCCCCCAATATCGTATGTATTTTGAATCTATTACTGTTTGATTCTTCAGATTTAATTGACATACAATATTCAAAGCTTCAAAATATGTCAAATAATTTTTATCGTTTTCTGAATATATTGAGTTTTGTGTATTCTGAATTTAGTATCTTGTTTGTGATTAATGTTTCGAGAAAGACCTCAAAACGAGAGCGATTAACTTTAAAAGAAGAATTTGAAATTGTAAATGTAAGTGAATCTGAAAAACAGAAATAGAGTTTACGGATACTTGCCGAATGTTTTAAAATAGGTAAAACACAGGTGGGAGAGATTTTACGAAATAAAGAATTTCTGGATTATTAACTCCAACGAGAACAACAAAAATGTGAAATTGAGGTATACTGATTCCATTAAAATTAATTCTATATTTCTGAATTCGCTTACTTCACTTCGTTTAAAAAAATTCCTATCAGTGTGCTTTTGATTCAGGAAAAGGCTTTAAAAGTCGCCAAAGAACTCGGATTACATGATTTTAAGGGTTTGGGTAGATGGCTGGAAAAGTTCCTGTTTCGGTACAACATCTCTTTCAAAACGATATGTGGATAAGCAAAATCTGTAGCTCTGAAAAAAGTGGAGGTTTGGCATGAATAACTGCAATCAATTTGTGAAGGTTATGAGGAGAGAAACATGTTTAATACCGAGGAAAGCGGACTCTTTTTCAGATTTTTTTCAAATAAGACTTTGTTGCTTTAAAAAGGATGGCTGTATCGGCGAAAAAATGACAAAAGAGCGAATCACTATTTTATTATGTTGCAATGTATTAGGGGAATTTTAAATTCCTCTTATAGTTCAAAAATCTCTGAAACCCATGTGTTTCTCAAAGAACATCCAATTTAAAAAGTTTGGTGTTATAGAGCGAATAAAAGAGTTGGATAACCATTTTTTAGTAATTAAATTGTTAACTTCCTTTGATAATAGGATGAAAAAACAAAGAACAGTACTCTTGTTTATGGACGGTGCAACTTCTCATCCAAAACATCCCCCCGCCCCCCCCCCCCCCCCCCCCAACAAAGAAAACTTCCGTAGGCTAGCTTCTTAATCAAGGCGTTATACACAATTGTAAAGCTTGGTAGAGAAAGCTTTTATTAAGCAATATTCTTTTGAAGTTTTATTATATGAATACAGTTGAGAACAGCCTAAAATTAGTTAATGTTCCCGATGCTTTCAAATTCGGACTTCTTCAGCTGCAAAAAAAAAAAAAAAAAAAAAAAAAAAACATATTATCGGAATGCGTACGACAATATTTTCGAAAAGCAGGCTTTATATTAAAAGAAAATGAAACACTTATTTCCAATAGAAATGAAGAACTATTGCAATAAGTGAATTAAGGAGTGAAGAAATGCCGAAATGTCCATCAACACTGATGATGACCAACTGAAAAAGAATCAGTTGATGTAGGCGATTATATTCCTTCAGAATTTTCGACAAAAGCTGACTCTATTAGTGATATGAATCAGATACTGAAACCAGGGGATGTTTTCTGCAATATCGAGAATTTCCAAGAAGCGGCCAAACACAGTGAGCAGTTACACACATATGTTTTTCTTTTTCCAAAAAAAGATGATTCAGAAGGATTAAAACTACTGATTGCATTAAAACGTCGCATAGAAAAACTAACTACATGTAATCGCAAGCAAAAGCAAAATTTGTAACAGATTTTTTCCTTAAGGATATAATAAACAGTGGAAAAATGTATGTACAATTTCATTTCAGTTTTATTGCTTAAAAGTAATTTTAATTTCTGATTAATCATATAATAGAAGTTCTCGGACATATAAAAGCCAATTAATGAAACGTTAAGCATTTTTTAGCGATTTTGTAAATCTCTGAAGCTTTCCCAATAGCGGACACCTCCGAATAGCGGACAATTTCTGCGCTCCCGAGGTGTCCGTTATTTAGAGGTTTTACTGTATATATATATATCAATCGTGTTTTAACTGCATTAGAGGATGACATCATCTGTTTCGAGAAAAAAACATGGGATAACGAAAAATAAATTTAATGTTTGAATTAGAATTTTGCTTTTTAGTCATAAATATAAAATAACCCCATGCAGTAACGATGTCCCACTTTATCTTTATTGAACTTTTTTTTTATAATCATTGTTGAGGTATTTTATTTTTGTGGCAATAACAATTTCAGGAAAACCTTTCATTTCATTTATGAAAACAATGCCGATTTAATTTTTAATTAATTGCAATTTTTAATCAAAATACATGTTTAAATGTAATGTGAGTGTACTATATCAGAAGCCGCTTGAAAATCCTTTCATATGGTATCTCATTTATCGCTCTGTGTTTTTTATTTGCTTAGAAAAGGGATGTTGACAACAGAAATAATATATAGGATAGGACGTCATATTGGTAATATAACGAAAATTTTCTAACATTTCTCAGTAATACAAGGAGTATGAGTATGTGTAAGTACAGAAATCAGGTTAATAGGACGTTATTAGAGAATTAAAAAGAAAATTAATATGACGTCCTATTGAAAGTTTAACGGACTTTTTCAAATGTTGGAGAATTATCATACAAAGAGAGTATTAATTGAGTAATAGAGAAAGCAAGTAGATATGACGTCAGCGGGTGAATATAACGTCATATGTGTTTGAGGAACGTATATTGAATCATGATAAAAACCCGATTATGGAAATAATGACATATTTTAACATTTTGAAGTTCTCTGTACAACATGTTTTAATTTTGAAATTGATTTTTCTACAGAAAGATTCTTAAAATCCCGGACAACGCTGGGTACTTCAGCTAGTTTACTATAAAAGTATGGAAACAAATCATTGTTGTAGTGATTGTTGCGCTATTGATTAGAATTTTGGATTACTCATTCATCACTATTTGAATGGATGTCTAAAAGAAAGGAATGTGTTACAAATTTAAAAAATCTGAGAAATGAGGAAAAATCCACTAATGTTATTGATTAGTGATGTCCTGACCCTGAGCACCTAGTGCAACTTAGACGCTTCTAACGACCCGGGGCCGACGCAATGTCGCCAGGGGACCTGACAAGCCACATAGCGGGGCCCAACGTCTCTGACTGCAATATTCGACTTTTACAACACTGAGAAAAAAATCTACCCTTCTCAACTAGAATCTAAATTGTGGCTCTAGAAAAATAGTTCCATGTCATCCCTATAAATTCTAGTTCCCTTTCCCAGAGAGTTCTAGAGTCTCCTATAAGAATTCAAGAGTGTTTTCGTATATTCTCGTCGTCAAACTTATTTAAAAATGTCTGCAAATAGATGCGAACACAAGACGCTAAGTTTTAGTAACTATATGCTAGTTTATAAATCCATTCCAGAAATAAAGTGATAATTTTTCGCAATTTACACGATTCATTATCGTTTCGTCACCTTAGAAAACAAGAGACTAGAAATTCTCCACCATTTCGTCTATTCAGTTTAGTTGCTTACCCTATTCGCATAGCTCGGACTTCTATAGTTCTAATTTAGGGATTTAGAAAAAGTCTAACTATTCATTCTAGTTGAAGAAGGGTTTTTTTTTTCCTCAGTGAAATCATTTTTAAAATTTGTATATATCATAGAATAATTTCTAATATAGAGTATAAAATGTATGAATAATAACAGGTAAATATTTTCACATGTAAATATGCAATAATTATTTTCAATTTCTAAAAATCTTCTATCCTTTAGAATATTTTAAATATTTATTTTTTGAGTTTACGGTTGCTTTCAGGATCCTCTATCCTCTCATCTTTACGCCCCACCAGTGGCTGAGAGGTTGTGCTCTCGAAGCTGGTAGACGGGAGGTGCTGGGTTCGATCCCAATCGCGCCCGTCGGCCTAATCGTTCGGAGTTTTCGTGGTTTTCTTCGAGCCGTGGATTTATCCATGCGTAAATACGGATTAGGTTCCCTTAGAAAGACCCCCACGAAGGGCACTTCCCCCGGGCCTATATCCCTAGTGTAGATAATTGGCCGTCAATAATCAACCCAACCCAACCCTCTCATCTTTACATTCCCCGGCAATTATACCCACTTTTGTTGTAAGAAATAAAGTTAATAAAAGTATTTAAAAACAAATTTATAGCAATAATATAATCATTTCATACAGGGTAACGTTATTTTGAATTGTATAGAGAGGCTCGGGGCCCCCAACAAGACTCCAACTGTCGCGGGGCCCCGTTTGCCCGATGGTTGCGCCGTCCCTGTTCCGATCTGACTTTTGTCTTCGTGCTAAGCATTGACGTGTAATAAAAAATTAGTTAGCTGGGTAAGGAAAATCATAATATTATTTTTAGTTTATTGTTTTATTTAGTTATTTAAGGGCTCTCCCCTCACTCGAAAACACACGCTCGCTAATGTTAATCCTATGAGGCATTATTTTTCTAATATCTCATTTGCATTTCAATATTTTTTAACGATTTTTTTTTCCTTTTTGCATTGGATAGCATCGATTGGATCAATCTCTATTTCCGCTGTTGATTATTTTTTCGATTTCTTTGCGGATTTTTTTTGCGAAAATACTTTCACTTTCGGAACCGGTTTCGAAAGTAAAAGTATCTTCGTAAAAAAAAAAAAAAAAAAAAAAAAAAAAAAAAAAACTACAAAGAAAATCGAAAAAGTAATCAACGGCGGAAATAGAGATTGATCCAATCTATGCTATCCAATGCAAAAAGGAAAAAAAATCGTTAAAAAATATTGAAATGCAAACCAGGGTTGAGGGTTGAGGGTTGAGGGTTGATTATTGACGGCCAATTATCTGCACTTGGGATATAGGCCCGGAGGGAGTGCCCTTCGTGGGGGTCTTTCTAAGGGAACCTAACCAGTATTTACGCATGGATAAATCCACGGCGAAATGCAAACCAGATATTAGAAAAATAATGCCCCATAGGATTAACATTAGCGAGCGTGTGTTTTTGAGTGAGGGGAGAGGACCCTTAAAGTAAACAAACTTGTATATTATGAAATTGCGATTTTAAACTCTTGGCAATCATCTATCATTCCACATAGGTCCTTTACCAACAAAAAAACCAATTTTCCAAAATTTGTAAAAAAAAAAAAAAAAATGTAAAAATTCTTTGAAATACTCATTTATTTATTTCCTTTTTTTTTTTTTTTTTTTTTCGAAAAAAAAAAAGTTATATCTCGATTGTTGGGAAAAAGAGACATAACTGTACTGAGCGGATTTCAAAGATGCTTGCAAAGATGCTTGCAATGATGCTAGATCTTTTTGCCAAAAAAGGTGTCAGTTATGTCGAACAGCTTCATAGGATGTATAGTTATAGTAATGAGAGGGCAGACACCGAAAAATCATGCAACTAACAATAGCAGACATATTAAAGCCTAGCTTCAATTATTGGTCTTAAGATCGTGAAATTTGGAAAATTGAGAATTTTGTAACTTGGATACTCATAAAGGAAGGATATTGAAGCATCTCTCTATTCTTAAAAAAAAAAGTAACTAACGCTGTTGTCGCTGCCGTAATTGAATTTATTGTGACCGAGGCTCTTTCTCGGCTTATATTAAAAAAACTATTCCATATGAAAACCGATAGGTTTATAGATTAATGTGTGATAAACACACTGAAGGAGACAGTTTTTAAATCTAAGAATTTTTTAAGCGCTATTTAATGTTTAAATCGGTGAACAGAGTTATCTTTTCAAAAGTTTTATAGGATCAAAAACTATGCGTAGCAATTTAACTATTTCTGCAGGGACATACTTGACTAGATTGTCGTGTATGGTGTTCCATCATTTTCTAAATTTGTCTATTTAAAAAAAAAATATATTAAGTTAAAATTTTACTAGAGAGATTTATTTTATATTTCAAAAAAGTCATATTATTTTATTTACTGTTGCCAGACTTTAAAAGAGCGCAAATAATAATATTTCTATTTAATTTAAAAAAAAAAAAAAAAAAAAAAAAAAAAAAACTTATTTTGCGAAGACAAGAAAAAAATATGGTTTATCCAAAAGCGTGATATAACGGAGGCTTTAAAAATTCATAAAGATAATGTAACAGAATATAATAGTTATGTTTGTCTTCCAAACTTCATCTTTTAAGTATATTACAAATTTCTTAATACAGTTATTACCAGAGAATTACGTAAGTTGTATTTCGCACTGATGTAATTCTCTTTTGTTCTTAAATAACGAAAATAAAGTTATTTAAGAACTTTTTTTTTTTTTTTTTTTTTTTTTTTATGGTGGAAGGGCTGGAGGGTCAGTAAGAAAGAGCGATACAATGAGGCGCGATTTAACGTAGGCTGCAGCATTTTTCATTTATTACTTTACTTATATTTTTCGGCGAAAACTAAGTTAACGCATGAATATTTTAAAATAGGGAATCTATGCATGTGCATGCGTATAATAGAAAACTAATGAGCAAAACGTAGCAATAACATTAGTTCATTTTCCATCGATTAAAATACATTTTTACACAGGATATGAACAGAATTCTGCTTAAAATGCAGACATTTTAAAAACAGCCCTTTCATGTATCATGCATAAAAATAAAAGGAAATTTTAGAGACGTAAATGAAGAAGTCAGTCAGTTTGAGTCAAAAGAATTTTTAAAAGAATGAAATTTAAATGATTCAAGATGATTCAAAACGATAGAACATTTGTAAAAAAAAAAAAAGAAAAAGAAAAAGAAAAAAAGAAAGAAAGAAAGAAAAAAAAAAATCTAACCTTATGAAATAGGGTTTTTTATTCCATAAAATCAACTTCCAAATGAAGGTTATTTTCATTTTTGTGAAAACAGATGGCGACACCACAAAATTTTCACTACGAATCTTTCCATTTTTTCCCCTTTTCCAGTATGCACCCCTATATTTTCGTCTTTCATTTATTTATTTTTAACAGTTAAAAGTTTATGTACATTTTCATTTAATTTCCCTTTATATTTATTTTTTAATTATAAATCATGTAAAAGGATGATAATTTAAAATTATCATCCATAACTACATTAAAGACGTGATGTATATAAAACATCACAAATTTACTGAATGGTGTATACAAATGTCAAATTTAAAATTTATACATATATTAAAATTAAAAAATATCGATGTTTTGACCAACTTCTATGGTCATCCTCAGGAAATATTTGTTACATTGCTTCTAAAGTTTCAAAGGCGAAAAACGAATGTGAAAAATGTTTTTCGCCTTTGAAACTTTAGAAGCAATGTAACAAATATTTCCTGAGGATGACCATAGAAGTTGGTCGAAACATCGATATTTTTAATTTTAATATATGTATAAATTTTAAACTTGACATTTGTATACACCATTCAGTAAATTTGTGATGTTTTACATACTCACGTCTTTAATGTAGTAATGTTTCATGGTGTAATCGTCCAGCATTTATATTATCATCCATAATTTAAAAAAAGATTCTAATTGCATCCACAATAACAACAAAATATATTTTTTTTATGGAAACAGTGAAATAAATTTCAGAACGTATTTTTAATTAGAATTTATTCTGCATATTAACAAAACTTTTAATTGCCATATGACTCTGAGTTTATGAAGACAATTTATACTAATACCTATACTGCTGCCATCTACTGTCAAGTTGCCGAATTCAAATCAAAAGTTACTGCTATTTATCTGCAGTGCTGCCATCTATCTGCAGTTTGTTTCAATTTTAGATATTCCTATTCAAAATTGAACAAATGCAGAGTTTAATATTGCGGTTCTTTTCTCTCTTATTTTTATTTTTATTTTTTTCAATTACATATATTTTGAGAGAATTTTAAACTGTCGTACTTAACGGTTTAAAATATTGCGTAGAATATTTTAAGAATTATTGCAAGTTATTTGTGGTGAAAAATTTTCTAGTGACAATTTTAAAACATTAATAAAACGGAACAGCGAATGCATGAAAGTAAAGAAATTAAGGTTTCTAAAGATAAAGAATAGGGATAATTTGCAACGATTTTCCCAAACCAAGTTTAAACACTATTACGGATAGTTCAGTTTATGAAAATTATGAAACTTTCAGTTTATGAAAAATAATCGAAAGGAAATGAGTAGCTGTGGCTAATTACTGATGTTATTGTTCAATTGATGAGAAATAATCGCAAGGAAATGGGTAGCTAGGCCCACTATTGTCAATAGAAAAAAAATCTGAAATATTTTGATTTTTTATAATTTAGGATCTCTGTTTAGTGTCTCTCTAATTATTTTTTGTTGAAGATTGTTTAAATGTTTTATACTAGATCAGACACGTGGGTTTATTTAGCAAATTTTATTGTATTTCGACCTTTTTTAACAATTTCCAATATAGTTTAAAAGGGATTATGACTTTGGTTTGCCGGCCGTCTGTCTGTCTGTGCTCTATCTCGCGTAAATATACTTGGACTATTATATAATTTATATATGTGTTATTGAGATTTATTATGGCATGTTCGGAATTGAAAATAAAGTGTGCAGCATTATAGTTCGTTTGCAGAGACACTCAAAAGAATTCCTTTACATTATGGTCTATGGGAAGAAATCATTTGCAATGTATTTTCATAATATTACACTATTTCAAACATATTGAAACTGATATACAGCACTTACGTGCACTATAATATGTTTACTGTAGAATAGGGTTTGCATTTATCGTTCATTTACTGGGACACACAAAAGAATTCGATTACAGTATCGTCTATGAGCTATAATAACTGAAGTGAGTTTTCAGTTATGGTATGCATCAGTTATGGTATCGAAGAGTGTGAATAATATGATTACAAATATCTCGGCAACTCATTATCCGATCGACTTCATTCTTAGTGCAAAAGTTATGTTTTTTTTTATTGTCTTTTATATTCACTCCTTAAAATAAACAATTTCGAAAATTTTTATATACCTTTTATCAAGACGAATATTTCGAGAGTCCGAAAAAAATAGTTCCGGATGATCGAGGTTACTGAAATTCAGTAAGCTTCTTCCCATTATTACATACTAAGTACTTACCAAATTTCAAGTCTCTATTTCAATTTGTTCGGGAGATAGAGCGTTTATAGACACACAGACAGACGGACGGCAATTTTTTTTTCTAAAAATATCTGCAGTGTCTGAAACGTGTAAATGCGTCAAAAAAAAAAATGTTTCGATTTTCAAAACGATTACAAGACTTACCCTTTACTAATTATGATGAGTCAGTAATGATAACAAGCATAGTTTAGAATTGTTAGTTTACATAGTTTAGAACAGTTCTCAAATTAGAAAGATAATATAAACTAGTTTTCTAAGGAAACTAAACAAAATTATATATCTCTGAAAGAAAAAATGGAAATGCTGTCAAGGCTGAATCAATCGGCATGTTCGGGAAATGCTTATTTCCGAATGCTTCAAATGTCCAGGTAGTTGAGTGCTACAAAATCTATATATTGATGAGGTGGGTAGTGATAAAACTTGCCTCTTTTCCTGTCAAAGTCAGTCAAATAATTCTGATTTTATCATTTTAAAATTTGCAGATTAAGCAACTTCGTCGCTAAATGAAAAAACCTGGTCGCCAGTGGCGACCGTGCGACCACATTTGTCAAGCCCTAGGTAAAACAGATAATCGTAAATGCCAATTTCCTCCCTTACAATTTATTTCGCAAGGAAAAATTATTTTAAAAAAAATAATTCAAAGAAATAAAAAAATACCATTAAATCAGCTTTTTCTCAAAATGCCAAAAACAGACCACTTTCCTGCCAATGCCAAGGAACAAATACATAGCCCTAGTAGTATCAAACCAATATTGTCTATATCTTTGCCCAATATCACATTCATTCGCATGACATGTTGGTCCAATGTTGAAACATGGGTATTTTGTCAATATTGTAAAAAAATAATTAGCCAATAATATTTAAGTCATATATGTCAATAAAAACGATATGGGCGTTTCATTGGATATATATATATATATATATTATTCAATGCAAGTATAATATCCAATAAAAAGCCAATATTGCTTCAATATTGGTTTTTAAATGCTTTACATTGGCTAAATAGTCGACAATATTAACAAAATAAGACCACTTCAATATTGGGGCCAATTCTTTATGCCAATGAATGTTATATTGGGCCAATATTGGATCAATACGTGGCCAATATTGTTTCATTACCAAGGTGGAAATCACTAGGGTTGGTCCTCTTCTAAAATTGATGTCAGGATGACGGTAATAAATGTATACCATTACGTTTCAGTCAAGATGGTCAAAAATCTAAATTCTATGCTACCATCTTTGTATTGTTAGAATCCATCAGGGTATTGCAAAAATGAATGACATTTCTAGACATCTGTAAAATTCATATGTATTTTTTGGAATGAGAGAGGAATTTCGACACTTCCCACTAAAATAGCTACAATCCGTATATAGAACTCTCAGCTTTTTTAATTGAAAGAAGAATAAATACAATGAGAGTCTTATTCAGAAATATTCACAAACTTTAAAACGTTTGACAAACTTATAGTTGTTCCGACATATCCTTCTGGGAAGACATTTTAAACAATAAAACGTTTGATAACATTAGTACATAATTCCAGAAGACATTAATTTGGTTGACGCTAGAGTCAATACATCGACGAAGCAACACAAATGAAATTATAAATTTATTTACAATGAAGAAGGTTCAAAGATTCTTTTGTATGTAATCATATTATCGAATTATTTGAATTCTAAATGTTAGGTGTATAACCATGACTCTGCTCTTTTTCGAATAAAGAAAAGATTTTTTTCTTTTCTCAAAATGAAAAAAAAAAAAAAAATAATTTAACAAATTACAATAACCATTGGGAAAATGTTCCGAAAGCTTAAAAAATAAAAAAATAAAAAAATTAACGTACTTTCGTGTTATAGCGGCACCCACGATTATGATTACGCCAAGGTTTCAGTTATGATTTCGCCAAGATCATCGCAAAGCTTCTATATGCATCCTATATACGCATATATATATTCCAAACACTCCTATATGTGCCATATACGTGATTATACACATATCATTTACGTCTTATATGTCGTACATGTATCATATACACATGTCATATAGATACATCATATATGACTATAACTTGGCACATACGTCAAGAAATGTTATATATATATCATATATTAATATAATGTCATACATGCTGCTTTATAATTTGGCGAAAAATCTGGGTCGCTTGGCAATTCATCCTTGGGGGCCGCTATAACACGAAAGTACCAAATTTCTACTTTATTTTTCATATCTGATAATTTGCATCTATCCTTTTTGTAACTTTAACATTTTTGTAACGATTTTATGGATTTCTATTGCCTATTCAAAGAAAAATTATTCTGAAGTTACAGAATTTCGTTAAAAACGTTTAAAAAATTCTTCTAAAGTTACAGAATTTTGTTAAAATAGTAAAATGCGAACATCATTTGGTTCATTCTCGACCGAAAGCAACAACCATTTTCCCAATGGTTATTAAAGATTAATTTAAGCTATTTGCCATCAAAATCTTTAACATTCACCCATCTGTCAGGAGTTTCTGGAATTCTGGAATGCATGAAGTCTGGTTGTTTTTAAGGAATCCGCTCAACAAGTCCATTTTTAGTTTCTGCATAAAAATTGAATCGCTACTACTCAGAAAGGGAGTTCTGCATAGAACGAAAAAAAATAATTTGAAGATCAACTTCTGATGAGTACAGCGAAAAGGGCAACACTTCTCGGAGAAGTGCTTCTAAAATTGGAGTTTAATTGACTGATCTTGCAACTTCTGGATGACCAAGGTCACGTTGGAAATAACCTTGTCCTGTCTTCGTCTTTTTTCTGGATGTTTTTACTTAATTTTTTCTTTTCAATTGGTTACTTGTCGCTTGTACCATTCACCATTGGTTGTCGAACGTGGTTGAAGCTGTTCATATTACACTACTCCAATTTAGTTCCACCAGATATACACAACGTAAACTTATTGCCACAAATGCTGTGTTTTGGCATTAGTGGACCTCTTTCATCTGGAAGCACCCATGCCTTCAGTCATTTTGGATTGTTGTAATGAGTCTATTATTCATATTTCTTAAGAATTCGATAGTAATTTGTTTTCTTTTTTTTGCCTTTTAAACAACAGTTTCACACACGGTATTCGGACGTTCCACTTTCATATGGGATCCAATGTTCTTGCTTTTAAAATTTCGCCCTGCATTTAGACGTTGCGAAACGCATGGAAGGACCAGCATTTCGCAGATTTTTTTTAATGCAATAGCCAATTCAAATTGTGTTTGGCAATGATCTGCATAGAGGGCGGAGTCATACTTCTACACTTTATAAAATGTAATAAGTCTGTATTACGTTTATGTGTCTCTATTAAATTGGTAAAAAGTAAATCTAAAAATTTTATTCCAAGGTAATAAGAATAAAATTTTGAGCCCACAAATGTTGTTCCCAAATTATTTTTCTGGCTACGGTCTTGCTTTAGAGATGAGCCTTGCTCAGCCCGAAACCGTAAGCCCCAGACCGAGCACGAAATGAGCTTGAGCTCGATTTTTATACCAGTCCTTGGGCGGGCTCGGGCTTGAAGTAAAAATTTTATTCATTCACAAATTAAAAAAAAAAAAAAAAAAACTTGCTATTTGAAAATCAGGGGAGTATTTAGGATTAATACTTATTTCTTTGTAAGATTTTAAATGAGAAAATTAATCTTGAAACAATTTTAAAATGTTATGGACAATTTGTTACTGCGTGCTTTTGGTATCGGGCCCGAGCGGGCTCTGTCAAATCGTCGGGCTCGGGCTTCGAAAAAAAAAAAAAAAAATCGAACTCCTCTTTATTGCTTACTACTATCGATAAGTGAGTGAAAAGTATTTCGTGACTGAAACCCGACATGACTCAGATTGAACAGCAACCTTAATATTGAAATTTTAATCTCTTTTCTTTTCTCTTTCTCTTTTTTTTTTTTTTTAATTTTGCATGTTTTTGATGTTTCTCAGGTGGAACAATATATTCAATTGAATATCCACGCTTCGGATCCTCTTATAAAACCTTGTTGATCAACAATGGGAACGATGATGGCTTCTTTAGCGCTGTTTCTTTTCTTTTAAAAATTGCATTCATTTAACTGTGGAACCGAGATACTTACCCAAACAGACCAGAGATTAGATTACCATCTCGGCCGCGTCAGATTAACGCCGGAACGCAACCGAGACATGCGGATTTGACACTGCTACGGTTTCGCATATCTTTATACGTTTTCCTTTTCAATCCAATTTTTTTTCTTTTTCTTTTTTTTTTTTCTTAATAGCCTGGGCGTCGGCCGAAATTCTGCGTGTTTGTTATCTCCTGGTTTCGCTGCTTCGAGGACAAATTTTTCGACGCTTTTATGATTTTCTTAACACCGGTATTGAAATATCTGCGCTGTGTGAATTGGTATTGGCAAGTCGTCGGGCTTCACGCTGAAATCGCTGAGTTTGAATGTTTTCACCGAATTTCACGCTCAAGTAAAAAAAGAAATTATTTTTTTTACATGCTACTATGTTGCATATTCTAATATGAGCGAATACAGAGCTATGGTGGATCTATGGAATGAGATATCAAGCACGCGAGTAAACTCAGGGATGTAGTACACATTATCGTAGTGTAACCAGTCTGGTATGAGCGTTTTCGTCAAGTTGGTTTGTTGATAGGTCTTGTGGAACTATAGTCATCTCTTGCTAGTGTTGAATTCAGGCTTTTTCTCGCAAAGGGGATTTCTATCCTCCCGGAAAGTAGTGTATTTGTGGAATGCCAAGAGAGAATTTTCTCTTCTAGAACAATAACATTATAGAAAATTCGGAACCTTTCGGCGTAGAGGGACACTTTGGTCTCCTGAAGAGAACATGCCCGCTCGGCCTGTCTCTGAATTTATCATTGATCTTTTGCTTACCAAAACTAGACAGGGTCGGGTTCGGGTCGGGTTGACTTTGTGTGTTTCGTGTTGTGTTTTGAGTCTTTCGGGTCTGATTCGGGTTGACCCAATTTTTCAAAAGAAAAACCTAGATATATTTAAAAAAAAAAAAAAAAGAAATTCATGTTTGAATATTAATGAGTGTATATGTGTTCATTTTAATTCAAAAAAGATAAAATTTTAAAAAAGATATAATTGTGGACTACTTTTTCATAATTGTATTAAAATATGGATTAAGTTCACGTTATTTATTCTCAGTCAATAGGTTCATGAAGGCGGTTATTGATTCTATTAACCAGTTATTCGTATTAGTGATAAGTACTGGGCTGCTAGGCCGATTGATAAAGTATCGAACCATCGAACTCTTATCTCTAATAGTGGATTCGATTCCAGCTTCAACCGTGTTGAAGCTGGAATACAACCGTATACATTGTGGGACCTGATATATATATAGAAACTAGAAACTTCACGTATTCGAAGTCTTCCAGAAGTATTGGGGTGTTTTTTAGTTTGACGACATTGTCACCTGACTAAGAATCAAAGCCACGAGACCCATTGCAGGTTTGACGTTATGTGCTCTGCACCATTCGTTTTCTGAAAAACCACACTCTCTGGCGATGAAGAAAAAGAGTTACTTACTATTAAAAAATATATGCTTTACAGTTGCATCACCTTCCCGATGACTTGTCATAACATAGGTCAATCAAATTGTCATCTTAAATAGTCATTGATCTTGTCCACAAAGTTTAAACAAATGGCAAGGGCAAGCTATGGACTTCTCTTGTTGATCGAAAGCCAGAACAAGTTTTTAACACATGGCATCATGTGTTAAATGCTCACCATTAAAGTCGCAGGTTTTGCTTTCCATTTCATAATTATAGATGACTATAATAAAGAAAGAGATTATGATACGAAGAAAAAACACTAAGCCGATTTCTGTTTTAAAACACACGTCTGTTACATACCAAAGTACTTATTATCTAATATGAGTGTTTTAAGACAATTCCTAATGATGCATTTACCCTGTTAACTCGAAGCCAAACTGTAAGCTTTCATTTCTGGATTTCTTACATTTGTTGAAAAACAGTTGTTAGGAAAAAAAGAAAACGACACTTATTCCAATTATTGAAAATTCCTCAATTTATATGAATAATATATGTATACATTGCAAAAAAAAAAATAAAAAATGTTAATTTTACAGTATAATACTGGCACTTCAGCTGCCAATGTTATATCGTAAAATAAACAGTGCTAAACAGTAAAATAAGCAGTAATACGCTACCGCGCATGCGCGGTACGCCGCCTTCGTGAACCATGTCACGGCTTCTTTATGTTACTAACACCTTTATGTTACAAATGCAAAGGCTTCAGAATCGTATAGAATATTTCTCCTTATATCTCTTAAATAATAATTCAGTTAGTTCCCTTTCAAACTGATTTTTAAAAGATTATAAAGCACTAAGAAACTTAGAGTACACTCTTGTTTCTCAAATAGTAAACTTATGAATAAATAAAATTTTCACTTTGAAACCCGAGCCGAAGACTGGTATAAAAATCGAGCCCGAGTCCGTTTCAGGCCCGGGCTCGGGCACGGGCTGAACCCATTTCATCTCTATGTGTAAAATGTAGACACTGTATATGTAAGGCGCTATGATCTAGATTTCTAGATGCTGTAGACGTAGATGTAGATGTGGATGAGGATGTGTAGTTAGTTGGGTGGATGTAATGTTGGCAGATGTCCCGATTTTCAAGGGTTACGAAAATTGTCCTGCAGAGCCATTGAGTAGGATACGAAAGTCTCGATTTTTCATAGTGCGTGGATTCTTTTTAATTTGTGTGCGTACTGTAAGTTGTCTGCCTGGGACAGGGCATAAATTAAGAAAAAAAAAACTCATAATTTTAAATATATAAGTAACTGGGGACATTCACACCAGGTTTTCAAGTTTTGAAAACACCAAATTCATTTACTGTAAGATTATAGTAAAACTTTTTTCACAGGCTCTCCAGATTTTGTAAGATTTTAACATTAAAATAATACTATTAATAAGCACTGTAAGGTTTACTCGGGTTACTTCGGGTTACTAGGACCCGGAAAAAAAAAAAAAAAAAAAAAAAAATCTAAATCAGTCCTAGGTTTACTGTGTTGAGAGTGTTGACATGGATCACCAATATTCTACAGATAACAGCACTAATTATAACGGTACACCCAGGACGAATTTAAACCATCTTTTATTTGGGTCAAAAAAGCACTTTCCTGGATCCAAGTAATCCCAAACTACGGTACATTTTAGAAATATTTTGCCAAATTAACTTATTTTAGGCGGGGGTGGGTCGTATACTACCGATGACTTTGAATCTTTTTTCTTCGTTGCATTGTTTTATTTGGGTTGTATAATGCCTGTCTTTTAATGGCATGTTGGAGAAAAAAAAAAAAAAAAGAGAAAAATGTCCATAAATTTTTACTACAGGAATGCTACTATAAAGTTTCTTTCTTTTTTCCTTTCGGATTTACATAGAGCACGGTTCGACAACTTAATTATTAAACACGATTCTAACAAACGAAATCGATGTACAGTATATGTCAAAACAAGGCATTATATTTGAGTGAAAAATGTCGGAAACATCTGTATTCAGAGTGTTTTAAAGATTATCACTCAAAATGGTGGATCAGACCAGGTGGTTACATACGAATACAACCCATATCATATTTTGATTAATATTGCAAAAATGTTGAATGTAGTCGTAAAGACATGCCAAAAAAAGAAGTAACTAAGGGGAAAAAAATGAGTTTTTTAATTATTTCTGGCTTTTGCCTAAAATGGTTAAGGCTGCTCGTCAGTAAACTTCCCGATCCCCCCCCCCCCCCCCCCCGCTAATATTAATCCTATGGGCGTAGGATGCATTCGTATTTTTAAAATATCTCCTCATTAAATTAATATTTTTAACTTCTGTTTATTTGTACTGTTCTTAAAGGAGGTCTCTTTTTTTCTTAGTTGTCAAAAATTTTCTAAACTATATACTTAATTTTACGTGAAGTGTTAAAATCTTATTCAGTTTTGCTAAGATTTTAGCACATAAAATTATAAATTAAACACATAGTTTAGAAATATTTTGAGAACTAAGATAAAAACAGACATCCTTTAAGAATTGTACACAGAAAACAGAAGTTAAAAATATTAATTTCATGAGGAGATATTTTAAAAATACGAATGCATCCTACGCCCATAGGATTAACATTAGCGAATGGAATCGGGAAGTTTACTGACGAACAGCCTTAAGCGAAGAAAAACATCACTTAGGGATATACAGAGAAAATAAATATATAAATATAATTTTTTTATGAGAAATTAAAAAAATAGTATGGATCTATTCCGTTGCTATAGGTTCGACATTGGAGAGGGAGATTTGAAATCTGACTGATTGCTCACTACATCCTACGCCAAATTATCGATGACAAATCACTTCTGGTAACATTGAATGAAACCATGTATCATCTTAAGAGAAACAAGTTGAGAGATTTACTTCCTTTATGTTGACCCAGAGTATATACCATTTGCCTTTCCTATCAAATATGGAAATCTTGGTGTTTCTGGGTTGCTTCATTGCGGATGATGCCTCGATATCACGCTCTGCCGGTTTCGAGTCCAGAGACACCAAAATTCGGGAGGCGGAACAAAATTGGCTGAAACGAGACATTTATTTTTCATTTTTTGAAGTTTAAAAAAATATTTTTTGTTTGTTTGTGTGTGTGTGTAATCGGGTAACGTAAGATGATATCGTAGTTATTTGCACTATGAAATACCGCAACTCATCCGACTATTAAGAGGATTCGTCACTTTATAAAAATCAATTTTTAATCGGCAGAGTTTATCATTCTTTTCAATCGTGCCATTCATGGTAAAAACCATGTAGTTAGAAACCTTTTAGTAGAACAACATACAAATTTACAACATTAGTATATATATAAATAGTATTTCGTACTAGCATGCTACGCCCGCTTCATTGGTCGATTTTTCCAAACGAACCTCGAATGATTAAAAGATATTTTAGTTCCACCTTCCATCGCCAGGGGTCTCATTCTGTTCTAAACAAACCTCTTTCCGATCGAACCTTCGGCACGGGTTCCCGCTATGCCTACGGTACCATATAGCAGGCGTGCTGCGCACGCACTGCAAAAATAAATTAGTCCCACCTTCCACCGCCAGGGGACGCCAGATCTATATACCTTTAACATTAATGCTCTATTTAAATTACGACCGAACTCCCCTCCCCTCACCCTCCCTCAAAATTTAACCAATGACTTTTAACATTAACAAATATCGGTAACTTTTGAAACAGAAACAAAATGGCGCATTTGAAGCAGCAACAAAATGGCGTGTTTTTTGGTTTGAATTTGCACTTTATTTTCTCTCCTTTTTCTGGATCAGTTTTTTGCAAAAACTAAGAAAAAATACCAGCCGATTTTTACAAAAATTCGATTTTCGGATGCAGAAAACTTTAATACATACACTGTTAAAAAATTGCAGCAAACTATTCAGGCATTTAACCGTTTTTATAGAAAACGGTTACAAAACCACAATTAAACTCTATTCTGAAAATAATATATATAAGTAGTATGCGGAGTATATTTAAATTACGGGTATGTAACTGTTTTCTATAAAAACGGTCAAATGACTGGACAGTTTGCTGAAAATTTTTAACAGTGTACGTGTGGTGAGTTTTAAATCGATACTTCAAATACTTTTTCTTAATATTCGCAAATTAGTGAAAACAAACCACTCGTTGCCATCGGCAAAAGAGATATAACCGCTTTTTCGCCGCGCCGCCTACGTACCTTAGCATTTTATATAGAGAGAGAGTATGTGGTAAAAACACCCGATCTTGGAAAATAAACCATTGTTGTAGAGATTTTGTTAAGGCAATATTCATTTATTAAGATAAATATATAAGTAAAAAGTAAAAATAGTTTTTTTTTTAAATTTTTATAAGCATTCATTGTTTAATTTTAAAATCGATACTTCAAATACTTTTTCTTAATATTCGCAAATTAGTGAAAACAAACCACTGGTTGCCATCGGCAAAAGAGAAATAACCGCTTTTTCGCCGCGCCGCCTACGTACCTTACATTATATATAGAGAGAGATTCTGTGGTAAAAACACCCGATCATGGAAAATAAACCATTGTTGTAAAGATTTTGTTGTGTTGTGGATTAGGATTATAAAGGCAATATTCATTTATTAAGATAAATATATAAGTAAAAATGGTTTGTTTGTTTTTAACATTTTTTTTATAAGCATTCAATGTTTAACTTTAAAATCGATACTTCAAATACTTTTTCTTAATATTCGCAAATTAGTGAAAACAAACCACTGGTTGCCATCGGCAAAAGGGAAATAACCGCTTTTTCGCCGCGCCGCCACGTACCTTAGCATTTTATATAGAGAGAGATTCTGCGGTAAAAACTCCCGATCATGGAAAATAAACCATTGCTGAGTGATTTTGTTGTGTTGTGGATTAGGATTATAAAGGCAATATTCATTTATTAAGATAAATATATAAGTAAAAATAGTTTTTTTTTTAATTATTTTTTATAATCATTTAATGTTTAACTTTAAAATCATTTCTAATTTCATGACTGCAATTCGTGTAGTTCCAAAACATGTCCGCTACTATACGTTAATTTGGAGATAAAAGCGTGTAAAAAGGGTTGCTATATCTATTGCATGCATTATGTATTAAGTTCACGTCTCGTCACCTGGTCAAGGTTCTAAATTACGAGATCAACTCACATAGGGATGGCATGACGTATGGGTATGATGCCAAGCTCAGGTCCATACAAAAAGAATAACATCTATTAGCAGCAAAACAAAAATGGGAACAAAACAAACACCTCCACATAGCCGTCCTGCCAGCAATGGCCAGCTACTACGCGCCCCAGTCACAGGCATTAAACCCGTTTAAGCTAGAGAAACCTGGCAGGTAGGAACCTAGTCACCGGTCTCAAAAAAAAAAAAAAAAAAAAAAAAAAAAAAAAAAAAAAATTCTCTGAAACTTTTCGATCGCGAAATCCCATGTTAACCTATGGGAAAACTTAGAAGCGCGATGACCCATTACCTAATATAATTATTGAAATACGGTTTTCGCCATCAAAAGCAGACGTTAGATGCCGACGATGTGCGTTTTTAAAACTTGTCTCCTTAAATTTTAAGTATTTTTAAGAAGATAAAATTTCAAAGTATGTGGGAATTGTTTTAATACTTAAAGTTTAAGGAGACAAGTTTTCCCATAAGTTAACATGGGTTTTCGCGGTTGGGCAGTTTCAGTAAAGGGGCCTCTTGAAACCCTATCATGGGAAAAGGATATAACCAGTGCTGTACAGTTTTCATAAAATCTGGTAGTCAGAAAAAAAAAATTCTAGTCCCCAGTTTAAAAAGAAAAAAAAAGTTACCCCTAATCTCTGTTTGGCCATACTCTATAATTCTTTTAAATATATACTCGGATTGCTGTGTATATTTTTTTTTATGTTATTGAGGTTTACTATAGAATCTGAGGTATTGAAATTAAAGTGTGTACACTGTAAAAAAAAACGGTAAAAATTCCAGCATAATTTGCTGTAAATTTATGCACCCAAATTGCCAGCATTTTTTGCTGTAACATTTACTATGATTATAGTCATATTTGCAGTTAAATTAGCATGTTTGAAGCACATTTTGCTTTAAAATTCCAAACATACTATTATTTAAGACTTATTTTGCTGTCAATTTACAGTAAAATATGCTGGCAATTTGGGTGCATAAAATTACAGCAAATTTTGCCGTTTTTTCTTAGAGTGTATGAGAGTCTTAGAGAACACTATAATTAGTTCGTTTACTGGAACACCCAAAATAATTCCGTTACTTTATTGTCTGGGGAGAAATCATTTGGGGTTCATTTTATTGATCTTAGATATTTCAAACATATTGGGATTTATATGCATCATTAAGGTGAGCTACAACATGCTTTCTCAGGAGTATAGAATATGTATGCGTTTAGAGTTCGTTTACAGAGACGCACAAAATAATTCCATCACGTTATGATTTATGGGGGAAAATCGTTTGCGGTGTATTTTATTGATGATATGATACTTTAAGCAAAATGAAATTAAAAAGGATCACTGACGTGCGCTATAACAGGTTTTTTTTTTTTTTTTTTTTTTTTTAATAAATTATTGAGTGCATAGCATTTATTGTTCATTTACAGAGACGCATATAAGAATTCGATTACACACTGGAAAAAGAATTGTTGATTTTACAGTATTATACTGTAAAATCAACATTTTTTTTTTTTTTTTAATCGATAGCGGCTGGAAGTGCACTTTCCGCTGTTGTGTGAATTTTTCGAATTATATATTTTATAGTGTATTGCGTACATAAATCATATATATTGATATACAGGGCTGCACGAAAGAATTCGCGCACGTTACCGTATATGGACAGCAATTGCTGAGAATGGATTTTTAGTTAGTTATGTGTTTTTTTAGGTACGTTTGTATTTATATAAATACGTAGCACCTATAGTCGTCGTCTGGTCCATAACAACGCCAAAACTATACCCAATCGAATGGTTTGAAATTTAATATATATAATCGTTTCAGAATTTTGTCGAGTCATTTCAAATTTTATGAAAATCGAATCAAAACTGAAAAAGATATTAATAAGTCACATTCTTCATTCTATTAAAGCCTATCATACGTAATTAATTCAATGATATCCCATGATAGGTAATGATTCTGGGTTGCCATGGTGATGACGCTCTTTTTAAGACGGAGTCCTATTATTTCCGTATTACTTAATTTAAAAACTAAATTTGTGTACTAAAATTGTTTAATTATAGCAATCCTATAATCTACCAACAGCTTTTTGTATTAGATGTTTCCGTAGAAATAGATATTAAATGAAAAAAAGAGTCTAAATATAGATTTCAAGTTCTGAAATTTTCAAAGCTAGGCTTACGTTTCCCATTAGAATTTTCAGTCAATGTCAACAAAAGGTAAAATGTTGCCAACTTAAAATAAATGTATTTATTTTATTACAGAAATGAATCCTATCAGAATAACAGACGATATAATTCATTTCACTGAAATAATAAGAGTACGAACGCACCTCATTTGTCACGTTTGACGTACAATTTCTAACTTGTTAAATTTTCTTTTTTTTTTTAGTTTCGTCATAGTTTGTGCTTTTAAGAGCCCCCCACGCCTCCCCCCCCCAACTTTGTTTAATTTCTTATTTAAATATCTCATTTCATTGTATGAAATAATGAAATTTCTTAATAATATCTTGTTAATGTTAAAAAGTGTTTCATAATCGAAGCCTGGTACATGATTTTTCGAAATTTTTTTATGCTTGTGATCATGAGCTATTAATGTGAAAAATCCCATGCGCCTATGGCGTCATTTCATCCGCGACGTACTTCGCTAAGAAAGTAAAGGCTAAAATAGTTTACATATAAATACAGTTCAGTATGATGATAAAATACTAAGTAAATTGTACTGTAATACTAGATGCATCACTGACTAGAGGTAGAGGTAGATGTAGAAATAAATTCTTCAAATAGGTAATTACTATGTTTTGCGAATCGGTGGAAGATTTTAGTATTTTCTACAGTTGCGTGCAGTTACAAGACATGAATTACGCTAACTTTGACGTTTATCGTTGCACTTTTTCTTTTATTTTTCCTGGTTTGTTCTATCGGATGTTTCCGGTTGTCGCGTCGCAAACAGCTGTGTATGACGTGCTGAACCGCTATTAGAATATTGTATGTGAATCATACTTTTATAGAAAAATCATTTCACACGATATAGTGCAAAAGAAGGATTGCTCTGCTTGTCATAACCTTTGCACAGAATAAATATTTCCGTTATATTGATCTAATATTTCATTTATTGATTTTCACAGGCAAAGTGTTTACTATATGTAATAGCAATATTGTGGAAATATTGGCATCGTTTTGAAAATCTACATAATGTAATTCAATACTGCTGAGATATTGGAATCTTCTTGCAATTCAAATTAAATGTTTCACTAATGTTGTATTGACGTTTGATAGGCCCAGTGGTACGCCAACATTTCTTAAGTATTGAGTAAATATCATTGCATAATACTAACTGTATATTTCCAAATGTAAATAACGTCATAATTATGTATTATTGTACAGAATTGGCCCAATGTTTCGCCTATAAATAACGAGCACATGCCAATTTTTATTTCATGAAAGCAGAGCCACATCAAGGGTGGAGTAGGCATTACCGCGTTAAAAAACGCGTTACATACTGTGTGGCTAAGATAAGAAACCTGGAACCGGTCTCGGCTCAGTCGATTTTATTTTAGGGAAGTCCTTCATTTTCTTTTCTTGCCGTTCAATCGATCATTCCGGGAATTATCTCAGTCTTTTGTCATTCCGCTCCTACGGACGAAGTTCTCTCCCTACAAGTTTTGGAACCTTCAAAAACACGAAATCTACTCAGGGCTTTTCTAACCTGGGCCACAAAGTACGTTTTAATGTGCGGTTGTTATTTTCTTGTCGGTCACCATCAGCTATCACTATCGATTCATGCGTGACCATTAGTGAAAGAAACAATTTTTTTCGAACTAAGGTGTCAAACGAAATTGCTGCGGCGCTGGAGGGTAGAAATGTACATTTGGAATGAATGTTCCAACTTCTTTTTTTACTAAAATGTGGATAACTTGATTTACATAATTAGTACACTTAGAATGTAAAAAAATAATAACAAAAATCAAGTGCCATTCATTGATTATAGAACAAATTCTAAATAGACACTTGTGTAAAAAAATATGCTTCAATATATATATTTTTTTCCGAACTGAGTAGATAATTATAAAACCATGTAATTCGTCATTAAAATTATATGAGAGACATTGGTTTCAATTTTCAATATACTTTTTATTGGGTTTCACAATGCATGGGCAGAAACGATAATAAAACTTGAGACATTGGCGAACGAACAAATTGTCACATTTATAAATTTCCAAATCCGTAATACAGTCCTGCATCGGATCGGGTAACCCGATTTTATCCGAAACCAACCCGACTTGCGGTTCGTGCCGGATCGGTTGACGGTAATTTTCTTCGTTGCGTGTCGTGTTCGGGGCAACCCGACCCGAACACGACACGCAACAAAAAAAGAGAAAGTCTTGAATATTTTTCAAATTTAAAAACTATATATCTAAATATTAATGAGTGTATATGTGTTCATTTAAAACAAAAATGATAAAATTGATATTAGAGATATAATTGCAGAGTATATTTTCATAATTGTATTAAAAACATGGCTTTCAATATCTCGGGTTCGGTTTGAGGTGTATCGTATTCGGGTCGGGTTTTCGGGTGGTTTTTAAGCAAAAATTTGGGGTCTCATACAGGATTCTCCCGTATCCCCAGTGTAGCAAATGCAAAAATTTATAGTGAAGAAGTGGCTAGAAAAATACAACCTGGAAACAAGCAACATACTGGAACTGGTTACAGTAAAGTCAAATGTTTGCACTTACCCATTAATTGAATGAGTGTCTTTTAGAAGGACCTATGTTACAAATTTTAGAAAGGTGGGTTTTTTTGTTGGAAAATGTCCTTTGTGGAATGATGGATGAATATTACCCAGCGTTAAAAATTGCAATTTCATATAATACAAGTTTGTTTACATTGAATAAAACAATAAACTGAAAATAATATTATTACTTTCCTTATACCAACCTAACTAGTTTTTATTATGACTCGTCAATGATCACCATGAAGACAAAGGGATAGGGCATGAACATAGATGTAAAGAAGGACTTTTAACGAAATAGCCTTTCCAAGAAGAAAATCGTTCCTCGAAAAAAGTCTCAAATAGGTGACGCATGTGGTAAGTTCTCCATACGTCACCAGTTCGTCTGCTTCTTCAAACCGGCTGTCGTCTGGTGGGTATCTGATATACAGTTTCGGTTTGATGTTGTAGGTGGCGCTGCCTTGGCAGGGATTCTCACCGGCTGCGCAGAACCATCCGCGTAGCTGTGCAGCTGCTATTTCGTTCCAAAGTCGCGACACGATATTAACACTACTTCGTTGGAAGTCCTTCTTTAGTTCTATGTTCATGGTGTAGGGTCATTTAGATCGGAAGATTGTTGCATTAGGTGCTCAGGACATTGCTAATCAATGACATTTATAGTTTTTATTCCCTCATTTCACGAAATTTAAAATTTTTAGCCTAGTCCCTTCTTCCAGACACCCATCCAATTGTCGTAGAAAAATAATGAAGGCATACTCAAAAGTCGTGGATTAATATGTTATTAACGATACAGGGAGGTCGACGGCATATGCAGCTGATGAAATGAGTCTGTAATAATTTAAAAATCATTATGTCCGTCTTCAAAATTATGCATATTTAAAAGACTTGTATTGCTTGTACTTTTTGGTGATAAAATCTAAAAGAAATATTTATATATAAAATTATTTTCAGTCATTCAATAAAAATGAAATGAAATCTTGGTTTGTTTATATTACCTCGATTGATTGTAATGAATGAAATCTTGATAAGATGGTATGAGCTTCGCCCATCAAAATTGGTGCTTTAGGCACACGTGGGTCTTTTTGTATTTTTTGCACATTTTGTGCATGAAGTAATAGAGGTCAATCTAGCACTAAGCTATAGCATAGTTTCAAAACTAGAACATGAAATCTTTAAAATAGATTTTTAAAATTATCATTATTTGCTGATTTTTATTCCGTAAAAAAACACTTATTTATCTATTTATTTTTATAAACAGATGAAGATTTTTTCCCCCTTTCTTTCTATTATTTGCTTATTTTTGTATACATTCTTTAAAGCGTGAGTATGGAATTACTTTTAATATTGATCAACTTAAAAATATTATATTCAACCAAGAACTTTATATTCCACTAGCAAGCTACGCCCGCTACGCTGGTCAATTTCTTATAACGGAGTTTTAATCCAACAAAATATTGACATTTCATAATTCACTTTTATATTTTAACAGAATAATAAGGCTACTATAATTTGTGACTCGTGCTATAGCCAATATACACGCCAGGATACGTCGCCCTTATCATTAGCTTTTTACGCATGAAGGTTTCGCTATGGTACTCCATTGTGAAATTTGGTAATTTTTCAAGTTCAATATTTGAAAAATGGCATAATCATTAGATTTGAAATTTATATCAAGAAAAATACAATTTTTTACCTTTCAAACGCAGTTTGCCTAAGAATTTTCTGACAAATACTTTTCGAGCTACTATTTTTTTCAGTAACTTCAAATGTTTCATTTTCCGAGATTAATCTGTGGCAACAATTAGCGAAAAACCCAGTCGTCAGAAACGCATAGTTTTTTATTAAAGAGGCTGTTGGAGCAGGGATTGTCACCATCACTTTTGAAATCGGTTCGGTGGTTCTATAGATTCCAGAAAAATTGTAATTTAGAATGTTTTTAGAACGCTTTTCGCTCATTTCGCCCTTTTAAATTTCGAATTTTTTTTATTTTGTTTTTAGAGAGCATTTACATCTTATAAGTAACTACAATGCCAAATTTCATATTTCTAGCTCCTTCAGTATAAAAAAAAAAATCGCAATTTTAGAACGTTTTTCGCTCTTGCACCCCCCTTGGGGTTAGTGACACCGACATAAAATATAGCCTATGTTGAAGCAGGGGTTGTTACCATCAATTTGCCACCATCACTTTTGAAATCGGTTGGGTAGTTCCAGGGAGTCCATAGAAATTGTAATTTAAAATGCTTTTAGAATGCTTTTCACTCATTTCACCCTTTTAAATTTCGAATTTTTTTTATTTTGTTTTTAGAGAGCATTTACATCTTATAAGTAACTACAACGCCAAATTTCAAATTTCTAGCTCCTTCAGTATAAAAAAGATCTCATTTTTAGAACGTTTTTTGCTCCTGCACCCCCCTGGAGATAGAGGCACCCACAAAAAATATATCCTATGTTGGAGCAGGGGTTGTCATCATCCATTTGCCACCATCACTTTTGAAATCGGTTCGGTAGTTCCAGAGATTCCTTAAAAATTTTAATTTAGAATGTTTTTAGAACGCTTTTCGCTCATTTCACCCTTTTAAATTTCGATTTTTTTTTATTTTGTTCTTAGAGAGCATTTACATGTTATAAGTAACTACAACGCCAAATTTCAAATTTCTAGCTCTTTCAGTATAAAAAAGATCTCAATTTTAGAACGTTTTTTGCTCCTGCACCCCCCTGGAGTTAGTGACACTGACATAAAATATAGCCTATGTTGGAGCAGGGGTTGTCACCATCAATTTGCCACCATCACTTTTGAAATCGGTTCGGTAGTTCTAGAGATTCCATAGAAATTGTAATTTAGAATGTTTTTAGAACGCTTTTCACTCATTTCACCCTTTTAAATTTCGATTTTTTTTTTTAATTTTGTTCTTAGAGAGCATTTACATCTTATAAGTAACTACAACGCCAAATTTCAAATCGGTTCGGTAGTTCTAGAGATTCCATAGAAATTGTAATTTACAATATTTTTAGAACGCTTTTTGCTCATTTCACCCTTTTAAATTTCGAATTTTTTTTTATTTTGTTCTTAGAGAGCATTTACATCTTATAAGTAACTACAACGCCAAATTTCAAATCGGTTCGGTAGTTCTAGAGATTCCATAGAAATTGCAATTTAGAATGTTTTTAGAAAGCTTTTCACTCATTTCACCCTTTTAAATTTCGAATTTTTTTTATTTTGTTCTTAGAGAGCATTTACATCTTATAAGTAACTACAACGCCAAATTTCAAATCGGTTCGGTAGTTCTAGAGATTCCATAGAAATTGTAATTTAGAATGTTTTTAGAACGCTTTTCGCTCATTTCACCCTTTTAAATTTCGAATTTTTTTTTATTTTGTTCTTAGAGAGCATTTACATCTTATAAGTAACTACAACGCCAAATTTCAAATTTCTAGCTGCTTCAGTATAGAAAAGATCGCAATTTTAGAACGTTTTTCGCTCCTGCACCCCCTGGGGTAGTGGCACCGACATAAAATATAGCCTATGTTGGAGCAGGGGTTGTCACCATCAATTTGCCACCATCACTTTTGAAATCGGTTCGGTAGTTCCAGAGATTACCCCCTACAAACAAACAAACAAAAAAACAAAAAAATAATCTTTACTCCTTTATAATATTAGTATAGATTTTTATTCTTTTTCCTATGTTAAAAGTTTGCGAGTCTGAGACTATGAATATTTAAAAATAAATATATATTTTTGTGCTGTACTTAAACAGGATTTGTACGTGCCTAAGGGAAAACCTTGAAATCAGGGAAATGTTAGTGAAAAGTATGCAACTTATCCCTCCATTCATGTGCAGAGTTGCACAATTCTGGTTACAGGACTGACTATAATCAAAAATTGCTGGAAGTGCGTTTTCAATTGTGGTATGCGCTTTTAAATTTAACTAACTTTTTATATATTACCCGGTGTGTATAGATTCTATAGATCATATACAGAGCTACACAGAAGAATTCAAATACATTTTCTTTTACTAACGGAAATTGCTAAAGGGGAACTTTCAACTGCGTTATGCTGAACTGAACTAAATTTTATGAACATTATGCTTGAACTAAACTAAATTTTAGCATATTATTTGAGGACCCCAGAAGCCACTGTGTATAAGTGACAAAATTAAAAAAAACTGGAGCTAAGTGCACAGGTGATCTGGAAATAAGGCTATTTGTTTGTAACGTAAAGAAATATAAGTGATTTTTTAATTATGTGCTGCGTTCTGGAGGTCAACTACTTAAGCATTCGAAACTTGTACCCCTTGTTATCAATATTGATTAATTATAAATTCTAAAAGAAAATTGTACTCCACTTTTTTACACAGTTATTAAAATAAGAGTTCAAAAACCACTATGAAACTAGTCGTTGGGGGGCCACCGTAATACTTACCCATCATGGATATGCATGATATAAAATATGAAAATAAAATATGTGTAAACTACTTATAAAATGCATTGCAATTCGAATAAAATCGGGGCTTGATGAGGTCACAAACTTTAAATGTTCTATTACTGAATTGCGTAAAAGAAACATCCTTATAACTCCAAAAATGTTAATCCTATTAACTAATGGTTTACTGCGTCGGATTAAGCGTCTATATTAAAATAATAATATTAAAATAAAAATGTGTAAACTACTTATAAAATGCATTGCAATTCAAATAAAATCGTGGCTTGATGACGTCATAAACTTTAAAGGCTCGATTACTGAATTCCTTGAAAGAGGTTTTTCCTTATAACTCCAAAAATAATAATCCTATTAACTAGCGGTTTATTGCATCTGATTAAGCATCAAATTTCCAATTAAAATATATCTTTGAATTGAAATTTGAATAAAATACAGGGTCATGAAAAACCCAAGAGTGTGGAAAATAGGATTACAAATATCTTGACAACCATCGACTTCCTATTCCTTATGCAAAATTTGTTTTTTTATTGTCTTTTATTTGTACTCCTTAAAATAAACAATTTCGAAAATTTTTATATACATTTTATCAGAACGAATATTTCGAGAATCTGAAAAAAAAATAGTTCCGGATAGTGGAGGTTACTGAAATTCAATAACCTTCTTCCCATTATTACATACTAAGTACATACTTAAATTGCAAGTCTCTATCTCATTTTGTTCGGGAGATAGAGCGTTTACAGACACACACACAGATAGACGGACGGCAAATTTTTTTTTTTTCTAAAAATATGTTTTTCGGAATCTCCAGTGTCTGAAACGTGTAAATCCATCAAAAAAAAAAAAAAAAAAAAAAAAAAAACAAGATTTACCTTATACTACTACGTATGATAGGTAAGTAAGAAGTATAACAGTCTGTCATTTTTATTTCAGTCAATTACTATTGACTCAATACTTTGAACTCAATTTACTTCAAATCGTAATTTTGTCCCTTGGCTTCCTCATTTAGTATATATACAAATCTATAGATCATGCACGGGGCTTCACAAAAGAATATGAATACTTTTTCAGCTTATTGATGGTATTGCTCAAGTTGGGTTTTTAAGTGCCTTATGCTTTTTCCAAGTTATCTACTTGGATATCATCTTTCACCTTATTAAACGGTAAAGTTTTGTTAATACACTATTCTGAATGTGTTGGAAGGTGTTTCATAATCTATTTCTTGATTCCATTTTGTTTTTGTTTTTTTGGGGTGCAAATGTATTGGGTAATATAGTGACTGTAGCATTAACGGAATTCGTACATTTTGAGACTTCTTTACCGAAAGATATCTAAATAGAGTGATTTTTCTGTTATATATTTTATATTTTTGTTTTCATTTTCGCGAAGCGCACATACATGCGGCATAGTGATATATATGTAAATGAAAAACATGCAAAAAGGCATAATAAGAATAAGCTAATGAATTCCATGCATTTTGAGGTTCACAAACAGGGAGTTAGCATACTGTTACTTGTTATCTAAAAAATAATAATAATAAAAGAATGTAATCCCTTTTCCCTCCTTCTCCTCATTTTCAAATCATACAAAGTCTCATTAATAAAGCTATGTGTGTGGTTTTTGTTATTGTTTGTTATTATTATTATTAAAATGTTATGAAATTGTCACGGTCTCATATAATGTGCAGCATTGTAATATATTTTTTATATTTTGCTGTATTGTACTATATACAGTATATCGTTTGAAATAGGTAAATATAGGGAGTAAAGCTTTGAACATAGGAACCAATTAATCGCATTTCCATTATTTTTTAAGGGAAGATTTGATTCTGTTTGGGTACAATTTACTTCTCAAACACTGCTTTCGAACGAATCGTAGTTAACCCATTAGAGCCGCAATTATTTTTCTCTTAAAAATGAAAAAAAAAAATGCATTTGACACCACTTTTTAACACTTTCCAACCAAGTATAAAAGTGTTTATGACTTGGGTTTGTCTGGCCGTCTGTCCGTGCTCTAACTCGGGTAAATATACTCGGATCGCCCTGAAATGTTTGTATGTTATTGTCGTTTACTATAGCATGTTCCCTATTTCAACGGAAGTGTGTAGCACTTATGGTTTTTTTTACAGTGACAGTCAAAAGTATTCCGTTACATTACAGTCAATGGGAAATAATCGTTTCAAGTGCATTTTGATGATGCTACGTCATTTAAAACATGATGAAATTGATATATAATTATGAAGCGCGCAATAAAACATGCTTTTTGTTGAATATGGGGTGCAAAGCATTAATTATTCATTTACTGGGTCATACAAAAGAATTCTGTTGCACCTTGGTCTATGGGGGAAAATCGTTTGCAGTGTAATTTAGTGATATTCCACTATTTCAAACATAATGGAAATTATATGAATAACTGAGGTTCACTATAAATTTCTCTCTTGTGTGCATTGCGTTTACTTACAGGGATACACAAAATATATCGGTTACAGTATACATGTGCGATATTTACAGTCTATGTGTAATAAGTGCGTTTTCAACTTTAGTTTGCGTTTTTAAGTTTAACTAAATTTTTTCATAGTACGTGTGTTTAAACACTGATGTTCATATACAGGGCTGCACAAGGGAATCCATAACTATTACATACTATGTGAGTGAATTGCTTAAGGGTAGTCTTTAATTGTGTTATGCATTTTCTTGTTGAGATATAATATATTTTAGTATACTAATATAAGTTTGTGGAATATAAATAATTTCATATACAGGGCTACGCAAACAAAAAGATACATTGTTGTTTACGGTTGGTAATTGCTGCGAGTGAGTTTTAAGTTGCCTTTTTGCTTAATATGTGGTGTGTATAAAATTTTATAAATAATATACAGGGTTGTACAAAAGATTTCGAGTGCATTTACATCGATCGGAGAAAATTGCTAAATGAATATTCTAACTGAACTAAATTTTATCCTGCTGTAAAACCACATCTATTTTTCATATACAGGGCTGCACAAAATAATTCTACTACCTTTTTGACACTGGAAGGTAATTTCGAAAACTGTGATTCATTGTGTTATATGTTTTCTACATTGTTCATTTACATATCTTCTTTCACCTTATTTAACGGTGAAGTTTCGGTACAGTTTTCTGGCTGTGCTGGAAAGTGTTTCATAATCTATGCTTGACGGATTATTTTTCGTTCTTGTTTAGAATAGAATTTGTATGGTATTTTATCGAGGAGTTTTTGTCATCAAAGAAATGAAATATTTCTCTTCAGAATTACTGGTGTGCAAACAACAAAAGTGTTTTAGCTATGGTGTTGCTTTAAGGAAACTATAGGCTGATATGGGCTAAAAACAGAGGTATTGCTGTTCAGCGACAAATTTCATTATAAAACTAAACAAAATTCTTACGAAGAAAATTCTTTATCTACTTAAACCAGATAGAGTGTAATAACATTGTTTAAACTGGGTAAATTACTGCACATAGTCAGCGTGTTGAAAGAGTGGAATCGTAGAGTGGTTCGTAGCCTTGATCAGGACCCTCGTTTCACGCAGAATCGCCCAACCACTCTTCCTTCGGCACACCTCAGCGACTTCAGACGACCGACGACCCTGAAAGCAGACGATTACCCCCTCCTATCATCGAAGAACCGGAGGATATCTTGTGAGCTGTGTGCTGATCAAACGGTTTAAGAAAAGAAAGAATTCTTTTTCTCAGAAATCATTACCAGAAATCGCCGATGGGAAAATAGTTTGGCAGTGATTATGCAGCGGTTTTTGCCAACAGAAATCACGTTTATTTTCAAATATTTTAGTTTATTTTCATGGGATGTAAAATCATCTCGCTACATTGTGTAGTTCATTACTTTGGAAATTCTGTAATGACAATGATTTAATAATTCCCAAATGTCATATATTTTCTTGTATCAAACGACAAACTAAATCTTCACTTGGTGCCCCCTCTGCTTTACGTTCTGGTACCCGAGGAACATACCCCCTCTGGCCCTGTACGAAACAGTTGCCTTGGTGATTTTGGTTGTTCAATTTAATAAATTGCTGTGCAATGTTCAAAATCACGTTTGAGGAATTTTTATCTTCAAACTCCTGAAAGAAGTTTGCAGTGGCCGTATACAGTGTGATTCATAAATATCGAAACAATAGGCTATCTCCTTAAATATTGCCCCTAGAAACATATTCCAATTGCAAAGTTTCGTAAAAAAAGGTGCAAAATTTTATGATATAAGTTGCAACTCCATGGGGGGTCTATTTGAGAAAATACAAAAATTAAATTTTTATACGGTCCCCGTAGGATAAAATTTCCAATTAGGATTTTTTTCCTTATCCATTCCTGAATTAAACAAAAAAAAATTCCATCTTGATATCTGCAAAAGTCACAGAGATATTAAAATCCAAAATTCGTGACTTATACCACTTAAGCATATTTCTGAGCGAAGCGATATCAGTTCATTTGAAATGCAAGTTAGGGATCGACCATAAATTTACACATTATTAAAAGTCGATCTAAGACAATTCCTTAACTTTTAGATATACTGTAACAGCGTATGGATTTTTGCGTTAAACTTGCTTGAGAAATATGCTAGAGGTCTGCATGAGACCGAGCTTTGTACCAGGCCCGTAACCGGCACGCCACGCTGGCCGGGTCATGCCGGCCCGTATCTTTATTGTTCTTAAGACGTGTCGGACAGGCAATAAGATTTGTAAAAATAGTAATAGCGATAATCAAACTCCTGTTAATGGAATCATTGGAAATATATTTTAATAAATTACACAGAAATATTTTCAAAAATCTACTTTTTGTTATACAGCTTCAAAAGTGATGATGTTTTAAACCTATTTTTCATTTATTCCAAGAGAAATTGTATTTTTTTTTTTTAAATCTTTATTGGAATGTAATAGTCTAAGAAAAATAATCATTAAAGTTGCGAGTGCGTAGTTGTTTTAATAGATGCCAAGCTACCACTAATATTCCGTTATAAGTGTGTTTATTTAACCCAGGTTTAATACGAACTCTTTTAAGAAATTCAATTAAATAAATTCGACTTAAAACCTTTAAATTAAGTAAGTCAAAGATTCATTCAGTAAATTTTCAGGTTTTAAAGTGGTTAACTGGTTCAAATTAATCTACATATTACGGAGGATTACTGGGAGGTTCGGCAGCTATGTAATTGTCATGCGAACACATAGTAATCTAAAATATACTGTAAAAATTTCTTATAAATATGTATGTAGTATTCTTTAAAATAATCTTAATTCTATCTTAAGAAAAATGGAATTTTTTTGTGCAAATTTCGGCCTGTGCAGAAATCTAAAATATGCACAGACACCTGTCTAGATAATGAATTAAATAAAATTAAGTGCATCGCCCATGAAAATGGTTTTCTTTCGCATAAACCCATTTCTGACCTGAAACATAAAGTGCATAAAATAAATGTATATCTCTAATAAATTTAAATTTTGTAACTTTGGCTGTATACCAGATTAGTATAAGAGACTAGGATATGCGTTAAATAAATTTAATATCTGTACCCGAGAGCCAAACGATCGAAAAAGAGGATACTATTATAGGTGCCAATCTTTGTTTAAAAGCTTAAATGCATTTTTCTGCATCATAGGTTTTTTTTTTTTTTTAATCTCATCTTTAAATTGATATAAGTCAATAACCGTTAAAGATAAATGGTTCAAACTTGGAATATATCTTTTTCAAATACTTTACTTAAATTTTAATTAGGAAGCTTTGAAAAAAAAATATTCACTTTTGAAAATATGATGAGTTATAACAATTTTAAATTACTCTAATTTTTTTTTTTTTTTTTTTTTTTTTGTAAGAAGTCTTATGATGCGATTCTGTTTACAAATTATATGGTTAAACATCACAAAAAATTCACAATTCTAACTCTATAAATAAATAAAAATAATAATAAATATTTCCTGGACACATTACAGTAACATTGTTTCTTGAATTACAGGCATTTCAATTTGTGTCTGATCCCTTGAAACCTCACGAATTATTAAAACGGGCATATCTCTCTGAGTTTTGCAGATATCAAGATGGAATTTTTTTTGTTTAATTCAGGAATGGATAAGGAAAAATTTCCTAATTGGAAATTTTATCCTATGGAGACCGTATAAAAAGTTAATTTTTGTATTTTCTCAAATAGACCTCCCACGGAGTTGCAACTTATCTCATCAAATTTTGCAGTTTTTTTTTTTTTTTTTTATGAAACTTTGCATATGGAAGTATGTGCCTAGGGGCAATATTTAAGGAGATAGCCTATTGTTTCGATATTTATGAATCACACTGTATATTAAAAATCACTATACATTTTAAATGCATGCACATAAAAAACTATACACTAAATAACTGTACTTATTTTAGCTCATTATTTATTCAATAAACCATTCTACATGTATTTATGAATTTTCTCAGAAAATTTTTACCAAAAAGTGACAGGTGGGAAACAATTTTGAAGTGATTAAACATTAATTGTCGCCAACAGAAACAAAATTTGCTTTAAAATATTTTACATCTTTTCACATGAGATGGCGGTGTAATATTATCTCCATTTGTCTTGATTGCGTAGAAGTTTTTGTCCGTTGCTTTTAATATTCTAACAATGATTAATAAATTCTAAGAATTCAAATTAAAACGCATCTATAAATTTGGAACAAAGACATCGGATGAATGCGTATTTATTTCTACCACATAGACACGTGTCACCTTGACGACTTTTTCGTTTAGAGCTAATAAATTGCAGAATGAAATTTAAAATCGCATTTCTAAATTTTTCATCCTCGGACTTATAAAAGAAAAATTTAATTGTATTATAAGTAATTAATTCATTCTCATTCTAAGTAAGAAATCGCTAAAATTTCAATTTTACTTGCCCATCATACGTAGTATAGGGTAAGTCTTGTAAACGTTTTGAAAATCGAAAAAACGAAATTTCACGGATTTACACGTTTCAGACACTGGGGATTCCGAAAAACATAGTTTTATAGAAAAAAAAATTTGCCGTCCGTATGTCTGTGTGTGTGTGTGTGTCTGTAAACGCTCTATCTCCCGAACAAATTGAGATACAGACTTAAAATTTGGTATGTACTTAATATGCAATAATGGGCAGAAGCTTATTGAATTTCAGTAACTTCGATTATCCGGAACTATTTCTTTCGGGATCTCGAAATATTCGTTCTGATAAAAGGTATATAAAAATTTTCGAAATTGTTTATTTTAAGGAGTGAATATAAAATACAATAAAAAAACATAAATTTTGCATAAAGAAAACAATGAAGTCGATTGGATAATGAGTTGCCGAGATATTTGTAATCATATTACATAAAAATTACATAAAATATTACTATTACATAACTATTACATAAAATTACATACTATTACATAAAAATGAGTACTTTAAGATGGTACTCGTTGAAGGTGAGTTTTTTTTTTTTAATGTGAGAACGAAATCCTGAATATGACTATAAATTCTACATTTTCTCTCGTAAAGTTACTTCTTTTTAGGGTTTCGTTCATCTGAGGAAACCCTATTACTCCCGCTGCGTTGTCTGTCTTGTCACAGAGCTATTCTCAGAAACTATTTAACTTACAGAGTTGAAACTTTGTGTATATAGCTGAATACCAGCTATAAAAAGCTCAAAATATTAAAAATTGAAAACTTCGTATTATTTAATAAATAGAGATAAAAAACCAAAATTCTAACAGCCTTTTCCTATTAAATTTAAACATTTTTCTTTATAGCAGATGCCAAAAATTAAAAATCCACGATGAAATTCTTTCTACAATAATTAATTTTCTATCAGACGATTTCCACGTGAAAAATGAAAATGAAATAAAAATTTTCACTCACTGAAAAAAAGATTAATAGGAAATAAAAATGATTGACGTCATAGTGCTAATAAAACGGAAATTTTCAGATTTCTCAATAATACAAGGAGTATGAGTATGTGTATGTACACAAAGCAGACTAATATCACGTCATTAGAGAATTAAAAAGAAAATCTGACGTCCTATTGGAAGTTTAACGAATTTTTCAGATGTTTGAGAAAAATACAAAGCGAGTATCAATATGAGTAATAGAGAATAGTAAATAGATGAGTTTGAGAAACCTATTGAATCATGATAAAAATCCGATTATGGAAATATTCGCATATTTTAAATTTTTGAAGGTGTGCAACATGTTTAATTTTGAAATTATTTTTTTTATATCGCATTTAGTCTGCGTGACAGATATTATTATGACAGAATATAATAGCCAGCTTCGCCCGCTATCGGACTGGTTTAGATATTCGGAAAAACGAAAAAATAGACCGGTAAATTTTTACTTTATAAAAAAACATGACTTTTTTTTTTCTTGTTGTTGCTAAATGAAATTTATTTGGATTTATTAAAGAAAGGGTAAAGTGTTTTGAAAGGAATATTAAACGAAACCCTTTGAGCGATCTCCGATCACACTTACCCACTTGTTTTACGTAACCCTGATTATTTTATTTTTTATTTTCCTAAGAAAGTGATCGGTCACTTCAAATCCACGTTTCCGTCTTAAGTGACTTCGCTCCTAAACGTTTCTTGAGTCGAAGATAATCTTACCAACGACAGCGTTTCTGTTATTGCGATTCGTTTTCTTTTTTTTTTTTTTTTTTTTTTTTCTCACAATATTTTTTTTTTTGCGTGCGCGGAAAATTTTTTCGCTCTTTTTTTTAGAGCATTTTTAGAACATAAGGCTATAAACAAACGATGAATGATTCACGTGTCATTTTCTTTTTTCTTTTTCTTTTGCGTATATTTAGTGTCAGGTGGATTATTGCGTGAGTGTTTGTGAGAAGTCAACAGTGTGATTCGGCTACACCGTAAAGAGAACAAGTTGGAAATTGTACGTCAAACGCGACAAACGAGGTGCGTTCGTACTATTGCTAGTTCTACAAATAATCAGATCTTGATGATTTTTAATTATGTGAAATGAATGATATCGTCTGCGGATTAATTTCTGTCATAAAATAAGTATCTCGGTCGCTTGACCATTCAACCTCGGAAGATCCTATAACATGAAAGCACCGATTTTTTTTTAAACAATTCAAATTTCTCAATAAATATTTTTATTAATATCCTCTAAAGTTTTGATTTGATTTTCATAAAATTTGAAAGGTCTCGACAAATTTCTGCAAAGATAATATATCTTAAATTTCAAACCATTTGGTTGGGCAATTTTTGCATTGTTATATGCGGACAGACGGACGGACGGATCAGACGACGACTATAGGTGCTACGTATTTATATAATTACGAACGCACCTAAAAAGACAAATGTTCGAAACTATAATATAACCACGAACGAAAATAAACAATAACCTCTTCCGAGTTACGCACGATTCCGAAAAGCGTTCTTTATCATTAGAAACCTGGGAAAACCAAACATATTTTCGAGATTCAAAGAGGCATTTATAGAAATAGAGTTTCTTTTTCTGCCACTGATTTTAGGAAACCTTTCCGAGTATTAAAAAGTCAGAAAACCAACGTTAAATATCAGTGCCTAAACCAGCTTTTTTTGCGCCCGGGGCAAACATGATCCCTTATAAATCTCTTCATAAATCACGCCGCCAAATTTCATGTTTTTATTTTTAAAAATGAGTCTGAAAATGTCTCTCAAAATTTTGAGTTGTTGAGCGTGAAAAATATTTTTTTTAATACCGCCTTAACGAACTTGACCGAGGTTTTATGCCCCTTGATTTTATTTATCAGTTTGGAAGAGATTTGTGCAGAATTATTGAAGTTATCGTGTCCATAAAAAAGTGACATAGATAGATATATAAAGTTTTGAACTGGAGGTGGTTTTGGGTTCTGGGAGTCATGATCGGCGTAGATCTGTAAATTTTTTTCAAAAACCAAAACTTAGGGGAGAATGTAATAGGTAGTATTTCTTACGAAATCTACCTAAAAGTAACTGTAGTAAAAAGCATGAGCGGCATTTTTCAGTTGTCGCCTTTCCTAGAAATGGCAAAAGGACGAAAAAGTAATTTGGCAGATTAAATGCAGGAGATTTTTTTTCTGCACCCCTACAAATGATATATAAAAAAAAAATAAAAAAAAATAAATAAATAAATAAATAAATAAATAAAATAAATAAAATAAATAAAAATAAAATAAAAAGGTTTTACTCAGTATTTTATTTTGCATATATTTTAACGTCTTTGTTTTTAGTGTCTCGAACAGTCGTCCGACCTCTCCCCCTCTAAGCCAGGATCTGGTTGCAAAAAAATAATTGTAGCAAAAGGAATGGGGCGGCAAAACACATAAAAATGATAAAAAGACGAGAAAAAAATAATTTTGGGAGATAAAGGCAGGGGTGGCATTATGTTAGAGGTAATTTAATCTAAATTTTTATATTTATATTTTCATTAATATCTTAAAACATTTCTTTTTTATAAACTTATTCTATTTTGATATTTAATCAAACCCCCCTCCTCCTTTTTCTTATTTTTCTTAAACATTATTAATTAAAACTCTTATTTTCAAAATCCAAACGTTTGTATTTGTCTATAAGTCAAGACCACCCAGGGTCTTCTTTTTTCACTATGAGATAGTTTCCACGCAAACAACTTTTACTTGAAATTCTCACGTAATTTAAGGGATCGTAAATTCGAAACACACACAGGCAGATTGGATAAAGTACAAAAGGCCTTTATAAGAAGTCATGGGAATAACTGAAGCATTATTGTCAGTTGTATTGTGTGCAACTTTTATTACCCTCAGAAAAGAGAGTCAAAAAACTATTTCGAAGGCTTGTTACGAAGATACATCAGTATATTGCTTTCGAGTCGTTGTTTATGGCAGGTGTCAGCGGGCGGATAATTGTTTTCGTGGGACCCGACATACAGCTGTTTTTCAACGAAGCCCACGAGCACCTTCAGGGGCGCCATTTCGGGGGGGCTGGGGGGGGCAACCGCCCCCCCCCCCAAGGAATTTAAAAATTTCAGAAAATGTATCAGTTATCACAGGTTAGACCAAAAAAAAAATCAAAATATGATCAAAAGCTAAAATAACGTCAGATTTCACAGATTTGATTACAATATAAAAAAAACTAGTCTGATGTGCCAATCCCAAAATTTTCCTCTATCTCATACATGTTTCACATACACCAAAAACAAATCAGCACTAATTTATATTAAGGTCTAACTGAATCTAAAGTTTTATTAAATTATGTGCGTTAGTTCTGAAGATATAGCTATCGTAAAAATCGTACAAAATGTAGCATAGCAGTGCCACCTATTGGGCTATTTATACCAAATCGTAATCAACTTCTATTTTTGTCAAGGTCTAACCGAATCTGAAGTTTAGTGAAATTCTGTGCATTAGTTCTTGATATATAGCTATCGCAAAAATCATGAAATATGTAGCATAGCATCTCCATCTGTTGAGCGATTTACACCAAAAACTAAACACCACCTATTTATATCAATGTCTAACTGAATATAAAGTTTTATCAAATTCCCTGCATTAGTTCTTGAGATACAGCTCCCACAAAAATTTTGTCACATACAGACACACAGACAGACTCGCAGACAGACATTTTCTAAAAATAGTCCAATTGTGTTCAGGAACTTCTAAAACGTATAAATTCGTCGAAAACCGGCAGTGGGAAATTTTCATAAATCCAATACCTTTTTCTTGTAAAGATAGAAGAAAATAATAAACATTTAATAAACACTTTAAACATTGAAATGTTTTCTAAAGCCTTGCTATTGCAACATTCTATAAGTGAGACATTTATCATTAATGAGTATGTTGGCTAGTTTTAGAAATATATGTGAGAAAAACACTATGAATTGCTTCTGAGCTGTATACAGCATGATTAAAAGAAAACTCGTCACCCCCAAGGCTAGAATTTTAGTGATAAATTCTCTCTTTACCCAGAAATTTAAGGGGAATTTTTTTTTCGGGGGTGGGGGGGTGGGGGATGGCGGATATGTATTCAATTTCCTAATTATATGATTTGTTAATTTAGTTTTATTACATTATTCACATTATATTTAGTCCAATCGCTATAATGCTGTTAAATCATATGCTTTATTAATTGATATTGTATATACTGTATGCTCTTAAAAATCTCCACAGCCTGACACTAGAGTCCTGTCCAGATTTAGTTGTAACCGACACGAATCATTACTTTAACCAGACAGACTCCCCCACCCAATGCAGGAGCAAGGGACCTGAGACCAAGGGTTTTGCAGATTTCTGAATTGTATGAAATTTAGATCATAGTCTAAAGAGGAAGGCAGAAAATGATTGCGGAAAATTTTTACTGAAAGAAAATCATTAATGAAAATTTTCTTATACCTAATGGATTACAACATTTGCAAATTTCGTAACTTCTTGATGGTGTTCGTGTGCTGATTATCTCGTGACCGATTGAATTTCACGACTTTTTTTCGCGATTGTTTCATTTTTTTGTGATAATTTTCCAAAATTCGCTATTTTCTGTGAATCATTGAAGGAATTGATTTTTTCAACCATTTGTCTAAATTCGTGATATTTTTTTCAACCGATCAACGAAATTCGCTATTTGTTTCGCCATCTTTTGACGAAATTCGCGACTCTTTTCTGCGATCGTTTGTTGAAATTTAGGGAATCCTTTTCCGCAACCGACTAACAAAAATTGCTATTTTTTGCACAACCTTTGACGAAATTCCTATTGCTGACGAATTTTTTTCCACCATTTGTCGAAATTTCCGACATTTTTTTTTTGGCAGAAAATTTGGCAGGAATTCTTTCTGTTCGACGAAATTCGCTATTTGTTTTCAAAATCTTTTGACGCAATTCGCGACTCTTCTACGATCGTTTGTTGAAATTCGGAAGTCATTTTCAGCAATCAACTGACAAAAGTAGATATCTTTTTGCGCAATCTTTGACGAAATTCCCCTTTTTTGCGCGATTGTTTGACTAAATTCGTGATTTTTTTGTTCAATCTTTTGATAAATTTCGCGATATTTTGCCGCGATTGTTTGACGAAATTCGTGATTTTTTTGTTCAATCTTTTGATGAATTTCGCGATATTTTCCCGCAATAGTTATACTAAATTCGCGATTCTTGTCCGCGACGGATTTACGAAAATCTCTATTTGTTTCAGTGATCTTTGGTGAAATTCGCAATCTTTTTTCACGGTCGTTTGAAAAAATTAACGATTTTTTCCGCGACTAATTTTGCCAATTTAACTATTCTTTTCTAATTCCAATTCGTAAAATTCGCGATGTTTACCGCGATCGGTTGACGAATTGCTTTTGCGTAAAAAAGAAGAAAAATTCGCGGACTACCACTAAAATTAAATATATATTAGAATCAAATGTTTGTGAAAGAAGTTAAGATAAGAAGACAAATCTCACACTGCATTTTTTATTGTGGGGGCCTATTTCTATTTTGTGCACGATATTTCAGCCCCTGTCTCTAAAAAAAACTTTGCTACTCCCCCCCCCCCTCATCCCCAAGAAACTTATGAAATGTCGCCCTGCAGTAAAAGCTGCAAAGATGAGTTGAAAAGGACTGTAAAAAAGTTCCATTTTAGACAGGTCTCCATCTTAGCAAGTATAATTGTATGACTTTTTTTCGTCGAAACAGGATTTTTTTTGTCCGTTTGAGAAAGAATTATGTTATAGACAGGTTTCGCTTTGACACGTTTCACTGTAACACACCTATTCAGAAGTGCTTTATATCAAGGAGGTTTTAACAGTCTTAAACAATACCTGAAAAAAACGGCACCTGTCTATAACTGAAAACTTTCTTAATATTTTAAAAATCTACTTGCTAAGACGAAAACCTGTCTAAAACGGAATTTTTCAGAGGTCACTTAAGATTCCGTATTAGAAGTATTGCTGTCTCTGTATATATGATTCAGTAAACGTTTTTCGTTCGGAGAGGTTACGGGGGGGGGGGGGGGGTGCAGCCCCCCGAACTCCACCCTCGGCTATGCCACTACCTTAAAAAAAACTTTGCCCCCCCCCAAGAAAGTTCCGAAATGGCGCCCCTGAGCACCTTGTTTCCAGGAATTGAGACAGGGAAGTTTTGGACGTAGCAGAACCCCACCCAATCAACGCTGAGTTTTTTTTTTCCCCTCGTCCGTTACCAGGGGAACGAGAGATGGCTAGCAGCGGCAGTGATGTTGTGAAGCGTGGATAGTTCGGGTGTGTGTGGGTTAGGGGATTTTCCCCCCACCGCCGCCTGCTCGAGTGGTAGATTTTTGTTAGTGAGTAGGAAGACGGACGATTACTAGGGAGTTGATAGTAAATGGTCGTATGCTACGCGGCCTGAAATGACGAGAATGATATGTTGTTGTTGGAGTAAACAAAAAAAGGAGATGTTGAGAATTCGAGAAAGTTTTTAGATGTCGAAGTGTTAGGACGTGCAGATCTAGTGGTCTATCGAGAGATGTGTTTGCCCTGGTAACAGACTCTGCTAGCGTTCTGCAAGATAAAACGAAAAAAAAAAACATTTTTGCAGTCTTTAAAGACTGATGTTTAGGAATAATCGTTGCTAGAGATTAGCACCACTACTCGTATTTGGAGCCGGTGTGTAACTGGAGATTCACACGGAGTGGCTGAACATCGAAAATGGAAGTGAGTACACAGAGTAGTGACACTTATTTCCGGCTATGCACCATATCAGAAAAGTATTTCTGATTCATATTTTGGGGCAGAAACTGCTCTACAGAAGCGTGTTATAAATAGTTACAGAATAGTTATTGGATTCGACTCCCGGTATGGGAACAACAACTTCTTGTGAATAGTTTATTCTTGACTAACTTCATTTACATATATTTCCTTGTGCATATTGTCCTCTACCGTCTCGGATTCTGTTTAGACATTTTTGACTACTTAGTGTAGTAGCCAAGCATTGTGATCGTTACTAACAAGCCACTATGATTAGAACTTTCGTGCCTAAAATTCTCGAACTCGTGTTAATGTGATAATGGAGTGAAACCAAACCTACCAAAGAATGACCAAAGCACCTCTAACATCACTATGTACTCTCTGTGGTAAATATAACATCAGTATTTTTAGTTAAATTTATCGGATTATAGTATATGATACTTCTGATTTTTGGATTAACCAATTTGTTAATGTTTTTATCTATTATCATGACCTCAATACATTAGATTGCTATCATAATTCGTGAAAGCTATGAATAATGTGTTTCTGTCAATAAACAAAATATCTAAGTAAATTCCTTCTTTGTTTCCTTTATCTTATTAATTTATTTTAAATCATTTCAATAAGATTCATGTTCAGTAATTTTACTTTTTGTTAATCATTAAAATTTAATTGGGAATACGATGTATAGTTTGAGTTATCAGTTTAAAATGCATAGTAATCTTTAACTTAATTTATTCTATTGATTCAAATATTAATTCTGGTAAAATAAATAAATAAATAAATTAATTAATTAAAGTAAATTATTGTATTCTCTAGTCATGGAATTTCTAAATATTATTTTAAGCATTAAATCTAATAAAAAAATAAACTGCTAATTTACTGGATGTTGTAATTTTTAATATTCAAACTTATTTTATTTAAGTAACTGAGACCTTTTACTATTCTTTAATTAATTACAGGACATACTTATCTGAATTTTTTATATAAAGTAATTTTAACATTTTGATCTAAAGTCTTATGAGGAGCATTTTATAATAATGAATTACTTATTCAAAATTTAATTATTTACTCATGATCTCTTAAACAAGGATTAATCTATACGATCACAGCTTCAGTGTTGTGAATTCTTGGAATTAATTTTGCATTTTTTTTTAATATTTGTCAAATATTATTTTGTTTAACCTATATCATCAATTTTATACCTCCCTTTTTTGTACTTTCTTTAAAAGAAAGATTTTGTCCCCTTTATTCCAAAATTTTCACTTAGTCTAAATTATTATGTCTATGAAAATTCCTTGTTGTCACCCTTCATATTAATTCTTGAATTCACAATGCTGATTGTTGGGGAATTGGATGTAGTGCAAATTGAGAATCTTGTCAGTGCTTTTAAATGATTAATTCTTATACTATTTTGAATTCAAAACTCAGAATTCAAGTAAATTTAAATTCTTTAAATTTTAATTGTTTCTGTTTAATTTAATCCATTTACTTTTTTTTCTAAATTTATTTTAGTTTCAGAATAATTTTGTAAGTATGCATATTGACAGGATTCATTTCAATTTTTAGTCATAGGTAATTTGCACTCATTCATAATTTTTCGCAAAAGGTAATAGTACATAGGCAAGAAAACAAACCACCCAACAAAGAATTGATGCCGTGACACTTACCTGTGTGGCACAATTCAAATTTTTAATGTTTATTTGAGTATACTTAAAGTTCAGGGTATAAGGCAGCTATTTTTTTTTTCAAAATGTATTGTGCATTATGTCTTTGAGTATATGTTATGAAGTGTTAACCCTCATATCTGTGCTGTTCAAATTTTTTTTTTCCATAATACCCCACCCGCACTGAATTTTTTGAAATTTTAACATACCTTTCCCATTTGTTTATATTTATTTGCAATTGATTATATATATTGACAAAGGCGACTAGTGTATACATGGGTGTAGCTCTCAGTAATTTTATTTAGATTTTGCATTTGTGTAAATTTTTTTTTTTTCCTTTGCTTAAGGTTTAGGTAGGGTTAATTATAATTTTTTTTTTTATCGCTGAATTTTTTGTTGACAAAACATTTCATAAATATGGCGGAGACCCTTACCAAGGAGATGGCTGAGTTGCAGAAGAAATCGTCTTTGATGGATAATTTATCCAACATCCCACCTTTTAGCGGGGACTCTACTATATCCTTTTCCGACTTTATTGAAAAGTTCACAGATATTTCCACCTTCTTTAACTGGGATGAAAAAGAAAAAATTTTCGCCCTGTGTAACAGACTGTCAGGGAAAGCAGCCAAATTAATTAAGGCTAATAAAGGCAAAAATTATAAGGAATTAGTGGAAATTATACAAGACAGATTCACGGAACAGGAGTCGCCAGATGTGGCATTATCGAAGTTTCTTAACTTCAAACAGACGCCTTCAATGTCTGTCCAAGATTTTTTCGACAGAGCCTCTGATCTGTCACACAGAGCTCTTGTCATCGATGGAATTGCTGAGGGCATTGTAAATAAAAGTAGAGATGCTATACTGCACTCTATGCTTCTAGGTAACCTATCTCCAGAAATTCGGAAGGGTGTCATTTCAAAAGATCCAAAGACCCCTCAGGAAATACTAACGTTTGCCTTACTTGAAGAAAAGGCTTGTAGGAGTGTTAACCCCTTCTACAACTATGAACCAGCAAACATTGCCCCCCAGGTCCCCTCAGGTGTAGCATGTGCTGCTGTTTACCCCCCTACACCCCAGGTTAGCCATCCCAACCGTGAAATTGTAGAACTCCAAAACAAAATGGAAATCTTAACGGCTAAAATTGATAGTCTTTTTATGCAACAACCAGCTGCAGCGAGACCACCAGCCCAGGAAAATGTCCAGTACAACCCTTTTTTCTGTTTTGGATGTGGCGACCCCAACCATTTTTTTCAGGACTGCCCCCAAAACCCCAGAAATCAAGGTTGGCAAAATTATAATGAAAATCCCTATGGTCGTAGAGGTATGGCCAGACCTAACAATAACTACAGAGGCAGTTATAGTAACAGGGGATATCAGAATCAAAGAAACTATAGGGGAAATGGCAATAACTATAGAAACAGAGGTACCAACAATGGCCAGAGAGGTAATTATAGGAATAGGGGTAATCAAAATAATGTAACCCAGCAGAATAACAACACTGCCAATGAACACAATGTTCAACAAAATTTAAACGGGTAATGGCTGAGTCTGGAGTAGTCGGACTGACTCATGAGAAGCCGAACGACAAAACCCCCTCTGTATATAATGTTTTCTCACCATCAGCATGCAATCTCCCTACCGCAAGGATTGCTGTCGGTGATATTTTTATTACTGCACTGTGTGATACGGGATCAGGTATAAATTTAATTTCTCGACAGGGATTGTGTTTATTCCCAGGTGTAAAAACTGAGGCATGCAATGTACCCATTCTAACTGTGACAGGTGAATGTGTCCCTCTCACTGAGAAAGTTAAGTTATTTTTCAATTTCAGTAATGTCAGCTGCCAAGCTGAATTTTTTGTAGTAGCAGGTAAACTCGCTGATGAATTTACTGCTATTTTAGGTATGCCCTTTTTGAGTGAGTACAAGGCTACCATAAGGTGTAGTGACAAATCTATTAGTCTTGGTATTAATGAGCAAACTTTTTGTAAATATGTTCCAAAAATTTCAGAATGTCATGTAAATATTAAACCGCCAATTATTGTAAATAACAAAATTTCTTGCCTTAAAAATATGTCATGTCAAACTGAGGGTAATGTAGAATGTTTTTCTAATGTTAGTAATATTTCTGAGAAGAATAAGAACAGTGAGAACAATTGTATGGTAGTAAAAGCCAATGTAAGGGATAGTAGAGAACAAATAGAGATTCGAGATAGTGAAAAATGTAGTAGCGAAGATAAAAATAAGGTGATTTTAGATAAATGTGAAAGTAATGATAACAATTCCTCTGTTCAAAAATCTTCTGAGAGTGTTTCAAAGTTAGGAAATGTTAATAGTACAAATAATCATGAAAATTGTAGTAATATGGATAGTGATAAATTAAATGAAAATAAGGCAATTGGTCGGGATAATATATGTGAAACAAATGGTTGTGATCTTAGTGTAAATACTATCAGGGATGTGAAAAATAGTGAAAATGAAATCAATGTCCCTGTATGCCAAGTGAGTTGTCATGATAGCGAAAAGTCACAATCTAATGATGTCGAAACTGAAGTAAGTAATACATGTGAAAAGTCTAAGATTATTAAAATTAGTTTTGCTGTTTTGAAAAATTTAGTAACTATCCCCCCCCCAATCTAAAATTTTAGCTCAAGTAAACTGCTCGAGAAGTAATTTTATTGATAATAATGATGTTGTTATTTTGGAACCCCTAGTAAAAAAATTTGGTAATGGTGTTTTATCATCTAGAACAATCTGTTCTCAGGAACACGGGTTATTTATTTCATTTGCTAACTTTTCGGTTGATGAGGTTACTTTGAATAAGGGAATGAGGGTTGCTAAAATTCAAAAGTGCATCGATGATTCTGAGTGTAATTCTAATAATTGTAATTATGCCCTTAATGTTAATGTGCCCACTCCACTAGCTGATTTTGATCATGCTGATCTCAGCTGGAGTTCAGATATTAATCTTGACCATTTAGACCCCCCCTCTTAAACTTAAAATGCAGGATTTTCTTAATAAAAATAAAGATGTGTTTGCAGCATCAGTCCTAGACTTGCCCGGCTGTGACACTATTCCCCATGTAATAAATTTAACTTCTGATAAACCTGTAAAATGTAAAGCCTATAGAGTTCCCCATAATCTTAAACAAGAAATGGAAGATCAATTAGATATCCTGTTAAAAGCTAATATAATATCCCCCTCCATTTCTGAATTTGCGGCTCCAGTCATTTTGGTTAAGAAAGCAGACGGATCTTATAGATTGGCTGTCGATTTTAGAAAATTAAACAAAAATTTAGTTAAAGATGCATACCCCATCCCTAATATCACAGATTCGGTTGATGCACTATCCGGTTCAAATTTCTTTTCTACACTTGATTTAACAAGTGGCTTTTTCCAGCAAGTTGTGCGTCCTGAGGACAGACACAAAACAGCAATCATAACTCATAAAGGACTATTTGAGTGGTCGAGAAATTGTTTTGGCTTATCAAACTCAGGAAATTCTTTTCAACGACTCATGAGTGCAATATTTGGAGATCTGGGAAATATGGGAATTCTTGTATATATAGATGATATTGTTATTGCTAGCAAAGATGTAGAATCCCACCTTGAAAAATTAACAACTGTTTTTGATAGACTTCGCCAGCATAATTTAAAATTAAAACCCAGTAAATGCCTTTTTCTATCAGATAAAATTAAATATTTAGGTTTTGAAATCCATAAAGGTAAAGTCTCACCCATTAATAAAAATATAGAAGTAATTGAAAAATTTCAACCCCCTGATACCCGCAAAGCGGTTAGATCTTTTATTGGTACAATTTCATTTTACAGGAGATTTATCCCTGATTTTTCTAAACGAGCTAAAAACTTAATTGAATTAACTAAAGAAAATGGTCGTTTTTCATGGAACCCTGCAGCGCAAGCAGAATTCGAAGATTTAAAAGCTGCTTTAATTTCTAAGCCATGTATTGCCCTCCCTGATTTTTCGAAGGAATTTTATCTGTATACTGATGCGAGTGGTGAAGCTTTAGGCGCAGTTTTATCTCAACTGGATGAGAACAACTTTTTACACCCTGTGGCTTTTGCCAGCAGAAAGTTAAAGGACCCTGAAACAAGGTACTCAGCCACAGAAAGGGAACTTTTAGCTGTTGTCTGGGCAACCGCCCATTTTAAGTGTTACCTAGCTAACACCCACTTTTTTATTTTCACTGATCATGCCCCCCTAACTTATATGCTTAAAATTCAGGACCCAACTTCTCGTATGGCAAAGTGGATTTGCACCTTATCTGATTTTACTTTTTCAATTAAATTTATCAAGGGCAAATGCAACAGTGTTGCGGATTTTCTTTCTAGATACACTACTTCTAATGAAATCTCTGTAAATACAGTAAGTTGTAATTTTTGTGTACAAATAGCAAAGGAGAATGTTTTTATGCCCCAAACTGATCTTCTTGAAAAAATTCAAGAACTCCAAAAGACTGACAAAAAGTGTTGCCAAATTGCTCAGAAGCTAGATCAAGGAGTGGATATAGCACCAAAGTACATGAAATTTTTCTTCCGAGATGATCTCTTGATGTGCGAGGACACTCGAGACTCTCCCATTTTAAATAAATTGCCCAAACTGGTGGTGCCAAAAGAACTAATCCCCCAAGTGTTCGCACTAACACATGATTCTCTAGCAGCTTGTCATCAAGTCTTCCAGAAAACTATTGATCGCATTCGCGAAAATTTTTACTGGCCAGGTATGTCTGCAGATGTCAAGCATCTAGTAGAGTCTTGCATTAGTTGCCAACAAAGAAGAGCTTATCGACCTAAACATCTAGCCCCTTTGCAGAGAATGCCAACACCAGAATTTCCATTGGCGAAAGTGAATTTCGACATAATTGGTCCTTTACCGACAACCTTTTCGGGTAACAAGTTCATCGTGACATATATCGATGCTTTTTCTAAGTGGCCTGAAGCATATGCTGTATCCTCTATCACCTCAGACGTTGTAGCGGATACTCTAGCAGATTTCGTTTCAAGGTACGGTGCTCCTAGCTATATTGTTTCCGACAAGGGTAGAAATCTTATATCAGAAGCCATTGAGAGAGTCTATAAAAACTTTGGAATGAAACATATTCACACGTCAGCTTACCACCCAGCAGGAAATTCTCAGATTGAACGTCAAAACAGAACTCTAATTAATGCCCTATGCCATGTTGTCAATGAAAATCAGTCGGACTGGGATACAAAATTAAAATTTGCTCTTTTAGCTCTCAGGACAGCCGTGCATTCTTCTACAAAATTAACCCCAGCTGCAGTAATGTTTGGTAGAAATTTAAATCTCCCCTATAAACTTTTTTCCACCCCCCAAACTTTAAATTATAATGACGCCCCCACCTATTGTGAACTTTTATTCCCTGCTTTGAAGAAAGTGTATGCTGAAGTGCACAGTAGTTTGGTGGAAGTTTCAGAGAAGCAAGAAAAATACAGAGAAAAAACTGCTGTCTTAAATCTTAAAATAGGTGATTCAGTTTGGCTCTTTACACCAGCTGTTAAACCAGGACAATGTAAAAAACTATCTAAATTTAATAATGGTCCCTATACAATAACTGAAAAAATAAATGAGGTAAATTTTAAAATCGCCCTCCAATCAAATTTAAAATTAACGCAAGTGGTACACGTCGATAGGCTGACTGAATTTAAAAACAGGCATGTTGATTTCCAAACAAATGACCAACGGCCGCAGAGTCAATTCGATGATCAATCGAATATTCAGAATCCAACTACTCCCATTCACCAATCGATTAACGATAACCCAGAACGGCGGACGAAAAAACGCAGGCGCGCGTTTATCATACCAACAGCATCAGCAGTAAACAGAGATGAAGCATTGCCCATGCAATCAACAGACAACACGTTGCCTTCACTAGCCACCAGCAACGAACCCCTTTCCCCCTCTCTTCCTTCAGCCGAGTTCGAGAACTCACGAGCTGAAACCACCCCCTCCCCCTCAACGGCTGAAAATCCAGTTACGGACACGCCAGATATCGCGGTAGCTCACGAAGTTGTTGAAGCTCAATCCTCTGTTATTCCTTCAACCAGTCGTATTCCGACTTTAATCGAATCTCAGCGCAAACCGACTGATTCGATTCCTTCGTCCAGAAATACTTATGGATTCAGGAACAGGGACAAGCGTCCCAATTATAAACTTTAAGTTGTATTAATTATAGTATTTTTATTTTAATAACCTTATATTTTGTTTGTATAATGTATATAGATAGTCTAGAGTTAGTTTTTATTGTATTTTAACGTGAAAAATAAGCTTTTTAGAGTACTTGTACCGTTTGTTTTGGTTAGCGGTAGCGATCTGAGCGGTTGTGTTTTCATCACATTTAAGGTTCTATATAGCTAATTTTAGTGTAAATAAGGTATATTTCGATAGTTATAGTGCAAATAACCTCTCCGCAGGTATATTTTGGAATTATGTTACGTTTTTTCTCGATTTTTGGGTAATTTCGAGACTTTGAAAATGGGAATCCAAATTTTTTTTCCCCTTTTTTTTTTTTCATGTAGTACTCCCTGTTTGTGAAATACGATAGTATCCATCGATTTGCATATTATTTATATTTTAATTGATGTTCTAGTTAAGTTCTCAGTAGATGAGTATAAGTGGATTTACAGGATAATACTATATTTGAGGGAACTATTAATTTTACTCATTACTAGATATAATATGTAGGTATTTCGTAGTGTAAGGTAGTATTAGTGTACTGTTTTGTGTATATATATTTTTTTTTACCTGAAAATTTTTGAGGTTATTAATTTTGTTCTTGAGAACATTACTTCATTAAAGTATAGTGGTGTGGTTTTATTGAAAAATTTATAAAATTTTATCTGGTTCTGTGCTATTTTTTTTTTTTTTTTACTTTTTTTTTAAAGGATTTCTTTTGTCAAAATTTTTATTTTTTACTGTATATAAATTAAGTTTCTGATGGTGATAATCTTCACCATGGCTTTTGGGTCTTCTTCGCCCCATTATGCTTTTATTTTGGCAATTGTTTATAGCACAGATAAATGGGTTGCTCTTCCAATATGCACAGTGTCGCGTAAGTGCATATGTAAATAACTTACTTCATAGTTTCAACTTGCATATCAATCGACTGGAGAAAGTGTTTCTCAATTTTTACACATTGATGCAATTTGTGTTAACTGAATTTGAATTAGTGAAATGTATTTTATTGTAAATTAACTGTATATTGTGCAGATTGCCTTTTACCCATTTTTATTCTTTTTGTTTGTGTTTTTATATGCATATACATTACTAGTTCGTATGTTTTTATATATCTGTGTACATCGAGCTAACAATTTATACCTATATTGATATGCATTATTATTGTAATGGATTTGGCGATTCTTTAGGTTCCCGATTGATAAGGTTAGTGGTGACAAAAGCAATGTCCAGCCTTGTGTTCATCTTTTAATTTTTTTTGTTATTCTACAGGTGTGTCTAGGATTTTGTTGACAAGTGAGGAGAGTTTTGTGTATGCAAACTCAGGTTATGCATTCCGGACTGTATGCCTTGAGGGGTAGGCTTGCTAAGTGTTTCTTGATAATTCTTCGGACCGAAGTCTGGTTTGTTTGAAATGTTAGGCCCCATTTAGTGATCTCTCCCGCATCCATTGAATTTTTACTCGCACTTTTTACTTAAAAAACAAAATTTTTTTTTATTTTTCAAAAAATTGTGTTTTTTAAATAGAGACGGGGGATTCTTGTTAGAGGTAATTTAATCTAAATTTTTATTTTTATATTTTCATTAATATCTTAAAACATTTCTTTTTTATAAACTTATTCTATTTTGATATTTAATCAAACCCCCCTCCTCCTTTTTCTTATTTTTCTTAAACATTATTAATTAAAACTCTTATTTTCAAAATCCAAACGTTTGTATTTGTCTATAAGTCAAGACCACCCAGGGTCTTCTTTTTTCACTATGAGATAGTTTCCACGCAAAAAACTTTTACTTGAAATTCTCACGTAATTTAAGGGATCGTAAATTCGAAACACACACAGGCAGATTGGATAAAGTACAAAAGGCCTTTATAAGAAGTCATGGGAATAACTGAAGCATTATTGTCAGTTGTATTGTGTGCAACTTTTATTACCCTCAGAAAAGAGAGTCATAAAACTATTTCGAAGGCTTGTTACGAAGATACATCAGTATAATGCTTTCGAGTCGTTGTTTATGGCAGGTGTCAGCGGGCGGATAGTTGTTTTCGTGGGACCCGACATACAGCTGTTTTTCAACGAAGCCCACGAGCACCTTGTTTCCTGGAATTGAGACAGGGAAGTTTTGGACGTAGCAGAACCCCACCCAATCAACGCTGAGTTTTTTTTTCCCCTCGTCCGTTACCAGGGGAACGAGAGATGGCTAGCAGCGGCAGTGATGTTGTGAAGCGTGGATAGTTCGGGTGTGTGTGGGTTAGGGGATTTTCCCCCCACCGCCGCCTGCTCGAGCGGTAGATTTTTGTTAGTGAGTAGGAAGACGGACGATTACTAGGGAGTTGATAGTAAATGGTCGTATGCTACGCGGCCTGAAATGACGAGAATGATATGTTGTTGTTGGAGTAAAAAAAAAAAGGAGATGTTGAGAATTCGAGAAAGTTTTTAGATGTCGAAGTGTTAGGACGTGCAGATCTAGTGGTCTATCGAGAGATGTGTTTGCCCTGGTAACAGACTCTGCTAGCGTTCTGCAAGATAAAACGAAAAAAAAAACATTTTTGCAGTCTTTAAAGACTGATGTTTAGGAATAATCGTTGCTAGAGATTAGCACCACTGCTCGTATTTGGAGCCGGTGTGTAACTGGAGATTCACACGGAGTGGCTGAACATCGAAAATGGAAGTGAGTACACAGAGTAGTGACACTTATTTCCGGCTATGCACCATATCAGAAAAGTATTTCTGATTCATATTTTGGGGCAGAAACTGCTCTACAGAAGCGTCTTATAAATAGTTACAGAATAGTTATTGGATTCGACTCCCGGTATGGGAACAACAACTTCTTGTGAATAGTTTATTCTTGACTAACTTCATTTACATATATTTCCTTGTGCATATTGTCCTCTACCGTCTCGGATTCTGTTTAGACATTTTTGACTACTTAGTGTAGTAGCCAAGCATTGTGATCGTTACTAACAAGCCACTATGATTAGAACTTTCGTGCCTAAAATTCTCGAACTCGTGTTAATGTGATAATGGAGTGAAACCAAACCTACCAAAGAATGACCAAAGCACCTCTAACATCACTATGTACTCTCTGTGGTAAATATAACATCAGTATTTTTAGTTAAATTTATCTGATTATAGTATATGATACTTCTGATTTTTGGATTAACCAATTTGTTAATGTTTTTATCTATTATCATGACCTCAATACATTAGATTGCTATTATAATTCGTGAAAGCTATGAATAATGTGTTTCTGTCAATAAACAAAATATCTAAGTAAATTCCTTCTTTGTTTCCTTTATCTTATTAATTTATTTTAAATCATTTGAATAAGATTCATGTTCAGTAATTTTACTTTTTGTTAATCATTAAAATTTAATTGGGAATACGATGTATAGTTTGAGTTATCAGTTTAAAATGCATAGTAATCTTTAACTTAATTTATTCTATTGATTCAAATATTAATTCTGGTAAAATAAATAAATAAATAAATTAATTAATTAAAGTAAATTATTGTATTCTCTAGTCATGGAATTTCTAAATATTATTTTAAGCATTAAATCTAATAAAAAAATAAACTGCTAATTTACTGGATGTTGTAATTTTTAATATTCAAACTTATTTTATTTAAGTAACTGAGACCTTTTACTATTCTTTAATTAATTACAGGACATACTTATCTGAATTTTTTATATAAAGTAATTTTAACATTTTGATCTAAAGTCTTATGAGGAGCATTTTATAATAATGAATTACTTATTCAAAATTTAATTATTTACTCATGGTCTCTTAAACAAGGATTAATCTATACGATCACAGCTTCAGTGTTGTGAATTCTTGGAATTAATTTTGCATTTTTTTTTAAATATTTGTCAAATATTATTTTGTTTAACCTATATCATCAATTTTATACCTCCCTTTTTTGTACTTTCTTTAAAAGAAAGATTTTGTCCCCTTTATTCCAAAATTTTCACTTAGTCTAAATTATTATGTCTATGAAAATTCCTTGTTGTCACCCTTCATATTAATTCTTGAATTCACAATGCTGATTGTTGGGGAATTGGATGTAGTGCAAATTGAGAATCTTGTCAGTGCTTTTAAATGATTAATTCTTATACTATTTTGAATTCAAAACTCAGAATTCAAGTAAATTTAAATTCTTTAAATTTTAATTGTTTCTGTTTAATTTAATCCATTTACTTTTTTTCTAAATTTATTTTAGTTTGAGAATAATTTTGTAAGTATGCATATTGACAGGATTCATTTCAATTTTTAGTCATAGGTAATTTGCACTCATTCATAATTTTTTGCAAAAGGTAATAGTACCTAGGCAAGAAAACAAACCACCCAACAATTACTAGCCATGGCGCCCTGTGCGATCTTCTTTTCTGCATCTCTACAAATGGTATATTCTTAACAAACAAACAAACAAAAAGGGTTTTATTATTTATTTTGCATTTATTTCACCTCTTAGTTTTTAGTGTCATTGGCAATTGCCCGACCTCGTGCCCTTTCAGGCCGGATCTGTATGTAAAAAAGTAATTGTAGTAAAAGACATGGCTGGCATTTTTCAGTTGTCACCTGCTAAAAATGGCAAAAGGATAAAAATAATAAAAATTTGGGAGGATAAAGGCAGGGGCGGTTTACTAGCCATGGCGCCCTAGGCGGGATTTTTTGTGCACCCCTACAAATGATATATTAAAAAAAAGAAAAATAAAGGTTTTACTAAGTATTTTATTTTGCTACTATGAGAAGAAAGCCGCATGAAACAACTGAGTGGACAAGTAGAGACATCTACCGGAGAACGAAAGAAACAAAAGAAAACAAAAAAATCCCTGACGGCTCGGCCTACAGGCACAGGTAGATTTCGAAGACGCAGATCGTGGGGCGCCTGTTTATTGGGAATTGCAGAAGAAACGACCTTTTTGCCACAATGCGGCAGCTGGGACCGCCCACTTCAAAATCTACCTGTGTTTGTAGGCGAAGCCGGCAAGGGTTTTTTTTCTGTAAGAGTTGGTCTTATCAAAAACTTGTCAATATAAAAGTTGTAGAAAATATTAAGACGATGTATAATAAATTTAACGGATTTGATGTCTTGTGAATTGACAAAGTTATGAATTTTTTTCTTCTTAAACTCCTGTTTCCAACCCCCCATTGAGGCCATTTTTAATGATATCAAAAATCTGTCATACATAATTTTTTAGCCCTTTTTCTAGAAGTAATAATAACTTTAAACGGATTCGATATGTATCATAATGAAGAAGTTATGGGTTTTTTATGTTTTCACAAAAAGCCCCCTCCACTGAAAACCGGGGGCCGATTTTTCCCATTAACGAACTTGACCAAGATTTTATGCCCCTTGATTTTATGTATGAGTTTGGAAGAGATTTGTGCAGAATTACGGAAGTTATCGTATCCATGAAAAAGTGATAAAGCTAGATAGATATACATAGATTAGATAGATAGATAAAGTTTTGAACTGGGGCGGCTTAGGGTTCTAGAGTCAAAACATCTGCAAAAAAATTTCAGAAATTCCAACATAGGGGAGAATGTAACAGGTAGTATTTCTTACGAAATCTACCTAAAAGGGAAATAAGGTAATGCTTTTCAAATACTTGGAAAATCAAGAGTCGTTTTGCCCAATTTTGCTTTTTCTACCACGCTGTCCTTTTTTATTTGTCGCACTGAAGAAGAAACTCGCTTGTAAATTCGAAACAGCTGTTTGCTGCTTTTTTGTGAATTATTTGTGCATTTTTAGCGTTGGTTTTCTGCTTTTAATATTCTTGCACAAAGGTTTTATTTGCTATTTTTATGTTTCCGAATAGTTTTTATAGCGCATTAATCAGTTTCCTATGAAATCAGAATATCGGTTTTTAGGATAATATTATTTCTCGATGAAACATTTTCAGCTGCGTAATTCAATTTATACATGCGTACAAGAGTAACAAAATAATATTAATTTTAATGTTAATGTTAATGCAAAAATAAAGGCATTTACTTCAAAGCCGAACCCTGATATTTATACAAACGTTTAACAATAATGGTGATATTTTTTTAAAAGTTTAGGCAGTCTTACCTTGCCATGTTTTTTATAAAATAAAAATTTACAGGTCTATTTTTCTCGTTTTTTCGAAAATCTGAACCGGTCCGATAGCGGGCGAAGCCCGCTATTATAGTCTGTCATAATAATATCTGTCATGTGGACTAAATGCGATTTCAAAAGAAAATCAATTTCAAAATTAAACATGTTGTATAGAGACCTTCAAAATGTTAGACGCCAGATTATTTTTTTTAATTCTCTAATGACGTCATATTAAGCTGCTTTCTGTATTTAAACATACTCATATTCCTTGTATTATTGAGAAATGTTTGAAATTTTCCGTTTTATTATCAATAGGACGTCCTATTAATCTTTTTTTCAATTGGTGAAACTTTTTATTTCATTTTCATTTTTCACGTGGAAATCTTTCAATAGAAAATTAATTATTGTAGGAAGAATTTTATTGTGGATTTTTAATTGTTGGCAACTGCTATAACGAAAAATATTTAAATGTAATAAGAAAAAGCTGTTAGATTTTTTTTTTTCTTTTATCTCTATATATTAAAATAATACGATTTTTTCAAATTTTAGGATTTTGAGCTTCATAATAGGTATTTAGCTATAAGTACAAAAAATTTCATGACTGTAAGTTACACTAGTTTCTGAGAACTGGCTCTGTGACGGACAGACCTCAAAGCGGGTTTAATAGGGTTTCGTGAGATGAACGAAACCCTAAAAATGAGTTTCGTGCCTCATGAAAATATACCTTCTTATGAAATGCGTGAGTTTTTTAATTTTCAGTCATCTAAACGCAAACTGTTAAATACGCGTTACAAAAGCGTGCCTTCAAATTGAAGATTTACACGTATTGGAAATTTCAAATTCGAATCACATCCGCATAAAAACTGTTACTTTAACCAATGATCCATTCATTTTAATCTATTTTTAGTCTGCTGTCCTGCTGAGTTGATCAATATTTTTACAGGACTGATGTCTGGAGATATTTTTATTAGTATATAGTAAATCTTGTTCAAAGCGGTATCGCGAGGAACCGAAATATTTTTTTTTTTCGAATTAGACCCATTTACGCATTATATCAAGAACGAAATATATGCATCAGTCATAGATTATGAAGCACTTTCCAACACATTCAGAATACTGTAACTAAACTGCACACAGTTTACTAAGTAAACAAGGTCAAGGTCATACCGGGCAGGGGGACCTACCTTTCGGCTTAAGCTCAACTAGCCCCGCCCAGCAGGTTTGTTTACCTCATTATGCTGAGCGTTACTAAATTATACTTTGTGATACTGAGCAATAATACTACCATGTAATAATGCTGAAGTAATTAATAATAATGGATAGAAGAAAGTATTAAATGAACAATAATGAATGAATAATAAGTGCTAGAGTAAATAATGACAAATTAAGCTAAATATACTAAATAACACTGAATGATGTCATTAAGAACAACTAAATTGTTAAGGTTAGAGTTTATGTAGTGCGTAAAGGTCCTTATGCATATCAGAAGTCCACTTCATCCTCAACTTGTGTTTCTAGCAGAAACATACAATCTGTTATTTTTTAAAGCAGTTTTGTTTGTTTCAGCACGTAGGCAAACCAGTCCGAGAGATTCATTTGTGATGGCTTTCTAATGTGATGGTGCAGGCAGTCAGGGTACAATCTAGGATATAATGTAAGGAGGTACCTCTTTTTCCATAGGTGCATCTAGGTGACGATACCTGGTGAGGCTACCGATAGAAAACGCATTACACATTTGGAAATCCAGTTTCAGCAATTACTACCAATAGTCGAACAAAATATCCGAATTATTTTGTGCAGCCCTGTATAGGATCTATAGATTTGTATGTAAACTACACAGTATGATGCGAAATTTCACCTCAGTTAGGTGATACATAGCACAATTAAAAATTCTCCTTCAGCAAATTTACGTCAATAAACGGAAATGCACGTGAGATCTTTTGAGCATCCCTGTCTAGTATCTATTGAATTTATATACACCAATTAATATGCCAAAAATGAGTTACATTTAAAAACGCGCATCACAACTGAAAACGAGCTACACAATTATTGTTCATAGACGCAGTACTGTCACCAAATTCTTTCGAGTGTCCCTGTAGTGTAAATGAACGATTATATTCTATGCACATCATATTCTTACAGAAAGCTCTTTGTAATGCACCTCAGTGATATGTATCAATCTGAATGTATTTCCAACAGTGTAACATCATTAAAATACGCCGCAAACGATTTTTCCCCATAGGCCGCAATGTAACAGAATTTTTTTGAGTGTCCCTAAAGAACCAAAGAACCATAGATGCTACACATTTCATTTTCAATATCAAACAGGTCATAGTAAACGCCAAAAACATATATCAATTTCATGGCAACCGGAGTATAATATTTACGCGTATTAGAGCAACGGACAAACGGCAGACAGACAGACAAACCGAATCCATAAACACTTTTCAACTATGTTAGAATAAAGTGTTAAAATAATATACAAAACTTACTAAATGTACGGGGCACAGAAATCGTGATTATTTGTTAATTGTTTAAAGGCAACGCCCGATTGAAACGCATTTCATTGGTTATTGTGTAAAAGTCCTTTGGCGGGATTTAGGTCGAGGTAAATCGGGTTTATTTACGTTTCGATCTTTCCACTGCAATTATGGAGCTTCAAAATATCATTAGAAATGCCCGTAAAAGTTCTCGGCGAATGCTTAAAAGTGAAGAAGGAGCCAAATTAAGAAGAGAAAATCGAAATAGATTGGATCGAGAACGCCGTCAAACACAGAGATAAGTGATCGCCAAAATAGGCTTAATAACCGTCGCATACACAAAACGCGTTGCTTCTGAAATCCAAATTTACTGATTTAAACGTTCCGGGGCATAACTGTGGGACTTTGAGTGAAACGTACGTGCAATTTCTGCCAAGCACTGTATTGGAAATGTATATATATATATATATATATATATATATAAGTTTTAGTATAAATAAATATTATTAAGTCTTTTTTTTTTTTTTTTTTTTTTTTTTTTTTTGAAGTCCACTCCACTGTTATATTTTTCAATGACAGTCTGCCCGGGCAACGCCGGGCGGGTCAGCTAGTAAAATTATATTACATTATCGTAATTAAATAAAAATGTTAGTATAGATATGACGTCAGCAAGTAATTATAACGTCATATGAGTTTGAGGAACGTATTGAATCATGATAAAAACCCGATTATGGAAATATTGGCATATTTTAACATTTTGAAGGTCTCTATACAACATGTTTAATTTTGAAATTGATTTTTTTTTTAAATATTGCATTTAGTCCACATGACAGATATTATTATGACAGAGTATAATGGTGGGCTTGGCCCGCTATCGGGCCGGTTCAGATATTCGAAAAAACGAGAAAAATAGAGCGGTAAATTTTTACTTTATAAAAAACATGACCTTTTTTTTTTATGGAAAATGAAATTTATTTGGATTTATTAAAGAAAGGATAAAGTGTTTTGCGAGGAATATTAAACGAAACCCTTTCTGCGATCTTCGATCACACTTACCCACTTGTTTAAATTTCAGCCATCTGAACACAAACTGTAAAATGCACGTTAAAGAAGTATGCCTTCAAAATGAAGATCTACACGTGCGTGAAATTTCAAATTGGAATCGCACTCCATAAAAACTGAATAATATTATGGCTGTTCTGAAATCGACTGGCTACTTTATGACATATTTTTTAATTTACTTTTGTTCGGAATCGTGTAAAATTGGCAGGTTCTAATTCTGAAGCATTGTAATAGAAAGACGTTTTCCATTTTTTGGTAATGCAGAAGATCTTCCAGAAAATACTGTCAAAGTCGGCGTTTTGAATGGAATTTCCGAAGTCGAAGGACGAAAAAGTAGAAAAACGCGTTGTAATCGCTTTTAACTTGATGAGTAATTTATAGATTTAAAAAAAAAAAAAATGGAAAACTTATTTCAATTCCAAATCGCTTCCATAGTCAGTCCTGCCAATTTTATGCCTTTGCGTTTAAAAATGAGTGAGAAAATGTGTCAGAAAGTTTCGGATTGTTGAGTAGGTCATTTGAGAACCACCTTAACCAATGATCCATTCATTTTAGTCGATTTTTAGTCTGCTGACCTGCTGAGTTGATTAGCATTTTTACAGGACTTATGTCTGGAGATATTTTTGTTAGTAAATTAATTATCTAGATATATAGAGTGTATAGTATCTAAAACAGTGTAAGTTATTTTTGAGATTTTACGAGCTTTGCCTAAATTCCAGTTGTCTTTCATTTTTTTTTTTTTTTTTTTTTTTTTTTTTTTTGCAACAGAGAAAATGAAACTTCAATAACAATTATAACTCACCGTTGTGAAGGCAAAGAAACTTAAAGATAACAGTCAGATAATCTATTATTTATACAATTTCTTCAAATTATTAAGGTATACTATACTATATCTATATACAAAGTTACACAATTTTCGACAAAACAACGATGTTAAAAACATTTTAAATGAACACAGAATTACTTCGACTTTTAAAGAAAAGTAAAACATTTAATAACAACACATCGTTATGTCAACATAAAAAAACAAAAATTAGACAACAAAACAAGGTTGTTTCCATTCGGTAGTCTAAAACTAACAATGAAAGTTAAAGTTTTAAACATTGAGTTTAAGGTGATATGTTACATGATTGCTTTATTTATTTATTTATTTATTTTTAAGAGGAATTTTTGAGCTAATAAAAGATAATTAAAACTTTACTTTATATGCGCCTTGAACTTCTAAATGCAAGAAAATTTAAATGCTATAATTTTCCCAACTGTCAGCATTTTAAATTACGACATAGTTTAATTATGGTTTTATCAGTTTCCCCCTCTGCATTACGCATATTTGTATATTATTGTAATATGATTGTGATATCAATTTTTTAATGTTAAAGAAATCCGTAGCAATTTGTACAAACTTGGTCATTATAATTTGTGAAAAGATGTATAAAATCATATTTCGTCCGCTTTTTCAGTGCAACTTTTACCGGGAAATTTTTCAAGGATTTTAAGGGAACCCAATACTATAGAAAGAAAAAAATAAAGTATGAAATTTAAAATTTTTTCCTCGTCATTATTAAATCTAAGTCTATAAAAATAATTTTTAAAAAAGTTAACTTTGGAAAATATATTTTTAAAAGAATTTCAAAAAGCCACCAACTTTTAAAATGCTATACTTCTACTTTACTTTTCAGTTGTTTTTCTTCAATTTATTATATGACATCGATCATAATAATCAACAAATTCAAAGATTGGACTGTGTGTAATTACTATACATTCCGTGGGAGGAAAAAAAAAAAAAGACATCTATATTGACACATTTGATATATTTTAAAGAAATTTTCACAGATATTTCAAATTCGAATCTTAACTTTATTACATTTCTTATAATGTTCAACTAAAAATGTTTTCAAACAATTTCATAAATAATTGATGAAAATCCGAATATTTTCAAACTAACAAAAAATAAATATGATGAGATAAATGCATTAAGACACTTCGTTCAGTATTGCAAACTTAGGTGTTCGCAAAAACTTAAGTGTTCACAAAAACAAATATGGCGCTCCATGGCGATATATGTGTATTCTGCCTGTTGTTAGCATAACAATCACAAAAAGGAAATTTTTGTCAAAATTAAGATTTTTTTTTTTTGTTGTTTTGAGATATTGAATACTCATAGTGATCCAGATCACTTACTTTCTTTTCTATTATTTATTCATTTTAACACCGATTTTATATTTTGACGTTTGACATATTTCCTGTTGCGATAATAAAACAGTCAGGGAAACCAATTGTATAAAATCGTATGTTACTTTTCAAAGAAGCAGTTGCTTTTGGCAAACGATACAAAGCTAACAATAAAATACCCTTGTAAATACGTATATATAGAGAGAGAGATAGATAGATAATAAAAACATACTCCTTAAAGTAACAGATTTCAAAAACAAATTTCCTTTCATCAAGATGAAACGAAACACATTTATTTAAAAAAAAAAAAATCTTTTATTTCTCGCTCTCTTTTTTTAAAAGGGAAAAGAGGAAAGCGTGTGGTGATGTGATATCATCCCGAGCTCTCTTTTTGTACCGATTCTTTCTCCCCATCTCTAATTAGATCTATTCTGCAGCTTTTGAACTTTTCCGGTTTCCCTTCGACGATATTCCTAACACAATAGAAAAATGAAATTTTCCGCTGAAATGGAGGCTTTTTGAGGGGAGAACCAAATATTTAAAATGATAAAGTACTATTATTTATTTATTTATTTTTAACCATCATAAACATGCATCATAATACATTTTAAGTATAGAATTTCATTTTTTGTATGGCAAAATTTTAAATTAAGTTACGAAAATATATAATGGTAAATTCAAGTTAAACAATTTTATTAAACTTAAGAAACAGTGCATAAGAAAAAGGTAAATAATTTTAACAACAACGTATTTATTTAAATAGTTAACCGTCAGTTACCTAACAGTTGCAACTTAAATGTAATCTCCCCCCCCCCTCCTTTTTTTTTTTAAGTAAACAAATTTACTTAGCAAATAAATTTGTTATGTGTATGCATTTGTAAATTTTAATTTCTGCAAAAAACACACTTTAGACAAACAAGAAATTTTATATTTTTTATATAATTTGTTATAATGGAAAATTTTAAACATTTTAAAAGTATGTACGTTACTCTAGCATGTGTTATTTAAACATAATTAAAAAATAATTGAGTGATTTAGATGAAAACAGCCTGTTTAAATCGGATCTTATAGTAAATTTGAAATTATTTTAAAACATAATGAATACTTAAAAACAACAATAGTATTTTAATACGTTAAATGGAAATAACTCATTTTAATTATTTTTAATAAAATCACTGGAACAACATTTAAACAAATCCCTCATAAAACATGTTTTGTATTTAATAAATTATTCTAAAAGTAATCATGGCTCATATTATGTTTAATAAATTATTTTACAAATACTAATTCTTGTTACTTATATTACGTTTAATAAATTATTTTACAAATACTAATTCTTGTTACTCATATTATGTTTAATAAATTATTTTACAAATACTAATTCTTGTTACTCATATTATGCTTAATAAATTATTTTACAAATACTAATTCTTGTTACTCAACTTTATGTTTAATAAATTATTTTACAAATACCAATTATGGTTACTCATAGTATGTTTAATAATTTAATTTTAAAATATACTGATTTAATGTGTTCTTTATAAAATCATTGTAATAAAATTTAAACAAATTTAAAAAAAAAAAAAAGAAGAAAAAAAAAGAAACACGTTTTGTGGTAATGAATGATTTTATAAATACAAATTCTTAATACTCTTATTTAAACATGTAAAAAATGTTTAAAATTTTAAATGGGACTAGCTAATTTAAATTATTATTAAAAAAATCATTGTAATAAAATTTAAATATACTTTTTAAAACATGCTTTGTGTTCAATGACTTATTTTATACAAAGAAAATTCTTATTACTCATATTAAGTTTTAAAACTTAAATCTAAATAACTAATTTAAATTATTCTTAATAAAATCATTGCAACAAAATTGAAATATATCTCTTTTAAAACATATTTTGTGTTTAATAAATTATTCTAAAAATACTTATTATTCATATTATCTTAAAGAATTATTTTATAAGTACTAATTCTTGCTAATCATATTATGTTTAATAACTTAATATAAAATAACTAATTTAAAGTGTTCTTAATCAAATTATTGTAGCAAAATTTAAACATATCTTAAAAAAAAAAAAAAAAAAAAAAAAAAAAAAAAACACGTTTTGCGTTTAATGAATTATTCTAAAAGTACTTATTCCTCATACTACGTTTAATAAATTATTTTTTAAATACTAATTCGTGTTACTCACATTATGTTTAATAACTTGATTTCAAATAACTACTAATAAAAAGTATTCCCAATTAAATCGTTGTAATAAAATTTAAACATATCTCTTTTAAAACATATTTTGTGTTTAATGAACTAATTTGTAAAAAGTAATTCTTATTACTCATATTATCTTTAAAAACTTAAATGTAAATAACTAATTTAAATTATTCTTAATAAAATTATTGCAACAAAATTGAAATATACCCCTTTCAGAACAGGTTTTGTGTTTAATGTATGATTTCATAAATAGAAACTCATATTATGTTTAAAAATTTAAATTGAAGTAGCTAATTTAAATTAGTATTACTAAAATCATTGTAATAAAATGCAGACAAACCCCTTTAAAAACATGTTTTGTGTTTAATGAATTATTTTATAAAAAGTAATTCTTATTCCTCATATTATGTTTTATGACTTAAATGCAAATGACTAATTTAAATTATTCTTAATAAAATCATTTTGCAACAAAATGGAAATGTACCCCTTTTTAAATATGTTTTCTGTTTAATAAATTATTCTAAAAAAAACTTATTGTTCATATTATAGTTAATGAATTATTTTATAAATACTAATTCTTTTTACTCACATTATGTTTAATAACTTAATTTCAAATAACTAATTCTTAATAAAATCGTTGCAATAAAAGTTAAACTCTTTAAAAAAATATTTTGTGTTTAATGAATTAATTTGTAAAAAGTAATTCTTATTACTCACATTATCTTAAATATAAATAACTAATTTAAATTATTCCTAATATAATTATTGCAACAAAAATGAAATATATCCCTTAAAAGAAGAAAAAAACATGTTTCGTGTTTAATAAATTATTCTAAAAATACTTATGGTTCATATTATATTTAATAAATTATTTTACAAATGCTAATTCTTGTTACTCATACTATATTTAATAACTTAATTTAAAAGAATTAATTTAAAGTGTTTTAATAAAATATTCGTAAGAAAATTTAAATATATCTTCTTAAAAACAAGTTTTACGTTTAATGAATTATTTAAAAAAAAATCTAATTACTAATATTATGTTTAAAACGACTAGATGGAACTAGCTAATTTATATTATTTTTAATAAAATCATTATAATAAAATTTAAATGTACCATTTGAAACATGTTTTGTGTTTAATGAATTATTTTATAAAATTAACTGTTATTAATCATATTATGTTTAAAAACTGAAATGTAAAAAACTAATATAAACTTTTCGTAATAAAATCATTGCAACAAAATTGACATAAATCCCTTTTAACGTATTTTGTGTTTAATAAATTATTCTAAAAATACTTATTACTCAAATTATGTTTAATAAATGTTTTTATAAACGCTAATTCTTGTTACTTACATAATGTTTAATAACTTAATTTAAAATAACTAATTTTAATTATTCTTAATAAAATCATTGCAACCAAATTTAAACATATCTTTTTTAAAACACGCTTTGCGTTTAATAAATTATTATAAAAATACTTATTCCTCCTACTATGTTTCCTAAATTATTTTATAAATACTAATTCTTGTTACTCACATTCTGTTTAAAAATTTAATTTCAAATAACTAATAAAAAGTATTCTCATTAAAATCGCTGTAAAAAAATTTAAACATATCTCTTTAAAAACATGTTTTCTGTTTAATGAATTAATTTGTAAAAAGCAATTCTTATTACTCATATTATCTTTAAAGATTTAAATGTATATAACTAATTTAATTTATTCTTAATAAAATTACTGTAGCAAAATTGAAATATATCCCTTTTAGAACATGTTTGTGTTTAATAAATCATTCTAAAAGTACTTATGGATCATGTTATGTTTAATGAATTATTTTATAAATACTAATTCTTGTTACTCATATTTTGTTTATTAACTTAATTGAAAATAACAAATTAAAAATATTCTTAATGAAATTATTGTAGCAAAATTTAAACATATCTTTTTTAAAACACGTTTTGCGTTTAATGAATGATTTTATAAATAGGAACTACTATTACTCACATATTATGTTTAAAATTTTAAATAGAAGTAGCTAATTTAAATTATTATTACTAAAATCATTGTAAGAAAATGCAAACATACACCTTTTAAAATTTGTTTTGTGTTTAATGAATTATTTTATAAAAAGTAATTCTTATTACTCATATTAAGTTTTAAAACTTAAAACTAAATAACTAATTTAAATTCTTCTTAATGAAATCATTACAACAAAATTGAAATATATCCCCTTTAAAACATATTTTGCGTTTAATAAATTATTTTAAAAATACTTATTACTCATATTATGTTTAATAAATGATTTTTTAAACAGTAATTCTTGATACTCTTACTCACATTATGTTTAATAACTTAATTTAAAATAACTAATTTAAATTATTATTAATAAAATCATTGCAACAAAATTAAAATATATCCCTTTTAAACATATTTTGTGTTTAATAAATTTTATTCCCCATGCTATGTTTAATGTATTTTTTTTATAAATACCAATTTTTGTTACTCACATTATGTTTAATAACTTAATTTCATATAACTAATTAAAAGTATTCTTAATAAAATTGTTGTAATAAAAGTTAAACATTTAATATTCTCTTTACATTTAATTCTCTTTTAAACACGTCTAATACTTATTTAATTCTCTTTTAAAATATGTTTTGTATTTAATGAATTAATTTGTAAAAAGTAATTCTTATCACTCATATTATCTTAAAAAACTTAAATGTAAATAACTAATTTAAATTGTTCTTAATAAAATTATTTCATCAAAAGGGAAATATAGCCCTTTTAAAACCTATTTTGTGTTTAATAAATTATTCTAAAAGTACTTATGGCTCATATTATATTTAATAAATTATTTTACAAATACTAATTCTTGTTACTCATATTATGTTTAATAACTTAATTAAAAAAAACAATTTAAAGTGTTCTCACTAAAATCATTGTAATAAAATTTAAACATATATTTTTTTATTACTCATATTATGCTTAAAACCTTCAATGTAAATGACTAATTGAAATTATTCTTAATAAAATTACACTGTTAAAATTTTGCAGCAAACTGTCCAGTCAAATGACCGTTTTTATAGAAAATGGTAACATAACCGTAATTTAACTCGATTCTGGTCATAATATGTGCAATGATATGGAAAGAATACAGTTAAATTACGGTTGTGTAACCGTTTTCTATAAAAAAGGTCAAATGACTGGACAGTTTGCTGCAAATTTTTAACAGTGTAATGCACTGTTAAAACATTTTTTGTTTTTAATAAATTATTCTAAAACTACCTATTGTTCATATTATGTGTAATGAAATATAGGGTTTAATGAATGATTTTATAAATACTAATTCTTGTTACTCATATTATGTTTAATAACTTAAATGTAAATTATTGTTTTAAATGATTATTAATAAAATCATTAGAACAAAATTGAAATATATCTCTTTTAACACCTGTTTTGTGTTTATTTAACTATTATTTAAATAGAAACAACTAATTTAAATTATTCTTAATAAAAATCATTGTAACAAAATTTAAGCATATCCCTTTTAAAAAATGTTTTGTGTTTTTAATGAATTATTCTAAAGATACTTGTTACTCATATTATGTTTAATAACGTAAATGAAAAATAACAAATTAAAATTATTTTTCCTAATAAAATCATTGTAACAAACTTGAAGCATATACCTTATTTAAAACGTGTTTTGTGTTTAATTAATTATGCTATAAAGGCTTATTACTCATATTGTGTTAAATGACTTAAATGGAAATAATTAAGTTAAATTACTCTGAATAAAAATATTAAATAAATTCAAATATATCCCTTTTAAAGTATGTTTTGTATTTAATGAATTATTTTATAAATACAAATTCTTAATTATGTTTAGAAACATAAATGGACATAACTAATTTAAATTATTCTTACTAAAATAATTGCCACAAAATTTAAATATATCGCTTTTAAAACATGTTATGAATTTAATAACTTATTGTAAAAATACTTATTACTCGTATTATGTTAAATGACTTAAATGGAAATAACTAATTTAAATTATTCTTAATAAAATCACTATAACAAAATTTAAAATATCCCTTTTAAAAAAGTTTTGTGTTTAATGAGTTATTCTAAAAATAATTATTACTCATATTATGTTTAATATCCTAAATGCGAAATAATAAATTAAATTATCTTAATAAAATCACTATAACAAAATTGAAGTTGATCCATTTAAAACGTGTTTTGTGTTTAATTAATTATTTTATAAATACAAATTCTTATTACTTATAGTTATATTATGTTTAACTTAATTGTCTTTACTTAAATTATTCTTAATAAAATCATTGTAACAGAATTTAAACATATCCTTTTTAAAAAATATTCTGTGGTTAACGGATTTTTTTTTTATAAATACTTATAACCCAAATTATGTTTAATAACTGAAATGGAAATAACTAACTTAAATTATTCTCAATGAAATCACCGCGTCAAATTACAAACATATCCATTTGAAAGTATGTTTTTTGTTTAATGAAAAAAAAAAATTATAAATCTTAATTGTTATTACTCATATTATTTGGTTTCTAAGATAGTTTTCTAGAAAGTAATTTAAATCAGAACAAGTAATAAAGAATATGAAAAACGAGATTTATTAATATTTGACCATTTAACCATAGTGAAAATGAATATTTAAATAAAAAGTACATGGTAATGTGTTTTCATGCACTACTTGAATTTTCGTTATGACAGTAATTAAAATAAGCAGGGCTATAATTAGATAATGTTCGAATATTTTTTAATGGTTTAAAATTTAAATATTTTAAAATTTATATTAGTTAAAGGAGGAATTTGTAAACAATCCCACGCTTGCCCACTGCTACGAAATTTGGCACGAAGATATTCCAAGGAGAAAATCAAAAACATTTCAAAGGATTTTTTTTTTTTTTTTCCAAAAATGGATTTAGGTTATTCAGAATTTAACTTGTAAAAGAGAAAATAACCGATAAATATAAGGATTTTTTACTTTTTTCTCCCCATTCCCATAATAGAAGTGCAAATTTTTAATTGTATGAGAGGAACGTGTTGCTTAACTATTAGTATTAATCGAAATGAAAAAAAAAAAACCCATTAAAGCAAGAATATTTTAAGTAATATTGGAAGTAATAAAAATAAAAGAGAAGGAAAGAAAAGAAAACAGAAACAAAACCATTAGTTCATCCAACAATGAACACCACTGGGGTGCTGGGGTTACAATTTTGTTGTCAATTAATTATCACTTTCTAAATCATAATTTCATGTTTCTGTTGGTGTTCATTGAATGATCTGGTGTCATCATTATTTCATTTTTAATAATTATTTTAAACTGAGTTTCTAATATATAAGCAACCGTGCACAAAAAAAAAAAAAAAGTGTATACGCAAATACAAATAAATGTAAGTGGCATAGGGGAGTGTTATTATAGGTGAGCGTATTAATATTCTGAGTAAATATTGTAATACTGTTTTCTAAAAAGAAACACTTTGTAAATCATTCGTTAGTGAAAAACTAATCACATTTACATGGATGAAAATAACTTCACCAATACATCAATAACAATGTAGCCATCAGTTGTGTTATGGAATATTTAATTTTCCTTCTTCAAGCTAAATAAGGTGCTTACTAATATGAGAGTAAAAGCAAGATTGACCGGTCTTCCTTTTGCTCTCGCTTCTGATCTACGTTCGTCTTTCCCTCGGTGTGAAATTTTTTGCATTTTATAATATACTCGCCGATGCATCAAAATAGTGATAATTGAAACTGCCGGTTTCCGATACAGCCCTTATCCATTTTGATGTCTGGTCTCCGCCCGCCACACCCTTTCTGCGAATGAGATTCGACTATTTCTTCTAGAAAAACCCATTTATCTGACCTAGTATCTGAAAATTTCAACAGAATAAATTTTCTCTTAAAACCGTTTCTTATATAAATCCAGGGCAATGATTTTCACACTACATATCAAAATATTTCATTTTAAAACAGCCATAAATTAGATATTTTCATAAAATCATCTAAACCAGAATCAATTGGTACAGTACTGTCAATTTACAAAACTGATCCTTTAGTATGAAAAATGTTCTTCCCATAAAAGAAAGATACATTCACTTAATAGGTCTACCCATTATCTTTATCTACTTTCACTTTTAAAAGGCCTAATACTATTAAAATAAATATGAGAATAACAGGCACCGTATTAATAATAAATATTAGATTCATGTTATTATAATAACAATAATACCAAGCAAACTCTTATTAATAATAAGTGCTATAGAAACTGATTAAATAAAAAAAATAATATATTTAAATAAGCATTAGATTATTCTTCTTTAATAGTGTTCTAGTTATTAATTATTTATTTTATACTTATTTTATTTTTACATTCGATATTATGTAATATATATATATATATATATATATATATATATATATATACAATTTTAATGCTATTATGATGATGAAACTACTCATTTTATTTGTGGAATTTATGCATTTGAAACTTGATAATTCTGTATAAAATCCACAAATTTCATTCATTCTATTTATTTCATTCAATTTTTAATTTAATTTCTACTTCTTTTAAATCAGTATTTAATATTTATATTCATAGTGCTGGAGTTACAATTTTGTTGTCAATTAATTATCACTTTCTAAATCATAATTTCATGTTTCTGTTGGTGTTTCGGTAATGTTTCATTAATGGTTATATATATATATATATATATATATATATATATATGCATTAGTTTTACAGTGTTATTATAATCACGGGCTCAAAATAAATATAAAGAAATCAAAATTACCCTGAAATTCTTTTCTTACAATTTTAGTACACTCAGAATTTAAATACTTTCCCTATTAAAATACTCAAAATGAGTTTGAAAACAATTTTTGCACTGTCATTCAAAAAAAAAGTGTGTTCATTTGATTTAACAGGTAATGTTTTCACTTAATAATAAAGGGAATAACAACTATAATGATGAAAATGTAATCCGATTTCCATCTATAAAAATAAGATGGATTTGTCTGCTCTGTTTCTGACACGCCCGTACGTAAAATGAAAAAACGAAAAAACATCTTACACATGTTTAAATGCGTTTTCCTTTAACTTGAAATGCATTGTTTACGAAATAAAAGAAGTGAAGTCAGTCACCTCCAGCGCGGGATATTTTAATAATCGTTTGGATAATCCATTGTAACAAAGACATAGATAGTAGTGAAGTCCCTTATCATTTTTTTTTTTTATGTTTCCCCCTTCTTGTAGGGGAAAAATCCATCGCTTCACCTGGCATTGTGACGTCACACCCCCTCCCCCGTCCAATCAAAGCTTGCCTTACTCCCCACCAAAACACCTAGTTCGGTTTTCTGCCGCTTTGAAAATCAGACAGACACACTGGCAGTTCCAAGACCGGTTTTCGCGAATGTTTTGCCCCGTTGCTATTGCTATACACATTTCTGTCTGTTAGCAGACATGCAGATCTGTCTTTTGACCCAAGTTGTTTTCGGAAACCAGAAGTGCTGGAATTTGAACGTGAAATTCATCACTGGGATATAAAGAATTCATCCACGTGTATTTAAAAGTGCGAGCGTCGAAAAATTACTTCCATGTGAATTTATTCTAATTTTTCTGGTCCGAGCGAGCCATAAAAAATGCGACTGTTGCCATCTGAAAGTGTCAAATGTTTTGCATTGTTTTGATTGCGAGCGTGTTTATGTTTATACCAACTGTTGATTCACTCGGCATATTTTGAATATCTAAGCTTCCGACTGAATATTCGTCTGCTTCTGCCGAATTTGTGATTTAATCTGGATATTTTTACTGCATACGTAGTTATTGCTGTGTGCAGATTTAACCTCAAGAGAAAATTTGTGAGGATCCTTTTCATGATTTGTTTTGCTACAAAATAGAAATTTGTATTCATTTTGCGTACTTGGATGTATTTGAGTGTGAATCGCGTTTATACTTCTTTTCAAGTATGATTTATGAAATTTTAAATAAACTCTTCATAAAAATATGTCTTTAAACATATTGTAGATATGATATTGAAATTTCTTTTTAATATTAGAAATACCCAAGTATTCAATTTTCCCGATCTGCCAGAATGGGAAATTGATACGTAAATATTATACGTAATATTGACTAATAGTGAAATTACATTTTCAAAGCTAAACTAATTAGTAATGTACAATTAGTTTTAATTGTTAGTTTCGTTTTAATATCTGTGATATTTTTAACGATTATTTATTGTAAATTCCCTGTTACTAGTCTGCACGTTATTTTTAATTTATTGGCGAAGCGACCGTTATTACATGCAGGAAACGCCAACAAATTCGTTGCTATCTTGATCCTTTGACATTTATCTATTTGCTCTTAATTTTGCACGTAGTTTACACTTTCTGTTTAACCTTTAAGTTGTAAAAAAAGGCTTTTCCTCGAATGCTGTGATTTTATAGTTTCGATTGTAATATCGAACCACTAATTCGCCATACAAGATCAAACATTCCAAGTGCCTTGGTGTTTATTGACATAATCATGTACTGTTTGTAGACACAATAACTGCTGACTGGCTCGTTGCTGATAAGCTGTGAAATAATTGTGCTCCCGACAGGAAAGCTTCATTTCTTTGAGGGTTTATATATAGAGGGAAAGTACTTTCAACGTCGAGCATCCGGCCATCTGTTTTTGGATTTTATTTTTGATTAGAAGTCCATTTTTAAACTCCACTTCAACAGGTGCTTCAGTGCTTAGAGCTGTTTATGCAATGACCTTGTGGATCTAACGTGCATTTTAGGATTATTTTAAACAATATGGGTAACTCAGCTACTACGGTATCCTTGCAAGATGCATCGGAAAACGGACACAATAAAAAGCATTGCAAAGGAAAGGTAAGTTTCATTTTTTAAGATTTACACTTTTTTCTTAAAAGTTATTTTTGAAAGAGATTTACCCCATAATTTCATTATTTAACACAAGAAAGTAGTTAAAACACACAAGAAAGTAGTTTAAAATGGAATTTTAGCTTTAATTTTTAAAATTTTCTGAGTAGGTTTCTTTGGATTTGAATTATTAAAGATTTACAGTATGTATATGTACTACTGTGATTTTCATCTTTTAAAATGTTACATCCATTAAAAGATCTGATAAGAAATATACAGTTGTTGACAAATTGGGTGATTATAATACCGGGATTTGTTTAGGAATAAGTTTGGAGTTGGGGCTAATTTTTTCATCTTCACTGGACCTTTCACAATTTTTTTTTTCCTAAAACGAGACTCTTCACATCACAGAATGAGGAAAAAGAAAAAAAAAAAAAAACACTTTACACAAACTTTTTTTTATCTCAAAATAAATCCTTCACAGCTTTTCCTTAAAATAAAAATTGAACTTGTCACAAAACAGCTGAAATCGCCAAATAATTTATTTATCTAGCTAGATGTATAAATTTATGGATTTAAATTTTAACTTTTAAATTAATATATATTTATTTTGAGTTTAATTTTAAAAAATCGATGAAAAATACATACATTAAAACACACAAGAAAGTAGTTTAAAATGGAATTTTAGCTTTAATTTTTAAAATTTTCTGAGTAGGTTTCTTTGGATTTGAATTATTAAAGATTTACAGTATGTATATGTACTACTGTGATTTTCATCTTTTAAAATGTTACATCCATTAAAAGATCTGATAAGAAATATACAGTTGTTGACAAATTGGGTGATTATAATACCGGGATTTGTTTAGGAATAAGTTTGGAGTTGGGGCTAATTTTTTCATCTTCACTGGACCTTTCACAATTTTTTTTTTTCCTAAAACGAGACTCTTCACATCACAGAATGAGGAAAAAGAAAAAAAAAAAAAAAAACACTTTACACAAACTTTTTTTTATCTCAAAATAAATCCTTCACAGCTTTTCCTTAAAATAAAAATTGAACTTGTCACAAAACAGCTGAAATCGCCAAATAATTTATTTATCTAGCTAGATGTATAAATTTATGGATTTAAATTTTAACTTTTAAATTAATATATATTTATTTTGAGTTTAATTTTAAAAAATCGATGAAAAATACATACATTTGTTAATTTAAAAAAAAAATGTTAAAATGTAAATTAAACAGTTTTAATAAATAGCACCTTCATATAGTTAGCAAACATGGTAATATTATATAAGTGCTTCTTTATGATCTTTGTATAATTTGTTTACTGTATTTATATAAGTCGGTATTTCCAAGAAATCAAAATTGTCTCCAAGTGAAATTTCTTAACTTCCCTAGGCTCAGCTATAATTACAGAAATAACGTGTATTGTTGTAGTAGGGTTTTTCTTTGCTTTTTTTTTATCCTTAGAGAATCAAAGTAAAAATTAAATAATTACACATGTATTAAATAGTTTTGAAGGTTGTAGGGCCATGCCACCAAGAAAATATTCTAGTGCAGCGATTTTCAACCGCTTTGAAAAAAATTCTGAATTAGTAATTAAAAAATTATTTTATTAAGTTTTCTGAAAAATGTGTTTCTAAGCATTGCCAGAGAGGTAACGGTAATGGTACAATTTTCTACTTAGAATCATGTTTGTGATATTTTTTTTTTTTTTTTTTTTTCAAGTATATGTAATCTGCATTAAAATTAAATCTTGCAGAGAAGGTATTCGTTAATGATAATACATTTAAAAAAGTTAAGTTTTTATTGAATGTTAAATTTTGATAAATAAACGAATGAATAGATAGCTAAATAAGTTTATAAAAAAGGCTAATTGTATTTTAAAGTGTGGTAATTGTTTATTACAAATTATAATAAATTATTTTCGTTTCATATTGATGCTTTTAGATAGTACATTTTGTTTGTTTTAATGTTTTAATAAATAATTTAAAACTTTCTTTAAAAACTGTTGTTATTAATATCACATTTTTTTAAAGATAAGTTTTTATTAAATGTTAAATTTTAATAAACAAACGGATCAATATATACACATAAATAAATTTTTAACAAATGCTAAATGTATTTTAAAGAAATTGTTTACTACAATTTATAATAAATTATTTTCGTTTCATATTGATACTTTTAGAAAGTACAGCTTGTTTGTTTTATTGAATAATTTAAAACTTTTTTTTAACTGTTATTATTAATATCATAATTTTTAAAAAGTTAAATTTTTATTAAATGTTAAATTTTAATAAACAAAAGAATAAAAAGATAGATAAGTAAGTTTTAAAAAATGCGAAGTTAGGGTTTGTCATTTTGTCGGCAAAATTGTATTTTTTCCAAGACGGTGGCAAAAACTAGAAAAAAAACCCGGCAAAAACTAGAAAAAAATGGATAGCTTAAAAAAAAATTGTAACAATGTAATTTTTTACATAATATATTAATTTATTATTTCATTGATAATAATTTGATTAATTAAAACAATTTAAGATAATTTTAATTAATGATAACATTTGAAATACAAGTAAAAAAATCTACTTTGTAAATAAATTTATAACTTTGATGAATATAAAAACTATGTTCTTCATTTTTCATTTTTAATTTAGTAATGCCATCGTTAATAATAATAGTTATATATTCATATAACTATTAAAGACAAAATTACTACATTAAAAGTTGCTTTCTAGCATATTAGACTGTATCAGGGCAGTATGGCGTTGGTATAGTCAAATTGGGTCTAATATTTTTTGGTGGGGCTAATTCACAGCTGTGTATTAAAATCGCAGTTTTTCCTCCCCATTAATGGTATATAAATATAAAAAATGTAGAGAGCAAATTCCCATGCCATAAAATTTTGTATTACAAATTTTTAAAAAAGTTTAAATGTAATATAGTTATTAATATTGAAATATTATGAGGTCTAGAGGGCGCTTAAAAAGTTAGTAGGTGGGAGGGACTCAGCCCACCTTGCCCTTATCTGGTTTCGGCCCTAATATATATCACAGCTTTGTAAGAACTAAATTAATGTTCATTTTCTCTTTAACTGAACCTCTATAACTTTAGCAGTTAAAATTTATAGAAGTAATCGTTTAAAATTTCTACAAAAATAATCTGTTTATTTAAAAAATATATTGACCAGGTAAAACTTATTAAGATGCATGAGAGAGGGGACGTATTATGTACTTTATATATCTTCAAATTACTATTGTTCTGATAGCACACCAAAGTAGGTAATATTTCTTAGACTGTTTTAAAGATTAACTGAAGCATACAAATTAGTTGATCAATAATTGTTGGCTGTTTCAACCAAAATGTGGGAATTATTTTATTGCTATTTTCTCTCCCCTTACCCATGCTCTCCATCCGTAGCATAAACTAAAAAGTATTTTACTAAAAACAATGTGTTTTTAGTAAAATATTTAGTAATTTATAACGTTTAATACTGAATGATATGTTCTATGTTAAAATATTCAAAGTTACATATTGTTAGAAATTAAATTAGTAAAAAAAAAAAAAAAACTTAATTACATTCCCGTAAATAAAACATATACCTATTTTTGCCAGGGCGGTTTTTACCGGTTTTTTCCAACCTTTTTCAAAAACTTGCCAACCCTATGCTAAGTATATTTTTTAAAAAGTTCTAATTGTTTATTACAAATTATAATAAATTGTTTTCGTTTCGTATTGATACATTTAAATAGTACATTTTGTTTGTTTTAATAAATAATCTAAAACTTTTTAAAAACAAACTTTAATTTAATAATATCAGAATTTAATTGTGCCGCGAAAGTTTATCTCTATTTTTTTCGGCGTGAAATGAAAAAGGTTGAAAAACAACTGGTCAAAGTGTTCATACTCATTTAAACGTACAAAGACATGTATGTAAGCTTTTTTATTTTAAGAAAACTGCGGACTTATTGTCCCCTTTGTAAAATCATTAAATAAGAAAGATATAAACAATTAACAATAAATATACAAGAGAGAAAATGTTCTGGTGCATAAATCATCTTAACGTAATAATTTAGAGACTGAGAGCTGCGATCTATGTTCAGACAAAATGTTTTTTGGCTAAAATCGTGTTTTAATTTTAATATTTTCAATTTCAAATGCTGTAATGCTAATTATGTTTTTATTGCTTATTATAATGCTTTTATTAGTAATAGTTCTTAAACTCTGAAACGTGCTTTGCGAATATATCTGCAGAGTGGCGGAGTAGAAAAATAAATATATATCAATGTAATAGATATTTGGTGTGAAGTGGTGGGGGTGATCACGACAAGTGTTTCATTATTTAGGAAAGGAATCAATATATTTGAATTGTATTACTATCACATCTATTACATTGGTTTTGCGCTTTTTATTATTCTTTTTAAGTGGTGGAAATTTATATAGTGAATATATATAATATATATATTTATATATATATATAGAGAGAGAGAGAGAGAGAGACTTGAAATATGAAAAATTTAGAATTATTGCAACTCTCAACTGTGTGCCGTTATACTTTCTCCAAAAAAGTTCTTTTCGAAATTCTTAACGAATTTGCCTGCTGATAAAGCAGCTGAGTTTTCTCAACAGGAAAACTTGAGAGTTATCAGTTTTTACTTCTGCTGTTCTCACTTCTGTCGTTTCCGGTCATGTGCGTTTACAGAAATACGTGTCTTTATCTAACAATGCATCTCACTGATGCTGACAAAACGTTTCGTAATTTTGAGACAGGCGTCTTGCTAGCTAATGTCAACATTTTGTTGGAAAACTGCTTCTACAAAGCGGCACCGCTTGTATGCTTTTAGCTTAATTTTATGGTCCCGAGTCTAGACGAAAACAATGCAATACAATTACAAGAGACAGTGCATTTGCTAATAGAGAAATAAGATCAACACGACCCGCAGAAAAAAAAAAAGAAAGAAATAGAAGTTAATCCGAACCGCAACGAAATAAATTAGAGCCAACACGACCCGACCCCTAAAGTCGGAATTGTATAAAATCTGGTTCTCGATCCTCTAGTTCAGCCATACTCAACCTTTTTTTCTCGCGGGCCGCAACACACTTTGTATAGTAATGTAAAAAAAAGGTATAATTAAAATAATAAGATAAAAACAAAAACAGAATCAGAAATCAAAATAAAAAGTTAATATAATTAGTAGTAGTGAACGTTTGTCGTGGAAGGAATGTTACCAAAAAATGTTAACACCACCATTTCCAAAAAATTTACATCGGGGTAGATTTTTATGGAAAATTGTGTAGAAATATGCCGCAAAGATTGTTGTTTAGAAATAGCAATGTAAAACTTTTTTCTGCCATTTTTTTCCACGACAACCCGAATAAGCATTATTAGCGATATTATAAGAATAAAACATAATAATATAGAAATGCAGCATCTCCAAATTCTAAAGAAAAAAAAATTCTTTAATAAATCAATCATTTTTCAGTGCAAAAACTTTTTATTTATTTTGTAATGAAGACATATGTAGTGCAAATTTAATTAATTTGGAATAATGTTTCATTAGTGTACACCACTATAGCGCGAATAGAGCTACATGAAAAAGAAAAGAATTTTTAAATAAGGAAATGACATTTAAGATGTTTTTAAAAGATTTTAAATTAGTAATTACAAATAACTGGCGGATTTTGTCTTCCCATGAAAATATATAAAGGAACAGCGAAGGTGTTAAAAAACTTTTAAAGAACATCTTAATTAATTTTATAATTAAGGATTAATGATTATTTGTCTCGGGCCGCACATAAAGGGTCGCCGGGCCACAGGTTGACTATGGCTGCTGCTGCTCTAGTTCGTAACATGCTGCTAACGAAATCAGTGTAATCAAATTATACTCGTAATTGACTAGTTCGGTAAACGTAATTCAGTAAAAAATTATTAATTGTAATCTAGAATATAAAAAATAGATAATCAAAAATGTAATCGTAATCCAACTTGCATAAATAAAGACAAAATTGTAACCTGTTTTTAGAAATTGAAAGTGATCGTAACCGATTACAGCCATTGTAATCGACTCGAAGTCTGTGGAAAGTCCCTCTTCCCTTGGAAACCAAAGTGTCCTTCCCCTGAAACTTTCTCCATTGTTAAACTTATGACTAACAGAATGCATTCGTATTTTTTTTTAATTTATTGTTTTCTCTTTTCTACATACTCTTCCTAAATGATGTCTCTTTGCTATTCGCTTGGTAAAATATTAAATGTGTGGCGCGCAGTGAATAAAAGTATAATACTGCAAAGCTTTTTGGGTGTTTCCAAATTTTAAAATTCTGGTGACAAAGTGCACGTTCTCAACAACCTTTTTGGGATATTTTAATATGAGTGAATTACAAACACATTTCCTCATCTGTCATTAAAAATCTCTTTTGAATATCTTCAAAAATGACCGAATTAGAGAAGTTTTATCGTTCGTGTTATACAACCCTACTGATTGCAAATCTTCATATAATCGTTTGTAACATGGCTCATGTTGAAATAAATAAGCTTTTTGAGCCTAGTTGAAACATTTTGAATTTATTTCCCGATTCATTTTAAATAAAATACAATTTGATTTCATGCTTGAAAACATTTTTTGTTTCTTCTCTAAAACTTCCTTTTTTGAGTTGTGTTTCTTTACAAATAAATAGTATAATGTCGAATAAATTTTTATTTCTATAAGATTGCCAACCGGATACCTGTACTTTGTATATTATCTCTGTGAAAGCGAGTCATCAATTTGTTTAAATTTTAAAGGGTACATGCAGAAAAATAATGCGAAGCCCTCCATGATTGATCGCATGCTTAAAATGATGACGCAACAAGGAATCGCCTGTATATTTTGGCAATAATATATGAAAAGGTGACATAAATTGTAAATTTTAAATGTCTTAAATTTTATTAAATTGCTTGTATTAAATTTATGAGAGATTACACCAAGAAAATACGAGTTTATATTTTCTGTTTTAACAATTTATTTTCAGCTCACTAACCCAAGAAAATTCTTCACTTCTTACATTCAACTGCATCCTTTGTTTTTAGCAGCCATGCATTTGTTTTCCTTATATGGGTAATATTTAAAATTTGTAAGAATAATAAAAAGGTAAAAGTTTTAATAGTGTTGCGTAACTGAGTTACTGTTAGTGCCATAACCTCAAGGCCTATGGATCAAAATAATCAAGGCTTTCTTCTTTACAATATGGTAGCGAATACGTAATGAAACTTACAAGGACAGAATTACCGTTAATAAATAGAAAACATTTGTCTTTTCTTCACGTTTTCAAACTTCTTAGAAGGATTCGAATGTGTGCTACTGTTGTTTATGTTGTCAAACAAGATTTGAAAGTTTATTCACAGCTGCAAACACTTACTGAAAATAAGGAGTCCCAATTATTTCTAATTAGATTATTTTCATTTTAAATTTCATATTGTTGTTTAAAATTAGTCTATTAAAGACCTGTTTTGTTCTCCTTGAAAGAAATAAAAATAAAAGCATGTTCTATGAATACGAATTAATGCATTATCGCGAAGAAAATATTTTTACTATAAAATGTATTCAAATAATCATAACTGCAAAACGTTTATCTAATTATTCATAAGCATAAGAACCAGGTCATGGTATGGTCTTATATTATATAACATTGTACATAATTTTTCATTTTTTTCTAAATAATTTTTACACAGTAAACAGGAACAACAACAAGTAAATATATAAATAAACACGAGTAACGCATTTGTTTATTATATAAAAAGGCAATTAATATTTTCTTTTCCCCTTTTTTTCTCATTTGCTTCAGCCGTCTTTCTTTATAGATGTATAGTATATGGTACGGTCTTATATTATATAATGTTGTAAATAATTTTTAATGTTTGCTGAATAATTTTTACACACTAAATAGGAGCAAAACGAGTAACACATTTGTTTATATAATAGGGCAATTTATATTTTACTATCCCAGTGTTCTCTCATTTGCTTCAGCCGTTTCTTGCTTTAATTTGTTCATAAAATATGTCCTCGTTATATCAAAAGATTAAAATTAAAATCTTGGATGTGTGGCCTGTCATATTTACTGTTTGCCGCAGCTTTTAGTCAATTTTTTAAATTGTTCATTTTACTCAGAGTAGGCAGTCCGAGTATGCACTTTATTTACATTTGAAGATACTTTAGTCAGTCTCGAACATCATCTTATGAGCATACACTAATACTCGTGATGGAATGATTGCATAAACCATATTATTTTTTTTAATGATAAATTTAAATACTATAAAAGTATCCCAAAACACTTCAATGATAAATGCACCAGTCCAGTTGTGCAGGAATATTAAATCCGATTCAGCTATTCAACAGGAACTGTAAGAATATGTTTTAATAATTGCACGAACCGGAACGATATTTGTCCTAATTTCAGGAACCGGAATATCGTTCCGGTTTGCTCCGGTACATTTCGAGCACTGGTATAAGTATAAAATCCCAAATATCCCGGGGGCGTTGGACATTTCGAAGTAACGGAGGGGAATGCCCCCCCCCCCCCACACACACACACTGGTCCTCTCCATGAATTCATCATTGAATGCTTATAAATTTGTTAAAAGAATAAAAAAGAAGTAATGTATATTGCTTTTAAGATGCAGCGGCGTGTTTCGTAAATAAATAAGAGTAATAGAGGCAGAAATGGGCACCCTCCAAAGTTTATGACATAAAAATATAACCAAAAAATATTTAACTTTTACTTTTTTTTTGTTTTACTTTCCCTTGCATGTTTTATAATATGAATTTTTTATGACAATCTTAATCAAACGAATCAGGAAGCAGAAAATGATGTTTCACAGCTTCACTGCCTTTTAGTGAAAGTTTTACTAAGCAAGACAAGAACTTAATTAGTTTATATTTTCATTTTTTTTTGAAAAATTGCATGATTTTGTTTTAATATTAATAGGAAACTTTGAATTTTATATGCCGATGGCCATTTACAAAATTTTATTAATTTTTAAAGTTTTGGGGACAGTGTCCATTACTGGAATACTTAATTTGTCAAGTCAAACCTCGTTAACATGAACACGCTTAACGTGGATTACTTTTAACATGAATTGTTTTTATAGTCCCCTATAAAAACGAGTACAAAGATTTGATACTGATAATATGAGTTACTGTTAACATGAACAAAATTTTGATTCCCCTTGAGGTTCATGTTAACGAGGTTCGACAGTATTCAGTAACGGACAACCTATGTGTGGGCCATTAATAAAAGCGTAATTCCAGTAATGGCCATAGTGCATAAAACCTTTTCTGATTTAACTGAAAAGCTAAGTAATAAATTAAATTTAATTTTTAAATTGCCCTTATCAGAATGTAATAAGAACACAATTTTTATAAATAGCTACTTTTAATTAATTTCACGTGGTTAATAATTTTTCTTTTTAAATTAAACCAGTTTATTATTATTTTTTTTCATAACTCTGTCTTCCATATTTTTTAATCTGGCATTTAATCAAAAGAATAATATTCAAACTCATAAGAAAGGAAGGGACTCCTGGGACTCAAGCTTTCACCCTTCAAATACAGACAACTTTTTAAGTGACGCGAGTTGCTAAAAAACTATTACTTTCTAATATTCATTGTTTGATTATTCATCTTTGACTAACCCTAACTGTATTAAAAGGCAGAAAACCAATTTAAAAAATCTCGTTAAGAAACTCGCTTGTGGAGTTGAAGCAGCTGTTTCTTGCTTTTTTCTGTATTATTTGTGCATTTTTAACGTTGGTTTTCTGACTTTTAATATTCTTGCACAAAGGCGTTATTTGCTATTTGACAAATAAACAAATATATGCATAAAAATCTATAAATACTATATTAGTTACATTTATAACTAGTAAATCTGCATAATATTAGTGTTAAACGTTATTTCTGCAATTTTATTGTGAAATAATTTTATCTAGTATTTAAAACATTCCCGCAGTTTCATTTCTTTCATTTTTGTATTACTAATTACTACAAGTAATAAATATATCAGGTTAGTTTTAGTAGTGTTCACTTTAGGAAAAAAAAGGCACGGTGCTAGCACAAAAAAGGTCACTAGTTGACTAGAAAAGGGTAAGAGAAAATGTATTATTGTGCTTAGTAGCGATTAAAAAAGAAAATAAGTAAGTTTTAGATATGGTAAATAAAGTAACATTAATTACATATGAATTATAAACTTTAAAAAAGTACAATTAAATTACAGCAGGATTTAATAATCGCATTTGTTTTTGTTAAAGAAATGGAAAAATTCTATAATTTAATACTTGTTTGAATTACAGGATCTCTGTACAGCTAAGGATGCATTTCACTGTTTTAAAAAAGGACAGGGTGCATTTTGCCAATTTTAAAAAGGGCTGCACCCTGAAAAATGGACTAGAGGGAACACTAGTTTTAGGAAATTTAACTTTTAAGAATTGTAACAGAAAATACGATTCCATATACTCTTCATTGACACTCTTACTTTTTCTGTGATTATATTTTTTTACTAACTGTTTTTTCCTAATTGTTAAATTAATTTGTAAATGACTCTTGTTTATTAGTATGTTTTCAATAAGTTCTGGTTCGACATATAATAATAATAATAATAATAATTAAATTAATTAAATATATTACTTTATGTAAGGTGTCTATTATTAAAATATTGGGTGCTCATTATTAAAAATTTGGTTGTTTTGATTTATTACCTTTATTACAGTCGATTTTTGATTCACAGCGGGAAATATGACTATGAGATTGGTTAAATATAATATTAAATATAATATTAGTGTTAAATACAATTTGTTAAATATAATATTAAAAACTGAAATATAATAATTATAACTAAAAAACATATTTTTTAAAGAATTTCTTAAGAGTTTCCATTACGGGCTCATTTACCCTATAATATACTAAATTGATTAAATATTTACCTTTATTTTGTTAAGTCTAATAGTATTACTAGTATTTCACCTCATATATTTTTTTCGTCTAAAATGTATCAATTTTACATTATTTCGCAATAAAAATTCAGAAAATAAATCATGAATAACTTTTTAATATGCTACATGATGGATAAATAGGCTGAAACTCTCTCCTCTTATTTACTTAAACTATAAGTTTTTATCACCGTCACAATCAAGTTATCTCATGCATAAAACTCAAATGGCTATCAAGAATAATGCTTCAGCCGAAAATATTTTATTCCTACAAAAATATTATTGTCACATGAAACACCTCAACCTGACAAAACAATAACAAACAACAACAAAACAAAAAAATCTGTATTTTTTATAAATTTATTTTTGAAATCTACCTTATTTTACCCTACCTGATCTTAATTTTTATTGCCTAGATTTCAACAAAAGATTATTGTCCATTAGGAGCTATTCTAAGATTAAAAGAATCAAGCAGATGATTTTCTGCAATATATAACAAAAGATAGAATAATCGCTTTTTAAGAAAGTTAATAATATATATATAGGGAGGTTCTTTATACGATATTTAAGAGATAGACTTTATAAAGTCCGTATTCTGCACTACATGATAATAAACCTGTAATTTCCTGTGTTCACGAAACCACATAAATAAATAAAAGGTAATCCATGAGTTTTCAGATTCACTAAAATTGAACGAAAAAAAAAAAAAAATCCTAAATAAATAATTTTTGTTGCCTAGTACCCAGCTGAATATATTCATTACCTCCATTACCTATTCTATTCTAAATTAATAATAATAATAATAATAATAATAATAATAATAAGCAGACGATTTTCCGCTATATAAAACTAAATAATAGAAATATAGCTTTTTTATTAACGCTAATAAAATTCATCAGCAAATTCTCAGTACGATATCTGAAGGTATTTTGTTTGTAATCAGAACGCTCAGTTACTGATAATAAATTCCAGTAATTTCCTTTTTTCACAAAACCCCACAAATAATAAAAATAATAATAAAAGGTAATTCATAAATTTTCAGATTCACTGGAACCGAAACGGGAAAAAGAATACCATTGTTTAATTCCATATATTAAACATTTGCTTTGTTGTTATGGCAGCTGTTCTTAAATAAATTTCGAGTAAAGTAAGTTGCTTCAAATATACTTTTACTTAGAAAAAGCCTTAAGAGTAAGAACAATACAAAGTTAAATTTCTTAGAAAGTTGAAGACTATAATCTTCGTTTTGGTAATGATGATCTTGCCTGTTTGTTCAGGCAGATTTTCACTATCACTACAGCTTTACAAGATAACTGTTATGTGTACATAATACTTCCTGGATTGTTTCCACTTTTTATTTTTATTTTTATTTTTTTCTCTTTGGCATATATCCAATAGGAAAGAGGGCTCATAATAATTTTCAAGTTTTGGTTGGTAAACATGAAGGAATGTAAAATATCATTTGCAGATAATGCTTTAGAAGTATTTCTGTCTTTTCGCCAAGAATTATTATAGATCAAGGATTTGAATTCTTAGTGCTCCGACCTAACTTTATTGGTTGTCATTGTATGAAGAGCAATTAAAAAGCAATAAAATAATAGGAATTTCACTTAAGCTATCTTTAATTCTCCTATCATTGAAAAAAAAAAAAAAAAAAAAAAAAGCAGCTTATATAGTATTTAAAAGAGATCAATTTAAAATATTGACAGCTTAGTCAAACATTTCTTTATCTTTTATAAGATTAGGTATTCTCTGTCTGCTAATAGTATGGAGTTGTTGTTTATTATTATTATTATTTCCTTTCAATATAAGCTCAATTTTATTAAAAAAGGCTCTGCATAAATAAAATATTTTACTACGGATAACTTCGTATGTGATATTACATGAAAACTTATAAGTGTTGCTTAAGGTAGAGTCGGGAGGAATGTCACACTTTTTACAAATATCATAAAATCAACTTTATTTGACAGAAAAACGAAAATTTCAATTTTTTGACTACAAGATGAAACACTTTGTAATATCCCTAAGCAACTGAAAAAAAAAAAAAAAAAAAAAAAAAAAAAAAAAAACCATAATACGCAAAAACAATTTTAAAATTAACCCTTTAATGATATCACGTTGTTTTAAAGTTTGAATTTAAGCGACATTTTTTAGAATATCCTTAGAACAGGAAGAAATAAGAATTTCTGCAGCTATCCATTCTTAATTCAAATTCTTTCACATGTAGTATCGTAGTTGATCGGGCAATTTGAGTAAAGCAATTTATGTTTCACGGCTTACTTTCCTCAAACAGAAATAAATTGCGATTTACTTATATTGTGGAATATTGACCTTGATAACGTGTTTCGCAACATAAGTTTCCATTTTTTTCTTGTAATATTTTCACATTCTGATCATGGATTTTTTCTTCTCATACTTTTATTTATCCCCCCCCCCTTTTTTTTTTAAATTTGTACATTTTCATTGAGGAATATACATTTATATATTGTATTATAATTTTTGGTTCATTTATATATTGTCGGTTTTCATGTGATTTAATAGTTATATATATATAATAAAACTTTTTGCAAATAATAAGTAAATTGAAATCACGTGTGTGAAATCTAAGGGAAAGATATTATAAAAATTAAAGGAAAATGTATTGCAAAAATTAAAAGCAATAAAATGAAAAGGAAAATATGAGAAACTAGGAATATCTTATGGATTCGTCAGAGGAGCTTCATAAGAATAATTTATAGTAAAAATATGTTATTTTGTCGAATATTGTTAGTATTAGGCCTAAAAACGACAATATTAAGCTTCTTATAACATATCGAAAAAACCCAAGAGATGTGAAAATAATAAGAGATCCAAAAAATAAATTATGATCCATCTGTAATAGATAAAAAAAATTAAAATCTAAGAGGCCCAACTCACCAATAAATGAATAAAATGTGGTAAGGATGAATTAAGTTGCAAAAATGTAAACCATGTGCAGGGCCAATTCTCTGCTCTAGGTAATTCAGAAGCATAGCAGACAAAGAAGAAAAAAATAAAAAAAGAGAGGAGCTAATGTTACCATCTAGCTTTAAATTAAAAAAGGAAATCCCGATGCTTCCATGTATCTTTAAAAAGAAAAGCAATGAGCTAAAGATATATTACAGACAATGAAGTTAACATTGTATGTAAATCTAGATATAAAAAGATATGCAGATTAAAGTAAAGAATATTAAAAAGTAAATAGTTCTAAATAATATGGAAAGATAAATGTAGGTAACAAATAAATATTGAATAGATAAAGGTAATATTAATTGAAAAAATAAAAATAGAAATGAACATGTAAAAGATAAATTAATATTAAAAAGGTAATAATTTAAAGGGATGACAATATAAAGTTATTTATGAGGAGCCATTATGTAAAATATAGAATGATAAATAATTGTGTTAAATGCCTGATCCTCCCCCCTTTTTTAAATAATATTTTTATATAACCTTTTTATACACTATTACATTTAAAAAATAATGCAAGGTACCTTCACGCATTTATCTCGAATTCATATTTCGAAATAATTTGCAAAGAAAAAATCCGACAGAAATGGATTAAAGAATATATTAATTAAAAACATAAATACAAAAAATAAAAATAGAAATGAATATGTAAAAGATAAATTAATATTAAAAAGGTAATAATTTAAAGGGGTGATGTCATTTATGAGGAGCCATTATGTAAAATAGAATAATAAATGATTGTGTTAAATGCCTGATCCTCCCCCCTTTTTTAAATAAAATTTTTATATAACCTCTTTATATACTACTACATTTAAAAAATAATGCAAGGTACCTTCACGCATTTATCTCGAATTCATATTTCGAAATAATTTGCAAAGAAAAAATCCGACAAAAATGGATTAAAGAATAAAAAGAACACGCAATCTACGTGTGCTGAAATCAAATGTAATAAACTGCGTACGAAGAAAGAGCAATTGAGTGCACAAAATAATTAAGATGACATAAGCCATCAGATTATGCATTTTCCATAAAAAAAAAATTGTTTTTAATGAACATTTTACCTTTAATGGCTTGCGGTTAATTTTCGTGTAACAGGTTGTCATGTGAACTCTTTGTGAAAGAGTTCAAAAAACCAGCTTTTGCTTGCTATGTCCTTAGGTGCATTCATTCACGCAAAAAGTTGAATTTGTTATTATAATGTGTAGAACATTTAAAAATATCTAAATTGTATTTTATTAACTTTACGATATGGTTATCCAAAAGGTACATATTTAAAAAAAAAAAAAAAAAAAAAAAAAAAAAAAAAGTCCTACGTCTAGTGCTCCCCCCCCCCCCTTTTTTTTTTTTTTACTATTATTTTTTGTGTAGAATTTTGGAATTGGCGAGGGTTTTTTTTTTCTTTTTTTTTTTTTTTTTCCAGGTGGAATTGTTTTTGTTATTAGATTTGCGAGTTTTTTAGGTGCGTTCGTCATTATATAAATACCTAGCACCTATAGTCGTCATCTGGTCCGTCCGTCTGTCTGTATGTCCGTCCGTCCACATATAACAGCGCAAAAACTACCCAACCGAATTGTTTGAAATTTAATACATATTATCGTTGCAGAATTTTGTGGAGTCATTTCAAAACTTATGAAAATCGAATCAAAAATTTAAAAGATATTAATAAAAGTTTTCTTTATTGTGTTAAATCCTATCATACGTAATCTATATAATAAAAGCGCAAGTCATGTGACTGAGGAAAACAAATACGGGCAAACCACTTCTTTTTTCATGTGCCAGGCGGCCATTTTTATTCAAAATTATTTTTTTAAATAAAATTGCATAAAAGTTACATTTTTAGAAAGATCGTTCAAAAAAATGGTTTGCTTGAGAGATAGATGAGTTACATTAAAAAAAATATATCTTCTGAGATAACTTCAGTGGAAATTAGGTTAACAGCCGAATATCTCAATTCATTAGAGTAAATAAACACTGGAGATTCGTTCGTTATGAATCATAAAAATATTAAACCATGGAGGTCATCGTTCGCAAAGCAAAGATCTCCATGGTAAATTTTGTAGCGTTGTCTGGTGTAGAAAAAAAATTCGCATTTGTAAATGTGGCATACGTAATAAGAAAATAAAAAAGGCATGCTCATTTCGCTCATAGCAGACGATATAATTCATTTCACTGAAATATATAAGGATGATTTTTTTTTTTTTTTTACATTGTGAAAGTAGTTATAAAACGAATGCACCTCATTTGTCACGTTTAACGTACAATTTTCAACTTGTTTAAACTTGTCTTTACTTTTTTCTTACCTCTTAAGACAGTGGTTCCCAACGGGGGTAGGAAATTTGATTTTTAAGAGAGCAGTTAGTAATTTTGGCCGAATATCGAATATTCGGCACACAGGTAAACCGAATACCGAACATTCGGTCAGCCGCATACTCCTTTATTTCACTGTTTAAAGGTAATAAAAAGTTAAATTTCAAAGCAGTTTTACATCATATATAACACAAATATTTCTATTTTGATGAACAAGACCTTTTTACAAATAAATCGTACACTAAAAAAAATCTACGCTTTGAATTATTTCTTAAGAGGAGGATAATTTTTTAACTTTTTTAATTAATAAAACTTTAGATTTCATGGCTTCTTTTTTGAAATAAAATATATCTGTAACATTTTCTTATATTCTAAAACAAATAATTTTAAAATCGATGAGAAATTTTGAAGGAATTGGAGGAAACATTTTATAGTCATTGTTCATTTGTCAGGAAAGGACTAAAGTAAAAAATAAGCGAAACGATTTATTCAAAGGGGGGGGGGGGGGGGCAACACCGCAAGAAAAAGGAAAAAAATCATTATTATTATTATTATTATTATTATTATTATTATTATTATTATTATTATTATTATTTAGCCAAGTAGTTCTTAAATGCACCAGAAAGCAGAGTCTGGAGTGAGCAATTTCTTTTCAGAGGTTGTAAACATACAAGGTGTTCCTAAATATTTTGGAACAAACTTTCAGGGGAGATAATGCAGTGATGGAAAAAAATGTACGGGAACCTAACATCGCAATCCATTGATTCAACTATAAGTTGAGCTCAAATTTTCATCCACCTTTAACACTAATGAAGATATTTTAGCAAGATTTTCATCATATTAACTTTGCTCTTTTTGAAATGTGATGACATTACTAGGAGTGATTGAATTTTGGTCGGTGGCACAATATATGTACAGTCAGCCGCATTCTGAATAATGGAATGTCTAACTCAGTGTTGTTTGGATGTCAATGGTGACCATATCCAAAACTCCTCGTCATGTCGTCCTATTTCACAAATAGCAAAATGAGTTTGTTGAAAATAAGGATAGACAATAATTTTCCATGTCTTCATTTCTTCATTATTGTTAAAGCTACAAACGAAAATCGAAGTTCTGTTTGGATTGAGATGCACTGTATTTTTGATTGAATAAATGGATTGTGATCCTGGTTTTCTATAGAAAAACTGCTTGTCTTGAAGCTTATAATCGAACCTGAAAGTTTGTTACCTTTTATTTAAAAGAACCCTGTTTGTAAAAAAGCCAGAAAGAGATTATTGCCAGACAATATTCAGGAACTTGCATTCATGTATCATCAATTCCTACCCTGAAAAAAAAAAAAAAAAATTGATTTTACAGTATAATACTGGCAGCTACGGTGCCAGTATGTGCGGCAGTGTATTACTGCTTATTTTACTGTTTATTACTGGTAATTTTACGGTTTAATACTGGCAGCTGGAATGCCAGTATTATACTGTAAAATCAACCTTTTTTTTTTTTTTTTTTTTTTTTTTGGCAGTGTATGAATGTCGTTATTAATAGTTTTCATAAGTGTCACTTCCCAAACAGCAAATAAATAATATAAAAACAATCCCTGTTATTTAAATAGGATTCCATTTAATTGTTTTGAATATATTTATTTATTGAGAATTAAAAATTTAAATTATGTAAAGTTTTTAAAAATATTTTTTCGAAGTTTTTTTTTTAAGTATACGGTTTGGCCAAATATTTTGATATTCGGACAAATAATTTTATATACTCGGACGATTGATATTTGAAATAATTTGATTTAAAACATATTGTAATACAATTTGATTATGTACTTTAAACTTACATATAATTTAATTTATTTTAGCGAAAACTTATCAATTGTCAATTGTGTGCAGTTTTTTCTTCTTTTTTAAATAGATCTTGCAGCAACCGAAAATTTCATTTTCTCTAATTCACGGTGCACTTGCATAATTCCACTGATGCCTGGTTCTATATTTCTCAAATGCTGTCTTAGAAATTCTAATTTTTGAAAAACTTCTTAGAATTCTTTAATGTTATTTCTTTTTTCGCCATTTTCACTGGGGTGCACTATAAGATGCTTACTGTAGAATACGGTGGGCATAGCATTTTATCGTTCATTTATAGGGACGCACAAAATAATTCGGTTACAGTACTGTCTATGAGCGATAATTGTTGGAAGTGCGTTTTCAGCTATGGTATGCGACATGCGTTTTTAAATTTAACTAATTTGTTGCATATTACAAAGAATACATTCTACGTGTGTATAAATTCTATAGATCCTATACAGGGCTGCCCAAAAGAATTCTAGTACCGTTCATTGACAGAAATTTTATAAACTGTGTTATGCATTTCCTGACTGAACTAAATTTTAGCATACTATATACAGCATATATACAAATTTATAGATCCTATGCAAGGCTTCAGAAAGGCATTTGAATACTTTTCCGGCTATGGGCGGTCATTGCTGAAATTGTGTTTTCAAAAGTGTTATGAGTTTTCCAAATTATTTACTTAACTATCATCTTTCACCTGACTAAACGGGGAAATTTTGTTACAGTATTCTCAATATGTTGGAAAGTGTTTCATAATCTATGCTAGACACAGGATTTTTCTTTCTTGTTTTTTGATGTATTAGTATTTTGTAAAAGAACAAACTTTTTCAAGGGATTTCTGCGAAATTAGATTTACGAGGAATTGAAAAATACTACTCTTGTAAAAAAAAAAAAAAAAAAAAATCAACGAAATCTTTTGCTCTTTTGCTACATGGAATGGTATTTTTCCCATTTACGTGATATATCGCCTAAATCCGTTCAAAGGATAGGGACCGCCCCTAGAAATTGTTTTGTGGGGGTCGGGGCACCTAAAATCGATTAATGTTTTCTCTGTCTGGGGCTCTGGCGACCCTCGTATCGACCCGTGTCTGTCTGGAATTGTGTCTGAGCCCCTCATTTTCGCGGTGGAGCTTTCTGTAAACAGTGGGAGGATATATTTGGTGATATGTAACAGAGGATTAACTTTATTTGATACATAGTCCGCGCGTTCCTGTTTGATTAATTTATTATTGTGCTACTTACACAGAAGCGATCGATATCAAACGTTAGATTGTGCACTCACATCATAATAACTTGAGAACTTAAATTCTTTGTTATATTATATTTTATATAAAAGTCCACTAATATTTTATCTATACCAGCCATACTCAACCTTTTTTTCTCGCGGGCCGCAAACACATGTTTTCGACGTTAGGTGGGCCTTAACATACTTATAAATGGGTAAAAAAAAGAGTAAAATAGTAAGATAACATAAATACTAGTATAACAAAGCAATAACAAAGTTAATATTATGAGTAGGTTTGAAAGTTTGACGCGGAAGAAATGTTACAAAAATTTTTAACACCATTATTTCCAAACAATAATCTTTGTGGTACATTTCTATTGCAAATGGTGTAGAAATATACTGCAAAGTTTTATTATTTGGAAGTAGTGGTGTAAAAATTTTTTGGTGCCAATTTTTTCATTCAATCCTAAAAAGCAGTATTAGCAAATAAGCATAAAATGTAATACTATAACAATGCAGAATTTCCAAGTCTTAAAGAATAGAAATCAGGTGATTTTCTCTAATAAATCAACTTTTTGCCCACTACAAAAACGTTATTTTTTTTTTGACTTAGAAAACGACATTTAAATTTTAACATAATTTTAAATTAATTGTCAATAAAAGAGCAGATTTGTGTCATGACTCATGAAAATATATAAAACAACAATGAAGATCTTAATAACATTTTATGCACATCTAAATTAATTTCGATTTGTGATTATGTGTGTCGGGCCGCACGTAAAAGGTCGCCGGGCCACATGCGGCCCGCGAGCCGCAGGTTGAGTATGGCTGATCCAGACATTTGATGAACGAAAACGCGATATCGGATTTAAGTGAGACGCCCTGTAATTTTGACTCAATGAATGGATTTTCGACCCTGGTTTCCTATACAGTAAATGATTTTAACAGTAGGTTGGTAGAGGGCACTGTAAAAAACAGTGTAGGAAATCAGGGTCAAAAATTCATTTATTGAATCAAAATTACAGGGCGTCTCACGCCAATCCGTAGTCGCATTTACGTTTATAACTTTAACAGTAAAGAAGATATTTTAACAAAATTCGCAACAGACCCATCTTTGTATGAATCGTAAGCATATTGTAAGGATTGCGTTAAAATATCTCCACTACCGACTTCGGATTGGAGTGAGACGCCCTCTATTTTTGACTACATAAACGGATTTCCGACACTGCTTTCCTATACAAAAATTGTTTGTTACAGTGTCCTGTACGAACCCTTAAAGTTTGTAACAATGGAATCACCCTGTATATAAAAAATATCGGATATATATCAAAATATGGAATATTTTTTATATTTCGAAAATATCATGACATTTATGAACCTTGTTCCTCACCTTCAACCCCCATATGACCGACCCTGGTTGTGGTGTGACCATTGGATTGTAAAGTGTGCCATTATTCTTCCGTTACTCACAATTTTCCTTTCTTTGACCTAAACAAAGTATTAAGTGTCTCTCCGGCTTTATTTTGATTGCAAAACTGTGAAATCGGATTTTCGCCTTGAAATAAGCGTTGTTTATAACTCATGCTTCTTGGGTTTGTCAAAACATCCTCTTTTCCGGAAAAATTATATTTGTTAGTCACTTCAAGGTTCTAAATAAGTGCTTAGTAGACTGAATTACATCTTGAATGTCACATTCTGTGACCGAATTTCAAAGCGAAGTAGTTTCTGAAGCTTCTATTTTCTGTTTAAAAACTCGGATGTCAGAAAAACTTTGCCTGTTTTAGGTGCGTTCGTCATTATATAAATACCTAGCACCTATAGTCGTTGTCTGGTCCGTCCGTCTGTCCGCATATAACAGAGCAAAAACTAATCAACCGAATGGTTTGAAATTTAGTATATATAATCGTTGCAGAATTTTGGCGAGTCATTTCAAATTTTATGAAAATCGAATCAAAACTGAAAAAGATATGAATAAAAGTTTTCTATAAAATACATTAAGTTCTGTTTTTTAGTCATTCTATAAAAGGACTTCAAATAGAAAGCGAGGACAGACAAAGGATACCCCACGACTTCTTTATGTTAGTAACACTGACGATGCAAATGCTTCTGAATCAGATAGAATATTTTATCTTTATATCCCATCAATAACAATTCAATTCTCTTTCAAAGTGATTTTTAAAGAATTGTAAAACACTTGAAGAAAATTTTTTTAATTCTCATATGGCCACGTCCCCCCCCCCCCCCCCCCCCGTCTTTAATCAATTTGCGAATAAATAAAATATTCTGTTGTAGTCCGAGCTCGAAGACTGGTATAAAAATCGGACCCCAGCCCGTTTCGGGCCTTGGCTCGAGCTCGGTCTGAACCCGTCTCATCTCTAGGATACATGTATGCAAAACATGTTTCCAAGTAAACATAGAAGTAAGGAAAAGATCCATGTAAGCATGGAGTGTTGATCATGTAGGTAATTTAACCCTCCAGTTCCCACACACGAATTACTGCAGCAATTTTCCTTACTTATGTTGTTTTCAGTTATTTAGCTTCTAAATAAGACAGATTATGGAACTTTAAATGTTTTTTTTTTTTAAATCTATTTTACTTGGTTGTTATAATTGGGCACTGGGGGCAATAATTACTTCACAACTTTCATACACAAGACGTCTAAAATTATTCTACTAATGATAAATCGTGAAAAATACACATCAGTTTCAGCAGTCACCTTTAAACATAAAACTTACGTAACGTTGAGATGTTGGAAATCAATAGTGCATGAGGAAGTTTAAAAGTTTTAAGAAGTATCTGGTTATGACAGCAAGTGATGATTAGATGTAAACGCTTTCATTAGTTTCCTAAAAAGACAATAGATGAGCCTGGAATTATTTGTGGCGATTTTTTAATTAATTACGGCGCAAAATAGAGACGCGCCATGGAGGGTGCATTGCGATTCAGAGATTAATATATATATATAATATATATCTTAATTTGAGTTCTGCATCGTGTCGGTAACCTAATGGGCCGAGTTTACTCCAATTTATTTCGTTGCGGCTGGGTGTCGGGTCGGTTTTAAATGTTTCGGTTTCGGGTTGGGTTTTGACTCTTTCGAGTTGGGTTCGGGTCGACCCAACATATTTGAATATTATGTCTACATATTTGAATATTATGTTCATTAGCATATTATGTTCGTTTTTATTTAAAAAAAAAAAAAAAAAAAAAAAAAAAAAGATAAAATTGATATTAGAGATGTAATTGCAGACCATATTTTCATAATTGTATTAAAATATGGATTAGTTTTCTTTCACTTTGGGTTCGTGTTGAAGTGTATCGAGTTGGGACCGGGTTTCAGGTTGACTTTAAGTATAATTTTCGGGTACGCTTTCCCGAACAGAGGACTCTAATCGGAAGCACTCTAGCGTGTCACTAAAATTTGGCAAACAATTTTTAAAATCATGTTTTTATTTATTTTACGTTAATAATTTATTTTTCTTTCTAAATCAAAATCTTTTTAAAATCGAAGACTTAATCAAAGGATTATGTGACTCTGGCTTTATTTTTCCACGCAGATCTCTGAAATCGGATGTTTTTCCTTGAAATAAATGTTGTTTGTAACTTAAGGTTCTTGTGTTAGTCAAAACATCCTCTTTTCTGAAGAGATTTTCGTTTTTAAGTCTCTCCAAGGTCCTAAATAAATGTTTAGCAGACTGAATTACGTCTCGAATGTCTCAAACATTGTCTGACTGAATTTCAAAGTGAAACTGTTTTTGAAAGTCTTATTTTCTGTTTAGAAACTTTGATATGTGAAACTTTAGCGTTTTAAGTGCCTTGCACTGATTTCACTTAGAAACTAGACAGGAAAAACTACAATACTTTGATGCTAATGCACTAAATTATTAACAATTCATTCTATTTATTTATTTATTTTTAGTAAATGGCAAAATTTTATAAATTTTCCAATGTATTTTCAATTCTATTTAAGCAGAATTTAGTGCATTTATAAATTTACTATCTGTTATATAAAAGGAGAATTGTGTTGAAATAGAAAATTGTTTATTATTGTTATTTTAATAGTTAAATCTTCTAAGCTTTTTAATGTAACTCTACAACCAGTTGCGGAATTTTTGCATAACTTTAATATAACGTTACATTGGAAAATTTTATAAATAAATTAATAAAATTATAAAACTGTTATTTTTATACAAACAAAATCTATAAACAGTACATTAAAATTATACCTTGTATTTTGCTACATTTGCTCTCGCCTTTTCTACATGCTCTCTCGCCAAGCCTGTATACTGAAAAAAAAAAAAAAAGGTTTATTTTACGGTATAATACACTGCAAAAAAAATTGTTGATTTTACAGTATAATACTGGCATCTACCGTAAAATTAACAGTAATAAACAGTAATACACTGCCGCGCATAGCTGGGATGACAGTATTATATTGTAAAATCAACGACGTTTTTTTTTTTTTTTTTTTTTTTTTTTTTGCAGTGTACAGCTTTACCAGTTTTGTCTTTTGATGTTCCGGAGGATGGCTATAAAGTTTAGCCGAAACTGTCGGAAGAATATCACTTTTAACTGAATTTTAATATTTCCATCTAAAACTGCTTTCAGAAAAATACAAGTACAATTATATACTGTGTATATTTTTAATTTGTATATTAATCAACGGTGTAAACGTCCATCTTTAATACTTTTACTGTTATTTTCAGTTTATTATTATTATTGTTATTATTATTATTATTATTATTATTAGTTTTAAATGCAAATTTGTTCATCTTTCAAGAATGATTTTTGTATCAATGGAAGTATATACTAAAATAGTTTTGACATAACAATATCTTTGACAGCAATTTATTTAAAATAGAATAAGTATTTTTATTTTTATCATATACTGGAGTCATTCAAAGTTGTGGTATGCAAGTACACTGTGGGAAAAAAAAATTGTTTCTTAATCTAAGAGAATATAATAGAACCAACGAACGAAAATATACAATAACCTCTTTCGAGTTATCCACGATTCCGAAAAGCATCTCTTTATCTTTAGAAACCCCAGAAATCAATTTATTTTATAAGAGGCATTTATAAAACAAAGTTTCTTTTGCTGCAACTGATTTTCGGAAACGTTTCCGAGTAGTTTTTATAGTGTATTAACCAGTTTTCTCAGTCCTAAATATCGGTTTCTCGAATGCCATCCATTCTCGGGTAAACATTTTCATGTTCAACAAACATGTTTTGCAGACAAACATGATGCATTAACATTTAACATTAATACTATTTCGTTACTCTTGCATGTATTCATAAATTTAGTTAGCTGAAAATGTTTAACTGAGAACGATAGTATCCCAAAAACCTAAATTCCGTTTTGACAAAACGGATTAATACACTCTAAAACCGACTCGGAAACGTTTACGAAAGTCAGTAGCAGCAAAAGGAACTCAGTTTTTAAAAATGCTTCTTTAAATCTCGAAAATATATTGGTTTCTGATGTTTCTAAAGATAAAGGAACGCTTTTCGGAATCGTGGGTAATTCGGAAGAGGTTATTCTAGATTTTTGTCCGTGGTTATATTATATTTCTATAGATTAAGGGGCTACTTCACTCAGACGAAAACACCCGCTCGCTAATGTTAATCCTATGGAGGAAATTTTTGAAGATATCTAATTCGCTTTTCAATGTTTTTAATGATTTTCTTTTTGCATTCGATAGCTGAGGTCAATCTCTATGCACGCTCCTTTCTACTTTTTTGATTTTGATTACAAGTTTTTTTTTATTAAGATACTTTCACTTTCGAAACCGGTTTTGAAAATGAAAGTATCCTCAATTAAAAAAACTGCAACAAAAATCGAAAAAGTAGAAGGGAGCGTGCATAGAGATTGACCTCAGCTATCGAATGCAAAAAAAAAAATCATTTAAAAATATTGAAATGCGAACTAGATATCTTCAAAAATTTCCTCCATAGGATTAACATTAGCGAGCGGGTGTTTTCGTCTGAGTGAAGTAGCTCCTTAAGGAACATTTGTCTTTTTTTACAATGTATGTTTGCCATAACGTGTAAGTAACTATATAAGTTGGATGCATGAATGTAAGTTGTATGCGTGTAAGCATGTAAATAAGAAAATAGTATATGTACACTGCAAAAAAAAAAAGTGTTTATTTTACAGTATAATGCTGGCATCCCAGCTGCCAGTATTATACCGTAAAATAAACAGTAATAAACAGTAAAATATTATACTGTAAAATCAGTACTTTTTTATTTGCTGTGTATAAATAATGTATTAAGTATGGAGTATTCAACATGCAGGTAATTTAAGGTTGTTTTGAAAAGACCTGCTCAACAACACGAAAATTACTGACACATTTTTTAAGGTGAAGGCATAGAATTGGCAGATCTGACTATTGAAGCAATTTGGAATCGAAATGAATTTTCCATTTTTGATAAATAAATTACGTTCGTCTAGTGACGACACGTTTTTCCCCTTTCTCGCACTGCTTCGTCAGAATTTCGGATCAAAACGCAGACTTTCACAATATTTTCTGAAATATCTTCTGCCTTTACCAAAAAATAGAAAACGTGTTTCGATTACATAGTTTCTGAATAAGAACACCTGCCAATTTCATGCGTTTGCGAATAAAAATGAATTCAAAAATGCGTCTGAAAGTAGCTCTTTTGTGTTTGAGAACAGCCTCAAAAATTATAAAGCAATTAAAATGTACGTCAATGGAGCAGGTGTTTTTTTTTTTTTAATAATGAGATTTTTAAACAATTTTCTAGAAAGTAAAATTTTGCTTTAAAATTATAAACAATCTAAAACTTAATTAGACCTGTTTCGCAATACAGAAAGCAGACCCGTTCCTTAATTGCACCGCAATTTTCAAATGCAAAAGTTTCTTAATAAATTTCGAAACGTTTCTGAAACTTTTTGTAAATAAACAGGAAACGCTGTTACTCTAATCGCTTAAGCTATAATTTTTCCATTAAAATACTCCACACTTTCAAAAATACAAATTGCTCCACTCGTTGCAAACTAAAATAATTGGTTCATACTTTATAAAAGCCATTATTGTATACACACTGCATCGCCAAATACCGGGTAATTCGGTTCACTTATTTCTCTTTTCCTTTGAAGTATTTAATCACTTGAAATTGAAAAAGCTGTCAACACGAAATGTACGCAATAATGCATTGAAGGCAAAAGATGTGTATGATGGGGTAACTTATAACATTTTAAGTACTGAATGTTCGAAATAGTTCTTTACAAATTGTGACACACACAGAAAAAAAATAGTCGTTGGGGGTCACCGTAATACTTACCCATGATGGATATGCAGAATATAAAATATGAAAATAAAACATGTGTAAATTACTTATAAAATGCATTGCAATTCGAATAAAATCGTGGCTCGATGACGTCCTAAACTTTAAATGCTCTATTACTGAATTGCGTAAAAGAAACATCCTTATAACTCCAAAATGGATAATCCTATTAACTAACGGTTTACTGCGTCGGATGAAGCGTCTCATTTCCAAGTAAAATATATCTTTGAATGGAAATTTGAATCAAATACACGGTCATGAAAAATCGAAGAGTGTGGAAAATAGGATTACAAATATCTCGGCAACTCATTATCCGATCGACTTCATTCTTTATGCAAAATTTATGTTTTTTTATCATCTTTCATATTCACTCTTTAAAATAAACAATTTCGAAAATTTTTATAGACCTTTTATCAAAACGAATATTTCGAGAGTCCGAAAAAAATAGTTTCGGCTAATCGAAGATTACTGAAATTCAATAAGCTTCTTCTCATTATTACATACTAAGTACATACTAAATTTCCAGTATCTATCTCAATTTGTTCGAGAGATAGCGCGTTTACAGACACACACACAGACAGACGGCATTTCTTTTTTTCTAAAACTATGTTTATCGTACTCCAGTGTCTGAAGCGTGTAAATCCGTCAATTTTTTTTTTTTTTTTCGATTTTCAAAACGATTACGAGACTTACCCTATACTACGTATGATAAGTAAGTAAAAAGGAAAAAAGAAGGGTAAACAACAAACTAGATTTCCCCTGTCTTTTGATAAAAATAATTTAAGTCAAAATTAAAATTTTTGGCTTAAAATCAAACAATCCAAAAATAGAGAATAAATAAAAACGAAAAAATATGCGCCAACCATAGATTATGTAACACTTTTCAACACTTCCAAAATAATTTTACAAATCTTAATAAATCTTAATCCGATTAATAAGATGAAAGGTGATGTTTAAGCAAATATTTTGGAAAAAACATAACATATTTAAAAACCCAATTTCAGGAATTACCAACAATATTCCGAAAAATATCAGACTTCTTTTCTGCAGCCCCGTATATAATCTATAGATTTCTATGTAGTATATTACACAGAATGAGATAAATTTTAGTTCCGTTAGGAAACACGTTAGCATAGTTTAAAATTCCAATTCTAGAAATTCCGCCAATAAACCTAAATGTACTCGAGAACTTTTCTGCTGCCCTGTATATGATCTATAGAATTTATACACACCAAGTGAGGTATAAATAATTTATTTGCTATTTTTATACATCAAGTAATAGACAAAAAATGAGTTCAATTTAAAAGTAGTAATATGCAGAGCTGCCAACTGCTACGAAAAAATCGTAGTTGCTACGATTTTGAACCACAAACTACGATACTACGAAAATCTGTCTAAAACTACGATTTTCTGTAAAAAAAACTAGTCGTTGGGGCCACCGTAATACTTACCCATCATGTTTATGTATAATGTAAAATATTAAAATAAAAATGTGTAAACTACTTATAAAATGCATTGATATTCAAATAAAATCGTGGCTTGATGACGTCATAAAAAGGCTCGATTACTGAATTGCTTGAAAGAGGTTTTTCCTTATAACTCCAAAAATAATACTCCTATTAACTAGCGGTTTATTTCATCTGATTAAGCGTCAAATTTACAATTAAAATATATATTTGAAGTGAAATTTGGATGAAATACAGGGTCATGAAAAATCGAAGAGTGTGGAAAATAGGATTACAAATATCTCGGCAACTAATTATCCGATCGACTTCATGTTTTATGCAAAATTTATGTTTTTTTATTGTCTTTTATATTTACTCCTTAAAATAAACAATTTCGAAAATTTTTATATACCTTTTATCAGAACGAATATTTCGAGAGTCCGAAAAAAATAGTTCCGGTTAATCGAGGTTATTGAAATGAAATAGGCTTCTTCCCATTATTACATAGTAAGTACATACCAAATTGCAAGTCTCTATCTCAATTTTTTCGGGAGATAGAGCGTTTACAGACACACACACAGACGGACGGCAAATTTTTTTTTCTAAAAATATGTTTTTCGGAATCTCCAGTGTCTGAAACGTGTAAATCCGTCAAAAAAAATTTTAGATTTTCAAAACGATTACAAGACTTACCCTATACTACGTATGATGGGTAAGTAAAAACGAGAATTTCGTCACAGGATCACTCGAAAAAAACGCGAAATTTGTCGCAGGATCGCGCGAAAAAGGACGAATTTCGTCACAAGATCGCGAGAAGAAACGCGAATTTCGTCAAAAAATTGGCGGGAAAAAGCAAATTTCGCCAAAGGATTGCCAAAAAAACGCAAATTACCTCAAAAGATCGTTGAAAAACGAGAATTTCGTCAAAAGATTGCCAAAAAAAGCGAATTTCGTCGAAGGATCGCCGAAAAAAAGCGAATTTCGTCAAGGAATCACTGAAAAAACACGAATTTCTTCAGAGAATCATGTGAAAAACGTAAATTTCCTCAAAGGATCGTTGAAAAAATGCAAATTTCGTCAAAGGATTGCTGAAAAAAACACGAATTTCGCCAAAAATCACTGAAGAAACGCGATTTTCGTCAAAGAATTGCCGGGGGGGAAAAGCAAATTTCAGCAAAGGATCGTCGAAATAAACGTTAATTTCGTCAAAGGATCGTTGAAAAAGCTTAAATTTCGTCAAAAGATCGTCGTAAAAACACGAATTTAGCCGAAAAATCGCCGTAAAAACGCGATTTTAACCGAAAGATCGCCGTAAAAACGCGATTTTAGCCGAAAGATCGCCATAAAAACACGCATTTCGTCGAAAGATGGCTGAAAATAAGCGAATTTCGTCAAAGGATTGCTGAAAAAACACGAATTTCGTCAGAATTTACTGCATTGGGTTAAAAGATTGAAACCAAATTTCCTTTCGTAATGTAGAAATTTTGCTATGAAATGCAAAAACAAATTAAATTTATAAAAAATCTATTCAAATAATCCAAAAACTAGCTTCAAGCTGACTTGTAAAAATGACCTGGAATCTGGAATTACCACAGCACTGACTAGTTGGTGCCACTGATAATGTCCTTAAAAAATCTCTTTAATTCCTTAAAAACTTTATTTTTTATTTAAAAAAAGGGTGGGAACTCTGTTCTATCATTTATTTAAGGTGGCTGCAATTATTAGCACATACTTGATTTGCTTGAAAAGTATCTTACTATTTTTCAAAATTTCAATTAAAAATATTTTCATTCCATTGAAGGATTTTATTAATGTGCTGTATCTTCACTGTAAAAAAAATTTCCTGAAAAAAACGGAAATTGTACTGGCAATCGAGACGCCAGTACTATTTCCGTATTTTAACGGAAAAAAAATTTCCGTAAATTCCAGGAAATTTTCCGTGATTTCTGAAATATCCGTTTTTAAATTTCCGTTTTTTAACAGATATCTTCCGTATTTTTTAGATATTTTTATATCATTCAAATAAATTTTATAGGACCAAAAAAAAAAAAAAAATCTCAAGGAACTTCTTATAACACTTTTTATTTTTTTCATCTCTGTGCGAGTTTTCAGTAAATATCCAACATTTGCCATGGAGGGGGTTCGAACGCGGAAACTTCTGGGTAGTAAACTGGCGGGCTGAACCATTACGCTATGACTGGACACTTCGTTCTCTCAAATGTGGTTATTTATTTTAGATGCTTTTAGTCATGCAAAAACTTAAAAGTTCCATAGTTAGATGGATCTTTTCAATATTTTATTTTCATAATTTTTAATATCTTGCTTTATTATTTGATGCTTTATAACAGATAAATTTTAACTTTTTATGTATTATATGCGTAAAACATTGTATTAAGACTACTGATTGCATTTTTTTTTTTTTTTTTTTTTTTTTTTTTTTGCAATAGTACATATACTTTTTTAAATTATTTGTCTGTTGATCTATTTATCAATTACAGTAAAAACAATTATCTTAAGTAGACGTATTTATTACATGCTATATTTAAGTAAATTTTCTTTATCTCTTATTTTAAAAACTTATGTGATTAAACAATTTTATAATAAATTAAATTATTATATTTAATCTTTGCTGAGAGCTTTTGTGAAAAAAATCGAAACAAAAAATAGATTTTTAGAGAACATTTTAAAATTAATGACCTTAGGATAGGTAAGTTTAAATTTGGACTTGATAATTTATTTTAAATTAATTTAGTTTAATTTATAAACTTATAAACTAACTAAATAAATTATAAACTTCATTTTTATAAAAGTAAACAAAAAGTTATTAATTATTTTTTATAAATTTAAAGAAAAAAATATGAACTTCGTAAAATTATAATTTATAAAATAATAAATTGTAGTTTAATTCACAAATTTATAAGACAAATCAGCTTAGTTTAACACCTATGTACCGATAATTTGCAAAAATATTATTTTATGAAACCTTAAAAAAAAAAAATATATATATATATATATATATATATATATATAATTTAAAAAAAATGATTTTTAGCGAAAATTTTGGAAATTAATAACCTTGGGATAGGTATGTTTAAATTTGGATTTATTAATTTAGATTAATTTATAAAATTATAAACTAACTAAATATATTATAAACTTTATAAAATTATGAACTTCATTTTTATAAAAGTAAAGAAAAAATCATTAATTATTTTTATAAATTTAAAGAAAAAAAATATAAACTTTCTGAAATTATAATTTATAAAATAATAAATTTTAGTTTTATTCACAAATTTATAAGGCAAATCAGTTTTATTCAATACCAATAATTTGGAAAGTTATTATTTTACGAAACCTTTAATAACCTAATATTGCCTCACGTTAATAAAATTAAAATAAAATTTTAAAATGTTAGTGAGAAAATTCATAATTTAAAGCACTATAAAGAAAAAAAAAGTAGATTTTAAAAAATATTTTTCTCTAATTTATATAAATAAAGTAAATTTCTAAAGATTTCACTAAAAAATAAAAAATATCATTATTATTTTCACAAAAAATTACCGTCCAGACACGGGCCCGGTTAGAATGAGCTCCAGGATTGGCCCGAGTCTAATGACAGAAAATAGGCCCACGGGTAGGACCGGTCCAGGCCTGGATCCTAGAAGACCCTGGACCCTAATAAATACAACAATCTTAATTCACATTTCAAGCAAGACGATATCTGTATGCAAACCTCTGGACGTTATTTACGGAAATGGGGAAATACGGACATTGTACTGTTTTGAAAAAAATCCATCAAATTTACGGAAAACTTTCTGCATATCTACGGATTTGAAATCTCCTTTACGGAACTAATGGCATTTACGGAAATTGTACTGTTGTTTTGGAAAAATGAAACTTTTCCGTAAAATTTTACGGAAAATCTCTTGTATTTTCACGGATTTTTTTTTAGAGTGTTGGTAAAATAGACTTTTAATTAGAGTAAGTAAATAATTTCTACCTAATTCTTGCTGATAATTTTTTTTAATGTACTCACAGCTAAATTGATGTAAAACGCGCATTTCGTCGAAAGATCGCCGTAAAAACGCGAATATAGCCGAAAGATCGCTGAAAAAACACGAATTTAGCCGAAAGATCGTCGTAAAAACGCGATTTTTTATATTATATATATTTATTTTAGTTAAAAAAATATATTTTTTAATAGCAAGTATAATATTTGTTGCGCCTGAAATTAACAACTTATTGCTCAAATGTCGTTCGTGCAGTTTTCAGCTTTTTTGTCAATCTCATCCCTGCTTTCGTCAGAAAATCGTTAAAAAAACGGCAAATTTCGTATGTCATACATACTACTACGTCAGCAACTGAAAAAGCCCTTCCAGCAATTATTGTTAACAGACAGTACCGAATTCTTTTGTGTGTCCCTGTATATGAACGATGAATGCTATACACATAATATGCTATAGTAAGCCTCTTGTAATGCACTTTAGTGATATATATCAATTTCAATATGTTTGAAATAGTGAAACATTATTAAAATAAACCACAAACGATTTTACTCCATAGACCGTAGTGTAACGGAATTCTTTTCAGTGTCTTTGTAAAGAAACTATAAGTGCTATACACACCCTGTTCTATAGTAAGCCTCTTGTAGTGCACCTCAGTGATATAGATTAATTTCAATATGTTAGAAATTGTGTAACAGCAATAAAAAACCCCGATGAAAACGATGAAAGCTATACACGCAATAATTCCATAGTAAACCTCTTGTAATCCACGTTAGTGTTATATATCAATTTCTAGTGAAACATTATTAAAATAAACCGCAAACGATTTTTCTTCATAGACCGCAATGCGAAACGAATTTGCACATCACATTCTATAATTAGTCTCTTATAGTGCACTTCAATAATATATATCAATTTCAATATGTTTGAAATTGTGTAACAGCAATAAAAAAAAAAAAACCCGCAGATGATTTTCCCCCATACACCCTAATGTAATGTAATTCTTTTGAGTGCCCCTGTAAAAAACTATAAGTGCTACACACTTCATATTCAATACCGAATATGTCATAGTAAACCTCAATAACATAATATCAAGTGCATGACAATCCGACTATATTTACGCGAGTTACAGCAATAACAGACAGACGGCCAGACAAAACGAATTCAAAACACTTTTCAACTATGTTAAAAACTGTTAAAAAGACGTGGAGCATTTATTTATTTTTAGGTGCCTTCGTAATTATATAAATACGTAGCACCTATTGTCGTCGTCTGGTCCTTCCGTCTGTCTGTCCGTCCGTCCGCCTATAACAACGCAAAAACTACTCAATCGAATGGTTTAAAATTTAAGATATATTATCTTTGCAGAATTTTGTCGAGACATTTCAAATTTTATAAAAATCGAATGAAAACTTTAGATGATATTAATAAAAACATTTATTAAGAAATTTGAATTTTTTTTAAAAAATCTGTGCTTTTTTGCTATAGGAGCTTCCGAAGTTTAATCGTCAAGCGACCGAGATACTTATTTTATGACAGAAATTAATCTGCAGACGATATAATTCATTTCACAGAATTAAAAATCGTCAAGATCTGAATATTTATATAACTAGCTATAGTACGAACGCACCTCGTTTGTCACGTTTTACGTACAATTTCCAACTTGTTTAAATTTATTAAGGACCGTGTATATGTTTTTTCAAAGGGGTGGCTGCAAATGTGTTGAAATGAAGGTTATCTCATAATTCAAGTCTCACATTCACCTAATGCAGTACAAACTAGAATGAAGTTTTTCTCAAAATGCGACTTAATTAATTATATTTAAATTATCTTCAGCAGCAAAATTTATCTTTTATGTTAGCACACAAATACCACTTCTCCTATTTCAACAACCACGCGTGCAAAAGCTGCGGGTTTTGCTAGTAATTTATAAAACGATTTTATTCGACGCAGACTGCGTTACCAAATACCAGGTAATTCGGTTCACTTATTTCTCTTTCTTTCTCTTTGAAGTCTTTAATCACTTGAAATTGAAAAAGCTGTCAAGAAAATGTTTCAGCATGAAATATAATCTTGACGCATTTAGGAACTTCAGCGAAAAGCATGCTGTATTTTTGTTGGTTCCTTTTTGCGTATGCTCCGTGATGTGAAAAACACTTACGATTCTGTAACTGATATACCGGGGTGAAAAGTTTTTCAGGTTAGATGTTGTTTTTTTCTTCTTTTAATGAGATTTATTTTGTGTTTATGTTAGTAAAGGCAAAAGAAATAATAATTAAATTCAAACATGAGTAACATTTTATTTATCTACACTAATATTATAAAGAAGTAACGTTTGTTTGTTTGTAGGAGAGGGGGAACTAGCCGAACCGATTTCAAAAGCAATGGTGGCAAATTAAAATTGCGATTTTTGTGGTACTGAAGGATGTGGACAAGACGTGCGAAGAGAAAACTGCGCCCCGGGCAAAGTTTAAATTTCGTGTCACCCCCCTCTTTACTTCATCTCTTTGTGACAGGTGTAAAAAAAAATATATATATATGATAAAGTGCAGAAACAGAAATAAATATTTCGCGTTTCTTTTGAAACTTTAAGAGATTTAATTTTAATTAAAAAATTCCAAACAACTAAATAACATGAAGAAATTGCACTTATTTCTCAGAGAAATGATGATGTTTTGCGACAGAAAATAAGAGAAAAGACGAAGAGAGAAGCTGAAATTCTTCGAAAAATGATCGACGGCCAAAAAATGAATAAATAAATAAATAAAACTGTGGTTGGTAGTATAAATTTGGCGCCCCCTCAATTTCCGCGCCCGGTGCAAAGGCCCCCTTCGCCCCCCCCCCCCTCTTCGCACAGCCCTGGATGTGGAAACTTGAAATTTGGTATGGTAGTTATACTTATAAGATGTAAATGCTCTGTAAGAAAGGTTTCTAAAAAATTCGAAATTTAAAGGAGAAAAATGCGCGAAAAGTGTTTTAAAAATGTTCTAAATTACGATTTCTCTGGAAATGTTAAGGATAGAAACTTGAAATTTGACATGACTGCTCTTTTAAGACGCAAATACACGCACAGAAGAGTATTTTAAAACATTCGAAATTGCAAAGGTGCAGGAGAAAAAAACGCTCTAAATTGTAATTTTTGTGATACAAAATTAGTACAGTTTAGCAAAATTTTATTTCATGTTTAGTCAGATTTAATAACCAAACAAGTTTGATTAGTACATAAATGTATTTGATAAAAAGATCATGTTCACCACTGATATTAGTGCTATCTTTAATTTTTTTTTCAGAAATAAATTTATACTTTCTTCATGAGAAAGCATCAGTTCAATAATATTAACCAGAATGTGTACAGAATGATATAAAAATACAAAAAATCTTGAATTTTCCCCCTACATCTGAATTGTAAGTTTCATTGTTTACATCTGAAACAATGTGCGGATTTGAGGGAGTCTACCGTAATACAGAATATTTTCAATTCCATCATTAATATGTGTACGTCTTGGCTGTAAACACTGATTGAAAATCCAAAGATTGTTTTTATAGTTCCCTTTTCTAAAGAACATCCTCCCCGACTCCTATAAAATTAGTTTGCCAGAGAAGAAAATATGGGATCCATTATAATACGAAAAGCTTTTGTGCAGATACGACAATAAGACTGTGTCTTATATCTTTTTTTTTTTTTTTTTTTTTTTCCTGAAGGAGCATTTCTTTATTGCTTTTGTGTGGCATAACTTGCAATAAAATTCTTTTGTAGCATTTTTCTTTTGCAATAAAATTTTTTGTAAAGATCTACTTAGGATAAAAAGGGAAATAAATTCTTTTCCGAAAATGAACATAAAATAGAATCGAAAGTTTTACTGCGCTTGTGATGAACTATAACAAGGAACACTCACGAAGGGCTACACACCAATTGTAACGAAATTTTACTGGTATTAGAAAGGTACCACGATCAGTGGTCGGAAGAAGCGAGCTACAAGTAGCTAAACTACAGCAGTCGGTAGTTTGTAGTGTTGCTCGCTACATTTTAAAAATTGTAATGTAGCGAGTAGTGCGAAACAAAAAATGAGTAGTTTTTATCGAACAGTGACGCTACTTTTAAGGCTACTTCAGAAGGGGAAAAGATGTGTCGTTATTCTAGTCACGTGGTAGCAACTTGCTTCTGAATACAACCCCTTATTTCTCTAACAGTAGCAAACATATTTATTAAATTTAGCCAAAGTTATGCTTCAGAATGAGAAATATCTAAATTTGGAAACGAGGTATACTGAATGCAGCCTCTTCTGGTTACACCCAGAAGTTTCCTTCCTCATCTTCTCTTTATCCTTATTTTGCTGATCACGTAATTAAATCACGTACCCTCTTCCTACATCCCACAGTGTCACCACCAGAGAATACGCAGAGATGATGGGAATTACCAGGCATTAATCGTGCCCACCATTCGCCCCTTCTCAACGGTGGGTTTTAATATCGATACATGTGTAAGGATTAATTACATTTTCTTATGGAAGGGAATTTATGAAATATGACGTGCATAATAACACTTAAACTCATCCCATAAACATGATTTTTAGGATAGTTCTATTTGATATTAAAGAAAATACTTCTATCTAGAAGAAAGGCTAGAAGAATAAAAATAGTAGCAACTTTTTTTTTTTTCATTTTGAAAATATCTTAATGCTGACTATTTCGTACTTTTCTCTATACATCCTTTCCTTATTTATATATACTTGGCTTACATACATACAGCTTACACTGCTAAAACTACTGCACAGATTTTTCACAATTTATACATGATTTGACATACGTGCATCCATCTAACATACCTATACAACCTTTTTCAATTTCTTCTATATACATAATAAAAAAGTATTACAATCGTGAAAATTTTTGACTTCCATTTTTCGATGGATTGACATGTTTTGGAATGCCCTCTGAACATGATATGACTATTTGAAAATGTCTGTCTGTCTGTTAGTCTATGTGCGACGCAAATTTTGTGGCCGCTCTATCTCAACAATTAATGCACGGAATTTAATCAAACTTCATAGTCACTTAGACTTTGACATAAATTGAGGCTGATTAGGTTTGTGTGTATATTGCCCAACAGACGACGCTGCTATGTTGCTTTTTGCCCAATTTCCGTGATGATTGTATCTCAAGGGCTGATGCAGGAAATTTAAATTTCGGCGTTGATCACTCAACTGGAAGCACTGATAATCCTATGCTTGAGGAAAGATTCCTAATCGGGTGCACAATCAATTGATGCAATTTAGTGGGCATGGTTTGCAGTATTATTAACCCCATTCTTCTAACTCTCGTACACTTTTAACCACATTGTTGCCAGAAACGCCCATTTTTGACGCCAACTGTTTGCTGCGAACACGGTTACTGGATATTAATTAGTCCTATGCTTTTTTTTTCGATGCACATTTCAGCCAAATCTTACTTTCGACTGTGTAGAATTGCACCAAACTTTATATTTCAGCTTAATGATTAAAAATGTATATGTTGATCTAATTTTAAATTATAATACTCAACAAGGGAGGCGCTGTTCTTACGTTCTGTTAATTCACTGATCACTGTAACTGGGTGTTATATTCGAAGAAATGCACTATGCTTTATATTAATAATTGTTGATGCTATTATGAATTAATATATTAGAATGGTATACAGGAAAAAGTTTTGTGGTGGCCACAGCATACTAGTTTAACGTACATACATTAACTTTCAATTCATATAAAAGATATAACAACCAGAGACGTCAAGTTTTTAAATCAGAGGATGTACACAGAGAATAGCACAATTTATCATGGAAATCCAAAGAGTCAATCGAAGCGATAAAGGCACAGATCCACCATCATTTATTTTCTATTTTCATTTCCAAGGGGTTCTGTACATGGCCTTCTGAAAATTTTCAGACGGAGCATGTGCTCCCCCCTCCTCCTTAAGTTGGCACCTATGATAGCAATCATTTTCAACAAATAAAAGCAATTAAGGACGCATGAGAAATCTTCCATAATCCCATTCAAATAAAACATAATAATTCCATCAGGTGATTGAAAAAGTTGTATATTGTTGTAAAGACGTGTATTATCACCCCTAATTGTTTGTACTAATAACCAGGCCGGTAGAGAGGTGGGTGAAGCCGGTACAAATTACCGGGACACAGGGTCGTCTTAACTGCCGCTAATGGTCGTGTTTTTATATAATATTGAAAAGAAATAGAGTCAAACATCTTTTTTACTTAAAATGTTCAAGTAAAAACAACTTACAAAGTAAAGAAATTAAAAAAACGGAATTTGAGACGTATAAATTGTGCATGCGTGTTAATATTATTACACACACTAAAGAAAAACGAAAGTTTCCATCTACTAATAAATCATAAGCAGTAGTGCAATTATAGAGTGGATAAGATGGAGGGGTGGGGAGGGGTCTCGATTTCAAAGGACCCCGTAGTAACCAAAAATTGGTATACGGCCGTTAGTTTTTGATTTATGCTTTTTCATTTCGTTGTTGTTTTTGTTAACGTAAGAGATGTTTAAATTTCAACCTAATATGTATTACTTTTTTTAAAGTAATTATTCAACAAGTTTATTTTCTAGTACTATTCTTAAAGAATCTCATTCGAACCAATACCGAGGCCCGCGGCCTATTTTTGAGGCCCTACTGTAATAACTTTGAGACACTCTGTAGAAAAGAAAAATGCTTAACTTCTTCAGAAATTATTAGTAAACGCAGATGGCAACAGTATATCGATTTAACGGAAATATCGATATTTACCCAAAATAGACAGTAATTGGATTAGTTAAATTTACTGCTGAAGGAAATTTATGAAATATCGATGTCACATGAATAATTTGATAATCATAACAAAGTCTTCGAATTTTGCTTTCCGGCTGGTTTGATTTATGAGGATTGATACTCCTATGGTGTAGTGAGGGAAAAGATAGATTAAGAACAGAATGATTCTTTATACTTTATAAACTATTCCAGGGTCGGACTGGGCCAGGGGAAAGGGCGCAGACCTTAGATTTTCAGAGAATGCAAAAATTTTAACGAACTTAAATCAATTGTACTTACTTGTGTTATGTCTGACTTGACAAAGTTTAACACATTCGCATAGCACCAAGTAAGAAAAGAGCTTAATATTATATTCCTGAGTTTAGATAGACGACTTCGCTATATTCCCCGTGCTTGTTTGAAGTTCCATTAAATCTACACAAAGCTACACAGTTTTTCAAACAATGTCATGTAATATTCAAAAACTCTAGAAAGTTGAATACAGATTACATTGTATCCTACTTTATTCTTTTGTCAATTAGATACCTTAGAACAGTCATGGTATAAAGTTATCACTCCTTACTAATTATCCTGCAAATAAGCTATAAAAAGATACATAAGTACCAATTTATTGGGAATAATTTCTACTATTAAATTCTATTCAAAAATTTTGTTTCTGGGATTGTCTACATATTTAACCCTAGAATGCTACCCTTTCGTCTCCTGGACGAAGCTCATAACAAATAATTCTTCAGAAATTCTTCGGTACCAGTATTTTATTACAGAAAATCTCTGCTTAAAAAAAAAAAAAAAAAAAAAAAAAAAAAAAAAAAAAAAAGACGTTTTTTTTTTAAGCAGAGATTTTCTGTAATAAGATACTGGTACCGAAGAATTTCTGAAGAATTATTTGTTATGAGCTTCGTCCAAGAGACGAATGGGTAGCATTCTAGGGTTAAAAATGCACGAACGTTCATTTTTCTAATTGTAACACCTATGTTTGAGTTCCTTGGATCAAGACAGCTTGGAAATATACTTATCTTAATTCTTCATAGAGTTATAAAAGAAAATGCGTTAGGGATTTATCTAAAAATTTCGGAAAATAAAATTTAAATCTTAAAAGAAAAAGTACTGAACACTCATTTAGTCAACAGTGAAATTATAAAGGAACCTTAAATTTATAATAAACTTTCTTTATATAAAAGTAGATACTACAAAATGTTTCTGGTAAGTGTCTACGTGTTATTTTCTGTGGATTTTTTGAAAACAGAAGGAGATCCCTTTAGACTGTAGGAAGGTTCTCTCGATCTCAAAAAACAATTCTTCAAATGAGCTGTACCCTTACACACAGTTTTTCTTTATACAAAAATTAATGTACGTGATAATTCATAATTTTTGAATATGAATTTATTAATAATTTTCATAATTAAAAATATGTACTTGGAAAAAAAACTGGAATATGTTTGGGTCTAATAAGTGTATTTCATTAAAAAAAATTAATAAAAATTCAATCAGATGATTTTTATAAGTTTGTCAAATGGATTTAACATTAGCATCCTCAAACTTTAAACTCTTCTAGCTCTATGAAAATTTAACATAAAGTATTTAAAGTATACCTTTTCGCGGGCTGTCTCGATCCAAAGAACTCAAATAGGATCTCAAAAATAGGTGTTATTATTTGAAAATTCAAAGTTGATATAATTTTTAATATGTAGCCGACTCTTCCTGTAACATATTTAATCCTTAGCTTTAATTAGTAGACATTATTTCCAATCGATTAGCACCTATAGATTTTTTACAATTAGTTTTAGAAGAATTGGTAGGGGGTGATCACGTTTTCTTTTTACAGGTCTATAAATTAACCTACTAGATATATCCATAATTGTGTCCATTAACGCAAAAAAAAAAAAAAAAAAATGCTTTACTTTTTTAGCAATTTCAGACATTTTTACAATTTTGACTATATTTATGATTTTTTTAAGCCGTCATCGTGCTGTGAGATATGACTTGACTAACTCTTTCCTTTTATACAATTATTTTTTCACTCAAGCAACACAGAATTATTGGATATCATTAGTCCATAGTTTTCTAGTTTCGTTGGCCAACGTTTGAGTTTGGCTGCTTTCCAATAACTGAGCCAACGGTTAGCTAATCGGCGGAATAAAAATATCAGTTCCCATTTGAACAAATGTTACGTTTGCTGGAAAAACTGCGCCAATAATAATATTAAGATATGCATAATTGATCCTATTTTAATTAGAAACTTCAACTAATTTGTTGATTTTTTAGACAAAAATTAATTATGCTTCTAGAATTACCTATTGAAATTGCTTCTAATTTGGTTTCCTTGGTTTCAGAAATGTTTCCCCATTTTGCATTTGTATTTAAACAAATATCTCTAAAAATATTATGCAAAAATATTTTACTTTTATGACTACTAAAATGCAAGAATATCAGTGCTAAGAGCTCCACCCTCTATTTAAAAAATATATATTTATTTGACATAGTATGAATTAGTTATCAAGTCAGTTATAAACATGGTATAGATGCAATTTCTGATATAATCTGACCAGCAAATGCTGTTTATTTACTACACCTTTTTTTTTCTTTAATAAATGTGGCCTCTGACGGTGTCTGCCTCATCACACATACAAAATAAAGATTCAGTATGCAAAATTAGTTCAAAAAATATTTATATGGAGAACAAAAATGTACTTTCAGTATAGAAATAGAAATTTTGAAACTAAAACTCATTCTTGGTTTTTTCTTTTGAAAAAGTACCACATATTATAGTAGTATTTGAATGTCCAAATGTAGGAGTAATTGAATAGGGAAATAACACTTGCTTGTGAAAATATTACACTTGCAGCATTTGTGATAAGGAGAGGCAGGAGGAGGAAGAGGCATTTTGTTTGCTTAAAAATGACTTTATGCATCCTTAAAATGCTGAAATGATATCGCACTATAAAAAGGTTTCTACTGAAAAAGGACATAAAAAATAGCGATTAGTGCCTTAAATCGCTTAAATAATTGAGTAAATTTACTTTTCTCAGCACACTGTTCCCATGAGTTGCAAATTTCTTATCATAGTTAGATCAAGGGAAATTGAGTTTCACAATTGAAAGAAATCCTCCGGGGATTGTAATCCTCCAAGCGACAGGATCTTGCTGCCAGAATTTCCGAATAGTTACTTAATTACGGAAAGGCTGTCATTAAATATACCGGGTGGTTATAAAATAAGTATCCCTATTTGGAGCTGTCTGTAGCTTGAAGGAATAACAGGAATGAAACCAAAATCGGTACACTTACTATTCGAGAAGGGGGAAGAAGAATGGAACAATACAAAAAATTAATTGCAATAACCGCCGACAGATGGCGCTTTTGAGTGTGACATGTAATGTGTAATATTGTGTACCGTGGAGGTGTCACAAACATCAATTACTTTACTGCATATCATAACATGTACGAAACATCACTCCTGACGCATTACATTCAGCAGTTGAGCACGTTGTGCACAGCCTGGATTGTGTCCTTCAGCGCAATGACCATGTGGAACATGAATATGATCGCGGCACCGCCATGCAAAAGAGTAACCACGTTCACTGTGACATTTTCCAATAAATTAGGTGTGTCATTCGGTCTGCGCCTTTACGTTTTTGCTCTTGTATTACACATTACATTTCACACTCAGTAACGCCATCTGTCAGTGATTATTGAAATTATTTTTTTATTATTATTCCACTCTGCTTCCCCTTTCTCGAATAGTAAGTACACCGATTTTGGTTTCATTCGGATCATTCCTTCGAGCTACAGACAGCTCCAAATAGAGATACTTATATTATAACCACCCTGTATAATAAAGCTAACCGAAAGTTTTGGTACGTATTTTGAATGAAAAAACGCTGGTCGCGCGATCCCAGCTTGCAGAATTACAATCCAAAGGGTCATTGAGGTTGTACTTATTCTTCGAAAAGTTATGTTTTCCAATCAACAACAAAAAACACACAAAACGATTTTGCTTTCTAATATTTATCTCTTTCTTTTATAAAGTTGTTTTTCGAAAAGCATGGTTTCAATTATAAGTCCATTCAGAGACGGTTTTGAAAGGACGCAAGGTCCCCTGGGTACTACAATGGAGGGTTCGCAAAATATTTGATCTGAGATTATAGACCTAAAAAATATCATTCTAAGAACCGATGAAAAAAATCTCTCTCAGGACGCCGGAGTAGCACATGGACGTGAGCTTTACTAACCACGGCGCGCCAGGGCTATTAAAACTTTCCCTAGGTGCCTGTTTTTTATCCCCAATCGTATGCAAACACGTCCGCTTTGGTTTTCGATTCTGAAAATTCCTTCGATGTATCTTCAATTTCTTTATGATAATAAAAATCCTTCTCTTTTGCTATATGTCTATTAGTTGATGATTATCCCTAAGCAAATTCTCGAAATGTAGTATACGAAGCAGAATATATGTGTATGGAAAAATATTGGAGCGGCTTAGGGGCGCGAAATTTTCCCTGGCTGAGGGCGCGCCGGCCCTCGGGCCGATGGGCCGGCAGGCCAGTCCGAGCCTGAACTATTCGTTATTGCACGTACGCCTATATATATATATATTATAATTAGCATAATAAACATAGATGCATAATTATACTGTATCGTAAACCATTTTACTAAGGGTTTGCATGGTTTAAATGAAATGATTTAAACCATGGTTTTAATCGAATGGGTTTTTTTTTAAACAATATTGTTTCTTTCTATCTTTTTTTTTTTTTTTTTTGTGTGTGTGTGTGTGTGTTTTATTTTTATATATTTTATAAAGTTAATTCACATATGTATCAACGTTAATCTCCTTTAAACAATAATTCAAATATGCCAAAAAGAACTTTCCAAACAATTTTTTAGTGATACATATTTTTACTGAACTTTCAGAACAAATTTCAGAAATATCTTTTTAAAAAAGAGTTTGTCGATAATATTACAACTTTTGAATGATGAAAAAATCAGGATAATGATATAAGAAAATTTAATGATAAAGTCTTCAGATCAGTGCAAGTGTTGCTTGCTTTAAAAGCATCAACTACTAATGCTGAGATTCTTCTTCCGGACTTGTACAGTCAAAACTAAACTTAGTCGGATGCGCCAATCCCAAAACTTTCTTCTTTCTCGCACAGATTTCGCATACACTAAAAACGGATCAGCACCAATTTATATCAAGGTTTAACTGAATCTAAAGTTTTATTACATACAGTTCTTGAGATATGATTATCGCTAAAATCGTGTAAATCTTGAAAAATGCAGCATAGCAGCGCCATCTGTTGCGCGATTTACACCAAAACCTATTCAACAACAACTTATGTCAACGTCTAACTGAAACTGAAGTTTGATGAAAATCCGTGCATTAGTTCTTGAGATATAGTTATCGTGAAAATCATGAAAAAAGTAGCATAGCAGCGCCACCTGTAGGGCTATATACACCAACACGTAATCAGCCTCTATTTACGTCAAGGTCTAACAGTATCTGAAGTTTGATGAAATTCTGTGCATTAGTTCTTGAGATAGAGCTACTGCAGAAATCGTGAAAAATGCAGCATAGCAGCGTCACCAGTTGGACGATTTACACCAAAAACTTTTCAGCACCAATTTATACTAACTGAATCTAAAGTTGTATTAAATTTCGTGCCTTGGTTCTTGAGATAGAGCGCCCACAAAATTTTTGTCACATACAGACAGACAGACATTTTCAAAAAACAGTCAAATCGTATTCAGGATCTTCTAAAACGTATAAATACGTCCGAATCCGGAAGTCAACAATACTCCATGAATTCAATACTTTCTTCTTGTAAAGATAGAAGAAAGTAAAAGCAGACTAGACATAATAAAAGTTGTTTCAGCTTGTATTTTTGTTTAAAGTATTGAATACCATAATTCGTTTTGATATTCTGAAAGGTCAGAAATTAAATATAGACAAATTCGTGCGTTTACTATTTGTGTTTTTTCTTAAATGTTTACTTTTTTATGTAGATTTTTTATAAAACAGTATAGTTAAGATTTTTTTATGCAATTCAGGGTACACATTTTTTAATCAATTAAAAGAAGCTATCTCAAATTTATCTAGACATCGGATTCTCATAATAAACTTGGTAGTTTTTACTGATAAGTATATGTCTGATTTTCATTTTGTAACTACTTAGTCCGATATGCATGTATAAAAGAACGAAAAAATAATAAATAATTTAATTTAATTTAAAATTTAAATTTAAAAAAAAACTGGTTTAATTTTTTAACTGCTTTTTTTGTCCCCCCCCCCCCCTCCCTTAAATAAATTCAGTTTTTTTTTTCTCCAACCATAATTACTCTCGCATTTAAAATTATATTTCTAAATTTAAATGCTGCTGTTTTAATTTCTTTATTCGCAAACTGAGTAGCTGTATATTTTTGTTTGTTCAATAAGCATTGTTACCGTAAATTACAGGACCCTGCTGCATTTATAATCCAGTGTGTGATATATGATTTTTCTTTTCTGACTAATTTAAGAATAGCATCCATCAAAATGGATCGTGCATGATTGTGTCGTTTCTTTTCTCTACAGCTTTCTATAAAATTAATGACTTCGTTCTGGTGGCATTAAAATAAGAAAGAAAATGTAAATGAAGTGTAGGTGTGACCTTGAAACAATAAAACGTAAAAGAAAAGAAGTGTTATTAAAGGAAAGGAAATCGTGAAAGTTCACGCAGTTAAGACCTTAAAAATTACGACGCTTCCCATAAGGGGAAATTAATCTTTCATTTTCTTAAATCGTGCGAATTTAACCAATAAATAAATAGTAAAGTATAAATATTAAAAAAAAACAGAAAAACAGTTATAATAAGCATTTTACATTATTTTTCGGAAAAAAAAAAAAATTACAATGCCTTAATTTGGCGTGGGCAAATTCAACGTTTTTTTATCACTTGGTAGAAAGCGCGAGCTTAGTGAATTTATTAAATATATATATATATAATTTTTGCTCTGTTTCTCTTTTAAGATATGGCAATAGGAAAAAAAAAAGCATTACTTAAACTGTCGATTTAGAATTTCTAAATTGATTTCACAGCATATATTCTTTATTTAAATAATGTGAAACTGTTAATTGATAAAAGTGTATTTTTTAAAATATATATTACAATCTTTATTTTATATTTATTTTTTCTAGTTTAGTGTTTAAAATATTTCATTGTTACAATTTCACAGTCTGTTGGCCTCTTTTGGCGAGCATGGTTTCGCAGATCATTAAATCCATTCTTGTTGTAACTCGTACACAATTGTAATTGCAACCATAGAAACTATTTGGGGATTTATTCGCTGTAGCGGTCTAACAGAAAATTCTCTTAGTGTTAATTTATTAATTTATAATTGAGTTCTAAAGATATTAAAATGTTGTATTGCCATCGGAAACACACGTTTGAACATAATTTTTTATATTTCTAGCCTATCCGGAAGTGAGTTAAAAATCGGTTACAAAATTACATATTTACATACAACAACTTGGAAATTGTATACATTAAACGTGACATATGAGGTGCGTTCGTTTTATAACTAGTTTCAAAATGTAAAAAAAAAATCATCCTCATTATTTCGGTGAAATGAATTATGTCATCTACTATAAGCGAAATAAGCATGCCTTTTTTCTTTTCTTTCTTTTTTTTTTCTTTTTTTTTTTTTTTTTTCTTATTACGTATGCCACGTTTACAGATGCGATTTTTTTTTTCGACACCAAACAGCGCTGCAAAATTTACCATGGAAATCTTGCTTTACGAATGATTACCTCCATGGTTTAATAATTTTATGACTCGTAATGAACGAATCTTCTGGGTTTATTTACTCTAATGGATTGAGATATTCGGCTGTTAACCTAAATTTCCACTGAAGTTATTTATCGATAGATCGATAGATTTTTTAATGTAACTCATGTCTCAAGCAAACAATTATTTTGAACGATCTTTCTAAAAATGTAACTTTTATGCAATTTTATTCGAAAAATTAATTTTGACAATGAGAGACAATGTTACTCGAGATCTTTTGTGCGGCCCTGTATAGGATCTATAGAATTTATTTGGTACTTTTCGGTTAGCCGGACGCCAGTGATATATGTACATATATAAATATATATGTATATACATAAATACATATATTTGTATATATATATATACATACATATGTGTATGTATATATATGTATATGTAGATATGTGTATATATGTGTGTGTGTGTATACACATGTATATATATCACTGGCGCCCGGCTAACCGAAAAGTACCATTTATTAATACACACTAAGCAATATGAAAAAAGTTAGTTAAATTTAAAACACCGTGCAACAACGGAAAGCACACTTCTAGCAATTATTGTTCATAGTCAGTACGGTAACTGAATTATTTTGGGTGTCCCTGTAAATGAACGATGAATGCTACATATATACTCCATAATCTGTTGTAAGCATCTTGTAATGCACCTCAGTGATATATGTGAAATTCAATGTTTGAAATACGGTAACGTCATTAAAATTACACCACAAACGATTTTCCCCCATAGGCCGTAATGTAAAAGAATTATTTTGAGTGGCCCTGTAAATGAACTATAAATGCTACACACTTCATTTTCAATACCGAACATGCCATAGTAAGCTTGAGCTTTATTTTAAATAAAACCTGTTCTGCTCTTATTTAAAAAAAAAAAAAAAAAAAAACGAAGAGTAAGGTGGTGACCTTGAAATAATGAGAGTAAAAAAAAAGAAAATCATGGAAATTCACGCAGCTACATCTTGAATATTATGGTGTTGCCACAAGGGAAAATTAATACTTCATTTTCTTATATCATGAGAATTTAGCCAATAAAAAAAGATGTCGCTGTCTTGTGAAAAGTGGATTTGGTTATTATTTGGATCGCATGTTTTCTTTGAGTTATATACGACTTCCGCTTACATGATCAAATTTAGATTTCCTCTTCGTATTTGCATACAATGTCGTCGAATCGTTTGAAATTAAACGCGGCTTATTTATTACCAGGTAAACAAATATCTGTCAACAAAAATCTGTCTAAGAAAATTTTATGCATGTTTATTTTAATATAAATCCCTCGTCTCTCTCTCTCAAAATAAAAGGGAGGGTGAGTTATTTTATTTATAATTTTAAACTATGATATATTTATGTGTCTGTGTGTGTAAAGAATTTAAAGTTAATGTGTATAAACAATAAAGGGTTGTCACACACACACACACACACACACACACAAAAAAAAAAAAAAAAAAAAAAAAAAAAACGTCGTGCCAAATTATTTTTGCTAAAATGCGCCCGACTGGTGTGTAAACAAAATATTATTAATCATAAATTTTCAAAAAATGTCTCTAAAATTTTTTATACAACTATTCTCGTGGGTTAAGAAGCATTGATTTAAGTCAGTTTTATTTTTTATTAAAAATTTAATTTACTAGCAAGAAAAACAGAGAAATATTTCTGGTATCAGAAATGTATTTATTTCTCCATCTGCTGGTAGTACATTGAAAGAAAATAATAATCGCCTCTGCATTTGCACTTATTTATAAAAAAAAAAAAAAAAAAAAAAAAAAAACATCTGCTGCATTTCTATCCTACACCAACCATCAAAAATTAACATTCAATAAATAACTAGCTTTAGAAAATCGTGAAATATTTTCCTTGTGTAAATGTAGATTACTGTTTCATCAGATAATTTGTCTTTTGCCTTTTTACCCACCTGTTCATCCAACTTGCAGTTAATTTTATTGTTCTTGTATTGTTAGCTGAAGCAATTATACCGAATTCCGTGAATCGAAAGTGGCGTAAGATGTACAACTTACAATTCCAACCCTATTTTTCTCCCATCTTGCAGTTCAAAGTCAGAAGGATGTAGGTGTCGACAGGTGGTGAACCCCTTGTGGTGTATCTCCTGCTCCAATAACCACCTGAGCATAAAAGTCTACTTTCAGATCGCTACGACGAACGGCCGGTTGAATCTCTTTTGAAACAATTGTGTTATTTTACTGTGCGATCACTGAACTAATTTTTTTAATTTGTTTATATCGGCGAGAGTGCTTTCTCCCGTTGACCGATTTTGTTGTTGGATATGGTCATTGAATTGTTATACATGCTCGCAGATGAGTTGAACTGATTTTTATTTATAGATCATAATGTTGTTTAAATGCGACACTATCCGTACCTAAAAGTTAGCTGAACATGAAATATGAAGGAATTAATTCTGTTAACGCGTGTTTGTATAATAGTTCCGCTTTATATCGGAATTTAGAAAAAAAAAGAACCTTTGACAAGCCTTGGCAATTCACATTGATCGTTAAAATATATCCAAATATTCAACCTCTTAGTCTTACAAGGCTTTTTAGGTGCGTCCGTAATTATATAAATACGTAGCACCTATAGTCGTCGTCTGATCCGTCCGTCCATCTGTCCGCATATATCAAACAGCGCAAAAACTACCCAACCAAATGGTTTGAAATTTAAGATATATTATCTTTGCAGAATTTTGTCGAAATATTTCAAAATTTATGAAAATCGAATCAAAACTTTAGAAGATATTAATAAAAATATTTATTAAGAAATTTGAATTAAAAAAAAAAAAAATCGGTGTTTTCTTGTTATAGGAGCTTCCGAGGTTTATTCGTCAAGCGATCGAGATACTTATTTTATGACAGAAATGAATCTGCATACGATATAATTCATTTCACAGAATTAAAAATCATCGAGATCTGACTATTTATATAACTAGCTATAGTGCGAACGCACCTCGTTTGCCACGTTTGACGTACAATTTCCAACTTGTTAGAATTTTTGTTGCTTAGTGCGACAAAGTCACAAGGTTGTTCTTTGCCCTTTATCATATTACTGTCTGTTCAGCTAACTATTTCCGTGTCTCTAAAATTAAATTTTGCTGACACTCCTCGTGATATATTGTTGGAAAGGTCTGTGACCACTTAGTCATATTATGCATCTCCAGTATCCATCCCCCCCCCCACTTTGCCCCTCCCACAAGGGGGGTACTTTTTAAAATTTTGCACACACCCCTCATGTGATATATTGTTTAAAAGGTCTGTGACCACTTAATCTTATTATTCAGCACGGCAGCTATACGGTGCCGCAGGCAGCGGGAACCCGAGCCGGAGGTTCGTGCGGTTAGAGCTTTATACTATTCGATGTGCAAATTAAGGTATTATCCGGTGCATGCATAGCACGACCGGTATACGGTGCCGGAGGCAGCAGGGACCTGGGTTGGTGGTTCGTTCGGTTATAGGTTTATACTATTCCATGTGGAAATTAAGGGATTGTCATACAAATGGAGAATTCAGTTAGATTCGAGGCCCTGATGTAAATTGAAGGCCCACTAGCGGGCGAAGCCACTAAGTTTTATTCTTATAAATTTATACCCTAATGCTTAATTGCGACTGAAAGAAATTTTCATCAATAACCGCTTAAAAGTAATGATATCAGTACAAAAACCCTTAACGGGTTAAAAGTTGTGACGCAGCACTTTCTTTTGGCTCTAAGAATTTCAAATATGGGTCTTAAAAGTAATGATATCAAATTTGAGTGACGCTATGTTAATTTTTTTTAAATCATCATTTTCTTTTTAGTTTTATTTATATTCACAGGTGCAATTATTATCTTAACATGAAAATAATATAAAATTTATTCGCTAAAGCTTTTTCATTCAGATCTCTCAGGAATTCAAAATATGGGTTTTAAAAGAAATTATATCAAAATTTGAGTGACACCTTGACGGGAATTTAATAGGATTGTTTTAAATTTAAATTTAAATTATTTTTCGTTTGTCTTCTAAAGTATATTTACACATACAAACAATACTTTTAATTTTTCAATACACTGTTAAATATTTTACTTTCACTGAGCCTATATTATGTATTGAAATGTATTTATTTCAATAGACTGATTCATGTTTTGTGCCACAGTATCCAAAATCATAAGTAAAATTTATGTAAATGATTAATTTGCGTCATAGTATCCAAACAAAGGAAAATGTATGCAAGTGGATACTATGACGCAAATTAATCATTTACATAAATTTTACTTATGATTTTGGATACTGTGGCACAAAACATGAATCAGTCTATTGAAATAAATACATTTCAATACATAATATAGGCTCAGTGAAAGTAATATATTTAACAGTGTATTGAAAAATTAAAAGTATTGTTTGTATGTGTAAATATACTTTAGAAGACAAACGAAAAATAATTTAAATTTAAATTTAAAACAATCCTATTAAATTCCCGTCAAGGTGTCACTCAAATTTTGATATAATTTCTTTTAAAACCCATATTTTGAATTCCTGAGAGATCTGAATGAAAAAGCTTTAGCGAATAAATTTTATATTATTTTCATGTTAAGATAATAATTGCACCTGTGAATATAAATAAAACTAAAAAGAAAATGATGATTAAAAAAAAATTAACATAGCGTCACTCAAATTTGATATCATTACTTTTAAGACCCATATTTGAAATTCTTAGAGCCAAAAGAAAGTGCTGCGTCACAACTTTTAACCCGTTAAGGGTTTTTGTACTGATATTATAATACAGTGAAACACTCCGTTTATGCGGCGGGACCAACAGATGGGGGAAGGTGGGCTCAGCTTCCCTAGCAACTTCTTGAGCCCCCCCCCCCCCCTAGACTTCATATTTTTTTTAATACTAATGTCATCTATATTACATTTAAAATTTTTAATACTTTGTAATCAAAAGTTTTATGACCAGGGGAGGGGGGGAGTCTCCCTATTTCTGTCTGTATTTAAATATATCATTAAAGTAGAGGGAAAGACAGAGACAAGACAAGCTGTGAATTAGCCACACAAGACAATTTTAAAGCCTGGCTCTGACTTTGCCAGATCCGGAAAATTAATCAAAATCCTTAATCCGGAAATCTAGATAAATCAGGCAATCCCATAAAAAAAGGTTGTGTTAAGTTGTGAAATATAAATTTCTCAAAGTTCACTTTTTCCCTCCCTTTAAATAAAACGCAAGTTGAAAATAAAATCATTTTTGCCACAGAAATTAATAAATAAATAAATACAGTACAGTAATGCACATAGGGGAGATGGGGAATGAATGGGACATTTTCACAAAAATCGTTATTTTAAATATTTTATTTAAGTTATTATCAATATTATATATCACATGTCATACATTAAGTGTTTGACAACATCGTATGCACAATATTTATTCAAGATTATTATTATGCAGAAATATAAATGGAATTTAAAAAGAAGTTCTTCTATGTCCCAATCATCCCCACAGCAGGGATGAATGGGACACAAACATTTTCCTCCCCGTATTCAATGTTAAGGCCTAAAAGCTGACAAAAATGCCTCCTTGGCAATAGCTGAGGGATTATAAATTGTAATATGATCTCCAGGATTATTTGTTAGCCAATCATCTTGGACTCTTCTGAGCTTTGCCTTAAAAGGCCCATAAACAGAAGCATTCAATGGCTGAAGACAATGGTTACAATGAGGATGAAATGTTAAAAAAATAATTACCATAAATTATTAATTTATCAACCTATATAATATTATTTAGATAATAAATATATTTTTCAACATCCTCTAGGGATGGATGAGACAGTTGCATTCATCCCATTTGAAATGTCCCAATCATCCCCATGATGCATATATTCAATTGTCAGCCATTTTGTCTCAGAAAGTATTTTGCCACAATGGTTAATATGCATTCATTTTAATTACCAATATTGAGCCTTTAAATAAAAAAACTACAACATATCTTAATTGTTTATATATTGCATAAGATATTTAAGTAACTTCAAATGTAAAAAAAATTACTTTTAAGCAGAGTTTTCAGGAAATGCAAATTTGAAGGAAACGGAAAACAGCCATGTGCTCTTGCTTTTGGTTCTGAAGCACACTATGGTAGTGAAATCTATGAGGATAGGAAGTTAAAATGTACTTATTTTATTACGGAAATTAATCATATCATAATAACAGACGATATAATTCATTTCACTGAAACTAGTTATAGTACGAACGCACCTCAATTGTCACGTTTGACGTACGATTTCCAACTTGTCTTTCTTTAGAAATAATAGATAAAGCAAACAATTAATCTTCTTTCTCTTGAAAATCATGTAGTTTCTTTCATTCAAATAACGAAAACTACCGCATGAACCCAAATACCTATGGAGATACTTTTCCAACTCCCAACTGTCAGTTTTTTAAAACTACCCTTCTCCCAGGATTAAAAAAAGGCCATGCTAGCCGGAAGAGAGAAAGTAAGGGAAAAAAATCACCAGTTACTTTCCTCAGTTTTTTTCTTCCTTTAGCAGTGTTATTTATTTGACATTCGAGATGAAGTATGTGGAAGCGCAATTTCAGTAATTAATTGTGTGCGTTGTCTGATGTTGCATTGCACCTGACGTCGATTCATTCGCGGGCAGGAAGCTTTAATTGTTTTATAGATACGCACTGTCTGACACAGATCATTGGTCAATTAATGTCATGTTAGCTTTCATTCAATATGCTAAATTTCGTTATAATGAATTATTGAGGTAATTATTGAACAATGAAACATGCGTTTTTCCTCTATCTATTTCTGTCTTCAAGCAATATATCTAATTATTAGGGTATATATTAAATAATCAACAATTGTCATTTGGTGTAAAATAATCATATATCTTATTTCTGTTGTCAACATCCCTTTTTTTATGCCTTTACAAAATGAATAATAATGAATGAGGTACTGTTGAACCACTCTTGAAAGACGGACCTTGGCATGCTGCCAAAAAAATAGACCCATCCGAAGGGAGGGAAGCATTATATTAGGAGGAGACAAAATCCAGGTTTCCCTTATCTTACCTGACCGCTTGTCATTTCTTCACTGGCTGTTCTTGTACTATTAGCGTTTTTTTTCTCTCTCCCTATTTTGTTTGCTATTCATTTTGTATTTGTTTTTACTTCTATAAAATGGATTTAAAAGAATCTATAAGCTCTCAAGGCAAACATTTTCACAGTGCAGTGAAAAATATGTTAAACAATGTTGTAAAATATTGTGATAATGAAGCAGATAAAGGCTGCCTAACTATTCCATTAGCACATGCAACAAAAAGAGCTAGTGCAATTGCCGGTGTTTCGGATTGCGCTATAAGAAGAATTCGGAAAGAAGCTACCAACAATGCAAATAATTTCGCTTCTCCTAAAAAGAAAAAGGCAAAAACAACCATAGAGAATGACAACTTGGATAATTTGAACTTGGATGTAATTCGAAGAACTATCCAGGACTTTATTTCTATTTGCCTGAAATTTTTCAAGAATTAACATTCAAATGCTTAAAATTCGAACAGTGTCTTTAATTTTCCTATAAATTCGGTACATTGTGAGTTACAATTACAATTTTTTCGTGAACTTATCCGAAAAATAGGTTCAAAGGGCGACCTTCGACGACATTTTCAGTAAGATTAGTTACTTTTATAATAAAACGAAAAACGCTGTTCGATTTCCTGATATCTGAATAAGAACGTCTGAAACTTTCACGCATTTATGAATTAAAAAGATTTAGTAAAAGGTATCAGAAAACTTAATTTGAATTCGAGCACATTTTTTTAAATATTTGAGTGTAAAAAAATATTTTTCAACCTTTAGTATGACTCTGTAACTCTTTGAACTATTTTCTTTTATTATTAATTGAGTATTTTGTCATACATTTTCGCCATATTATTAAATGGTTTCATGTAGGAAAATAAACATGAGCAATCAAGAAAAAAAAATGGAATTATTGCGGTAAAATTAAAAAAATATATATATTAACAATCATAATAATAAAAGAACATTTTAAAACCACACTTCTCCTACAATTACATAAGTGTGCCCTATAACTGTAAGGAACCGATATTTAAAATGGTAATTTATTTAAGAAAACAATAAATTGCAATGTCATGTGTAAAAATACAGTAAAAAATAGTATTTATTTACTTAACATGTTTATATCCGATCAGGACCGTGCGAAGACAAAACTGCTCCCGGGGCAAAGTTTCAATTTGGCGCCCCTCCCCCTCTATTCACTTATTTTTATGACAGGTGTCAAAGAAATTGACAAAGTGCAGAAATAGAAATAAATTCTATTGAATAAATATTTCGCGTTTATTTTATAATATTTAATTATTTTACTTCAGAAATTCCAAACAACTAACAATTGCACTTATTTCCTAAAGAAATCATGATGTTTTGCGACAGAAAGTAAGAAAATGACAAAGAGAGAAACTGAAATTCCCCGGAAAATGATCGACGGCCAAAAAATGAATAAATAAATAAATAAAACTGTGGTTGGTAGTATAAATTTGGCGCCCCCTCAATGCCCGCGCCCGGGGCGAAGGCCACCCCTCGCCCCCCTCTTCGCACGGCCCTGTATCCGATAATTAAATAATCTAAATTATCATAACATGTTTCTTTAGATTGAAGATATCCCCTTCATCGAAGTGAAAACTACAATTTTTATGTGCTTTATTACATAAGAAGAAAAATCCTTTTATAATCTTGTAACAAGTAAACATGAAACTATCGGAAATCAACTCATCCCCCCCACGAAAGAAAAACGAAGGGTCACTACCTTTCATTACCCCGATCCCTATTATGAAGAATAGACTGGTCATATTTGGACCTGTTACTCACGTGACCAGTCTTTAAAGCTTGGCTGAGCAGTATCATTCGAAAGGTTTTGAACTGGTTTCTGACATAATACATTCACATTTCATTAAAACATGTTTTTTGATTAAAAATTGCAGTTAATTAAAAATTAAATCAGCATTGTTTTCATACACGAAATAAAAGGTTTTTCTGAAATCAGTGTTGCAACAAAAATAAAATATCGCATTATTTCATGCTCAGCAATGATTATAAAATAATAAATCTACGTAGTACAAAAAAGATACAGTGCGATGTTTCGGCACAAGTTTATTTTATATTTATGATTAAAAAGCAAAATTCAAATTCAAATGTTTAGACGACACCATCGATCGATCGATCGAAGTTGTGATATTTCACTTATAGCCTAGAAGGTATGCTTTGTTATATTAGATTAAATTGTACTTTATATGTATTCAATTTCATTTTTATTTGTCCCGTGTTTTTCCCGAAGCGGATGACGTCATCCTCTCATGCAGTTAAAACACCATTATTATTTTTTTCACCCTCGCGCGTGCCTTTTACTATCTTCAATCAGTCTGTAACTTTGATGGAATAAATGAGATTATATTCTGGCTTGACTAATGTTGTTTGCAGATACTTTTATTATTTCTTAATTTTTCTTTCGAAACTTAAGCATGCATCTAAAAAATATTAGATATTGCTAAAAAATCGTTACCTACATCGCTACCTAAGTAGTACCTTACTAACCTAAGTAATGAAAGCAATCAAAGAGCTGAAATTCAAAGTCCATATGTTCGACTAAATCCCAAGTGAAGAACCTGGATGGCATATTCAGTGTTTTCTGTCAAGCACAAGAGTGATAATTTGTGTCACTTTCAAAGCGTCTCATTTAAAGCTGCTTAATTTTATATTTTGATTATTATTTTTTTAAATTTAACTGTTCTTAACTAGCGCCGAATTTTATTAATTTTAATAATTTATTAGTATTTAATAAATATATTTTATTTTTTAAAGTGATGTAAAATCGAAGACAGTAGTAAAATAAAGTATTAGTTTCGACATAAAACAAATAAAATTTATACGTAAAATGCTGTACAATTTTACAATTCTTTAAATTTTCAGACTCGAAATTCCGCGCTGTACGTTCCAATTGGTTATCTTTGTATTGACAATTTTTTTGTGCTAAAATGTAAAATTGAGTTATATCTGTCTATATGCATCACTGTTGCCAGATGGGCGGGATTTCTTAAATTCTGAATGCTACCACATTCTGAAGAGAAATATTTCCTTTATTTAATGACAGAATAAATAAGACAAATATTACTATTCAAAAATAGTGGTAGCATTCTGTATGAACTAACAACTGAAACAACTCTGATAATTTAACTAAACACAAGTAAAATGCCAAAGGCTTCACGGGCCACAGATAAGTTGTCAGCGGGCCACGTGTTTGACATGCCTGCTGCAAAAGTATATAAGTGCTACACACTTCATTTTCAATACCGAACATGCCATAGTAAATCTCAATAACATAATATAAATTCCATGACAAACCGAGTCTATTTATGCGAGTGAGAGCACGGACAAACAGCAATGGGGATGACCATCCCAGGAAACCCAGCGAGAGCCATCGAGGAGCCTTTAATCCTGGGGGGGGGGGGGGGGGGGGGCACGGACAGACAGACGGCAGACTGACAAACCGAATTTATTTACAGTTTTCAACTATGTTGGAAAAATCATTTCGCTGACCTGAGACCTTATTATCATGTCATTTTTAGTTGTATCTGTTAGATGCGTGAGGAAGTCAGGTGTTTACAGGAGGAAGGGGGGGAGGGGGGTCTCTCTGGAAGATTTTGAAATTTGTGCTTATTAATTATCTATCAGTAGAGTTTCCAACAGAACTCCATAATGTCCCACCTCTCCACTGCAAAGCTGCAAATATCACCTCCCGGTTAAAATTTTTGAATTCAACACCGAGTTATAGGTTCATTAAAGGAAAACAACAAACAAAACCAGGGCTTAATTTGCGCCGGAGCCCATCGGAGCTCAGCTCATTGTTTTTAGTAAATATTTAAATATTGGCCCATTGTACTCATTGTATTTATTAAATATTTAAATATTGGCCAGAATTCACCGGAGCTCAATAAACACTGCGCTCCGGAGCCCAGTGCAATAACGCTTCCGAGAAACGATTCCTAAATGACCCTTTCCTTTCCCTCCCATCTCCAATCTTTTGCCTTCTTTTGTATCAAAACACTTATAAGTGACGTCATGTGTCGCTCACGTAAGAGATGGAGATGAAACGGGCTCGATTTTAATATCGGTCTTCGGGTTTGGGCAAACTCGACCTCAATCTGTCTTAAATTCAAAAATTTTTTAATTTCTATTTCAAACCATTTTAATCCTATTTTGATCAGCATACAGTGTAAACAGAAATAGTCTTTTTTCTATTCTGCATAGCTGCGAACTATTTATTTTTTGTGTTAACACTCTTTCCGAATCATAATCCTGAGCTTATTCAATCGCTGAATTCTACGATTAAGTAACATTAAGATTAGGCAAAGGTTTCTATTTGGAAGTAGTATAATAACTAAAAAGCGGAATAGTTGATAGCTAAGTATACGCAGATAGATGCATTTAAAATTTTTATTTCGCTAAATAAAAAAACAATGCTTTAAAATTGGAAAATAATGTATGAAATATAAAAATGCAGATTGGAGTGACGGCGAAGGGGTACGCTATGGGTGTTAGTATTGCAGAATATTAGGGCTCCGGTCCTTTTTTTTCTGAGAAATTAAACCCTGACGTTTGTGATGTGACAATGTTTCATTTACAAATCTTATATTCCGTTCGAGCACCTGACAAATTGCATTTCTGGAAATCAATAAATCCGTTATTTCGAAATTGGATTGCTATCGGCTACGTCTGACTAATTTTTTTTCTTCCTTTCCTGGTTTTAAAATTAGACAATCGTGAGCTCATCAGACTGGAACTCACATATCCAACTCTACTTTTTTAAGTCTCAAAAACATTTTCAAATATTATTAGAGAGGGAATTTGTAGCTCGCGGGATGGCAATACACCGGAACGACAAGACCGCCGCCTAACGGTAAACTGCGATGGAACAATTGATTTATGTTCCTGGGAGTTGACCGTGACGATGCTAAAGATATTGCCTGACGTTTGGAACAGACAGGCATCATTCTTCTTCCGAAGTTATTTTCAGAATTATTAGGTTTTGTCTTTTATTTTGTTTTGTTTTAACCGATTTCAGCATTATAGCAGTAAATTCCGTTTATTGTTATTGTTATGATTATTAGAGCCGACCTTAAGGGTGTGCAACAGGTGCGGCCGCACAGGGCCTCGCGCCTAGGAAAACCTCGCGCTCAGAGGTGAAAAAATGTTTTTTTTTTTCTTTTTAACACTTTTCCGCATGGTTGAAAATTGTTTATGAATTTGGTCTGTCTGTCCGTGCTCTAACTCACGTAAATGTACTCGGATTGTTATGAAACTTTTATACGTTATTGACTTTTACTATAGAATGTTCCGTATTGAAAATGAAGTATGTAGCATATGCTACCAAGAATTGTAAATTTCCAAAGCAATTTAATCCTTAATTAGGTCATATTATGGAGCATAATATACATTTTTATGCTTTAATTAATAAAATTATAAACAATTATAGAAATAATTAAAGTTGCCAATAAACAATTTCATCACAGCAATTCTTTTTGCGCTTGTACTTTGTAAAATTATTGTAATCGTATAAATCTAAATATACAGACGTATATGTGTAATACAACGAGAGTAAATATAATCATAAGGATGACTACATATATCTGAAATTCACATGAACTTCTCAAAATATTAAATATCAGCATTATTACTCCCTCAGTCAGCAATATTGGCATTTAATGCTTTAAAGTAAAAAAAAAAAAAAAAAAAAAAAAAAGAGTCTTGTTGCATTTTTCACTCATAACTGATTTCTTTATCTACTGTGTACAACTCCAAGGGTGAGAAAACATTCTTTCAACTTTCTACTGAAGTAGTTCTATGATACTAATTACTTTTTGGTACTTTTCCATTGTACCAACACCCTTGTCGCCAAGCATATAATAGTTGGCGCAAAATGAAATTTACGTAAAATAAAGCATTTGGAATTAAAAAAAAAAAATGTTGATGCGAAAGCGAGCATTTAAAAATATAACATCCGAAAATTACAGAAATTCACGAACTAATTTATTAAATCATTACTAATACATACTTAAAATTAAAGAAAAAATAATAGATATTATACAATAAATTAAAACTCAATTTAAACTTCTGGCATCATAAAATTGTAAATGTCTTTTAGCATTGAAATAAACATTTAATTTTTTACTTTCTTCTATCTATAATAGAAGAAAGTATTGTAATCGAAATTTTTTTCGACTCCCGGTTTTCGACGGATTTACACGTTTTAGGGGTCAGAGATTCCGAAAAACATGTTTTTACAAAATGTCTGTCTGTCCGTCTGTGTGGGTCTTTTTTGTACCATCGAAAAGCGTATGAAGTTATGCTTCAAATTGAACCTAATTTTTTTTCTATGTTTTTGGCTATGGCAAGCAGATTCTATCAGAATGTGGGGATATTTCGACGAAAGGGGGCGCTGCGATCGATATTTTTGTTCCATTTTCACTATTGTATCATCGAAAAGTGTATGAAGTTATGCTTCAAATTGGACCAGATTTTTTTTTCTATGCTTTCAGCTATGGCAAGCAGGTTCTATCAGAATTTGGAGATATTTCGACGAAAGGGGGCGCTGCGATCGATATTTTTGTTCCATTTTCACTATTGTACCATCTAAAAGTGTATGAAGTTATGCTTCAAATTGAACAAGATTTTTACTTTCTTCTATCTATAATAGAAGAAAGTATTGTAATCGAAATTTTTTTCGACGGATTTACACGTTTTAGGGGTCAGAGATTCCGAAAAACATGTTTTTACAAAATGTCCGTCTGTGTGGGTCTTTTTTGTACCATCGAAAAGTCTATGAAGTTATGCTTCAAATTGAACCACATTTTTTTTCTATGTTTTTGGCTATGGCAAGCAGATTCTACCAGAATGTGGGGATATTTCGACGAAAGGGGGCGCTGCGATCGATATTTTTGTTCCATTTTCACTATTGTATCATCGAAAAGTATATGAAGTTATGCTTCAAATTGGACCAGATTTTTTTTTCTATGCTTTCAGCTATGGCAAGCAGGTTCTATCAGAATTTGGAGATATTTCGACGAAAGGGGGCGCTGCGATCGATATTTTTGTTCCATTTTCACTATTGTACCATCTAAAAGTGTATGAAGTTATGCTTCAAATTGAACAAGAATTTTTTTCTATGTTTTTGGCTATGGCAAGCAGATTCTATCAGAATTTGGGGATATTTCGACGAAAGGGGGCGCTGCGATCGATATTTTTGTTCCATTTTCACTATTGTATCATCGAAAAGTGTATGAAGTTATGCTTCAAATTGGACCAGATTTTTTTTTCTATGCTTTCAGCTATGGCAAGCAGGTTCTATCAGAATTTGGAGATATTTCGACGAAAGGGGGCGCTGCGATCGATATTTTTGTTCCATTTTCACTATTGTACCATCTAAAAGTGTATGAAGTTATGCTTCAAATTGAACAAGATTTTTACTTTCTTCTATCTATAATAGAAGAAAGTATTGTAATCGAAATTTTTTTCGACGGATTTACACGTTTTAGGGGTCAGAGATTCCGAAAAACATGTTTTTACAAAATGTCCGTCTGTGTGGGTCTTTTTTGTACCATCGAAAAGTCTATGAAGTTATGCTTCAAATTGAACCACATTTTTTTTCTATGTTTTTGGCTATGGCAAGCAGATTCTACCAGAATGTGGGGATATTTCGACGAAAGGGGGCGCTGCGATCGATATTTTTGTTCCATTTTCACTATTGTATCATCGAAAAGTATATGAAGTTATGCTTCAAATTGGACCAGATTTTTTTTTCTATGCTTTCAGCTATGGCAAGCAGGTTCTATCAGAATTTGGAGATATTTCGACGAAAGGGGGCGCTGCGATCGATATTTTTGTTCCATTTTCACTATTGTACCATCTAAAAGTGTATGAAGTTATGCTTCAAATTGAACAAGAATTTTTTTCTATGTTTTTGGCTATGGCAAGCAGATTCTATCAGAATTTGGGGATATTTCGACGAAGGGGGGCGCTGCGATCGATATTTTTGTTCCATTTTCACTATTGTATCATCGAAAAGTGTATGAAGTTATGCTTCAAATTGGACCAGATTTTTTTTCTATGCTTTCAGCTATGGCAAGCAGGTTCTATCAGAATTTGGAGATATTTCGACGAAACGGGGCGCTGCGATCGATATTTTTGTTCCATTTTCACTATTGTACCATCTAAAAGTGTATGAAGTTATGCTTCAAATTGAACAAGATTTTTTTTCTATGTTTTTGGCTATGGCAAGCAGGTTCTATCAGAATTTGGAGATATTTCGACGAAAGGGGGCGCTGCGATCGATATTTTTGTTCCATTTTCACTATTGTACCATCTAAAAGTGTATGAAGTTATGCTTCAAATTGAACAAGATTTTTTTTCTATGTTTTTGGCTATGGCAAGCAGATTCTATCAGAATTTGGGGATATTTCGACGAAAGGGGGCGCTGCGATCGATATTTTTGTTCCATTTTCACTATTGTACCATCTAAAAGTCTATGAAGTTATGCTTCAAATTGGACCAGATTTTTTTTCTATGCTTTCAGCTATGGCAAGCAGGTTCTATCAGAATTTGGAGATATTTCGACGAAAGGGGGCGCTGCGATCGATATTTTTGTTCCATTTTCACTATTGTACCATCTAAAAGTGTATGAAGTTATGCTTCAAATTGAACAAGATTTTTACTTTCTTCTATCTATAATAGAAGAAAGCATTGTAATCGAAATTTTTTTCGACTCCCGGTTTTCGACGGATTTACACGTTTTAGGCGTCAGAGATTCCGAAAAACATGTTTTTACAAAATGTCTGTCTGTCCGTCCGTCCGTCTGTCCGTCTGTCCGTCTGTGTGGGTCTTTTTTGTACCATCGAAAAGTGTATGAAGTTATGCTTCAAATTGAACCTAATTTTTTTTCTATGTTTTTGGCTATGGCAAGCAGATTCTATCAGAATGTGGGGATATTTTGACGAAAGGGGGCGCTGCGATCGATATTTTTGTTCCATTTTCACTATTGTACCATCTAAAAGTATATGAAGTTATGCTTCAAATTGAACAAGATTTTTTTTCTATGTTTTTGGCTATGGCAAGCAGATTCTATCAGAATTTGGGGATATTTCGACGAAAGGAGGCGCTGCGATCGATATTTTTGTTCCATTTTCACTATTGTATCATCGAAAAGTGTATGAAGTTATGCTTCAAATTGGACCAGATTTTTTTTCTATGCTTTCAGCTATGCAAGCAGGTTCTATCATAATTTGGAGATATTTCGACGAAAGGGGGCGCTGCGATCGATATTTTTGTTCCCTTTTCACTATTGTACCATCGAAAAGTGTATGAAGTTATGCTTCAAATTGGACCAGATTTTTTTTCTATGCTTTCAGCTATGCAAGCAGGTTCTATCATAATTTGGAGATATTTCGACGAAAGGGGGCGCTGCGATCGATATTTTTGTTCCCTTTTCACTATTGTACCATCTAAAAGTGTATGAAGTTATGCTTCAAATTGAACAAGATTTTTACTTTCTTCTATCTATAATAGAAGAAAGTATTGTAAACGAAATTTTTTTCGACTCCCGGTTTTCGACGGATTTACACGTTTTAGGGGTCAGAGATTCCGAAAAACATGTTTTTACAAAATGTCTGTCTGTCCGTCCGTCCGTCTGTCCGTCTGTGTGGGTCTTTTTTGTACCATCGAAAACTGTATGAAGTTATGCTTCAAATTGAACCACATTTTTTTTCTATGTTTTTGGCTATGGCAAGCAGATTCTATCAGAATTTGGGGATATTTCGACGAAAGGGGGCGCTGCGATCGATATTTTTGTTCCATTTTCACTATTGTATCATCGAAAAGTGTATGAAGTTATGCTTCAATTTGGACCAGATTTTTTTTCTATGCTTTCGGCTATGGCAAGCAGGTTCTATCAGAATTTGGGGATATTTCGACGAAAGGGGGCGCTGCGATCGATATTTTTGTTCCATTTTCACTATTGTATCATCGAAAAGTGTATGAAGTTATGCTTCAAATTGAACCACATTTTTTTTCTATGTTTTTGGCTATGGCAAGCAGGTTCTATCAGAATTTGGGGATATTTCGACGAAAGGGGGCGCTGCGATCGATATTTTTGTTCCATTTTCACTATTGTACCATCTAAGAGTGTATGAAATTATGCTTCAAATTGAAAGAGATTTTTTTTTATGTTTTTAACTATGGCAAGCAGGTTCTATCAGAATTTGGGGATATTTCGACAAAAGGGGGCGCTGCGATCGATATTTTTGTTCCATTTTCACTATTGTACCATTTAAAAGTGTATGAAGTTATACTTCAAATTGAACCAGATTTTTTTTCTATGTTTTTGGCTATGGCAAGCAGGTTCTATCAGAATTTGGGGATATTTCGACGAAAGGGCGCGCTGCGATCGATATTTTTGTTCCATTTTCACTATTGTATCATCGAAAAGTGTATGAAGTTATGCTTCAAATTGAACCACATTTTTTTTCTATGTTTTTGGCTATGGCAAGCAGGTTCTATCAGAATTTGGGGATATTTCGACGAAAGGGGGTGCTGTGATAGCCAAATTCAAAAGGTCAAAATAGCCAAATTCAATTTCAAATTCAAAAAGATGTGCAAAAAAATTAGAAATCCTACAATTTTTTTTCGTTAAATGTTCAGAGAATCCGGAACAATTTTTGTTTTGCCTCTATCTTAAAAAATGCCTGAGATATAGCGGTTTGAAATTTTAGGGTGGCTGACATTTTCAAACAAGACAGCAAAATTCATCCATAAACGGGTTTAACTTATGAGTTATAGTTAACATGGTTTTGGCAAATTTTCTTTCATTGTTGTAACAATTAATCCTTTTATATGCTTATCACTATATATTTATATTCGCCAACGTCAAATTCTCGCCAAACTTGACGACAGTTGGTGAAATATCGCCGAATTTGGCGACCAAAATAGGTTGTCATAAATGAAGCCAACTTGGCTGTAGAGGACTAATTTGGCGATATTCTCATTCAAATTCAATGTTGACGAGAACTGGGATTGAATCTTCTTTAATTAGGTTCCACGCATTTTACCTTCGTGTTTTCCAGTAAAATTAGCTAAAATCGAAAAAACAAGAAATAGGGAGGCTATCTGTTCCTGTCGGTTCAGACCTGAAGGACTTTTCGTAGTTTAGTATTATACATCAGTTGATCGCATCCCGGTAACCCGACGATTCGAAAGCAGCTGACGTACAACGGAATAATGAAAAATATTGATTTTATTGGGGATATGATAACGAATTTTGAAGTATTAACATGACTGAGATAGAAGAAAGTTTTGGGATTGGCACATCCGACTAGTTGAATGATGTAAAGACTTTCAAAAACTCTGTTTATGCATAATTCCAAAGTCCAAACCATTTTATTGCAGCTTCCTCATCATCAAGTAACTGCCAAACGGTAAAACCCATCTCAGCATTAGTAATATATGTAAGTTGTTACCTTAGTAATAAATATTTTCAAATCGAAAAATAGCAAATTAAGATGTTTTACGAAGTTTCAATTAAATAATAATAATAATAAAATGGGTCACGTTCAATAAATATAGCAAATCCCAATGTTTGGCACTATTTGCAGTAAAAATTCTCTGCACGATCAGAGTTGAAATAGATGGCATATTAGCATACATTTTTGGCATGGCGTTGGTATAACGAAACTAGTTGTTCGGAGCCACCGTAATACTTACCCATCATGGATATGCAGAATATAAAATATGAAAATAAAACATGCGTAAACTATTTATAAAATGCATTGCAATTCGAATAAAATCGTGGCTTAATGATGTCCTAAACTTTAAATGCTCTATTATTGAATTGCGTAAAAGAAACAGCCTTATAACTCAAAATTGATAATCATATTAACGGTTTACTGAGTTGGATTAAGCGTCTCATTTCCAATTAAAATATATCTTTGAATTGAAATTTGAATGAAATGCAGAGTCATGAAAAATCGAAGAGTGTGGAAAAAAGGATTATAAATATCTCGGCAACTCATTATCCGATCGACTTCATTCTTTATGCAAAATTTATGTTTTTTGATTGTTTTTTATATACACTCCTTAAAATAAACAATTTCGAAATTTTTTATGTACCTTTTATCAGGACGAATATTTCGAGAGTCCGAAAAAAATAGTTCCGTGTAATCGAGGTTACTGAAATTCGATAAGTTTCTTCCCATTATTACATACTAAACACACACCAAATTTCAAGTCTCTATCTCAATTTGTTCGGGAGATAGAGCATTTACAGACACAGATAGACGGAGGGCAAAATTTTTTTTTCTAAAAATATGTTTTTCGGAATCTTCAGTGTCTGAAACGTGTAAATCCGTCAAAAAACTTGTTTCGATTTTCAAAACGATTACAAGACTTACCCTATATACAAGACTTACCCTATATACAACACTTACCTTATACTACGTATGATGGGTAAGTAAAAGTACCTATACTTTTTTCCCTCCTACACATTCTTTCATAATAGCCGCTGAACAAATGTATTTATGCTGCTGAGCTTCATTATTTCATTCTTCAATTTCTTACATATTTATTTGTAAAAGTATAATGAGAAAATAAGGAAATCAATTATTTATCTATAGAGAAAATTATTATTATTATTATTACTATTATTTGCGTTTATTTTATATAAAAGAGTGAGTTATTTGCTTAGCCAAAAGAAGTTATTATGACAATGTGAATTAGGGTCAGGTGGTGGAGTAAAATAAGTATTGGGCAAAATGGATAGGTTTAAAAAATAAATTTATAAAAAATACAAATTGTATCTTTTTGCAATTGTTTTGCCAAGTTAGTGTGTTACAGGTATCAGTTATCATTTTTCAATGAAAAACAAAATATTTGTTGCTTTGTTATATTATTATACTTGGTAGCCATTTTAAAATCCTGGATGATATGACTTGTTTGTAATGATGAGGAAAACTTTGGATATAAAGTAAATAAAAACTTATTTTCAGCTTATTTATCCATTGTATAGCATAAAACACTTATTTAGGATTAATTTTCTTACAAAATATCATAAAATTAATATTTTAGAGAGAGAAAAAAAACTGTGTGGGTAGTTATACTGTTAGGCTTAGAAAACAAACAGCTATTTTTTTTTTTTTTTTTTTTTTTTTTTTGATAATTTAATAATATTTTTGTTATGTAACCTTTTACATTAAATAAATATTGTGCTCTAAGGCTATTTACTTTAATAAGTTTATTAAAAATGAATTTAATTTGATAAATTAATTTACAGTAAAAGCAAAACGTGCAATTTTCAGCTTTATGATTACTTTGTAAATTATACAATAAATTTTAAAAAGTGACAGGTAAAAAGAAGAGAAATAGAATTCCGAAATAATAACTATAAATAATGGTTAAAAGCCTTATCAACAAAGTTATTGATTATTTAGAATATGAAAACTGATCTAATTTAAATAGTAATAGTAGCGGACAAACTATCAGAATTGGATTTTAGGAGGTGATAGTTTTTAAACAAAACAACAAATTAGATATTTCTTGCGAGCACAATAATCAGGAATACATAGTTTAATTCGCAAAAGAGAATGGAAGTTTCTGACATATTTGATGTATCACAAATTGCATTCTGATCCACCAATGAACCATAATGCAGACTATTTCTTATCTTAAATCTGTTGTTTAATATTTTCAGCATTCTAAAGAACAATTTTAATCATATTCATGTGCAATTATTTATTTAATTAAAGGAATAGAAAGCTTTAAATAAGTATATTTATTTTACTCCACGTCATGGGGTAAAACAATTAATTGACAATGTGTTTTAAAATACCCTTATCAATAACCAGTTACCAGTGAAGTCCTATGTGTCACTTTAGACACGCGTGTAATAAATTCTCCATCCCTGATAGATACCAACTGCAGATGCCTCCTAAACAAAATTTTTGTACTGGCAGGCGCCCGTAAATATAGCACTATCCTACCAGAAAAGCAGGGTTGGCAAGGTTTTTCCCACCCCTGGTAAATACTATGGTAAAAACCGGTATTTACCGTCCTGGGAAATACTATGTTTTTCCCACATGGGAAAAACTGATTATTAAAAATATAAATATAAATTCAAAACAAACTTTAAAAATGTCAAAATTGAGTTCTAAGTAAATAGCTTGAAAGGTAAAAAAATAATAATAATAATAATAATAAATAAATAAATAAATAAATATTTACAAAAACGGACAATGGAGTTTGGACAATGGACATTTATTTAAATATTTACACACCACACAGATTCCCAAACATTTACGAATCGTAATCGTATTCATATTCTTCGTCTTCCACATGACATTGGATTTTAGCATCATGTAACAAAATACTAATTTAGAGGCTTTATATAAACCCAGTCTAATTCTAATCTTGTTTTCGATGAAAGAAAAATTAGAAAAAATGCACTCCAGAGATGCTGATGATGCAGGACATCCCTGAAGATGTTCCATTAATTAGAGAAATTGTGCATCTATTCCAGTTTTACTTAAATTCTTCCATCATAGTGCGGGTGAAATAGTGATTATTGCTGTATATCTTTTTTGCTAATTGTTTTTGTATGAAGCTTGATGGGTTTTTTTTTTTTTGGTTTTTTTAAAAGAAAATCTGAATCAGTCTTCACAGACTGATTCTTCAAGCATTCTATTATAGACTAGACAAGAATCTGACAACAATAAGAAATGTAAACAAATATGGTGGACTTCTGGTACTGATGATGTAAAAGAACATTTTGCGTAAATATTACACCAAACCAAAATTGTAAAATTAAAAATAAAAATTGTATTTAATAGGTCTACTTAAAAAGTAATTCTTTTATTTAAATTTAACACAAATTATTTATTGCTTCTCTTGATGACACTGATATTTTTAAGTTTAATAATTTTATTTTATTGTGTTCTAAAATATTTATTTATGAAAATCATTATTATTAAAAAAATTTATGGGCAAATTTTATGTTTTATGCAATAATTCTTATTTATTTATATTCTTTTCCTACAGAATAATTTTAAACCTAAGGGAAATTTGTAATAACTATGTATCTCTAACTTTAATTTTACACATCAGATTCAGAAAGCCAGAATATTTCTTACATACTGTCATTTGGATGTTTTTCCCGGAATTTACCAGTTTTTCCCGGTGGGATGGGAAAAACAAGTTTTGGACGGGGAAAAGCCAACCCTGCGAGAAAAGTGGACAGCGGGATGCACAGGATAGCTAACGTTTTTTTTTTCGTTTTTTTTAAATCTATTTATTTATTTTACGATAAAGTTGGGGGTACAGACGAGTCTTCACTTTTAAAAGATCCCCTTCTTACACGTTTTGGGCATTAACACTTAAGTTGAGAGTGCCTTGCCCTTTAAGGCTGCTCTTCAGTAAACTTCCCGATTCCCCTCGCTAATGTTATTCCTATGGGCGTAGGATGCATTAGTATTTTTAAAATATCTCCTCAGAAAATTAATATTTTTAACTTTTGTTTTCTTTGTACTATTCTTAAAGAATGTCTCTTTTTTTCTTAGTTGTCAATTTTTTTCTAAAATATTATACTTAATTTTATATGAAACGTTAAAATCTTATTCGGTTTCGCTAAGATTTTAAAACAAAAAAATGTAAATTAAGCACATAATTTAGAAATATTTTGATAACTAAGAAAAAAAGAGACATTCTTTAAGAACAATAAAAAGAAAACAGAAGTTAAAAATATTAATTTTTTGAGGAGATATTTTAAAAATACGAATGCATCCTACGCCCATAGGAATAACATTAGCGAGGGGAATCGGGAAGTTTACTGAAGAGCAGCCTTAATAGCTTTTTTAGGTTCTCCTCAAGAATATTCACCCTAATAGTGTTCCGTACTAAGTTGAGCATTTCTGACGGAAAGTATTACAAATCAATACTTTTAAACTGCCCGACTCAATTGTAAATATAAAGAACATCGTGAAACTGATTTTCCTAAAAATGTGTTTGCATTTGAAATTAAAATCCTATATATTAAAACGACAAGCTAATATTTTCACCACAAACTAGATGTTTTTGCGCATGCGTGAGATTAAATCTAAAATCTGTTGAGTTTTAAGGTATATTTGGCGATCAGCATAGCTGAGTGGTCTAAGGTGTTAGTTTAAGCTCTGGTTCTCTGCAAAGAAAGTGGGTTCGAATCCCGCTTGCGACAGAAGGATTTCTGCTTTACTTTTGGCTGTAATTCATTTCAATTACTGTCACATTTTCAGAAAAAGAAGTTACGTACATAATTTGTATTTTTTTTTTATTATTATTTATTCGAATACTTTTGAATTGAGTAAAATTTAACACCGAACAATAGTTTTACAAATTAAAAATTGTATTAAAAATATAATATAAATAAAAAAATATTTGTATTAAAAATATTTAAATTTAAAAAAAAAATGCATGTAATTATTATCGATTAAATAAATTGAAGTGATCTACAATTTTTGCTATATTTCGTATGACTATTATCAAGAATATATTTATATATGTATACTAAAAAAAAATATGTGATTACTTACCGTTTAAGAAAAAAAGAAGAAGAGAAAATAGAAAGAAGGAAAACATTCTTCTAAGAACAATAAAATAAATTTTCTACATATACATGATTTAATAATTAAATAATGTATGAAAATGTTAAATTAAATTCAAGTAATTAAAAAATATGTATTATAAATCGTTAGCTGCTATCAGCAAACTTTAATTTCTTGATTTTAGAGAGGGATTGTTAAAAATAAAAGTATTGAAAAATTTTAAATGTCGCGTAGTTTTAAAAAATTAGAAAATACTAAATATTATTATTTTTTCAAAAAATTGAAATTTCAAGAATATATTTATATATGTATACTAAAAAAAATATGTGATTACTTTCCGTTTAAGAAAAAAAGAAGAAGGGAAAATAAAAAAAAGGAAAATATTCTTCTAAGAACAATAAAATACATTTTCTACATATACATGATTTAATAATTAAATAATGTATGAAAATGTTAAATTAAATTCAAGTAATTAAAAAATATGTATTATAAATCTTTAGCTGCTAGCAGCAAATTTTAATTTCTTGATTTTAGAGAGGGATTGTTAAAAATAAAAGTATTGAAAAATTTTAAATGTCGCGTAGTTTTAAAAAATTAGAAAATACTAAATATTATTATTTTTTCAAAAAATTGAAATTTCAATAAGTAAAAATAAATGCACTACTCATTCAGTTAATATTTTTAGTTAAACAAATTCTGGTAAAAAAAACAAAAAAAAAACATAATCTATACTAATATTATAAAGGAGTAAATCTTGTTTGTTTGTTTGTAGGGGGTAATCTCTGGAACTACCGAACCGATTTCAAAAGTGATGGTGGCAAATTGATGGTTACAACCCCTGCTCCAACATAGGCTATATTTTATGTCGGTGCCACTAACCCCAGGGGGTGCAGGAGCAAAAAACGTTCTAAAATTGCGATTTTTCAGTTATCACACTGGCTGTCAAGCCCTGAGAGCTTGGCAGCCGGTTCTGTATGCATTTATGTACGTACGTAATGCGATAACTCTTCATAGAAATATCCGTTTTCCTTCAAATTTTGTTTATAGGTTCACTGTGTTAAGGCGCTTCCCTGATTAGTTTTCGGGATTGATTGGTGAAGTATAAAGGGGGGGAACAAGGGTCTAATCCCCCCCCCCTTAATTTATATAAATGGGTTTTTCATGCAGAATTATTCCGTTTTCCTTCAAATTTTGTTTATAGGTTCACTGTGTTAAGGTGCTTCCCTGATTAGTTTTCGGGATTGATTGGTTAAGTATAAAGGGGGGGAACGGGGGGATAATCCCCCCCTTAATTTATATAAATGGGTTTTTCATGCAGAATTATTCTATTTGCTTCAAAATTTGTTTATAGATTCATTGGGTTAAGACGCTTCCCTGATTAGTTTTCGGGATTGATTGATTAAGTATAAAGGGGGGGGAACGGGGGCTAATACCCCCCTTAATTTATGTAAATGGGTTTTTCATGCAGAATTATCCCATTTCCTTCAAATTTTACTTATAGGTTCACTGTGTTAAGGCGCATCTCTGATTAGTTTTCGGGATTGATTGGTTAAGTATAAAGGGGGGGAACAAGGGGCTAATTCCCCCTTATCTATACTAATATATAAAGTAGTAAAGATTGTTTGTTTGTTTGTTTGTTTGTTTGTAGGGGGTAATCTCTGGAACCACTGAAGCGATTTTAAAAGTGATGGTGGCAAATTAATGGTGACAATCCCTGCTCCAACATAGGCTATATTTTATGTCGGTGCCACTACCCCGAGGGGGGTGCAGAAGCGAAAAACGTTCTAAAATTGCGATTTTTGCGATGCTGAAGGAGCTAGAAACTTCAAGTTCGGCATGATTGTTATTTATAAGATCTAAATGCGCTCTAAGAACAATTTCTAAAGAAAAATGATCTAATGATTCTGCGATTTTTCAACTATTGAATTTCTAAAATTACCAAATTTCACAATAGAGTACCATAGCGAAACTTTCACGCGTAAAAAGATAATGATAAGGGCGACGTGTCCTGACGTGTATATTGGCTATAGCACGAGTCACAAATTATAGTATCCTTATTATTCTGTTAAAATATAAAAGTGAATTATGAAATGTCAATATTTTGTTTGATTAAAGGTTCGTTAAGAGAAATTGACCAGCGTAGCGGGCGTAGCTTGCTAGTATGTTATAAAGTACAAGTTTAAAATTATTGCATTTCATTAATTGGGTATCTTGGACTGAGAACAACATCTATCGTCTTATATATATAAGAATCTCTTATACATTATCGCAGTTCTTCAAGTTTTCAATACTTAATTAATTTAAAAGCAACTAAATAAAAATTCAAATATTTTTCTAATGAAACTTTCAAGTTGTTCACCGTCAAATTTTGACGAGTATTATCTAATAATAATAATAATAATAATAATAATAATAATAATAATAATGTTGCGTATATGAGTGCATTCATTAATGAAATTCTAATAGAAACCATAGCAAACTATCAAGTTTCACTTTTCGTATAAAAAACATGAACCTGCGGTTTGATTTATACGTAACTCATTGTTTTTCCTTCTTAATTAGAAATGAAATTTCAATTAGTCTCCCAGCCGAACCCATTAAAAAAATTACATCTTTAACTTTTATATTTTTGTTTTTGTGTCATTACTTTATTAATTTATTTTTAATAACCCATTCTTTTCGAAACATACATACTGTGATAAAGAAAAAGACCAATATTTCAATTTGAAATCCACCCTATGTCTTAATTGGGTAGTGATTAACATCACATATTAAAAAAAAAAAAAAAAAAAAAAAAAAAAAAATCAAGGCGTGGTTCTCTCAAGTGACCGTTTTAAATATTTATTTGTTTATTTACTACCCTCCATTCATAGACACAAGAGTTTTCTCATATACAATGAACAATACTATCACAATAGACAAGTGAACGCCTGTTCATAGTAAAAAAAAAAAGTCTCTCCAAAAAACAAAGCTAATAATTGAAAATCTTTCGTATGTAGGATGCCATTATTGTCGTATCTCATTCTTTTACTTGGAGATAATGGGCTTTTTATCATCCAGATCATGTTTATTTTGTCAAATGGTCTTGGTGAATGATATATTATATATTTTTTGCTGTATATTGCCACGCTTCAGGCAGAATTAAATGTTAGTAAAAAGCGCTTTCCATCCGGAATCTGCTGACATATATACAAGGTAAGTCAAAATGATTGCCCTGATTACAAATGACAATAACTTCGTTGTAAACAATGCTCGGTAGAAACACTCCAAGCACGTCCTAAAAAGAAGCTCAAAGTTGTGTTTGCATACTTCATAACTGTTCCACGTGGTTCATTTTAAGTCATCACAAAACGTCCATGAAATCGACCCATCAATCAATCAATCCATTTTGCGCCAGATATTGTGAATAATGTTTGTAACTCCTGTCAGTGCATTTTCTAAGTGCACTTTCAGTTGGATCACTTTTATAGACAAAGAAGGAATATCTCCATAAACAGGTGTCATACACGATGCATTCAGAATGTCTGGTGAAAAATGGACTGTCACTTTAATATTTTCTGTGTGATTAAAAAACGCCACATATATAGAACAGTTATGAATTGCGCAAACAAAACGTTGTCCTTTTTCTGTAATATGCTAAAGGTGTTTCTTCCAAAAAATTTTTACAATTAAGTTATCGTCATTTGTGGGCAATCATTCTGACTTACCTGCAATTTAATATCTAATCAATACTATTAATAAATATATTAAAGCACATAAACACAATACGTCTGATCACTTTATTTATGATAACATTTTTAACTCAGGTAATTTTAAATACACAAACCCAACATGATTGAAAATTTGACCGGATACAGGACAATTTTTAAGGTTTCGTTCATCTCACGAAACCCTATTCGTCCCGCTAGGTTGTCTGTCCATCACAGAGCCGGTTCTCAGAAACTATATAACCTACAGACTTGAAATTTTGTGTACTTATAGCTGAATACCTACTATGAAGCAGAAAATCATAAAAATTTGAAAAATTCGTATTATTTTAATATAGAGAGATTAAAAAAAACAAAAATGTAACAGACTTTTCCTATTAAATTTAAACATTTTTCGTTATAGCAGTTGCCAACAATTAAAAATACACAATAAAATTCTTTCTACAATAATTAATTTTCTATTGAAAGATTTCCACGTGAAAAATGAAAATGAAATAAAAATATAATAAGAAGTAAATAATTTATTATGTTGCTAATTTACACCTTTTAGCACTTCAAAGACCATGCAATTATAGAATATTCTCAATTGTTTTTGGAAATAGCTCGGAGTGAGCCGACCGTTGATACAAATTACTTCTGATTATATATAAAATAGGATAAATGACATTTTACGCTAAACAAATTGTATAAATATCGAAAAAAGTATGTTGTCAAATTTTCTTTTCCGCCAAAGCTATTTTCTCTGTTTCGTCAAGACCCCATATACTGGAAAATCACCGAACTTTTATGCTTGTTTATACATTTAATTATATGTATATATACAATTTATTTATAATTGTCTTTCAATTTACCTCTTTTTGTACATAAAAATAGGTAAATGGCTTCTTTATATTAAATAAATTGTATAAATATCGAAATAATTGCTTGTGTATATCATAAAGCGAATAGATTTTTAGAAAACATGTTGCCGAATTTCCATTCATCGCGAAGGTCCCTTTCTGTGTCTCGCGAAGGCCCCTAAATTGGAAAAGAAACGAAAATCATTTTAATATATAACGTAATTTACACCTTAAGCGTGTTTCGAGTATAGTAATTTAATTATTTGTAGTTTTTTCTTCTCTTTGTTATTTATGTGTAAACATATAATTCATTATTAAAAAAGTAATGCTACTGAAATATTCATTTGTTTTAAACTTTAATAGCATTTCTCTAATATATAGGGAGCATTTTTTTCCTTGCTGCCAATAAAAGAGAGAAAGGAGTAAACGTTATTTTACCATAGTTGATGTCATATTCTCATTAAAATTGGAAAGAAAACCGAGCAGGATATTTTATTCTCCTTCCGTTCAGTTGGGCAATTATTATTTTATATATTCGTTTCAAATATCCGAATTAGTGATTTTATAAATTCGTTTAATTAAATTTTACAAAAAAAATAACAAAATGATATCAATAAATAATAATTACTATTAATTCCTCCCCCCCCCTTTCTTTTGCATTTACATAAATGACGTCATTTAGACGAATTTATTCAAAATATTTTCAGTTTATAAATTAAATTAAATGCTGACAGACGATTGAATCCTGACGATAGAAATGTGATTTTTTTTCCTGAAAAACATAATTTAATCACCATCTTGTCTTCATTATCGATTGAAGTAAAAGATAAATTCAATTTCAATTTGAAAATGACGAATAAAAAGAAATCAATAATCCCTATCGGGATCCTTTTCAATTTTTACCCTTTTTTGTCACAAAAAAACTGAGTAATTAGTTGCCATCATTACAGAAATGTCATTAAAATTAGGAAAAAATTAATATCTTGAAAACTAATTCCAATTTCAAAATTCTATTACCAGTTTTGACATCCGCGGATTTTTATGGACAATTGGTATTAATTTCACCATCAAGTGTTTAATATTTTATTAAAAATAGCCCTGAAACATAATCAGTCGTTTAATCAGTCGTTTCATAAAATCGTTTCATAAATTCGTTTCATAAAACCGTTTCACAAGTTCGTTTCATTAGGATTTTATATATATAGGGTAGATTTGGTACTTTCGTGCTATAGCGGCCCCCAAGGATGAATCGCCAAGCGACCAAGATTTATCGCCAAATTATAAAGCATGTATGACATTATAATAATATATGATATATATATAACATTTCTTGACGTATGTGGCCAAGTTATAGTCATATATATGATGCATATATGATATATATATATATATGACATGTGTATAGGATGTATATACGACATATAAGACGTAAATAATATGTGTATAATGAAGTATATGGCACATACAGGAGTCTTTGGAATATTAATATATATGCGTATAAATGATGCATATATAAGCTTTGCGATGATCGTGGCGAAATCATAACTACAACCTTATCTATCATAATCATAAATGTGGGGGCCGCTATAACACAAAAATATGTTTTTTTTTTCGTTGTTTTAAGCTTTCGGAACATTTTTCCAATGGTTATTGTACTTTGTTAAATTATAATTTATTTATTTATTTTGAAAATGAAATTTATTTGGATTTATTAAAGAAAGGATAAAGTGTTTTGAAAATAAGGTCATATTAAATGAAACCCTTTGTGCGAACTCCGATCACACTTACCCACTTGTTCACTCCAGTTAGGTTTGTGTATTTAAAAAAGTCTGAATTTAAAAATGTTGTTATAAATAAAGTGATCAGACGTATTGTGTTTATGTGTGCTTTAACTATGTAATTAAGAACCGATAAATAATTATTAATTCATCGTTGTTGTGTCATCTGAAGCTGCTAAATGCTAGCCGGGACAGAATTCAGACTCTTTCCAACATGTATAAATGTGAAAAATTGCAGGGCTAGAATATCGACCAGTGGTTGCTCAGTGGCAAAGCGCAAAGCTCAGTGGCACGTTACGCTGAAGGTCCCAGGTTCCAGGTTCGTGTCCTGGCCCCGGTCAGTTTTTTACTCATCATACGTAGTATAGGGTAAGTCTTGTAATCGTTTTGAAAATCGAAAAAAAAAACCTGACGTATTTATACGTTTCAGACACTGGAGATTCCGAAAAACATATTTTTAAAAAGAAAAAAAATTGTCGTGTGTGTGTGTGTAAACGCTCTATCTCCGAACAAATCGAGATAGAGACTTGAAATTTGATATGTACTTAGTATGTAATAATGGGAAGAAGCTTATTGAATTTCAGTAACTTCGATTATCAGGAACTATTGTTTTCGGACTCTCGAAATATTCGTTCTGATGAAAGGTATATAAAAATTTTCGAAATTGTTCATTTTAAGAAGTGAATATAAAAGACAATAAAAAAACATAAACTTTGCATAAAGAATGAAGTCGATCGGCTAATGAGTTGTCCAGATATTTGTAATCCTATTTAGCACACTCTTCGATTTTTCATGACCCTGTATTTCATTCAAATTTCAATTCAAAGATATATTTTAATTGGAAATGAGACGCTTCATCCGACGCAATAAGTCGTTACTTAACAGGATTCTCATTTTTGGAGTTATAAGGATGTTTCTTTTACGCAATTCAGTAATAGAGCATTTAAAGTTTATGACGTCATCAATCAATGATTTTATTCGAATTGCAATGCATTTTATAAATAGTTTACACATGTTTTATTTTTATATTTTATATTATGCATATCCATGATGGATATTACGGTGGCCCCCAACGACTAGTTTTAATTTGGTATTAGGCCTAAAACTTGGTCGAATATTCAATATTTAGTCATTCCTTCAAATCTTTATTCATTACATCCCTATTACTTTACTACTACTCATTCAATACGGTGAAGACATGAAGATATTGAAATTCGAAACAGTTGGCTCAAAAATTTTATTCGCATACGAATTTTAAAACTGGATTTCAATAGGGATGTCCAGTGGAATAAATAACCTATGTTTGAATTACCCGATTTAAATAATCCGAGTTTAAATGAGGTGATCGTCTGTTATGATTGTTCTGCACAACCCACAGAATATTTTCCAGTTTTGCTGATGCGACGTAAGCAATCATAACGATGTTTGTTTCAAAAAAATGTGTTGTTGTGCACATGGTTTTTGTGTTTGGGATTAAAGGGATAAGAATATTTCCCTTACCTCCACAGAATGTGCTCAAGGAAACCGTAAAAGTGGGTCATTTGTGACCGTGCACATTTTTCTCTTTACGATGTTTTGATGCACACTTAAATAGAGACAGGGACGTCTTAATGAATTTTGGGGACCTGGGGCCAATTATTATTATTATTATTATTATTATTATTATTATTATTATTATTATTCGTATTGTGTGTCTCACGCAAATCAGTCTGTATGCACTTATTTGTTTATCTAAAAGTATTTAGTTCTAAGAAGCTATCCATATCGCACGTTTTACGAAAAGCTATCCCTTCTCATTTCTGATGATACCTTTTATTAAAAAATGAATGTATCAATAATAAATCAATATTTAATATTTAAAAAAAATGTACAGCCCTTTTTCATATTATTTCTTCCTTGCAATGATATGGGTCGTTTGTTTGATCGTGAGCAAAAGGAACGATGAATTCCGTTTCTGTGGTAACAATTTATCGACAAAATTGCGATTTTTTTTTTTTTTTTTTTTTTTTTTTTTGTGTGTGTGCGTAGTTTTAAATGAGATAGTAATATTTGCGCTCCTCACGTTTTCAAAATTAAATATTTCGAGAATTTAATGGCAAATTTAAATGCTTTTCTTTTATTATTATTATTATTATTAGGTCTACATTGCTGCCTTCACGCCTAGGTCCGTTTGGCAAGATTTTAGATTAAAAATATAAAATCATAAAAAAAAAAAAAAAATTAGGCTACTTTGGAAAAACTAACCGTAGCAGGCTTAGCCCTCCTGTTAGTATACTGCTGAGGGATTGGAGCCCTCGACACTAGGCTCTTTTGGAAAATATTTCGTCTAAAAAAATCGCAATGGAGTGGGCGTATAGCATGCCCACGTGTACGTACTCTGCCGAAGGCCCTTAACACTAGGTTCGGTTGGAAAGATTTTTGTCTATAAAAAAAAAAAAATCCAGATGGACCGGACGTAACCCACCCGTGTACGCTGCCGAAGGCATTGGAGCGCCCTCCTAGATTCGCTTGGAAAAACCTACCAGCATAGCGAGATGTATTTAAAGTAATCCCGGACAACGGCGGACGAATTTGATAGTTATAATAATAATAATAATAAAATGTGTACAAGACATAAAAATGTTTACAATGTATGCTATTCGATAACTGCAACGCATGATTGTATTTGAATTTCTTGTAAAAAGAAAACATTTTCACTTGAATAAGTTGCTTCATAAACTTATTCTTTGATTATGCAAGTTATCGGATTTATGACATTTATTGTCATCAGATTATGCTTTTTTATGAGTGACTCAACTCGTAAAATGCAAGTAAGTCGTTATACTTCTGATTTGAAAAACAAATAAAAACGATAAAGTTTTATTTAAGCAATGCAAATAGGTAAGAAAAAACGGTAACTATGATAACGCTTATCAATAGATCCTTTTTTTTTATTATTTATTGTAAAACCAACTAACCGGAGCGGTTGTTCTTCATTATAATAAAGTTTCATTAGTCTATTTACGGCATTATCGATTAATCCAACGTTGACCTACCTCGCTATAACCATCGATGCAAGTTTCTAAACTTCCAAATCTCCAGAGATGCGATTAACGTTTTGTTTGAATAAAATGCATTTTAAATGACTAAAAATAATCGAAGACGAGTTATAGAAAAGATAAACAAAGCATTTTGTTTATAAATTTTTTAATTTATATGCATTTTTTAATTTGAAAACAACGAATTAAACTAGGTGGATGAATACATTTTTTCATTCGAAGTAACTCACTTATATAGTATTTTGTTAAATTTATTATTCAATTCCTTTTAATCTTAATCCATAATAAATATTTAAAAATTCGTGGCAACTACTAAAATATTAACATATCTTTGACCTGATAATACGCTAAAACAGTTATGTATTAGATTCAGCTTAAAGTCTTTCATGGCCTGCACTTAGTGCAATTATTGCCGTCTTAACGGGGAAACCGAGGCCTAGGGCCGCAAATCCGTCAGGGGACACAGATTTAACAACTCTGAGATATAAAAATATCTTACTTATTTATTTATTTATTTTAAGAGAAAGAATTGCTTACTGCTTTGAATAATCCGAAAAATATCGAGCCACTTAAGATAAAAGCACCCTTATTACGGAAAGAAACATTATTATAGCTACTGTTGTGTTGTAGATTATATTGTAAAAAAAAAAAAAAATCTGTTGATTTTAAAGAAAAAAAACTGCCAACCAGAAAAAACTGTTTTTTTTTTTTTTTTTTTTTTTTACGAAAACAATTTGTATTTACTACGGCCTTTCTGATAGTGTAACAAATTTTGCTCGTAAAAGCGTAATAAATACAGATTATTTCGGTAAAATAAATAGCTTTTACTGGCGTCTTGGCTGACAGTCTTTTTCTCTAAAATCAAAAGATTTTTTTTTTTTTTTTTTTTTTTTTTTTTTTTTTTACAGCGTAGGTTTGTGGCAGATTTCTTATTTATTACTGTTATTTTCATTTGTTTGAAAAAGTATTGTTATATATATATTGTTAAGATTTGAAAGTTTTAAAAAGTAAGCATATACACCAAAACCTAATATGATATGATTTATTACATACATTGTGTGTTATATAGAGTGTTTCTAAGCTAATGAACAAACTTTCAGGGATGATAATACGCGTCAAGACAAACAATTTTCGCATAGAAAACTAGAGTTGAAATCTAAGTTGACAAAAAATTTGTGGGTGTTCTATCTCAAGAATTAAATTTAAAGCACGAAATTTAATAAAACTTTAGATTCAGTTAGACCTTGATAAAAATTGGTGCTGGTTAGGTTTTCGTGTAAATCGGCCAACAGGTGGCGCTGGTATGCTGCATTTTTCACGATTTCTGCAATAGCTCTATCTCAAGAACTAATGCACGGATTTTCATCAAACTTCATATTTTGTTAGACATTGACATAAGTTGGTGCTGATTAGGTCTTCTTCTAAATCATATAACAGGTGGTGCTGCTCTGCTGCATGTTTTTATTCTAAAATACATGAAGTATTAACATGTATGAGATGGAAGAAAGTTTTGGGGAATGGCACATCCGACTATAGTTTCTTTTAATTTAGTTAATGTTTAGAATGGTCCACATTTAATGTGTCGAAAAGGATGAAAGTAAATGATTTTAAAACAAACAATTTAATTAAATAACAAAATAAAAATATTGCATGTAAATGGCTTGTAATGTCGTCTCGGTTTATTAGCCATGCATTGCTTAATGACGATGCGGTTTTATCATACAGCTAATGAGCTTCCTGCATTACCACAGATATGTTGAACTGCACCTGTTACTACTTTCTATTTAAAGTTTAAGCGTATTGCAAATGATTGTGGAAGTGACGTTCTATTTGCGTATCATTTGCGTTTAGCATATCAGTGATCATATGATTTAAGTGATAGGATATTGCTATTGATAATATAACCATTAAATAAACATTACCGACCACCAACAAAAACTGTGAAATTATGAATATAATTAAAATAACTAATTGACAACACACACAATACAGCTCCCCCCAACACACTTAATACAGATTCCAAAACCATAATAAAAGATAGCAGAAATTGAATAATGGAAATTTGTAGAACTTAGACAGAATCGTCAGGTCCCAAATGCCTGATGTTCCACAAATAAAATGTGTGGATCCATCTTCATATTAGCCATAAAATAGATAAACAAACTATTAAACAACAATTAAGTTCAAAATAAACCAAGATTAAGAAGAATAGAGGAGAAAAAACAACAACAAATTACCAAATTGAAAGCCTGATCTAAGCATGAGGCAGCACATAATACAAGCATTGGAGATCACCAGTACATATTGCCAAAAAAGTTTTTAAACGACGATGGACCATGGACCAAGGATCAATAATGTACAGCATAGCCAAGCACACTCCCCAATATATATAAGCAGCGCCCTCTATATAAAATTTTGAATTGAATTCCACCATGTATTCAAATGAATCAGTAAGGTTTTATATATGTCTGTTGTCGATGGCTATGGAAATTTTTCCCACGTATAATGGTCTGCAAATTTGGTTCCGGATAGACGAAGACAGCTCCAAATGTACCTGATACTCAGATTTTAGATTTTTTAGGTAGATTTCGTAAGAAATACTACCTATTACATTCTCACCTAAGTTGGAAATTTTGAAAAATTTTTGCAGATCTACGCCGATCATGACTCCCAGAACCCAAAACCACCCCCAGTTCAAAAGTTTATATATCTATCTATCTATCTATCTATCTATCTATCTATCTATCTATGTCACTTTTTTCTGACCACGATAACTGGAAAAATTCTGCATAAATCTCTTCCAAACTGATCATATAACAGGTGGATAAAATCAAGGGTCATAAAATCTCGGTCAAGTTGGTTAATGGGCAAAATCGAACCAAGGGGGGGGGGGAAATGGGGGGGCTTTTTGTGAAAACAGAAAAATCCTCATAATTTCTTTATTATTATACGTATCGAATCCGTTTAAAGTTATTATTACTTCTAGGAAAAGGGCCGAAAATGTATGTATGACAGATTTTTGATATAATTAAAAATGGCCCCAAGGGGGGGGGGGAAAGGGGGGTTTTAGAAGAAAAAAAATCATAGCTTCGTCAATTCACAAGATATCAAATCCGCGTAAATTTATTATTAATCCTCTTAGTATTATCTAAAACTTTTATATTGACATGTTTTTTATAGGACCAACCGTTATAGCAAAAAAAAAAAAATTAAAAACAAAACAAATCCCTGCCGGCTCCGCCTGCAAACAAGTTATTTTTCGAAGTAGGCGGTTCCAACTCCCGCATCTTTTCGAAACTGATACATAAAATCAAGGGTCATAAAATCTCGGTCAAGTTCGTTAATGGGCAAAATCGAACCAAGGGGGGGAAATGGGGGGGCTTTTTGTGAAAACAGAAAAATCCTCATAAATTTCTTTATTATTATACGTATCGAATCCGTTTAAAGTTATTATTACTTCTAGGAAAAGGGCCGAAAATGTATGTATGACAGATTTTTGATATAATTAAAAATGGCCCCAAGGGGGGGGAAAAAGGGGGGTTTTAGGAGAAAAAAATCATAGCTTCGTCAATTCACAAGATATCAAATCCGAGTAAATTTATTATTAATCCTCTTAGTATTATCTAAAACTTTTATATTGACAAGTTTTTTATAGGACCAACCGTTATAGCAAAAAAAAAAAATTAAAAACAAAACAAATCCCTGCCGGCTCCGCCTGCAAACAAGTTATTTTTCGAAGTAGGCGGTTCCAACTGCCGCATCTTTTCGAAACTGATACATAAAATCTCGGTTAAGTTCGTTAATGGGCAAAATCAAACCAAGGGGGGGGGGGGGCTTTTTGTGAAAACAGAAAAAAACCCATAATTTCTTAATTATGATACGTATCGAATCCGTTTTAAGTTATTATTACTTCTAGGAACAGTGCCAAAAACTTATGTATGACAGATTTTTGATATAATTAAAAATTGCCTTAAGGGGGGGAGGGAAGGGGGGTTTTAGAAGAAAAAAATTCATAACTTCGTCAATTCCCAATATTTCAAATCCGCTTAAAAATATTATAAATCCTCTTAATATTATCTAAAACTTTTATATTGACATGTTTTTTATAAGACCAACTCTTATAGCAAAAAAAAAAAAAAAAAAAAATCCTTGCTGGCTCCGCCTGCAAACAAGTTTCGTTTCGAAGTAGGCGGTTCCAACTGCAGCATCATCGCAAAAAGGTCATTTCTTCCGCAATTCCCGACAAACAGGCACTCCACGTTCTGCGTCTTCGAAATCTACCTGTGCCTGTAGGCCGAGCCGTCAGGGATTTTTGTTATTTATATTAAACGAAAAATTCGCATATTTTTTTCAATTTTCCAACTTCGTCAGCGATTTTGAGACGCCCTTAAAAGCAATCAAATCCACTGGTTTGGCCCAATGTAGTAATTTTTCAATAAAGTTTATTCGGAATTCGTACACCATTTTTTTTTTTCGGAAATGGTGTACGAATGGTGTTTCGGAATTCGTACACCAAGTTTCCGTTCCGCCGAAAATGAAAATTTTTTTTAATCAACGAATTTTTATTTGTAACCTTCGGCATCCAATGTTATATTTTATATCTCTGTATGAAGAAACCTTCGGAAATCATTTTTAAAATATTAATAACTGTATTTTAAAAAAAATTAAGGAAAGACATATTTAAGAAGACTGAAAAGAAATTCTAGAGAAGTATTTTTCTGGCGTTGGATTGTTACAGTCAATTTTTATCGCCAAAAAGCCTATAGTTATGACAATGGTGTTCCTTCATAAGTGAATGATTTCGCCTTGTGACCATACCATAGTCAAACTTTTCAGATTAATTTTTTTTCTTCTTCTTTGTGAAGGCATTTTTAATTGTTATTATTATTATTATTATTATTATTATTTAATTTTTCGTGGCCAGCGAAAAGGGAAAATTATTTCGTTTCTATAGCAACCTTATCACCAAAATTTTAATGACGTCATTACTTAAGGATTACTTCTGTTTATTATAAAACTATAAACCGTTTAGATTTTTTAAGTTTAATTTTTACACCAAAATAAAATTCGACTGGGGCCGATCCCGGTCTAATTTTTCTTATTAGGCTCAAGCTGGGCGGGGGCAAAGTCGGGTGGATCTGTTAGTTGATTCTATTGTAGACATTGTTTTTGATAGGATTTTTGCAATTCTATCACTAATAAAAAGAAAGATATGTATACATTTGATTAATACTTTTTATTTTAAGAGATGTATTTTGCACACCTGTGCATGAATAAAATATGCAGATAAGGCACATTTTTAATATTTTCACCTGCCAATTAAGAAAAAAGAAATAAAGAAATAAAGAAATCCCTTAAGAGATAGAAAACTTAAAATGACGGACATTTACAGTTTTTTGTGGCAACGCTTTGACTGTTGTCTGAAAGAAATCGCACTTTGCTGCTAATAATGATACACATTAGCAGCAAATAAAAATTTTTTAGTTAAATAATTTAAATAAATTTTTCATAACGTATTTCTTACTATGATTTTATTATTTTAGCATCTTGGTTTTTTTAAAAGAAATTTTCAAAAGAGTATTTAATTTTCATTTAAAATTTAAATAAAATATTGTAATATTAAATTAATGCATATCGCTCAATTGATTTCTATTACTTTTTTCAGTATTCATATTTAATTCAATATCTATCATTTTAAAAATCTGTTTGTCTGTCTGTATTTCACAACTCCTCCTTCTAGAATTTGAAATGTTGACCAGTTATTCGAACGGTTCCGAGGATGCCATAATAACTCTATTTTTTTATTTAAATTAATTTCCGAGTTTTTTATTTTTTTATTTTTTGTACTTTTTAATGACATTTCTCTAATGTTGGCAACTGTGTTATTCTTTTGTTGTTGATAAAATAGAGAAAAAGGGAGATAAAACAGAATATTTTATTTTTATTAACACCATTTTCTTATTAAATTCAAAAGAAAAATTATTTTCGATTTAAATAGATATTAAAAAAATATATATATCTTGATTCAATTAATATTTTCCAAGAAAATTCGAAGAAATAAAAACACATTTTCACATATTCAAACTTCATAAATTAATTTATTCTACAGAAACTAAATCGTCTGTCGACATATTGACATTTGGAAATCATTACATCGTAGTTTTTTTTTTCCCCGTCTGACTAAGGAAGAAGATTACAGCTCTTTGCATTTAGGCGGAAAATTATTGCCCCCTATTCAAAAGAATTTAATTGAATGAAAGAGCATATACTATTTTCAATTAATTATTTCTGAAAGATGGCGGTTAAAACATTTCATAAGGGCTCTAAAAGTGAAATTTGTTTATCCGGTGAAAATGACATTTTACTTTCTAGTGTAAAGCATAAGCATTTATTTTAATTCCAAAAGCTAAAAAAAAAAAAAATTTATATATAAATTCATCAAAATGACGTCATTTTCATCCCACCAGCTCCGAAATTAAAAAAAATACCACATCTGAAACCATATCCTGAAAGATAATCGAAATTTTTTCCACTTCCTTCAGTCATTCATTTGTTAACTGTTAAGCTGTATGGATCAAGCTTGATTGATTATAATTACAAGGCAATAGATTTAAAGTGGAAAAATGTAGACTACAATAGAACAAGGCACATTTAAAAAATAAAAAATCTTTATGCATTCTCCTTTATGAATTTTATGATGCTTTTGTTTATAACTCATTGCACTATCTGTTTATGTCAAACAATGCGTATAAACAAAATAAATAATTTTAAAATGGCACTGGCAACTAAGAAAATTGATCAAGTGCCACTGACGTCTGATTATTTCCACCTTTTTTCTAACCCTGTTTAAACTCTTCGGGACCATATATGCATCTTCAAAAGGTGCATACGGCAATTGTTCTTGGTACCAGTAATAAAGAAGAAAAGTTATATTTGCCGTATTTAATTGGGGCACTTCAGTTATTAAATAAGTAAAAGTAACTGTTAAAAAAAAAAGTGGTGTATTTTTTTTTTTATTGGACGTTGGTCCTGAAGTGGTTAAATATAAAAAAGGGATAAAGAGTAAAAGAGGAAAGAGAGTGGAGAGAGTTACAAAAATTGTATCTCATATATTATTTAAAAATTCTAATTTGTGTCTCATAGAAATTTTATTTCATAGCTATGTGGTGTTACTCCTGTTATTAGTGAGTTACATGTTTAGAGATGAAATGTATAGGTATAGTCGAGAAATCTTTTAACGACTTTTCGAGCTTTTACAACCTTTTCGTTTACAACACGAGTGCCGTTTTTACTTTTTACCAGTGAGCCGTCATGTGAGAAATGCACTCAATAATACTAAAAGTCTTTTATGTTTTGCTTTTTTGTTTCGGCATTTTGATTTCATTAACTTTTTATATCACTCGCGTGTTCATAAAAGTGGTGGTGAATCGACCGCAATATTGATAAGAGATATATACTAAGTGGATTTTTACTGCAGATTCTCCCCTTCCCCGCTTTCCCCCGTTCTATTATCGGGCTGGACTTTCTAAAGTGATGTGGGATGTTTTTGTTCAAAATTATTAGCGTTGTTAAGAAAACTATTAATAATAATAATAATAATAAATTAGTATATTTAATTAAATAATTCAGTAATAACTGAAAAAAATAATTAATATTAATTACAACAGCAATAAATTATTTTAAATTGATTATTATTTTAATCACAATTTAAAATAAATGTGTTATTATAAATATTTTTATTACTACTTATTATTTATTTATTTAAATAATATATAGGAATAAACAGGGATATAAAAACTGGGCGCTAATGGGTCGATTGCCACCACAAAATTTTATTAGTATTCTTCGCCTAATAAGAATACTGATAAAATTTAGACGAAGTATACTAATAAAATGTAGGCGAAGAATACTAATAAAATTTAGTGGTGACAATCGGCCCCCGTTGGCGCCCAGTTTTTACACCCCTAGAAACATATTTATAATAACACATTTACAATAGATTATTTTAAATTGTGATTAAAATAGCAATCAAATTAAAATAACTTATTGATGTTATAGTTAATGTTAATTTTTTTTTTTTTCAGTTATTACTGAATTATTTATTAAATATTGGTCGTAAAATTTCATTTGAAGATTTTAGCTCATTATTCAGTTGTTATGTATTCAAAAACCAACTCGTCATTATGGTATTGAAATATCTGTTGCATAATGTCAAAAACCATCCCCTGACGACCCTAACATATTTCCCAAATGTTCAATAAAAATATATATAAAATAAGAATAATATGTACAAAATAAATTGAAAGTACAATATTTTCCTCGTTTATAATAGTTTGAATTATTTCGAATTCATTTGCTAATTAATTATTATTTCGCATAAGTTTAATCTAATGATTCTTTTTTAATTATCACTGGATTCTTCATTTAATATTTTTGTCAAACTTTGATGGTTACATTTCAATGAAAATTTTCTTTTCTTTTCGTTTCTTTTTTATTATTCGGATTTACATTTTGGGTCTAAAGCGAATCTCGTGATAAGTTTTACCAATTTATGAAATATTTACTTCTATAAATAAAGAAAATCACATTATTTTTCTCATTTGTGATACATGATGTTTTTAAAAGTAACTTATTAATTATTAATTAATTAATATTGTACGAATTAATATTGCATTTCTTAGAGTGTTGTCGAGTTTTAGTTTGGCCTTTTTGGCCTTTTTGGCCAGCCGGCTTTAATTAAAAAAAGAAGGGTGGTTTGCAGCTAATTTACAGATATTAAATTTGCTTTAATTTATTTTTAAATATGCACTCATAAATGTTTTGTACTAAAAAATTTGTAAACTTCAATTCCATTTTATCAAATAAGTAAGTCTTTATAACTGCTAGAAGATAGTTATGACGGCATTATGTCTGAAAGAATATAATATTATATATATATATATTGAGAATACATTAAATTAGACTCCAAGGTGCTTTAAAATAATATATAACATAGTTCCACGCTCCACATGTACTATACATTTTAAAGATTATAGTATTTAATTAAACAATGACAGAATACCACACATCGAAAAGGTAATATTATTCTTACATACTGCTATTTACTTTTAAATTTTATTAAAACTAAACAATTTATATGTATTTAATGAATTAAATTATCTGATATAATACTTGAAAACATTCATATTTGGTTAGTAATCAGAATTCTGATGACTTAAAAAAATGATATATTTAAAAAGTTTTTTTTTTTACCTTTTCTGCTACTAAGTGATTACGTAACTTATTCCAAATAAGTCCATATGAAGAGATTAAATCGAAAAAAATTAAAAAATTAAAAAAAATTAGGAAGGATATAATATTTTAGAAGATTTTAGTACAAGTAAGTTTATATATATATATATATATATATATATATATATATATATATATATATATATATATATATATATATATATATATATATATAAGAGAACAATTTAAAAAATATATTCTCAAAATGAAACATGTTGAATTAAAATTTTGAAAAGCTTTTTGCTATTTAAAAGAGTTATTCATGCATACGTTATTCGTGATAGTGGTTTTAATACTGAGAAATAATGTTTTTATTAAATGACTTTATGTATGATTTTAAACGTTTATGAGAAAAAAAATAAGACTTGCTTATCAATGCCCTTTTAAAATTATTTAAATAATAAAATATGTAACTAAGCAACCATTGTCCTATTTAATTATTTAAAGCAGTAAAAAGGGGAAAGAAAATGTTAAAGGCCAGCGTAAACCAGATAAAGTAATTGGCATGTCTTTTTAAAATTTAGCTGACATATTTGCAATTCTGACTATAAATGACTAGCAGCTCCGCTCCATCTATGTGTTGTTCCAATATTTATGGTTTTATTATTAAGAAATTAGATTTTTTTTAAATTAAATTTTAACTCATTTAAATGTCTTTAAAATTAATTAAAAGTCACTTAATTTACAGCTTAAAATGTATCAATGTATAAAAGCCAATTTTGGTCAAAAAAGCCAGTTAAAACCAATAAAAGCCACCGGCATAACTTTTTTTTTTTCATCTTTTAGTCTATCTTAAAATTTATGTAACTTATACCCGGATAATGTAATGAACTTCACGAGTGTTTAATCAAATCAGCATATCACATGAAATAATTCCGTTTACTTTATATGGTTTTATTTATTTATCTGTTTTATATTTATATTTCATTTTTTAAAAATATTTACTAGATAGAATTTACAGTTTTTTATAGATAGAATTTACAGTTGTTAAAGCTGTGAGGGTAGGTTTTTGACGCACATGTGCAACATCTAAATCATAAGCACAAATTTTAAAATGAAATATTATCCCTAATATTAGAATAATAATATTATGATTATGAGAAATTAGAATATTGTTTTTTTACATTTGTGGTATATTAAATTGTACTAAATTTATTAATTGTCAATTTTTTACTATAAACTTTTTGGATTGTTATTAAATATTGATTATATACTAATATTTTGTTAAATATTGGTTATACTTATTTAATTTTAAAACTTGTGTCTATAATTAAAATGTAGTATAATATGGCGAAAAGTTGTCCCCTGAAGACCCAAACAAACTTCCTGGATTATTAATTTTCACTAGAAATAAATTCGTTTCATATTAATTTGATTATTTATTTTACATTTATATATTTTAAAATTACATAAAAAAATCAATTTACTATTACAAATTTATTATAATTATTGATTAAAATTATTAATATTTCAGTTTAATATTCATAATACATATTTCATTTTAAAGTTTGATTCTAATGAATATAACAAAGGATATGAATTATCATTCGCTACACAGCGTACAACCAACAGACTGAAAAAATGTCCAGACCTGGAATCGAACCCCGAACCCTTGGTATCACGCACCCCTGCTCTACCATTCTGGATTTTTTTTTTTTTTTTTTTTACACTGTTGGTTGTACGTTGTGTAATAAGTGATAATTCACATCCTTTGTACATCAATTTCCAGCGTAATTTCAGCTCTTATTATTTTTTTCCAAGGAGCACCAACCCCTAACGGTCTTAAACAATTTATCGATTATTTAATGAAATAAATATAAGCATATGAGTTATGAGATAAGTTTACTTATTTTGTATCATTTTGTTTATTTTATGTTAATTCATGTTACTATTTTGTTTAGTAATATTAAGAGGCAACTTCACTCAGACGAAAACACCCGCTCGCTAATGTTAATCCTATGGAGGAAATACTTTAAGATATCTCGTTCGCATTTCGATATATTTAAATGATTTTTATTTTTTTACACTATTGGTTGTACGTTGTGTAATAAGTGATAATTCACATCCTTTGTACATCAATTTCCAGCGTAATTTCAGCTCTTATTATTTTTTTCCAAGGAGCACCAACCCCTAACGGTCTTAAACAATTTATCGATTATTTAATGAAATAAATATAAGCATATGAGTTATGAGATAAGTTTATTTATTTTGTATCATTTTGTTTATTTTATGTTAATTCATGTTACTATTTTGTTTAGTAATATTAAGAGGCAACTTCACTCAGACGAAAACACCCGCTCACTAATGTTAATCCTATGGAGGAAATATTTTAAGATATCTCGTTCGCATTTCGATATATTTAAATGATTTTTATTTTTTTACACTATTGGTTGTACGTTGTGTAATAAGTGATAATTCACATCCTTTGTACATCAATTTCCAGCGTAATTTCAGCTCTTATTATTTTTTTCCAAGGAGCACCAACCCCTAACGGTCTTAAACAATTTATCGATTATTTAATGAAATAAATATAAGCATATGAGTTATGAGATAAGTTTATTTATTTTGTATCATTTTGTTTATTTTATGTTAATTCATGTTACTATTTTGTTTAGTAATATTAAGAGGCAACTTCACTCAGACGAAAACACCCGCTCGCTAATGTTAATCCTATGGAGGAAATATTTTAAGATATCTCGTTCGCATTTCGATATATTTAAATGATTTTTTTTTTTTTTTTTTTACACTGTTGGTTGTACGTTGTGTAATAAGTGATAATTCACATCCTTTGTACATCAATTTCCAGCGTAATTTCAGCTCTTATTATTTTTTTCCAAGGAGCACCAACCGCTAACGGTCTTAAACAATTTATCGATTATTTAATGAAATAAATATAAGCATATGAGTTATGAGATAAGTTTACTTATTTTGTATCATTTTGTTTATTTTATGTTAATTCATGTTACTATTTTGTTTAGTAATATTAAGAGGCAACTTCACTCAGACGAAAACACCCGCTCGCTAATGTTAATCCTATGGAGGAAATACTTTAAGATATCTCGTTCGCATTTCGATATATTTAAATGATTTTTTTTTTTTTTTTTTTTTTTTTTTACACTGTTGGTTGTACGTTGTGTAATAAGTGATAATTCACATCCTTTGTACATCAATTTCCAGCGTAATTTCAGCTCTTATTATTTTTTTCCAAGGAGCACCAACCGCTAACGGTCTTAAACAATTTATCGATTATTTAATGAAATAAACATAAGCATATGAGTTATGAGATAAGTTTACTTATTTTGTATCATTTTGTTTATGTTATGTTAATTCATGTTACTATTTTGTTTAGTAATATTAAGAGGCAACTTCACTCAGACGAAAACACCCGCTCGCTAATGTTAATCCTATGGAGGAAATACTTTAAGATATCTCGTTCGCATTTCGATATATTTAAATGATTTTTTTTTTTTTTTTTTTTTTTGCATTGGATAGCGGAGGTCAATTTCTATGCACGCTCCTTTGTACTTTTTCGATTTTGATTATAAGTTTTTTTTTTTTTTTTTATTAAGATACTTTCTCTTTCGGAACCGGTTTTGAAAATGAAAGTATCCTCTATAAAAAAAACTGCAACAAAAATCGAAAAAGTACAAAGGAGCGTGCATAGAGATTAACCTTCGCTATCCAATGCAAAAAAAAAAAAAAAAAAATCATTTAAATATATCGAAATGTGAATCTTAAAATATTTCCTCCATAGGATTAACATTAGCGAGCGGGTGTTTTCATCTGAGTGAAGTTGCCTCTTAACCAAATAAAATTACAGTTTCATTTGTGATATATTTTATTCCCACTTATGGGGCATTAAATTATATTGAATAAGGGATTTATTAATTATTTAAGTTTTTATCAAGCACTGATCACCTATTAATATTCCGTTAAAAAATGGTTGTACATATTTCATTTATTTATTTGTTTTGTTTATAATTCGAATGTCGCATAACATGTCAAAAAGTTATCTATTGACGACACTTACGAAATTCACGAATAATTAACCGAATAAATGTTATGATAAGAAACAATTTTCTTTTATACTAACACTTTTTTTTTTTAAACTTGTTTCATTTATTTTACCTTTATTTATCTTATTTTAAATAATAACATTTATTAGATAAAATTACAGTATTGTTTTATAGTGCATTGAATTACATCGAACTTATTAATTGCAATTTTTTATTATTAATTTATCAAAATTATTGTTTTTTGAATTGAGTATCCATTATTTTCTAAAATTTCATAAAAAATTGGGTGGTAATTTATTTCATTATAAAATTTTATCTGTAATTCAGATGTTGCCTAATATGTGAAAAATCTATCCGTTGACGATCCTAACGAACTTTAAGAATATTGGATCAAATAAATATTATCACATGAGATAAATTTATTTATTTTATATGATTTTATTTATTTATTTTGTATTTATATATTTTATTTTATTTTATAACATTAACTATACAAAACTGAAGGATTTTTTTTTAAAATTATTTGTAGTGACTATATTGAAAATAAAAAATATTTGATAATAATGATAATTAATTAAAATGTATTATTTAAATTATATTTAAGAAGAATTTAATTATTTTTAATATTTAAAAATATATATATATTAATAATACAATTATTATTATTTATAAATAAAAGTATAATATAATATAGTAATATGGCACAATGCACAATAATTAATAATAATTGTAAACATTTAATTTAATATGTCTAAATTTTAGTTATAACTATTAATAATACAATTAATAATTAAACTATTTCTTTAAGTGAAAATTATATTGGAATTTTGAATTATGAATTATTGTTATTATTTTCTTAATTGTTTTTTAGTATTGATTACTTACTACTAATTATTTCGTTAAATATTGGCGGTACCTATTTCATTTTAAAATTTTGTGTTTATAGTTAGTTCAGTTGTTGCATAATGTGTCAAAAACCCATCCCCCTGTGGACCCTACCCTAACCAACTTCCCGAATGTCTAATCCAACATCTGTTCCGAGCATTTTTTAACAGCTGTCTGATTCATAAAACCCCTCAGCTTTTCAGTGAACTCATCCACCCAAGATGGCGGCACGCCGCTCGTAGAGATTGTAGTAAACGCAAACGTGACATTTTGTTTTTTCCGTTACAGGGGAAGTGTGATCTGCTCACGCATGGTGCAATCGAACAGCAGAAAAAGAAATCGGCCAAAAAAACGGGTGAGTGAGTTTAATTGGTTCTTTTTTTTTTTTTTCTATTATCATTATTTCATGATATTTACTTGCATACGTATGATGTGTGACCGGTTTGAATCCTTTGATGTTTGTGTTGATATTCTTTTGTTTGCATCCGCATAAGCGTGTGCGGGTAATCGAAACTGAAACAAGAAAACACACCTAAGTCTTTTAATGTTTGTTTTCGTTTTCATTAGGCATTTGTGAGAGAGAAACAATATATATCTTATATTATTTGTACGTTACAAGCCTGTGAATCGAATTGCGCTGATTTTTTTTATTTAATGGAAAATTTGCCCAAGAGAAAAAAAAATATATATATCCTATATATGTGTGTGTTTTCATTTATATATATATGTATGTATGTATGTGTGTATGTATGTATAGTAGCCACATCAATAAAAGGGTTAAATATGTTATAATATTTTTCATTTCTATACATATTATTGTCCATTATGCAGTTTTCTTTATATGTATTTCCATGCGTTACTACGCTGAATATGAATCAAAAACACACCTAGTCTTTTAATGTTTGTTTTCGTTTTCATTAGGCATTGTACAAGAAAAAAAATCTCTTTTATTATTTGTGCGTCATAAGTCTGTGAATCTAATTACGCAGATATTTTCATTTAATGGAGAATTTGTCCAATAATATATATATATATATATATATATATATATATATATATATATATTGTAGCCACATCAAAAAAGGGTTAAAAAGACTATAATATTTTTCCCGTTCTATTGGCTTAGCTATTTCAAATGCAGTTTTCTTTATATGTATTTTCTTGAGTTACTTCGATGAATGTGAAGCAAAAACATATCGATTATTTTTAAAGTGTGTTTTCGTTTTCATTAGGCATTTGTGATACATGGGAAATGCTCTTATAATATTTGTGCATTAAAATTAAATTTGCACATTATAATTATATTGGAATTTTACTTTAATGGAAAGTTTTCCCAAGAAAAAAATAAAAATAAAACTTTTAATCACCACATCTATAAAAGGGTTATTTTGAATGATTTAGTTTTGCTTTCTAAACTTTTTATTCTTTTAAGTTCTTCATATGAAGTTTTTCTGATACGTATTTTGTGAGTTACTTTACATATATAATATGTGTGTGTGTGTGTGTATTTGTTTGTTTTAATTACGCATCTGTGATACAGAAAAGGAAAATCTTATATAACATTTGTTAATCAAAAGTCTGATATATATATGTGTGTGTGTGTGTGTGTGTGTGTGTGTGTGTGAGAGAGAGAGAAAGACGGACAGACTGACTGACTTGTAAACATGTCTGTAAAGTTAAATTAAATGAATTACAATATTTTCCTTTTTCCACATTATCTATTGACTTAAATTTTTCAAATGCACACTTTTTTAAGTTACTTCGGTTTCGATAAATTATGAAACAAACATACATATTAATTTTAATTTGTTGTTATTTTTCGTTTTCATTAAATTTTTCCTTATAAATGCATAATAAATAAATAAATAAGTCGTAAAATATTTTTGCGGCAAAAATATGTGAATTTAAGTAAGTTTAATTTTTTTATTTTATAGAAAATTTTCTCAAGCGAAATAATATGACTGGTAATCACATCTGCAAAAAGGTTTTACAGCATTTTCTTTGTCTAAATTCTGTAGACTTAAATTTTAGAGATACATTTTTTTTTTTTTTTTTTTTTTTTTTTTTTTTTTTTTTTTTATAGTTACTTTCATGAAGTCACGTTCATAGAGGGGTTAAATAAATTACAATATTTTCCCTGAATTATCAATGAATTACTAGATCTAGTGGGCTTTTTCCCTCATTTTGAGAGTAACACATGAGACGTTGAGTAATACATTGGAGTTATACATGAGACTAACTTTTCAATCCAAAACTTTGTTTATGTGTTTTCATTTGCACCATTTTTGTAATTTCCGCCATTACCGATAGTATTTTCCCCTACCCCCAACAGACCCGCCACTTACCCCCAGTGGTACGCTTACATCGTAACTGGATTTCTAATTAAAGCAAAGATGAAATAAAAAATTTCGCATCGTAAAGCTAACGTCGATATTTTTATCGGCTTTATACGAAGATGTCTCTTATATCCCGTAGAGCAAGGTTAGCCGAATTCGCATGCTGTTAGAAAATAAAATTTCCTATATCAAGTACGTTCACCTCTGCAATTTTTTTTTTATGTCTGTCATACATACGTAGTTAGTAATAAATCGTATATGTGGTCATAGGATTGCGTATTTTTTTTCTAACCAAATCTTTTATCTCATTGAAAAACTTGTTGTTCTTAGTAAAATTAAAACAGTGAAAAATTTTAGGTATGATTTATTTTAATCATGTGGGATAATAATAAAAACAATATTTATCATATTGTGTACTCTCCCAACTTTTTTTTTTTTTTTAACTATGAATTATTATGTTTAAAACTCAAGTAATAGAAATGTTTAAAAAAAAAAAAAAAAAAAAAGAAGAGTTGGTATTTATTTTATTTTATTCATTATCCTGTAATAATCGAAATTAATTATTATCTCGTGTGGTGTTTGTTCTGTTTATTGTTTAAACAGTGAAAATGCCGAACAGATTTGGAAAAAGAAAATCTTAATTTTTATGAACGTTTATGTATTTTTATGATGTAGTGATTACAATTGAAACAAGCTAAATAATAATAATAAATTATCATTACAGAGTTTTGTAAATTTTCGCTGATACCTATTTTAAATTTCTGATTTCAGATTATTTATAAAATAGATTTACGACCTCTCTTTCTAATATTATAATAAAAAATTTGGGGGAAAAAAAAGTTTTCAAAGCAAATTTTTCGTATGTTAAGATAATAAAGGATCCTTATTTTTGTGCTAAAGTTAGAAAAATGCAATCATAGGTTGACTTATCTATGAAAACTGTTCACTTTCAGAAGCTTTAATTATTCTTTAAAATTTAGAAAACAAAAATGTGATATAAAAACTATTGAAGATAAAACAATAACGTTGTAAAAACCGCTTTTCAGCTCCAGAAAAAGCAGAGAATAAAATTATTATTATAAGATAGCAATTTATTTTCTCCCCTCTTTATTAGCTTGATTAAAATTTAAATACAATTACAAAGTAGAAACAAGTGTACAAGCTTGCAATCCGCAGAACAAGCGTAAGGTAATCGTGAACTTTTGCTGTTAGTTATTTGTGGCAAAAACCAAAATTTTATCGCATTCAAAAATCCCGCTGTTTTCCTCCCCCCCTCTCTCTCTTATTTCCTTATGTAGTTTAAAGAGGTTTATAACACTTTTAATAACAGTTGTATTTATTTAAATTACCCTTGAAATAGGTATGTGATATAAAATAGATATACTTGTAAATAGATTGTCTTTATTTATAAAAATTCGTTTTTGAAATAGATATACAGTCGAACTCTGTTATAACGAAGTTGAAGGCGCTAATGCCTTTCTTTGCTTGTTATAAGCAAGTTCTCGCAATAAGCAAGTCCACGCTTTATTTATTTCTTTTGTATGGAAATGAGAGAATACATTATTTAGTTTAATTAAATCCGTCAAAACAGCTGAATTTTTACGCTCGTAGAGGTGATTTTACGTCATTTAATAAAAAATATAAAAAATAAATTTTATTATTTATAATGGTGTGCTTAATTTTATTCTTGTAATATTTGATTGCTTAAGTAAATGATATAAAGTAAAATGGAATGAATCTTTCTTATATAATGTCATAAGCAGATACGAACAAAAAATTTACTTTTCTCTCTGAATTTCTTAGAATCTCTTTCATTACATAATTTTTGTCTAATTAAGCTCATTGTACTGGAAACATCACCTGTCCCTTTTGCTTCTAAGAAGCTTTTAATTTTAGCGCAGTAATCCAAATCAACTGCACATATGTTCGTTGGCGGAAATAAGGCTATTTATTGTTTTACGCCTATATCTGTATCACGACAGTCATTTAGAGACCTGCATTGATTTGGGTAATGTAATCAAGATTTTACCTGAACCCGACCCGACTCCAATTTCTTTCATGACGAGTCGGGTTGGGTTCGAATCGAGTTCAGGTTTACCCGCTTTTTCAAAAGAAAATCCTGAATATTTATCAATAGAAAAAACTATATACTTGCATATTAATGAGTGTATATATGTTCATCTTTATACAAAAAAGATAAAATTGATACTAGAAGTGTAATTGTAGACTAATTTTCCATAATCGCATTAAAATATGGATTAATTTTCTTTCACTTCGGGTTTGGGTCGGGTTAGGCGTTGAATATTTCAGGATTTAGGTTGGTTTCGGGTTGAAGTGTGTCGGGTTTTGGGCTGACAAAATTGTTTTTGTTGGGTTCAGACTGACTTTAAGCAGAATTTTCGGGTTCGTAGACTAATTTTCCATAATCGCATTAAAATATGGATTAATTTTGTTTCACTTCGTGTTTGGGTCGGGTTTTAGGCTTTGAATATTTCAGGATTTAGGTTGGTTTAGGGTTGAAGTGTGTCGGGTTTTGGGCTGACAAAATTGTTTTTGTCGGGTTCGGACTGACTTTAAGTAGAATTTTCGGGTTCGGGTTACGTACAACCTCTAGTTCGTTCTCGATAATTCGATCTGATTAGAAATATAAAAACTTTATTATAAATAGAAGTGAATCTATAAAAGTCTTTTAAATTAGTACGCATTTAACTGAAATAAACAAAGCTATTTTTGTAAGAGGAAAGTTTTCTCATTAGAATATTAATGAACTAATTATGTAGCATCCTTGCATTTACGGAATTCGTTTAATGTTTTCCCTTTTCAGTTTATACGTGATATATTTCATGATTTTCTGAGTAAGCTAGCTTTTTGCACTTCGCAAAATGTTAATTCGTAATAATTTTTCTATGGAGGACGGTTTACTTTTTTTACGTGTGTTACACTGTAAAGCTGAATATTTGACACAATGCTTATAAATAGCCATTAGTTTATTTATTTATTTTTAAGATGAGGCGTGATATTTTTAAGACTAGATGTGGAAAACGTTTATAAGTAAATAAAGCTGATTTGTACGCAGTTGATAATGGCATACCCTTTAAGAGGACTTGGTACTACCCTTCATTTTGCGAAAAATGACGAAAATATCAACCTTACAATTTTCTCGCTTAAAATGAATGTACACATCCTTAGTATGCTGACGAAGTGAAGTAAAGATCTGATAAATAACAAGTTGGAAATTGTACGTCAAACGTGACAAATGAGGTGCGTTCGTACTATAGCTAGTTATATAAATATTCAGATCTTGATGATTCTTAATTCTGTGAAATGAATTATATCGTCTGCAGATTAATTTCTGTCATAAAATAAGTATTTCGGTCGCTTGACGATTCAAACTCGGAAGCTCCTCTAACAAGAAAGCACCGATTTTTTAAAAAAAATTTACATTTCTTAATAACTATTTTTATTAATATCTACTAAACTTTTGATTCGATGTTTAAAAAATTTGAAATGTCTCGACAAAATTTTGCAAAGATAATATATCTTAAATTCCAAACCATTCGGTTGGGTAGTTTTTGCATTGTTATATGCGGACGGACGGACGGACCAAGCGACGACAATAGGTGCTACGTATTTATATAATTACGAACGCACCTAAAAATCTGCAATAAAAACTTTTTACTCCATCCATTTCTCTAAAAATGATTCGGAGTTGCAATCTTTAAATTACTTTTTCTCAGTTTGTGTTTTTTGAATATCAATCTGACCAAAATGCTAAAACTTCAATATAGATTTTTCAATTGATTCTATTTTTTTAATGGATGGTCCTTATGGTACATATGGTATTTCATAAAATTAAGGATATGATTTTCAATAATATAAATAGTTTTTTCTTTTTATAAAAAAGTTAAGTAAATAATACTTTTACTACATCTTTACATATTTCCGCCCTTAAACTAATTAACTTTCTTTCGGATATCTGGTCCTTCTAGTTAAAGCGCACTTGTAGGGGGTGAGGGGATGTAAAAAAAAATCACAATCATAAAAGAAATTAAATTTTTTACTTTTTCTTAATTTAAAAAAATAATAATAATTTTACGATAAGAAGTGGATTTTTTCTTGAATAAATCATTTTCCCTCATAAAACCATTCATTTAATAATATGTCATAAAGATATGAAATTTTCAAATAAAAAGAAATAGTTCAAAAGGTACCTAATCGCGACATTTGAGATATTGAAGGTCGCAACTGAGTCCCTTTAAAATTTTGCTATTAAACATGTGTGTAGGGGAGACCGGTGCACATTGCACTTAGGGGCACAGTCGACCACCCACTAATATTTTATTTATTTAAAATTTTGTAAGCTTCTCTCCTACCCTAATAGACAACAGCACTGGATTGATTATTTATAGCCTTCAGTGCTTATAGCTTTCAAAATTCATCAGTCATTTTTGGGACACACTGCATATAAAATTAGATATGTAATCAAATTATTAAAAATATTTCAATATTTATGATAATTGCTTATCTTTGCAAATTTTTGTTCTGTTAAATTTTAATTAATGAAAATTAAAGTACAGTCTATAGTACTGAGTATTGATATTTTCAAAAGCTTCCAAATGTTGTATTGAATGTTTTTAAATATCATTTTGGCCAACCCTTCTAAATGTTGATCATTTAATAAAATACATTTTAATTTCTTTTCCCAGTCAAAATGAAGTTTGGCCATTGATGGTCAAAACATATTTTGACCAGGAGGGTTTTTTCCATGTTTAATACCAGTACAACCCTGCCTGTAATTATTCTTTCAGATAAAAAAAAAAAACTCACGAAAAAATTATCAAAAAATAATAATTTTTATATTAATTTCTTTTAAACTAGTTTACTAACAATCCCAAGTAATTGGATACAAAAAAAAAAAAAAAAAAAAAGTCTCTATAGGCGGAATACACTTACTCTGTTATTACCTGCACTGGGTGTTTTCATTTGGATTCCCCCCGCCCCCTAAAACTCAATTTCTTTTTATGAAATATGCTTAAGATAGGATGACAATACCATTAGTAATGAATGATAGTGTTACACAGGATTACCCAACTCAGTTGTAGTAACTTTTGTAATTATACAATTCCAATTCCCCGCCTTTAATTATTTGCTGAAAAATTAATTACCAGTTTAAATATCACCAAGAACGATAATCGACAATTTTCAATAAGACATTTCCCCTGACATTTACCTACTTTTTAACTGTATCGCTGAATGGATATCTGTAATGCTAATGTCATGAGGGGAAAAAAAATTCTTGCACTACGTGCTCTTTCAAATAGTTTTTTAAATAATCCCTTTCCTTTCAGAAATTGGAGGGAAAATTCATTTTTCCTCATCTCGAGGGAAAATTCAATCGATCCATCAGGTTAAAGATGCCTCTCTCTCCGATGTCGTCGTTTTAGAATTATGACCTAAACTTGGTGATGACCTCATTTTTCAAGTTTCGTCATTAGCATTCCTGGAAGCTGCTTCTTCATTAATTGTAAAATGATTATCACTCAAGTGATTGGAATGAGGAAACGGAAAAAAAAAACATCGGAATTCTATTACTTTTCCTCAAAAATTATTTATTATAACGTAAACAAACATGTGTTTTCTTAAAGTATATTAATTACATAATTTATATTATATTAAAAATCGTGTATTTTGTTAAAATTCTAATAATTGTGTATTAACAATTTTATATACGTATATTAGCAGGGCTTAATTTCTAACAACAACAACAACAAAAAAATGTACCGGAGCTCTAATATTCTGCAGTCATAAGGACATTAGTGTATCTCCCTCCCTTCCTCCACCTGCGTATTTTTATTTGCAAGATTTAAGGCAATTTCGTCTTCAGCAAAATAAAATGTTTAATATATTTTGATATGCATTTATATATAATAAATGAACAGGGCAAAAACATTAAAATCAGGTGTGGAGAATTTTCAGAAAATCCTACTTGCCAAAGATTTCTCCGTATCAATAAGCAAAACACAACACACAGCACTGTTCTGGTGGGCTCCGTAGCGCAGTATTTATGAGCTCCATTGAATTCTGACCAACATTTAAATATTCACTGAAGGCGCAGTACCGGAGCTGAGCGCCGGCGCGAATTAAGCACTGTATATCAGAAATATATTTCTGTTAACATATTTACTGTTTTAATTACTAAGACAATTTCTTGACATGAAATATACAATACAATGTTTCAGACTTTTTAGGGATAATATCTTTCGTTTTTTAACGCTTTCCAACATAGTTGAAAAGTGTTTATGACTTCGGTTTCTCTGTCCACGCTCTAACTTTCGTAAATACTCTCATAATTGATATATGTTATTGAGATTTACTATAGCCTGATCACTACTGAAGTGTGTAGCATTTATAGTTCGTTGACACACAAAAGAATTTTGTTACATTATGGTCCATTAGGAACATTGTTTGCAACACATTTTGATGATGCTACGATAATTTAATCATAATGAAAAGGATATGTATCACTAGACTGCAGCATGCTTCTTATATAGCGTATAAAGTAAGTAGAATTTATTTCGTTTACAGAGAAGCACAAAATATTTTCATTACATTGAGATCTATGGGAAAAATCGCTTGCAATGTATTTTAATAATGTTACACTATTTAAAACATAATGAAATTTTTATACATTAGTGAGGTGCACTATTTTTTTTTTCGTATTGAGTACGTAGAATTTATAGTTTATTTACAGAGCAAAGACGCTCAAAAGAATTCGCTTACAGTATTAGACTATTAGCGATAATTACTGGATGTGTGTTATAGCTGTGGTATGTAATTTAAAACTTAACTGATTTTTAGATGTGTGTAGATCATATACAGGACTACACGAAAAAAATCGCACCCATTACCGACTAGGGACAGCAATTGCTGAAAATGGATTTTTCCTGCGTTATGTGTGGTTACATATATATTTAGATATCTCATTTCATTGTATAAAAAATGAAATTTCTTTGCAATATTCAGATAGTGTTTGAAAGTGTTTCATAGTTTATGCGTGATGCATAATTTTTCCTTCTTGTTTAATTTTATTCACGAAATTGACTTAAAAACAAATGAGGGGGTCGGGGCAAGGCAAGAAAGTGCCACGCTACATTTTTGGTGAAATAAATCTAACACTGGAATCTGTTGCTTAATATTGTAAATTATAATATCCTACATATAATTTGTTTCTAATGTCACTTGGTGGCAGCATATATATGTCTCAGGTTTCGTTTTTGCTTCAGATGTTTATGCCACCACTGAAGATAGCTAATTTACAAAAAATGTAATAGTAATATTATTAAAGCAATGCCATATTGTTACTCAGAATATCTCAAATGTTACTAAGACATTGGCGAGAAAACTTTAGGTTATATATCTTGATTTGAGTATTGGATCAAATTTTCCAATTGGAATATCTCAGAAGTTCAAAAAAGTGGCTTAGCACTCTCTTGACCCGACCCACTCAAATGTATACATCTTTGGCTTTGCACAAATTTCTTACCTTAATTTTATCGAAAATACATCGTAATATATATATGAAGCTCTGTTAAACTTTTGATCTCCACTTTTATTATTATCAACCTTTCATTTCCACTTTCTTTGTGGCGTCATTTCGGTAAGCAATCATTTCCGGTAATGCGCGGAAACTTCCTTCTGCTACATTTCTCTCTGTCCATTGTATAGCGCCCGTATCTCACCCATTTGCATATAATATCCATTGATACCTACATCCATTTTTGGGTTACATTTGTGTCACGTGACGCCAGCCTGTCTTCCATTTCCTATTCTTTTTACTTACCCATCATACGTAGTATAGGGTAAGTCTTGTAATCGTTTTGAAAATCGAAAATTTTTTTTTGACGGATTTACACGTTTCAGACACTGGAGATTCCGAAAAACATATTTTTAGAAAAAAAATTTTGCCGTCCGTCTGTGTGTCTGTGTGTGTGTGTGTCTGTAAACGCTCTATCTCCCGAAAAAATTGAGATAGAGACTTGCAATTTGGTATGTACTTAGTATGTAATAATGGGAAGAAGCCTATTTCATTTCAATAACCTCGATTAACCGGAACAATTTTTTTCGGACTCTCGAAATATTCGTTCTGATGAAAGGTATATAAAAATTTTCGAAATTGTATATTTTAAGAAATGAATATAAAAGACAATAAAAAAACATAAATTTTGAATAAAGCATGAAGTCGATCGGATAATTAGTTGCCGAGATATTTGGAATCCTGTTTTCCACACTCTTCGATTTTTCATGACCCTGTATTTCATCCAAATTTCACTTCAAAGATATATTTTAATTAGAAATTTGACGCCTAATCAGATGCAATAAACCGCTAGTTAATAGAATTATTATTTTTGGAGTTATAAGGAAAAACCTCTTTCAAGCAATTCAGTAATCGCGCCTTTAAAGTTTGTGACGTCATCAAGCCACGATTTTATTTGAATTGCAATGCATTTTATAAGTAGTTTACACATTTTTATTTTAATATTTTACATTATGCATATACATGATGGGTAAGTATTACGGTGGCCCCCAACGACTAGTTTTACTTTTCGCTTATAGTAAGGGAAGGGATTTCAGGCAAGCCCTGATACCATTTGTGACTTAGTTTAGCAGCAAATTACACATCTCCAAATTAAATTTAGATAACATATAAAATGACAGTGCCGCATAGCATCGAAGAAACTTGAAAATAATTGGAGTGAATGTTAAAGGTTATTTTCTTAATACTACTTCATATTGTTTATAAATGTTTCATTTGTCTGTCTGTCTGAGCACCGTCTTAAGAGGCTATTTCACTCACGCGAAAACACCCGCTCCCTAATGTTAATCCTATGGGGTAGTTATTTTATAATATCTCGTTTGCATTTCAATATTTTTATTTATTTATTTATTTATTTATTTTCGAAAGCACATTTTATAATATAAAACTTTTATTTGTGAGTTATTTAGAACATAATATATAGGTATAGTATAAACAAAAACGATAGCTCCGATCGTTGCCACCATCGTTATGACGTCAGCTCAGCATTATTGACACAAGTGTTTTTATCTTGTAATATAAGTTATTTCTATTTAGACATAATTACAATGACGCATTTTAATTTTTGATTTTTTTGCGAAAGCATTTTTCCATGTTTTTGTACAACAATTTAAGAGCGTTCACATCTCTAGCCCATTTTCCCGAAAACAACGAACATGTTCAAAAGTTAAACTAGCATGTCGTTGCCATCACAAAACTTCCTTCTATATAAATCAGATCGTCTGCAACCAAAATTAAACGACAATCTATTCGTTTGAGATATAACTATCTCGGAAATCGTGAAAAACAGAGCATAGCAGCCACCCCTATTGGGAGGTATACACCCAAACCTAATAAGGGACTGTATTTATGTCAAGGTCTAACAGAATATGAAGTTAGGTGAAATTGCGTCATTAGTTTTTGAGATAGAGCTGTCGCGGAAATAGTGACAAATGCAGCATAGCAACGCCACCTGTTGGGCGATTTACACCCAAACCTAATTCGCGTCTATTTATGCCAAGATCTAACAGCATATGAAGTTGGATGAAAATACGTGCATTAGTTCTTGAGATAGAGCGCCCATAAAATTTGTGTCACGTATAGACAAACTCGCGGACAGACATTTTCTAAAAACTGTCAAATCGTGTTCAAGACGTTCTAAAATGTAAGTTCTAAATGATCCGTCGAAAACCGGAAGTCTAAATTTTTCACGAATCCAATACTTTCTTCTTGTACACATAGAAGAAAGTAAAAAGTGTCTATTCTAAAACTTTTGCATAAAGTATTAAAAAAAATGGCAAAACAAAAATGTTGTTATCGATTAATTTTACTAAAGATTTATTTTTAGATTATAATATTTTTGTCGCAACATCAAGTGCCCTCTAAATAACGTAACTAGATTATCAAATAACTACCGGCTAACTTTTTCCCCCTTCTTAATGTAGATAAAGGAAATTTTTAAAGAAAGTTGCTCATATTCTCGCCGCTTTCTCTGTTATTTTATCAGCTATACCGTCTTATAATAAGGGGTATAGTCGCCTCTTGTTATGTACTCCCTATTATATATTATCGATGCAGTAGGGCCTCATCTTTAAGGTATTGTGTGACGCACTGACTGGCTTCTTGAGATTGCTGAAAATAAAGCCCTATTCTCTTTTCCCTGAAGTGGATTGTATTTTTTTTTAGGGAAAAAAAGCCTGAAATATCTCATGCATTTTGGCAACAGTAGTCTTCTTTGATAGTAGCCAGACGTAAACAGATGGGAGTAGCTCCCTCGCTCTTTAATTCCTAATTTGATGTTAGCTCATGAATGACATATAAGGGCTGAATTCAGAATCGATGTTAACAAAGCTTGTTCTTAAAATGTATGTGGAATTTGTAATTAAATCTTTGTGGTATGCATTGTTATATTCATTCAAGAATGCGAACATTTCGGAAGGACCTTTTAAATTATTAGTGTGGCATTCGACCAAATAGTATAACCACGTGATAAACAGGGAGCGTGGTACACACCGGCCTCTTTCTTTTTTAACACTTTCCAACAAAGTTGAAAAATGTTTATGAATTCGGTTTTTCTGTCTGTCTGGCCGTCTGTCCGTGCTCCAACTCTTGTAAATATATCTGGATTGTCATGTAATTAGGTGCGTTCGTAATTATATAAATATGTTGCATCTATAGTTTTCGTCTGATCCGTCCGTCTGTCCGCATATAACAGCGCAAAAACTTCCCAACCGAATGGTTTGAAATTTAATACATATAATCGTTGCAGAATTTTGTCGAGTCATTCCAAATTTTATGAAAATCGAATCAAAATATAAAAAGGTATTAATAAAAATTTTCTTTATTCTATTAAATCTTATCGTACGTAATCTATATAATAAAACCTCAAGTCTTGTGACTGACGAAAAAAACAAATACGGGAGGACCATCTCTTTTTTTCATATGCCAGGCGGCCATTTTTATACAAAATTATTTTTTCGAATAATCTATATAATGAAACCTCAAGTCTTGTGACTGACGAAAAAAACAAATACGGGAGGACCATCTCTTTTTTTGATATGCCAGGCGGCCATTTTTATACAAAATTATTTTTTCGAGTAATTTATATAATGAAACCTCAAGTCTTGTGACTGACGAAAAAAAACAAATACGGGAGGACCATCTCTTTTTTTCATATGCCAGGCGGCCATTTTTATACAAAATTATTTTTTCGAATAATCTATATAATGAAACCTCAAGTCTTGTGACTGACGAAAAAAACAAATACGGGAGGACCATCTCTTTTTTTGATATGCCAGGCGGCCATTTTTATACAAAATTATTTTTTCGAATAATTTATATAATGAAACCTCAAGTCTTGTGACTGACGAAAAAAAACAAATACGGGAGGACCATCTCTTTTTTTCATATGCCAGGCGGCCATTTTTATACAAAATTATTTTTTCGAATAATCTATATAATGAAACCTCAAGTCTTGTGACTGACGAAAAAAAACAAATACGGGAGGACCATCTCTTTTTTTCATATGCCAGGCGGCCATTTTTATACAAAATTATTTTTTCGAATAAAATTGCATAAAAGTTACCCTTTTAGAAAGATCGTTCAAAAAATGGTTTGCTTGAGAGATGAATTACATTAAAAAATGTATAGGTTCTGCGATAACTTCATTGGACATTAGTTTAACAACCGAATATCTCAATCCATTAGAGTAAATAAACACAGGAGATTCGTTCGTTATGAGTCATAAAAATATTAAATCATGGAGATAATCATTCGCAAAGCAAGATCTCCATGGTAAGTTTTGCAGCGCTGTCTGGTGTCGAAAAAAAAAAATTCGCATTTGTAAACGTGGCATACGTAATAAGAAAAAGAAAAGGGAATGCCCGTTTCGTTCATAGCAGGCGATATAATTCATTTCACCGAAATAATAAGGATGATTTTTTTACATTGAGAAACTAGTTATAAAACGAACGCGCCTCCTATGTCACGTTTAACGTACAATGCATGATTCGACGGAAATGAAAATTACAAAATAAATAATTCAAAAATCATACTTTCAATGCTACTGTCTGCATACGAATTATTTTCCTATCATGGACAGAAAAAATGACACAGGAACACACACAAAATATTTTTGTATAATAATAATAATTGTTATTATTATTATTATGATTGTAATAATAATCACTGCATTGAAAATTGTGCCTAAACAAACGTTTTTAAAAATAACCTGTCACACATACACACACATAATAAAAATTAAAAAAAGTTCAAAAGTAGGAAGAAAGTGATTAAGGAAAAAAAAAAGATTAATCAATTACAAGAAAAGAAACAAGTTGGAAATTGTACGTCAAACGTTACAAACGAGGTGCGTTCGTACGCACGTTTTAGAATTAAATTCATGATATCCCGTGCGTAGAACGGGCTAAACAGCTAGTTAAGTATATATTTTATGACACTGTTCATACAAATATCTTAACTAGTTATATAAATATTCAGATATATATGTATCAGCTAGTTATATAAATATTCAGATCTTGATGATTTTTAATTCTGTGAAATGAATTATATCGTCTGCAGATTAATTTCTGTAATAAAATAAGTATCTCGGTCGCTTGACGATTTAACATCCATCGGAAGCTCCTCTAACAAAAAAGCACCGATTTAAAAAAAAAAATCAAATTTCTTAATAAATATTTTTATTAATATCTCCTAAAGTTTTGATTCGATTTTAATAAAATTTGAAATGTCTCGACAAAATTCTGCAAAGATAATATATTTTAAATTGCAAACCATTTGGTTGGGTAGTTTTTGCGTTGTTATATGCGGACGGACAGACAGACGGACGGACAGACAGACAGACGGACGGACAGACGGACGGACCAAACGACGACTATAGGTGCTACGTATTTATATAATTACGAACGCACCTAAAAAGAGTAACATTTGAAATTTAAAGATGGCAACGACCTCTTAATTTCTCTTTCAAATGCTGGGATTTCCCTTTCAGTTAGTTACCCTGATTTCCGTCGGGTATTGTCTGCTCGATTCCACCCTCTTCATTTAAATACAACCTCACTTCCCCTCCTCTCTTCAACCCGAATGTACTTAATATTAATTTAACGCCAGACAGAGACTCTCTTCTGTATTTTTATTTTCATTTATTATAAGACGTTATGCAATCATAATTTTTTAATATTCTTGTCTGTTTGGTTTTTCGACATTTTTTATTGTTGTTCCAAAATTTGTACGATCGGTCTATTAAATGTAACAAGTTGGAAATTGTACGCGAAACGTGCAAATGAGGTGCGTTCGTACTATAACTAGTTTCGGTGAAATGAATTATATCGTCTGTTATTATATGATTCATTTCCATAAAACAAATACATTTTAAGTTGGCAACATTTTATCTTTTGTTGACATTTACTGAAAATTCCAATGGGAAACTTAAGCCTAGCTTTGAAAAGTTCAGAACTGGAAATTCATATTTAGACTCTTTTTCCATTTAATATCTATTTCTCCGGAAACATCTATCTCAAAAAACTGTTGGTAGATTATAAGATTGCTATAATTAAACCATTTTAGTACACAAATTCGGTTTTTAAATTCAGTAATACGGAAATAATAGGACTCCATCTTAAATAGGATATCATCACCATGGCAACCTAGAGTCATTACCTATCATGGAATATCATTGAATTAATTACGTATGCTAGGATTTAATAGAATGAAGAACGTGACTATAACTTGGTCCTAGAGATCATAAAATGCCATATACGTCATATATGACTATAACGTCATACATGTCGGATAACTTGGCGATACATCTCGGTCGCTTGACGATTAATCCTCGAAAGCTGCTATAACAAGGAAGTACCGATTTAAAATAAAAAATTCAAATTACTTAATAAATATTTTTATTAATATCTTTTTAAGTTTTGATTCAATTTTCATACAATTGGAAATGACTCGACAAAATTCTGCAACGATTATATATATAATTAAACTTCAAACCATTCGGTTGGATAATTTTTGCGCTGGTATATGCGGACGTACCAGACGGTGACTATAGATGCTACGTATTTATATAATTACGAACGCCCCTAAAAATGTTTCATAAAGTATGAAACTACTTAAAAAATCATAAAAACCATAAAACAAGTGACATAACTGTAAAAATAGTTTAACAGATATTGCTGAAAATTGGGTGACGGTTGACTCGGACTAAATTAGCCGTCAAATATTTATGTGGAGAATTCCATAAATCTATTCCCAGTGGCACATGCTAGAAATGAGACGGGCTGAGTTCGAAATGGGCTCGGGGTCGATTTTTATACCAGTTTTTGGTTTCGGGCGCAAAGTGAAATTTTTATTTATTCACAAATTGTGTGTGTGTGGGGGGGGGGGGGGGGGAGAGAATTGCTATTTAAGAAACAAGACTGTTTCTAGTCTAAGTTCTAGTCTAAGTCTACTTCTAGTCTGTTGTTAGTGTAAGTTTCTTAAAATGCTTTTCAATCGTCTAAAAATCAGTTTGAAAAGGGGGGGGGGGGGTATAAGGATAATTATTCCACCTGATTCTGAAGCCTTAGCATGGTCAGTGTTAGTAATAATAATAATAATAATAATAATAATAAAACGTGGAATATCCATTGTCTATCTTCACTTTCTGTGTGAAGTCCTTTTCAGATCTACTAGAAAACAGAACTCATGTTTTTTTTTTTTTGCCATAATTGCACAATAACATTTTAAAATAATAAGAATTGTGACTTTTGTAGATTTCTGCCAGTCGTTGGGTATCAATAAAAAATGTGCTATTTTAAACAGATTTTTTTTTAAGGACACGAAAATCACGAAACGCCGTTATCAAGGAGTATTTAGGATTAATACTTATTTCTATATGTAAGAAGATATTTTTTTAATTAATCTTGAAACGTAGTTATGAAGGAGTATTTAGGGTTAATAATTATTTCTATGTAAGAATATATTTTTAAATTAATCTTGAAACGTCGTTATGAAGGAGTATTTAGGATTAATACTTATTTCTATGGGGGGGGGGGGGGAAACGAGAGAGAGAGAGAAAGATTTTTAAATGAGAAAATTAATCTTGAAAATTTTTTAAAATGTTATTAACAATTTTCTGCTAGGTGTATTTTATCTAACTTAAATATATAATTTTTCAAATTCAATTTCTTGAGGTATAAAGGGTCAATGTTCTAATTCTGTTTTATAATTCTCAAAGAAGAAAAAATAAAATCAAACATCACAGTTCATGCCACAAATCCAATTGCTTATTTATTTTCAAGATTTTGTGCTTCTTAACGCATTCCCTTGACTTCAGTATTAATAAACTCTAGACGCTCTGTCTGGTAAAATCCACTGTCGAGCTTTTGATCCAATAAAAGCTTTCTAGGACATGCAATAAGCTCCAGGTTTTTTTTCTCTTCTTCTTCGTCATTATGTTTTATTCAGTCCTCCTTTTTTCCATTTTAGAGTTTCACGGCAAGCCCCTAACGGCGCCTTTCTCGCAATTATATGCAGCACGCATTGTGATTAAAATTTTGGGTTTGTGTTGACTCATTCTGGGATTTTCCTATGTAATGTTAGTGGTTGGCATTTGTTTTACAAATATTAAAAATGTACGAGCAGTTGAATAAAGTATTCACCCCCCCCCCTTTTTTTTTTTTTTTACTAGTACCTAGATTTTGCAGATTTAGGATGTATTTTGTTTGCGAGATAAAACAAAATTAAGAACGGAGCTCCTTTTTACGTATATTATGACTACTCCTGTGTTACTAATATGCAGAAGAAGGACTGTTTTTATTTAAATGTAAAAAAATTACGTTTTTCACCAGTTTGCGGGCAAAAAGAGAATAAAAATGCATTTTTAGGTTTTATTCACAGGCAGGGTGGTTAATATTAATAAAAACTTTTCATTTTTAATTACATTCATGCTGAATGCCCCATGCCTGTTCATCTCAAATTCCCTCGCTAATGTTAAACCTATGGACGTAGGATGCATTCGTATTTTTAAAATATCTCTTCAGGAAATTAATATTTTTAACTTCATTTTTTCTGTGTACTCTTATTAAAGAATGTATCTTTCTTTTTTCAGTCGACAAAATATTTCTAAAATATATGCTTAATTTTATTTGAAGTGTTAAAATCTTACCCAGTTTCGCTAAGTTTTTAACACATACAATTATAAATTAACTATATATTTTAGAAATATTTCGTCGGCTAAAAAACAAACAGAGACATCCTTTAAAAAGAGTACAAAGAAGAAAAAAAAAAATATTAATTTCCTGAGGAGATATTTTAAAAATACGGATGCATCACACGCAGGGTCGGATTTCAGAAGGAAAGTCCTGAATATTTTTTTATGAAAAAAAAAAAATAAATATTTGAATATTTAGAACCTACGCTAGTCATGCGAAGAAACGCGAAAACTAATGTTAAGTCTATGGGAAGGTTATTTTCAAATTTCTCGCTCGCATTTTAATATTTTTAAATGATTTATTTTGCATAGGATCGCTGAGATCGATCTCTAACTTTTACTTTTTCGATTTTGGTTCCAGTTTTTTTTATGTATGGGTACTTTTACTCTCAGAACCGGTTCCAACTGGTTCCAAAATTAAAAATGTCCGTTTATAAAAAAAAAAAAAAAAAAAAAAAAAAAAAGTCAGAAACGCTGTAAAAATTAACAGCGTTAGAGATCGACCTTAGCGATCCTAAGCAAACAGAATCGTTTAAAAATATTAAAATGCGAGCGGGAAATTTGAAAATAACCTTCCCATAGACTTAACATTAGCTTGCGCTTTTCTTTCCGCGACTAGTATAGGCTCTTAATAAGTTTATATGTGTTATTATTTATACAAAAAATATAAAATTGATATTACAGATGTAATTGTAGACTACTGTTTCATGACTGTATTAAAATATGGATTATCAAATTCGCTTTCGGGTTGAAGTGTATCGAGTTTGAGTTGACTTTTTTTTTTTTTTTTTTTTTTTTTTTTTTTTTTTTTTTTCCTTTAAGAGGGGAGGGTTCGGCTTGGTTCGGATCGGGTACAACCTGTTAGCTCAAGAGGCATATCCCTTCTGTTTGACAACCTTGTATCGAAACAAAAAATGAAGGCAATCCTTTAAAAGACACAGTTGCAGGTTGGTATAAAGAGGGAAGAACGACCAAAGTCACCGCTGAATAACTATTATCTAACTATCTGTGACTATAGCATCGTTTCTTCCTCTGGCCTTTCAAATGTAATGAAAGTGAAATCCACAGATTACTAATAGAGGCATTGTTTTAATTTCTTTTTCTATTCTAATAATAATAATATAAAGGATTTAATCACTTGTGAATAGAGTCCTGCACCGGTTTTCTACCCGACCCAAACCCGAAAATTCTGCTTAAAGTCAACCCGAAAAAAAAATCGCCATTCCGAAACCCGACCCAAACTCGATGTGAAAGAGCTTTTTAAATTAAAAAAATGGTCAGGACTTTCTTTTGAAAAATCGAGTCAACCCAAACCTGACTTGAAAGAATCAAAACTCAACCCAAAACCGAAACATTTAAAGTCAACCCAACTCGACCTGCACCGAAACAAATTAACGTCAACTCGACCCAACCCGATTTTGGGTAAAACCGGGCAACCCGACCCGATGCAGAACTCTACTTGTGAATGAGAATGACAATCAAGTGAACAATCAATCCAACAAACGTCCCGTACCTTAACTCTCGATGCAGCATAGGGTATTCTGATTGATTATTTTAATTATTAACAATGGGTTATTTCCCATTCATTGTATTATGTAAAAAAATCTCAAATAATTGTATGTTGTATTATTTAATAATCATTAGGCATCCCAACTATCCCTATTGTGTTATGCACACTTCCTATATGCTTTTAATTTTTGGAACTTATTAATGTTAGAGTAACTATTGTTTTCAATCACTAGATAAATGGCGTTTGATTTACATTAAAAACACCCTAATTACCTAATACAAATTAATTTAAGAGCAATGGATTAAAATTTTTAATAGAATGTCTCATTTCATTTAAGATATCGTTCACTTGGAAAAAGAGCGCTACAATACGAAATTTTCGTATTCGTTTTTTTTTTTTTTTTGCTTAAAAGACTTAAATCACATATATTGTCTACCATTGTGAAACAAAACAGCGGATTAAAAATAAACGATTTTTCAGTAATCTTGTTTTATTTGAGTTTTAGCAAACGTGGTTCCTTGCTAATTTATTTTTATTGTTGCAACCATTGTTGCTACTCTCATTCACTTAAAACTACATAGTCATATCCGCGAGCGTTAAATTCTCTCCCAGCTTAGCGATACTTAGCGAAATATCACTAAATCTGACGAAAAGGTAGATTGTCATAAATGAGCCAACTTGACTATTTTTTTCGAAATTCCCATTCAAATTCAGTATTGACGAAAAGTGGGATTGAATCTTCTATAATCGAGTACCACGCATTTTAGCTTCGTGTATTTGAGTACAATAAGCCGAATTCTTCAAAACAAGGCATAGGGAAGCTACCTTTTTCTCTCATCACAAGCCGGAAGGACTTTTATGGACCATAGGGAATGAAATTGCCAATTGAAAACGTTCAAATCTGTCTCATCTACCAGCTTTTATTAACTCATCAATAGGAACAAATTTCGGTAATACCTTTTAAAACAAAAATTTAAAAGTATTTATTTAATCTTATCCAGGCTGGCTCGTAAATAAACCTGTTAACAAGACAGTTTTTATTGTAATATTAATTTTCATTATTTTATTTTCATTATTTATTTATTTTCGTTTAAAAACGGATTTCGGTTGAACGAAGTTTTTCGCCAGTCTCAGATTCCTTGTTAAACTGGTGTTTCACTGTATATCCCTTCTTTCAAACATCGGTTAAAATTGCAACAGAATAAACAGTATTTAAGCCTCCGAGAACAGGAAGAGCAAATATTCTGTGTCATATAATTGCTGCATCACTTAACTTGCTAGCATACGGGTGTGAGACAGATGATATGTAATAACTTGAATTGGGTTTTAACATCAGCCCTTAGAATGGCAGTTAATAACATTTAATCCGTCGAAATAAATGCTGGAAAGTGTTATTTAATAGCCTTATTAAAAGGTCTTTATACGACATTAAAAAAAAAAAAGGATGCGTAATTGTATTTAAATTAAGATCTGGAATTTTATGGATGCTGTGTCATCAGCAGTTGTTTCAATTTGTAGTTTTTTTTTTTTTTTTTTTTCATTGTAGTAATGCCGTGCGATGCTTTTTAAGAGCTCTAAAAAATGATGCTAGTTTTTCTTTGTTATTATTTAAGTCCTTGAAAGTTTCACTTATTGTTCACTTCATTTTGCAGGCAAAGCGATTTTTTTTTTTTTTTTTTTTTTTTTTTTTTTTTTTTTGCTTGGACAGTGGCAAAAACTGGAAAAATGTTTGAATTTAAAAAATATACAACAAACGATATTTTTTTTACATAATATAACTGATAATTAGAATTAAATCAAACTATTAATTTGTGTTTCGTTGATATTAATTTGATTAAGGCAATTTAAAATAATTTTAATTGATGATAACATTTGAAACACAAGTAAAACATATATTTTGTAAATAAATTTATAACTTTGATGGAGATAAAAACTATGTTTTTTTTTTTCATTCTTCACTTTCAATATATTAATGTCGTCATTAATAGTAATAGTTATCTATACTATTAAATATGTTAAAACCTTTGAACTCATGATTTATATATTCAAGAAACCTATAACTATTAAAGACAAAATTACTACATTAAAAGTTGCCTTGTAAGCATATAAAACAGCTTTGTAACAATCAAATCTATCTTCCTTTTTTCTTTATCTGAACCTTTATAACTTTTACAATTAAAATTTATAGAAGTAATCCTTTAAAAATCCCACAAAAATATGTTTTAATATAAAAAAAAAAAAACATTTGGGCCAGATAAAACTTATTAATATATTAATTATATACTAATTATACTTTGTATCTTCAAATTACTGTTGTTCTGGTAGCACCGCAAAGTGTGTATAATATTTCTTAGACTTTGTTAAGGATTAACTGACCAAAACCAGTGAGTTACACTGCGAAAAAAAATTGCTGACTTTACACTGTAATACTGGCTTCCCAGCTGCCTGTACCGTAAAATTAACAGTAATAAACAGTAAAATAAGCAGTAATACGCTACTGCGCATGCGTTACTGTTTATTACTGTTAATTTTACGGTATAATACTGGCAGCTGGGATGCCAGTATTATACTGTAAAATCAACATTTTTTTTCCCAGTGTATTTTATTGGTATTTACTTTCCCCTTTCCCAACCTCTCCATCCACAGCATAAATTAAAAAATATTTTACCGAAAACAATGCAAACTTAATAGCATTTAAATTACTGTTTGAATGATGCATTGTATATTCTAAGTTATAAAACTCAAAGTTACATATTGTTAGAATTAAAATTTATAAAAGTTAATAACTTCATTGCATTCCCGTAAATATAACATATATACCTATTTTTATAACATTGACAAATTGTGACAAAAACCTATTTTTGCCGGAACGGTTTTTACCGTTTTTTCCCACCTTTGGCAAAAATTGCGAACCCTGCTTACTTCATAGAATTAAATACTAATTTCACATTACAGACTTCACTCTACAGCTCGTTTGAAAAGCTCTACAACATTTTATAAAAACATGTATTTTGTGCATCTAACCACATTTTAAAAATTAAAACAAAGCTAAAATTAGTCATAAGTTAAGGCAATTACTGAGATATTAAAATTTACCCTCTATTGTATTACGTAAAATATCTGGTACATGCCAAAAAATGGTATATTTACCACACAAGTCAAAATGAAATGTATATACTATATATATATATATATTGGGAAATTTGTCAATATTTATTCTAATGATCTTAACTGTCACTAAAATTAACAGTTTTCTACATTCAATTATTAAATTATACTTATTAAAATGTGATAATTTTAAATGATTATTAAAATGTAATAATTTTAGATGATTGTTAAAATGTGATAATTCTGCTAACTTTAAATAGACTATGTAACGGATTTTTAAAAGTTAGATTTTATAAAAATTGCGATATTTCTATTCTTTTTTTTTTTCTTTTTTTTTTTTTTTTTTTTTTTAGGATTGATTTTTTAAACATCATGATGTGAAACAAATCTGTGCCGCTCCCTTTTTTTTAAGGCAAAACTTTTCCCGTTTTTCCTCTTTAATTGTTATCATATTGAATATTTTTGATAATGACCAGAATAGTTATCGCCTTCACATTTACCAAAGTTTTTTTGCCACCTTGCATGATTCTAACTATTAAGAATAGTTAGAGCATGTCTGTTGAAATATAAAAGAATATTGATATCTGATGACCTTATGCTAAGTTCTAAATATAGCTTTTCATGAAGTGCAAAAAATATATTTCTATTTAAAGCATACAAAAAAAATTAAATATGTATAAGTGCTGATCTATTACATCGGCTTTCGAGTGATATATTTTTTTTTCATTTAAGGAAAACTTTCGTTTTGGTGGATTTTTTCCTAAGGCAAATAAATGCCCCTTGGAAATAAAAAATTCTGTTTTTTTTTTTTTTTTTTTTTTTTTTTTTTTGAGATTAAGACGTTTAGATATGAACAGTCGAAAAAACGTTGTGTCATGTATGGTTAAAAAGCCTCCGACCACGGAAAGAAGCCACTGTGTTATCGATTGTTGTATTACGGATTAAGAATATGGAAGTTTCCTCATTAAACAATAATTACAAGGGTTGCCATACCCGTTTTCAGGGTTGAGGAATTGCATTATTTTATTCGCCACTGGTGAGTAGATTTCCTGACAGGGCGAGTAGATTTATAGGCAGTCTTTTAAAAACTACAAGCTATGGAAAATATAACAAAAACTTTTTATTATTATTATTTCTTTGTCATATTTTGCAACTCTTCCAATTGCGGCGATATCAGTGTTGAATTCAGGGGGTGGCCCGGGGGGGGGGACATTCCCCCCGGAGCATTGAATTGTCCCCCCGGACGACTTGAGATTTTGTTTTTTAATGGTAAAAAAGTGCAATTTCCCCCCCGGAACTCTACAATGTCTCCCCCGGAGCCACAGAAATCCCTCCCGGAGAAAAGTGTCTGAATTCAACACTGGGCGATATAAACATGGCACTAAGTTTTATTTTATACTAAACTTTCCTCTGTTGTATATATTTCTTTATTTTATTAGAGGGAAAAAACGAAAACGTTGCTATGAAGATTGTAGTAATTTTAGCAGTCGCTTAAAGGATCAGGGTCCATAAGTCGTGTTTTTAGCCTATGAAATAGACTAAAACTCGATTTTGTTATATTGATTTAATTATTTCACTTTTTAATATTTGAAGGTTTATCCTGTGCGATTTCAATAATAGTTTTTGCATTTTGTTTGGATTTATATGACTTACACAAGCTCAAAGTTCGTATTATTCGTAGTTTTTGATGAAAAATACGCAATTTCTCCTAATTTTACCTCAATAATTTATAGGAGCGCATGTGCAACACTTTCTTCTTTACATATATTATAAAATACATCAAAATGTACAATATATGTAAAAATAAAAGTGAAGGTGCGCTCATAGTAAAATATTAAAAAATATATTAAAAATATAGGTAAAATTAGGAGAAATAGTGTTTTTTTTTTTTTTTTTTTAAATCAAAAACTACGATTAATACGAACTTTGAGCTTGTGTAAGTCATATAAAGCCGAACAAAATGCAAAAACTATTGTTGAATTCGTACAGGATAAACCTTCAAATATTAAAAAGTGAAATAATTAAGTCAGTATAACAAAATCGAAATTTAGTCTTATTTCATGGGCCAAAAACACGGCTTATAGACCCTGATCCTTTTGTCAAAAAAATTTTCAACTGTACGTTGCATCTTGCTGGCTGCATAAATCTTTGGCTGGTAAGATTTTCTGAAAATACCCCACCCCTGCCTGTTTGTATGTATTGAACGGCGATCATGGAAAAGGGATTCGGCATATAACTCTACTTCTACTGACTGGATTTCAAAGGTACTTGCACTGCAAGTTACATCATTTTGCAAGGAAGGCTTTTGCATGTTGAACATGAACATACTGTATTGTTGTGCAGGGTATTTGGTTGTAGAGTTAGAGTGCTATTCGTGAAGCAATTCATAGAAATATTGAATGCTGTGACGCAATTCATAGAAAAATTACATTTACATTGACAATGACAGACGTATTAAGACTGTTTTCAAATTCAAACGGCTATTTTCTGAAATTTTTTTATTCATTTTCCTTCGTAAATGTATGGAATTAGCAGGTACTCTTATTGAGAAACTATGTAATCAATGTGTTTTTTACCGTGTTTCGGTAAAAGTATAAAATTTTTCAAAAAATGCCTTCAAAATGGACGTTTTGAACCGAATTTCACGACGCGACAGCTCAGGAAAGAAAAAAACTGCCTTCCTGAGACAACAATTCCTTATAACGCAAGATATAATTCATATAAGGGAAAATAATAATTTAAAAAAAACTGTTCGATTACAAATCACTTCAATAATCATGCCTGCAAGTATCATGCTTTTATGTTTAATAAGGAATCAGATTTTAAAATGTGTCAGAAAGTTTCGCATTGTTGAGCGAAGGAAAATATTTTCTTTTGTCAACCATCTTAACACGTTCACTACCGGGTTAAAATTAACTAAATTTTATTTTATTGAGAAATTCCGAATTCATACCAGAAAATAATAATAGCAATATTTGCTTTATTTAATGACAGTAGATACACAGAAAAAAAAAATAAAACCCAATTTGGGTCGAAAGATTCTTAGGTATGTGCCCAAATTGGGCCATGCCTGTTTTGGTTACCACTGTGTATCCATTTTGGGCACTGTTAAATACCCATTTAAATTTTTTCCCCTTTTTTACCCGTATTAACCCTTAACTGTTGTGACAGAAATTGTCGCTTGACCAGTGTGAACGGTCTCTGAGACCGCTTGATCGAAAGATACGGACAGATACTCATAGGATACGGTTTCTATACTAAACTTTATGTACAAGGACTATTATACACTGCTCAAAACAATTAAAGGATATTGCAGTTTTAGGTGGATTTTGTATCTGGGAAACTTTTTAGCTGATTGATACATGGTCGACAGACATAGTAGGTTATATGAGAATAAATTACACATGTTTGGCAGAAAAAAAAATGCATTTTATTGCGCATTTGTGTACAAAAGGAAAAAAACACAATTTGTGCATATGAGAAAAAAAGAATAAAAGGAGGTGTTTTCTTCAAAGAAAATCATTTTCAGTAGGGGGTATGGTTTCAACGGGCGGCCAGCAACGTTGAACACCTTTGAGGCATGGACTCAATGAGGCTATTAATGACGAGTTGGGGTATTCTGCCCCACTCTTCCTGAAGAGCTCTTTCCAGTTCTTGGAGAGTTTGTGGGGGTTGTTGGCGGCTAGAAACTCGTCTTCCTAGAGCGTCCCAAACGTGCTCGATTGGATTCATGCCTGGAGAACACGCTGGCCATTCCATTCGAACGATTCCTTCCTCGAAAAGGAAATCCTCCACCAGGTTTGCACGATGATGGCCTGCAGTTATCGTCCATTAAAATGAAGTTATCTCCGATTGCTGCAGCGTAAGGGACTACAATAGGTCTGAGGATCTCATCCCTATATCGGCGACCAGTCAGAGCTCCATCTCGAATGATGTAGAGGTCAGTGCGCCCGTCAATGGAGATGCCACCATACACCAACACTCCTCCACCGCCAAATCTGACACTTTCGTGCACGAACGCAGGATTATTCCTACTGTCACGGTCCCTCCAGATGAAAATACGCCTATTATCCGGATGCACAGAAAAACGGGACTCGTCAGAAAACAGAATATTGCTCCATTCATTTCTCCTCCAGTTGACATGCTCGGTTGCCCACTCCCTGCGGTCGCGACGATGCCTTGATGTTAATCTAACACATACCATCGGTCGGCGAGCATACAGACCTACAGCATGGAGCCGGTTTCGGACAGTCTGAGTTGAAATCGTAGTGCCTGTAGCCGAGCGAAGGTGTTGTTGGAGAAGAGTAGCGTTCATGTTTCGGTGTCTCCGAGCTGTTAACGCTAAGTACCGATCTTCATTGGGCGTTGTTGCCCGTCTACGACCTTGCCCTGGTCTTCGGCCTGCACATCCACTCTCCAAAAAACGGTTCCAGATCCTGGAAATGACACTTTGTGACACTCCAATGGCTTGCGCTACTTCGGCTTGAGTTTGGCCCCCTTCTAACCTACCAACAATTCTCCAAGCTTCTGAATCTGTCAAATGACTTCGCTGAGACATCGTACTCATCGAAACAAAGCAATCACTGAATGCCGATCATCCTTGTCTTCATTCTCTTTTATCCAGTTGAAAGTCAAATTTCATTCGCTGCCGCTGAAGCGACGTTTTTGACGTCGAACTCAAAATTTGCATACTCCACAGTTTGAAAACCAGAAAAATTTGCATTTGTGATTCTCTTCTTCTATTTTCGGCAAAAAAAATTTCGTTTATATCTTTATTTTATATAAAACTTCAAATATCCTTTAATTGTTTTGAGCAGTGTAGTTCACACTTTGCCGTCCGCATGTCTCGTAAAAATACTTCTATTCGTAAAATGTTGAAATGATTGATTGACACCAGAATTTAGAAACAAATTTATTCGAAAATAAGTAAAATCTTTTCTTCATGTACTTGATTAAAGGGAATTTTTCATTCCAAAATTCTGGTGCCAATGTAGCATTAAAGGATTAAAATTAAGTTACTTTACGTACGACACCACTGTGGTGTCGCCGGACGGCAAAGTGTTAACATTCACCGATTCAGAAAACGATTAATACTAGGGCTGCTAAAGGGAAAAGCAACGGTCTGCGGAGTCTCAAAGTCTAAAATTCCAGTAATCCTAAATTCGCAGGCTTGATGCCTTTTGAAAGAATGGTTTTGAAAAATATTTAAAGCAAGTATAATTTATAAATTAAAGAACAATTATTTATCTTAACCATTCGGTCACATAAATAATATCTGCCAGGCAGTTTTTTTTTTTTCTTAATCCCATTTAGAAATTATCAATTTGAATAACAGTGACAGCGACCAGAATAATTATCAGTTTCACATTTATGAAGTTTTCTGCTAACTTTACATGACTCTAACTATTAAAAATAGTTACTGCTTTCCTGTTGAAAAAAAAAACAAGAACGAAAAATCATGCGTCAAGCATAGATTATGTAGCACTTTCCAACGCTTCCAAAATAATTTTACAAATCATACCGTTTAATAAGCTAAAAGATAACTTCTAAGTAAACAATTTGGAAAACGCATAACATATTTAAAAACATAATTTCAGGAATTTCCAACATATACAATATTCTGAAAAATATCCGAATACTTTTATTCAGCCCTGTATGGGATCTATAGAATTGTATATATACTACATAGGATGCTAAATTTTAGTTCAGTTAGGAAACGCGTAGCACAGTTTAAAATTCTCCGTCTGGGGTTTGTCAATAAACAGAAATGTGTTCGCGAACTTTTGTGCTGCCCTGTATAGGATCTACAGAATTTATACACATCACGTAATAGACAAAAAGCAAGTTAACATTAAAATCGCGTTCAGTAACTTAAAACGCACTTCCAGGAATTATTGTTAACAGACAGTAGATAATTCTTTTGCGTGTCCCTGTAAATGAACGATGACTGCTATACACACAATATTCCGTAGTAAGTCTCTTGTAATGCACCTTAGTGATCTATATAAATTTCAATGCGTTTAAAATAGTGAAACATTATTTAAATAAACCGCAGACGATTTTTCTCCATAGACGTAATGTAACGGAATTATTTTGACTGTCCCTGTAAAGTAACTATAAGTGCTATGCACACCCTGCTCCATATTAAGCTTCTTCTAATGCACCTTAGTGATATATATAAATTTCAATGCGTTTAAAATAGTGAAACATTATTATTTAAATAAACCGCAAATGATTTTTCCCCATAGACCGCAATGTAACGGAATTCTTTTGAGTGTCCCTGTAAAAAAACTATAAGTGCTACACACTTCCGTTGAAATAGGGAACATGCTATAGATAACGACAATAACATATAAAAATTGCAGAGCAATCCAAGCATATTTACGGGAGTTAGAGCACGGACAGACGGCAGACGGCCAGACAAACCGAAGTCATAAGCACTTTTCAACTAGGTTGGAAAGTGCTAAAAAAAGAGGATTGATATCGGATGACTTTATGAAAAGTTCTTAATACAGCTATTTAGCTCACAGGTTATCAAAGGCTGAGAGCTAATGTGCCCGCCTGTTCTGTGTGTACGTATATGTATGTACTGTTAGAGAACCTTCGGTAGCATAATAAATTTTCTTACTTTATAAATTGTTATATCAGTCTTCATATTTTAATTTACATTTTCATCTTTTGGTAATGGTAAAAAAGTAATCCAACAGTATTATACTGATATTTATCCTTTCGAATCATTGACCTATCGCTGTTTTGTAATAAGAAACAATATTAGTAGAAAATAACAAATTGGCATGAAGTAAGTAGATATCCATTTGGTTTGAATATAATATTATTATTGAAATTTTTGGCTTTATATATACATTTATATCGCGTTTGGAGACTGCATAAAAATGCTCCAATTTTACATTAAATTTGAGATATTTACATCATATTTACATGGGCGTCATTACGGTACGGTTATATTTTAGATACTGAGAAAGTTTGTTATTGAGTTCACGCACGCGGTATCAGATTGAAGGTTGAAGAGGCAATATGGAGTATTTCTTAGTTGATTAGTTTCGACATAAGGTCCATCTGGTTTTATTCGGCTTGGTTTCCAGCTGCGTTCATCACTTGAGGTACTACAGTTAATTGGGGTCTGGTTTTTAACATGTTCTAAGTGTTCTGTCCATCGTTCACAACACTTGGAGATTATTAACGGCATAAAAAGGTTTCTCCGTCATGTACGTAACGCGATAATTCTCGATAGAAATAACCGTTTTGCTTCAGATTTTGTTTATAGGTTCATTGTGATAAAGCGCTTCCCTGATTAGTTTTGGGGGTTCATTGGTTAAGTATAAAGGGAACGGGAGATTAACCCCCCTTAATTGAGATAAATGGATTTTTCATGCCGAATTATCAGATTTTCTTCAAATTTTGTATATAGGTTCATTGTGGTAAGGCCCTGATTAGTTTTGGGGGTTTATTGGTTAAGTATAAAAGGGAAAAGGGGGCTAATCCCACCTTAATTTAGGTAAATGGGATTTTCATGCAGAATTATCCGATTTGCTTCAAATTTTGTATATTATGTTCATTGTGGTAAGGCGCTTCCCTGATTAGTTTTGGGGGTTCATTGGTTAATTATAAGGGGTCAACGGGGGATGATCCCTCCTTAATATATTATCGATTTCTTTCTTTTTTGAGGGCTTATTTCAAAATCTTTGAAATAAGAGTATAATATACAATTAGTGTGAATAGCCTGTGAGCTCAATGCCCTCAGTTCAACTGGGCAGTTTCCTTTTTATTATGAATATTTGTCTATTTAAAGAATTCAAAGAAATTTTCAAAAAATACAAGTGCCTAAAGTAACGACACCCGCTTTTGAGTGGGGCATTTTACTTTTTTTGAAAACTTTTGCCTGGGGAAATTTTCCCGGTGTCTTGGAAAAGACTTGTTGTAATAGAGAAATTCAATGCAATCCTTTCATAAAAAAAAAAAATAAAAATTTCTCCCCCCCCCCCCCCCTTTTTTTTTTTTTTTTTTTTTTTTTTTCTCTCCTTCCAAAAAATTGAGATGTACTTTGAACTTTCTAAGAATAAAACGTTTAGATATTGTTCATTTTATTACTCTTTCTATGTTTAAGCGCATCTTAAAACGTATACATTGTCAAACGTTGAGTATTACAAATTTAATCTCGTTACATTATCAGTTTTCATCTCCCTCCACCCCTCCTTCTGTGCATCATTCATGACGTATCCTGCTTTTTTCAGCTTATCAAAGAATATTTCAAGTATATATCTTTTAAATGTTTAATTTCGGATTTCGAACTCTTGTCTGTTATGTCGTTGCATTTTGATGCATTGTTCAAAATTTAAAATATTTTTTTGAAGAGTTTGCAAAAGTGAAAGAGGAAAAAATGTATTTCTCAGACACGATGCATAAATGAAACTAAGAGATATAAGGGAGGTTTCCCCCCCCCCCCTAATTCTGCCGTTTTATATTTATCTTTAAGCTTATTTCAGAAACGCTGAAGTTAAATATAAAAAAACAGCAGCGATTATTGATTATGACAATTTAAAAAAAATAAGAAAAATAAGAAAAGGTCTTTGACTTGCATTGCTTAAACCATTGCTTATATTACTTGCATTGCTTACCAACGCGAAGCCATGGCGCACTTTGATGCTTGTCTTGGCGACTTTTCGAACGTTTCCTGTAGCATTTTTTTTTTTTTTTTTTTAATTAAAGATGCTTTCTGTAAAATATAAATAATATTTGAATGGTTTTCATTCAGTTTATTGTAGGTGCGATTAAAGTTTCTGGTTCTTTCTCCTACAAAAATTGCACTGCTGTCTAATAATTTTTAGCAATATCTAATATATTTTTTAGATGCAGGTTTAAAATTCTAAAGGAAAATTAAGGACTGAAAGTATCTGCAAACAACATTAGTCAAGCCAGAATATCATCTCATTTGTTCCACCAAAGTTACAGTAAAAACTGATAGACAATAGCAAAAGGCACGCGCAAGAAAAAAAAAATAACAATCGTATTTTAACTGAGTTAGAGGATGACGCCATTGTCTTCGGGAAAAACACGGGACAAAGGAAAATAAATTCAATACACATAAAACATAATATAATTTAGTATAATAAAGCATACATTTTAGGAAACACGTGAAATACCACTACTTCGATCGATGGATGGTGTCCTTTTTCTTCTAAACATTTGAATTTGAATGTTGCTTTTTAACCATGAATGTAAAATAAACCCGTGCAGAGAAGTTCCGCTTTATATTTTTCGTAAGTATATAATCATTGTTGAGCACGATGTGTGAGCACGAATAATGCGGTATTTTATTTTTGTGGCAACACTGATTTGAGAAAAACCTTTCATTTCATTTATGAAAACAATGCCGATTTAATTTTTAATCAAAATACATGTTTTTGCCACTAGCTGAGGTCTGCTCCTGCTTACTAAAAGGTTGGACATGGCCTGGCTTAAATTATGTCCAAAAGTAACTTTATAAAAAGTTTTCCAGGTTACAGTAAACTGTTAACAGGTTTTTAATGAAATCTATATGGCCAATATAGCAACTATATTGCCTTGAAATCTTCATGGTCGCTCCTTCAAACTTCATAATGCAATCATTACATATCTCTAACACAGGGTTTGATAAATAGAGACCGCATGCGCTTCGCGACACCCATTTTTTGCGCTGCGGTGTGCTTTTTGTTGCAACAAATTTGTACTCTAGTACAATGGTTCCCAGACTTTTTTTCCTTTACAAAAATTTAAATTGTGTGTGTTCTCCCCCATTACCAACATTATTTTCGTGTATACCTCCGCAACCAATATGCCACGTACTCCGGGTTGGGAACCACTTGTCTAGTAGCATACAGGGTCGGAAGCCATTCAAATTCCAAATACTCACGTATAACAGGCACTCCGGTTTTTAAATAAATTTTGAGGGGGGTAAACCGCGCTACATGCAGGGGGAATAAACGGTAATTAAAACGCACGAATGCCAGGTATCTTTCGAATTAATTATACCTTCTACACCGTTAAAACTAGTTCAGTTTTGATGGAGTGAATGAAAACTTTAGAATGAAATTTTTACTAATAGTTTTATCTTTTAAGGTGGTGTGCGTGGCATCGCGGCAGCAGTTACAAACTTTTTGAACAATTAATTTATTGGCAATTTAGTTATCATCAAAATCACAGCTGATGCAACGACGATTGACTGAAAAACAAATAAAATTTCTCGCTCCAAAGCGCCAAATAAAGTTGCTGCGGCGCAGTTTTAATGCATTGAAATTATTCTAAGATTGTTGTACACAGAGAATGTCCTAATGCTTTTGGCAGAGAGTTTCGTGCATAAAACAATGCTGTACGGTGATGGTGTATACAGTGGTCATGTGTATTAATAACTGAACTGACAATTTTCAGAATATCTTTGTAAATGCTTATTTTGCTAGATGAATATTGATATCTTTCTTGACAACAAATTGGGTTGATTAAAAAAATTTTAGTTAAAGGGCTCTGCCTTGGATGTTCATATATGATGTGTTCTTTTCAACGGTAAATTTATGTCGTTTTATTCGAAAGTTATTAGGAGTTATCATCAATCTATCATTTTCAAAGTCAAATATATTCCAACATTTTGCATAACGTACACTGAAAAAAAAAAAAAAAAAAAAAAAAAAAAAAAATTCTTTTGCAGTGTACATCTGCAAACTGCTAAAAAGGAGGACCCCCTAATTTCTGTAAGTTTTCCTGATTGATAATATATAATTTTCTGAATGAGAAAAGAATATTAGCTCATTTTCAATTGAGCTAAAGCATGAATAACATTTTATGAGTTACTCATACATTCCTTCTATTTTTTTCCCCCTGCTCCTAGAGTGCTTTAATAGCATCAATTAAAAGGAGTTTGGAGGGGTTGGGGGGGGGGGGTCTTTTAACATTCCTCTTTAGAGATAAGATGAAATTGCATCACCCACTTTTACGGGAATTCTAAATTAGATAAGTTAATTTTGGATTTTTTTTTTTTTAACTAAAGAGCTTTTAATGTGCTTTTTTCGTAATTTTATCTTTTAGAAGCCGATAACTGTGTGAATAATATCGATATATTAAGCAAATATTTGTATCTTTTTTATTTATTTAGACAAAACACAAATAAAATAACAAAATAATCAAATCGTAAAAGGTGTCATTTGATACCGTTCGAAGGAATTAGTGTTAAACTGAGGCCCGACTGATTGAAAGTTTTCTGGCCGCCCTCAAGAAAAACTAGTTTCCTGTTACTAGCTTTTCTTAAAAATACAAATTATTTTTAAAGTAATATAAATTTATAATATTTGCATGTTTTTATTATTATTATTATTATTTATTATAGGCACGTTTAAGGCTTCTTGTCCTACAAAGATTTTAGAGCCCCTCTCAATCTTTGGTTCCCTCACAAAAAAATGTACTTCTAATTTAAATTTACTAGAATTTGTGTGGTTCCTCCCCTACAAATTATTTTTACAAGAATTTTTTGAATCGTAGAGTCCTTATGGCACCACTGTGGAATATATGCGCATCGTGTAAGACTCGGGGCTGCCAATTTAGTGTATTTTCTATTCAAAATAGCTAACAGTATTACTGTATAATAATCTTAGCTTCATTTATTTTCAGACGTTCAGGGATTAAATACAGCAAAGATTACTATTCGAAAATAGTGGTGGATATTTTGAATATAAAGCACGATGAGTTGGTAACATTGATAAGAAGTGTGCCTATCGTTACCACTATTTACAGTGAGATAATATTGCTTAGTGAATCCCATGCTTAATGAAATGTTGGACAGGTTTCGTTTAAATTATGAGTCTGATTGCTCAATATTTTATATTTATTTATATTTCATTTCATTTATTTATTTATTTAGGTGCGTTCGTAATTATATAAATACGTAGCACCTATAGTCGTCGTTTGGTCCGTCCGTCTGTCCGTCCGTCTGTCTGTCTGTCCGTCCGTCTGTCTGTCTGTCCGCATATAACAACGCAAAAACTACCCAACCAAATGGTTTGCAATTTGAAATATATTATCTTTGCATAAATTTGTCGAGACATTTCAAATTTTATCAAAATCGAATCAAAACTTTAGGAGATATTAATAAAAATATTTATTAAGAAATTTGATTTTTTTTTTAAATCGGTGCTTTTTTGTTATATGAGCTTCCGATGGATGTTAAATCGTCAAGCGACCGAGATACTTATTTTATTACAGAGATTAATCTGCAGACGATATAATTCATTTCACAGAATTAAAAATCATCAAGATCTGAATATTTATATAACTAGCTGATACATATATATCTGAATATTTATATAACTAGTTAAGATATTTGTATGAACAGTGTCATAAAATATATACTTAACTAGCTGTTTAACCCGTTCTACGCACGGGATATCATGAATTTAATTCTAAAACGTGCGTACGAACGCACCTCGTTTGTAACGTTTGACGTACAATTTCCAACTTGTTTTTTATTTTGAAAGGAAGTCAAATTTTTATCCTGAATAATTGGGCACGTGTCGTCTATCAATGTTTAAAAACTTTTTTGATAAAATCAATAAAACACCAACAAATGAAGTGAAATGAGCGATTTTTTTTTTTTTTTTTTTTTTTTTTTTTAACAGGAACTGACTCTTTTGATACTGATGATACAAACCGTAAAAATCCTATTTATTTCATTGTTTACTAATAAAGAATACTTTTTCTGAGCTTTTATCAAAGCATCTCCCATCGTGCATTGTTTCTCTTATCGATTTGTTATTCGTTCATTTTCCGCGCGTAGGTTTTTGATTATTGTATTTCGTAATTCAGCGGTGGCATCAGGAAGAAAATTTGTTTCAGCTGTCATCTGATTTCAGACAATGCCATGGTGAATGGAATCATTTTATCATTCTGATAATCTTTCTTGTCTTTATTTTGGAAATAGTTATTATTCGGAAGTCCGATTTTAATTTCGCAAGTATATTTTATTTATATCATTTTGTCTTTTATAATAAGCAGTGTTTGAAATTAAATTGCTATCGTTTCCTCGCAATATAATTCATCATTGCATTATGAGTTTTGTTGAAGGAAAAATAGAATACCTACTTATCTGTGCATTTTTTCTTTGAAAGAGACTGATTTACTGATATGCGCTGCTGATTTTCTTTCTAAAATTTACGATTGTTTATTTTATGATTCTTCAAAATTTTATGTAAAATGTTAAATATTACTATATTTTCTTTTATTGTATTCGGGGCTTTTTATTGTCGAAACGTCAGTTGAGACTCACTGTGGGAGACACGAAAAGTTTTTGGTTTCCGTCTCTGTTTGTTTGTTTGTCTGTCTGTTCCGCGATAACTGCCGTAAAAAACGTCCGATTATGTTGATTTTGGTAGGTATGTTGGCGAGATACACGGAATTAGCTGTATAGTTTTTGGTTAAATTTGGTTCATTCGTTCAAAAAATATAGAACATTTCTTTTTAGGTCATAATGCTTTCCTATGGAAATGCAGACGATTTTCAAATTTCATTCTTAACTGAAATGAAAATCGCATATTTGAATAAGGGATTTGAACGTAAAATTACGGATACTAAATTTTCGATATAGAGGTCTTAAATATATGCAATAGCTTTGAAAATTTGCCGATACATCTATTAGAATTTAGAAATTAATTATTTAAATTATTGGAAAAAAATTTGCAACAGTTCGAGAAATATAAAACATTTTATTTTCCTATTTTTTTACAAATTTTAAAATGCATTTCTTTTTCTTTCCTCTTTATTTTATTAGTTGCTTAGCAACCTATTTCAAAGAATATCAAAATCATAAAATCATTTTTTTATCTAAAAAATTACAAGAATAAGAAGTTCATAAGAATTTCAGAATATCATTGCATAAATCGTGTTTAATTTAACGCTTCTAATTTCTGAAACCTCCGTATTTTATATGTCTATAAATATGTATGCAATAAAAAAAAAAAAAAAAAAAAAAAATGCGGATTGTAAGATGCTAAATAATATTAAAAGTGAGATTAAAAAACAATAACTTTCAGAGCTGACGTTGAGGCTCCTGATCTGCAGATTTACTAGTCTAGACTAAAGGGGGTTGCGGGGGCACACTTACCGCAAAGCATTTTGTGAATCTAAAGAGCAAAAATAAAAATAAAATAAAATTTTGTAATTTCAAAATTTTATTCCTGTTAAACCAACTTAAAAAGCATTGTAGATATTTATGCGATTTGTTAAGTTTTGTGATTTAATTTTCTGGCAACAAAGATGTTTATATTTATTTTAGGCAGAAATTTCTCAAAGACAGACTGTCGAAACGATGATTACCTTGAATCTAACTAAGTTCCCCTAAACATTAAAAAAAAAAAAAAAAAAAAAAAAAAAAAGAATATCTAGGTGTTGTTAGGTGAAATATTTACAGAAAAAGGAAGAAAACGAAGAAAAACAACAACAACAAAAAACTAGTCGTTGGGGGCCACCGTAATACTTACCCATCATGGATATGCATAATGTAAAATATTAAAATAAAAATGTGTAAACTACTTATAAAATGCATTGCAATTCAAATAAAATCGTGGCTTGATGACGTCATAAACTTTAAAGGCTCGATTACTGAATTGCTTGAAAGAGGTTTTTCCTTATAACTCCAAAAATAATAATCCTATTAACTAGCGGTTTATTGCATCTGATTAATCGCCAAATTTCCAATTAAAATATATCTTTGAAGTGAAATTTGGATGAAATACAGGGACATGAAAAATCGAAGAGTGTGGAAAATAGGATTCCAAATATCTCGGCAACTAATTATCCGATCGACTTCATGCTTTATGCAAAATTTATGTTTTTTTATTGTCTTTTATATTCATTTCTTAAAATAAACAATTTCGAAAATTTTTATATACCTTTCATCAGAACGAATATTTCGAGAGTCCGAAAAAAATAGTTCCGGATAATCGAGGTTATTGAAATGAAATAGGCTTCTTCCCATTATTACATACTAAGTACATACCAAATTGCAAGTCTCTATCTCAATTTTTTCGGGAGATAGAGCGTTTACAGACACACAGACGGACGGCAAAATTTTTTTTCTAAAAATATGTTTTTCGGAATCTCCAGTGTCTGAAACGTGTAAATCCGTCAAAAAAAATTTTTCGATTTTCAAAACGATTACAAGACTTACCCTATACTACGTATGATGGGTAAGTAAAAGCAATGTAATTCGTGGAAAATTCCTTATAAATGTGTATGATTTGTTTTATCACAACAAGTGGTCATCTGCCTATTTAAATATTCAACAACAACTTTGTATTTTTTTTCCTACTGTGAGTGTGTATAAATTTAACATTAAAAAAAAAAAAAAAAAAAAAAAAAAAAAACGAAAAATCATGCGTCAAGTATAGATTATGTAACATATTCCAACACTTCCAATATACTTTTACAAATCTTTACCGTTTAATAAGGGGAAAGATGATATCAAAGAAAACAATTTAGAAAATGCATAACACATTTAAATACCCAATTCCAGGAATTACCAGCACTATTCGGACACATATTCGAATTATTTTGTGCAGCCATGTGTAGGATCTACAGATTTGTATGTAATACTAAGATAGAATGCTAAATTTTAGTTCATACTGTATACTAAGATAGAATGCTAAATTTTAGTTCAGTTCGGAAACACATAAGCACAGTTTAAAATTCCTCTTCTGGAATTTCCGTCAATAAGCGGAAGAATACTAGAGATGTTTTGTGCTGCACTGTTTATGATCCATAGAATTTATATACACCAAGTAATAGGCAAAACATTAGTTGAATTTAAAACCGCGTTCCGCAACTGAAAACGCACTTCCAGCAATTATTGTTAACAGACAGTACTTTAACAGGATTCTGTTGTGTGGCCCTGTAAATGAACGATGAATGATATGCACACAACATTCTATAGACCTCAGTGATATATATCAATTTCAATATGTTTGAAATAGTGAAACGTTATTAAAATAAACCGCAAACGACTTTTCCCCATAGGCCGTAATGTATACAGTATACGTAATGTAACGCAATTCTTTTGAGCGTCCCTGTGCAGGAACGATAAGTGCTATGCACTCCATAGCCTCTTGTAGTGCACTTCAGTGATAATATATAAATTTCAGTATATTTGAAAAAGTGTAACATCATTTAAATACACCGCAAATAATTTTCCCCCATAGACCGTAATGTAACGGAATGCTTTTGAGTGTCCGTTCCTTAACCATAAATGCTACACACTTCATTTTCAATGCCGAACAAGTAAAGGTGAAAATAAGAAATTTCGCTTAGTAGCCACTGGCCGGTAGGTTGATATTTTTTAGTAGCCAGTTACTGGCTAATGAGAATAATTTTTTTAGTAGCCAGTAAGTACATTTATGTCAGCGAATATATATATATATATATATATATATATATATATATATATATATATATATATATATATATATATATATATATATATATATATATATATATTTAAATATAATGACTTTTCAGTAAACAAGTAATTTATGTATACTAAATAAAAATATTTTAATTTATATTGTTTTGAATAAACTTGAGATACTAATTTCCAATCTATTTTAAAGTTTAAAATAAGTTAACAGCAAAGTTATACACAACACATGCTTATGTAGCTAACTACATAAGTCAAACTAAGCTTAGGTACTTGTGTAGCTAACTACTTAAGTACCTTTAAAAAAAAAAAATATATATATATATATATATTTGTTTAGAATTAAGGTCTGACAATAATAAAATAGGTATGTTTATGCACTGAATAATAACCCACAACATGATATGCATTACGCATGCATAACCTGTGGCCAGCGGGCCAAAATCTCCAGAAATTTAGGCATTGTGTGCATTTCGCCAATTAGTTTCGGAAAAAATAGCAAATTTTGTCTTTCAGGAGCCTAAAAATAATGAATTTCGTCGATCGTGCGCATAAATATATTAAATTTCGTCGATCGCACACATAAATATCATGAATTTTGTCGATCGTGCGCGTAAAAATCTTGAATTTCGTCGATCGTGCGCGTAAAAATCATGAATTTCGTCGATCAGGTGCATAAAAATCATGAATATCTTCGATGAGGCGCGTAAAAATCATGATTTTCGTCATTCGGGAGCGTAAAAATTATGAATTTCGTCGATCGAACACGTAAAAATCGAATTTCGTCGATCGGACGCGTAAAAATCATGAATTTTGTTGAGCGGGTGCGTAAAAATCATGAATATCGTCGATCGGGCGCGGAAAAATCATGAATTTTTTCGATCGGGTGAATAAAAATCATGAATTCTGTCGAGTGTTCGCGTAAAAATCACGAATTTTGCGATTGGGCGCGTAAAAATTACAAATTTTGTCGATGATGCGCAAGAAAATCAGGAATGTCGTCGATGATGCACGAAAAAATCATAAATTTTTTCGAACGGGCACGTAAAAATCATGAATTTTGTCATTCGGGAGTGTAAAAATTATGAATTTTGTCAATCGAACGCGCAAAAACCATGAATTTCGTCGATCGGGCGCATAAAAATTATGAATTTTGTCGAGCGGGTTCGTAAAAATCATGAATATCGTCGATTGAGTGTGGGAAAATCATGAATTTCGTCGATCGTGAGCATAAAAATAATGAATTTTGTCTATTTAGAGCGTAAAAATCATTAATTTTGTCAATCGGCATGCGTAAAACTCATGAATATCGTCGAACGGGTGCACGGAAATCATGAATTTCGTTGAAAGAACGCGAAAAATCGTGAATTGTTAGGGAAAAAAATATTCGGAAAATCCTGCATTTGGCCGGTTCTTTCCATATTTTTAATCGCCAGTTTTTCAAGTTTAATCGACGAGTGGCGACTGGCGAGTGCTTATTTTCACCTTTACGAACAAGCCATACTAAACCTCAATTGCATGACAATCCGACTATATTTACGAGAGTTAGAGCACGGACCAACGGACAGACAGATAAACGGAATTCATAAACACTTTTAAACTATGTTGAAAGTGTTAAAAAGATGCAGTAATTTTTTTTTATTTATTTCGAATGAGTGGCTTATGAAATATAAATTAGTACCCTAAGTTTCAAATCTGCTAAATTATAACTTTGTGCACAATTTCTGCAGCACCTCTTAAAACATGTGTTTTTAGCTTTCTTTTCAAAATTAATTTCAACTCTAAAATTAATAAGTGTCACATATTTCAGTAATTTATATAGAATTTAAAAAGAATGACTGGGGTATAATATTTTTGCTTATTGAAAAGAACAGACACAGAAAAAAATAAAACCCAATTTGGGTCGAAAGATTCTTAGGTATGTGCCCAAATTCTGTTAAATACCCCAATTTTTTTTTTTTTTTTTTTTTTTTTTTTTTGAAAATGGGTATTTAACAGAGCCCAAAATGGATATACAGTGGTAACCAAAACAGGCATGGCTCAATTTGGGAACATACCTAAGAATCTTTCCACCCACATTGGGTTTTTTTTTTTTTTTTCTGTGCATGCATATCCAAGCGTATGCATAAGTAAAAGTGTTGTGTCTTTTTATGAATAATTGATGCGGCCAAACCTGTGAAAACAGAAATGACGGCCTATGACAGAATTATTTTTTCGGTCCCCAGCGAATTCGCTTTTTCAAGTTTTACTATAATATTTTTGCAATATGGTAAGAAGTTATATGTTTTCGGACATGTTAACGCGGCCCTGTTTTCAATAACGCAATTTTTAAATCCTTAAAAAAGAGAAAAAATCCCTGACGGCTCGGCCTACAGACACAGGTAGATTTCGAGATAGGTAGATTCGAAGAATAGCAGACCGTGGGGCGCCTGTTTGTTGGGAATTGCGGTAGAAATGACCTTTTTGCCATGATGCGGCAGTTGGAACTGCTTCGAAACCTAACTTGTTTGCAGGCGGAGCCGGCAGGGATTTTTTTTTTTTTTTTTTTTTCCTTTCCTTTTTTTTTTTTTTTTTTTGGGGCTATCAAGCTTGGTTCTATAAAAAACTTGTTAATATAAAAATTTTAGATAATATTAAGAAGATTTATAATAAATTTAATCGGATTTGATATCTTGGGAATTGACGAAATTATGAATTTTTTTCTTCTAAAACCCCCTTTTTCCCCTCCTTGGGGCCATTTTTAATTATAGTAAAAATCTGTCATTTTCGGCCCTTTTCCTAGTAGTAATAATAACTTTAAACGGATTCGATACGTATCATAATTAAGAAATTATGGGTTTTTTTCTGTGTTCACAAAAAGCTTCCCACATCCCCCCCCCCCCCCTGGTTCGATTTTGCCCATTAACGAACTTGACCTATATTTTATGCCCCTTGATTTTATGTATCAGTTTGGATGAGATTTGTGCAGAATTATTTAAATTATCGTGTCGATAAAAAAGTGACATAGATAGATAGATAGATAGATAAAGTTTTGAACTCGGGGTGGTTTTGGTTTCTGGAAGTCATGATCGGCGTAGATCTGCAAAAAATTTTCAAAAATTGCAACTTAGGGGAGGATGTAATAAGGTAGTATTTCTTACGAAATCTACCTAAAAGGGATCTGCGATTAGATGCACAAAATGCATTTTTATCAAGTCTTGTAGAATTTTATAGCAGCAAGCTGTAAATGTGATTGTTTATTTTATGGATGATCCCTGAAGTAATCCGGTAACGCGCTACTCATTTGTTTACAGAGCGTGGCTCTAACGGAAGTTATGATAAAAATTCCGTATCTTGTTTTTCTACCAGGCATTTCTCTTCTCAGATTTCTATTGAAACGTCGCTCTTTGGCGTTAAATATTTAGATCGCGTGCGATTTTAACGCTGACAGATGAAATGCAGAAAAAAAAAAAAAAAAAAAAAAAAAAAAAAAATCAGCGTTCACTCAGTCTGGTTGGTATGATATGCTATTTTCGATTCATCCTTTTTACAATAGCGGAAAAAACTGGTGTGTGAGAGAAATAAATTTTGTAACCCTGGTAGTTTTTTGGTTGATTCACTATCATTCTGTTACATTCTTCCCTAAGTTGGAATTTTTGAAAAATTTTTGCAGATCTACGCCAATTATGACTCCCAGAACCCAAAACCACCCCCAGTTCAAAACTTTATCTATCTATCTATCTATGTCCCTTTTTTATGGACACGATAACTACAATAATTTTGCACAAATCTCTTCCAAACTGATACATAAAATCTCTGTCAAGTTCGTTAATGGGCAAAATCGAACCAGGGGGGGGGAAATGCGGGGGCTTTCTGTGAAAACAGAAAAAAACCCATGACTTCTTAATTATGATACATATCGAATCCGTTTAAAGTTATTATTACTTCTGGGAAAAGGGCCGAAAATTTATGTATGACGGATTTTTGATATCATTAAAAATGGCCTCAAGGGGGCAAAAGAGGGGTTTTAGAAGAAAATATTCATAACTATGTCAATTCACAATATATCAAATCCGCTTAAATTTATTATAAATGCTCTTAACATTATCTAAAACTTTACAATACATTTACAAATACAAGTTTTTTATAGGACCAACCCTTATAACAAAACAAAAAAATCCTCCGCCTGCAAACAAGTTAGATTTCAAAGTGGGCGGCCCCAACTGCGGCATCATGGCAAAAAGGTCATTTCTTCTGCAATTCCCAACAAACAGGCGCCCCACGGTCTGTGTCTTCGAAATCTACCTGTGCCTGTAGGTCGAGCCGTCAGAGATTTTTTTTTCTATGATTGTGTCAAAATAAATTCAGATTTTCCTGATTGCCGTTTAACGATTTATGTGCGGGAATGAACAGAAAGAACTCCGTTATTGGGATCGCCATATTATTTCATTTTTATTTATTTTACCTGTAAGACCTCATGGTTACAAAGCCAGGTGGTGCTGCTAGTACTTGTATAATGTATAAACTTAGTTTTTATTTTTTCAGTAAATACTTGTATTTGAAAGAAAAAGTTATTTTATTAATAGCATATGCTAATATTTTAAATATTTATAGCTTGGTACTGCGGAAAATTTATTATTAGTTGCTGCATAATTTATCATTCCAGATACATGGACTTGCATAGAGAATGGTAATCAGCACCACACAATTTATTATAAAACATCTGTTGAATTAAAATTTCATAATTATGAAATAATTATTTAAAATTAAATTAATGATTATCAAATTTAATTTTTTAAATTGATATTTTAAAGAAATTATTAAAGTCAATAGTGGTTATCTTAATAAGTACCGCTTTAAATAATATATTTTTTTACTCAAGAATGCTGTAAGCATCGGTGCAAAAGGGCCCCCAAATTAATTAAAAAGACGGCATTTTTGATGCGATGTTTTATGAGATTTTAATTAATATCTTGAATAATTATCAAAATATTAAATTCTGAGTCTCGAGGGCATCAGATCAGACTTTATACAACCTAAATATAAATTTTCAAACTTCTAGGTGTGCTATATTTTGCAGGCCATCGCAGAGAAACAGACAGACAGGCACAGACACACACACACAGACATACAGAGCGAAACTTTCTTTTATTAGCATAGCGATATTTCTGGATATTATTGAAACAGGTATGCGTTCATTTTTAAAATTTATTTTTCATTCCCCAATTCTTGTATGTTTCTGTTTTGTCTTTTAACGGTTGTATATAAACCATCCGGGTTTTTTTCCCAAGTTAAAAAACATGCTCGATACCATAAGAATTATTTAATAATGTGACTCGTTTCTCCACAATACTTATTCCATTGCATTTCGTAAGAAAAATTTCTGTTTCAGAGTGAAATTTACTTGACTTAAAAAACACAGGTGGATAGCTATGTTTATAATATCATCCCCCTCCCCCCCTCCCTTGCTTCTGAATATTTTTTTTTTTTTACTCTTGCTCATTCCTTTATCACAATATGCTTTTCAATTTGAGATCCATATCGGTCGCAGTTAAAAATGGAATGCTCTTATTAAACTATTCTAAGCGGATCTTTTTATCTCTACTGTTATACAAACTAGCTTTATGGAGTAACTGTTGCATTTCCCTTTTCCTTTAAGTGGATCGATAACGTAGATGGCGATGCTTTACCGATATCTTTTTTTAAATATTCCCTACAAGAAAGCATTTATGCCTTTATATGGAAATGCATGATCGCGTGCCCAAATACTTTTACTTTACAGCCGGTGAAGATAATACAGGAATGTCGGTCTCTTTTTTTAGCTGTTTTTTTCCCTCCTTGTCTATTCTTCGACCTTGCGTATTTTTTATTTTTATTTTTTCTCTTCATTTAAGTGAAGAAGGAAGCTTCAGTAAGCTTTGGAAAGCACTCCATTGCTTCTGACAGGTGGAAAGGGGCTACTTTTTTCCCCCTCTTCTCGCTTTTTATATTAAAGATTATTTTTTTTCTCCTTTCAGCTGCAAGTAATTATAGATTATGTTTTAATTTTTTCACAATTCTCATTTAAATTAACCGATATACAGGGTGTGTCAGAGAAATGTATACATATACACTGTTTAACGGGTCATAACTTTCTAATTTTTCTTTCTTTTCAAAGTGTCATTAATCGGAAACAATGAGTGGACCAAGATTAACTTTTGAAAAAATAAAATTTATTTTAAAATACTGTTGTAAGCATGAAAATGTAGCAGCAGTACAAAAAACAATATCGCAGATCCACCTCTACGCGACTTACAATTCATCAGATAAAATATAAGTTTGAGCAGTGTTGCCAGATAGTCAAAAGTCAATTTCCCCAAAAGTTCTAAAATTTTCCCCAAATCAGTGTTTTTTTCTCGAAAAAGTCCCCAAATCATTTTTTAGTCAAAAAAGTAAATTTAAAGTTTACCACTATAAAATTATTTAACCAATTTAAGCTTAAAATTTTTTCCCCAAATCGAGTCTTTAAAAAAAAAATCCCCATTTACAAAAAGAAAAAAAAAAAAACGAACTTGCGAATCGCCATTTTTATTGTGATCAATAATAAGAAAAGATAAACAGATATTACAATTAAATGTATAATATATTAGAACTTAAAATACATGTAATCGACGAGTCTAGATCCAGTGTTGTCAGGTGACTAAAAGTACATTTCAACCCGAAAACATGAATTAATGAAAAAAATCCCCAAGTTTTTCCCAAAAAATATTGATATTCCCCAAACGATTCCCCACTTATAACTTGTCCCCAAAAATTACCCCCGGATGCCCAACATCACCAATCTGGCAACACTGGGTTTGAAACGAATGGATGTTCATAGACAACGTTCCGGAACCGCAATTGAGCAGGAATGCGCCACAACACCAAATGAAATGTTTGTTGAAGTTTGTGAATAAATAGCCCACCTTTATTAACAGTGGTAATAACTACGGTAATAATTTGGAACATCTGCGGTAGGAGGAAAAGTCATACATTTTATGTAAGATTGTTTTGCAATTTAAATATTAATTATTTGTGAATAAAAACTGGAGTTAAAATCACTAAAATTGTGTACACGTTTTTATGACGCACCCTGTATTTTATGAGTAAAGAGTCTTAACTTTTTTTCTTCTTGAAAAAATAAAACTTTTCTGTTGTTATAAAAATAAATGTAATTTTCGTATTTCCGAAATATGTTTTTATCAGTATTAATAGATATTATTCATGTTCAGATGCCTTGAAATCAAACTGCGTTTTCTGTTTTCAGATAAAAGTTTCGAATCTTTCAGAAAATATTGCCAAAATTGGTGCTTTGAACTGATTTTCGTGATACGGCAATGACAGAACGAATAGTAATTTTCATCGGATTATCGGATTATTTAATCGGCTATATCACTCAAGATATGCCAAATTCATAAAATAAAAAATAGATAAATAAATTAAAAGAAAAAAAAAAAACGTTTTACATTTTTCGGCACTTGAATGTGAATACCTGAAATTTTCAGGCAAATTCAAATGAAACTAGTCGTTGGGGGCCACCGTAATACTTACCCATCATGGATATGCATAATGCAAAATATTAAAAAAAAAATGTGTAAACTACTTTATAAAATACATTGCAATTCGAATAAAATCGTGGCTTGATGACGTCATAAACTTTAAAGGCTCGACTACTGAATTGCTTAAAAGAAACGTCCTTATAACTCCAAAAACAATAATCCTATTAACTAGCGGTTTATTGCATCTGATTAAGCGTCTCATTTCCAATTAAATTATATCTTTGAATTGAAATTGGAATGAAATACAGGTTCATGAAAAATCGAAGAGTGTGGAAAATATGATTACAAATATCTCGGCAACTCATTATCCGATCAACTTCATGCTTTATGCAAAATTTATGTTTTTTTATTGTCTTTTATAGTCACTCCTTAAAATAAACAATTTCGAAAATTTGTATGTACCTTTTATCAGAACGAATATTTCGAGAGTTCGAAAAAAATGGTTCCGGATAATCGAGGTTACTGAAATTCAATAAGCTTCTTCCCATTATTACATACTAAGTACATACCAAATTTCAAGGCTCTATCTCATTTTTTTAGGGAGATACAGCGTTTACAGAGACACAGACGGACGGCAAATTTTTTTTTTTCTAAAACTATGTTTTTTGGAATCTCCAGTGTCTGAAACGTGTAAATCCGTCAAAAAAAATTTTTCGATTTTCAAAACGATTACAAGACTTACCCTATATTACGTATGATGGGTAAGTAAAATTGTTATTTGTAAATGTCAGAAAAATTTGTGTTATTGAGCGGGGTAAAATGAAAGTTTGAGAACATATTTAAGATTAAATTAATGTCTATGAATATTGTCGAGCGAACATTAGTGAAAAGAAGGTTTTGAGGCAATTAATGGACCAATTTGAGGCAATTAATTAATTTTAAAAAAGAGCAATATATTCGCACATTTCTAATAATCTGTGGATAAATACTAATTTTTTTTAAATAAAAGAATATCTACTACACATGTTTATACTATTTGAACTGTTCAGGTTTCACTGAATTAACTTCCACAAAATATTTTTCTCACTTCTTTTTAAAAGTGGATTGAACGATAGGACCAGTGCATATAATCCGAGGGAAGAAATTTTAACAAAGAATAAGCTATTTTTTGTTGTACTTGTATTTTCTGGATTGTTATGATTTAAATTTCGGTTTTTATGGATTCTTATATTTAAAGTGTTTTAACCTTTAAAATACAATTATTCGAGATGTCATTTTTATTCAATTAAAGGGACTCTTCTTACTCTAATTTGTGCATGATTTGGAAAACCTGCATTAATCCATGCGTGACGCCTTATATTTCTTTTGTTATTTCTCCGTGAGGTTTCATATTTTTCTATTGTTCTTGGTGTTAACTCCATTTATTATCGCCTGGCTAGATTCTTATCTGTCACCTCCTCATCTATTTAACTTCACACTCACGTAAATGGTAAGTGACATCGGCTATAGTCACCCACCCCCTCTCTGGATGAATCACACACACCTTGTTTTAGCGATTCCGCTGTTGTTTTTTAGAAGTTATATTGATCTGATCGGGGAAGCTGCAGCGTGAATTTTACGCTTAAGAACCGTGTAAAACATAAAGTCACTGTGTAATAATTATGATGGAGTATTTGCATAAGTACGGTGTTTTCAGTAATTTTTTTTCCATGTTCCATTTTTTCCCCCGTGTATTACTGTGTAGTTTTAATGCTATATTTTAATGAGGCCTTTCATTCTGTTCGTATGGCAGAAAAGCATTTGCAGATTTACGATTTCCTGCTTATATCATCCCCCACCCTCGCCTCACATTTTTGATTTTTCGAATTTTTAAGTCTCATTTCGAGTCCTGCCGAAACCGATCTATTCAATCCTGAAACTGAAGTGGAAGGAAAATAATCCATATTTTAATACAATTATGAAAGAATTAAAATAGTCTAGTTAAATCTCTAATATCAATTTTATCTTTTTTATATCAACATAAACACAATGATTAATAATATAATATAATATAATATACACTTATATCATAATAAATAATCATAATATAATACATTACATACACTCATTAATATTCAAATATATTGTTTTTCGGTGCGTTGGATTTTTTATGATAAAATGCTGAAATTTTGTACTTGACCTTATTAGTGTATGGGGCACATTTCACTCATTGGGAAATTTTTTGTACGGGGGCCGTATAAAAAGTTTAATTTTGTATTTCTTCAAATTTAATCCTTTGAAAATTTTAATCGATTTCATAAAATTATATACCTTTTTTCACGCAATTTTGTAATTTATAATATATTTCTATGATGAATATTTAAGGAATAAAAACCGAGGTCAATGTTTTTGGGACATACCCTATATAGATTTTTCACTTTCAGCCCAAGCCTGTAACATCTCTAGTAGCTATTACATTTTAGGTAGATTTCGTAAGAAATACTACCTATTACGTTTTCCCCTAAGTTGGAATTTTTGAAAAATTTTTGCAGATCTACACCGATCATGACTCCCAGAACCCAAAACCACCCCCAGTTCAAAACTTTCTATCTATCTATCTATCTATGTCACTTTTTTATGGACACGATAACTGCAATAATTCTGCACAAATCTCTTCCAAACGGATACATAAAATCAAGGGGCATAAAATCTCGGTCAAGTTCGTTAATGGGCAAAATCGAACTAATAGGGAGGGGGGGGGGGCTTTTTGTGAAAACAGATAAAACCCCATAATTTCTTAATTATGATACGTATCGAATCAGTTTAAAGTTATTATTACTTCTAGGAAAAGGACCGAAAATTTATGTAGGACAGATTTTTGATATCATTAAAAATGGCCCCAAGGGGAGGGGAGGGGGTAGAAAAAAAATTCATAACTTCGTCAATTCACAAGATATCAAATCTGCTTAAATTTATTATAAATCCTCTTAATGTCTTAATATTATCTAAAACTTTTATATTGGCAATTTTTTTATAGGACCGACCCTTATAGCAAAAAAAAAAAAAAAAATTTTTTTTTAATTAAAAAGAAAAAAATCCCTGCCGGCTCCGCTTGCAAACAAGTTAGGTTTCGAAGTGGGCGGTTTCAACTACCGAATCATGGCAAAAAGGTCATTTCTTCCGCAATTCTCAACAAACAGGCGCCTCACGGTTTGCGTCTTCGAAATCTACCTGTGCCTGTAGGCCGAACCGTCAGGGATTTTTTTATATTTATTTGCTTGCCGAACGATCAATTTATGCTGTACCTACTGCCAAAATTAATAAATGGAATTTACTGAAATCGATTCTGTATAATTCTCTAGAAAACAGGTACATCAATATCAGCTGTTTTCCGTGGGATTTCGCATGTGTTGTTGCTTGCTTAAATTTAATCAGTTTCATAGTTAATTCTTTATATATATATACTATAACGTAATGGAGAATCTCTTGAGATTTACTAAAACTTTCAGCTGCAGCACATAGAAATACATCTTACGTAGAAATATTTTGGGTGTCTTAAGAAATCAGATTGAAGCAGTGGCAGCCATTTCCTGTTCTTCTAAATCCATTTCCGTGTTGAGCCTCCTGGGCTTCCGTTGGGTAAAAGATGACTGCGGTTTGCATTTATTTTTACCTTATTTGTGTGTGAATCTGTGAGAAATTTTTGCTTTTTCGAAAATAAATTCGTTACTTATGGTTATTATTTACGACAGTTTTTTATATAAAACTGTTTAATTTTAAAGTTCCTGGGCTTCCGTTGGGTAAAAGATGACTGCGGTTTGCATTTATTTTTACCTTATTTGTGTGTGAATCTGTAAGAAATTTTTGCTTTTTCGAAAATAAATTCGTTACTTATGGTTATTATTTACGACAGTTTTTTATATAAAACTGTTTAATTTTAAAGTTCCTGGGCTTCCGTTGGGAAAGAGATGACTGCGGTTTGTATTTATTTTTACCTTATTTGTGTGTGAATCTGTGAGAAATTTTTGCTTTTTCGAAAATAAATTCGTTACTTATGGTTATTATTTACGACAGTTTTTTATATAAAACTGTTTATTTTTAAAGTTCCTGGACTTCCGTTGGGAAAGAGATGACTGCGGTTTGTATTTATTTTTACCTTATTTGTGTGTGAATCTGTGAGAAATTTTTGCTTTTTCGAAAATAAATTCGTTACTTATGGTTATTATTTATGACAGTTTTTTATATAAAACTGTTTAATTTTAAAGTTAAAAGATTATTTATTAATGTATATATAAAACATGCAGAGACTTTGTTAGCAAATCACGTTGAAACGTTTTAAGCTCACAGGCTATCAAAGCCTGAGAGCTTATGTGCCCGACGGTTCTGTATGTATGTATGTACGTACGTATGTACGTAACGCGATAACTCTTGATAGAACTAACCGTTTTACTTTAAATTTTGTTTATAGGTTCCTTGTGATAAGGCGCTTCCTTGATTAGTTTTGGAGTTTATTGGTTAAGTATAAAGGGGGGAAACGGGGGGCTAACCGCCCATAATTTAGATAAATAGGTTTTTCATGCAGAATTATCCCATTTTCTTCAAATTTTGTATATAGGTTCATTTTGATAATGCGCTTCTGTCAATAGTTTTGGGGGTTCATTGGTTAAGTATAAAGGGGGAAAGGGGGGATACCCCCAATTTAGATAAATGAGTTTTTCATGCAGAATTATCCCATTTTCTTCAAATTTTGTATATAGGTTCATTTTGATAATGCGCTTCTGTCAATAGTTTTGGAGGTTCATTGGTTATGTATAAAGGGGGAAAGGAGGGATACCCCCCCCCCCCCCAATTTAGATAAATGAGTTTTTCATGCAGAATTATCCCATTTTCTTCAAATTTTGTATATAGGTTCATTTTGATATTGCGCTTCTGTCAATAGTTTTGGGGGTTCATTGGTTATGTATAAAGGGGGAAAGGGGGATAACCCCCCCTAATTTAGTTAAATGAGTTTTTCATGCAGAATTATCCGATTTATTTCAAATTTTGTATATAGGTTCATTGTGATAATGCGCTTCTCTGAAGAGTTTTGGGGGTTCATTGGTTAAATATAAAGGGGGAAAGGGGGGGCTAATCCCCCCTTAATTTAGATAAATGGGTTTTTCATGCAGAATTATCCGATTTTCTTCAAATTTTGTATATATATTCATTGTAATTAGAGACTTACCTGATTAGTTTAAGGGGTTCATTAGTTAACTATGAGGGGGTAACGGGGGGATGATCCCCCTTAATATATTGTTGATTTCTTTATTTTTCGAGTGTCTTATTTCAAATTCTTTGAAATAAGAGTATAATATACAATTAGTGTGAATAGCCTGTGAGCTCAATGCCCTCAGTTGAACTGGGCACTTTTCTTTTTATTATTTATTTTTATAGTTTCCTTGCAGATTCTGGAAATCAAATCAGGATCACATAGGATCAGGTATGAAAAAATTCCTCCTAAAAGGAGAATTTCTATTTTTTTTTTAAAGTAATTTTGGATATTCTCTGAATTGATGCAAAAATGCAAAGGAAATATTGGAAGCATATTTGGGAGGGGGGGGGGGGGTTATAAAAAATTTAAACTTCAGACATTTTGGTCTTCTGAACCCTTGGAGTTTCTGAACTGCAGAAGAGCTATCGGTTTATGTTATGGACGTCTGAAAATCATGTAAATGAAGTTGTTTAAGAGAGTGAAGTTTTTTTTTTTTTTTAGACTCTAAAAGAAAAAGAAATTTTGCATAAGGTTTTTTTTTTTTTTTTTAATTGAATATTTTTTTCAATGGTTGGAGTATTGAGAATTTGAAAGTGTTAGATATTCAAATTTGGATAATTTTTACCCTGTCATATAAACACAAAACACAAATATCACATGAAGAGCACATCATCATTGCTACACATATGAAGATTCATTAAAAAAAAATAATAATAATAGTAATTAATGTAATTTAGAATGAAAGAAAAAAGCACATCATCATTGCTACACATATGAAGATTCATTAAAAAAAAATAATAATAATAGTAATTAATGTAATTTAGAATGAAAGAAAAAATGATTAAAGAAAATCATAATTATAAAGCTCTGCAAAGAAAAAAGAGGTAATTTTTTAAATATAATTCTCTGTGATTTATTAAATCAAAATGAATGCACTAGGAATATTCAATATTACACTATTAACAATTGAATTGACCCGTGCGAGGATTAAATTGCAATTTTTAAGTTAAAAAAATGTTTAAAAGAATGCGAGTACACTATATGTCAGAAGCCGGTTCAAAAACCATTCATTGTTATTGTTGTGCGTTTTGTAAACGCATAGAAAAAGAGATGTTGACAACAGAAATAATATGCATGATTTTTACCAAAAACGAAGAAGATTGCTGAACATGGGGTTGCCAGGAAAAATACAAAAAATTAATTTTGAATACTACTGTTTTCGTATGATATTATTAACCTGATTTAATCCCAAAAATTGTGTAAATAAATAAGGCGACTATTTTTTTTTTCGAAAATAGTGGTATTCAAAATAATATTTTAGCATTTTCCTGGCAACCGTGGCTCGACATGGCCCGGCCCGAGTCTCGTGAATGAAAATTCGCGAGTTGGGCCAAGCCCGTGCAAACATAGAAAAAACAAGAATGAAAAATAGTTCATCAAGCATAGATTATGAAACATTTTCCAACACTAACAGAATATTAAGAAATTTAATTTTTTTATACAATCAAGTGAGCTATCTTAATAAGCAATTTCATTAAAATACACCGCAACCGATTTTGCCCCATAGACCACAATGTAACGAAATTATTTTGTGTGTCCTTGTAAACGAACTATAAATAATACACATATCATTTTCAATAACAAACATTCTATAGTGAATTTCATTAACATATATTAATTGCATGGCAATCCCAGTATATTTACTAGCGTTAGAGCGGAATGACTGACAAATCGAGGTCATAAACACTTTTCACGTGTTAGAAAGTGCTTAAAAAAGGAAATGGTGCGGTGTTGAATTCAGACATTTTTCCTCGACATTTTAAACCATTGATTGGCACAAAATCTGAAATCCCCCCCCCCTCCCCCTTCTGTTGTTCTTTGAGTTCCGCCCATCGTAGTTATGTCGACCATGTTCAGAATCGGTATGTTTTTTATTTGATAATTGATAATCAAAACCCTACTTTTCAATGGTTTCTGAGACGTTTTTCGGAACTTAACGACAGTCAACCGCAAAAAAACCTTGTTTAATCAGATGATAAGAACATTATGTGCATGTCAGTATTTTTCACATTTTCAACTGGTTGTCGTGGTAAAATTTTCTTTTGATTTATTTTGACAGTCGGATATGTTACTCGTTGAAGCATAAGCCGATTTTTTTTATTTTTTCCTTTCCGCTCTGTTCACTTCATTTCACCCACGTGATGCTCCCCTGACCCCATAGATGTGGCCGATGCCATTGTTGTCATATTCTCTTCTAGACGGCCAGCAACATATCAAATTTAAAATAAGAGACGGGTCGTTTGATTTCTTCTCTACCCACGTTGCATTGTGTATGTGTGTGTGTGGCGACCCTGAATTTCTTTACCTTCACTTTCGATTGAATATTTTCTTTTTCAGGATCTGCATCATCCGTCTTCAGGGCCGGCGTAAACATCGGGAAAAAGGGCCCCGCGCCAGTTGTGGTCTCGTTAAGGTGTTTTTAGGTGCGTTCGTAATTATATAAATACGTAGTACCTATTGTCGTCGTCTGGTCCGTCCGTCTGTCTGTCCGTCCGTCCGCATATAACAACGCAAAAACTACCCAACCGAATGGTTGGAAATTTAAAATATATTATCTTTGTAGAATTTTGTCGAGACATTTCAAATTTTTTGAAAATCGAATCAAAACTTTAGAAAATATTAATAAAAATATTTATTAAGAAATTTGAATTTTTTTTAGAAGAAATCGGCGCTTTCTTGTTATAGGAGCTTCCGAGGTTGAATCGTCAAGCGACCGAGATACTTATTTTATGACAGAAATGAATCTGCAGACGATACAATTCATTTCACAGAATTAAAAATCATCAAGATCTGAATATTTATATAACTAGGTATAGTACGTACGCACCTCTTTTGTCACGTGTGACGTACAATTTACAACTTGTTTAAAATTACTGCTTTAATAACAGAGATGTTTACTATTATCTCTTATTTACTGTGTACACATATATGGAGCAAAATGAAGAAAATCATTCGTTTTTTATTGGATACGTTTTATCTAGACAACAAACAATTAAAATAAACATTCAGAATAGTTAAGTAAAGGAAACATAATTCTATTATTTAAATGCATTATTATTATTATTATTATTCATGCGATGTTAAGAGCCTACATCAGTCACGCGAAGAAACGCTCACGCTAATGTTAAGTCTATGGGAAGGTTCTTGCGCGATTTCTAGCTCGCATTTTAATAATTTTAAATAATCTTTTTTGCATAGGATAGCTGACGTCGATCTCTAACGTTGTTAGTTTTTACTTTTTCGATTTTCGTTCCAGTTTTTTTTATATAAGGGTACTTTCACTTTCAGAACCGGTTCCAACCGGTTCCAAAATTGAAAATGTTCGCTTATAAAAAAAACTGTAACCAAAATCAAACAAGAACGAAAAATCATGCGTCAAGCATAGATTATATAGCACTTTCCAACGCTACCAAAATAGTTTTACAAATCATACCGTTTAATAAGCTAAAAGCTAACATCTAAGTAAACAATTTAGAAAACGCATAACATATTTAAAAACATAATTTCAGGAATTTCCAACATATACAATATTCGGAAAAATATCCGAATACTTTTATTCAGCCCTGTATCGGATCTATAGATTTGTATATATACTACATAGGATGATAATTTTAGTTCACTTAGGAAACGCGTAGCACAGTTTAAAATTCTCCGTCTGGAGTTTGTCAATAAACAGAAATGTGTTCGCGAACTTTTGTGCTGCCCTGTATAGGATCTACAGAATTTATACACACCACGTAATAGACAAAAAGCCAGTTAAAATTAAAATCGCGTTCAATAACTTAAAACGCACTTCCAGGAATTATTGTTAACAGACAGTAGAGAATTCTTTTGCGTGTCCCTGTAAATGAACGATGACTGCTATACACACAATATTCCGTAGTAAGTCTCTTGTAATGCACCTTAGTGATCTATATAAATTTCAATGCGTTTAAAATAGTGAAACATTATTTAAATAAACCGCAGACGATTTTTCTCCATAGACGTAATGTAACGGAATTATTTTTACTGTCCCTGTAAAGTAACTATAAGTGCTATGCACACCCTGTTCCATATTAAGCTTCTTCTAATGCACCTTAGTAATATATATAAATTACAATGCGTTTAAAATAGTGAAACATTATTTAAATAAACCGCAAATGATTTTTCCCCATAGACCGCAATGTAACGGAATTCTTTTGAGTGTCCCTGTAAAAAAAGTATAAGTGCTACACACTTCCGTTGAAATAGGGAACATGCTATAGATAACGACAATAACATATAAAAATTGCAGAGCAATCCGAGCATATTTACGGGAGTTAGAGCACGGACAGACGGCCAGACAAACCGAAGTCATAAGCACTTTTCAACTAGGTTGGAAAGTGCTAAAAAGTAAAAACTAACAACGTTAGAGATCGACGTCAGCTATCCTATGCAAAAAAGATTATTTAAAATTATTAAAATGCGAGCGAGAAATCGCGCAAGAACCTTCCCATAGACTTAACATTAGTGTGAGCGTTTCTTCGCGTGACTGATGTAGGCTCTTAAGCCTTTAATATACAAGCTTATCTCAGTAGTATACTTAATTTAAAAAATATATTAAAAACAAAATAAAATAAATTCTAAATTAAAGTATCCCGAACCCTCTTAAAAGAAAAAGTAAGAAGTATAAAAAAAGTTTATAGCAGGCTGGCTGTTCGACAAGTTTTGTATTTCTAATTATTATTCACATTGTTTGGATATGCAAGTTTCTATGCTCGAATACGGATAACTCTTTGTTGGATCCAAATATCAAGATGCTATCATAAGTTAAACATATCATTATTAACACACAACTTCACAATAGCTATTACTGTTTACGGTTGAAATAGTTTTCTGTGGCAGATACATATATAACTACTACCTTCATTATCCTGTTGATTTTAGTTTCGGATATGTTTGTATTGATTCTATTTTAACTTTTATTTATTTATTTATTTTTCGACTGAAGTTGAATAGTACTTCACTCTGAATATATTGATATAACTATCGATAATTTATTATCTCTAGTAAAGGGTTCAATGATATATTCAAATGTCAAAATGATTATAATAGTTATAATCTCATTAAATTTCAAGGTAATTTTTTCGTCTTATGCTCATTTTTCAACAATTGAAAATATGCTCATTAATAAAACTAGTTTTTATCGATTATTATTATTACGTTGGAATATTTTCATTACAGTACATTTCGAGCAGACGATATTCTATTAAAACACAAATCGTTTTTGTTCCAGGTATTTGGTATTTTTAAAAAGATCTTTTAGGTAGCTTTCAATACAAAAAAGTATAAAGCTATCTATTGCAGCCGTTCGGAGGAAAGCAGTTCCGGAAAATTTCGATATATTTTCACCGATCATGACCCCCAGACCCCAAAACCACCCTCCGTCCAAATGTTGATTTATTTATATAGATATATCCATATATATGTATATCTGACCTATGTCATACGATAACGCCCGTAATTATGAATCGATTTTGATGAAACTAATTGTGTGTATTAAGGTCACTAATGTCTCGACCGAGTTCGTTGGCCAGCTTGGTCCGCCATCTTGTTTCAAGATGGCGGCCATTTAAAGATGTAAAATAACTTAAAATCTAAAATAAATATACAAAAAATTTAAAAATTCAAATTTATTTTTTAATTACGTATTAGGCCTTGATACAAGGATTCCAGAGCTTTTTTTGGTTTACCTCTATCTTAAAAAATGGCTGAGATAGAGCAGTTTGAAATTCTAGGGTGGCTGACATTTTGAAACAAAACAGCACATTAACGCGATTACTCGCAAATTATTTTCTTTCATTGTTGTAATAATTTTCCCAATCATACGCATAAAACTATATATTCATATCCGTTAACGCCAAAATTGGGCGACATTTGGTGAAATATCGCCAAATTTGGCGATCAAAATAAGTCTTCATAAATGAAGCCAATTTGGCTATTGCTCAATAATTTGGCGAATTTCTTATTCAAATTCAGTATTAACGAATCTTTTGTAAACGTTTCTTTGCATTTTAGCTTGCTGTTTTCGTGTAACATTAGCTAAAATTTTAAAACGAAGATATAGGAAAGCTACCTTTTCCTCCCGGTACAGGCCGGAAGGACTTTTTCGTACTATTTTGATAATCATAACTATCCAATACCATTGTTACGTGTTTTTTTGCAGTTCCACGTTACAGCATGCAGCAGGTAACCACTATCAACAACGAAAGCTTTAGTGCGACTGAATTTGTGTTCATCCACAATGGGGAATTAATCATACAGTGCTGACTTCATGCTTACATATTCTAGATGCGGGAAAACGTGGACAGAGGGTACGATAAGGAAGTAGATAAGAAAAGAAAAGTCAAAGGATCAAGAAAGTTTTCATTAGATATTTAGAATAGTACCTGGGTAGACAGAGCATAGCTCTGTGCTTTTTTGTTACGTTCATATTGTATTGAAAAAAAAAATATTACTTATTATTTAAGTATATACAGGGTGCAATATGTTATATATCGCCGACCTTTAATTTCTTAATCGTTGGTCGTAGACATAGTTCCAATTACAAAAAACCCTTCCGGACTGTACCGGGAGAAAAGGTAGCTTTCCTATATCTTCGTTTTAAAATTTTAGCTAATGTTAACACAGCAAGTTAAAATGCAAAGAAAATGTTTACAAAACATTCGTTAATACTGAATTTGAATAAGAAATTCGCCAAATTATTCAACAATAGCCAAATTGGCTTCATTTATGAAGACTTATTTTGGTCGCCAAATTTGTCGATATTTCGCCAAGTTTGGCGAGAATTTGGCGCTAACGGATATGAATATATAGTTTTATGCGTATGATTGGGAAAATGATTACAACAATGAAATTTTTTGTAAAGTGCTGTCTTGTTTCAAAATGTCAGCCACCCTAGAATTTCAAACTGCTGTATCTCAGCCGTTTTTTAAGATAGAGGTAAAACGAAAAATGCTCCGGAATCCTTGTATCAAGGCCTAACACTTAAAAATTCAAATTTATTTTTTCCTTAACTTTTATATATATTTATTTTAGTTTAAATTTTTAAATGGCCGCCATCTTGAAACAAAATGGCGGACCAAGCTGGCCAACGAACTCGGTCGAGACATTGGTGAGCTTAATACACACAATTAGTTTCATCAAAATTGATTTATAAATACGAGCGTTATCGTATGACATAGGTCAGATATATATATATATATATATGGAGATACTATATAAATATATATCAACATTTGAACGGAGGGTGGTTTTGGGGTCTGGGGGTCATGATCGGTGAAAATATATCAAAGTTTTCCGGAACTGCTTTCCTCCGAACGGCTGCAATAGGTAGCTTTTTATACTTTTAGGTAGCTTTCAATACAAAAAAGTATAAAGCTACCTATTGCAGCCGTTCGGAGGAAAGCAGTTCCGGAAAATTTCGATATATTTTCACCGATCATGACCCCCAGACCCACCCTCCGTTCAAATGTTGATTTATATATACATATATATATCCATATATATATATATATATATATATATATATATATGAAACGAAGCGTGTTGCTCCGTCGGTGGGTCCTTGATCGCCGGGCCGGGCCGGTGGCTGCGCGGACTGATGGCGGCTCCGTACGTCAAAGTGCTCATTCTGATTCCCTTGCATGTTCGTGTAGTCCTGGGCCGTAAGCGGGATTCGGTTAAATTCCGAGTGAATGTATTTCTGTTTAAAGGAAGACTCAGTTTATTATGGAACCTGGTTTATTTCTTTTTCTTACATGATTCCTTTTAAACCAGGCCCATATTGGCGTGAGAGCTGCTTTTTAAGTCTGTCTGGACATCGAAGGTTCGTCCATCGCGAGGCAATTCCGAGAGAGCAGATTGGCGTGGATTTGTTTAGATGAGGGAAATCGTAAAAAGTTCGCTCCTGATAGCAGTGCAATGGTATAAATATGAGGTTTTTGCATTATTTCTGCTAGAGGTCGTCTAAGTCAAAAGAGGCGTATTTTTAATTTTAATTGGCCGCGAGCTGAGTGATTGATTGTGCGGAATAAAGGCGTTGGCTCTATCGGCCGATCGGATGCCGCAAGACTTTAAAATTGCGTTAGCGTCAGCACAAATATTCTTATGAAGAGTCAGAAAACGATCTTTGAAAGTTATAAGATGCGATGCAGGAAAACTAATTTAACAGGGGCGACGGCATTTTCAATCAATTGAAACACAATTATTAAAGCATTTAAAAGTTTTGATTTAAATTTCTATTTTTTAAAACGGTAATTTAAAATTTTAAAAGGGGCAAAAAGGGATTTTGCATTTTAAAAAGGGGTTTAGCTTTTATCCTTTCATATCCCCCCCCACTAAAACAAGAGCCACAGGGCTCGCCTGCAAGACCTGTGGGTCTTATCTCGTGAATTTAACCCATGTTTTTTTTTTTTTTTTTTTTTATTTTTAGATTCTTATTTTCTCCAGCTCTCAAGTAATTTCTCCAGCTCTTCAGTATTTACTTCAGCTCTCAAGTCAATTGGACCTATTTTTACATTTATATATCAAATTTACATAAAAATATTGGTTACACTAAAATATTGGAATTCTTTCAATGGTGCTGCAGCAAAACAATAATGTGTCTCGAGACGACATATCTTGATTATAACAGTTGTCATAACATAACTGTGTTTGTAGTGTTTCCCTTTCTTTCCAGTTTTTGTTTTAAAGTTTTTGATATAGTTTGTTGGGAAACATCCTTTTGTGTATAATTGCAAATTGCAACCATAAACTATATAGTATAATAAAATATTCACAGGTAAACATACTGAAAACTATACAACATATGCAAATGTAAAAAATATTCAATAATAGACAATGTTCAAATGTAAAAAAAAATATTCACAAATACAAAATATTAAAATGTAAAATATATTCACAAATACAAATTATTCCAAAATATAAAATATTCAATAATACAAAATATGCACTAATACTATCAACAAAATATATTGTATCTCAAATGCAATTTGAAAAGCTTGCATTTCTAGAAATATTGAATTTTCACACTGAGATAAAATAACAGTAAAATATCCTAAAATACTAATAACAAAAACAAATTATATTTCTTCGTATACCTTTCCGTTTTGTTAGGGACTTAGCTACTTCTATGATGCAGCCTTAGGTTTATATCCATGAAAAAACAACACTAAGTTGTTTTAAAAAAAAAAGAAAACTACAGCTAATAAAAACTAAATATACACTTGCTATAATTTTCACCATGCGCAGGGTCAGTGCGATATGGGTTTTAATGTTTACACAGCCTATATCATATTTATCTTTGGCGAAAATACAGACATATTTGGCTAGAAGAGCAGGTAATTGTTCTCTGACAGACTGAACATTTTGCACATGGTCAGTGGTCTCGAACAACTCCGGCTCAAAATTTTCTTCGAATATCTCTGCATTTTCAATTGCTGGCTGGCCAGTATATACTTCTGATAAATGTAAAGTATGGTGAGATGCATTTGATGAAATATGGTCCATGAGAGGTACTTTCTTATTATCTTGAGTTATTTGCATTTTAACACAGTCAATATTTAATTTAAATAGTTTGCAATGGGGTAGCCCAATCAAAGCATAAGGTAACTGATTGTTAATTATAAAAAGTTCAATTCTCTTAGAGATACGTCCTAATTACAAACTAACAAGGCATTTTTCTTTCAAAGCAAGAACACCTTGTGTTTGGGTGACTGGTATACTCTGCTGAACTTTACATATTTTTAGGTTAAGTTTATGGGCTAAATGACAAGGAATAACACTATTTGAACTCCCAGTATCGATCAAACAAGGTAGTGAGTCTTCATTTTTTACATAAGTAACTTTATGACAATCTCTATTTGATTTTTTATAGCTAGCTTTTTCTTTTTGTATATGTCCGGACATAAGAAATCGTCATTGATTACTAGATGTATTTTGGGATGACTCATTAGCGCTATGATCTTGGTTGGGGTTCGGCAAAGTCATATTGTGACTAGGGGTTGGTACTGCTAACACTTGTTGTCGAAAAGGGCAGTTTCCCACCCAATGATACGCATTTGGTATTCCGATATTAAGACAAACTTTGCATGGATAGGGCGGCAAAGTGGTCTGGTGGTGTACATTAGGTCGTGGTGGAACATTTGAAGTCGGTCTAAACGTATTTTGGGGATTTCTGGCTTGATTTGATGGAAAAGGTCGAATGGGGTGTGTTTGATAGGGAACTCTGTAGTTCCACTGCCTGTTAAAATTCTGTCCATTCTCATATGGAGGTCGGTTTGGTCGCCATTGGCGATACTGATTGGGGTTTTGGGGGCTTGCTTCAAATTTGCTCTCATTTCCCTTTCTGTCCAGTTGCAGTTTGCTAATTCTGAAAACTAATTCACGCCATGCATGTGTAGTTGAGGGGTTGCCTGCAATAACTAATTTCTGCATTTCTAATGGCAAGCCCTCCGTTAACCCTTCCAGGATAAGTTTCTGCTCTAAACCTAAGGTTCGGCCTACTTTAGTCTTTTTTTGATAATATTCGTTCAAGTCCTCTCCAACTTTATATCTAATACGTGAAAAATCAGTGAGAGAAAGGGTATCTGGAATTTCGTAGTGTTCATTAAACAAAGTGACAAATTCGGACCAATGAAGTACATTTAGACAATTATTAATGTACAACGTAAGTGCACTGTCCTTTAAATACTTCTGTATGTGCCTAATTTTCCAGCACTCGTCTTTTCCCTGTCCTATACAGACACTCTCGAAATAGGCTAGCCATGGTATCCAAGACATTCCATCTTGCGGAGAAAACGCAACGATATCGGGGTCTACTGACATTTTTGGGTTGGCGGATACTGAAGTGTGACCAGACCCAGCTTGAGCTGACAGGGTCTGTCCACCTAACATTGTTACACCAGATGTCTCTGGTGCACCTCCAGATTCCTGACTAGACTTCTGATTATTTTTCTCTTCAGGATTATTAACGGGATTATCATCTTTGCTCGAAATTTGATTTTTTTCTTTTTCGGGGTCACCTGATTTGTCTGTTAAATCCTCTACTTCTTTGGGAGGGGTTGGGCTACTCATGATGGATATAAATACTAAATATCACTGAATTACACAGAAATATAATACACAATTAAAGCACATAAGAATAAAAATGAAAAAATCTTTCAAACTATTTAAAATTTGTAACACTATATCTGTAAATATCTGTTAAAATCATCTTTTTAAAATTAAAATCCACCTTAATAATTTTTTTTTTTTTTTTTTTTTTTTTTTTTTTAATAAATTGAATTCAATAAAAAAAAATTTAAATAACCTCACTAACTATAAAGTACGTTGCATATAAATCATCTTTAAAAAGTTTAACACTTAATAATAAAAATATTATAATAATATAATAATAATAAAATTTTCACTTCTGCTAAAATATTTTCAAACTGTCTAGAAAAATGATTTTAATATGAGGTTTAGTTAATGTTATTTTTCATTAAAATCGTAATTATCCGTTCAACACAACTAAAGAATTTTCATAAAAATCACCATTCTTACTCTTTCATCTCTTTAAAATTACGTTAAACACAATACATAAACAATTATATATTTGAACTTAAATAGCTGACTTAAAAATAATTAAAATTTTCACACAAGTAATAGCATAATAAAATAATCCTCTTTAATTTATTTTTGGCATGCATAAACAATTAAATAAAAAGTTTGAGAACCACTGCCTCTCACTAAAAAGATCTTAAAAATTTTTTTTTTTTTTTTTTTTTTTTTTTTTTTTTTCTGTACGTTAATATCAAAAGTACATACCTTTATACGGCTTTGCTTTAAATAAATCCATGAAAAATTTACCTCTTACTTTTTTTTTTTTTTTTTTTTTTCACCGCGACGCGAAACAATAATAAAAAAAATAACTTTCGCAGAAAGATTTCTCTGATCATTAACCAAATGATTTATTTTCTTTCCTTTTTTCTATAGTCCAGAAACCAGAAACCGAAACATCTGAGTCACGAGTTCATTTCTTTACCGGCGCGCTCTTGAAAATTGAAAACAGCTGTGTAGTTGACCTACTTTTCATCCGATAAAACACTTCGATTCTTGCCGGCAGAATGAAATAGTGCACAAGATTGAGAATGAAGAAAAGTTAATGATTCACTTTCCTTTTGACGAAGGGAGATTAAGTACTTTTGAGTTCTTGGGATAAATTCCGTAAGTCTTTCACCGTATGCTGTAAGAATTTTTCACGGAGGTATTCGCTGGGATTGACGTAACTGTTTAGTTTTTGGGATTTTCCCGTTGAGATGAACTGTCCTACTCGACTTCTGAAACGAAGCGTGTTGCTCCGTCGGTGGGTCCTTGATCGCCGGGCCGGGCCGGTGGCTGCGCGGACTGATGGCGGCTCCGTACGTCAAAGTGCTCATTCTGATTCCCTTGCATGTTCGTGTAGTCCTGGGCCGTAAGCGGGATTCGGTTAAATTCCGAGTGAATGTATTTCTGTTTAAAGGAAGACTCAGTTTATTATGGAACCTGGTTTATTTCTTTTTCTTACATGATTCCTTTTAAACCAGGCCCATATTGGCGTGAGAGCTGCTTTTTAAGTCTGTCTGGACATCGAAGGTTCGTCCATCGCGAGGCAATTCCGAGAGAGCAGATTGGCGTGGATTTGTTTAGATGAGGGAAATCGTAAAAAGTTCGCTCCTGATAGCAGTGCAATGGTATAAATATGAGGTTTTTGCATTATTTCTGCTAGAGGTCGTCTAAGTCAAAAGAGGCGTATTTTTAATTTTAATTGGCCGCGAGCTGAGTGATTGATTGTGCGGAATAAAGGCGTTGGCTCTATCGGCCGATCGGATGCCGCAAGACTTTAAAATTGCATTAGCGTCAGCACAAATATTCTTATGAAGAGTCAGAAAACGATCTTTGAAAGTTATAAGATGCGATGCAGGAAAACTAATTTAACAGGGGCGACGGCATTTTCAATCAATTGAAACACAATTATTAAAGCATTTAAAAGTTTTGATTTAAATTTCTATTTTTTAAAACGGTAATTTAAAATTTTAAAAGGGGCAAAAAGGGATTTTGCATTTTAAAAAGGGGTTTAGCTTTTATCCTTTCATATATATATATATATATATCTGACCTATGTCAATTTAAATCTCTTGATAATGAACCTTGTATTTTTATTCGTTATAGTAATGGTCATAAAATAATTATTGCTCTGTATGTTGATGATATGCTTATAGCAGGTTCAGATTTAAATGAAACTAATGTAGTTATTTCTTTACTCTCTAAAGAGTTTCATATGTCAAAATCAGAATGTGTTTCAGAATTTCTGGGTATTCAAATGAAATTTAAATCTGATAGTTTAATAATGGATCAAGAGTCTTATATAATTAAATTGTTAAGTAAATTTAATATGCTAGAATGTAAACCTAGTGATATTCCTATTTCTCCTAAATCCACTCCATCTGATTTCAAAAATGGAAAACCATTTAATGGTCCATACCGTGAACTTGTAGGTTGTTTATTGTACTTAGCATATATTTCACGACCTGATATTTTATATAGTGTTAATTGTTTGAGTCAAATGCAGGAAAATCCTACTGAAGCTGCATGGATTGCACTAAAGAAAATCTTAAGATATTTGAAAGGAACTTTGTCCTTAAAACTTGTGTATAAAAAGCAAAAATCTGATCCTAAATTATCTATGTATGTTGATTCTGATTGGGGTGCAAACACAAATGATAGAAAATCAGTATCAGGTTACATTTTAATGTTTTGTAACATGCCTGTTCTCTGGTGTTGTAATAAACAAAAATCAGTTGCATTATCGTCAACTGAAGCTGAAGTCATTGCCTTAACTAAAAGTTTGCAAGACCTGTTGTGGTTCAAAAATATTGCTTTTGAAATTGTAAATATATTGAGGATTTAGTTATTTTAGAGGATAATCAGTCTTGCATAAAATGTATCAGTAATGAAAGTAGCTATGGTACACTCTAAAAAAAAACCTGTAGATTTAACAGAGAAAATCTGTCAGCTATGCTACCAGATTTTCCCTGTAGTTTGTACAGAGAAAATCTGTTAAATTGATACAGACTTTCCCTGTATGCAACAGAATTTCTCCGTAGTATAGACAGAGGAAACCTGTTATCCTGTACAGAATTTATCTGTAGTATAGACAAGGGAAACCTGTTATCTTGTACAAAATTTATCTGTAGTATAGACAGGGGAAACCTGTTATCTTGTACAAAATTTATCTGTAGTATAGACAGGGGAGACCTGTTATTTTAATTTGTAATGAAACTAATCAAATTATTTATTTATTTTAATTTTTAATCTTTGTATTTTCTGTTTACTTTTTATAATTTATAATGGCGTGAAGAATACGAATATTGTAAAAGAGATTATTTTCTTAAACAGTGGATATACTTTTTTTAATTTAAAGTTCAATGTGTTCAACAATTTCATTTAATTAAATATTTATTATATGAGGTTAATATTTACACAATTAGTTTATTACAAAAACATTCGTATTCTTAAGAAGTAAACAGAAAATAAGATTAAACGTTAGAAGAAATAATCTGTTTAGTTTTCATTAAAAATTTAAATATTTCATCACTCTGCGAGTTTGTTTATGATAGGATTGGAAATTTTTGATTGACGTTACTGTCAAAATAAAACTTTTTTAATTACTTAATTAAAAATGTACCCTGTTTATAAAAACCCTGAAATAATTGTGATTTTCTTTTTTTTTTTTTCTCTTTTTTTTTTTTTTTTTTTTTGTTTGTTTCTTAAGATGTTAAGTCTGTCATAAATATTCTCAATTTTTTGTTTTATTAAATCCACCACAAACTTAAGCAAGTTAAATTTTTCTGCATAATTATATTTCGTAAAGATTATCTTTTTTTAAGAAATATATAAACAAAATTTTGAGTTTACAAGGGTCGATCCAGGCAAAATTGGAGACCTTATTAGGGTCCCTTCACAAAAATCTATTTCATAAAATGGGTCCCTTCACAAAAATCTATTTAATAAAATGGGCCCCTTCACAAAAATCTATTTAATAAAATGGGCCCCTTCACAAAAATTAATTTGATAAAGTGGTCTCCCTTCACAAAATTCTATTCCATAAAATCTTACTATTTATTAATTATTTATTATTTTGTGACTTTTAAAATGTGTAATTTGTAAACAAACAAGTGCACCAGAGAGGAAAACTTGAGCAAAAGGATTTAAAAAAGTTTTTGTTAATAAATGCTTGGTTCGAATTTGAGTAACTGGATTTCAACTTTTGTTACAAAATGGTATTTTTCACAAAAATGTAATAAATTTCACAAAAATAACCTTTACTTCACAAAATGGGCCCCAAGATTTAAAAAAAAAAAAAAAACCTTCATCGACCCCTGGTTTATATATTTTCTGTACAAAATTAGAAAAATACATTTCCGCAGCACTGTTAAAAAATATTTTTATATGATCTACATGTTGCATATTTTTTAATTTTTATTAAATTCTCTAAATATATTTTCATTTAAACAGAAGGACAATTAATTTTTCAGAATCCTTTGCATCTGACATTATATCTAATTTGATGCTCCATAATTTCATTCTTATTTAAATCAAGTAACATTATTTACACTTTTCTTTCTAAATCTTTCATTTTCAAATATAAATAAATATTTTCAAAATCTCTCATGTATATTATTATGTACATTTAAAATGTCAAATATTTAAATATATTTATTTAATCAAAATTATCTTATATTAAAGTTCATAGAAATAAAATGTCTTGAACAAATTTAATAATACTTTAAAATTCAAGCAATTTTTACAACAAAAATTTAATAAATTAAGATTTCGCATACAAAATTATCTGCAGTTGAATAGTATCATTAAATGAAAAATTATACAGATCAAAGTACTAGGATACGTGAAAAAAAAAATGGTTTAAATAACTCGAAAAATAAATGAATTAGTAACTTTGAATAAGTTAAAATTCAAATATTATAAATTATCATAATTAAACAATCGAAATTTTTGACAATTCGCATTGTCACGAAGCATTCACACTAATTAAAAAGAACTAAAAATATAAAAATATGCCATATTTCATAAAAGCTTAAATAATAAAGATGCAGAAACATATTTCCCTAATTTCACGACAACTATCATTTTCTACAACGAAAATATCAACGCAAATTTAATTCTTTAAAGATATTATAACTTTACGAAATAAAATGTATCAAAAAATAATGAACTTTATAAAGATTAAGGTGGATATAACAAAACAAAATAACGAACATAATATGAAAACAGACTTACCAAAATATCACCACATAATTAAATGTGTTTTCTGCTTTTCCGTGTCCAGTTATGGCGGTGAACACGAGATAAACCTATAAACCTACACACAAGTCTAGCCTAGAGTAGAGATACTAATACTAAGATCGTAGAGAAGCAACTTTTCCTATAATACACGTTGAAAAAGAAGAACCGCGTGACTTTGAAACTGTCCGCCAGAGGGCATATACGATATCTTCCCGGGATAACAGAGAAAATCTGTACTTTGCATAAAATGGAGATATTCTGTTAAAAGTACTGTAGAATATCTGTTAAAACAACAGGTTTTTTTAAGAGTGTAGAATGAAATAAAACTGAAATTTGTTCGTAATGTTGTAAAAGAAAATAATATCAAAATTGAATATATTCCTACAGATATGCAAATTGCTGATATGTTTACAAAGGCATTGCCTAGAGTTAAATTTTATGAATTGTTGTTTCTTTGCTGTTTGTATAAGTAATGTTTTAACTGTGTCACATTTTTAATGTTTGTTTATTGTAAGTTTTTTATTCTGTGTTTTTCTAATGTAATGCTAGATTATGGGCGGGTGTTAGTATATCGTATCGTAATTGTAATCGTAGCATTACATCTTAAATTTTATTGGATTATACTTTAGTATAGTTTTCTTAAACGTCCGGGAAGCATGACTGCGCAGAATCCCAGACGAATTTATAAAGATAAGTGGTGTTTAATTTTCTGTTCAGTTACTATGTTTTTGTCATTGTGTAATGTTCTTTCGTAACTCAATATATATTCGATCCAAGGCATCGTCTATTTATTTGCTTTGTTATTTCATCAGTTATTTTTAAGTTATTGGCTCTTATATAATCTCGTACATTTTCATGCATTTATTGCAGTATTTCATATCTGTTTATCTGCGTACTTATGTCTCTGACGTTCAGGTATTTAATTTTAGTTTTATCTGTTATGGTTCACAAATTCTATTTACTTTATTCCTATTTCTGACTAAGCATTTCTTATTCTTACTTAGTCACAAAACAGTCTCACATTGAGCATCAATTATGCATCAGTTTCTAATATTTTAACCGACTTCTAACGAAGAAGGTTATACAATTTTATACAGCCAACGATTGAAAGTAAAATACTTTGATTTAGGCAACAAAACGTAAAGGAATCAGATGTTTTTCTTTTTCCGGACAGTGAATATAGTTCAACAGTCACGCTGACGCTTGGAAGTGAAAAGATTATTTTGGCATATTTTATTTATGTACAGTAATTCTTATCTACAAAAACAACTTTTCAAAAGTAAAAAAAAAGCCAAGCGTAAAAAAAAAAAAGTTGTGGCTAAAAAATGGTGTGATATCAAATTTCCAAGCTATTATATTACTTTTTTAACTTTTTTCCATTAAATAAGTTATCATATATATAAGTCGAGTGCCTACGTATATGTTAATAGAAATCGTTTTCTCCTGTACTAAATACATCCTAACGAGTTTCTGAAAATTCAATTTTTTTCAAATTATGCATGATGGGCTTGGCGGCCATCTTTGCATATTATTCACAAAATTCTAAGCATCCAAATCCGTAGTTAAAATCCGAAGTTCAAAATTGTTATTTAAGCAAATATTTTAAGCGTTTCATTTATAGATTTGTATGATCTGAAAATTGTGTCTTAAGATAATGATGACTTATCTTAAAGATTCATCTTATGATTTATTTTTTACAGTAATTAATAATTTCAAACTAGTAAAAATCAATTTCTCAAAATATCAGTCTTATCTAATTTATCTGTCCGTAGTTAAAATCTGAAGTTCGAAATTGTTATAAACATATTACATTGCAAACATATTACGCTTTTACTTTAGAAATTTGGGTGCTTAGAAATATGAAAAGATGGCCGCCAAGCCCATCATGCATAATTTGAAAAAAATTGAATTTTCAGAAACTCGTTAGGATGTATTTAGTACAGGAGAAAACGATTTCTATTAACATATACGTAGGCACTCGACTTATATATATGATAACTTATTTAATGGAAAAAAGTTAAAAAAGTAATATAATAGCTTGGAAATTTGATATCACACCATTTTTTAGCCACAACTTTTTTTTTTTACGCTTGGCTTTTTTTTTACTTTTGAAAAGTTGTTTTTGTAGATATCATTTCTTTTTTTTAAAACAGAATAAACATAATTTAAATAATCTAAACATGAGAAATAATTTAAAATTACATTTTACTTTCAGTCATTGTTTAAAAGGTTAACTAGAAATACCAGTAGATTTTTAAATTAAACTTATAACAACATACTAAATGTGGCTTGTTATAATACTTGTTATCCCCCGTTAAAAAATATCGATGAAATGAATAAAAATGCAATACGTACATAGCGTGTCAGCGCTGCATTTGAAATCAAACGTGATATCACGCTCTTTTATTATTAGCACTAGCTGGCTTCGCCCGCTAGCGGACCCCTAATTTATATCGGGGCCTCGAATCTTGTAAAACCTCGAATAAGATAAACCTCGAACCGAACGAACCTCCGACCTGGTTCTCCGCTGCCTTCGGCACCGGATAATCCCTTAATTTGCACATCGAATAGTATAAACCTCTAACCAAACTAACTTCCGACACGGGTCCCCGCTGCCTTCGGCACCGTATAGCAGTCGTGCTGCGCACGCTCAAGTTCCATCTTCCACCACCAGGTAGCGCAATCTGTTCTGTATGAACCTCGGGCACTGAAATCGTTAAGGCTATAGATGTCGAGTCGAATGAACTGTACCCCGTCGTGATCTAGCCCATAGAACCAGAGATAGAAAAGTGCCCCCTGGTGGTGAAAAAACGAACTAAAATCGGAAAGCTCTATTGATGTCGAGTCGAATGAGCCATACCCCGTCGTGATCCGACTCGTAGGAACAGATATAGGAAAGCGTCCCCTGGTGGTGAAAGCTAATCGCGCTTGGGGGGCAAAAGGGGGGATGAACACCGGAGATGCATAATAGGATTAAGCGGTCACAGACCTTCCCAACGATGTATCACATGAGGGGTATGTGCAAAATTTAGAAAATACCCCACACCCCCCTGCATATTATGATTAAGCGTTCACAGACTTTTCCAACGATATATCACATGAGAGGTGTCGGCAAAATTTAGAAAAGTGCCCCCTTTGGGTGGGAGGGCTGAAAGTGGGAGGATGGACCCCGAAGATACATAAGATGAATAGCGGAACAATTTTTAGAATTTCTGAAAGCTGATTTTTATTTATTTATTTATTTATTTATCTATTTTTTATTTTTTGTTTATTATTATTATTATTATTTTTGCGTTGCCCTGTGCATGTTTGGAATTTCTTAGCAATTTCTTAGATTTACCTTATTTTATTCAATTAAACATTGTACTGTTACAATAAATTTAAATGGAAACTTCACTTCTAAAACAAAAATAATTTAACAACTGGATTTCATTAATTTATAGGAAAACTAGCAAGCTACGCCCGCTGCGCTGGTCGGTTTCTACAAATGAACCCTGAATCAAACGAAATATATCGTTTAATTTGACCTTGTATTTGAAAGCAATCTGTCTATTTACGTGGAATATCCTTCCACATTACTGAAAAATGACGCGATTGCGCTATTATATTTTCTAATGTGCAGTCAAAATTTTAGCTGTTAAGGACCAACTCTTTTATTTGGTCATTTACAGTTAGGGTTTGCTAAAGAATGATAAAACTATATGCAATATACTAAAACCATCACTAAAAATTATCGAAATAATAATGCAAACAAATTAACTAACAAAATCCATTCAGAAGAAGTTTTTATAAAGGCCAATCTTTGATAATCTGATTATTGAACTTTTCCACATAATTCTAAAACAACAAAACGATATAAAATATACTAAAACAATCCTTACAAATTATCTACTTAACAATGCAAGTCGCAAAAAATACGTCCAGTAAATACTATCAAAAAGGCTAATATTTCGGAATCGGGTTCACTTGACTATATAACCTTCACACATAACTGTTGGACTAAGCAACGTAGGACAATATATAGTACATTAACACCATTTCTGAAATAGCATCTAACTAACAATACAATTCTCATCAAAATCCGTTCAGTAGAACTTTTTTAGAAGGCTAATCTTTCATAATCTGAATCAAATATTGAAAAGGCTAATATTTGATTAAAAAAATGGTCACCCGATTTTCGAATTTCCCCCTATAATTCTAGAACTAAGCAACGTTATATAATAAAACGTTCCCTAGAAAATTATTTAACAGTATAGGTTCCATCGAAATACATTCGGCAAAATCCTTTAAAAAGGCTAATCTTTCATAATCGGATTGATCTGATTATAGAACTTCCCAGAATAATTATATAACTAAGCTACGTAGAACGATATGTTATACATTAAAACCTTCCCTTAAAAATTATCTTAGTTTAAGTTCTACGAAAATGCATTCAGCAGAACTCGAGTTATAAGCAGCCGGAACGAAATTTCATATATGTAGAAGTAAATAGAAGTATATTGCCATTAATATAGTTTGCATTTGAATAAAAAAAGGTACTTTTCGGTTAGCCGGGCACCAGTGATATATGAACACACACACACACACACACACATATATATATATATATATATACGTATGTATATACATGTATTTGTGTAGATATATGTGTATATATGTGTGTGTATATATATATATATCACTGGCGCCCGGCTAACCAAAAAGTACCAAAAAAAAAAAAAAAAATACTGCGAAAATGCAGTCGTACACTTGAAAAAAAAAACACCTTTTGGCCTAAAATCTCTCATCAAAACTGTTTTTCTTTTTTTTTCTTTTCTTTCTTTTTAAAAAAAATAAAATTAGTAACAGTTTTTTCTTTTATTTTTCCAGATGTATAGCCATTTCAGTTCTTTCTGCAACAAAAAAAGACACTTTTTGGCTTAAAATCAAATTGTTTGGGGTCAAAAGTAAAATCAAAATCGCCAAAAACAAAAGATAAATCGCCAAATTTGTTTCAATAGAAATCTTGCCCCTTGAATAATGTTTTAAGCATTATGAACATTTCTAATCATGTTTAAATTAAATATTTTCGTTTTATAATATTCTCTCATCAAAACTCTTTTTCTTTCTTTCTTTCTTTCTTTTTAAAAAAAAAAAAAATAAATAAAATTAGTAACAGTTTTTCTTTTATTTTTCGAGATGTATAGCCTTTTCATTTCTTTCTGCAACAGTAATGATCGCCAAAAAATTAGCAATGGTAACCTTTTCGGCCAAAATAACAGAACTTTCTATCATAATTCGATAGCTATTATACGTAGAACGTTGTGTTACATACTAAAACCTTCCCTGAAAAATTATCTCTCGAACAGTGCAAGTTCCATCAAATTTCATTCAGCAGATCTCGAGTTATAAAGGAACGGAACGAAATTTCCGTTTGTGTTTTATATATATAGCGAGGCTAACGAAAAAGACAGGCTACCGCGGTGCGTTCCACTTAGAGCTCCTATAATACAGGCTGAATCATATCGCCATTTAATGACCCAGCGGACCAAAAACCAAGCTAAAACCGGTTTGCTTACCGTACTAGTGGACCGCGAGTGACAGTAACAGGTACGGCAAACACCTGCACAGGCGGTTTCCTAATGCTGAGCTAGGTCACAATATGGCGGTTATTTTGGGCAACATAATGGATATGCGTCAGCTCCCTTTATAGGAGCCTTAGTTCCACTTATCTTTTTTTACAGACCGCTAGAGTGACGTGATGCTCTTTTCGTACACCTGCATTGGTGGATTCGAGCCTCACGTGATTCCCGCGGTCTGTAAAAAAAGATACGCGTAAAGCACCGCGGTAGCCTTTCTTTTTCGCTAGCCTCGTATATATAGTAGATGACGTGAAAGGTATTCCTGCGAACGAAATGCCTGTCCTTTACCGTGTTTTTTTATTTTTAGAAATAAATGAATCACATTTAATTCATTTCAAAATTTTTGTTTACGTTTGGAAAGAAATTTTAAATGGCGATAACTCTTAATGTATACATTTTAGAAGGTACATCTTCCCTCAAAAACTAATTTATTTTTAAAGATCTTTCTAAAAACGTAAATTATATATTTAAAATATTTTTAAAGCATAAACACTACGTCTGATTACTTTATTTTACAATATTTATAAGAACACGCATTTTATCAGACAATTAAATACACTAAACAAACATGAGTGAAAAATTCACCTGCGCCTGGACTCGAACCTGGGACCTTATGCGTACCATGCCGACGCTCTGCGACTGAGCTACCCAGATCCATATCCGTAACCGGCAATTTCTCATACTTATTCATGTTAGAAACAATCATCTGCCACAGTTTGCAGTCATATTTAATTATTTGATAAAATATGTGTTCTTATAATTGTGAAGTTTTATTTAAAAAAAAAATATCTTCAGAAGAAAATGGCTGACTTGCAGATGAAATTTGATGTGGTTATATTATAACCTGTAACTGATTTGTGCTATTTTAATACAGATGGTACATGGTCGTTGGCGGGTTTTATCTCTGTTTTGGCATAATTTTTTAATCGCCAAGTTAATTAACAGTTTTTTGCTAATTAAGGATAGAAAATATTTTTTTTTTACACTGAATTTTATAAAAGCACATAGATTACGTAATTACTTGTCCAAAAATGCAATCCTTTTTTTATTCTGCCCAATATTAAGGCCTGTAGCTTGTTTGAAAAAAAAAGTTTGACGAAGAAAATAGTGATCATTTTAAGTAACTCGACGTTTTTAAAAAAAAGCTATATCTCTGTTTATAAATCACTTATGAAGATGAGTTTGGTCTTAAATTGAAGAAATTCTTCCTTAGATTCTTCTAGTTTTCGTTTTTTTTTTCTACGACGCTTCGTTTGTTTGATATCTGATATTTTAATCTGGCATGTTTTGTCGATTTAACATTGCGAAGTTGCTTTCTGTATATAAGCATTAGCGGTCTTTATTCCAGTTCTTGGCGTTGTTTGTGTGGCGTTTTTTTTTTAAGCTTGGCTTGGCAGAGCGACCGCCCTGCTTGATGTATTTACACAAATTCTCATACACATACGCATAAGTCTCCTCCTGCGCCAAATTGTCGATATTTGGCGAAATATTGTCAAATTTGGTGACAAAAATAGGTTGCCATAAACACGTCTGAAATTACGAAACTGGCTAATTTCAAATTTCTCGTTCAAATCTGATTTTGGCCATAACTAAAAGAATCTTTTATAATAGGGATCTATGTCAAAGTGATGCATTTTGGATGCCGTGTTTTGGGCGCAAAATTAACTACATTCTTCTTCATAGATTCATATTCATAGATTTTATTATTAAACGTTAGTTTGTTTATTAAAAATTACTTCTGTTTGTGTAAGGTACAATGTTAATAAAAGTTCTCAGTTTAAGCGTCATTTTATTAAAACACACATGTGGTCTCATATACATGCGAATGATAAACAAGTAAAGTCTTTCTGGGGCAAGACAGCACGGCATACTCGGAAAATGGAACAGGTACAATTAGAAAACAGTATGGTTCATTAGGAAAATCGCATAGTGCTAAATGCGCCACCTGGACTAATTTCTGTTACAATATTAATAAGTTATTGTAACCTGTTATCTAGATACTGTAACCTGTTATCTAGATACAAAAAAATAACTTTTTACCCCCATCTTTGTCATATATATATATGTGTGTGTGTGTTACGGTCAATATGATTAATCCGGTCATTAGTAATAATAACCTATCATTATGACCGGTCATTATTAATAATGACCGGATTTATCATATTGACTGTAATATATATATATATATATATATATATATATATATATATATATATATACAGGGTGATTCATAATGAATGGGACAAAAAGAAAACATGATTGTGAACGTTGTAATTAATATATTTAGAAAATTCAAATTTACCTCAAAACTACATTCATTCAAGTTTCTACAGGTGTTCAATATGTGCCCCTCCGGTGACACGACAAATGTCTACACGATAATCAAGCTCCTGCCACACTCGTGATAGCATATCCCCTGTGATGGAGTTCAACACTGCATTTATCCGCTACTTCAGTTCCTCTAAGTCCTGAGGAAGTGGAGGCACAAACACCTTGTCTTTAACGAAACCCCAGAGAAAAAAATCACAGGGCGTTAGATCTGGTGATCTCGGCGGCCAATGAAGATATGTCAAATCCTGTGGCCCAGCACGGCCAATCCAGCGATGGGGTAGACGTTCGTTCAGGAACTCACGTAAATGTCTTTGCACAACAGTTACCGAGAAGGTTTTGGCATATTCGAAAACGCAGTACGCTTTCTCCTGCATGGACGACATTTTGTTTAACAGCGCCTCTAGCGGCGAGTTCGTCATTCGATGATTTTTCCTTTTTGCCAAATAAAACTTGTATAATTGTAGTTGCAGAATAAATTTATTTCGGCTGAATAAATCCATTACGGCAGTCACACTGCGCTATTCTTTTTGGCCCATTCATTATGAATCACCCGGTATATTAATCTACATTGAAAACAAAATTAATCCACAGTAAAAATCATACGAAAATAAAAGCGTTTTTTTTTTTTTTTTAAAGCTTACTTTTTTTATATTTTTTTTTTATTTTCTACTTTTTAAAAATCTATCATACCAGCAAGTAAGCGAAAAATCGATTACAAAATTCCACATCTTTACACGAATGCCATGACATAAACCAAGTTAATGTAATTATTTGTATTTTATTTTCTACATTTTAGTGTTTAAAAGAGTTATTTTTTTTTTTAATTATTATTTCACGGCCAGTTGGCCTATTTTAGGAAGAGTGGTTTGGCGCATAATTAACTCCATCGTTGTAACGTGTACATTTGTAACCATGTTGTTTATTTGAAAGAATATTTGGCGATTTATCACATGGGCCCTGCTAACGAAAAAATGCCTGAAAATTAATTTATAAAGTTCTAAAAATATTTAAGACGTTGTATTGTCGTCTGAAACAAACCTGTATATATATAATTTTTAGAATTCATAGCCTATCAGGAAGAGAGTACAAAATCTATTACAAAATTCCATCTTTACATGCAGCAACCAAGTTAAATTAAACAAGAACGAAAAATTATGCGTCAAGCATAGATTATGTATATGTAACACTTTCCAACACTTCCAAAATAATTTTACAAATCTGTACCGTTTAATAAGGTGAAAAATGATAGCTTAAGTAAACAAGGGTTGACAAAAGATGACTGCCCCGCGGGAACCCAGTTTTTACTGTAGAGTATAAGTGCAATTTGTCAAACGCATAACATATTTAACAATTTCAGGAATTACGAACAATATTCGGAAAAAATAACCAATTTCTCTTGTGTAGACCTGTATATAATCTATATAATTGTATACACACTACATAGAATGCTAAATTTTAGTTCAATTAGGAAACGTGTAACACAGTTTGAAATTCCCCTTCTGAAATTTCTGTCAGTAAACGAAAATATACTCGAGAACTTTTGTGCTGTCCTGCGTATATAATCAATAGAATTTATACACACCAAATAACAGGCAAAAAATGAGTTAAATATAAAAACGCGTTCAGCTACTGAAAACGCACTTCCAGCAATTATTGTAAATAGATAGTACCGAATTCTTTTGTGTGTCCCTGTAAAGAACGATGAACGCTATATACACAATATTCTATAGTAAGCCTCTTGTAATGCACCTTAGTGATATATATCAATTTCAATATGTTTGAAATAGTGAAACATTATTAAAATAAAACGCAAACAATTTTTCTCCATAGACCGCGTAATGTAAAGGAATTCTTTTGAATGTCCCTGTAAGGGAACGATAAGTGCTATACACATCCTATTCTATAGTAAGCCTCTTGTAGTACACCTCAGTGATATATATCAATTTCAATCTATTTCAAATTGTGTAACATCACTAAATTAAACCGTAAATGATTTTTCCCCATAGACCGTATTGTAACGGAATTCTTTTGAGTGTCCCTGTAAAAAAAAACTATAAGTGCTACACACTTCATAGTAAACCTCAATAACATATATCAATTGCATGACAATCCGAGTATATTTACGCGAGTTACAGCACGGACAGACAGACAAACCGAATTCATAAACACTTTTCAACTATGTTGGAAACTGTTAATAAAAAAGTGTAAAAACATCTAAAAATTCATCAAAAGTTTAAATATATTATGAATGTGGTTAAAAATTCCAATTAGAGTATTTCTATCAGCTCTTCCCGCTTTCACGGTACATTTGTTTTGATTTTAAGATTTTTTATTAAAAATATATTTTCTACTTTTAAGTACACTATAGTAAAGGCCTGTTTTTTGTTTTGTTTTGCCTTTAAATATATTTTTACTTTATTATTTTCAAAACATTTATTTGCAAAAATCTTATCAATTAAACTAACGGGAGCTTGTTATCAATTTTTTCCCTCTCTAAAAGATAATTCGGTGGCAGCTGTTTTAAGGAAGTTCGCTGTATGATAACACCAAAAATGCTGTTTGTTGAACTACTTGAAAGTTGACAGGGTTTCTTTTATTGTTATTATTATTTATGACAGTTGAAGGCAATTTTATCTGTGACGATGTCAAAAAACCCAAATACTGAATTTCTCAATTATTTATTAAAACTGATTCACCATTTTCCTACTTTCTGCGTGTTTTGTGTATGTATGTGTGCTCTTTTTTTTTTTTTTTTTTTTTTTTTTTTTTAAATAACCCTAGAACGTGAGCGTGTTTACATATGCTGCTATTAATAGGGATATGTAAAACTCATGTGCTCTTCCACAATTTTTTTTTTTAATTTTTTTTTTAATGAGCTTTTATACGCTAGTAATTATGTTTATTTTATGCATTTCTTTACACAATTCCCTCAACTTTACAAACATAAAATAACTGAATAATTTGCTATATCATGGTTTGAAATAATAATTGAATTATTGATTTTAGGGGGTAATTTCCCCTTTAGTTCAAATTTTAAGGGAGATTTTTCAATTTTGAAGGTTAGGATTTATAATTCAAGGTTTAATTCAGTTCTTCTTATCTCTTTCTTTTCTTTTCTTTTTTTTCCCTTTTTATTCCCATTATTACAGTAACATTATACTTACTGCAAATATTACATTACTATGAAGTCATTTTCTATGTATTAAATCATATTATATACAGTACACTCTCAAAAATCTGCACAGTTTGGAACCAAAGATTTTACAGATTTCTGAATTGTACAGATTTTAGTTCATTATTGAAGAGGAAGCCAAAAAAGCATTAATATTTTGTTGACAGAAAAGCATTAATGAAAATTTCTTTTTCGTACGGAACAAAAAATTGCAAGTTTCGTTACCGATTGAATTTCGCGATTTTTGAGTCGTGTGGCAAAAATTTTTTTGCGCAATCGTTTGACGAAACTCGCGATTTATTTATTTTTATTTATTTATTTTTGCGCGATCGATTGAAAAAAATTCGCGATTTTTTGCGCGATCGTTGGACGAAATTCACAATATTTTTTCTTGAACGATTGACGAGTTGATTTTGAAATAATATTTTCATAGTTTATTTAAAATGTAGATGAGTGGAATGTGATAAGATATGAAGTTCGAACATATGCAAGGGCGTATGCTAAAATTAAAAGTTTTTGCCCAAATCATTGGAACCTACAATACAAAACCAAGTTTTTGAACCAAACCCTTTCGACCAATGTAATTTTATTGCTCGTATATCGTCATTTTCTTATAAAGGAATTTTATTTGCATCAAAATCACGCAACTTGCAAAATGTAATTTGAGTAATTTCCAGTTAATTTACATTATGAATATAATTTGTTGTTCATAATAAGAAATTGAAAAAAAAAATAATATGACAAAAAAAAAATCTTTTTTAAATGTAGAGTAAAATTAGATTTATGTCCCCCTCAAAAAAATCGAACGATCTCATACAATGCAAATTCAACAATCGGGTTGTTTGTTACGCCAGCTAACATGCAATAATTTCTGCCGTAGTGCTTTTGTTTAATATTGCATGATTGCTTACGGCAGTTTTTTTTTTTAAGTGACTTTTTACATGCGTTTATTTTAATTTTATTTCGGCAGATTATCAAATATAAACAAATGTAACAATTTTAGTTAATGTAGGCTGAACACGAAGTAAGAACTTGTGAGTTAATTTATGCGTAGTGCGGGATTTTTCTTTGTCTGTATGAGCGTTCCAATTGGTCGAACTTGAAATGTGCTTCGCCATGACGTAACCTAATCAGATTATTTAATTATAAAGATTAGAATGAAAATAAAAGACTTACTAGAATGATGTCATGATAAGGAATAATTTTCACTGTTAAGACATTTTATAGGTATCCGCTTTAGTTTGGCATAGATTAGACTCACGTTTAAAAGTACTCGTAAAAGCTTTTAAGGATATTAATAGCAATAGAAAGTAGAGAAAGTATAACCAACACAAAAATGTAATAAATTCGGATATCTGTTGTCTTTACATGTTAACTCTTAAAGAATAAATCGTGCTTTGAGAATAAATTACTATTATCTGTTTAGAATGTTCTTTTTTTTTTTTTTTTTTTTTTAGGTGCGCAGCCGTTCGGAGGAAAGCGATTCCAGAAAATTTTGGTTTATGTTCACCGATTATGACCCCCAGACCCCAAAACCACCCTCCTTTCAAATGTTGATTTATATATATATATCGGACATTTGTCATGCTGTAACTCTTATTTATGAACCGATGGATCTGAGTGTGTGTATATAGTACATACCAAGGTCTCGACCGAGTTCGTTGGCCAACTTCATCCGCCATCTTGTTTCAAAATGGTGGTCAGTTAAAAAAATTTAAATTTTTAAAAATTCAAAAAGATGTACAAAACAATTATAAATTGAAAAAATTGTTTCCGTTAAGTGTTAGATCGTGATACAAGAATTCCGGAATTTTTTTTTTTTTTTTTTTTGGCTTTATCTTAAAAAAATGGCTGAGATATGGCCGTTTGAAATTCTAGGTTGGCTGACATTTTGAAACAATCAGATTTTTGTCATGCTGTAACTCTCATGCTGAAATTCGCAATCAAATTCAGTATTAACGAAAACCGGGAATGAATTTTCTATAATCGTTCCACGCATTTTAGCTTCGGGTGTATTGAGTAAAATGAGTTGAATTTTTAAAAACATGGACTATGGAAGCTACCTTTTCCTTCTGGTACAGGCCAGAGGGACTTTTTTTTTTCTTTCCTCCACTAAGCAACGCGAATCTCTCTGATACATTCACAAACTCATTTTTATAAGTCATATTTTGCTCATATTGTGACTTTGACCATATTTGACTTCAGGGATGTCAGATGTCCTAATTTTAGGTGTCCTAATTTCACGAAATTTTATAGCCTATAAAGTCAATTGTCGCCAAAGTGGTCGATATCTACCCTCGAGGTCAATGGGATAAACTTTAAAAATCATCCATTATGATAAAAGACTATGAAGCAGAAGTGTTTATTGCACTTTCTTTCTGACATCATGCTGTTACGCCACAGTTGATATTGGATGCACGAGAAAAATATCAGAATTCAGTATACACATCCCAGATAGGATTGCACCTTCAAGATCGTACCTATATGGTTGAATCCTGGTTACAGCCGTGTTCAGAGCTCGACAAATGCAGTCGCCAGATTGCCAATGGTGACCAAAATATTTTAACTCGTGACTGTGTTTATATTACTTTTTAAAATTAATTCACTAACTCACTTGGGAAGAGTTGAAAAAATTCATGATATATTATTACTTTACTAGTAATTATTCTTCCTCATTCAATTTATGAAAAACTTATATATTTTTAAAATTATTAAATAATGTACGTTTGGGGGGTAGGGAGCGTTAGTGGCACAAATGTTTTTTTTTTTACTGGTAACTTCAATTTTTTGCTGGCGACCAGATTTTCTCCTATTTGTTGAGCCCTAAATGTTAATCGCAGTCTAACGAAGCAAAGAAGTATAATTTAGATATTTAATTTCTTGAATATTTAACTTAAAGCCTACATAAAGCTCGAAGCCGCAGCGGCCGCCCGATAGTCTCATAGCCCCGAGCCCAACCCTTTCCCCTTTTCGTTGCATTAAATTTGTGTAATTCAGCATCTAAATTTTTCCGCTATTGAAATCCAGCTTTTAAAAAATTTCAAAAGAATCCAATGTCGGGAAAAGGCGTGGGGACGTTGGACGGTCGCACTCAATTTATAAAAAACTTACATACTTTTGCGGTCGTCCGATAGTCTCAGAGCCCCGAGCCGAGATGCACCTTTTCCCCTTTTCAGTGCATTAAATTCGTGTAATTCAGCGTCTGAATCCTAATAAGATAAAAACAATACACTAATAAGATAAAGGTAAAAGCGTCTGAAATCGTCTGATTCGCGGAGAAGACTGCGCGCGTCCTTCCCTTCCAACTTCCCTACGCCTTTTCCCGACACTTAACTCTCTTTAAAAGTTTTAAAAGCCATATTTCAATACCGGAAAAATTTAGCCACCGAATTACACAAATTTAATAAAAGGGGCAAGGGTTGGGCTCGGGGCTATGAGACTATCGGACGACCGCTGCGATTTCGAGCTCTATGTTCGTCTTTATGAATTTGGACCCATTGTCAAAAATTGCTAGTCCCACCCACCATATTCCCAATGACTCAACACACTCATTGACAATGACTCACAATGACTCAGATGAGACTCAACCTGAAAAAAAAAAGGTCTAGAGGAAACCCGACCGGGTTTTTGTTCGGATAAAATCAGGTTACCCGATACAATACGAAACTCGGGGCGAGGCATATTTCCCGGGCGCCAGAGTAGAAGAAGGCGCCAAAAGAAGATTTGGTACTTCGATCGGTACAAAAATAATAATAATAATAATAACGAAATTTTGGTTAAACAAATGTCAGGGAATCGGAGAACCCAAAATGAAGATATATTCGTTAAATTTATACTTTTTGCTTTGAACAGGGCCCATTTCTACATTAGGCTATCGTCTAGGGACGCCAGAACAATACTTGATTAATGAATTCAATCCAAGATACTTTCAAGATTAATAAACTATCCCAATTAGGTTTTAATTGGTTCAATATTTCGGACATTATCGTGATGACAAGTTTTGCATGTTTTGCTTTTGTGTGTCTCTGTAAACAAACTATAGGATCTCATACTTGACTAACGAACTCATCCAAGATATTTGCAATATCAATACACTATCCCAATTAGGCTCAAATTGGTTCAGTGTTTCAGGAGTTATCGTCATGACAAAATTTGCATTATATAGATAGATAGATACAATATATATAATAGAAAGAAAAGTGCCCAGTTAAACTGATGGCATTGAGCTCACAGGCTATTCACACTAATTGTATATTATACTCTTATTTCAAAGAATAATGCCCCTCGAAAAATAAAGAAATCGACAATAAATTAAGGGGGATTAGTCCCCCCCCCCTTTATACTTAACCAATGAACCCCAAATCTAATCAGGGAAGCACCTTATTGTAATGAACCTATGTACAAAATTTGAAGCAAATCGGATAATTCTGCATAAAAACCCATTTATCTAAATTAAGGGGGAGATTAGCCCCCCTTTATACTTAACCAATGAACCCCCAAAACTAATCAGGGAAGCGTCTTATCACAATGAACCTATAAACAATATTTGTATCCAAACGGATATTTCTATGAAGAGCTATCGCGTTACGTACATACATACGTATGTACATGCAGAACTGGCGGGCACATTAGCTCTCAGGCTTTGATAGCCTGTGAGCTAAAAACGAAGTGATTACAAAGATCGGTTTCTAAAGAAATCAACCTAAAATTTTTAAGATTAATATACTTCCTAACAATTATTTGATATTTAAAATAAAAATATAAAAAGAATAAATTGAAAACATCTCTTTTTAAATTTACTTTGGAAAGGGGAGTGAGAGGTGCAGAGGCGCCAAAATTGCTCCGGGTGAAAAAAAAAAAAAAAATCATAGTTTCGGTCTTGAGTTTTAGATTTTGAATATCAGTCAAAATAAATGAAACACTTAAATTAATCGTAGAATCGCTGCCTGATTCCATACTTATGAATACTACCTTGCTTGTGGCATGATTCAATAATCCATTACAGATGTAGAGAAGGAGAACCATGCAAAAATCCACATGTTCAACAGGTTTCCAAATAACTACGCATTGATTAGAATAAGAATAAAGAGCATTAAAAAAAACACGACATCTTTGGTGAGGTTTCTTTCGATCTATGTATGAGTTAAGCTCATCAGTTAACTATTGGTAACTGCCAAAGTTTTATTTCTTCTTCGCTGCCTTATATAAGAAGCAAAGTGTCACTTGGCTTTTTCCACGTCTTTCAATCACTGCCTCTCAAATATTTCTCTCCGAAGTCCCCGGGTGACGGCTGTGCCTATCGTAAATTATCAAGATTTCCGAAAGAAAACACATAAAAAAAATGGAACAATTAGTTTACCTTACGTTTCCATAAACGAAACTCCCCTTATCAGTGAACTTTGTAATTTCGAAGAAGGTTGGCCAGGTATATGTGAAGTGTGCTTTTTCATCAGTCTTAGAATACAATGGATTTCGAACGAATGGATTTCAGTTCTAGGCTATCATTATGGAGAACTCGTTCGGACCCACCACCCCTGCCCCGATCCCGATCCCGGCCCCGTGAGTTGATTTATATATATGTATTTAATTAATTAATGTTATTTCTAGGGATGTAATGAATATTCGGTATTCGGTCCTTTTGCTGAATATATGTGGCCGAATATTTTGGATATTTGGCCGAATACCTTGAATATTTAGCCGAATACTTTGGATGTTTAGCCGAATATATTCAGTTTTTTTTTTTTTTTTTTGGCTATGTTTTTCTCCAATCCAAACTTGCAATTTTCTGATATATCCATGCCAGTCATTTTCATGCATAAATGCATACAAATTTGCAGGTATTCTTATTTAACAAATACCATCTCTCTCTCTCTCTCTCTCTCTCTCTCTCTCTCTCTTTCTCTCTCTTTCTCTTTCTTTCTTTCTTTCTTTCTCTCTCTCTCTCTCTCTTTCTTTCTTTCTTTCTTTCTTTCTTTCTTTCTTTTTTTTTTTTGAGCTAAGAATCTTTAGAATCTTTCGAATTTTTGTGATGCCAAAGTTGGAAATTTGCCGATTTTAGAGACACCATTATTGGGTATTCGGTCCTTTTGTCGAATATCTGCGGCCGAATATTTTGTATATTTGGCCGAATATGATATTTAGCCGATTAGATTCAAGATTTTAAAAAATCTTCTTTTTTGCTATGTTTTTCTCAAATCCAAACGTGGTATTTTCTGACTCATTCATGCAGTCGTTTTCATGCTTAAATGCATAAAATTTGCAGGTATTCTTATTTAACTAACATTTCTGTTTTCTTTAAAGGATAAGAAACTTTTAGAAAGTGATGCCTAAGTTAGAAAATTAAGTCGATTTTAGAGGGTAACTATTGGGGAACAGTTGATCATGGATGCAATACATTTATGAAAACTGAAACATGCTATTTCAATTCTAAAGCACTTGAATATTAATGTCTGCAAATTTCATGCACATATAAACAGGGTTTGCAAAAAAAGAAAACAAGTCGGTAAGTGTGATCGAAGATCGCTCAAAGGGTTTCGTTTAATATTCCTTTCAAAACACTTTATCCTTTCTTTAACCCTTTGAGGGGCGGTGGTATATATTATATACCACCTAATTTTAATCCGATTCAAACCAGAAACTTTTAACTAAATTTTACTTTTTTAACTTTGACGAGAAAAAGGTGAAAAATTGCTTATTCTTATTTTGAACTAAATTCTTTCCTAAATTCCGGTGGGAATTCAACGTTACAGGAGCACAAGTGCTTGCCCCTGAAAGGGTTAATAAATCCAAATTAATTTCATTTAGAAAACAAAAAATAAATAAAAAATGGATTTTTTCACAGTTTTGTAGATTTTTTTTTTCCAGGACCTTGTGGACTTTTTCAGACTTTTTGTTGTTGTTTGTATGCATTGTTGTTGTTGTTTTATTTTGTAACAAGATGTATATAATTAATAAGATGATTTTAAAAAAATGTTAGTCCTCTATTAATATAAAAAAAATTAATTAGTATTAAAATTTTTAATGTTTTTAAAGACATTTTATGACTGAATTGAAAGGAATTTTTGAAAAGTTAAAATAATTAATGTTCTAAAATTTTATTTCTCTGTCTTTTTACAAAAAAAAAAAAAAAAAAAAAAAAAAAAAAAGATTTAAATAGTCCATTATTTTAGCTCTGTTTTGTCAGATTTTTCTTATTCAATAAAATACCATCAAATGTTTTGAGTTATTCTCTACTGCTAATTAGCAATATAGATCAATGTTTATGTAATAATTATGTATATTGTATTCAGAGTTCTCAAACAGACTCCTTAGACTACTTAGAAATGAAAAAGTTTCCAAGGATCACTTAGAGCTCCTTAGATAATCAAAACACTCCTTAAAAACTCCTTAAATTATTGCAAAGTATAATTTAGCATTGAACAATGATTTAATTGAAGTATACAAGAGTAGAAAATGGAAACATATATTATTACTCGATGAATAATTTAAGCATGTATGGCTTGGAAGAAGTAAAATAAAAATCTTTTCACGTTTACTTAAGTTCAAGTGAATACTGACATTCTATAATAATATATATATATATATATTAAAAAATAAATTTAAAAAAAATTTTAAGTTACTGTATTTTTTTTTTTTTTTTTTTTTTTTTTTTTTGTATGTGCCGCGTGGTTTTTTCCTTCAACATTTCTTTTTAAAATCTAGATGCATGTAATGCATGGTGAGTTACTTGGGATTTGACTGTCCTTTGTATATATGGCCTTTGGTCACTGCATAAAATAGTTCGCCGGCAATTTTGTATTCAAATTTATAAAACCAGTAAGCAATGCATTGTGAATACTTTTAATTGTAGCACAAGCTATTAGATTTCAATAGAATAATTACATAATTTTAATGTTTTGATTTAGAATTTTACGTATTGAATTTAGTTTTAAGCTACACTGGGAAAAAAAATGCGCGGTAGCGTATTACTGTTAATTTTACTGTTTATTACTGTGTCAATTTTACGGTATAATACTGGTAGCCGGGGTGCTAGTATTATACCGTAAAATCTACTTTTTTTTTTAATTGTAGAGATTTTAATATTTTGAGTCATACTAAAATACCCCCTTGTCTATAATTTTATAGATTGGATTGAACACCACAGTTTTCTTCATATTGACAAACAATCTGGTTTATTATTGTTTATATAATTATTACAATGTGTTTTTAATGAAATAATTATTTTTCAAGTTTGTGTTCTGTAGAGCACTTTGGGCCCTTCCAGTATTTCTGAAAATTCTACGCCCATGGTATAATATGTATATTATGTTTGGTTTATAAAGTAATATGTTTGTTACTATAGTTAGATAAGTCAGGGATCTGTTTAGGAAGAATTTTTAAATTGTGTTGAATTTTTAATTTGTGTTGAATAATTGTTTTAATTAAATAATTCGTTTAATTTAAATAGTATTGAATTTTTAATTCGTGAACACAAAACTTTTCCCTCTCCAAACTGAACCTTTCACGAATTTAATCATTTAAAAGTAAAATCTGACTGTCACTTTTAGCATATATAAAGAAAATATGTGTATTTTACATACATATACCTTCTTAAAAATGTTATAAACAAGAACCTGGATATAAAACGATCCTTTCAAATTCACAAAATTTTGACTAGATTTTTGACAAATGTAAAGAGCTGTTTACAATTTCACAAATTTTTCAATTTTTCTTTCTGACCCACTCACACAAAATTTTCCTTCCCTAAACTTGTCTAGTTAGTTTGTTTCCTTGTTTATTGGTCACTTCTAACTTGAAAAGCTAATGTGTTAAAAAATCTGAAAAAACACACAAGTCGGTTTTTTCGGGTTGGGCAAACAACCCTGGATTAGGGCCTGATTAAAGCATAGAACAACTAACCCACGGCCCTCTCTCCCCCCCCCCCCCCCCCCCCAAAAAAAAAAAAAAAAGCTATTTTTTTTTTAAAGTCGATATTTTAAATCTATATTTCTATCGATATTTTTTATCTATAATTCTGTGCCGTATTTCTTTAATCTCTTGCGTTAAAATGACGAGTGTAGCTCGTTATAATTTTGTGTGTCAAACGACGATAAAATGACGAGCTACGCTCGTAAAGTTTCTTGAAATTTTTTACTACCACAGATTTGCTAATTGAAAATAAATTTTATTACAATTACATCCAAAGCAGTAATATTTTTTGATTAACAAAATGTATGAATCATAAAATGAAACATGTCGTTTATTAATATATATATACGTTCTCTCATACGCAATTTTTATTAAATCTTATCGAAAAAAAAAGAAGAGATACTTCGAAAATTAAAATTGCTTAGAAAATATAATTCATTCAACTCGCATTTAACTTTTTTTTTTTTTTTTTTAATTTAAGAATGTCTAAAAAGAAAAAATTCTTTTGTTTATTTACACTTTTAAATTTCAATAAAAAAAATTTGTAGACATTTTTTAAGTAATTTTTACTATAAAACAAAACGAAGTGAGTTTGTTTCTTTCATGATCTTAAAAATACGTTATATTGATAATGCAATCGGTTAAATCACTTTAAAATTTGTCATATTTGATTAACTAGGTAGAATCAACTCAACTCGATTTTAAGTAAGTTTTTTAAAATTTATGAACTTCTCCAAAGCAAAGCTTCTTCATGTTACAAGTTTTGTGGGGCCTCCGTGGCCGAGTGGTTAAGACACCATTCCGCTAATCGCTTGAGAACGTAGGAGTCAGGTCGGCGGGTTCGACTCCCGCCAGCTCCATTGCACACACTTTGTGGAGCTGACGGATGTAACTCTCTGTGTTGTAAATTTCCTTGTGGCTATCTCGTTCCTGTATATTGACGATGACTTATAAGCGGGCACTTGATGTCAAGCACACAAGTCAGATGTATGTTCTCAATAAACAAATTTTGTTTATTTACAACTTCTGTTTATTTACACTTTTAAATTTCAATTAGATTTCTTAGATATTTTTGAATGTGCTTACTATAAAACAAAAATTTGCCTGTTTATTTCTTTTACCTGACCTGGAAAAATATGTTATGTTGATAATGCAATCAGTTTCCTTAAAACTTTCGATCATATCCAGATAGATTTTTCGCTATTTTCTAAACGAGATTCATGAACATGCATTTTACAAGATTTTCGAAAAGAGTGAAAATTTCGCAAAAATGCCTGCTTCGGATTGCTCAATATCGTTTCGAAAATAGCGAAAATCTACCTGGATCCCTGTTGGTTTTGTTATCCTCTTGTTACGGATTTCTTTAAAAAGATGTACTTCTAAAAATAATAGTAGTTCAGCAGACAGAAGTCAACTCAACTCAACTGGCATTTAAGTTTCCCAAAATTTAAGAACACTTTCAAAACAAAACATTTCAAGTAAGCAATTCTTTTGTTTAATTCCATTTTATTTTTAATTTCAACAACATTTGAACTATATTTTTTAATGAGCCAATATATATTGAACAAAAACTAAGTATATAAAATGAAAATTTGAGAATTTTTCTTGAAAAATATGTTTCTAATGCAGTTTGTTCGCTAAAACTTTGTCTTGTTCAACTTCTAAAAATAAAAGCAAATCAGCAGGTACAAATCAATTCAAGTAACATTTAAGCAAGTTTCTTAAAATTTAAAAACAGCTGTAAAAAAAAAAAAAAAAAAAAAAAAAAAGGAACAATGTAAACCTTTTTTGGACTTCCTAATTGACTTGCAATAAGTTTAAGTGTAGTATTAAATTACTTGAAAATTAATAAAATTTAAAAAATATCAATAATATAAGCAGCTTACAAAAGATGAAATTAGATAAAGAAATGTCTACCATCCCTCTTTTTTTTTTCTTTTTATAGTAGTTTAGGAACTAATGGAATATTATTCAATCCACAGGTGCTTAAAGCAGGTTGCAAAAAATGCAATATGAAATATTCCTAAAAAAAAAAATGTATGAAAAAAAAAAAAACTCTAAAACAATATGGATTGTTTTAAGAGTTAATTTATTGGGTTTTTTTTTTTTTTTTTTTTACTGTTCAGTATTTTATATTTTAGTTTATTTATATACACCTGCTTTTCGAAAGTTTGGTATTTTTGAGATCATACATTTATTGAGGAATATATATAACAATCTTTGTATGTTTTTAACATTTTCCAACATAGTTGAAAAGTGTGTATCAATTCAATTTGTCTGTCTGTGCTCTAACTCGCATAAATATTCTCAGTTTGGCATGGAATTGATATATGTTATCAGGGTTCGTTGATATATATTCGATATTTATTTTCAAAATATCAAGATTTTTTATATTTTCGATATTTTTATATTTGATATTTATTTTAAAATATCACTGTGCAAGATATTTTTTATATTTTAAATCAACAAGTGTAAATGAAATTTTCAACTAATATTGACTGCTCCATTCTGTAGATAAAGAACATTTGTCTTTGGCAGTGACTTTTCTAGCTAAAGAAAAAAAAACAAAATCTTATCCAAGCTTTGTTTGAAGTTTTTATTTTTAAATGTAGATTATATGGGACTAATAATTATATAGGACATAACTAATTAAGGACAGATATAGAAAGATAAAATGTCTGATTTAGATAATCAGTTCTATACAGCTTCATTAGAAAAGAATCAATTTCTGGTTTTGGTGTTGTTGAGCTTAAATTGTACAACATGTTAGGGAATAAAAAAATAAGCTGACATTTTTTGTTTTATAAATTTCTGATTTCTTGATAGTTGATACTGAATCATGTTTTTTTTTTTTTTTTTTTTCATAAGTCTATAAAACAAATTGTTTCTGTTTTGTTGGTTAGTTGATCTTCAATTTTGTTCAAAGTGGAAAAAAAAGAAGAAAAGGAGGGGAATAAGCATTTTTAATATATTGTTTAAGTTTTCATGTTAAGTGCAATATATTTTAGTTTCTAATCTATATTATGCTTGAAAATATTTATTATCAGCAGTAAGTTGACTATTTTGAAAATATTGGATATATATCAAAATATCGGATATTTTTGATATTTTCGAAAATATATTTACTAACCCTGTATGTTATGGAGAAAAAGCAAAAATCTTATCCAAGCTTTGTTTGAAGTTTTTATTTAAATGTAGATTATATGGGACTAATAATTATATAGGACATAGCTAATTAAGGACAGATATAGAAAGATAAAATGTCTGATTTAGATAATCAGTTCTATACAGCTTCATTTCACAACCATGGCATGTTCTGTATTGAAATTGAAGAATGTACCATTTATGGTTAGTCTACAGGGACACTCAAAAGAATTCAGTGACAGGACTGACTGTGAGCCATAACTGCTGGATGCACATTTTCAGCTGTGATATGCATTTTAAAAACTTAATTAACTTTTTAATGTATTACGAGGTTTGTAGATCAAAGACAGGGTTGCACTAAATAATTCGCACACGTTACTGGTTATGGACAGCAATTGCTAAAAATAAATTTTGCTGCTCTTTCATTGTATGATCAAAAATGAAATTTCTTAACAGTATCCCGATAGGTTGGAAAATGTTTCATAATCTATGCAGTGAGTGATGCATGATTTTTCGTTCTTGTTTCGTACTTTAAAAGTAAAAACGGAACCATTATAAGATCACTCATGTGTCTGTCTGACACAGCCCCTTTTTCTCGTAAACTATGGGACGTGGAAAGTTGAGCCTTTTTTACCCACGTATTTTCAGATTATTAGCCATTCACAAATGTTTAAGAAAAATTTAAGGGGCTAATAGTTACTTGGAAAAAAAAGTTTTCTTTTTGTATATCGTGTGAAAGGTCTCGTAATACGAAACTCAAAAATATATTTGTTTTAATTTTAGGTGTTATATTTTCAAAGATATCGCCGAAAATGCACTGCAAAAATATGCCCCCCCCCCCCCAACCTCTATTTCCGAATCTACTAAAACTAAAATTATGAAACAATTACGGGTAGTAGGAGTTTATTTAAACCTTGCAGGAAAACTATAGCGATTTCCCTAGGTAACATAGTTTTTGAGAAAAACGCATGTTTCCGTTACACAAACTTTTCTTTTAAGGCCGTCAGAGTGAAAGTTGATGGGCGCTCGAGGTATGTATCGACGCAGAATCGTCCAAGGATATTTGATAATGATTTTCGAAAAAAAAGTCTGTAATTAGCCGAGATATTAAGTTACTTGAAATACACTGCTCAAAACAATTAAAGGATATTTGAAGTTTTATATAAAATAAAGATATAAACGAAATTTTTTTTGCCGAAAATAGAAGAAGAGAATCACAAATGCAAATTTTTCTGGTTTTCAAACTGTGGAGTATGCAAATTTTGAGTTCGACGTCAAAAACGTCGCTTCAGCGGCAGCGAATGAAATTTGACTTTCAACCGGATAAAAGAGAATGAAGACAAGGATGATCGGCATTCAGTGATTGCTTTGTTTCGATGAGTAAGATGTCTCAGCGAAGTCATTTGACAGATTCAGAAGCTTGAAGAATTGTTGGTAGGTTAGAAGGGGCCAAACTCAAGCCGAATGAGCGCAAGCCATTGGAGTGTCACAAAGTGTCATTTCCAGGATCTGGAACCGTTTTTTGGAGAGTGGATGTGCAGGCCGAAGACCAGGGCAAGGTCGTAGACGGGCAACAACGCCCAATGAAGATCGGTATTTAGCGTTAACAGCTCGGAGACACCGAAACATGAACGCTGCTCTTCTCCAACAACACCTTCGCTCGGCTACAGGCACCACGATTTCAACTCAGACTGTCCGAAACCGGCTCCATGCTGTAGGTCTGTATGCTCGCCGACCGATGGTATATGTTAGATTAACATCAAGGCATCGTCGCGACCGCAGGGAGTGGGCAACCGAGCATGTCAACTGGAGGAGAAATGAATGGAGCAATATTCTGTTTTCTGACGAGTCCCGTTTTTCTGTGCATCCGGATAATAGGCGTATTTTCATCTGGAGGGACCGTGGCAGTAGGAATAATCCTGCGTTCGTGCACGAAAGTGTCAGATTTGGCGGTGGAGGAGTGTTGGTGTATGGTGGCATCTCCATGACTGACCTCTACATCATTCGAGATGGAGCTCTGACTGTTCGCCGATATAGGGATGAGATCCTCAGACCTATTGTAGTCCCTTACGCTGCAGCAATCGGAGATAACTTCATTTTAACGGACGATAACTGCAGGCCACATCGTGCAAACCTGGTGGAGGATTTCCTTTTCGAGGAAGGAATCGTTCGAATGGAATGGCCAGCGTGTTCTCCAGACATGAATCCAATCGAGCACGTTTGGGACGCTCTAGGAAGACGAGTTTCTGGCCGCCAACAACTCCCACAAACTCTCCAAGAACTGGAAAGAGCTCTTCTGGAAGAGTGGGGCAGAATACCCCAACTCGTCATTAATAGCCTCATTGAGTCCATGCCTCAAAGGTGTTCAACGTTGCTGGCCGCCCGTGGAAACCATACCCCCTACTGAAAATGATTTTCTTTGAAGAAAACACCTTTTCTTATTCTTTTTTTCTCATATGCACAAATTGTGTTTTTTTCCTTTTGTACACAAATGCGCAATAAAATGCATTTTTTTCTGCCAAACATGTGTAATTTATTCTCATATAACCTACTATGTCTGTCGACCATGTATCAATCAGCTAAAAAGTTTCCCAGATACAAAATCCACCTAAAACTGCAATATCCTTTAATTGTTTTGAGCAGTGTATATATATATCGTGTAGGATATTGTTCGGGAAATCTCGTAACATCGAACTCGAAAATATATTTGTGTTAATTTTAGTATTATATTTTCCGAGATATCGTCGAAATTATTCTGAAAAAAATATGCCCTCTTCCATCCTATTTTCGAATCTATTGAAATGAAACTAATATGCAAAGATTAGGGGTAGTAAGAGTTTATTATTAACCCCTTAAGCACCATATTCAATTTAGTGATAGTATGCTGAATACCAGCTATGTTAAATTTCGTCAGAAATACAAAATTCATACCGGAAATTCTAAAAGAATTTCAATTTATGCAATCGCGAAAAGTCTGTCATTATATAAAATACAAATGACTACTATAACTTTTTGGTATGAATTAAAAATTTTGAATTTAAAAAAAGGTCAAACTGGCAACCTGGACGTACCTGGCACATACGTCCTGGTATTGCAGATAGAGGTGTTCATGACGTACGCAGGTACGTCGTGGTACTTAAGGGGTTAATAAATTTAATGTACGGAACCCTTTGAGCCCGAGTTATACTCGCACTTGACCGATTTATTATTATTATTATTATTATTTATTTATTTTTTTTTAAACAAAATAAGTCGTTACAAGTACTAAGCCATTCTTTTGTTTATTTACGCTTTTTAAATTTAAATAAGGTTTTTTAGATAATGTTGATGAGCTAGTTAAATTTGCAATTTTATTGTGCTGTCCCCTAAAACAAAATCCAGTTTCCTTAAAAAAAAAAAAAAAAAAAAAAAAAAAACTAGTACTGTATCAAATATTTCACTAAAGCGATTTTTCTTGTTTTGTTCCGTTTTTATGCACCATTTAGAATAATAAAAATATTTAAAAAAAAAAAAAACCTAAGGAGTGCTTATTTACTTTATAATAATTTAAACTAACAATTGCAGAATTCTGGCAAAACATGAGCTTTATTTTTACAGATTTTCTTGTTATAATAGAATTTTAGAATGATCTACAAAAATTTTTAATTGTTAAACCATTAATATGTAATAAAAGCTTCATTTTCAGCTAATTATGTCAGGTGTGGGTATTTTCTTTCTTTCAGGTAATATAGGTTTTTTTTTTTTTTTTTTTTTTTTCAAATTCTCGATTAATTGGCTGCCACTTCGTAATAAAGTGATTTAAAAAAAAAATGCTCAACATTAAAATCTTAGTCAGAACAAGATCTGCAAAAATTTAGCCATTTTTAATTTTTTTGCATTCTTTATTAGATTTTATATAACGTAAATTAAAAAAAAAATGAGGGTTTTTTTTTTCTTTCTTTTTAGAAGACAGTAGAATATATTTCTTCCACTCACTATTTCTTTCACCTTGAAAAATATGTTATGTCGATAATGCAATGCAATTATCGTTTTATCACCTGTGTATATTTCATTTTATCTGTATAAAGTGATAAAAAAAAATGCTCAACATTATTAATCTAATCCAACATATTTTTAATCCAACATTAAAATCTTACTCGGAACAAGATCTGCAAAAAATTAGCCATTTTTAATTTTTTTGCATTCTTTATTAGATTTTATATAGAGTAAATTTCAAAAAATGAGGGTTTTTTTTTTCTTTCTTTCTTTTTAGAAGACAGTGGAATATATTTCTTCCACTCATTTTATTTCTTTCACCTTGAAAAATATGTTATGTCGATAATGCAATGCAATTATCGTTTTATCACCTGTGTATATATCATTTTATCTGTATAAAGTGATTAAAAAAAAAAAAATGCTCAACATTAAAATCTTACTCAGAACAAGATCTGCAAAAATTTAGCCATTTTTAATTGTTTTGCATTCTTTATTAGATTTTTATATAGAGTAAATTTCAAAAAATGAGGGTTTTTTTTTTTCTTTATTTTTAGAAGACAGTGGAATATATTTCTTCCACTCACTTTATTTCTTTCACCTTGAAAAATATGTTATGTCGATAATGCAGTGCAATTATCGTTTTATCACCTGTGTATATATCATTTTATCTGTATAAAGTGATAAAAAAAAAAAAATGCTCAACATTAAAATCTTACTCGGAACAAGATCTGCAAAAATTTAGCCATTTTTAATTTTTTTTGCATTTTTTATTAGATTTTATATAGAGTAAATTTCAAAAAATGAGGTTTTTTTTCTTTCTTTCTTTTTAGAAGACAGTGGAATATATTTCTTCCACTCACTTTATTTCTTTCACCTTGAAAAATATGTTATGTCGATAATGCAATGCAATCGGTTCACTTAAAACTTCGTCATGTTCATCCGCTTGTTAAACACAGGAGGGCTTGCTTCCTCTCAAACGTAGTATGTTCGGGACTTCCCTTTACGTAATTCGATGTGACGTTCATTAAAAGCATTACTAGCCATCCAGTCTGTGTTGGTGAGTTTGGAAAATGCGCTTTTAATTACTTAGTAGCTATTTTTTTTTCCATAAATGTAATTTTTTCGAGATTTTGCGAAGATATTTATTTATTCTATTGCACCAAGAACTTTTCGTAAGTAAGTTGGTTAATAATACTTTTATACTTTTCTACGTTCAGGGTTCGTAAATATGGTAATTTTCGAAAATATCCGATTTTTTGTCATCTAATATTGTTCCTATATTTTGTGTAGCTTCTACACAACAAACACCAGCCTCTACACAATACAACCTCTTGTGTAGCATCTCTAAGCAGCGATTTTTTTAGCCAAAATAAATAAATAAAAATCCTTTCAAAGCTTTGTTTGGAGCTATCATCTACTTGATATTTATTTTAAAAAATATGATGTTTGATATATTCATTTATTTGATATTTATTTTCAAAATGATGATATTTTATGATGTATATATGTATGATATTTTTTATATTGTCAGTGGCAAGTGTAAATGAATGTTTCAACTGTTATTGACTGTGTCACATTCTGCAAGCAAAGAACTTTATGCCACTGGTAGTGACTTTTTTAGCCAAAGAAGAAAAAAAAATCCTATCTTTATGTTTGAAGCTAAATTTTTAAATCGAGAACTAATAATTATGTGGGGGTAATATTTACTTAAAACAGCCATTGAAAGATATACTAATTTAGATAAGACAGCTTCGTTAGAAAAACTCTTTTCTGGTTTTGGCTTAGCTCAGTTTATTTTGCACAACAGGTTAAGCAATGGGAAGGCTGATATGCTTGCATTTGTGTTCAAAAATTTCCTTTAAAAAAATTGTATTTAAAATGTTGTATATAAAACATAAAATTTTCTTGATACTTAATACTAAAGCCTATATTTTATTTTTTAATGAGTGTAAAATCCAAATTGTTTCTGGTTTCCATTAGTTGATCTTCAATTTTGTTGCTAGTGAAAAAAAGGGGGGGGGGGGGAATCCTGCGTGAAGCATAGATTATGTAACATTTTCAAAATAATTTTTCAAATCATTACCGTTTAATAAGGTGAAAGATGATATCTAAGTAAATAATTTGGAAAACGCATAATATATTTAAAAACCCAATTTCAGAAATTACTAACAGTATTCGGAAAAAAATTCGAATTATTTTTTGCAGCCCTGTATAAGATCTATAGATTTGTATATATACTACATAGAATGCTAAGTTTTAGTTCAGTTAAGAAACGCGGTGCACAGTTTAAAATTCTCCTTTTGGAATTTCTGTCAATGTACTCGAGAACTTTTGTGCTGATCTGTAGAATTTATACAGACCAAGTAATAGGCAAAAAATGAGTTAAATTTAAAAACGCGTTCAGCAACTGAAAAAGCACTTCCAGCAATTATTGTTTACAGATAGTGCCGAATTCTTTTGTGTGTCCCTGTAAATGAACGATGAATGCTACACATACAATATTCCATAGTAAGCCTCTTGTAATGCAGCTTAGTGATATATATCAATTTCAATATGCTTGAAATAGTGAAACATTATTAAAATAAACTGCAAAAGATTTTTATCCATACATAGACCTTAATGTAAGAGAATTCTTTTTAATTTCTTTCGTTTTCCTTTTTTTTTCTTCTAATTTCTCTAATTTTAATATTAAAATATATTTAATACATATTAAAGATAGTAATAGCCTGTTACTTTTGTAACAAAAGAAAACATATGACTTTTAAAAAGTGTCCTTTTAACACTTTCCGACATGGTTAAAAAGTATTTTATGAATTCGGTTTGTCCGCCTGACCATACTCTAACTCTTGCAAATATACTTGTAATTACCATATGAATTTTACGTTATTGAGGTTTACTATAGATTGTTTGGTATTGAAAATGAAGGGAGTAGTAATTTATAGTTCGTTTACAGGAACGTGCAAAAGAAATTCTGTTACATTATGGTCAATGAGGAAAAATCGTTTGCGGTGCATTTTATTGATGTTACGATACTTCAAACATAACTTTTTCTAAGATGGAAACACACAATCATACGCGTAAAGGATCCAGTGTCTAATTTTAGAAATATATTTTGAGCTCGCCAAAACTTGTATGACACTTGACCTCAAATATTTTCAGTCGTTTTATTTGACGGTTTCTTCAAGCGGCAGTAGACAAAGGCCTCTAACATTAAGTATACTTTATTGTGATTCTTAAGTGCTGAAACCTTACCAGAAAAACACTTAAATCTGTGTCCAGCCGTCAAAAATCGTTTTCTTCATATTGTTTTATTCCTCCTCCTGTCGCGATAATTTATGTGGCTTCTGCTTACGCAATTCGTGTTAACGGGAATTTTGAATCCTCGTTAAGGATCCGATCCACCCTCCCATTCGAAATAAGTTTTCTGAGTCTTTTCCCTGAAAAACGTTCTCTGATTGAAACGCGTTAATAGAAAATTCATGCCACCTGCGAGACTTAATTTTGCTTAAAAGATTTCCGTTTAGAATGTGTGTTGATTTGGAATTACTACTTCTGTTTAAGGTGGTCCGGGGCACAAAATTTTACTTGTTTTTTATTTTTATTTATTTTGTATTATCAAATATATATTTATATACTTCTTAAAAAAAAAATTCGTGCTTCCTAATCTGCGAGAGTTAATTTTACTTAAAGGATTTCAATTTAAAATGTGCGTTGATTTGGAGTTACTAAGAATAGTGTTCATCACCGAAAAGTTATCCTGACGGCATTTCCAGAACAAAACTGGTCCAAAATTCATTTGGTTATTAATATGGCATTATTACAAAGGCCATTATTACCATTATATGCTTCACTTAGATGCTATTTAATATAACATTGTTGCAATTTGCTTGATAAATTAATATTTATTTTTATTTTTAAATATCTTGCAATTGTTTTATCCATGGCTGTGTTACAGGCTGTAAGAGCACAGAAAGGCAAAATAAAGATAATGAATACTGTCAATCTACAGATGTTTATAGCTGATCAATTTTTGAGTGTTTTTCTCTCGAACAGTAGCTTGTTAATTCTTGTGGTAACACATAGATAATATTTCCCATCTAATTGATTTTATTCATTGTGAATTTAAAATATGATGAATCTAGTATGTCCTGGTTACATTACATTTACCTGCAGAGAAATTGGTAGCATACATTTAAATAATATTTATAAGCAGGAAAAAGAAAAAAAATGTAAAGTGCTTGAAGTCCAGACAGTCTGCTTGATGGGTGGTAAAATGTCCACAATGAGCCTATTATTTGTGCAATTGTTGCCAAATGCAGCAGGGATTATTGGTATCTTGTGGATGCCATTGATAATCAGAACTTTAATCTTTTGAGAAAAACCTTAAACATTTATGTCATTTATTTAACATATAAATTATGTTAGCCAATGTATATATATGAAAAATTTATTTCAAAAGATTGTAGATCTTATATATTTTACATTTACACATTTAACGAAACTATTTGCAAAAAGAAAAAAGTCCTTCCGGCCTGTACCGGGAGGAAAAGGTAGCTTTCCTATATCTTCGTTTTAAAATTTTAGCTAATGTTACACGAAAACAGCAACTTAAAATGCAAATAAAACTTTTACAAAAGATTCGTTAATACTGAATTTAAATAAGAAATTCGCCAAATTATTGAGCAATAGCCAAATTTGCTTCATTTATGAAGACTTATTTTGATCGCCAAATTTGGCGATATTTCGCCAAATGTCGCCAAGTTTGGCGAGAATTTGGCGCTAACGGATATGAATATATAGTTTTATGCGTTTGATTGGGAAAATTATTACAACAATGAAAATTTTTGTAATGTGCTGTCTTGTTTCAAAATGTCAGCCACCCTAGAATTTCAAACTGCTCTAGCTCAGCCGTTTTTTAAGATAGAGGTAAAACAAAAAATGCTCTGGAATCCTCGTTTCAAGGCCTAACACTGAATTAAAAAATAAATTTGAATTTTTAACTTTTTTGTATATTTATTTTAGTTTTAAATTTTTAATTGGCCGCCATCTTGAAACAAAATGGCGGACCAAGCTGGCCAACGAACTCGGTCGAGACATTGGTGAGCTTAATACACACAATTAGTTTCATCAAAATTGATTTATAAATACGAGCATTATCGTATGACATAGGTCATATATATATATATATATATATATATATATATATATATATATATATATATATATATATATATATATATATATATATAAATCAACATTTGAACGGAGGGTGGTTTTGGGGTCTGGGGGTCATGATCGGTGAAAATATATCGAAATTTTCCGGAACTGCTTTCCTCCGAACGGCTGCAATAGGTAGCTTTATACTTTTTTGTATTGAAAGCTACCTAAAAGAAAACTTTTTTTTTTCAAACATTTTTATGCAATTTAAAATTTAATTTCTTTATATTTATTAGTTTTGATATTATACTTGCATTTAAAATTAAAAAAAAAACATCAAGTGTTCTTGCTAAATTCATGTTTAATGTGTAAACATATTAACTTTCCAAAATAATCAATTTAAATAAAAAATAAAAAAAATCCGATTTAAATAAAAAAAATCATGATTTTTGCGTACCCTGGTAGATAGTAGTTTTTTCTTGAAAAAATACATTGTGATAATTACATTTAACACATTGCATTTAAATCCTGGAAGAAGACGCGACAATTGCAGCACATCTAGAAACTCGACGTATTTTAGGTAAGTAGCAAAATTTTGAGAATCATCCAATTCTACCGTTTGAATATATCACCCGTGGTCATCACATGTAGCACCACATAATTTTGATCTGATATCATTTCAAATTCACGTGTATTAATTTGAATAATCAATCGTTTAAATATCCCCGATAAAGCGATTTAACGGCAGAATGTCATTAATTCAAGGGTACACTTTTAAACGACAGACATTGATTTTAATCGCTAGAAATGAAAGTATTTATGATAAAAGGACCACGACCATGGAATGAGGAGGATAAACAGATCGGGAAGGGGTAAAGGCAGTCTGATATTTTCAAACGGCGGTATTTGATGATACTCAAAATGTTGCTGCTTACTTAAACATGCCGAATTGAACTGTAAGATTGATCTGCTAATACAAGTTTTTACTACAATTGAAATTAATTGCCCATGTTAACTTATCCAAGTTTTGCATGATTGAATTTTGCATTGTAAATAAACAGAAATTATATTTGATAAATATTATTTTTGTTTGTATTTATTTTCGAAAAAATAATTGGATTTGTATTTGTATGTGATTTGATTTTTAAGAAATTTCCAATGTTGAGAAAAAGAACTCTGAGTAAAAAATAAATAAAATAAAAAATAAACCCAGATATGCAAAGAATGCCTTATTCTTTTTTCAAAGTATCGCCTTTTGGATCAGCCTACTTTTCTATTTTGTGGAAACTACTTCAGTTAACTTTGTATGGCTGAAATAACGCAAACGTGTGTGTCGAATTTTCTTTCATAGAGAAGTGTGACTGAAACAGGCATACAAAGACAGATGTTTTAGTAAATTGATGATTTTCAGATGATTTGTATTAGAAGCTGCAACTCAATACAGATCAGATGCTGATTTAATTTCAACTGATACAAAATTCACCGAAAGCTTCCACAAAATGCCTTATCAGTGAGATCTCGGATTCCCATCGCTAATGTTAAACCTATGGGCCGTGTGATGCATTCGTAATTATAAAATATCTCCTCAGTAAATTAATATTTTAAACCTTTTATTTTCTGTGTACTATTTTCTTGAAGAATGTCTCATATTTAGGTGCGTTCGTAATTATATAAATACGTAGCACCTTATCCATAGTCGTCGTCTGGTCCGTTCTCTGTCCGCATATAACAGCACAAAAAAATACCCTACCGAATGGTTTGAAATTTAATATATAAATATAATCGTTTCAGAATTTTGTTGAGTCATTTCAAATCGAATCAAAACTTTAAAAAAGTTTTCTTCATTCTATTAAATCCTATCATACGTAATCTATATAGTAAAAACGCAAGTCATGTGACTGAGGACCACACCTTTTTCAATATGCCAAGCGGCCATTTTTATTCAAAATTATTTTTTCGAATAAAATTGCATAAACATTACATTTTTAGAAAGATCGTTCAAAAAAATTGTTTGTTTGAGAGATGAGTTACGTTCAAATATGTATATATTCTGTGATACCTTCAGTTGAAATTAGGTTGACAGCCAAATATCTCAATCCATTAGAGTAAATAAACACGAGAGATTCGTTCATCCTCAGTCATAGAAATATTAAACAATGGAGGTAATCATTCGCAAAGCAAAGACCTCCATGTGAATTTTGCAGCGCTGCCTGGTGTCGAAAAAAATCGCATCTGTAAACGTGACGTACATAATAATAATAAAAAAAGGCATGTTCATTTGTCATTTCGCTCATAACAGACGACGTAATTCATTTCACTGAAATAATAACGATGATTTTTTTCTTACGTTGTAAAACTAGTTATAGTGCGAACGCACCTCATTTTTGTCACGTTTAACGTACAATTTCCAACTTGTTTATTTTAGTTGTCAAAATATTTCTAAAATACATCCATAATTTTATGCGAGGTGTTAAAAATCTTACTCAGTTACGCTAAGATTTTATTTAACACATAAAATTATAAATTAAGCACAAATTAAAAAATATTTTGAGAACTAAGAAAAAAAAAAGAGAGACATTCTTTAAGGAAGACTATACACACACCCCACACCCCCCCCCAAAAAAAAAAAAAAAAAAAAAAAAAGGTTAAAAACATTAATTTCTCGAGGGGATATTTTAAATAGACGAATGCATCATACGCCCATAGTTTTTTAACATTAGCGAGAGGAATTGAATATCTGACTGATGAGGAGCCTTAAGAAGTGGAAGAATGGTTGTATACATTGTATGTCGTTTTAAAAAATAAGATTTTGTTTGCTGTGCAATACATTTCTTTTTTTTATTATTTATTTGTAGAATGCAACTGATACTAATTTTCCAACTTTTCCGTATACTGTGCATGGTTTCTAACACAAAGTTATGAAAAAAATTCTATCTTTTTTTTACAAATATATTTTTAAAATACATTATTGACTATTATTTTTACGGAAATGCATCGTAAAAAGACGACTGATGCACATTGAAAATGTGCTGGAGTGAAGTAATATTAAATTTCCCAGTTTATTAAAGAAGACCGGGGGGGGGGGCGGGTGGACGCTTTTGGGAATGTTCTCAATTTCGGACCAATCCCATAAATTCATCATTGAGTTTACTACTATATAACTGCATAAGCATAGCTGTGTATTTGTAATAAAACAGGGGTTGATGCAGGGTTTTTTTTTTTTTTCCTTGTGGTCCATTTTGTGAAAATAAGTTATTTTATATTTTTGTGAAAATGAAATTTTGTAACGAAAAATCAAATCCAGTTTCTCAAATTTGAACCATTCATAACTTTTTTTTATTCTTGCTAATGTTTTCCTTTCAGGTGAGTTTGTTTTGTTTGCAAATTACACATTTTAAAACCTAACAAAATAAAAATAATTAACGGAGAGTATGCTTTTATGGAATAGAATTTTGTAAAGGAACCTATTTTATTAAGAGGAATTTCGTGATGAGGCCTGTTTTATTAAATATATTTTTGTGAAGGGGCTCTAAATAGGCCTCATTTTTTGCCTGGATTTTTTGTCTTGGGCTTACCCTTTAAAATAAGCAAAATTTGTATTGGCAATAATGAAAAACTTTTGTTTTTGTTTCTATTTGTTTATCATGCATTTCATTCATGATCATTCCTCTCCATCCCCTTCAAATATCGTTCAATTACCTGCTTATAATTTTACCGATGATATCGCATTGGTTTTGTGGTTTGGCTTCTAAGTCCCAATGTCACTCTTCAGGTGCTGCAATTAAAATTGCATGTGATACGTTTGGGCTAAATTATTCATTTGAAAAAAAGCTGGAAATTACCTGTCCGCGCGAGACATTTAAGTTTAGTTTAAAAATCGGGTCTGGTGAATGGTGCTTTGCTTCTCTTTTAGGTCAGAAGTAAGTGTCCCGATTTTTGGGTCATAAGGAATCACTGGGCGGGACGCTTAATCTCCCGATTTTACAGCACGTACAAATTATTTTACATTTATTTCCACATATAGTATTCCGTATTCTATGTTGAGTTCTTAAAAAACTAAAGATTGTTTTTAAAAGTAATGAGTTAAAAACATTAGATTTTTAAAGATTTGATCTACATACGTTTCAGTATGGAATATTTATGACGTATTGTTTCTTATATACAGACAGGCACTCTATTATATGTATATTACAAAGTAACGTGAAATTAGTAGTTAAAGTTTTAACGTAGGTATTATTTGCACAATTTAAAATGAAAATAAGAACGGCCAGTTTCATATTTATTGTAATGCTGTTTCTTTCTCAACACTTTGAAAAAAAAAAAAAAAAATGTTGATTTTACGGTATAATATTGGTATCCCGGCTACGCGGCAGCGTGTTACTGCTTATTTTACTGTTTATTACTGTTAATTTTACGGTATAATACTGTGGCAGCTGGGGTGCCATTATTGTACCGTAAAATCAACATTTTTTTCTTTTTTCCAGTAAAGGCTTTGAGTTTTTGCTATGCATTGCCGTTAACAGTGTATTATGTTCTTATGTGTTTGTTGAGTAAGTATCATTTATAAAGAAACGATTCACATAAAAATATTTGTCAATTATTCCAAAGATTATCTGTATTTAACTAGCACTCTAATGTATCCTTTGGGGATTGTTTAATTCCCATAACATTATTATGATGAAAGAAAACTGAATTACATTTGCATATGTTCCGACGGAGAAGCCCTTGTCCCGCTTTTTTCCCCATATACTCCCAATCCTGCTTTTTTAACATATTGGACCTGACCACACTGCCACAACCCTCAACCCAAAGCCATACCCAGAAAAATATTTCGGAGGGGAATTTTTTGGCTCAGAATTGTATTCTCTTATTTTAGATTTGTTTTTCAATGCTTTAATAGAGGTGGACTTAGTTAAAAATTAGTTATTATGAACTCTAATTGTTATTACAAAAGAAAATTAAATATTTGAGCTTTGTTCATTGCAAAGAAATTTATAATCTTGTTTCTGTTGATGGTGATTCTACTTCGCCGATGTATCAAAGTTGGAGAATCTATATTGGAATATTCTAGCGATTTTGTTTGATAGCATGGAAATCTCACTATTACAGAGTTCCGTTCCAAAAAAACTGAATTTTAAAGACTTTATAGAAATTTCATTTATCTTTCAACATTATTCGTCATTAACATGCTGACTGAATTAAAAAAAACAAAAAGATGCTTGCATATAGGATTTTAATTTAAGAGTTTTGATTGTATTTGATTTTTGAATTTTAACTGTCGTGATTGATACTTAATGGCATATTTGTAGTCATCCTGACAAATTTCAGAGAGGGATCATCCAAGATTCACGGCAGACTTCAGTACCGGCCAAGAAAGCTCTTGTTTGTTTCTCCCGCCTTAGGACGGAGTTCTTGACGTCAGATCACATGATCTAATGCCAACCCAATCGGTCGAGAAAGCTGTTGATCATTTCTCCTTTCTCTAAGACTGCTTTCTCGGCGGAGGTCACTTGACCTGACATCATAAACTCCATCCTAAGTCACTACCCTAACAAAAAAGAGCTTCCTTGACCAGTACTAAAGTCATGTGACCCCCCCCCCCCCTCCCATTGGCCTTGCCCTTACCCACCCATAAGTTGAGACATAGATATATCACTGTATTTTGTCTTCTGGTATTCCTTTTTAAATTCCTACTATTAGAATTTTTTTTTTTTTTTTTTTTTTTTTTTTTTATTACTTGTTTTCACTGATTTCAATTACATTTTGTTGTTGTTATTTTGAGTGATTATTTCTTTTTATCTGACGTTTTCTTTTTTCCTTCCTTCTGCAGGTATGATTCCTGAACCAGATTACACAGAGTCTCAGGAGCTTGAAGGGAAGAGGAACTCCAAAGTTTGTTCGAATGGTGTTCGCTTCACAGAAGATGGTCTTGTGATTCCTAAGAAACCTCAAAACCCGTGTCTAGAATCCTCAGAGAGGCAAAACTTGCACAGGGAACTTATGTTTAACCAAAAAATGTAAGCCAAGCTTTCTTTCCCTCCAAGTTTCTGAAATTTACAAATTGTACTCATATTGCTCTTTTTATGAAGGATGCTACCCCTCAAAAATGAACAATGAAATTTCAGTGTTGGGATAGTAATTTTTGTTTATTATTATTATTTAACCTGTTAACATAGTATCTCTTGACAGGTGCGTTCCAAATTATGCAGTATCCAGCTCAGTGTTGCTTAAATGTAAATGGTGGCAATTTCCAGTACTTCTCTTGATATATATTTCACATAAAGCAAATATGTCTGTTGAAAATACTGTTACAATACCTTCATTATTGTTAAAGTTAGGAATAACAATCAGAGTTCAGCTTGGAGAGAGATATTCTGTATTTTTGATTGAAAAGTTGATTTCAATCCTGGTTTTCTATACAAAATTTGATTGTCTACTACAGTGTTGAATTCAGACATTTTTCTCCGGGAGGGATTTCTGTGGCTCCAGAGGGGGGGGGGGGGGGATTCCACTTTTTGACCATTGAAAGCATAAAATCTCAGATCTTCTGGGGGGGGGATTTCAAAGCTCCGGGGTTATGCCCTCCCTCCCCCTAAGCCACCCCCTGAATTCAACACTGGTCTACTAGATATGTTTTATCACCCCCTGAAAGTTTTTTCCATTAGTTAGAAAACATTTTGTATATAAAAAAGCAAGAAACAGATTATCAAACAATATTCCATTATTTTTTTTCCCATCAATTGCTTTTGTTGAATTGCTACAGATAAAAAAAGTCCTTTTTAGAACATCATTAATAGCTTATTAATATTGTCAGTAATAATTATTTTGTAAAGTGTCACTTTTCAAACAAAAATACCCAAAGTTAAAGCACTTTTTTATTTAAATATGATTATATTTCTTAATTATCTTGAATTAATATCTTTATTTATTAACAGTTAAAAATAAATATCAGTTATGCAAGAATTTTTCTTAAAAGTTTTTTATGCATTCATTTTTCCAGAATAGTTTTATATTTGTCTAAAAACCAAATATTCGGTAGTATGGCCGAATACTGAATATTCGATGCAACCCTAGTTACTATTCCGTAATTGGGTGGGATGCAAATTTAAAAATATACATTCTTGAAAATTATTTTAAAAACCAGAAAAAATCGGTAAACTGAGATAGTTTTTTTAAAAAAAATTGCATTTGAAAGTACATTTTTTTCTCCTATTCGACGGTGTAAAAATTTTAATTGTGTTATGTTTAGAAATTTAAAAAAAATTTCAGTAAAGGAGAAGTTTGTCAGGTTGTTGCTTCCCTCTATATGACACCAGTGTTAATCTCATACATGGTGTTGCTTTATATGAGGGGCAGTCGGAAAATAAGTTTCCCCTGGCGACTGTGGACAGAGGCGTGTATGAAAGACAAAAAGTGTAATGAGACATTAAAGATAAAACATAACTTTATTTTTCCACATAAGTACCAAGTACATTGAGACATTTATCATACCGCTTTATAAGCTTCAAAAAGCTCTCCAGGAAAAAAATCAGGGCTTTGCATATGGACGAAGCGTTGAAGGCTATGGGCGAAAGACAACACAGTAGGTGAACGCGAACGTGCAAGACACCGATACACCATTGGGTAGAGGTCGACCGCGATCAAGCAAATGGCGCTGTTTCAGTCAACAGCGCAGCGCCATCTGCGCAGGCACTTTCGCCCATAGCCGTTCAACGCTTCGTCCGTATGCAAAGCCCTGATTTTTTCCTGGAGGGCTTTTTGAAGCTTATAAAGCGGTATGACAAATGTCTCAATGCACTTGGTACTTATGTGGAAAAATAAAGTTATGTTTTATCTTTAATGTCTTATTACATTTTTTGTCTTTCATACACACCTCTGTTCACAGTCGCCAGGGGAAACTTATTTTCCGACTGCCCCTTGTAATATAGATATGCAACTTAGTGGTTCAAAAGTATGCCCAGCAAAAAGTTAAGTGATTGGTATTCCAATCAAGGATGATAGTCTGGTTAACATCCTCAATCAGGATAACCAATCATTTCTCTTTGTAGTGGGCTGTGCGCTGTTGCCGAGTTTGCATTTATTCACTGATCTACCACCTGACTGCCTGAAGACAATTTTTGCCCAGTAAAGTTTGCATTTTAATCCCTGAAAATATTAAGTTTGCCAATTAGGTTTCCTCAAGGGAGAAAAAAATCTATTTATAGTTAAATATTTTTCAAATGATGCACTCAAATGCAAAAAGTTAAAACTATCTTGAAATTCCTTTTTGCTTTGTTTTATGATGCAAAAATGGCCAGATTTTTTTGTGCTCACATATTCTGTTCAATTTTCCAGTGGCAAAAGTGTGATAGGCCAGAAAACTGAGCTACAGAAAACCTTTGACAAAATACGCGATGATCATAAGAAAAAAGAACAAGAAGAAGAGCGAGTTCAAAAGAAATCAGCTCTTGAAAAGAAATTAGAAGAGCAAGCTAATAAACTTAAACAAGTATGTATGATTTTTTTTTTTCGTTTTATAACACAGTAAGTTTCTGAAAATGTTAATGTATTTTAATCTTCACTTTTTCCATTTTACTCTCATGTATAGTTTTGATATTGGTACCTGTCCACATTGGTACTTGAACGGTAGCCAGGGACACATGCCACAAGTGACACTCGCCAAAAGTTTATTTTTTTACAATTTTTAGAAATATTGAACAAATCCGTAAATTTGTCTAATACAGGTGTTATCTGCCACTGCCCTTTTTTTGTGTGTGTCTAGTTTTAAGAATTTCTCAAATTCTCAAAGACCTATTTGTTGCCCTCAATTCTTAAAGGATGTGAGATATGCAACAAAAGGGAAGGGAATAAATGTGACATGCTCTAATCTTAGCATAGTGCTTACATAATTTTCAGTTATTTATTTGGCTTGTAAAAATGGTCACTTGTGTGTCCTTTTCATCTTTTGCTTTTTCTTCTCTCTCCTTAATTAGTTAGCGGTAAGATCGAAATGAAATGAGGCTCCTTATGAGGAAACCAAAATTTATTGATAGCATAATTTACATTCTTAACAGACAGATGGTTGTTAAGGCCACATTCATCAGTTTACCGTTCTTGCATTTTTTTGCACATGGTTTTAGTTTGTAATATCACTTGTGAATAATTAACATTGATCCTCACACTCAGACATACAAAATATCAGTCTGCTGGAATATATTTTGTAAGCATGTCAATTCACGAAAATTGCTTTTCACTGTCTACTCTGTGAAGTTGAAGTTCAGCTAGATTATGAACATGAAATAAAAGAATCTGTTGCTTTAACTTTTTGCATCGTTTTCATCACTGCAAAACACATTATAGGTCCTTTACCACATCACAGATCAAGCATTATCCTAACAGTGTTCAATTAACTGCCTATCTGTGATTAATGCTGCACTGGTACTTTCTTATTTAATGACATTTGCAATTCCTTATACCATGACTTGCAAACATATAATCTGAAAAATGTATTTTCAACTGTTTGGTATAACTATGAGTACAATATTCTTTTAAAAGAATTTCAAAATTGTAAGTAGTGTTGATTAAGAAAAATGGAGGTATTTTGAAGAAATTGGATGGGTCGGGACTGGTTTTACTGACTTTTGCATGGGGCAAACTTTCAGCTTTTATATTGGGCTGATATCAGGCCAATATAGCTTTTTCACGGGCTGATCGTGACCCAGGTCTGAAAAATTTGACCAGTGGAGACTAATATATTGGAATGATACTTCTGTACAGTTGATCAGTGATCAGCCGACAGTCAATTAAAATGAAGCAAAATCAAGCTATTTTTAAAACATTTTGGATATCTGGCCACTGCACTTCATATTACGACAGTTATGAATGTGAGAAAAATGAAAAGCTTTTTACTTAGCATATAATAAATGTGTTCATATTTTTAACTTAAAAAGAAAATTTTAAAATATGAAGAAGCAAAATCAGTATTTCCCAAAATTTCTGTTTTTTTAAAAACCTTTAGAAAAATTAACATTTTTATAATTTTACGAAACTTTAAATCGTTAGTCTAATTTTGTTGTCTGGGAGGGGCTTCAGCCCCCTTAGGGTGTGCTGCTCCTTTACAGAATACTATGCAAATAATTCGTAAAAATGACCTCATGTCGTAAATAAAACACTTTTTCTTTCATAATGTTTTTCTAAAATTATGAGTAATATAGAAATTGAAGTAATATAGCCATGCTAATGGAAGTTTGAAGTGTTGTTTTAAATCTAGATATTTCGCTTTTTTTTTCCTCAACAAAATGTTAGAAAATATGTTACCTAACATGTATTAGGCGTGAGAACGGTTAATTACCACCTATGTTTGGTTTCTAACTTAATCAAATTTCTTCACAACATCTTATAGAAATAAATAAGAATGACCTTACCGTTTGGTAACTTCGTCACCTCTATATCTGAGTAATCCATTTTGAAACAACGTTGTTTGTCTTTGTGTAAATATAATTTTTCTCGTGTATCCAATTGGAATAGAAATTATATGCTTTCACTATATAGATGATCACTGCTGTAAAATTATGTATTCCGTAGTGGCATAGTGGTACACTATGTAGAGAAAATCATCTTCACACATTTAAAGGGAAAGGAAGAGATTTAATGTAAGATAAAATTGAGACTGAACATTTTGCACCCTCTTAGACGGGTGTTCAAGCAAGGAGTGAGCAAAAACATATATACAAGAAAATACACACGTGCTTTTCTCAAAAAGTGGGTTACATTCAAAGGTTATATACGTTATAAACATCATTATCTAAAATGGCCAATTTTGCATCATTAAAGTCAAATTCAACTGTTTATGAAATACAGAAAGTCTCATTAAAAAGAAGTCGAGCTAAACTGTCTTTAAAAGTGTCCGACTCTGCTCAGCATAAATATTCTGCAAATGTTCGAACGGAATAAAGTCTTTCCTAGCAGGCGATAAATTTGCATCATTACTGTCAGTTATCCAGATGTAAGTTCTATGAGATGTAACTTTTTCTTTTTTTTTGGTTGAACACTTATCGTAATTAGGAGGCTTAATTCCGTATCACGGGCAGCACAAAATGCATTACTTAAATTCCCATAAGCTTTTACCAGACTAAAAAAAAAATTGGTGCATTTTTTTGTTCTTTTTTTAATGGAGAAAATAAGAATTCTGCAGTTTGAGATGCCTATCTAGAACCTGCCCCTGGTCTTGTAACCTAGGCATATATATAATTCTGGCCTATGCTATTTCCACTGACTTGCAGGTGGCCCATTGGGATTTTTAAGAAATTTTCTATGCGGTCTTCAAATTTGAAAGGTTGAGAACCCCTACTTTAATACTGTAGGTTTAGGAATTAGCGATTGGTTAATGATAAGAAGGGATACCCTGTATATATATTATATTTCGTATTTTTAAGCTGCTTTCTGTCTGATTTTAACTAAGATTTTTCTTTTTAATTTATTTATGGCAGAAAAAAAGTAGGTTAAAACTTTTAACTTTAACAATATTGAGAAAGTATTTTTTTTTTTTACATTCCCAGAGGTGCCAAGTTTTCACTAATCTTCCATAATATGCGATGTTTAATCTGATCCAGTTTAACGACGCTTCAAAACAGAAAAATTATTGGATAAATCTTTAGTTATTGAATTTCAGGTTTCTACGTAAATTTATTTATTATTATTTCTTAAAAATTTTCTGGTGCGAAATGTGTTAAATCTGGGTCAAATTAATCCACATATTACGGAATATTAATGAGAACTTGGCACCTCTGCATTCCACAATTGCTTAAAGTAAGTGGCTAATTTTGATAGTATTAATTTTATACTTGGAATTATCAAGTGAAGGTTATAAATTAAAAATAAAAAAGATAAAAAAAAAAATTATTTTTACATTTGTGATTATTGAAGTATGCTTTTTCAATTCCTACTATTAGCTCACACTCTCTATATATTTATATATCTTGTTCAAATTTTCAATCATTAATAAAATATTTTCTATTTATCCTATCAAGTTCAAATAAATTTTTTTAAACTTGTACTGGATGACAATTGATGTTAATACAGTTTTTTCAAATATTAATTAAATTTAATTAATTTTAATTTTATATTTCATTTCTATTCAAAAATATAGACACACTCCATATTTATAGTCTCACCTTCACACGTAAAAAGATAATGGGGCGGTTCACGGACGAAGATCAGGCGGCTCGCGGGCGAAGGATACTATAAATGTGGAGTGAGTCTATACTTTTGAACAGAAATGAAGTATAAAACTAAAATTAAATGATAAAATTTAATTAATATTTTAAAAAAAAACTGTATTATTGTTAACTGTAACATCGCTATGACACTTTATTGTGAAGTTTGGTAATTTTTGAAATTCAATATTTGAAAAACGGCATAATCATTAGATTTTTTATTTATATCAAGAAAAAGACAATTTTTTTAAACTTTCTAACGCAGTTTGTCTAACAATTTTGTGCGAAATACTTTTCGAGCTATTCATTTTTGGTATTTTAGCTATTTATTTTTTATTTAATTTTTAATACATTTCAAAAATTTCTCTTATGTAAGATATTTAGCAGGATATAAATTTAGGAATAAATACCGTCAGTGGCGAAGTGTGTAGATCGTTGGAAAAAATATTTCTATTTGACCTAAGTAGGAATTGACTTAAAAAAAAGTTTTTATATTACTTGTTCTCATGAAGGTATATAAAATATTGATGTTGAAATGTTTTGCGTTAGTTAAATGACTCTAGAATGCTATGGAGTTCCTATTTTTTTCTTTATAACAGCCACTACACTGTGTTTCTGAAAATGTTGTTTGAAAGATGCATAACTTTCGCAGATGAACTTAAGGCTGGTTTCAAATCCAAAGGAGCTACTTTCTGACACATCTCTGAAATCATTTTTGTTCGCATAAAATTGGAAGGTATTCTCATTCAGAAACTATGTAATCAAATGGTGTTTTCCATTCTTTGGTATCTTTCACAGAAAATACTGCCAAAGTGAGTGTTTTGAACTGAATTTCTGATGCAGCTGTGCAAGAAAGGGATAATACTTGTTGTCACGTGACAAGAATCGCTTATAACTTGATAAGTAATTTATTTATCAAAAAATGGAAAATTCTATTTGATTCCAAATCGCTTTACTAGTCAAGTCAGTCAATTTTTTGACTTTACGTTTAAAAATGTGTCAGAAAGTTTCGCATTGTTCAACAGGGAATTTGAGAACCACCTTAAGAGAAAATGCTTCAGTTATTTGGTATTTGAATTAGAATATCTGAAACTCCTATAAACAAAGGGCTGGTAAAGAAATTTACTCAAGGATTTGATGAAGTTTGAAACAGTTTAAGAGATTTTTTGTTATTATTTACATGAATTAGGCACAAATGACCTTGCAGGTTGCCAGCTGCTTTAAAAGAACATTTAGCAACATTGCACATTCTGCTTTAAAATGAAAACTCGTTAAATGAGCCGCGTCTCGACTATGGATGGCTGTCAACTTAATTGGGGTAACATCTGCAATCAAGGTACCATTCACTTTGCTTAGATGCTGGTTGTGCAATGTTGCTATGACTTATTTTAATTGGGGTAACATCTGTAATTGGGATACCATTCATTTCGCTTAGCAGCTGGTTGTGCAATGTTGCTAAGTGTGTAAACCTCTGGCAACCTGCTAGATCATTCATGCTTACTTCAGGTAAGCAACCAAAATATTGTTTTTAAAATTTTTCAAACTTCATCAAATATGCAAGTATATTTCTTCACCAGCTGGCAATCTGTTATGCCTTGTGTACTCTGTATTTTTGTCTGAATGAGTGAATTGTTGTAATCCTGATTTCCAAAATTTATATAAAAATTATTGGTCATGAAACACTCTATAAAAACAATTTCTAATTCAAAATTAACTTTATTATGTTGATGATTTTTTTTTGTTTTGTTTCTGTACTTACATTGATTAAAATCAAACTTTTAATAAAACTAAAAAACACATTCATATCGCATAATAAAATCAATTACAGTAGATATTTCAAGCTTTATACAATAGGGTGGTGTGAAAAAGTCAAATTTATATTTCCGAGTCGCTATCATGCAGAAAGTTGCAATTTGGTTAATACAAGGGGGGGGGGGGGGATGATTATTCAAATCAAACTTTATCTTCCAATCGTGTAAACCACCTAAAAATTCCAAAATATTGAAAATTTCAGTTTTTTCAGAAAAAAAAAAAAAAAATTACGTCTATATATTTTTTATTGCTATATTGAAAAATATTTTCAGATTGTACTGTTTAATAATAATAATAAAAAAAATTGCGTTTAGAGAATATCTTCCAATCACGCAAGCTCAATAAAAATTGGGAAAAATTCAATTTTGAGTGATTTTAATGAATTAAGAAAATAATCACCTGAGGTCTGTTTGTGTTCCAATGTTAACATTTGCATATAAATTGTGCAGCTCTTTGCTTGTTTAGATATTTGATAGTATTTAAACAACCCAGAACTCACCACAGGGAGGTGGCTGCACTTTGAATTCCACCTACACTTTTCTCGCCATCCAACCAATCGGGGTGTTTGCTATTTACATTACTTAACTACATAATTTGTTATTTCATCTGTTTAAGTCTGACTTTTAGACGCAACTTTGCACTGTGATTTGGTGGTAAAGTCTGGTATCATGGACCTTGATTTTAGTGTGACCCTGATGAATCCATCTCTTGATTGGGGACCTTAAGCGATGCTTCTGTTACCAATTTGACACACTGCTCAACAGCTTGCATGTGGCAGGGAAATTTTTTAGCATCCCAGTCTGGGATATCACCTGAATGCATGGGTGGTACAACAATTTTGCAATGGGTGGTGCAATAATTTTGCTACATTCCAATCAATTAATTCTGTAAAGTCTGCCGCATCAAAGTTTAAAATAGTTGTGACAAAGTTTCCGATGCCTTTACCTTTTGAAACAGTCTGCCTGGCTTTTAACACTCTTCTTAGCTCTAGCTCTCTTATTTGCCTCCTTTTATCACAAACCATTGCCATCAGTAGGTTTTCCGGGTGAGCAAAGAATGAGTTTCATTCAATTACAGGGAATACCATTTCTTCAGGTCGTCAGGCTAGTATCGAGATGTTTCTATTGCTGTGTACAGATGAATAAGCCTGTCTGTAATGTACTTACTGCATTTTATTTCAAACCAAACTGGCATGTAAGATTTTACAATAAATGTCACTATGGCTTTTAAAGCATCCAATGGGTTTTCCACGCTCATGTAAAGTGGACTCTAATTGAACAAGTGAGCCATCTGGCATGTGAAATTGGGCCAGGGTCACGCTTTGATAAGTCATTTGGAAACTTGCAACTTTTAATTGCTTGACTTACGTCAAAAAGATATCTTTGGTCCTTGCTCAACAGTTGTCAGTCCACTTCTGGAATTTCACAATCAATTGAAAATTTATCACTGAGAGCTTTTCACAACCAATGAGATTCTGCCCAATTTGTCCACTAAATCATCTTGGGCCAGTTGTTTCACCATCTAAATGTTGAAAAAGATGGCGGAAAGGTAATTCAACAAAATGGAATAAACAAACAACCCACTGCAGTGGCCGTCTAAGATGCACTTCAAGCTGTCTGATAGCACCACCCCACCTATTCATTCAGTATTAGTATTTGTACCATCACAGCCTACCAAATCTAAGTATTTTAGTGAAACCTCTTGTTCAGTAATCAGCTCAATTGTAGTTACATTTAAATCTGACATTTTAACACACACTTACATTTAAACATTACATTTAAATCTTAATCTCTGACCGCAAACTGATCTCAGTTGATATTTTCTTAATACATCAAAATAACTCAGCTGAATTTTTTCCGATTTTTATTGAGCTTGCGTGATTGGAAGATGTTCTCTAAATGCAATTTATTATTATTATTATTATTAAACAGTACAATCTGTGAATATTTTTCACTATAGTGATAAAAAATATATATACATAAAAAAAAATTAATTCTAAAAAAATCAAAAATTAATTTTTTTTTTTTTAATTTTTAGGCATTTTGCGCAATTGGAAGATAAAGTCCGATTTGAATAATATATATATATATATATATATTTCTTGTATTTCCCAATCACAAGTTTTCCGCACTGTAGCGTCTCGGAAACATCAACTTGACTTTTTTCACACCACCCTATTATACATCAGTACAAATATCAATTGAAAACCAAAGCTGTTGTTAATATATGTTTGCATTCAAAATATTAAATCACCAAAGAATATAGGTCGCAGTAGCGCTGCATATTCTAGTGGTACATGCTTCCTTTAGCAAAGATTTCTGTCATCTTGTAAACCAACCTTCTAGGAAAATTCTACTTTTCAAAATTATTGTAGTTAGATTTATTTTAATATTTTTGAAATCTGTGATGTGGTCAATATCTACTGAATAATTAACAAGTTTCGATTGTAAATTGCCAGATTTGTAAGAAGGTTTATTCTTTTTTAAGCAGATAATGCATGATTGTCCAGTTTCACCAATATAACCAATGTCACAATCTTTACAAGGGATACTGTAAACTATAACTACATTCTGTAATGGGTCAAATCTTAAAAGTAGAATTTTCCTAGAAGGTTGGTTTATAAGATTACAGAAATCTCCGCCAAGTGAAACATGTACAATTCCACATACTCCCTGGTGAGTTAATATTTTAAATGCATAATTTTGAATGTGAACATGCGTAAACAACGGCTTTGGTTTTCAGTTGATATTTGTACTGATGAAGATCTTGTATAAAGCTTGAAATTGATTTTATTAGTTAATGTTAATGTGTTGTTTTTCAGTTTGTCTGATTTTAAATTCTTATTCAAACGCTATGTGTTTAGTTATTTTAAATCATATAGATTACTCTCAAAATGGTTTTGTTCTTACTTTATTTTTTTTTCTATTACAGCAAGAAGAATCGGAAAACAAAAAGTTAGTAGAGATACAAGATCAACCTGAGTTCTTACGTGTTCACGCAAGAGTTTGTGCCCAAACTGTCGATTCCAAGTCATAGCATTCTATATTATTAAAGACTTTGATTTTGTACATAGTTATGAAGAGTCTGTTACGAAGTTTGAGAATGGTTCCGAAAGCAATGTTCTGGTTGCATGACTTCCTCGTTGCATCCGTTTTGAGAGAAAGCAATAGTGTTTCGGTTATTTTAAGAAGCTGTGGTGGAATTAAAGAACTGTTTTTACACTGATGGATCTTTATTTCGTATTAATTTAATCTTGTAATTTCTTTATGTCTGTCTGCTGCCGTTTAAATATTTGTACAGTATTTATATCATTGAAATGCAAATATGTTTTGTTAAGCTAAATAGTTGCACAATGAATGAGAGATTAACATGGTCTTTTCACTATTTTTTTTTTTTTTTTTTTTAATCTTGAGGTTAAATTGTTTTAATAAAATCTTATGTTTAATATTTAATTCATATTGAATAATTATTTAAATGCAATTTTACTTCAAATGTTAAGTGTTTCTTTGAATTAAGCTACCATTAATATATTATACTGCATTTTTCATTTAAGTGCAAATAGTTTTCTTAAGCACATGAGTGAGAAAATAACAGGGTTTATGATTTATTTACCAGATTGCTTAATTTGATGTTTTCTGTTTAATTTTTTTTTTTTATTTATACTAATGTTAATCTAATGGAGAAATTCAAAAGTAAGATCACTTGTTACCAAAAATATGATTAGCAAAATTTTGTTTAGCCATCATGAAAGTGATATTAAATGCATTTTTAAAAGTTGTCTCCTTAAATTGTAAGTATTTTTAAGAAGACTATAATTTTTTTTTTTTTTTTTTTTTTTGCTCAAGTAAAAATTTGAGAATTTATTGCACTTTTAAAAATACTTTAAATTTAAAAATGTATTTTTTTTTTTTTTTTTTTTTTTTTTTTAAAAAGCAAGTGTCAATTTTTTGAGGCAAAAGAAGTGAAAAACTTTTTTGCTTCAGAGTCTCTTTAAATGTGATTAAAAAAATAAACACGAACTGAGTTCATTTTAGCACTATTAATATTTATGTTAAATTATTTCATTTATAACATACTAATAAGTTTTTTGTTCTTGGGGAATGATATTGAATGTATAATTTATAAGATACTTATCACAGTGGCATTAACATTTTATTAATACATCGTGTTTTAGGAACATAAAAGCCTGCATGCTTTTTGCTTTTATACAAATTTTATATTTTGTTTGAATTAAAAAACTCTTATTCAAAAAAATTAGGATATTCTAAATGAAACATTTTTAGTAACTTATTATTAAGAATACACTTCAGTTCTCTGGTACGATTGTATTATATTTGTTTCAAACTGTTTATTGGTGTAACTTATTAACATATAGAAATAACTAAGGCAATGAAAGCTGGATTTTCTTTCTATGTTATATGTGTGCTATTCATTTTGAAACATATCCTTATGATATTTACTAAGTTTGTTGTTTCAGTTAAATAAATTTTATTGATAAATGCACACAATTCTTCAACTGTTATTTTTATCTTTGGGGTTTAAATAATATTTGTTTCATTTAACTATTGATTCTTTCATTTTCTGTGTTTCATGTATATTGAGCTTAAAAAAAAAAAAAAAATTAATAGTGCTATTTTTTTAACTTATATTCTAAGTGTTCTGCTTTTTTTTTTTTTTTTTTTTTTGTTCTTTGTATTGGCTTTTAAATATAATTTTAATTTATTAATTGTCATTTTTATATTGACAAGAGTTGTGTATTGTGAAATTCAGTAAATCTTTCAAAGTTGCAGCAATCTTTGTTTGATGCCAAGTGCTAAAATAATAATAATAAAAATCAATCTCTGATGTATTAATTTGTAATAACCAGTGCACTTATGAAGCACCTAATAGACTTAGCACTGTCCTTGCTGTTGATCTGTTCCCTTGGTAGCCAAATTACTTTATTTTAAATAACAGTAGAAGATCTTTATAATAAAAGTAAAATATAAAAGTAGTAATAAAAGATAATTTCACACTTGTAAATTTTACTCAAATATATCTGCAATGCATTTATATATTAACACTTTAGAACAATTTTAAAAGACAAATGCAAAATTTAATATCATTTATTGCAGAAATAAATTAGCAATAGGCAGAGTTATTTCTTAAACAATCTGGCAATTTATTTCAGTAATTATTTTACTGTAATAGTAGTGTTTGCTTAAAAGGATGAGGATGCCAATATTTCTACATATGTAGAATGCAAGAGTTTCATAATTGCAAAATTTTTTACATCCAAGAAGCTTCTGCAATATAAAGGTCTTCTACTATAATTAAATTTAGAAAGTATATTGATAATATGTGGGATTTGATCTGTCAAATGTAATGATAATGCAGTATCTGTCAGTTTACAGCAATGTATTTGTTGTAAATTGGCATACTCCATTCCATTTTTAGAAGTTTCCAATTAAAGTACGATTGAACTTCTATTTTACAAAATTCTCTATTTTTACTTTTTTTTTTTTTTAAGTTATGAACAAAAATAACACTGGAAAAAATCGCTGCTAATGAACATAAATCTCTATTTAACATACTTTTTTCACAATCCTAAAATTTTAAAGTTTTAATCTTTTTACTCTTTGTGAATCATCATGATACTCTAATAGCATTTTCTAATTTCAAGCATTTCCTTACTTAAAAATACAATGCCGGTTGTAATTCTTATAGGTTTTCCCAAAAATGTATTTAGAGTAATTTAAAAATTATAAATTTTACAATTTTTTTATTTTTTTTTTTCAAAATTCTATTTGAAATTTGGTTGCTGATGTTATATAAACATAAAAAAGAAATAAAATTTTTAAAAGTAAACTTTTTTTTTAATTTATGAAAAAAAAATATGTAGAAACAATAAAATTACCACTTTAAAATGTAGTATTAAACAGATCTAAGAATGATGTGTAAATTTTATACTTTGAAAAAAAAATATTCGATTGAACTCCTAGTTGAAGAAATTTCTATTTGCATTTTTTTTTTTTTTTTAGAGGAACCATGAAATATCCTAAATAGAAGTTAAACTGTACTTATTTTAGATTCTTGAGATTAGCTTTATAAACCCATGTAAAATGGAAACATCGAAAATGTATTTTTATTGTATTAAGTTACATGTAATGCAATAGATAATGGCACTGAGACAATCATCAAAGTGCATTTACTCATGGATGGTTGCTTAAAAAACATGTCTAGAATGCATTTAACAAATGCACTCTTTTATAATCCACTAAATTTCTGTTAGTACTGTATTTTCCGGTGTATTCATCGAATTTTTAAATTGCCAAGATGCAATTCAGGGCATCAACTTCTATACGAGGTATAAAATTAGGAATCAGACGTTTGTAGCTATAGTTACAAGATAAGCTATGATCTTTTCCTTACCTTTATAACCATAAAATTTACCATTTGAGACAGATTTTACACAATAATTAACAATTGTTACTGTTAGCTTCTATAATTATTCTTATTAAAACATTAATTTATTTATTAAAGAAAATTAATGGTCGACTTAGAAGAAAATTTATAACTATGAAATGAACTAAATAATGGAAAGTATTATATTAATGTAACTTTAAATATTTTCAGCAAAAAATATCAATACAAAAAGGGATTTATAGTTTTTCATTATATTATTGTGTCCACTGGATTTGTCCGGAACAGCTTAGTTGGTAGTAGAGTCCAGCATCGGTCGGGTTGTACCTGACCTAAACCTCCACAAAAATAATTTCTGTTGACCCGCAACCTGGCAAAATAATTTCCGTCGAGTCGCAACCGCAATGAAAGGAAATTATTTTATGTTTTGATGCAATTATGAAAAGTAATCTACAATAATATCTCCGACATCAATTTTATCTTTTTATAGAGCAAAAATGAACAGATCTATATTCTTTAATATTCAAATATAGTAAAACCTCTGAATAGCAGACACCTTGGGATTGTTGAATAGAGTCCTACATCGGGTCAGGTTGTCCCTAATTTTCTTTTTTGTGGGTAAGGGTGATTCTAATTTTCTTTGTCTGGATTGGGTTTATTCTAGAATGTTTCTTGTGTGTCAGATTTAGGTTTTTGCAAATCAGGTTGTTGGGATTTTCACAAAGTTTGAGCAAAACTATGTGTCAGATGAAAATAAATACATATTTGAATATGAATGAGTATATATTGAATTTATTGCATGAGGAATAAAATGTATGTAAGAAATGCAATCACATATATATATATATATATATATATATATTTTACGGTACAGTTAAGAACACTAATTTCTTCTCCCGGAATATGAAAAATATTACCAACATTTCATTTTTGATACATATAAAAACACATGTATCATATTTATGATAGTTTATGCACACACACGCGTTACATGTATGTAAATTAAGAGGTCCACTAGATCTCTTATAATACCCATATAGAGGTCCTTAGTGTCCACTATTCAGAGATAAAAGCGAACAAATATATGTGTTAAAAATAAAAAAAAATATTCACTCAATAGAGGTGTCTGCTTTTCGAGAGTGTCTGTTATGGAGGTTTTATTGTATATAGATTTTTCATCTGAAAAATATTTTGCGAATACTTTTGAAAAATTGTGTCAACTTGAATCTGACCCACAAGAGTCAAAACCCAATCCGAAACAATGAAAATCAACCTGACCAGCAGAAGAAAAAAAATGTAGAAGTCAACCTGACTCTATGCAGGACTCTAGTTGGTAGAGCATTGGGTGAGCTTAAAGGTCCTCTCCTCTCACGCGAAAACACCCGCTCGCTAATGTTAATACTATGGGGTAGTTATTTTCTAATATCTCGTTTGCATTTCAATATTTAAAAAAAAAAAAATTCTTTTTTTGCATTGTACAGCAGAGATCAATCTCTATTTCTGCCATTGATTACTTTTTCGATTTTTTTTTTTTTGCAGATTTTTTTTTTATGAAGATACTTTCACTTTCAGAACATTCCAAAAGTGAAAGTATCTTCGTAAAGAAATTGATCTCTGCTATCCAATGCAAAAAAAAATTTTTTTTAAATATTGAAATGAAAAACGAGATATTAGAAAATAACTGAACTGCCCCATAGTATTAACATTAGCGAGCGGGTGTTTTCGAATGAGGAGAGAAGACCCTTAAGCCAAAGAAGTTCTGTTTGCAAATCCCGACCTGGACACTTTTTCATTCATTTGGAAAATATTACAACTCTTAAAGAGGGATTTAGTTCTAACATGCTCTTGAACATGTAAATTACACTGGTCGACAAAAAAATAAAAAATTTGCCTCCCTGAGAAACAAATGTAGATCTGACATATCTAAATATGGCATCCAAATTTTTCCAACACATACTATTTTTCCGAGAAACAGTATTATAATAATAACAAACAATGAAGAATCCCAATTTTATTAATTTAGAATGGTAGATGAAAGTGAAAACTTGAAAGAAGTGTTATCGCTGTCTTAGATAACAAATCAATAAAATATATCATGAAAATATAGTTTTTTGATATTTGCCCCATACACTGTTCTTTTGGTATCTTCCCCCCCCTCTTTCATGTCCAGCAGGATCCACAAACATAATTTAATTTATTTTGCCACTGTATCTTTGCTAATGTTTAAATACATTAATTTAACGATTATTTACATATTAACGTATACATATTTTTTCCACTAATGTGTTAGTAAGACAAATTACCTCAATTTAAAAAAAAAAAAAAAAGCCACTTTACCTAAAGATTAGTACATGATACAATAATTTCATTGCCATATTTTGATTTAGAGAGCCAAAATCTATAATGATCAACCATTATTTTTACAGGGGTATTTTGTTGCCAGTGTTATACAACAGAAAATAGTAATTTGTTTTTGAGTAAAAGGCATTAAATAAATCAGCATATTATTTCTATATGCCTGTTATAAACCCGATTCATGATATTTCTACCTGAAATTTAATTTCAATAAATATATTAGTGTTTGCCTTTAATCAACTTAAAACTAGTTCCTAAAGTAAAATATAATGTATATAATCTATATAGATGATATTTCTATCCATAAATGTTTTAATTTTTTCCCCTTTTTATAAAATTAATGTAATTTTTATTTTTAAATAACAAACAGGACTTTACTTTTGAAGATTCTTTATTTTAATGAGCAAGATGATTCAAAATTCACAATGTTAATTAATGTTCATTCTTGTTTGTTACCTAATTTCATTAAAGTTATTTATATAAAATAGTGTATGCATGTTTTAGAAACATTTCATGAAATGAATTTAAATCCATGTTGGAGAATAACTAATATCGTCTCTTCATTGTTTTTCACTGCTATTCTCATATTTACTCAATGTTTCATTTGTAGTTCATATTAAGTCAGTTAAATATATAGGCCGTTATTTTTTTTTTGCTATAGAGAGATATTTTTATGCACTTAATAAATACAATTGCCTCCTTTATAGTATATAAACTATAGTATTATGATAATAGTGTGTATGGGTAAAAAAATATTTTAAACAATATGAAAATTCAGTCAAAATTTGTTCTTCATGTATTTTTGTAATCACAAACATTATTTATTGACTCAGCAGTTGAATTCTGGAATATGTATTTTTCTACAGCTTTTCTAAATTTCCCCCCAAATTACCGAATAGTTTTCAAAGTTGTTGGAAAACTGATTTTTTTATGTTTATAATTTTTTGTGGGATTATTAACCTTTTCAGGGGAATTTTTGTTTTTGTTTGTTTTTGTAATGTTGAATTCACACCAGAATTTTTGAAAAAGTTTATTTGAAAAAAGAAAATGCAATTTTACAGCAATTGTCCACCAAAGTAAAATTTTATTCAAAAATTCTGGTACAAATCTTGATTTAGTGGGATAAAATATATCCCACTGCTCTTTCAAAAGGCAAGTGTGGCATTGGAGGAAAATATTGTTTACAATAAAAGAAACTACGAATTTGACAAAGACACGTGAATAAGTTAAACTTAATCTTTTGTTAAACTGTTAAAAGTTTCCAGAGTATTTTTATGAGCAAGTAATAAAATTTTTAAATATTGTTTATTTTATTTTAATTATTTGAACATCTTAAATATTTTAATAATCGATTTTCGATTAATGTAGCAATATGTTTATATTTTTAACTACAAATTAATTTATTTAAAGTTCTTATATAATCATTACTTTGTAAATTTTATAATATTGTAAATCCTGGATGAAAAAAATACATATAAACAGTAGATTCCCTTAAATCCGCATAAGTTAAAACCAGAGGTTGTGCAGATTTCTGGTCGCTGTTTTGTTTATATTTTTTAAATTATAATTTGAATTTAATAATGCACTTGAAATTATAACGAATGCTTACTAATGCATAACTAAATATGCATGGTGATGTGATAATTTTTTTCTTGAATTATTCAGTGAAACTCGCCTTATAAATGCATACTCATAATTCACATCAGAATCTTAAAATAACAAAGTTATATTTCATGTTTAGCCATACTTAATAACCAAAAAGGCTTGATTAATACATAAATTATTTGGTAAAAAATCACAATCGCCACTGATATTAGTGCTATCTTGAAATTTTTCAGAAATAAATTTATGCTTCCTTCATGAGAAAACATGACTTGAATCATATTAACCAGAATTATATATTAAAATGTGTACAGAATGATGTAAAAAAAAAAAAAAAAAAACTTGAATTTTACACCTACATTTTAACTGTTTCATTGTTTACATTGGAAACTATGTGTGGATTTGAGGGAGTCTACTGTATAGATATATATATATATTGATTTTATTAAATATTTTAAATTTTGCCAGTCTTTTAATTTTTAAAACTTAAAATTGTTTTATAAAGTAAATAGGAAGAGTATTGAAACAATTTGATCTTCTTGCCTATATGTTAAAGTTATGCAAAGAAAATTATATATTAAGTGACCTTTTCCAAAAATAGCATATTTTAGTCATTAATGTGCATTATGTAAATATGTAGCCATGTTTTTTGTACAAAAAGGATAAAAGAACATTCAATGTTTATAATAATCTTTCTGTGTATTTCTTTACCACTTTGCACTTGAATTCATTAATTTGTTTTTTAATTGAAGCAATACAATATTTTACGATAGAGCCTCTTTTATCTGAATTTGTTAATTTATATTGTAATCAAAATAGCCTATTTCAGTAGTTTAAAATTTTAGAATGATTTGAAAATTCAGTAAGGACTCTTAAGAATTTTTTGAGTAAAATGTGATAAAAAGTTTTTTTTTTTTTTTAAGTGTAAAAATTGTATGTATTTTTTAAAAATTTAACCTAATTTGAAGTCATGATCATTTGTAATAGTATTATTGTAAGCAATTTTTTTTTAAGTGCACTATTTATAAAATTGAATGTGAAAAAAAGTTAGACTGATTGTTTGCTTTCAAAGTTTAAATATTAAAAATAAAATAAATAAAAGCCAGCATTAGATGTTTTTAACTGTTTGTAAATTTTACCATTCTTCTACTTATTTTTAATTTATTTTAAGCAGTAGCATTATCTGAAAACATTATACATATAGATTTTTTTTAATTAAGCTTTAGACTTTGTGGCCTATTCAGAGATTTTTAACTTGTTTTACTTCACTGGTTTAATTTTGGTTTGTATTTTAGTTATGCTTATTATTTTGACTAGATTCATTTTGTATTATTACCTCCTTAATATTATCATTCTTATGCTTTGATGTTATAGCAGTGATGTGACAAAATAGTCTGCTTTTTGTAAAGCTATAGAATGCGTTAAACTTTTGATTTTTTTTTTTTTATAAATTAGAATCAGTAACGTGTAGCATATGTAATAATAAACTGTGAATTAATTTCACGGAAACAGCATAGTCGGGATTAGCACAAACACTGCCCAAGATTCTCATTGGATCAGCTGATCTTTGCATTTATACCCTACTTAGATAAGATTGGTCAGAGTCTAGTTTCAATTTTGGTGCAGGGTTGCACAATGAGTCAGAATTTTTGGGCAAGGTTGGAGTGCTATCTAGTGATTGACTTGACACATTAGAGGCGAATGGGCATGCTTTCTTATTACATATGCCATGATTAATAGTTGCAAAAAATGAATAAGTAATTTGAATTTTGTTAAATGATTAAATAGAGCTACATTAAAAATAACTTTAATAAAGCCAAAAAAAAGTCAGGTGAATTTTTTTTTTAAAAGGCCTCTATCACTTTTCAACTTTTAAGAGTGATTTCTTAAAGCTAATACAATAACTTGTGTTTCTTTCTTTTTCTGTTTTACTTTGTCACTTGGAGTAATCCTGTTCTAAAATCGTAAAGTTCAAATGGAAACAATTTCATGATGTTGTTAGTTAAGAGGCTACTTCACTCAGACGAAAACACCTGCTCGCTAATATTAATCCAATGGGAGAAATAACTTATGATATCTTGTTTGCATTTCAATATTTTTAAAAGATTTTTTTTTTTTTTTTTTTTTTTTGCATTGTTTAGCAGAGGTCAATCTCTATGCAGGCCCTTTTTTACTTTTTCGATTTTTGTTGCAGTTTTTTTTATTGAGGATACTTTCACTTTTGAAACTGGTTCTGAAAGTGAAAGTATCTAAATAAAAAAAATAAATAAAAAAAACTTGTAATCAAAATCAAAAAAGTACAAAGGAGCATGCATAGAAATTGACCTCAGCTATACAATGCAAAAAAAAAAAAAATCATTTAAAGATATTGAAATTTGAACATGATATCGTAATTTTTTTCCCCATAGGATTAACATTAGCAAGCAGGTGTAGCCTATTAATTCTTCTTATAGTCTTGAAAATTAAACTGTCAATTTTCAAGACTATAAATAGAGAGAATTGACTATTTTGATATTCTTGAATTACTTACTCTTTAATTAAAATGAAATCGCATGTGTGAAAATAAACAAAAAAGAAAATGCAATAAATTTAATGTTATTTCAGTTATATAACCTCTTTACATTCTAGCATTTTTAATGGTATTCTTTCTATCAAACAAAAAATGGTAAATTTTGCTTGATAATCTATTCATTATAGCTGTTTTTTTTTTATGTTACTGACTCTTTAATTACTTATATTAAATAATTTCAACTTTCCTAAAAGTTTTTTCTTATATAAATTACAAATCATGGCTTTGTAGATAAGATAGGTTCTATTGTAAAAAAAAATACAATGAAACTTAACTTCTTGATGTGTTTGTCTTGTATCATTGGTGTTGAATATCTAGGCTCTTTTTGTGTGCATCTTATGTCATTTCATTTAACTGATATGTTTTTGTTCCCAAACACATGTGTGATTTAATATTTCTCTTGCTTAGAATTTGTCACTGAATGATATATGTGAGAAAGAAGAAAATAGTCTATGCTCCATCAGTTATAATTTCCCAGTCATTTCTTCTGTACATTATATAGAACATCTATTTAACGAAGATAAACTTATATTTGTGGTATATATTTTTCATGTAAATGTATTTTGATTAAAGTTGATGTGCATTGTAGTAAAATAAAATTAATAGTTGTATTATTAGATTGGCTCATTGATTCAGCTTTTTCTCATGCATTTTCAATATTTTACAATTTATAATTATCACATACAAATATCAATTATAAAGTGATTTGGTCAAATAGTGCCATTTTTTTAATATATGTATGCATTTTGATTCTGTATATATTTTTATGTTTGAAAAGTTTAGCAGCTGAATGTATTTTTTTGGAATATTTTGAAACACTTTGATGTTAATAATGAAACACAAGTTTTACTAAATCTAAATTACTAAAAGCATAATTTTATCTATAGATATTAATAATATACATTTTATCTAAATACAGGAACTCATTACCACTGTTAAATGTGCTTTTTTAAATTATTATTTTTCAATTTAGAAAATAGAACAAAATATTAAAAATTTGCATTTTATCTTTTACTTTTCTAAGACATATCAAATTGACTTTCTGTAAGTTATGATGCTAAGTTATTTCCACTACAAGTAAAGGAAATTCTTTACTTACTATTCAGTGCTATAGTAACTAAAAAGGAGAAAAAAGTAGATTTAATAACTTATTTGTACATGTGAATAAACATCAGTTGTAATAATGCATATAAACTAAATTTTAGAAACAAATATAAAACATTTCAAAGTTAATACTCTTTAAATTTTGACAATGACTTCTGTTACATTGTGATTTTTTATTGTCTCCTGACAAGCACTATGTAATGAGAGACTACTGAACTTCCATCCTTTTCCCATTCAAAATTAATGGCCCTTACAATGCTTATTCTTCCTCGGGCTTCAGAATGAAATAGCCCTTGATCAAGCAAATTTTATTATGAGGTGTTTTACTTATTGGTGAACAAATTTGTATCTTTTTCTAAAACTAGTTCCCAGTCTTAAATTACAAATTAACAAGAGGTATGGTTAAAGTAGATAATGCTTATTTAACAAAACTTTTAACAGTTGAACAACACAGAAAGTTCAACTTACTCAACATATATTGAAAGTACACTCAGAAACCAAGAATGAATAATCTTGAATTTTCTGCAATATTTTATATTAAATATATTGTTTGTTCTAAAATATACAGGGTGTATCTATGATCATGGGACAAACTTGGAGGGGTGGTGCAGCTGACTAAAACAAACATGTTTTGTATAGGAATGTATGGTCAGAAATGACATGTTGAGATACAAACACAAAAAATAGGACATGAAAAGAAAAACATTGTTTATTGCCGAAACATCAGTTGAGGCTCACTGTGGAGACACGAAAAGTTTTTGGTTTCTGTCTGTCAGTCTGTCTGTCCCACGATAACTGCCGCAAAAAGATCCGATTAGTTTGATTTTTGGTAGGTATGTTGGTGAGGTACCCGGAATTAGCTGTATAGTTTTCAGTTACATTTGGTTCATTCGTTCGGAAAATATAGAACATTTCTTTTTAAGTCATAGTGCTTTCCTATGGGAATTCAGACAATTTTGAAATTTATCTTTCGTTGAAAATAAAATGGCGCATTTGATTAATGTATTTAAACGGTAAGTTATGAAGGCTAAAATTTATCAATTCAGGTCTTAAATTATTCAAATTAATTTGAAATTTTGTTAATACATTCGTCAGATTTTTTAAATGAGGTGTATAATTTTTGGTGCAATTTTATACATCTGTTCTAATAATATATTTTATTTTATCATTTTTTGCAAATTTTAAAATGCATTTATTTTTATTTTCCTCTTTAATTTAACCGTAACCTAGCAACTATATTTCAAAGACTATCAAAATAATAAAATTCAAATGAGTCAGACTATTTTGCTATAATATTTCATTCGCAAAATAAAATATTTTTGGGTGATTTTAATATTTTATTGAAATAAATGAGAATTTATTTTGATACAAGTTACCTTTTAACTATTATAGAATGATAACCGAAACATTTTTACATGAGATATTATTCATTTTCTGGAAGATATGTGGATTTTTCGTGGTTAAAAATTAGTATAATTTTTAAAATAGGATATAATATCTTGTACAATGATATGGTTAATCTAAAGAAATTAGCGTAGTAAAACACATCCATGCAGCCTGAAATAGCACAATTACTGGAAACTGAGATCATAAAAAGTTATCACAAAAAAATGCTTTATAGCGCCAAATCACGTTTGCTATTTAGTGAATTTGCAGCGGCCACGATTATGAATGATACCCAATAGGTTTAAAAGTTTCCAAATAAGCCTATTTTGGGGAGATTTTAGTATACTATTGCCATCGAGTTAGATCAGGATGTACTAAGGTAAAATAAATATTATAGAATGACCATCAAAACTGTTTTTCTGAAACAAAAATTTTAATAACACTAGATTTCTGAAATAGATGTAAGTGAAATATGGAAATGTAAACTGAATCTACTATAAGTTTCTTTTGCACACGAGATATTATTCAACTTATCTATCAGATGCGAGTGTTTCGTGGTTGGCAGGTAAGTAAATATTGCTATTTAGGTATTAGGATAACGAAATTATTTTTAAAATTTTTGCTTATCCTAATAAAACCACTGTGTAGAACGAAATTCAAGTATTAGAATCATTCACACAAACAATAGGAAACCACGAATATAAATTTAATAAGATTACGGGGGGGTTCAGGGGGGCTCTGCCCCCCTGAAGAAATGTATTTTTTTAATCTGAAAAATAGAATAAGAAGTTCATAAGAATGTCAGAATATTATTGCATAAACCGTGTTTAAATTAACGCTTCTAATTTCTGAAACCTTCGAATTATTTTATATGCGTATAAATATATATGTAATAATTTTTAAAAATTAATTTGCGAATTGTAAGATGTTAAATATGAAAATTGAGATTAAAAAACATTGACTTTCAGAGTTGACGTTGAGGCTCCTGATCTATAGATTTACTAGTTTACAACATCCTCACAAAGTGCTTATTTGCAGCAATGCTTACAATAAATGCTCAAAATTGCGACCAACATGCATCTCTGCCTTTTCACTATTCGTAAAATCTCCCATCATAGCCAAAAACAACGATGTTGTACCACAGAAACATCTGTTGTTACAAGTCGTTCAAACGTGCGCAAGAGTTGCCACGAAAAAAAACCACTAAATCATCAGCTCAAAATCTACAATTGAAGAAGCACAGACGATAAAATAACAAACAGATGATGAAATAAATCTAAACATTTATTGTAAGCATTGGTGCAAATAAGCACTTTGTGATCCTGATGTAAATAAAAAATGCTTTTCTTTTCATGTCTTATTTTTGTGTACTTATTTTTATACACAAATGGGGAGGGGGTGAAAGATGAAACTCATACCCGTTATGATAAATTATCCAAAAATGAATATGTACATACTTCTGAACAATGTAAATATTTCTGGCACATTCACAAACTCCTTTTCATATGCACATGAAACTTATAGACATTAATATCAAAGTACTTTGAAATAAAATATAGTTTTTTTTCATTTTTCTATAAATATATTGAGTTGTAATAAATTCTTCCACAATGAAGACCTTTCCTCAACAATTGTATCTATACTATAAAATTGGCTTAAATCTCCAACTTTGACACCATTCTCTAAAAGATCTTTAGACTTTATAGGAAATGCTATTTAGTTTCTTAGTATTTAAATCAGAATAGCTGTAAATTCTCTGCATTTAAGAATGAAAATGACTTCATGGATGTGTCAGAAAAAAAGCCAGTTTGTATTTCAGAAAAGCATTAGGGGACAAAAAAGAGAGTGTGAAAAAAGATAAATCGCCTATTCTTTTACTTTTCATTAGATTTAAACGTGCATAATTTCATAGTTAAAACTACACTTATTGATACAAAACATATTTATTTTATATTTTTCGTAAATTTCAATGATTATACATATTTTTTTTAATTGTAGTTCAAAAGTAAATGATAAAAATTTTCTCTGTGAAAATAAGTCTAGCTGGGGATTTGAACCCAAACACAAAAGTCTGGAATCCAGCGCTCTACCGACCAGGTTACGAAGCCACATGCCAAAGGACGAAATTTATCAGACTATAAACTGTGACACAAACTTTGAGACTTTTTTTCTCAAGTATTGCACTATGGTTTTCATATATTTATATGCTAACTATATTCTGTGAAACAGACTTCGGAACCTCTCCTTGTGAGAGCTAAGGGATTAATATATGTGAGTGTATTAGTTTTGTGGTTAAAATGATTTTACAAGATACTAGTGTCTTCCTAAAAAAAAAAAACAGCTGGAATGATATTGTTTGACTTATTATTTGTTCTGCTAATTAATGAAATTATTATTGAAAGTACAGATTCTTCTTAAGGGTGAACTCAAATCCAGGCTGCTTATTTTGTGACTTATTTTTAAATTCATTTTTGCTCTAAAATGTATCCAATTGACAGGCTCTCTTATTCAGAAACTTTATAATGTCCGTATTGGTCAATTTTTTGATAAAGGCAAAAAGAAAGCAAAAGAAAATTATCGTACTGTGACAATAATTGTTTGTAAACCAATTTCTAATTAATTGAATGAAAAATAAAAACACATGTCACTTATAAATCTCTTCATAAACCACGTTGCCAAGTTTCATGTTTTTATTTTTAAAAATGTGTCGGAAAATTTTGAGTTGTTGAGCATGGAAAAATATTTTTTTTTTAATACCGCCTTAATATCATCTAATTATACATTTTAAAAATTTACAATTCTTGGAGCCATTCAATATGCATGGGAAAAATATGATTAGTAAAAATGTGATATTTTTGGTATTTTAGCATTCTGCTTACATTTGTATATCCTACCAAACCTGATGAACAGAGGAATTTGCAAAAAAAGAAGAAATATATAGTATTTTTTTTATTATTTGTAAGATGTATGTTGGAAAATAGGGATGTGTATTCTGCCTTTTTGTAGAATATTCAGTTGGCCGCATGCCAAAGGACGAAATTTATCCAACTATAAACTGTGACGTACATTTTGAGACAGACTTTTTTCTCAAGACCCCCTGGGTATTGTGCTTTATGGCTTTCATATATTTATATACTAACTATACTCTATCGATAAACAAACGTTCACTGCATTCTGTGACACCGACCTCGGAACCTCTCTTTGTCGGTGTATTCACTAGTAGATGCATGCTACATAGTTTTTCTAATCTGGGAGCGAAGGGGATTAACCAAAAGATATTGGGATACAATTGGATTAGTTTCATTCTTTAATACTTTAATGGATACCTACATACAGATTGAGCAATCATAAAAAAAGATCAGTCACATCCAGGGGTCGGAAGTAGCACGCTACAAGTAGCGAAACCACAGTATCCGCTACATTTTACAATAGTTTGTAGTGTAGCGAGTAGCGCAATACAAAAAATCAATAGTTTGTAGCGAGAATTGATGCTACTTCAGGAGGAAAAAACAACATTTTGCAAATCACATGGCCGATACTTGCTTCTTTTATGCAAAATTTTTTCAGTTCAACAATTTGCGAATCTCAGTGGCAAATCTCAACTGCAGTGTATAGCAACGTTTCACATGAAGTCATAGATTTTCCCCCATTGACACTTGCTGCTAAAATCAAGTTCTAACACAGCAAATGAATTGATTAGCAACACTTGTCTATTTACTCATTATTAAGTCTTCATGCTTTAACGCTGGGTTTCTTATTATTCGGAATTGCTTTATTTACAGATTTATTTATTGTTTCCTTTTAAAGTTGTTTGTCTGTAATTTTTTAGATTATAATATCTCTCAATTTTGCTACGAAATTTTAATGCGTGTAAAAACTAACATTTAGGAGACAAACACAAAATGTTTTCGTATATGTTATCTTTTTTAATGTCCTCGGTTCTGTCGCATTTATTTAATTATATCTCGGTAGATGCAATATAACGAGGGGTCACTGTATTATTTAATCCGGGCCTTCAATTTAATAGTGTAAATGGAACCCTTTGACAAAATCTAAAAGTAGCGAAGTAGTGACTACTTTTGAAAAGTAGATTGTAGTCACTACTTTTTAAAACATGTAGTTGTAGTTAACTATATTTTCGATAAAGTAGCTGTAGTTGTAGTTCGCTACAATAAAAAAGTAGTTTTTCCAACCCCTGGTCACATCTGCAACAGGGTTCATACTCATTTCCACCCAAAAAATCCCCTGAGAATCCCCTGATGTATTTTCCATGATGAATAATTTTCCCATGTTGACAATTAACGACATTTGTTAAAACTTAGTAAGTATTACACCCCCCCCCCCCCTCCCCACCAAAAAAAAATAAATAAATAAAAATCTCGTCGTCAGATGTTAGAAGGCGTGGCTAGTTTACGATTGTATCTTCCGAGGTTTGAGGGTGTTTCTTAGTTCGATTGCATTATGACATCATGAAGCATGCGAATAGCAGCGAGTGCCCTCATTTCCCAGAGTAGCCGATCGTTTTATTAAGTTTTCCCAGGTTTTTGGCATTTTTTAGAAAATCCCCTGAGATTCCCCTGATTTTTAAGACACAAAATTTATCCCCTGATGAGTATGAACCCTGTGCAATCCATATTAACTTTTCAAAACATTGAATATCAGCATTATCATTATCACTCAGTAGGCAGTGCATTCTTTCACCTTCTGCTCATCATTTACTTAATACTGTTTTTCACTAATTTAGTGCATCTTTTATTCAAAACATCTATCATAATCTTTGAGTAATAAATCTTTGCTTTATTTAATCGTGGAATGTCTGAAAATATTTAACATTAAATAAAGCAAAAGTTACCATTAGGAAATTCTGGTAGAAATTTTGAGTAAAAAAACTTTCAAAATGGGCAATTGTGCCAGTCAACAATGCATAAACATTTTGATAAGCTCCTTTTGTCCTATGCATTCTTTTCATTTTTACATATTAGGAACGCTTATGGCACCAAATAGCACCTGAATATTTTTTATAGGTGCCAAATTGTATTTCATGGTTACAATTTTATGTTATATCCTTTTTTTTTTTTCAGCAACCATGTTAACAATAATATTGTCTCTATTTTTATGTATTAAGGGAAAAGGGGTGGAGGAGGGGCTTTACATATTAAACACTTTATCTCTATGTTAATTACTAAAACAAAATAAAAGCTGTCTTTCTATAAAAGTGTAAAACCTGATTAACAACAATATTTGGATTCTAGAACAATGTTTAACTTATTCTTTTTATAAAGCTTAATATGCATACAAAACAGATTATCAAGCAATTATGTCCATAGAAAGAAAATTTGAAGTTTTAAATACAACTAGGGATAAGCTTAGATTTAAAAAAAAAAAACCTGCAACTGAAAGTACATGAGAAAATAAAAAAAATAGCAAATAAATGAACCTTTGGATACCAGTTATGATGTGGTATTTGAAAATATTCACAAATCCTACATAAATACTTTTCTTTCTGTGTGTGTGTGTGTGTGAGGGGGGGGGGGGGAGCATTAAAATTTTAAAACATTCTTGATACAGTATTTTATTTTAGGAACATATAAGGAAGGAGAAATATTGCACAATAAAAAAATCTTGCATAGGGGCATAATCTCTAAGATCAGTTTTATCAGTCATTGGTTAAAGTGAAGTGGACTTAGAGGTGATTGACAGGTACAGGTGCAAGGTAGTCTAAGACACATGCCGCTGTTCGATCTTTTATGGAAAACAGGTGCTCTCGAAGTGCTCTCATGCTGCAGGCAAAAAACTTACACTAAAGTACAAATGAGAGCGTTTGTTAAAAAGAAATTCAAGTGCAAGAAAGCTAGGTGTCAAATTTGACGACTAGACATAATTTTGTGGTCATGAAATGCAATAATTTAGTTGCATTTGACGACTCTGAACTGAACCACTAATTTCTAACCCTGATTCTTTTGCAATATCTGTTGATTTGCTGGTTGCAGGTTGGTAGAGGTCTGCATGGGCCGGAATTTCCTGGCCTGGCCCATTTATGATTTTGCAGTTTACGGCTCGGCCCTGTCCATGAAAAAAAATCAATTAAATCAGGCCCAGCTTCGTCCGATTCAATTTCTACAAAAATTCCAATTTTTCTTAACATACAATAAAGATTCTTTTAATAATTACTACAAACATATTTATGGGGGAATGTTACTGTATATTTTAGATTACTATATATGTTCACAAAACATAGAATACAGAATAGCAACATAACTGATCACTTAGACTCTTAGTAGACTATTGCATTCAATAAAGACATTTAAAAAAAAATTATGTAGTTTATAATAGTAGTAAAAAGATGGTTATACATCATAACTTTTGTTACTGTATAATTTTTTTTTTTAAAGTATATTTTTGAAAATGTTTCTTTATAATTTAATAAAGTATATTTCCAAAGATTCCTTTAACAGAAACTCATTATCGCAATTCCTTATTTTACAAAAAAAATAAAAATTGCTTGCTCGACACTTCTTGGGAACAATTAAGTCCAGTTTCAAGCAGCATGAGTATGTAAGCCTGATCCCAGCCTGCCCGAGTCTGCTGAAAAAATTAATCCGGGCTCAGACACGATGTAACTGTTTGATGCCGATTTCTGGACATGTTATTTTTCTGTATTGATGTTGTCAATCTAGCATCGGCTCGTGCTAGTACTATACTTATTCTCGTTCCAGCCACATCCTTTGAAAATCGCTCATATTTTATCAGCTTAGATTGATTCCTCTTAATTTGTTACATCGAGCCGGTTGGCCCGCTTTATTTTTTTATCAGCCTGGCTGGCACATTTCATTTTTTATCAGCCCGACCCGTTTGAAAATTTGCCTTCATTGTGCCAGGTACATACTTCCGGTCCGTGCAGATCTCTAGTTGCAGGCACTATGGTCATCTTTTGCACACGAAGACTAAACAAACCAGGGCCTCTGGTTAAAGTGGAATCCGACCCCTTACATACCTGAATCTGGATTCAAACCTGGCACTTTTTGTCTAGTGGTCAGCACCCTAACTACTAGATGAGCAGATATTATTCTTTCATTCTTTTTTAGCCGCAATTTTTCTTTATATATTTATTTGTAAAAGCAGAACAAGAAAATAAGAGAATCACTTTTAATTACTTTTGGTACTTTTATGTAAGCTGGCACAGGTGATAAATCGCATCGTCATCATTCTTATTGCATTCATTTCATTTAAAATATAAAGTTTTCACTCATTTTATTTAAAATACACAACTTTCAAATTATTTTCTTTAAAATACTAAATAAAACCATTGTAAAAAACATTCTATTTCAACATCAAAGCATTGTTTTTAGCTAATTTACACATGCAAAAAATAAAAGCTGCCACTGACAAGAAATAAAATGCTATTGGTGAAATTTGTGCCAGGTTAACATAAAAGTACCTTCCCCCACCCCCCCTCCCTAAAAAAAAAAAATTATTGTGCCTGTTTTATATACATGTATTATAATGCTACAATACATGAAGGATTTTGGCCTACCCTAATATCTTCCACCAGACATTGCTGAAATTTTTGGAGAATTAAAAAAAAAAAAAAAAAAAAAAATAGACCTACCAAATAACAAGATTTGCAATTATTGCTTTTTTATTACTTTTCTGTTACTGTCCAGGTATTTTTTTAATTAAGAAACATCCAATGACATATTTACAATATAACTATGTTGCCAGGGGTGGGGAATTGTCAGAAAATCTTACCAGCCAGCAAGATGAAAATACAGTGGAAAATCGTTATGACAAAATGTACACAACTGCAAAAATAGTTAATTACTATTACTACAATGCATTTTCATATTTTTTTATATAAAATTAAAAAATATATACAACAGAGGAAACTATATATATATACTAGGGGGCCTACCACATTCGAGCTACGCTCGCCAACCCCCGCTTAGACTTCGAAGCCTCTGAAAACATGACAGCGTGCTTTGTTTTAAAAATATTGGTAAATCTGTAATTGGGTTGCCATGCTTTTAACGTTTTAATGGGGCATTTTTTTATTACCATGGCCTCATACACAGCTGTTGCGACAACTGACGACTGTTTTTGGGATTGATAAGTAAAATCAATTACAACTTGAAAACCAGCTTGTGTAAAATGGTTAGGTTTAAATTGTGGCTACCTCTCGGACTTTTATAACAACGATCTGTATTCTATTCTTCCTTTGCGTTTAAGGATGAGAAAAATTCCATCTGTTTGTGAATAACATTAAGAACCACGGTATTGAAAAGTACTGTTATAGACATTTTCAGTAACAGGTTTTAATTTTCTCTCTATTTTAGTGCACCATCATGCATATTTTCATGTTATTTTAAATATGTAAATTATTTATTTTAATTAATATGTATATACAAATTTACTAATAATTATTTATCATACAAAATTAATTACATATTTTGTGCATGCATGCCTGCATTTATTCGGCATCAATTGATGACATATAGAAACAAATTTGCTATCCGCGATAATTTTACACCTTGTTATGTCACTTGAATATTGTCCATAAGAAAATTGGGTACTTTTCCAGAATAGGACCCTTTGCTTTTAGGTTTGGCGTAATTTGAGCTTTGAAAAGGGATAGATTCGTTAATATACATAGATTTGTTGCCAAAAGTTATGAAAACAAACCCAATGAGCTTTTGGTGCTTTTCTATTATAGGGGTCTTGACGCCTTTTTAAAAAGCTTGGTGCAATTCGGGCATCAGAAAGTGAGATTTGGTGCCAAATGACATAAACAGCCATGGAAATAAATTCGACGATTTTTTTTGTTTATATGCGTATTTTAATTATACGTATATTATTATTGTTTTTTCTATACAAATTACTTGTGATTATATATAAAATAGGATAAATGACATTTTACGCTAAACAAATTGTATAAATATTTTTTTGCTCCTTTCTTTTGAGTTTACATAAATGACGTCATTTGGACGAATTTATTAAAAATATTTTCAGATTATAAATTAAATTAAATGCTGACAGACGATTGAATCCTGACGATAGAAATGTGATTTTTTTTTCAAATTTTCCTGAAAAATATAATTTAATCACAATCTTGTCTTCATTATCGATTGAAATAAAATATAAATTCAATTTCAATTTGAAAATGACGAATAAAAAGAAATCAATAATCCCTATCGGGATCCTTTTCAATTTTTTCCCTTTTTGTCACAAAATACTGAGTAATTAGTTGCCATCATTACAGAAATGGCATTAAAATTAGAAAAAAATTAATATCTCGAAAACTAATTCCAATTTCAAAATTCTATTACCAGTTTTGACATCCGCGGATTTTTATGGACAATTGGTATTAATTTCACCATCAAGCATTTAATATTTTATTAAAAATAGCCCTGAAACATAATCAGTCGTTTAATCAGTCGTTTCATAAAATCGTTTAATAAATTCCTTTCATAAAATCGTTTCACAAATTTGTTTCATTAGGATTTTATATATATAGGGTAGATAACAGAGAACTATAGGATAGAACTTAGTACAATGTTTACATCGCAGTAATTTAGAAAGCTGCAATATGCAGCTATATAATTAATAAAAAAAAATACAGTTTTTAGCATATCTTCTATAGCCTGTGGCAAATGAAATAATGTATTTCCTCACCCCTATACATAGCTTTGAAATTTGAACTTTGTTCTTTCCAACATTAAACAAGGTTTTCACACAAAATAAATCTTATAAAAAAAAATCATGTAATTTTTATTGAACAAAGAAAATATACATAATAAATAAATGACATTTTTATGGACATGAATATTTCTTTATAATGAAATTTTTAACGTACAAAGAAAACAATTTATCATTTCATGTAAAAATTATGAGGATGTTTAAGGAAAAAAAATAAAGTTAATAAAAGAAATTATTAACCTAAAGATAAAATTTTACATAAGAGAAGATTAAGTAACTTTATTTTAATCTATTTTAAGAAATTATTTTAGTCTGCAGTAGAACATTGTAAAATGCAGTCATAGGTAGTACCCAGAATGAGTTCCTTCCTTCAAGAAATATGAAAATATAGTGAAACCTCTTAAAATGAGAAATGCAAATTATGGACTTAGTTCCTTTCAACAACACTGATTCAATTTTTTATTTTCTCCCCAATGTTAGTGGAATGTATCACCGATTTCCTCCCCTCCACCCCTGAAATTCTCTTATCTTTATTTATGTAAAAAAAATTAAAAAGTATTGCAGAACTTTCACCATAGATTTTGCCTTGATTTTTCTCTTAAGAGGCCACTTCACTCACATGAAAACACCTGCTTACTAATGTTAATCCTACGTGAAATTTTTTTTTAATATTGCATCTGCATTTCAATATTTTTAAATGATTTTTTTTTTTTTTTTTACATTGGATAGCTGAGATTGATCTCTAAGGTTGTTTTATACTTTTTTGATTTTGTTTACAGGCTTTTTTTTTTAATTAGGATGCTTTCAATTTTGAAAGTGAAAAAAAAACCTGCAAACAAAATCAAAAAAGTATAAAACAACCTTTGTAGAGATCGACCTAAGCTATCCTATTGCAAAAAAGAAAAAAAAATCATTTCAAATGGTGAATTAAAATATTGATATGCGAACAAGATATTTAAAAAAAATTCTTCCATAGGATTAACATTAGCAAGCAGGTGTTTTCTTGTGAGTGAAGGGGAGTGGATCTTGTGAGTTGTCTCTTAATATTTTGTAGTACAGTAGAAGATCTTTATAACACAAACCTAAAAACGTGAGGTGTTGCATTATATAGATAACATTTTATACATCATTAAATTTACTTTGAAAACATGGCCAAATAGGTCTGAAACATATTAAAAATACAATAGAGTAACTTTATATTGCATTCCTCGTTACTAGGATTTGTGCAAATAATAAATTTTTTGCATATTATAGATCATTCCACACATTGTTAAATTTACTTTATAAACATGGTCCAAATATATTTGGACCAAATCATATATTATCATACTAATTTTCAAAATTTGTTATTGTAATAGCAATTTTTTCATTTGTATCAAATTTGGTCCTCTAGAGAGAAGCAATTTTTTACAGTGTGAGAATGCAAGTGCTTCTTAATTTGTTTACATCTTCGAAGTTGTGTGTTATATAGAGAATTGCATTATAAAGATCTTCTACTGTATTTTGTTACAGAGGCATTGACACAAAAAGAGGAATAGGCAAAGTCGAATTAAACAAGAAAAGCTAAATTGTTGAAAGCACTTTCTGGCTACCTTTATTTACATTTTTAAATCTCATCAGATTGTTATATTTTTACGAAATAACAATCAATGTATAAAATGTACAATCATTATGTTCACTATTTACATTACTTAATATATTTAACATTGAGAAGCGATTTATTTTATATTTACATAAATAAGATGCATGATAGTATAATATGAAATATGTAACATAAAATAAACCACATTTAGCAATGCTTATATACATATACTCTACAGGGTGATTCTAAATTTATGGTAAACTTTAAGTGTTGGTACAGAACACTGTAACGAACAATTTTTGTATAGGAAATCAGGGTTAGATCCATTTATATAGTAAAAAATACAGGGCATCTCACTCCAATTCCAATCTGAAGTTGTATTTCATAACTTTAACAGTAGTGAGGATATTTTAACAAAATCCTTACAATATGCTTATGATTCATACAAATATGAGTCTGTTGCGAATTTTGTTAAAATATCCTCACTACTGTTAATGTTATGAACGAAACTGCAACTTCGGATTGGCATGACATGCCCTGTAATTTTGACTCAATAAATGGATTTTTGACCCTGGTTTCTTATACAATAAATGACTTTTACAGTAGGTTGGACAGGACACTGTAACAAACATTTATTGTATAGGAAACCACGGTCAAAAATTCATTTATATAGTCAAAATTACAGGGCATGTCATGCCAATCCGAAGTCGTGTTTTCGTTCATAACTTTAACAGTAGTGAGGATATTTTAACAAAAATCACGCAACAGACTTATCTTTGTATGAATCATAAGCATATTGTAAGGATTTAGTTAAAATATCTTCACTATTGTTAAAGTTATGAATGAAAACACGACTTCGGATTGGAATGAGGGAGTGTATGTATGTGGAGTGAGTGTTTTTTTTACTATATAAATGGATTTCCGACCCTGCTTTCTATATAAAAATTTTTTGTTACAGTGTCCTGCACTAAGCCTTAAAGTTTGTACCATGAATTTGGAATCACCCTGTATATATATACAAATTTCACCACCAAATATCACCTAAAATACCCTGCTACAATAGAATTTACAAATGCTTATATTGCATCTCCAGATGGGGTTTTTTTTCTCCAATATACAGTTGCTTATTGTGACTATATTCACAGTTTGTTTTGGATGGTAAAATGTCTTTCTTTTGGTAAAAAGTTCTTGCTTCATTTTCTGCAGCTGGTAAATAAACAATAGTAAACATTTTGGAAATTTTAGAAATGAAGAAACCCCAATTTATCAGAGACAAATGTCACATGCTGGAGAAAAGCAAGCTATGTGCAGATAGATTATAATTTTATTTTTCATTGGTTGCCGTTTCATTTTTGTGATTATTTATTTATAATATTTGGTATGAAATTTCCCTTCCTTAAGACTGAATTAATGCTAAGGCACCTAACAAAGATGTACCTGTTTCTTTTAATTCATTCTTACTTTACTAGTTTAATAAATTATAGTTCAATGTCAGTGCAATTTGAAAATGCATCTGATAATATCCTACTAATTATCTGACGATTTTGATTTTCTGACAAACCTGTCCCATGAGTGTCAGACAACTGCGAATCTATTGCAGTAGAAGAAGCTGAAGAGGATGATGGAGAACGATCATAATACAGATTTTCATTATTTTCAATTGATTCCGGTGCATCAGATGGCTGAACTGCCGTATTGTTTGGTTCTAATTTAACTAAAGATTCTTTTGCTGTAGGTTGAAGTTTTGTTCGACAAACTGGAAATATGGAAGGAACAGCATCATTCTTTAAAACCAACCTTCTAGGTCCTTGTCTGTAATCATCTCGCTTAAAATGTTTTTGGCAAACCGTAGTAAACTGGCCAGGCACCCATGGAGAATCTTCAGATTTACCTGAAAAAAAAAAGTAAATAAATTAGTTACACTCTTTAACACAATGGCCAGGGTTCTCGCTGCCACTTGCCATTGCGCCAAAATGCTTCATTTGGTGAGTAAACGAACGATTAAACTTGCCAAATTGCGAGTGTTTTAATTTTTTATTTTATTTTATTTTTGTGTGTGTGTGTGTGTGTGTGTGTGTACAGTTGATACTCTTATTCGCGTTACTAATGGACACTTTTCAAAACTATAGTATAAAAGAAATTGAATCAATTTTTAACCTTATGCATTTGGATGATACACACAGTTCCTTATCTGAGGTATTGTCAGAATGGAAATTATTTAAAAGTTTCTTGAGTTCTCGTTGCAGAACCATGAAATTTAGGAGATTCCATAGATTTCATTCGAAAAAACGATCTGCAGCAGCTTTATCCCATAACATGTTAAATTTTTCTGCAAACTTGCCACTACGTTCAGGGGACTGTGAGAGAGGGTTCAGTGTGATGAACGCAACAAAAACTAAATTGAGAAATCGAATGAATATAAACTAGTCGGATGTGTCAATCCCAAAACTTTCTTCTATCTCACACAGGTTTCGCATACACTAAAAAGAATCAGCACCAATTTATATCAATGTCTAACTGAAGCTCAAGTTTTATTAAATTCCATGCATTATTTCTTGAGATATGACTATCGCTAAAATCGTGTAAATCCTTCAAAATGCTGCATAGCAGCGCCACCTGCTGGGTGATTTTTACCAAAAACTAATCAGCACCAATTTATATCAGGGACTAACTGAATCTAAAGTTTTATTAAATTCCGAGCATTAGTTCTTGAGATAGCGCTATTGCGGAAATCGCGAAAAATGCTGCATAGCAGCGCCACCTGCCGGGCGATTTTTACCAAAAACTAATCAGCACCCATTTATATTAGGGACTAACTGAATCTAAAGTTTTATTAAATTCCGAGCATTAGTTCTTGAGATAGAGCGCCCACAAAATTTTTGTCACATACAGACAGACAGACAGACAGACAGACAGAGTCACAGACAGACATTTTCTAAAAATAGTCAAATCGTGTTCAGGACCTTCTAAAACGTATAAATCCATCGAAAACCGGAAGTCGAAAATTTTCATGAATCCAATACTTTCTTCTTGTAAAGATAGAAGAAAGTAAAAATGTGAATAATGTCATTTCAGTATGTGTTAATAGGCCTAATACGTAACAGTACAATTTTGAAACTGCCTTTGAAGTATGGGCTTCAATGAAAAGCCGAAGAATTCTAGAAAAATAAAGTTTTTTTTTTAATGTGACATATATTTTGTTGTTTTTTCAATTTTCAGAATTCATTAAATATATCTTAAAATTCTTAGTTATCATAAGTTGAAAGTTTTATCTCATAACATTTTAATGAGTTAAATTGGGTTTGGAATTTTTTCTTGATTGCGCAAGTCATTTAGAATGTACATATGTTTAATAGTTTTTGTAGCAGATACTTGAATTTAGATGGATAACTGATCTATATGTAGTTACAAAAACTTGCGTTATTTTAGAGCATACTGAAAAAAATGAATGGTACTTTACGGGTTAAAGATAGATTTTTCAGTGTTTCACGACGAATCTATTTTGCTAATATTTTTTTCATTTGGTAAACTTTTTTCATTTCTGATTAACCAAATTGCTAACGTTGGTCAAAATCAAAAGTCAGCGAAAACCCTGACAACAGCATTTACTTTAAGGCTCCTGTTGATTCTCGTGAATGTTAATCCTATGGAAGTTATTTTATAATATCTTGTTTGCCTTTTTTTTTTATTGCATTGGATAGCTGAGATTTTTCCATTCACCATTTTTTACTTTTTAGATTTTGTTTGCAGGTTTTTTTTTTCATAAGAATACTTTTACTTTTGAAACCAGTTCCAAAAGTGAAAGTATCCTCATTGGAAAAATTCACAAACAAAATGAAAAAGTACCCTAATTTCCTGCCTATAATCCGCGGATTATACGTTAAAAAACTTTATTTTTCTTGTAATGCGGATTATACGCCGCTGCAGATTATCTGCGATTTTTTTTCCTATTCGATATCTTTGCAAATGTCAAGAAGCATACTTTTTTTGGGCAAATTTACAAATATCTTTCTTAAAAATCAACAGATGGCGCTACCACGCAACTTATGAAATCTTGTTAAGAGAAGTCAAGCCTTCATTTTGTATCTAGGTCTTACTGCCTCAAATACACTCTTTAAACACAAGCATTTATTACCATTTACTCATATCTCATCTTTATTTACAGTTATTTAATCTCAGTATAAAGTTCATAAACAGTACATATCAACATAATAGCTTTATTATAAAAACGTAATTATTATGGTCAAAATACTTTTAATTTGCCAATAATCTTTTAGTTTCTGTTTTATATTAATAATTCATTCCTTAAATCCATTTATTTCACGCTTTACAATAGTTTTTAACTCTTATTTAGTTTATAATCATAGCACTCTATGCTTCATCTATTATAGCTCGGCATACGGCGATATTCGATTCAAACGATAATCGATGGCATAGTAAGCTTTTACTTAGATAGATGGTGCCAGACGAATATTTGTCTGATTTGCTGATCGCGTAATATTAAGATAAAAATAAGGCAAAGGAAAAAAAAAACTAGTACAAGGATTTTATATTTAATTTAAACAGATATTAAGGTAATTAACTTACTTAATTCTAATTTCTATAGTAAGTAATGTAAATTTTCTGAATTTATTTTTACTTATGTGTAATAGAGTTGCAAATATCTTTGTACTGAATTATCAATTTTTATTTCATATTTATTTATTTATCAAGTGTTATATTAAATACAAAAGTTAAAAATTAAAATATTTTACACTAGATTCAATATTTTTTCCTTTATGGCTGAACGTTAGTCCTGTAGATCTTGTGAATTTTTGTTAAGGGAAAATTTCACTTGCGGATTATACGCCGCTGCGGATTATACGATGATTTTTTTTCAAAATATCGTGAAATTGACACCTGCGGATTATAGGCAGGAAATTAGGGTAATAAACAGCAATTGATCGACCATAGCTATGTACAGTGGAACCCCGATTTTACGTAACCCGTTTCGTACGTTATCCTGCTTCCTACATTATTTTTCGTCGGTCCCAGAAAATTCCTATTCCGATAATGTTAAAAGTACCTTGATTCTACGTTATTTACTCTTAACGTTTTCCGCTTGGTACGTCATTTTAGGCCAAGTACCTCAGGACCTCAGGTATTTTTTTCTTTTTTCACTCATGGAAAATTTTTCAAAAGAACAAAAATGATTTCCACTTGGTCAACTGGTTGTTTGTTATCAAAAACAGTTATTCCACTCCCCATTAATACTCCCGTGAGAAAGTAACTATGAACTATTATTTGTCAAAAGTAGGATGTCTAAAAGAAAATGTTTCTCTGTAGCCGAAAAGGCAGAATTTATCGAAAAATCCAAAGTTTCCAAAGGAACTAAAGTGGATCTCATAAAATCATTCGGTATCGCTTGTTCCACGTTACAAACCATCCTAAAACAAAAGGTCTCTGTGGAATTAAAATCTGTAAAACTGGGAAATTTGTCAAAGAAAAGAAAAACATTGAAAACCTCTCTTTTTGAGAAACTGGAAAAGATTTTGTACGACTGGTTTAAACAAACATGTTCAGCCAAGATTCTAATCAACGGCTCAATTTTGTAAGAAAAGGCTCTTGAAATTTATTCTCGACTTAAAATGCATATTTTCATGGCATCCAACGGTTGGATCGACAGATTCAAGAAGAGGTATAATTTGTCTTATAATTTATTTGCGGTGAGGCAGATGTAGTAAATACTGCGGTTGTTGAGGAATGGATTGAAAAAATTTTGCTTTCTCGTGTGTGTAATTAATCAAAAAAGACATCTTTAACGCAGATGAGACCGAATTGATTTTTAATCTCTTCCCTGATAGAACATACACTGTTAAAGGAGAAACGTGTCACAGTCAGTAGCTATCAAAAGTGCGATTAACAGTTTTGTTATTTACGAATATAGACGAAACTGAGAAACTAACACCCTTTGTGATTGGTAAATCCAAGAAGCCCCGATGCTTCAAAAACGTCAAAAGTTTACTGACAGATTTCAATGCCAACCACAATGCTTGGATGACTCTAAAGCTTTTTGAAGATTTTGTAAGAAAATTGAATATAAAAATGAGCTTATAATAAGCGATTTTATTCGTAGACCAGTGCACTCATGTTAATCTGAATTTAGAGAATGTGCGTATGGATTTTTTCCCACCCAACTGTACCAGTTTACTTTAGCCATGGGAATAAACAAATCCTCCAAAATGCATTATAGAAAGCAACTTGTAAGAAAAGGCCTTTTTTCACTTGATTCTAGTGAGCTTCAAGATGCTTGGAAAACAAAGGTAAATGTGCCAGTTGCTCTTCATTTCATCTCATCGGCGTGGAATTGAATAGAGGAAAAATGATTGTTCAAATTTTTTTCTGATGGGAGAATTTTCAAAATCCGAAATTAACGGTGAAGTGCCGCCGGAAGAGCTCTCTATGGAAGACTACACAAAAGAGGATGAATTTATACTTGCAGACATCAATGTTGATGAGTACATTGATTGCGATAAGGATGTTATCGCTATCACAGTCATTCAGACTATTTACGATTTGATTTCGCAATATTGAAGTGAGGATAATATTGATGAAGATCCAGAAGACACCATGCCCTCCTCGGCAGAAGCCATTGCGAGTTTAAAAATTAAAATAAAAAATTTAACTGGACATGAAAATTAAGAAAAATTGCATGTATTAAAAATAGAATACATGCGAAAATACACTTAAAAATAAAACGCAATAAAGAATAACACATTTTTTAAAATACTAATATGGTATTGGTAAGTTTATTTTTGTATAATTTGTTTTCTTGAAGTGTTTTTCTCTATTTGACCCCGATTTTACGTTTTCCCGTTTCGTACGTTTTTTTCTGCTCATCCCATGAAAAACGTAAAATCGGGGTTCCACTGTAGTAGGAAAAAAATTGTTTTAAAATATTGAAATGCAAACGAGATATTATAAAATAACTGTCTCATACAATTAACATGAGCGAGCAGGTGTTTTCACGATAGTCAACAGGAGCCTTAAGAGGCTATTTCACTCACATGAAAACACCCGCTCGCTAATGTTAATCCTATGGGACAGTTACTTTATAATATGTCGTAGCTGAGGTTGATTGCTATGCAGGCCCTTTTTTACTTTTTAGATTTTGTTTACAGGTATTTTTTATTAGCATACTTTCACTTAGTTCCAACATAGTTGAAAAGTCTTTATGAATTCAGTTTGTCTGTCTGTCTGTCCGTCCGTGCTCTAACTCGTGTAAATATATACGTATAGTCATGCAATTGATATATGTTATTGAGGTTTACTATGGCATGTTTGGTATTGAATATGAAATGTGTAGCACTTATAGTTTTATTACAGAGACACTCAAAAGAATTCCATTACATTACGGTCTATGGGGAAAAATCATTTGTGGTTTATTTAAATGATGTTACACAATTTCAAACATATTGAAATTGATATCTATCACCAAGGTGCACTACCAGAGGCTTACTATAGAATATAGTGTGTATAGCACTTAAATTTTTTTTACAGGGCCACTCAAAAGAATTCCGTAGCATTACGGTCTATGGAGAAAAATCGTTTGCGGTTTATTTTAAGAATGTTTAAATGTTTCAAACAAATTGAAATTTATATATGTGACTAAGGTGCATTACAACAGGCTTACTACAGAATATTTAGGCTATAGCATGTATCGTTCATTTACAAGGACACACAAAAGAATTTGGTTGTCTGTAAACAATAATTGCTGGAAGTCCTTTTTAAGTTGAACGCATTTTTAAATTTAACTCATTTTTTTCTATTACTTGGTGTGTATAAATTCTATAAAACATATACAGGGTAGCACAAAAGTTCTGGAGTACATTTACGTTTATTGAGGGAAATTTTAAACTGTGCTACGCGTTTCCTATCTGAACTAAAATTTAGTGTTCTATGTAACATAGAAATCTATAGATCATATACAGGGCTGCACAAAAGGATTCGGATATTTTTCCGAATATTGTTAACCATTCCTGAAATTGGATTTTTAAATATGTTATGTGTTTTCCAAATTGTTTACTTAGATAACCAATCTGTCTTTAGAGCCTCTTATAATTCTTAGTTTGTAATTTAGCTTTAATAGAATTCTGTTTTCGGTTCGCTTCGTTTCTTTTTCTAGTTCCCTGCGTGAAGCAGTGTTTTCTCACTAAGCTGGTGGGGTGTTGTTGTTTTGTTTTGATTTAATTCCAACAACCCTTGTTCAGGTTCGTCTTTGAGCTCTGTTTTTTCTGGGTGATGAAGGGGAATCTACCGCCGGAGGTTTTACGCCGCAAACCCTCACAGGTTGGTGCTCCGGCTGGGTGATCTTGTTTACTTAGATATTATCTTTCACCTTATTAAACGGTAATGATTTGTAAAATTATTTTGGAAGAGTTGGAAAGTGTTACATAATCTATGCTTGACACATGATTTTTTGTTCTTGTTTAAGTTATAAGTGATTAATGTGTCATATATATCTCCCTCCTTGGGTTGTAGTATCTGGAAAATCAGCTCAAAATACCAACTTTGACAGCATTTTCTAACACATCCTTAGCCTTGGTTGAAAAATGTTGTTTGATTTCATAGTTTCTGTATATAAGGTTCTTAGTGATTTCTTTGTTTCATGTATCTGGATTTGAGCACAGCCTTAGTTGATATTTTAAATATTGTTACAGAAAGGAAATTTTGTATAACACTTTTTCTGATAATAAAGAGACTGGGTTTAAGAACACAATCTACCACTCCAAAATATAAAACTTATACAAATATTTATTTATTTGCATGAAACTTTATACCCCTCGTCCCTTGAAATAGATTAGTTAGAAATATAAAATAAAAACACACATTTATAATGTTCCCCTCAAGGCTATTATTGAAGGATGCAGCACTCTGCTCTTTTTAAAATCAGCAAAATGCACCCTGCAGTTTAAAAAGTAATGAAATGCACACCCTAATTCTAACCAGAGATCTCTTGTAGAAATCTTCTTCTTACCATAGTATTTTTAAATCTAGGGGTTCATAGCTTGCCAAAATTATAGAACTTAATCATTAGGGCGTGCCGAAAAAATTGGATTTTGGATTATGGAATTCTGATAGAATGGGAAAGTTGCATTATCTCGTCAATAGTAACTGGGTCATTCCATGGTAACTTATGTTACATTTAGAATAATTTTCATAATATAACACCAAAAAAATATTGAAAATGTAATGTTGATATGATTTGTTAATTAAACCTATCCAAAGCGAAATTTGGATGAAAATTACCTACCTTTAGTGCTATTTTTTGAACACTGGCCATTATATTTATTATGGTAACTTACATTCTTTTTGTCAGAAACGTAAGTTACCATAGTAAATATAATTTTTCGCGTTCGAGAAATAGTAGTAAATTTAGGTAATTTTTATCCAAATTTAGCTTTGTATAGGTTTAATTAACAAATCATATAGACATTACATTTTGAATTTTTTTTAGTGTTATATATTACTAAAATTACCAAAATCAATTATTCTAAATGTAACGTAAGTTACCGTGGAATGACCCAACTGTGTATAATTTTATTTTCATTGATTAATATCTTTTGCCTCCTCAAAACAACCAAAGTTTCAAAAAACTGAATTTTTTCAGTGAAAATTGCAGTTAACAGTTAAGCTCATACATAAAGTTAAATGTGGTGTTTTTTTCATGAATTATCAATTTTACAATTAAATAAATGGTGATTGAAGAAAATTCATATATTTTGCACGCTGCATTCAAAAAATAATAATTTGAGCCAGGTAAAAGGGACAACCAAATCAAAATAGCAATTTTTATTTTAAATAGGCACCGATGTTTGGTTTCTTATGTTTAACATAAACGTACACTTCGCTCATACGCCGATGAAAATATAATGTTAACTGACTTTATCTCAAAATTTTGTTTATTTTACAGGGGTTGATCCAGGCAAAATTTGGGGCCTATTTAGGGCCCTTCACAAAAATCAATTTAATAAAATGGGCCCCTTTACAAAATTCTTTTTACTAAAATAGGCCCTTTCACAAAATTCCATTCCATAAAAACTTGTTATTTATTATTAATTTATTGTTTTGTGATGTTTTAAAATGTGTAATTTGTAAACAAACAAGTTCACCAGAGAAGAAAACTTAAGGATTTAAAAAAGTTTTTGTTTATAAATGCTTGGTTCGAATTTGATTAACTGGATTTCAACTTCCGTTGCAAAATGTTATTTTTCACAAAAATAACCTTTACTTTTCACAAAATGGGCCCCAAGAAAAAAAAACCTGCATCGACCCCTGTTTTATAATAGGGGAGACCGGTACACAGTGGACCACTTTTTCAGTTAACATTTTTTTTCTCTTTAACAGACTGACCGATCTGTATGAAAATATTTTTGAATATTCCTCAAACCTTCTTACATCCATCATAATTTTCTCACAACATAGTTTTCAATACATTTTTCACAAAAAAAAAATTATATACACTTGTAAAGTGGATTAGTGGACCACTATTAGGTATTATCTAAAATACAATATAAAGGTATTTTTCATTAATCTAATTCTTTTTTGTTGCTCCTATATTTTTCAAAAGTACGTAAAAGCTGTAAATAACAGAAAAGTAATTCCAAAACTTTTTTTTCAGTTTTTTTTATTATCCCTCTAACCCCCCCCCCCCCCCCCCCCCACCCCACACACACACACACATTACTCTCTCAATTTGACAACTGTAATTCCCTGACATTGAGTATTTTAAAACATCTATCTAAAATAATTAAAATATTGGGTACTTTTTGGTTAGCCGGGGACTAGTGATATATGTACATATAATAAATATATACATATATATATGTAGATATGTGTATACAGGGTGATTCATAAAAGATGGGCAGAACTTTAAGGGGTTATAGTACACTTAAAGACAAATAATATTAAATAGGAGACTAAGGGTCCCAGACGTATTCCCAAGGAGATAGGGGGCATTAAAGTTTAGGGTCCGAAATTTCAAATGATTATAAAACATGGAAAAATTGGTCGATTCGTTTGCGGTTTTTGCAAAAAATTTTCTTTATGCCAGTATTTTCTTGAAATAAAATTTTAAAGTTCAATTTCAAAAAATGCCGATAGGGGGCGCTTTAGACTTTGGAGTAACAAACAACTATTTTTTAACGTTATTTTTTGTATTTCTTTAAATGATTTCGAAAGCTTAGACTTAAACTTAAATTTTGATCTAAAAATCTGAGTCCTAACGAGTAGTTAAGTAGCGTAAACTGAAATTTGAAATTTGAAACCCTTCTCCCCCCAGAACAAAAATCAGTTATTCCCGATCTTTGTGTCGTAGATTAGGCTCTAACTACTGCCGCGTTTTGCTAAAATTATTCTTTATGTCAGTATTTTCTTGAAAATAAATTTTAAAGAAAATTTTCAAAAAATTCCGATAGAGGGCGCTTTAGACTTTGGAGTAACGAACAACTATTTTATACCATTATTTTTTGTGTCTCATTAAATGCTTTCTAAAGCTTAGACTTAAATTTTCAACCCAAAATCTGAATCGTTAGACGTGGTTAAGTTTCTGGGGAGAGGGGTTTGAAATTTCTACTCCTGAGCACAGTTCAGTTTACCATGTCCACACATTGTGTGCTGTGATACGAGGTAAAAAGACACAAATTAGGATTATGTTACCAAAGCATATTTATTAACATGTAATCACAATAAATGTTCAAAATTGTGACCACCAGAGGTTATGCACGCAGAACAACGGCGACGAATGGAACGGCGAACATTCGCGAAAACATCAGGCTTTTCGAGCACTTCCCCTACAGCGGCGGAAAGTCTGGCGACCAGTTCCTCGGGGGATTCAATGGGTGTCTCATACATAAGAGCCTTCAATCGTCCCCAAAAAAAGAAATCGAGGGGTGAAAGATCTGGCGAGCGAGCAGGCCAAGCAACAGGACCACCTCGACCAATCCATCTGTTCGGAAATGTGATGTCCAGATAGTTGCGGACGTCTCGTACGCAGGGTTCATACAGAGTTGGGAAGAAAAAATGCAAGGAGTACCGAAAAAATCCAAGGAGTCCAAAAAATGTTAAGGATTTGCAATTTTTTGTTGTTGTTGTTGTTTTTATGTGCTGCATCGTTATGTGGTATGCACACTCCAATTTTTAATGGCCAATTTGGAGACAAAAACAAATTTTACTCTATTAGAATCTAATTGTTAGTGCTGGAATTGCACAGTATTCACAAAATATTGCTTACTGATTTCGTAAGTTTAAATACAAAATAGACAATCAACTTTTTTATGCAGCGACCAATGGTCATATAAACAGAGATTAGTCAAACCCCAAACACTTATTATGTATATCACATACATGATACATCTTTAAAAAATTTTAAAAGGTAGTAAAAAAAACATGCTAAACGCAACATAAAAGAAAAAATATAACAAGTTTTGAATTTATACTTTTAGAACAGCTGTAATCGATTTCGTTGAAGGTGAAACTTTGACGAAATTCACGTGTTTTTCGCGACCTTCTGGGAGAAATTAGTGTTTTTTCACGATCTTTTAATGGAATTATCGTTTTATTTTGATCATTTGATGAAACTCACATTTTTCTCGCGATCTTTTGACGAAATTCACATGTTTTCTGCGATCTTTTGAGAAAATTTGCATGTTTTTCACGATCTGTTGAGAAAATTCGCATGTTTTTCGCGATCTTTTGAGGAAATTTGTGTTTTTTCGTGATCTTCTGGGGGAAATTCGTGTTTTTTCGCGATTTTTTAATGGAATTCGTGTTTTATTTCGATCGTTTGACGAAGCTGATATTTTTTTCCTGATCTTTTGATGGAAACTGCATGTTTTTCGCGAACCTTTGACGAAATTGGCATGTTTTTTGCGATTATTTGAGGAAATTGGCGTGTTTTTGCGATCTTTCGAGGAAATTTGCATGTTTTTTGTGATCTTTTGAGGAAATTCGCTTGTTTTTCGCTATATTTTGGGGTAAATTCATGTTTTTCTTTTTTCATGGTCTTCTGGGAGTAAATTCACGTTTTTTCACGATCTTCTGGGAGACATTCGCGTTTTTTCGCGATCTTTTAATGGAAGTCGCATGTTTTTCCTGTTCCTTTGACAAAATTTGCATGTTTTTTGCGATCCTTTGACAAAATTTACGTGTTTTTCGCGATTTTTTGAGGAAATTTGCGTGTTTTTCGCGATTTTTCTAGGAAATTCACACTTTTTGCGATCTTTTGAGGAAATCCGCATTTTTATTGATCTGTTGGAGAAATTAGGGTTTTTTCACGATCCTTTGACAAAATTTACTAATTTTTTCCGCGATCGATTGACGAAATTTGACAGTATTTTTTGGGATATATTTGCAAAAAACGTGATTTTTCCGAGATTTTTGGGTAAATGCCAAACATTGATAAAATTTAAAGTAAGGTAGTGTTGAAAAACGGACTCTACGGACCTAATAATTGAAAAACGGACCTAGTGGGAGCCCTGCTATAAGATTATCCTAACCAATCAATGCTGTGCTTCAGATAAATGACGTGTATAAAGGATTTACCGTGCGTTTTACAATCCCGATTTTTTTCCCTCGGCAGCAATATCGCTTGCGTCCGAAGCCGCAATATAATTTAAGGAGTTTCTAAGGAGTGGTTTGCTTATCTAAGTAGTTCTAAGTACTACTTGGGAATGTTTTCATTTCTAAGGAGTTTCCAAGGAGTCTAAGGAGTCTGTGAGAACCCTGCGTACGTAATGGGCTGGCGCTCCATCGTGCTGGAACCACATGACCCGCCGGATGCGTGGAGGAACAACGTTTAACAGGTCTGGCAGCACATGTTGCAGAAATGTGAGGTATGTTTTACCGTTGAGGCGTTCAGGAAGAAGGTACGGTCCGATTAGGTGGTCTCCGAGGATTCCTGCCCAAACATTGATGGAAAAGCGTCTCTGATGAGCATGTGGATACGTAGCATGTGGATTGACATCCGCCCATACATGTGCATTGTGTGTGTTAAATGTACCTTCACGTGTGAAGGTACATTCATCGGTGAAAAGCACAGTTCATCCAAAATGTGGATTTAGCGCGTTCTGCTGCAGAAACCAGCGGGCGAATTCAATACGATTTGGATAATCCCCTGGAGACAGTTTCTGGACTCGTTGCACATGAAACGGGAGCAAATGTTCATCCTTCAGTACCCTCCAAGTCGTGGACTGTGAGGTATCCACCTGGCTAGCCACTGTTCGTGTACTTGTACTTGGCTGCGCCGCTACTACATCCAGAATGGCTTCTGCAACAACTACTGATTCGTCCTTTTTTGCACGACCTGCATTCGACCGGGAAGCGAGAAATGATCCCGTCTCACACAACTGTCTGTGCAAGCGCTCGAAAGTTTTGCGGTTAGGCAACCGCCTGTTAGGAAATCGCTCTCCGTACATTCGTTGTGCCTCTGCACCATTTCTATCTGCCGCTCCGTAAATTAAATGCATCTCAGCCTTTTCCTTATTCGTGAAGGGCACCATCTTCCGATTCATTACTACAGCGACTTACACTTGACTCACCGTTCAGTGGTTTTTATGCCTGAATCGTGTCGAAATTTTGCATACGTGTTCTTCTTCTTCCCCATTTGACATTTGCATACTTTCTGTTTCCTTCTTCACCCGGTGACTAGCGTCAGGAATGGAGCTTTAACGTTTGCATGAGCGACGTTTCCAACTGTGCCAGTGCCTTTATGAGTGAATTCCGACTATGCAGTCCTTGACGAAAGTTGTATTTTTGCCTCGTATCACAGCACAGAATCGTTGGGCATGGTTAAGTAGTGCAAACTGAACTATGTTCAGAAGTTGAAATTTGAACCCCATCCCCTCGCTACTGAACCACGCTCAGCGATTCAGATTTTGAGCTGAAAATTTAAGTTTAAGTCTAAGCTTTAGAAAGCATTTAATGAGACACAAAAAATAACGGTATAAAATAGTTGTTCGTTACTCCAAAGTCTAAAGCGCCCTCTATCGGAATTTTTTGAAAATTTTCTTTAAAATTTATTTTCAAGAAAATACTGACATAAAGAATAATTTTAGCAAAACGCGGCAGTAGTTAGAGCCTAATCTACGACACAAAGATCGGGAATAACTGATTTTTGTTCTGGGGGGAGAAGGGTTTCAAATTTCAAATTTCAGTTTACGCTACTTAACTACTCGTTAGGACTCAGATTTTTAGATCAAAATTTAAGTTTAAGTCTAAGCTTTCGAAATCATTTAAAGAAATACAAAAAATAACGTTAAAAAATAGTTGTTTGTTACTCCAAAGTCTAAAGCGCCCCCTATCGGCATTTTTTGAAATTGAACTTTAAAATTTTATTTCAAGAAAATACTGGCATAAAGAAAATTTTTTGCAAAAACCGCAAACGAATCGACCAATTTTTCCATGTTTTATAATCATTTGAAATTTCGGACCCTAAACTTTAATGCCCCCTATCTCCTTGGGAATACGTCTGGGACCCTTAGTCTCCTATTTAATATTATTTGTCTTTAAGTGTACTATAACCCCTTAAAGTTCTGCCCATCTTTTATGAATCACCCTGTATATATCATTGGCGCCCAGCTAATCAAAAAGTACCAAATATTGATATTGTGATGAATAATTCTCACAAATATTTTATTAATTATTGATATCCTAATTGCTAAATTTATTTGAAAATAACTATTTTGTTTCATCAGTATGCTTTCATTAAATTCTGGTACTAAATACAGTCATAAAAACAATTATATTTATTACTTTTTGTGGGGTGTCCATTACTGGAACAAAGAGTGCCCATTACTGGAACAGAGGGTGTCCATTACTGGAATTTTGATATTTTTTTGTCATTTACAGTGGCACCAACTTTTGAAAAATATAGGGTGAGCTCAAAAATTATTAAGCATAATGATACAGCTAGTTTTATTATTTTTTGTTATTCAGGATTTTTTTCTTTTAAGAGCATTAATATTTACTATACTACCATAAATATAATTACAAATAAGAAAAGGCAAAAAGCGAAACATTTCAGTCATTTAAGCACTTTATGTATGTCAGGATTAGGACATTAAAATAAATATAATGTTCACTCACTGATTAAATATATGGGCAATATATTTTTTGAGAGAAATTAATAATTAAACGTGTACTGAAGGACATTTAGTGCTTGTGTGTGTCATTACTATTTTTCAAACAAAATGATCTTTTGAACGTCAACAGAATGAAATTTTGTTTGAGAGATTAAAAAATACAAGCGGGAAAAATTCTACCTTACGGCAGAATATAGATTAGCCACCCACAGCTTTTATCGTTGAGATTTTTTTCTAACTCGTTTTTTTTAAGTCTAACTCGTCAAAAAAAAAAAAAAAAAGTGTTTGTTAGCATAAGCCAGCTTCTCCACTTTAGAATTTAGGTAGCACTCTAAGATATTTTGTTGGAGGAATATATTAGGCACGAACACACCAAGTTTTAAAAAAGATTCGGTGACTAGAAGTATTTTTAATAAATATAATAGTAAAAAGATATGGCTCCAATGGGCTGAGACGTGGCGAGGTAGATGTTGTTTACAAATGTGCTGGCTTAATTACACCCTTTATTTTTAATGGTTCAAGACACTTTAGCACTTAATAGATAACTTAAAAAAGTAATGAAATGTTGTATGATAGCAGCTTTTATGATGGATACAGCTAAGAGAAGTTGTTTAACAAATGATGAGTTAGCATTAATTGATGGGCTCTTGGAGAGCGGTGGGGGGAACGGAGGGGGAGCTATACAAAACTCAAGTGCTCTACGAGACCTTTATAATGAATCCTCACTTGCAATTGAGAGATGGGACTTTAATAATGATCCCCCTTTTGCGCCCCTCTGATGGGACCCCCTCGAAAGATACGTGAAAACCAAGGGCGCCAAAAAAAACAGGGTGGGAGGGGAATATTTTTAGGCGGTTTACAGCTATTTTTGGTGAAATTTTGGAGCTGTCCGGCCCAGAGGAACAGAGAAAAATGGGAAAAAATAAAATAATTATGAGATATTGAAAAAAATAAATAAGAAAAGTGCTCCTGACAGGACACGGGAGAGAAGGATTGAGAGAGTAGAACCAGACAAAAGTACTTGAAGAGATCAAACTTTTGATATGTTACATGACGGGGTTTGAACACCTTCAATGTCTCCCCCGTGGGGGGGGGGAGTAACTCCGGTCCTATGGGAGATAGGGCCTCGGGACCCTCTTAGAAATGTCGGCCTCGATGAGTTTAACTTTGTTGGATCCTTTAGAAGAGGCCTACGCCCTATGTGGGGCTGAGAAAGATGGGAAAAACTAAAATTTAAAAAGAGTTGAAACAGAAAAATATGCTTCTTAAGGGAGGGGGGGTGAGAAGTGGAGAGTATGATCAGACCATAGTGCTTGACGAGATCTATCTATTGATATGTTACATGAAGTGGTTTACATGAGGGGGAGCACCAAAAAGGTCTTACTGAACCTTTCCCCCCCGGAACTTACAAGAACTTACCCTCCCCCGGGGGTAACTTCATTCCTATGGGAGATAGGGCCACGGGACCCCCTTAGAAATGTCCGCCACGACGAGTTTAACTTCGTTGGATCCTTTAAATGGGGTCTGCGCCCGCTGTAGGGCAATTAGGTACTGAGAAAGGAAATACAAGCGGAAGTATCGGCATAATAAAGAGAGACAATTTGATTTTTAATATCGTCAGTAACAACGTTTGTATAGCTATGTATAAAGGGTGTCCTCCTTTATGTATGGAGTGGCTGAGACTTTTCATAAACATGCTTGTAGACTGAAAGAATTAGCCCTGTGTGTGGCTAAAAAAAAAAAATAAATAAATAAAAATATATATTCACCGTACTTTTGTGTTATACCGGCTTCCACAATTATGATTATGCCAAGGTTGCAGTTATGATTTCGCCAAGATCATCGCAAAGCTTATTTATGCATCCTATATACGCATATATATATTCCAAACACTCCTACATGTGCTATATACGTCATTATACAAGTAAAACCTCTAAATAACGGACACCTCGGGAGCGCAGAAATTGTCCGCTATTCGGAGGTGTCCGCTAATGGAAAAACTTCAGAGATTCACAAAATCGCTAAGAAATACTTAACGTTTCATTCATTGGCTTTTATATGTCCGAGAACTTCTATTATATGATTAATCAGAAATTAAAATTACTTTTTTAAACAATAAAACTGAAATGAAATTTTACATACATTTTTCTACTGTTTATTACATTCTTAAGGAAAAAAATCTGGTACAAAAGTTTGCTTTTGCTTGCGATTACATGTATCTATGCGACGTCTTAATGCTACCAGTAGTTTAAATCCTTCTGAATCATCATTTTTTGGAAAAAGAAAATAATATGTATAACTTCTCACTGTGTTTTGCCGCTTCTTGGAAATTCTCGATATTGCAGGACACATCCCCTGGTTTCAGTATCTGATTCATATCACTAATAGAATCGGCTTTTGTCGAAGATTCTGAAAGAATATAATCGCCTACGTCAACTGATTCTTTTTCAGTAGGTCCTCATCAATGTTGATGGACATTTCGGCATTTCTTCACTCCTGATACATTTCATTAATTCACTTATTGCGATAGTTCTTCATTTCTATCGGAAATAAGTGTTTCATTTTCTTTTAATATAAAGCCTGCTTTTCTGAAACATTGTCGTACGCATTCCGGTTATATGTTTTTTACAGCTGAAGAAATCCGAATTTGAAAGCATTGGGAACATTAACTAATTTTAGGCTATTCTCAACTGTATTCATAGAATTAAACTTCGAAAGAATATGGCTTAATAAAAGCTTTCTCTACCAGTGTTTACAATTGTGTATAACGCCTTGATCAAGGGACTGGCATACGGAAGTTGTCTTTTTTTTTGGGGGGGGGGGGGGGGGAGGGAAAACACAGTTTTAACATTGTACAATTTAAAATGTTTTGGATGAGAAGTTGCACTGTCCAAAAACAAGACAACTTTTCTTTGTTTTTTCATCCTATTATCAAAGGAAGTTATCCATTTAATCACTAAAAAACTGGTTATCCACGCTTTTTTAATCGCTCTTTTTAATTGGATGTTCTTTGAGAAACACATGGGTTTCAGATATTTTTTAACTATAAGAGGAATTTAAAATTCCCCTAATACATTGCAACATAATAAAATAGTGATTCGCTTATTTGTCATTTTTTCGCCGATACAGCCATCCTTTTTAAAGCACAAAGTCTTATTCGGAAAAATTCGGTAAAAGAGTCTGTTTTCCTCGGCATTAAAAATTTTTCTCTCCTCATAACTTTTACAAATTGATTGCAGTTATTCATGCCAATCCTCCACTTATTTCAGAGCTACAGATCCACATATTGTTTTGAAAGAGATGTTGCGCCGAGACAGGAACTTTTCCAACCATCTACCCAAAACCTTAAAATCATGTAAACCGAGTTCTTTGGCGACTTTTAAAGCCTTTTCCTGAATCAAAGGCCCACTGATAGGAATTTTTTTGAACGAAGTGAAGTAAACCAATTCAGAAATATAGTATTAATTTTAATGGAATCAGTATTCCTCAATTTCACATTTTTGGTGTTCTCGTTAGTTATTAATCCACAAATTCTTTATTTCGTAAAATCTCTCCCACTTGTGTTTTACCTATTTTAAAACATTCGGCAAGTATCTGTAAACTCTATTTCTGTTTTTCAGATTCACTTACATTTACAATTTCAATTTTTTCTTTTAAAGTTAATCGCTTTCGTTTTGAGGTCATTCTCGAAACATTAATCACAAACAAGACACTATATTCAGAATATGCAGAACCCAGTATATTCAGAAAATGATAAAAGTGGTTTTAACATATTTTAAAGCTTTGAATATTGTATGTCAATTAAATCTGAAGAATCAAACAGTAATCGATACAAAATACATAGGATATTGAAGGATTCCCCAGGCCATTGGGGATTTTCCATAGACCACCCCCTATATTTATAGGTGGTCAAAAAATTTGTGACACATTGCCTTGATAAATTTCGAGTAATTAATAATTTTCTTTTTTTCCCTCATTTTCTTTCTCATTTAAAAATCATTTTTCACCCTTGATCGCCAAAACTACTGTCCGCTATTCGGAATGTCCGCTATTCAGAGGTTAAACATACAAAAAGTTAGATTTTGGGAGTGGGGATTTGAAAAGTGTCCGTTAAATAGAGATGTCCGCTATTCGGGAGTGTCCGTTATGGAGGTTTTACTGTATTATTTATGTCTTATATGTCGTATATACATCATATACACATGTCATATATATACATCATATATGCATCATATATGACTATAACTTGGCCACATACGTACAAAAATGTTATACAGTATAGAACCATTTATCCGGAATGGTTGGGGCCAGATGTATTCCGGATAACTGGTTTTTCTGGATAACTGGTTGGCCATTAAAACAACATCCATTTGATGAGATTTGTAGAATAAATGTGGCTGTAACATTGTTACTGATTTTAAATTATTAGATTACTCTGATTAAAGCTCAGATCCTATCAAGATCAAAGATTAATCAAAGTTTGAAAGAAGGCAATATCTGGCAATACCTTGGAAACAATAAAACTGCATAAGAATCAAACTGCTCAATGTCTGACTAAATAGGCTTTCAATTCAAACACTAGATATTGGTCAAGTTGTACAATGCATATGGTAATCTATCAAGCAATGCACATGTCAAACTGGCACTTTTTTCTGGAAAGATTCTGAAATCAGTCAGTTGGAAATATCATTCTGGATAACTGGTTTTCCGGTTAACTGGATTCCGGATAAATGGTTCCATACTGTATATATATCATATATTATTATAATGTCATACATGCTTTATAATTTGGCGATAAATCTTGGCCGCTTGGCAGTTCATCCTTGAAAGCCGCTATAACACTTAAGTACCAAATTAACAATATATTAATGAAAACAGAAACAAAAATTTTTCATGCTTGAGGGCAGCTATAACACGAAAGTACCAAATTTCTTCTTTATTTTTCATATCTGATAATTTGCATCTATTCTTTTTGTAATTTTAACATTTTTGTAACGATTTTATGCATTTCTATTGCCTATTCAAAGAAAAATTCTTCTAAAATTACAGAATTTCGTTAAAAACGCTTAAAAAATTCTTCTAAAGCTACAGAATTTTGTTAAAAACGGTTAAAATAGTAAAATGCAAACATCGCATCGTTTGGTCCATTCTCGACTGAAAGCAACAACCGTTATCATTATCTTTTTTACGCGTGAAGGTTTAGCTATGGTACATCATTGTGAAGTTTGGTAATTTTTGAAATTCATTATTTGAAAAACGGCATAATCATTCGATTTGAAATTTATATGAAGAAAAATACTATTTTTTATCTTTCTAACGCAGTTTGTCTAACAATTTTGAGACAAATACTTTTTGAGCTATTAATTTTTTCAGTAACTTTAAATATTTCATTTTCCGAGATTAACCTGTGGCAACGATGGATTGCTGTGACTTTTCATAAACATGAAAAATGATAGAGATTGAAAGAATAAGCCACCCTGTGGGCGGCTAATAAATAAATATGTAGTGAAATAAAACAAGGGAAATTGAGTGGATTAGGAGAGCAAATTATTGGGTGGGCTCATATAAGTTGGAGCCACTTGTTATTTACAATTAAATTTTGATTCATATTGGGAAATGAGACTATGAGAATGGTTAAATATTGTTGATAGATTAATATAATGTTGAAAAAACTGGAATATAATAATTATAACAACTAATTAAAAAATTATTTTTAAAGAAAATCCTTAAGAGTGTCCATTATTGGCACATCTACCCTACTAGAAAATCTTTGAATAAATACAAAAATCATGATTTTTTACATTAAAAAGGAGTAGAACTGGTGCATTTTACAATATACGTTAGTAGATTTGTTTTTAAAACGTATTTAGTCGAAAATATATAGGGAGAAAAATGGGGTGACGTTTACCCCATGCGTGTGCTAAAGTTACAAAAACAGGCGCGAGTACTTACGGGTTGGTGACAAATAATGCATTCCTTTAGTTTATTGTTATTCAAAGTGCGTTGCTAGAAATATAACAATAGTAAAATTGCCTAGTTATATTTTTAAAAATACGAAATTATGTCACTGAAAATCACGTAGACAAATACTTAATGGCAAAATAAATAAATAAATAATAATAATACCTTGTCTGGGTATCGCTTTTAACCATAACAGCCGACGATTAGTATCTGCAGGAATTTGATGAAATGAAATCTTTAACTTCTTAGCATCGGAACGGCAATAAGGTACACAACAGTACGAAGGCATTTTCGATTTAAAAAAAAAAAAAAAAAAAAAAAAAAAAAATACGCTAAAAAGAGACAAATCAATGCAAAAAAAAAAAAGGTGAAATAACAGTTTTAAAAGCTAGCAAACGACGTTTTGTTTATGTTTATATGGCCCATGCATGAACATAGAGTAATAGGATAGGACCGCTAAAGGCAAGAAATGGAAGAAGAAAATCATCCCTGTTAAACTTTTTGAAATGAGAGCGCTGAAGTAGCATGGTTCAACTACTTCTATCAATCATCTGCTTGATGATTCACTACTAGAGGCGCTTTTGGTCTACGATTCTAAACTGGCTGCTATATTTGTGCATAAGTTTCAACCCAATTGCAATACTATTATTATGATACTATCTTTGCTGTGCCACCTTTTTATCTGCATACTTTGGAGCAAGACTCCCTTATCATAGATCAGATTTGACAATCCGGAGAAAGTCTATGGGAGAAAATGTCCGCGGTAATTGCCAACTTATTGACTTTTTCCGGAAAGTATCGCCGCCTGGTGGATACTACCGATAGCGATACTAGTTCATAAGCAAATGCATAGAACAAATGGAGCTGTGAAAAAATTTCTTGTCGTAAATACTCCTATTACCATGGAGATCATGCCTGTTACTGACGATTGATGGCGCTAGTAGCAGGACAACCATGCGGTCAAAGGTGCATGTTTGTCAACAAACTGGTTCCTCACTAGACCACGCCTCTTCGGTAGGCAAAACATTTCCGCTCAATGCGCTATTTCCTACGGGTTCCTATGAGAAAGCGAAATTTTTGCATTCAATTTATGGATCATATTTATTCAAAAACAAATTTTCTTTTATCAGATTATGCACAGAACTTAGATTCTGTTGCTAATCAAGATTATTTAACAAAGCTTAGATTTGTCAAACCGAATAATAGTGTTATTATTTTAGATGATCCGTATATTATTGTGGATGCAGATTGGAAAGCATCTGGCTTTTTGGCCATCGGTTGCTTCATCAGATATTGAAACTTATTTAAAAAAGTTTCCAGGGAAGAATTCAAGTGCTCAAGAAGCGTTTCAACTTGTTGTAGCTGGTAGGAGAAAGATTTTAGGTTTTTTTTTGTTTTTGTTTTTTTAATTATGTCGTAAAGTTAACGTTTTATTTACTTTTTTTCTACTTGTAGTTCAAGTTGTTCTTGTTCGTATGGTAACTTTTTATTGCTTGAGCTAATCGGAAAATGTTTACAAATCTCATTATATTCAGATTAAATGATCGATTAAAATGATACCTATGAGTGTTCTCAAATCAAAACTGCTTATTTTCTGAAACACTTTTATATAATTTTAACATGTTGTATTATGACAAGGAAATCTATGAAACTGAAGCATAAGTTTTGTCAGAATTCGGTTTTATTAGCTGAAATAATTTTTATACTAAATAAACACTCCTTAGGTTTAAAAATAATATTTTTACTATTCTAATAATATGTATAAAAACAGGACAAAACAAAAAATTGACTTATTTGAAACATTTAATGAAGTACTAAGGGTGATATTTTTTTAAGAAACATTTTACTCTTTCTTTTTTTTTTTTTTTTTTTTTTTTTTGTAAAAGCGAATTATATAATTTAATCTTTAAAAAAAAAAAAAAAAAAAAAAAAAAAAAATAGATGCCATGTTTTTGAAAAAAAACCTTACCATTTAAAAATCATTTAATCAGGTGTCGATGCAGTTTTTTTTTCTTGTAGGGGGATGGGGAGCATTTTGTGAAAAATAAAATTTATTTTTCTGAAATTTGTTATATTTTTGTGAAAAATAACATTTTGTAACAAAATATGATATCCAGTTACTCAAAATCGAACCAAACATTTATTAATAACGAACTGACTAGCGCCCGTGATAATAAATTAAAAAAAAAAAAAAAAAAAAAAAAAAAACTCAAGTTTTCAATATCGAGTCGAATGAACCAAACCCTGTTGAAATCGAGCCTTTAGAACCCAATAAAAAAATGAGTCCCCAGGCGGTGGAATATGCACCCCTGTAAATTTAACGATTTTCCTTTAACATTAACGCGATATTTAATTTACAGATGCATTCCCCCCCCCCCCCACACACACACACACACTTTCTAAACTTAACCCCTTATCTTTAACAGTAACGCGATTTCTAATTTACGACTGTGGTGAGTAAACGTAAGTTGATGCCGAAAAAGAAGATTAATATTTAAAAAAATATCCTTGACAGCTTGACCTACAGGCACAGGTAAATTTCGAAGATGCAGCCTATTTATTGGGATTGCAGAAGAAATGACCTTTTCGCCATGATGCGGCAGTTGGGACCGCTCACTTCGAAATCTGCCTGTGTCTGTATGGGGAGCACAAAAAAAAAAAATTCTGTAAGGGTTGGTTTTATAAAAAAAACTTGTCAATATAAAGGTTGTAGATAATATTAAGAGGATTTGTAATAAATTAGCGGATTTGATAACTTGTGAATTAACAAAGTTATGATTTTTTTTCTTCTTAAACTCCTATTCTCTCCCCCCACCCTCCAACCACTTGAGGCCATTTTTAATGATATCAAAAATCTGTCATATATAAATTTTCAGCCCTTTTCCTAGAAATAATAATAACTTTAAACGGATTCGATACGTATCATAATTAAGAAGTTATGGGTAACGTAAGGAGTCCAGGGGCCCGGATCTTGTCCGAGATATTTTTGGTCATCCATGTAGTAGCTGGAAATCCTAAGAAGTTATTAGAAAAAAAAGCTAGCGAATTGGACGATTTTTAAGGGAGCTATAGCAGGGGGCCCAAAAGGAGCCGCTGATAGTTTTGAGCAGGGCCCTAAGATGAACGGTCCTACCTGGAATGTAGAAATGGGGAAATAACTAAATGGAGAAAACGCCCCCAAAAACGAAGATCGAATTAAAAGGAGACAAGGTATTAACAATTTAGGGAACAATAACTTCGAGGGGCCCGGATCTTCTCCTTTTTTTTTTTTTTTTTTTTTGTCGTTTATGTAGTAGCTAGAAGTTCTAAGTTGTTAGAAAAAAAATTTAGTGAATCGGACGATTTTTAGGAGAAATATAGTAGGGGGCCCAAAGAGGGGCCAGCTGATAGTTTTGAGCAGAGCCCTAAGATGAACGCTTCTAACTGGAATGGGGGAAAGTTAAATGGAGAAATGGCCCCAAAAACGAAAATCGGATTAAAAGGGGACAAGGTATTAACAATTTAGGGAGCAAAAACTTCAAGGGGCCGGATCTTCATCGAATTTTTTTGTTTTTGTTTTTATTGTTCATGTAGTAGCTGGAAGTTCTAAGTTGTTACAAAAAAAAAAAAGTTAGTGAATCGGACGATTTTTAGGGGAACTATAGTAGGGGGCCCAAAAAGGGGCCAGCCGATAGTTTTGAGCAGGGCCCTAAGATGAAGTGTCCTAATTAGAAAGTAGCAATGGGGAAATAACTAAATGAAGAAAAGGCCCCAAAAACTAAGAAAATCGGATTAAAAGCGGACAAGTAATTATCAGTTTAGGAAACAAAAACTTCAACGGGCCCCGTACCAGGCCCTAGGGGGCCAGGGTCATAACTAGAACGTAGAAATGGGGGGGTGAAAGCTAAACGGAAAAAAAGCCCCAAAAACGATGAGGATCGGATAAAAATTGGGTAAATTATTAACAATTTAGGGCAAAAATCTTAAAGGGGCCCCAGGGGGCCGGGGTCTCAAAAAATAAAAAATCCGAGCCTCAGGTGCGTCAGGACCTACCTTGGGCTATCCGCTGCAATTAAGAAAGGCAAAATTAATGAATAATTAATTTAAAAAATATGAATAAGCACATAACACAGCTAACTATACAGTAGGCATGCGTATGTTTTGCCTACCGTTCGTTCTTTACGGCCGAGGCTAACGAAAAAGACAGGCTACCGCGGTGCGTTCCACTTATCTTTTTTTTACAGACCGCTAGAGTGACGTGATGCTCTTTTCGTACACCTGCATTGGTGGATTCGAGCCTCACGTGATTCCCGCGGTCTGTAAAAAAAGATACGCGTAAAGCACCGCGGTAGCCTTTCTTTTTCGCTAGCCTCGCTTTACGGCTTCGTGACGTCACATGCACATTCTCTGGAGCATGAAGTTAAGAGTATTTAGATGGAGATATTACTACTTTTGAGCCTAAAATCAGTAGCAGCTTGGCAAATGTAACGCCATCTATATTCTGTGTCGAAACCTAAACTCTGGTATATCAATTTGTTTTAATATCTTTGAGTCGCGATTATTTGATGCAGACATATGCTTTTAAATTACAATAACTCGAAAATGTTGATTTGTGACATGAGATTTTAAAGGCTTTCTTTCAATAATTATTTCAGAATTCTTTAGATATTTTGAAATTATTACTACCACACAGCAAATATATATTCAATTACTTTATTAACTTGTACATATGTGTTAAAATCTTTATTTAAATTTAAGTCATAAATTTTGTTCTAAGCATTTAATTAATACCATAACTATATATGTTAACTTCTCTACCAATAAAAATTTAAAATCTCAGATTACCAGTTTTAGAAGGTAACTTTACAGTTCATTTCATTTCATATTCCCAAAAACATTGACCACGGCTTTTATTCCTTAAATATTGATTATAGACATATATTATAAATTACAGAGTTACGTAAAAAAAAATTACAGAATTTTATGAAATTGATTTAAATTTTCAGGGGATTAAATTTGAAGAAATATAAAGCCTCCGTACAAAAAATTTCTTAATGTGTAAAATGTGCCCCATACATAAGGTCATGCACAAAATTTCAGCATTTTATCATAAAAAGTCGCAGAGATGAAAATACATAAATGCTGACTTTTTAAGTCAGCATTTATGTACCACTTTTCGATGCCTGGATATGAGTTTTTTCAAAGAGGAAAAATGTCAGATGATTGCGTTTCTGGGGTCGTATACAAATTTCAAAATAAAACAATGATTGCATAAATAAATAATAAATTGGTACAAAAATATCTAAAAAATGTTTAGAAACAATTTCTTTATGCAAAGATTACAAAGCTTGTTAAAAATGCTTATTGACTCTGCCACTTCCAAGTTTTATTCTGTAATTCATCTGTAAAATTTTAAGGTATTTTTCAGAAGCATAGTTTTGTAAATAAAACTAAAGATAAGAGCCGTATTTTATTTGCTTATATGCATTTCTGTGTCATGTCATTTGCACTCTAGCTGTAACCATTTGCATTTTAATTTATGATTAACCTCTCACCAACTTTGTTTAAACATAACTTTTTATGATAAAATACTGAAATGTTGTACACGACCAAGTATATGGAGCCCATTTTACTCATTGGGGAATTTTTTTGTACGAGGGTTGTACAAAAATTTAAAATTTGTATTTATTCAAATTTAATCCCCTGAAAATGTTAATTGATTTCATAAAATTCAGTACCTGTTTTTACATAAATTTGTAATTTATAAAGATAAATATTTTAAGAAATAAAAGCCGAGGTCGATGTTTATGGGATGCCCTGTATAACATTTTCTTGTCTGGTGTATGATTTTTATGTATGCTAAAAGATTTTTTTTAAAACTTTTCCTGGGTAGGAAGGCAGGAGTACAGCCTGAATTCATCACAGCTTTAAAATATAGGTTCAATTTCACAAGCACTTACAAAGACTGCAGATATTACTTTTACTATATTAAGAAGTATAAAAAAATTAACATAATTTCAAAAATGAATCTCTTTGAATTGCTCCAATCATTTATTAACTTATTAACAATTGTCATATTTTTTTTCTATATACAATAATTAATCTGTTTAAAATATCATGCCTCAGACTCAGAGATTTCTTTTTGCATTGATAAATGATACAGATTTAAATTATTAAATTGCTATTTGTTGTGTTACAGGATAATTCAAAATTATTTTCTGAGTAGTAAAATAATTTGTAAGTCACAAAACTAATATTGGGTACAGAATAAATATATATATAAAATATTCTAATCAGTAATATGAGTATGGAAAAAATATTTTATAACAAGTTTTATATAATTAAACATATTTTTTAGCTACAAGTGCAATGCAACTTTCATCCTTTTCTGTTCCATGATGCAATATTTAACATTGGGGATGTAATTCTGATATTTTCAAAAGAGGTGTTTTACAGTTCAAATTTCTGTATCTATTCTAATAAAAGAAAGTTGTCTGTGTGAGATGGCTAGCAAAATCTACCACATGTAGAAGTCTAAAAATTTGGGTGAGGATAGTTCAAGACAGGTCCTGAAGCACCTGAGGCTCAGATTTTTAATTTTTTAAGACCCAGGCCCCCTGAAGTTTTTGTACCCTAAATTGTTAATAACTTGCTCCCTTTTAATCCAATCTTCTTTGTTTAAGGGGCTCTTTCTCCATTTACTCATTCTCCCATTTCTACATTCCAGTTAAGACCCTTATTTCAATACAGTACAAATTTGATTGAATAATACAAATATTTTCACAATAATCCTTTAGACTATCAGACAATTTCAGAATTCCGTTCAACGCACACTCCTGCATATTTCAATTTTCCTTGCCTCAAAAACTTCTTCCTCTTTACGTTTTTCATTGTTAGTTGAATGTGTCACTGATTTTCAACCCCTGAAATTGTCTTGATTATGTCAAAAAATAAAAAAACACACAATCACAGTTTTTTTTTTTTTTTTGCTTTATTTATTTATTTTTTATAATATTACTTGGTACTTTATTATAGGGGCCTTGATGCGAAAGAGAAATCGGCGAAACCAAATTTGTCAAGAAAAGCAAAATTTTCAAAAGAACTTTCTGTCCACATTTATTTACATTTACAATTTAAAATCTCATTAGATTGTTATATCTTTATGAAATAAGATCAATGTATAAAACACACAAACTATTTGTTCACTATTTAGATTAGTTAATATAGTAATTTAGTATACATAAATATGATGTATCACATATGAATATGATAATGATGATGATATGTGATGGTAATATATATATATGATATATATGAATGATGTAATGTAATACGAAATATATAACACATGTCTACACAAGAAAAACAAGTTGGAAATTGTACGTTAAATGTGACAAATGAGGTGCATTCTTACTATAAAACTAGTTTTAGAATGTAAAAAAAAATTTCGTTATTATTTTAGTGAAATGAATTATATCGTCTGTTATGAGCGAAATGAGCATGCCTTTCTTTTTTCTTATTACATATACCATGTTTACTGATGCGATTTTTTTTCGACACCAGATAGCGCTGCAAAATTCACCATGGAAATCTTGCTTTGCGAATGATTACCTCCATGGTTTAATATTTCTATGATTCACGATGAATGAATCTCTTGTGTTTATTTACTTTAATGGATATTGTGATAAAAATTGGCCTGTTAACATAATTTTAACTGAAGTTATCTCAGAATCTATATATTTTTTAATTTAACTCATCTCTCAAACAAACCATTTTTTTGAATGATCTTTCTAAAAATGTAACTTTTATGTAATTTGATTCGAAAAAATAATTTTGAATACAAATGGCCACCTGGCATATGAAAAAAGAAATGGGCAGCCCATATTTGTTTTCTTCAGTCACATGACTTGTGCTTTTATTATATAGACTAGCCGCCACTGGTGACCAGTTTGGTCTTTCTTAAATGTATGTTAATCATCGTAACACGTTACTTTTTATTCATAATTGATTTTTTTTCCTTAATCCTTCGCGAAATCGGAAGATTCTAATGGACAAATCAAGAACCTTTGCGATCATGGTAGCATTTCGCACATTTTTTGTTATGTATTTCATCTTTCTTGACAAAAACCGCTTAACCCACTTAAGCATTTATGCTTCATGTCCATTTGCTTATCAGTTGCAATATGTTCGCTAATGCGGAGATTCTTAAACATATTAAGTGATTTACCGTAATTGAGTCCATTGCCAATTTGCGTATTTTAGTTAATACCATTTGATGCAATGAAGTACAGTTTGTGAAAGGTCTTTAATGATATCCACAATTACACTTAAATACCAAATTAACTGACGTAACTCTGACGCTAACTGACTTTCGAAATTTGATTCATTAAATATTATTACATGAGTTCATGTTACGTCAAGAAAAGATCCAGACCGAAGTTGAGTTGTATAGTACAGAATTATGGTAAATTTTGATTGCCGCACTGGTGCAAATTATTTTTTTTTTTTACACCAGGCAGCGGTTCAAAAATTCATTCACGAAGAACTTGCTTTACGAATGATTACCTCCATGGTTTAATATTTTAAACTTTCATGACGAATATATCTTTTTCTTTACTTTCATGGATAGAGAATTTGAAATGTGAAGATAATTTTAACTGAAGTTATTGCAGAATATATACATAATTGAACGCAAGTCATCTCTCAAATATTAATTTATTTTGAACGATCTTTCTAAAAATGTAACTTTTATGCAGTTTTATTCGAAAAAATAATTTTGAATAAAAATGGCCACCTAGCATATGAAAAAGTGAAGCGGGAATCCCGGAACTGTTGATGACAGTTACATGACTTACGGTTTTATTAATATATAGATTATGCATGATAGGAGTTAATAGAATGAAGAAAACTTTTATTAATATCTTTTTAAGTTTTGATTCAATATTCATAAAATTTGAAATGAGATGACAAAATTCTGTAACGATTATATATATTAAATTTCAAATCATTCAGTTGGGTACTTTTTGTGCTGTTATATGAAGACAGACAGATGGTGACTATACGTGCTACATATGTATATAATTACAAATGCACCTAAAAACACATTTAGCAATGCACATACAGTAGAAGTTCTTTATAACACACACCTTGAGAAAAGAAATTGTGTGCATTATATAGAATTTTGTGTTATATAGATACAGGGGTTGATGCAGGTTTTACTTACCCATCATACGTAGTATAGGGTAAATCTTGTAATCGTTTTAAAAATCAAAAATTTTTTTAACGGATTTACACATTTTAGACACTAAAGATTCCGAAAAACATATATATATTTTTTAATTTGTCATCCGTCTGTCTGTGTGTGTGTCTGTAAACGCTCTATCTCTCGAACAAATTGAGATAGAGACTTGACATTTGGTATATACTTAGTATATAATAATGGGAAGAATCTTATTGAATTTCAGTAACCTCGATTACCCAGAACTAATTTTTTTCGGACTCTCGAAATATTCGTTCTGATAAAAGGTATATAAAATTTTTTGAAATTGTTTATTTTAAGGAGTGGATATAAAAGACAATAAAAAAACATAAATTTTGCATAAAGAATGAAGTTGATCGGGTAATGAGTTGCCGAGATATTTGTAATCAGATATTCAACACTCTTCGATTTTTCATGACACTGTATTTCATTCAAACTTCAATTCAAAGATATATTTTAATTGGAAATGAGACGCTTAATCAGATGCTACAAACTGCTAGTTAATAGGATTATTAATTTTGGAGTTATAAGGATGTTTCTCTTACGCAATTCAGTAATAGAACATTTAAAGTTTAGGACGTCATCAAGCCAGGATTTTATTCGAATTGCAATGCATTTTATAAATAGTTTACACATGTTTTATTTTCATATTTTATAATATGCATAACCATGATGGGTAAGTATTACAGTGGCCCCCAACGACTAGTTTTTTCTCGGGGCCTATTTTGTGAAAAATAAAAGGTATTTTTGTGAAATTTATTATATTTTTGTGAAAAATAGCATTTTGTAACGAAAGATTAAATCCAGTTTCTCAAATTCGAAACTAGCATTTATTAATGATAACTTATTTAAGTCCTTCTGCTAAAGTTTTCCTTTCTGGTGAACTTGTTTAGTTTGCAAATTACACATTTTCAAACCTAACAAAATAAAAATAATTAATGAAGAGCATGTTTTTATGGAATGGAATTTTGTAAAAGGACCTGTTTTATTAAAAAGAATTTTCTGACGAGTCCTGTTTTATTAAAATTATTTTTGTGAAGGAGCTCTAAATAGGCCCCAAATTTTGCCTGGATTGATCCCTGAGATCCCTACAGATTCCACATATCATTAAACTTACCTTGAAAAAATGACCAAATACGTCAATATACAATAGAACATCTTTATATTGCATTTCTTGGGATCAGAAATTGTGCAGTTTATAAATTTAAGCATAGAGTATAGATCATTTCACACATTGTTAAATAACCTTATAAATATGTTTTAAATATGCCCGGACCAAATAATTATATTATTCTTCCGAAAAATTGTAATTTAATAACAATTTTTTCATTAACAAACTTTAAATTAAGAAGATAAAGATAAAATAAAGTCTGAAACGTAGGCCTCTAGAGAGTAACAATATTTATACAATGTGGATTGCAGGCATTTCTTAACTGCAAAATTCATTGTTTACATCTGAGACGTATGTTTTATAAATTTAAAAAATCATTGCATTATAAATAAAGATCTTCTACTGTAAGTACAAATTTCCTCACCAAATACCACCTAAAATACACTGTTGTAATATAATTATTCCAGTACTGTTTTTTATTTTACAAAGAGGGATTCACCACAATTTCACTTGGTCCTTCTATTTCATTTTGAACCAGTTTGCCATGCAAACACATTTCTTCTTTTTGAAAATACTTATATTGCATCATTATTTTTTCTCCAACATACACTGGCATATTATGACCATACTCACAGATTCTTTCACATGGTAAAATGCTTTTTCAATTTCAACTATTAGTTCACACTCTCCCTATATATATTTATATAGCTTGTTCAAATTTTCAATCGTTAATAAAATACTTTTTATTCATCCACTCAAGTTCAAATACTTGTAGTGGATGACACTGGATGTTAATACAGTTTTTTCAAATATTAATTCATTAATTAATTTTAGTTTTATATGGGAGAAAAAAAATTATCTTATATAAGATATTTAGCAGGATATAAATTTAGGAATAAATACTGTCAGTGGCAAAGCGTGTAGATCGCTGGAAAAAAAAATTCTTTTTGACGTAAGTAAGAATTGACTTTAAAAAAAAAAATTATATTACTTGTTATTTTGAAAAAAAAAAAAAAGCTATAATTTCATTTTTTGGGGCTGATAAGTTAAAAATACAGTATTTTTCTGAGAACAAGACATTAGATATTTTACATAAGACTGGTAAAGGATCCTTGGCAAAAGACTGAAATAACATATTTTCTGGCAACACTCACTGTTTCATATTACACAAGCAATTTTTCAATATCTATACTATTATATAAAGAGAGAACGCCCAGCCAAAACGACTAAAGTCAGGATCACAAAATTTGGAGAGTAGATTGCTGTTATGACTCAGGCAAGCAATAAGAAAGGATTTTTGAAAATCCCCCCCCCCCCCCGACTATATAAGTATAGTCGAAAAATTTAGGTCATTTCGCCATATCTCAATTGCAGTTTTAGGTAGGAGCATGAAATTCAAGATAACAAATCTACAAAAAAAAAAAGTTATACACGTATTTCCGGCGATTTCAGAAATTCACCCATTAAGGGGGTTAAATGAGGGGTCGAATGTTTAGGTCATTTCGCCATATCTCAGCTCAGCAGTTTTAGGTAGGAGCATGAAATTCAGGATAGCAAATCTACTAAAAAATGGTTAAAAACATATTTCAGAAATTCACCCACTAAGGGGGTTAAATGAGGAGTCGAATGTTTAGGTCATTTCGCCATATCTCAGCTCAGCAGTTTTAGGTAGGAGCATGAAATTCAGGATAGCAAATCTACTAAAAAATGGTTAAAAACATATTTCAGAAATTCACCCACTAAGGGGGTTAAATGAGGAGTCGAATGTTTAGGTCATTTCGCCATATCTCAGCAGTAGTTTTAGGTAGGAGCATGAAATTCAGGATAACAAATCTACTAAAAAAATAGTTAAACATGTATTTAAGCAATTTTAGAAATTCACCCACTAAGGGGGTTAAACATCGGATATGGACCTGATTATGGAAGATTAGATGAATAATTACTGATTTTTGATTAGATATTTTGCATAAGACATTTTTAAAAGGAAATTTAAAAAATAATCATTTATAAAGCTGAGGGACTTCGTATGACTGTGTCAAAATAACATAAGTTTTTTCTTATTGTCGTTTTGACGGTTTATGGATGTGAATGCATTATTGTGATTGGCATATTTTTAGGATATTACATTCTGACTTATGTTACCCAGAATGCCAAGGTTGACTCAGGTGAAGCCGGGTGGTTCTGCAATATTAAAATAAATTTATTAGTTTCAATATGTACATAAACAGAAAAAATTATTTATCACATTTTTACAAACTTTTATTTAAAGTTTAAAATTTATAAGTACTGCAATTTTGTCTCACTCCCACTTTTACCCGATTTAGAACATTTAAAAAAAAATTATCTACCCATCCTTACCCTGCATTGCAGTCGACACATTGTCCACACACACAAAGCCGGGAGAGGCCACTAGTTAATATAAAGTAGCCATTTATCTATTTTTATATAAAAACAGAAGTAAATTGTATGTAAAAAACAATAATAATATATATATAAATGTTTATGTATACACATATAAACAAGCACAAAAGTTCATCAAGTTTGTTTATCATTCAGCAACAAATCTCACTTTCTAAAGCCCAAACTGTACCAGGCTTTTTTTTTAAATGCCAAGACTCCTCTATACTGGAAAAATACAAAAAATAAACATGTTGGAAATTTTAGAAATGAAAACAACCTTAATTTATCACAGACAAATTTTGGTTGCTGGAGAAAAGCAAGCTATGTGCAGATAAAAAAAAAATTCATTGGTTGCTGTTTCATTTCCGTGATTGTTTACAATATTTGGCATGAAATTGAACGTTCTTAAGACTGACAAATTTTGGTTTCTGAAGAAAAGCAAGCTATGTGCAGATAAAAAATTTTTTCATTGGATGCTGTTTCATTTCCGTGATTGTTTACAATATTTGGCATGAAATTGAACGTTCTTAAGACTGACAAATTTTGGTTGCTGAAGAAAAGCAAGCTATGTGCAGATAAAAAAATTTTCATTGGTTGCTGTTTCATTTCCGTGATTGTTTACAATATTTGGCATGAAATTGAACGTTCTTAAGACTGACAAATTTTGGTTGCTGAAGAAAAGCAAGCTATGTGCAGATAAAAAAAATTTTCATTGGTTGCTGTTTCATTTCCGTGATTGTTTACAATATTTGGCATGAAATTGAACATTCTTAAGACTGACAAATTTTGGTTGCTGGAGAAAAGCAAGCTATGTGCAGATAAAAAAAATTTTCATTGGTTGCTGTTTCATTTCCATGATTGTTTACAATATTTGGCATGAAATTGAACGTTCTTAAGACTGACAAATTTTGGTTGCTGAAGAAAAGCAAGCTATGTGCAGATAAAAAAAATTTTCATTGATTGCTGTTTCATTTTCGTGATTGTTTAGAATATTTGGCATGGAATTGAACTTTCTTAAGACTGAGGCCCCTAAAATAAAGATATACCTTATAATGAATCCATGATGTTATCTTTTAAAAAGGGGTAGCGTGTGGCCTTTTCATATGGATCAATTTCAATATGTTACTTCGAAATGACTTTTATTAAAAATCATTCTCGAATTTCTTAATATTACAACTCATTATAAACATTTTTTTTAGCGTGTTTCGTTTCAACTTACAATCAATTAATAAATCAATGAAATGGTCCAATCTTGTGCAGTAATTTGAAATCTTAACATGAGTTCTTTTGCACTCTTCACAAAAAGTTCAAGCGATGACCTTGCCGTTGCCTTAAGAGAAATCCTCTCTCTTCAAAATGTGTCAGCAAACCTTTCCTTCCCTACTAAGATGGGAATCCGTCCTGAGATGAGTGTTTTCCACCAACACTCGTTCTCCTGCCAAAACTCTAACTTCCCCTCGATCCTCTTTTCCGGTCCGCTTGCTCGAACAAAGATTTCCAGATCACCAATCAAAAAAGTTTTAGTTTACGCCATTAGTTTCGGTTTTTAAGTCATTGGATAAACCATTCTTTTGGGAGGTCTTCCTGAACTTTAGAATGTTCACACGGGCAATTTTCTCACGATTCGAGACCTCACATGTAGTCGGACAGATCAGAGAAATGTTTGCTGTCTAGCAATTTCAGTTTCACAAGATTGATCGAAGCTCATCTTTTCCTATTGTAGTAAACGACATTCTTGTAACACCACAGCGAAGCGTGAGAAAAGTTTTCCAACTCTTGGGAACTTCTATCTTTGATTACTCTGCCTAATTAGCAGACTGTGAGAGATTTAATGAAATCGTTACAACCTATTTCTTTTACAGTGTCAATTATTTATTTTACTTTACAATTTTTAATTATAGTTCAATGTTTGTACAATTGGAAAATGCATCCGATAATATCGTCCCAATTACATGGCGATTTTGACTTTCTGGAAAACCTTTGGTCGCATTAGTGTCAGACAATCTAGAATCTATTGCAATAGAATAAGTTGAAGAAGATGATAGAACAGGTTCATTCATAATACAAATGTTCATCATTTTCAAATGATTCTGGTGCTTGAACTGCCGTATTGTTTGGTTCTAATCCAACTAAAGATTCTTTTGCTGTAGGTTGAAAAGAGGTTGGACAAACTGGAAATATGGAAGGAACAGCATTATTCTCTAAAACCAACCTTTTAGCAGAAGAGTCATAATACAGATCTTCAAGTGATTCTGGTACATCAGATGATTGAACTGCCATATTTTTTGGTTCTAATCTAACCAAAGATTCTTTAGCTGGATGTTGAAGATAGGTTGGAATATGGAAGGAATAAATTGAGGTGCTAATTGGAAATATGGAAGGAACAGCATCATTCTTTAAAACCAACCTTTTAGAAAGAGGTCCTTGTCTGAAATCATCTCGCTTAAAATGTTTTTGGCAAACTGTAGCATACTGGCCAGGCATCCATGGAGAATCTGTAGGTGGACCTGAAAAAAAAAATGTAAATAAATTAACTACACTTTTTAACACAACAGCAGTTACTTTAACTCTTTGTAACACCACTAGGGGGGGGGGGCTGAGCCCCGCTGCTCATTACGCTCTCCAACCCCCTAATCGCTTCACAATTCCATTCGGTATCACCCAGCAATCCCTATTTTCTAGTAGAAAAGAAAAGAAAAAAAGCCGGGAAGATCTACACAGATTTCCATTGGTCCATTTCCAAAATGCATACAAATAAAAATATATTTTGTATTTAACTGTAATGAAAAAATGGCATCGACAAACGCATAATCATAAAATAAACCCAATGGACAATATTCCCGTGACGTCTATGAATTTTTATTCCCTTATAAAAATAAAGTGCACGTGGATAAATATTTTTACCGAAATTTAACTTGCAAATAAAAAAATTTGGCCTAAAATCCACGTGTCTTTAATATTTATTATTTCTCTTTTATCCACGCAACAGTGAAAAGAAAAAAAAAAGCCGGAAAGATCTACGCAGATTTCCATTGGTCCATTGCCAAATTGTTTGGCACATTTCCAAATCGTTACTTTTTTTTTAATATGGAGACATGTTGCATATCTGCAAAATACCCAAAAATAGACAATATTTCCACAGCAAGCTCTAAAAGATGATTTTATTGATTGCTATTATCTTCTAAATCTACGGTAAATAAATATTATTTGTAGAATCTCAACAGACAGAGATACTGAATTAATTTTTCTTAATAATTTAATTACTGCCTTGAACAGTTTCATGCTGTTATTGCTAAAATGAACTTCATTAATTTAATGAAATTAAAAAGGCTGGAGGTGGTGTTCAGTAATAGATTTTTGACAAAGTCTAGTTTATATACTTTACAATTTTGTATTAGAAAATTTATAATATTTATGAGAAATATGTTTTTTTTTTTTTTTGCAGAAATGAAACAATTTTTTTTGTCAATCATCATATATATTATTTCTCCTGTCAACATCCCTTTTTCTAAGAAAATACGAAAAGCAGAATGACGAAAGAGATAGCATATGAAAGGATTTTGAACAGGCTTCTGACATAGCACACTTAACATTTCGTTAAAACATGTTTTTGATTAAAATTTGCTGAAAATTAAAAATTAAATCGGCATTGTTTTCATAAAAGAAATGAAAGGTTTTCGTCAATTTATTGTTGCCACAAAAATAAAATACCACATTATATGATGCTCAGCAATTATTATAAAAAACACTGCACGTTTTTTTTTATATATATATATTCATGATTAAAAAGTGAAATTGAAATGTTTAGATTTATATTTCTATGTCCCATGTTTTTCCCGAAGCGGATGACGTCATCCTCTAATGCAGTCAAAATACGATTATTAATTTTTTTTTTCCTCTAGCGTGCCTTTTGCAATCTTAGATCAGTTTTTACTCTAACTTTGATGGAATAAATTAGATGATATTCTGGCTTGACTAAAAACTAAATGTTGTTTGCAGATATTCCTATCCTTGCTTTTTCTTTAGAAGTTTAAACCTGCATCTAATAAATATTACATATTGATAAAAAATGGTACTTCTCTATTATCCCGTCGACCACTTTTCATAACAAAAAATTATCGCCAAATAAACGGGAGAACGTTGCCATTGGAATATCACAATAAATAAATAAATAAAATATAAGAATTTAAGGACACAATTGTTATTTTAATTAATAAAATAACTAATAAATCAGTAAAACATAATGAAAAATACCTGCAAATGTCGAATTAAAAACCACTTGCTGACGTAAGAAACACGTATAATGCTTCTGACATCAAGTAAATGGGATTGCATTTTTGGCGTTTAATCTTACAGTTTGGCGATAGTTTTTTGTTATGAAAAGTGGTCGATGGGATAATAGAGAAGTACCTAAAAAATATTAGATTTCAGTGTGAAATCCTCGCACGGGCCCTCTGGTATATATTATATCTGTTGTCAACATCCCTTTTTCTAAGAAAATACAAAACGCAGAACGATGAATGAGATGCCATATGAAAGGATTTTGAACAGGCTTCTGACATAGTACACTTACATTTCTTTAAGACATGTTTTTCGATTAAAAATTAAATTGACATTGTTTTCATAAATGAAATGAAAGGTTTCCTCAAATCAGTGTTGCCACAAAAATAAAATACTGCATTATCAGATGACATCATCCTCTAATGCAATTAAGATATGATTGTTAATTTATTTCTTGCGCATACTTTTTGAAAAAATATCGAGCTTTTAATCGGGTTTTAATTTAATTTTTACGCATGTGTCACCTATTGTTTATTTGTTTAATCATGGATGTGTATATGCGAACTGTATCGGAGCACCAGTTGATTACGTAATTTAAGTATTATCTTTCATTTAGATGTACAGTTCATTAGGATTCACAAAAATTGTAAATATTTATTTTTTAGTATTTCATTAAGCTGTTAATACGCCAGCGAAGTCTGATGTCGCTTAAATGGCTGCCGGACCACAATGTTTGGACATCCCATATTCTGCCAAACAGGTTTTTTTTTACGCCAAACTGTCACGGAAATTCCACAGCTCCCGAGAAGAAACAGAGATTTTTCACTTGCGTTTGAGTTTGTCAAGTTTGGGAAAGGGATTACCGCCAGAAAGCGGCACCCTTTCGCCTATTTTTGGCGATGAAAGGGGAAAGATATATTCTTCAAGTCTGTCGGAAGAAAAGAAAGGAGTCCGCTGTCCATTTATATTTCTAGTCAATGGTGCAGACCTCTAGACCATCCCCACCATCTCTGAGCCGTTCTGTAACCTCTCTCCAGTCACTTTCATTTCTTTCGATTACCAAAGGTGACCAAAAACTACTAAGATAAGGAAATAATTGTACTTTTAAGAATTGAATTACATTACTGCTCTGCAATTGATTGCAATTCCTGTTTTCAGAATTTTCTATTCTGTAGGCATAAATTGTTTTTGTTAGGGAATAGACGTAGTAACAGTTCTAAAATTAAATGTCTTATACAAATGTTGTATGTTAAAAGTAACTTACATTGTAATTTAACATTTAAAGTAATGTTCTTGTATAATTACTTGCAACTACTATTTAAACACTTTCTTTATGAGTGCCTGACGGCGCCCTTAAACCTTCTTTGATCCCTTACATGAACGTATTGGAGAACCGTTCTAACCCCACAAATCAGTTCCACATCTTCACACTTTCTTTCTACTACAAAGGGTGGACAACTACTCGGATAAGAAGGAAATAGTTGTACTTCTAAGGATCAAATTACACTTACCGTCCCACAATTGATTACAATTCCTATTTTCAGAATTTTCCTTTTTGCATGTATATATATATATATATATATATATATATATTGCAGGGCGTGGAGGGGAGGGGGGAAGGAAGGATAGAGGTAGTTACAAATCTAAAATTAAACCCCTTATGCAAATTTTGTATGTTAAAAGTAACTTACTTTCTAATTTAAGATTTAAAATAAAGTGTTTGTATAATCACTTATTACTACTAATATACCCTTTCTTTATGGGCGAATGACGGTGCCCTTAAACCTTCTGTGGCGCCCACTACTTGAACTTATTGGGGGGGAGGCTCCCCCCCCTAAAGCTACGTCTTTGAATACAAAACAAAATATTTCTTACTATGTTAAATAAATTGTTATTTTTCTTTGTTTACTTTATTTCACAGTTAAATAACTACTTTTAAACAATATTTCTTTATAGAAAATAAGCAATATTAAATATTTTGAACATTCTGCATTACAGGAGCAGAGTAGATTGTGGACCATGTTGAAGTTCAATAAATAATCCTATTAATATTGTTTATAGCTTTCTTTTAAACATATTAACTTTAAAGTTAAATAAAAACAAGTACCTTAGCTTTGCAAAAAAGCTGTTTTATCTTATTTATCTACAACCTTAAATTACTAAAAAAATAAAAATAGGATCATGAAAAATTTTTACTTTTAGAAGCTCAAAATAACCAATCAGAATAATAGTTCAATCTGAGCTAAACATATTTTCTGAAAGCTATAAATAATCAGTGCAGTGCTGTTGTCTAAAAAAATTTAAATAAATAAAATATTAGGGGGTGGTCCACTGTGCCCATAAGTCCAGTGTGTACCAATCTTCCCTACCCAATAAGTATTGTGCTGTCCTCCAAAAATAACCCATTTTTTGAAATTTTCTCTATATAAAGTCTAATAAAGAATTTATAAAAATTGCACATGACTAAATAATTACAACTTGTTCTGACTAAGATTTTAATGTTAAGTATTTTTCATTTTATCACTTTATTACAAAATGGCAGCCAATTATGCAAGAATTTGAAAAAAAAAACCACTTTTCCAAAAAATGACTAATGTTATCTGAAAATAGCCCACACCTGATATAATCAGCTGAAAATGAAGCATTTTATTACATATTAATGGTTTAACATAAAAAAAAATAATTTATGTAGATAATTCTAAAATTCTATTATAAAAAGAAAATCTGTAAAAATGAAGCTCGTGTTTTGCCAGAATTCTGCAATTGTTAATTTAATATTTTAAAACTTAATAAGCACTCCTTAGGTATTTTTAATTATTTTTATTATTCTAAATGGTGCATAAAAGCAGAACAAAGCAAAGAAATTGACTTTAGTAAAATTATTTAGTGTAGTACTAGGGTAGGGGTTTTTTTTAGGAAACATTTCTGTGTGGGTTTTTTTTTAGAGGACAGCACAATACTATCCACAATTTTTCTTTTCTTTTTGTAATGTTACTAAACACAATAATACATTTTGGCAAAATCCTCAAACAAGGGCGACCCCCGATTTGGCGATTTTTTTGCCGCGCGCCAAGCACGAACGCGCGCCAACCTAAAAAACGGCAACCTCCAAATTCCACCCAATCAGAACACGTACTTTTCAGCAGACAAGTCACTACTTACACAGTTCCTAGGCCAATTTCTTTCACAAAGTAAACACTGATTTTATTTCGTTTTACTGCTATTTACAAAGTTTTTAAAAGTTTTTTTTACGAGATTTCTCCATTTTTACATACTTTTAGCAATATTTTCATTCAGATTTTTTAATTTTTACAACTTTTAGCTACTTTTTCTTCCGGATTTTCTCATTTTTTACAAATTTTTAGCTATTTTTCCTCCGGATTTTTCTATTTTTACAAATTTTTAGCTATTTTTCCTCCGGATTTTTCCATTTTTACAAATTTTTAGCTATTTTTTCCTCCGGATTTTTCCATTTTTACAAATTTTTAGCTATTTTTTCCTCCAGATTTTTCCATTTTTACAAATTTTTAACTATTTTTTCCTCCAGATTTTTCTATTTTTACAAATTTTTAGCTATTTTTTCCTCCAGATTTTTCCATTTTTACCAATTTTTAGCTATTTTTTCCTCCACATTTTTCCATTTTTAAAAATTTTTAGCTATTTTTTCCTCCAGATTTTTCCATTTTTACAAATTTTTAGCTATTTTTTCCTCCAGATTTTTCCATTTTTACAAATTTTTAGCTATTTTTTCCTCCAGATTTTTAGCTATTTTTTCCCCCAGATTTTTCCATTTTTACAAATTTTTAGCTATTTTTTCCTCCAGATTTTTCCATTTTTACAAATTTTTAGCTATTTTTTCCCCCAGATTTTTCCATTTTTACAAATTTTTAGCTATTTTTTCCTCCAGATTTTTCCATTTTTACAAATTTTTAGCTATTTTTTCCTCCAGATTTTTCCATTTTTACAAATTTTTAGCTATTTTTTCCTCCAGATTTTTCCATTTTTACAAATTTTTAGCTATTTTTTCCTCCAGATTTTTCCATTTTTACAAATTTTTAGCTATTTTTTCCTCCAGATTTTTCCATTTTTACAAATTTTTAGCTATTTTTTCCCCCAGATTTTTCCATTTTTATAAATTTTTAGCTATTTTTTCCCCCAGATTTTTCCATTTTTACAAATTTTTAGCTATTTTTTCCTCCAGATTTTTCCATTTTACAAATTTTTAGCTATTTTTTCCCCCAGAGTTTTCCATTTTTACAAATTTTTAGCTATTTTTTCCCCCAGATTTTTCCATTTTTACAAATTTTTAGCTATTTTTTCCTCCAGATTTTTCCATTTTTACAAATTTTTAGCTATTTTTTCCTCCAGATTTTTCCATTTTTACAAATTTTTAGCTATTTTTCCCCCAGATTTTTCAATTTTTACAAATTTTTAGCTATTTTTTCCTCCACATTTTTCCATTTTTACAAATTTTTAGCTATTTTTTCCTCCACATTTTTCCATTTTTACAAATTTTTAGATATTTTTTCCTCCACATTTTTCCATTTTCACAAATTTTTAACTATTCTTTCCTCCCGATTTTTACAAAGAATTCGCAAATTTAACAATCAATTTTTTCCTAACAAATAAAAAATCTCTAAGAAAATACCCCTTAAACTTTGTAAATTGCAACAAAACGAAATAAAAGCAACGTTTACGTCGTGAAAGAAACTCTCATAGAAATTGTGTAAATAATCACTTCTTTGCCACAAAGTACAGATATTATAATTGGAGAAAATCTCTAAATTCCTAATTTTTTAAATACATAAAATTCATTCAGCAACTTATGTATGTACGCTTCGCGTACATTAACCGAAAAAAAACTTCACTGGATGCATGAAACTCGCTGTACAGCAATCTCTAGAATGCATGAAACTCATTCACGCAGCGATCAATAACTTATGTATGTACGCTTCGCGTACATTAAACGAAAAAAAACATCACTGGATGCATGAAACTCGCTGTACAGCAATCTAGAATGCATGAAACTCATTCACGCAGCGATCAATAACTTATGTATGTACGCTTCGCGTACATTAACCGAAAAAAACATCACTGGATGCATGAAACTCGCTGTACAGCAATCTCTAGAATGCATGAAACTCATTCACGCAGCGATCAATAACTTATGTATGTACGCTTCGCGTACATTAACCGAAAAAAAACATCACTGGATGCATGAAACTCGCTGTACAGCAATCTCTAGAATGCATGAAACTCATTCACGTAGCGATCAATAACTTATGTATATACGCTTCGCGTACATTAACCGAAAAAAAACATCACTGGATGCATGAAACTCGCTGTACAGCAATCTCTAGAATGCATGAAACTCATTCACGCAGCGATCAATAACTTATGTATGTACGCTTCGCGTACATTAACCGAAAAAAAACATCACTGGATGCATGAAACTCGCTGTACAGCAATCTCTAGAATGCATGAAACTCATTCACGCAGCGATCAATAACTTATGTATGTACGCTTCGCGTACATTAACCGAAAAAAACATCACTGGATGCATGAAACTCGCTGTACAGCAATCTCTAGAATGTACGAAATTCGTTCACACAGCAATCAATAACTTATGTATGTATCCTGTACACATTATCAAAAACAAAAAAACAACACTCGATGCACGAAACTACCTCTACAGTAATATCTAAAATGCAAGACACACACTTATCAAATAAAATCAATAAAAATTCACTTACTTTTATTTTTCAAATTTACCCTTTTTTTTAGGCTTTGGTTTGTCATAATCGCTATCGCCGATCACTTCTGATGAGGCAGCAGTATTTATACAAAAATAACCCTTAAACTGATGTATATTGACGATATAAGCAGGCACTTGATGTCAAGCACACAAGTCAGATGTATCTTCTCAAGAAACAAACAAACAAACCCTTAAATTGCTCACTCAAGAGGACAAAATTCAAATTTACCTCTAAATAATCTATCAAAAACACCTAAAATATCCTAAATTTTCATTAACAACACACTACACACACTATTTCAAATTCACACTTGCCGCTTCGCCGAATTCTTCATAAAAAAACAACACGTCAAAAGATTAAATTCACTTCACTTCGCAAATCCCAGAGTTCAAACAAAAATAAACATGCGATGTGCCGTGATGCAACACTAAAGTCGGCCCAAACAACTTGGGACTTGATTTGAAAACCTCTCACTGTCCAATAAATTCAGCCCTTCTTCCATACACTGTTAAAAATATCCTGAAAAATTACCTCTGTTTATAAAGGCTCTCTATTTTTTGACCAATGAGAATGCTACATGAACGCCCTTGGCGTTCTCATTAAATTCCGAAATGATCGGCTTCATTCTCAAAGACATTTTTACGGTATAGTGCACCTCTATCTAACTCATCACTCTCTGAATCCAACAATACGGCACACAATAAACCAACCAACCCAGCCAAACGAACGTAATTCACTCATAAACCAATCAAATTTCTAGATCAAACCGTAGTAGGCGGGGAAGAAATGCAAGGAACAAACCGGTAGCAAGAAAAACTCATTTATCGCTTTGCCAAATTCGACGCAGCCAAGCATCGCCCTTGTTTGAGGATTCAACCTACATTTTTTCTTGAAATAATGTCCTTTTCTACTGAACTACTGCCCTTTTTCTGCTTCAGTAGTCCCCTTCTTTAGTGACTAGCACCCTGACCTCCCCCCTCTTATTATTTTTTTTTTCTAGTTTTTTTTTTTTTTTACTACATATTTACTTTGGATGCAACCACTTTTGCATTCACCACCATAGATCAAAATATTAACCAATACACAGGAAATATTGCATCTTAATTACACAATCCAAACACATGAATATTTTTCTGAAAAGTTGCATTCAAATTCATCTTGGACAACATTGATTTTTTTTCTTTTTTAGTGCTTATTTTGAAAGGAGATAGAAGGCGTTTAAATACTTTAGAACATTAAAGTTTCAATCAATATCATACAGACAAAGCTTTGAATGTTATGCAATAATTATTGATGGAAATTTTGACCTAATATTTTTGTGCACGTTTTTATTATTATTATTATTTCAGATTTTTTTTTTAATTGATCAAGCCACATTAATTTATTGTTATTCAACAGTAAAACTGCCTAGTTGTATGTTTAAAAATACAAAATTCTGCCACCGAAAAAACTGAGAAACAAATATTTAATGATAAAAAGAAAAAAGGATAATACCTTCTCTAGGTATCGCGTTTAACCATAACAGCCGCCGATTAGTGTCTGAGGGAATTTGATGGAATGAAATCTTGTCCCTCGTAGAGCACGAACCGCAATAAGGCACACAACAGTACGAAGGCATTTTTGAAAACAATCAGTTTTAATATTCGTTTACGTTAAAAATGGGCAAATCATAACAATAGTTGCAAATCAATGAAATTACAGCTTTAATAGACACACTAAATATCTTCTATGAAGCAAACATTGTTTGTTTATGAATATGGCCCATAAAGCATGAATGTAGAGATAAACAAGGATGTCTAACGAAATAGCGTAGAAATCGTTCCTCGAAAAATGTTGCAAATAGATGGCGTCTGCGTAAGACAGTTTTTCAGTTCGTCTTCGTCTGCTTGACGGCCATCGTCTGGCATCTGGCAGGTATCCGATGTACGAATTTTATTGTCATATCATATTGTCATTTATTTTAATTATATATTAATATGTGTATGTATTTTTAGCAAAAAACAACTGAATAGTCATTTAAAAATAAATATAAAAAATATTGTACTGCGAAGAAATACGGAATGGACGTATAATTTTTAGAGATTAGAAGTATTATTAAAATTTTCTGGAATGAGTTTTAATCTTGCGTATATATCGATAACCTTTGAATAATTTAATAACTCATAACTTTTTATATCTATGCAATTAATATTATGTATATTTAAAAACAAATTTTTATCTTAATTATTTGGGAAATAGAACTTGAATAAATAATAGGGTCTATTAACTAATTTTGGCAAGAATCGTAAATTGTGACTTTAATATAATGTTAGTTATGAATGGTCCAAAAACTCTCATTTTTTTTTTAATCATACATAAATGCTTCCTAGATCCTCCCGCCCTCTCCCGGCATATTTAAACACATGTGTTAAAGATATTTTACTGAAAAGAGTAACAGCATTCAAATATGCAAACTAAGTTATTAAAAATAGCCTATGAAAGCAGAAATTCTATTTATTTTGTGTCAAAAATCTCTCGCAATTGCCTTTTCTTATTTTAAAAATCAGGTATATTTTTACTAAGAAAATGTTTAAATGTTTATAAATAAATACTGTAAAACTGATTTTTTTTGTTTGTTGTTGTTAAGCAGTGGTGAAAAAATTAATAATGAACGTTTATTAATTGATAAATTAATGCAAAAACTATAATAAAAATGCTTACAAATTCAGAAAAAAAATCTTTAAAAAATCCCTGACGGCTCAGCCTACAGGCACAGGTAGATTTCGAAGACGCAGACCATGGGGCGCCTGTTTATTAAGAATTGAAGAAGAAATGACCTTTTTGCCATGATGCGGCAGTTGAGACCGCCCACTTTGAAATCTACATGTGTTTGTAGGCGAAGCCGGCGGAGATATATTTATATATATATATATACTTTCCCTTGCTGTAAGGTTTGGTCCTATAAAAAACTTGTCAATATAAAAGTTGTAGATAATATTAAGAGGATTTATAATAAATTTAAGCGGATTTGATATCTTGTGAATTGACAAAGTTATGAATTATTTTCTTTATTATTCTATTTTTTGCCCCGTCATACATAAATTTTCGGCCCTTTTCCTAGAAGTAATAATAAATTTAAAGGGATTCGATACGTATCATAATTAAGAAGTTATGGTTTTTTTTTTCTGTTTTCACAAAAAGCCCTCCCATGTGCCTCCCCCCCTGCTCCTTTGTTCGATTTTGCCCATTAATGAACTTGACCGAAATTTTATGTATCAGTTTGGAAGAGATTTGTGCAGAATTATTGAAGTTATCGTGTCCATAAAAAAGTGATATAAAGTTTTGAACTGGGGGTGGTTTCGGGAGTCATGATCGGCGTAGATCTGCAAAAATTCCAACATAGGGGAGAATGTAATAGGTAGTATTTCTTACGAAATCTACCTAAAAAAAGGGGGGGTTGCATTTATGTGAAATAATCTCATTATATTTATGCAATGCAAAGAGCTCTCTTCTAGACCCTAGAGCAGTGGTTCCCAACCTTTTTTTAGCCACGCCCCACGAAAACATCTCTAAAATGATGATGCCCCCCCCCCCCTATAACATATAATTCTCATAAAATTTTAAAAGAATTTACTCCTGACAGAGTAAAAAGCATTTAACATTGATACTGAAACGTGCCGAAGGTAATGGATGAATCAAATATTTTTTTAGAATCATCTGATACCCCTCGTAGTTTACTGGCACACGGTCGCCACGTATGAGTGCTCAGAATCCTTGATTAGAAAAATCAATAATTTTGAATAAAACATTTTTGTCTTATTTAATTTCTGCGATTAAATTACTAATCAATTTATAATCAGAATAAAACGTGATAAAAGATTCGGTAAAAGAATGTCGTCAAGTAATTGTTAAATATGCACTTGAATAGTTTCATGTGTAAAATTGATTTTCATGTGACATATTGCAGTGCGACTCATTCAATAAATAATCGAAAAAGTTGTTTAAAATTCTAAAATACTAATAAATCAGAAAAAATATACAGAATTTTTAAATATATAAAAGTATCTAAATATCTTACAATGTTTTTCTCTATAATTATTCTGGTAGGATTGTATTTAAAACTTTTGAATGGATACTTTTGAGAGATTGAATAAAAAACTATTTTTTTTAATTTTGTTTTTGAAATTTGAATGTGTAACTTTTATTTTCAGCCTACAACATTACTATTAGAAAAACAATTCAGAAGGTATGGGTTCACAGAAATTCTGAATTGTCCCCTTGAAAAGTTAAATTGCCCCCCTGAAAAGTCAAATTGCCCCCCTGTGGGGCGTACGCCCCCCGTTGGGAACCACTGCCCTAGAGTGATGTTATGTTACAAACAAGTGTTTTGCCGGATCATCAGTATGGAAGGTGTATCAAAGACCTATCTCTATTTATTAATTTGGTAAATGAACTAATTATTTTCAGGCATGTCGGAAAGTAATCGTAACTCTTTAAAAAAAACTATTATGAATTCTAAAATAATTAGAGAAAATTTAAATATAGACAAAGAATGGATGGGCGAATCCAATAAGTGATCAATCAACAGGGATGATTGCGCTCCGGATTTTTATAACTACGGTTTTCGAATAGTTATCTTCCTCATTTTTACACAACGAGAAACACCAAAACTGGCATTCACTCGTGCGGTAAAAGTCACTTCTAGCTAAAAGACACAGTGATTTTGGTTATAAAAAGTAATAAATTATTTTTATTACTTTTTCCGGTGTGAGTTTTTAATTTTACGATATGTAATTTCTTTTATTATTAAAATAAAGCAAGAGTGGACGAATTTTACTATTACATAAACAGCAATATTACTATATTAGGAAATAATGGTACTCGCATTCAAGGACCGTACAATCCCTAAAAAATGTTTTTTTAATTATGTTTTATTATATATTTATATTAAAAATTTAGTTTTAAGAACAAAAGTAATAAATCTCAACTTATAAACTAATTTAAAAAAATAGTTTAGAATCATCATAGTTAACTTTTTATTGGTTAATTTATTTATTCAGGAAGCGCTTAGTGGAAACTGTGATAATCTTTTTATTAATTTCGTAAATGAATTAATTATTTTCAGGCATATCGGAAAGTAATCATAACGCTTAAAAAAAACAAACTATTATGAATTCTAAAATAATAAGAGAAAATTTATAAATAGACAAAGAATGGATGGGCGGATCCAATAAGTGATCGACAGGGATGATTGTGCTGCGGATTTTTATAACTACGGTTTCCAAATAGTTATCTTCCTCTTTTTTATTCGAAGAATTTATATGGCGAATATTACTATCCGAAATTAGTAGTTATTAAAATGAAAAACACATTTCTCTCTGAATCCAATACATTAAAAAATATATATTCTGACACATAACGGACAAGCCGCGCAGATTTCCGTTTTTCAGGGATCCTAATTTTTTAATTTTTTTACCATAATTTTGTAATAATAACCTTTGCCATACTGAGTTGCAGAGTTTCTGCTTTTAAATAAGACGAATATTACTATTAGGAAACAGTGGTATTCACATTTAAGGACAGTATAATCCCTGAGAAAGGGGACCATCCGTAATCATTAATACATTGGTAACAGTTAGTTTTCGGCTTTAAAACTGGAAGCGCCGACATGTTCACTGAGTTTTCTTTGACAACAAGAATGTTTAATTGTGTTACTCTCGTATCTTGCATTTTTAATAAAAAAGATTTTCTGTGTTCATGTTTATAGAATTAGTATTGCAAACAAAGGCCCTGTCTTTATCTTTCAGTCCAACCCATCAAAATACATCAAAACCAGTTGGAAAATAAAATGCCCACCAGATTTTTAAGGTCGTTGCTAGGGTGTGACGTTAGTTCTAACTTATCTATTTTGTTACTCTTACTCCTCGAGGGGATGAGAGCTGTACAAACGAAACAAAATTGCAGCAATATCTACATGAACATAGCACTAGAACATTTGGGAGGGCCTCCAAAATGACTATAAATCTCTAATCGCTAATCCAAATTTTAATTTTTTATTTTACATTGCAGTTTTAATTTTTTTAAAGAAGAAAGTTTGCCCAATGAAAAAAGAAAAATCATGCTACTTACTTCAGGTGACTTAATCTAACTGGGAAATCTGAATATGATCAATAGACTACTAACCAATCATATATGATATCCTATTGTGCTGGTTAGCAACCACCTGGGAATAACTAAACATATCTATTTATACTTCAAAGATACTCCATCTGTAGTATAATACGCAGGGAACATAAGAAAGCTTTTGAATGAAATATCCGTGAATTGAGCTAAGACACTCCCGGGAGTAAGATTTTTGATAATTGATTTGGGAATTTTAATTTTTGATTTGAGAGTAAGCATTGATATGTTTCCATGTATGTAGAACTTACTTTACAAAGAAGGTCTCCTTAAAGCGCATGCTCAGTAAATTTTGAAAAAACATGCTAATGAAACTAATCATGTACGTTAGAAAAGATCAGTCAAATATAGCTGAGGAATCCCAGAAGAAAATCTGTAAAAAGTAAAATACTTTCCAGTATTTGGCGCAAAAAGACCCGATTTGGCGAGCAACAATTTCTTCACGCCAGATGAAAGCGATTTTAATTCATTTGGAAATTGTTTGTTAAATTGAGTGTTTAAATGCGTACTTTAGTGAATTCAAACTTAAACGACAAAATATTTTATTATTATTTATTTAAGTTTTTATAATAATATCTATACTAATAAAAAAAGTTTCGCTCTGTGTGTGTGTGTGTGTGTCTGTTGGCGATGGCTAGGAAAATTTAGCGCACCTAGAAGTCTGTAAATTTAGATTTAGGTAGTCCAAACCCTCTCCTGGTGTACCTGAGCGTCAGAATTTTAATATTTTAATTACTTTCTGAAATATTAATTAAAATGCAGAAAGAACTTTCATTCGTGTTCGGATGATTCTCAACTGTTCGGATTTATATGACTTACACAAGCTCAAATTTCGTATTATTCGTAGTTTTTGATGAAAAATACGCAATTTTTCCTACTTTTACCTCAATTTTTAATATATTTTTTAACATTTTACTATGAGCGCAGCTTTGCAACACTTTTATTTTTACATATATTTTACATTTTGATGTATTTTATAATACATGTAAAAAAGAAAGTGTCGCACGATTGCGCTCCTATAAATAATTGAGGTAAAATTAGGAGGAATTGCGTATTTTTCATCAAAAACTACGAATAATACGAACTTTGAGCTTGTGTAAGTCATATAAATCCGAGCAAAATGTAAAAACTGTTGGAAATCTGGACAAAATCTTGTCCCCCTAAATTTGTCAAGTGGTTTGTTCGGGAGTAAAATCGTTCCGAACCGGTTTTTCTTTTGCATTTCGGTCGTAAAGGCACTCTCTTTTAACTGTAACTGTATGCATATACGCCGCTGAAGTGTGACGTTTCAACATGGCGCTGGGCATAAACAGATCGAAGTGCCCATTGAAATAACATGGACGTAAAAAATAAAATCTTCTAGGAATAATAATTTTCATATTTAAGAACATTCAGGCACTGTTCTGCAAAGTTTAAAGTAGGCTTTTCATTATGAATTCACCAAAATTCTGATTTTGTGCTTTAAATTTGAAGAATTTATTAAAAAATCAACTCCGGTTAGACAAACATGGCGGTTTTTTACATCGTCTGTGAATCGGGATGTTTACTTTCATGTCTGTCAAGATGTATTTATCTCTCTTTACTTATAAGTAATTTAATGTTTTAATTATAAGTAAAGAGAAAATCATATTAAAATTAAAAAATCATTAGAATATTTTTAATAATTTACATATTATAATACTTTATATATTTAATATATTAAAATTTAGTATTTTAATTTAATATATTATATTATTAATTTAATAAAGTATTAATTTAATATAAATCATCAGGATATTATTTATATTTACAATATTAATAATTTATTAAGATTAATACTAATTATAATTATAAATATTTTATTATTATTAATATTAATTATAGTTTTTAATATTAAATAATTATTTTAAAATATTAAATATCACTATTAAATAATTATTTTAAAATATTAAATATCATTATTAAATAATTATTTTAAAATATTAAATATAATTATTAAATAATTATTTTAAAATATTAAATATAATTATTAAATAATTATTTTAAAATATTAAATATAATTATTAAATAATTAATATTTTAGTTCATATTATTATATTACAATTATTTTTAATTATTATTAAATTATGTTACTATGATAAATTAAATTAATAATTTGTAATAATATTATTATTTATGTTATTAATTTATATTAAATATAAATATATTAATATAATTATAAATATTGATAATAATATAATACAAAATTATAATATAATCTATAATAATAATAATAATTTAAACATATTAAATTAAATATATATTACATTAAATTAATATTATGAATAATTAATACTAATAATAAATAAAATTTTTATTTTAAATGATTAATAAATGAAATTGATATTAATAAATAATATAAAATTAATTATTAATAATTTTAATAATTATTATTTAATATATATATATATATATATTAATTTAATATCATTAAATTAATCATTTTAATTAATAATTATTTAATTATATATATATATATATATATATATATATATATATATATATATATATATATATATATATATAATAAATAATTATTAATTAAAATTATTAATAATAAATTTTATATTATTTATTAATATCAATTATATTTATTAAACATTTAAAATGATAAATAATTATTTATTATTAGTATTAATTATTCATAATATTAATTTAATGTAATATACAAATAATTTAATATGTTTAAATTGATTTAATATTTAATTTAATGTAGTATATCATTTTAGTATTATAATTTAATATATTATATTTTATATTTATTTATATTATTATAGTACATCATATTTAATATATAATTTATATACTTAATTTAAATATTATTTATAATTTATGTGTTATAATAATTTATAAATTATAAAATATCTTTAATAATTTTTAAAAATATAAAATTAGTAAAATTATTAATTTAAATTAAATAAAAGTTTTACTTATAAATAGAGAGAGACAGAGATATCTTGATAGACATGAATGTAAATATCACCAGTTCAGCCGATGTAGCCGTGTTGTCTGTCTAACCGGAGTTAAGCTAATGATTTTTAATAAATTATTCAAATTTAAAGCACAAAATCAGAAGTTTGTGGAATTCATAATGAAAAGCGTACCTTAAACTTTGCAGAACAGTGCCTGAAAGTTCTTATATATGAAAATTATTACTCCTAGAAGAATTTATTTTTTACGTCCATGTTATTTCAATGGGCACTTCAGTCTGTTTATGCCCAGCGCCATATTGATGACGTCACGACTTCAGCGGCGTAGTATGAAAACGCAAGCGCCCCGTCGGAACGGAGGAGGAGTCAGGAGCTTGAAAGCCAATAGGAATTTTGCAGATAAACTAGCTGGTCTTAAGTCTTTTCTGACATATTTTTTAGAGTGCTGAATTTGGTTTTTATTAAATTTTGAATAGGTATATTTAATTTAGAGGTAAGTTTACTGATATTTTCTAGGAGATCATTTAGGATTTTAAGTTTTTCAATTATGGGGTCTAAATTTTTGAATAGGTCAGGATAGTTTAATTTTGCGAACCCATTGGAACTGATTTGAGGATTATCATTGTCATTTGGCTTAGTAATTGTTTTAGAAGGGAGGGCAGGAAAACTAACTGCATCCAGTATTAAGGGGTCGGTGTCTTTTGGGCCACTAGTCCAATTTTTAAGAATTTTAATGTATTTTTTAGTAGTTTGATTTTTGGGGCGCTTAGGGCACCCAGTATAATTTGCTGTGTGGTTTCCGCCGCAGTTTGCGCATTTAAAAAGGCTAGGGTCCGTTATGGGACAATCTGAGGGTTTATGTGACCCGCTGCATTTTAAGCAAACGGGGCTGTATTTACATGTGAAAGATGAGTGGTTAAAATTTTGACAGTTATAGCACTGTTTCGTGTCGTGGAACCGATAGGGCTCAACTCGGACACGAAAACCTGAGAAATTTTGAATTTCGAAAATAGTTTTAAAGTTTTCGTTACGAAATAAGTTGATCATAAAAATGGGTAGAGGGATTTTGGTTTTAAGGTTTTTGAATTGGGTAACAGAGTGCACTAAGAAGCCAAGACTGGTAAGTTCGGTATGAATTTCAGAAATATTTTGTGCCGTAGGGGATTCCCTTGACAACAATTTTGACTGGCCTCTCCGATCTAAGGGGGAGGCCGAAATATTCAAGATTTGATTCGGAGAGAAGATTGGTGATTGTTTTGTGATCTTCAATTGAGCCAGGGAAGATTTTTACTGAGTCCTTAAAAATGCTCTTTTCTACTTTAAGAGTAGTGTTTTGATCAATTTTTTGGAGAATTTCCCTCCAGTTAGGAGTAAGTTTGATGGTTATAGGCATAGGTTTGTTGTTAATTTTAGGGGGTGATACGATATGATCCAGAGTGTCCATATCGTTGGAGTTAGAAAGTGGCCCAAAAGAGTTGGGAGTCTCAAATTTGGAAAAAGTGGTGTTATCATCTCCAATGGGCTCTTTGGCAATTTTACGCTTGACTTCATCTTCATTTTCAGGGTCTTTATGGACCGAATTAATTTGGTTGGAAGTGGAAGTTTTAGCCTGTTTATTAGAATTTTCCTGGGTGGCATTTTCAACATTACTTAATGGAGCATCGTCACTGATTGTTACATTCGCCTCCATATTAATAGCATATTCAGCATGGGATGGTTGAGGATTACTGTAGTACGCCTCCTTATGGTCATAATTAGTTTTGGCCTGTTGGTCAGCAATATACTTGAGATATTTTTCGTAATCTGGATGCCAGGGATCTCCCCAATCCATGATGAGTCAGAAAAGTTACCGAGAGGTGGTTCGACACAGTCCTGAAAAGGACACCTACACCACCCGTATTACGGTAAATTTTTTCCCGGTAGTCGGCTATCGAGCGGAGCTGCCCTCACGGGCGACAGAACCGCTCATGTTGGAAAAGCACTACGATCTTGGTTATAAATAGTAATAAATTATTTTTTTTATTTTTTCCGGTGTCAGTTTAAAGTTTTACGATATATAATTTCTGTTATTATTAAAACAAAGTAAAAGTGGACGAATATTACTATTATATAAAAAGGAATATTACTATATTAGGAAATAATGGTACTCACATTCAAGGACCGTACAATCCCTAAAAAATGTTTTTTCTTAATTATGTTTTATTACATATTTATATTAAAAATTTAGATTTAAGATCAAAAGTAATAAATCTCAACTTATAAACTAATTTAAAAAAATAGTTTAGAATCATCATAGTTAACTTTTTATTGGTTAATTTATTTATTCAGGAAGCGCTTAGTGGAAACTGTGATAATCTTTTTATTAATTTGGTAAATGAACTAATTATTTTCAAGCATATCGAAAAGTAATCATAACGCTTAAAAAAAAAAAAAAAACTATTATGAATTCTAAAATAATAAGAGAAAATTTATAAATAGACAAAAAATGGATGGGCGGAACCAATAAGTGATCAACAGGGATGATTGTGCTCCGGATTTTTATAACTACGGTTTCCGAATAGTTATCTTCCTCTTTTTTATTCGGAGAATTTATATGGCGAATATTATTATTCGAAATTAGTAGTTATTAAAATGAAAAACACATTTCTCTCTGAATCCAATACATTAAAAAATATATATGGTGACACATAACGGACAAGCCGCGCAGATTTCCGTTTTTCAGGGATCTTAATTTTTTAATTTTTCTACCACAATTTTGTAATAATAACCTTTGCCATACTGAGTTGCAGAGCTTCTGCTTTTAAATAAGACGAATATTACTATTAGGAAACAGTGGTATTCACATTTAAGGACAGTATAATCCCTGAGAAAGGGGACCATCCGTAATCATTAATACATTGGTAACAGTTAGTTTTCGGCTTTAAAACTGGAAGCGCCGACATGTTCATTGTTCACAGAGTTTACTTTGGCAACAAGAATGTTTAATTGTGTTACTCTCGAACTCTCGTATCTTGCATTTTTAATAAAAAAGATTTTCTGTGTTCATGTTTATAGAATTAGTATTGCAAACAAAGGTATATAATAATGTTACTGCTTCTAATGGAAGTATTTATACGCATTTTATACTAATTGTATAAATACGAATATTGGGTATCTGTTTGAAAAATAATGTAACATATAAAAAGTAAAGTACTGTAAACAGCAGGAGTGAATTGCACCTATCCAGAACATGGATGTATACATATTACATGGTGCAGAATAAGAGAATACGAGGGAACTTCTGCAAAGAGGCACGCCATTTCTCATTTATCCCTAATACCTCAAATTTCGGATTAGATTGCGTTCAAAATAGTTCAGTTTCAACCACGTGATCACATTACTGCAGTTTGTATCCAATCAATCAAAATCGTCAATTTTTCAGTCTGTCTTTATCTTTCAGTCCAACCCATCAAAATAGATCAAAACCAGTTGGAAAACAAAATGTCCACCAGATTTTTAAGGTCGTTGCTAGGGTGTGACGTTAGTTCTAACTTATCTATTTTGTTACTCTTACTCCTCGAGGGGATGAGAGCTGTACAAAACGAAACAAAATTGCAGCAATATCTACATGAACATAGCACTAGAACATTTGGGAGGGCCTCCAAAATGACTATAAATCCCTAATCGCTAATCCAAATTTTAATTTTTTATTTTACATTGCAGTTTTAATTTTTTTAAAGAAGAAAGTTTGCCCAATGAAAAAAGAAAAATCATGCAACTTACTTCAGGTGACTTAATCTAACTGGGAAATCTGAATATGATCAATAGACTACTAACCAATCATATATGATATCCTATTGTGCTGGTTAGCAACCACCTGGGAATAACTAAACATATCTATTTATACTACAAAGATACTCCATCTGTAGTATAATACGCAGGGAACATAAGAAAGCTTTTGAATGAAATATCCGTGAATTGAGCTAAGACACTCCCGGGAGTAAGATTTTTGATAATTGATTTGGGAATTTTAATTTTTGGTTTGAGAGTAAGCATTGATATGTTTCCATGTATGTAGAACTTACTTTACAAAGAAGGTCTCCTTAAAGCGCATGCTCAGTAAATTTTGAAAAAAAAATGCTAATGAAACTAATCATGTACGTTAGAAAAGATCAGTCAAATATAGCTGAAGAATCCCAGAAGAAAATCTGTAAAAAAATAAAATACTTTCCAGTATTTGGCGCAAAAAGACCCGATTTGTCGAGCAACAATTTCTCCACGCCAAATGAAAGCGATTTTAATTCATTTGGAAATTGTTTGTTAAATTGAGTGTTTAAATGCGTACTTTAGTGAATTCAAACTTAAACGACAAAATAGTTTATTATTATTTATTTAAGTTTTTATAATAATATCTATACTAATAAAAAAAAGTTTCACTCTGTGTGTGTGTGTGTGTGTCTGTGTGTGTGTGTGTCTGTGTGTGTGTGTCTGTTGGCGATGGCTAGGAAAATTTAGCGCACCTAGAAGTCTGTAAATTTAGATTTAGGTAGTCCAAACCCTCTCCTGGTGTACCTGCGCGTCAGAATTTTAATATTTTAATTACTTTCTGAAATATTAATTAAAATGCACAAAGAACTCTCATTAAAAATACGCTTTTATTCTCTTGGGTTGGTTGGTTCACTGGTTGGTTGCATCGATTCTTCACAGAAGTAATTAAATAAACCAGAGTAGCGATGCATAAATGAGGATTTCTAACTAAATAGTGTCAATATGGATTGAAGTTATCAGCGTAGAGGAGCCATGCGATTGTCGCGGCACCTGTACATGACAAATTACACATACGTATACGTCCCACTGATTGAAATATTTTCAGGCACATTTTTCTTCATGACAATTAGTCGGGTTTAAGTTTTTTTTTTTTCTTTTTTTTTTTACATGGCATTTATTATTATGATGGAGATTGTTAATACAGAAAACTTTATTTAACAGATGCTTTTTTATATTTGCGGGAATGAAGAGGGGCAAGGGTCTAATTACATTTAAGCTTCAAGGTGTATTTCTAGAAAGCAGTTACCAGAATTTCCGAATAATAGTGTAAGCCAAATTTCAAATTAAGTTCCTAGCTTAACCAAATGAATCAATCATTAAAGATGTATTGTGATCCGCCTAATTAGTTATTTGCTGAAGGCCCCTTGAACAACCCCCGCCCTCATCCCGGCCCGTCCTTCAAGGTTTTTTCTCTAATTCTGCCCCGTTTCCATATCTCAGCAACTATCTTTCTGATTTCCACGCAAATGATTTCAAACATTATAATTAATTTAATAGTCACCCTTTATAACATTAAACTAAATTTATGAGTAGCGGTTACCACTATTTACGAATAACAGTTTAAGCCAAATTTGTAATTAAATTCAAAGCTTAAGGAAACGAACGAATTTTGAAAGATGCATAGTGATCCTCCTAATTAGTCATTTTCTGAAGGGCACTTGAACATCCCCTCCCCCCCCCGGGACCTCCTTCAAGGTTTTTTCTCTAACTATGCTCCGTTTCCATATCTCAGCAACTATTTTTCCGATTTCAACGCAAGTGGTTCCAAACATTATAATTAACTTAATAGTCACTCTTTATAACATTAAACTAAATTTATGAGTAGCGGTTACCACTATTTCCGAATACTTGGGTAAGCCAAATTTGTAATTAAGTTCCTAGCTTAAGCAAACGATCGAATTTCGAAAGATGCATAGTGCTCCTCTTAATTAGTCATTTGCTGAAGGGTACTTGAACACCCCCCCCCCCCCTACTCCCGGCCGCATATAAGCAATCTTTACATGGATACGGACATGGGAAAGAATCATGCGCTGTGTTTGGCTAATGGTATAGGCCAACATCACGCGTCACGCCCACGTTTTTCGGCCTAGTGGAGAAGAGAATCGACAAGTGTAATGGAATGGCTTTATGGCTGAATAACCTTAAGGTTATTTACATATACAAATGTGGAATTTCAATGAAAAAATATCAATTTGTGGACGATTATTTTCTTCCTGTTTAAATTTCGTTTATCGTATCTGATAAAGCTACTCGAAATCAAATGAACTTCAGAAAATCCACTTTATGTAAATGAATATTTATCTGCATGTTTACAACGTAGTCAAAAATATGGAATGATTGCTTTACGAGACTAAGTTTATTTTAATACAATGATATAAAAAAAAAATCCAGCTGGAATGTACTGAGAGACTGCAAAGTGCATATTTCGTTTCAGTCTCCAAGTGCATACTTGCTAGTTCATTGGTTATAATAACCATAGTTTTAAATGAAAATAGATTTACATTTCAATAGTCATTTGACAAATACAAAACGAAACATTCAGCTATTTTCTAGAAATATCATGTTTGCTTCTAAGGTAAAGTAATTTTAATTCGGTACTTTTTGTATAACTATAATATTTTGTGATTTGTGCAACAATTGCTTATTTATGTAACATTATAATGGATGCATATTTTTTTAGTCAGCTACATCTGTAAGACATAAACTTATTTTAGAAAACAAAAATGTTTTTTATTTTATATTGTTAAAGATGCATAAAAATCGTTTTTGCTTGAAATTATGTATTACTTGAACATTTGAATTATAAATACATTATAACATATCTGTGTAACTATCAAAGTTGTAAAATTTTAAATATGAAGAAATTGTGTTAAATTATTTCCAAAATTATAATTAAACTAGAAAGCTACGCCCGCTACGCTGGTCAATTTCTCTTAACGATCCTTTAATCAAACAAAATATTGACATTTCATACTGCACTTTTATATTTTAAGAGAATAATAAGGGTACTATAATTTGTGACTCGTGCTATAGCCAATATACACATCAGGACACGTCGCCCTTATAATTATCTTTTTACACGTGAAGTTATGGTACTCCATTGTGAAATTTGGTAATTTTTTAAATTCAATATTTGAAAAACAGCATAATCATTAGATTTGAAAATTATATCAAGAAGAATACAATTTTTTACCTTTCAAACGCAGTTCGTCTAACAATTTTCTGACAAATACTTTTTGAGCTATTATTTTTGTCAGTAACTCCTAATGTTTAATTTTCCGAGATTAATCTGTGGCAACTATTAGCGAAAAACCAGGGTTTGTGATTTTTTTTATTTTTTTTAAAAAAAATAAAAAAAATCGGATTTATTTGATTTAAATCAGATTTTTTTTGATTAAAATCGGATTTTTTTAAAAATTTAAAATATAATTTTAAAGCTACACATTTTGAAGTAAATAACCCTTCACAAAATCACTAAAATTAATAATAATAATTAAAAAAAAACTTTATTTGTAAAAAAAACATTCACTTGGTTAATTTGAAACAAAAACACTTGTGTTTTATCAGCACTTACACTAACTGTAATTTAAAAAATATTCTACATTATATAAAATATCTTCTATATTACCTTAACTTACCCATTTAATAAAACAAAAAATCACATGTGTATACATAATTACTAAAAGCTAAAACTTTTTTTTTTTTAATCAAATTTCTTTATTAAAATCTGGAAATATAAAAGATAATGTAAGCATGTTATTCAGAAGAAAAAATATGAATTTTGAAACATTTGATTGTGGAACTAGATACTTATTTGTATACATTCTTTTAAACAAAATAATTATTCTGGATTACATATAATACTCTGGAATGTATAAAAAACATATTTAATGAATTTGCAGAATATACTCAACACATAAAATCATCAGGATTATGTTATAAATTTCAATAAGTTTGAAAAAATTATTGTTTGTTATTAAACTGTTTGAACAGGAACACCAATTTTCCTGCTTTATCAGTTCCTATAAACGATTATGGAGTTTAGAGTGAACTAAACCAAAAGTTGAGAAGATTCTCTCAACAGATGCTGAAGAAGCTTGTGCAGTAAATAACTGCGAAATCATTCCTATAACATTTTTTCCAGAACTATCATTCTCAGTAATTTGTGACTTCCACCAATCTATAGGATTTACTTTATTTACAATATCAGAATCGAAAAGAGATTGATGAAAAGGTTCTGATTTTGCTTGAAATTTCATTAAAGTAGGCACTACTGATTGAGAATATTTTTCTTTTGCAAAAATTAAACATTCTGATTTTTCAGCAGCACTCAATTTAATTCCTGCATAGCGTGGATCTAACAGATATGCTAGAAAATGTGGTGGTCCTAGTGCTTGATTGTAAAGGGTTGAAAAACTCTTCAAGCATGTTTTATCAAGATTTACTTCTGTAAGTTCTTCTTCCAAGTTTTTCCAGATATCAACAGCTGTTGATATAGTGCAATCCTTCTGTTGCATTTTATAAAGAGCTATAGAAATTGGTTTTAAACGTTTTAGAAGGTCCTCGGCATTCCGTTTAATTCCAAAATTTGTTACCTTGTTATAAACAATGTTATAAACAAAAAGTTGATTTAAATCAATGATTTTAAAAAAAAAATCAGTTGATTTAAATCATGATTTAAATCATGATTAAAATCAAGATGATTTAAATCAACGAACCCTGCGAAAAACCCAGTCGTCAGCAACGCATAGCTTTTTATTAAAGAGGATGTTGGAGCAGGGATTGTCACCATCAATTTGCCACCATCACTTTTGAAATCGGTTCTGTAGTTCCAGAGATTCCATAGAAATTGTAATTTAAAATGTTTTTAGAATGCTTTTTCCTCATCTCACCCTTTTAAATTTCGAATGTTTTTAGAATTTGTTATTAGAGAGCATTTACATCTTATAAGTAACTACCATACCAAATTTGATGTTTCTATCTCCTTCAGTATAAAAAAGTCGAAATTTTAGAACGGTTTTTGCTCCTGCATCCCCCTAGGGGTAGTGGCACCGACATAAAATATAGCCTATGTTAGAGCAGGGACTGTCACCATCAATTTACCACCATCACTTTTGAAATCGCTTCAGTAGTTCCAGAGATTACCCCCTATAAACAAACAAACAAAAAAAACAATCTTTACTCCTTTATAATATTAGTATAGATATGCTTATTAAATACGCTGAGAACAAAATTTATATAACATTAATAATAAAAATAAACCATGATTTTATCTAAAAAAATCCTTTTTTATAACAAAAATTAACTCCGATTACCCTTTTTTAATTTAATATTACTAGTCGTATTTTTTAAATTAACTATGTTATAAATATTAAATGCTTATAAAAAATCAATATTTCTAATGAAAATCTATAAAAAGATATCTATTTAATTGAAAATTTTCATAAATTATAATTATTGTTTATTATAATTTATGAAATAATTTATTAAATGCATTTGAAGTTTCCAAGAAATCACTATTTCTGTTTCGCCACCGTGTTTGTAGATGGCAGCACCAAACAGTTAAACTCTTATTAAAAAAAATGCTTTTAAGTCTTTTATTTATGTGGACAATTTAATCATGTTGATTTTTTGTCTGGATTTGATTATATTATCTCAATTCTTTGAGAAATTTGGAAAGTAGAATTAAATATTCAGTAATTGCCTGGATTTTTCTTTATTTATTTTTATTCTAATTCAAAAGTTCTAATAACTATTGCAGGCCAATCTTTTTTTTTTTTTTTTTTTAAGATGTATCAGAAGTATCAAAGAATTCTATTATTTCCTTGTTTTAATAAAATGTATGTAAGTAATAACTGGTGTGCATTTCCTTAGGAATTGTAGATTTATTTTATGGATTTTATATTAAGGTATGTCCCATTTTTATCTCGATATTGTTATGTTAAATTTATTTTATGGCAGAATATTTCATTTATTTTTTAAAAGATTTAAAATAAAATTTAGTATATTTTTCTTCTTCTTTTTATCTAATCATTTATGTGTAATTCCTTAAAATTAAATCAATTTTAAATTAAGATATAAATATCTATAGTCCTTCCTAATGCATTGACAAATTTTAGGCATGTGTTTTTAAATATCATACTTACTCTATTTATAGGAACATATTATTTATTACATATTCGGATATAAACAATGACATTTACAGTTAAGATTTCGAAGAAATTCGGTATTTTTTCTTTTGAATTTTAAATTTAATTTTTTTCTGCTCCTTGCTTCCTAAACTTTAAATTAAACAAAAAATAAATTAATAAATTTTAAAAATTATCTTAAATTTTTATTATTTATGTTTGTTCCTTGCTTTCCTGAATCTTAAATTAAACAAAAATAAACTAATAAATTAAAAATATTATATTAAATTTTTATTAAAGCAGACTTTTATTTACACTTTTGCTTTGTTAGCAACGTAAAATCCCCCACCACACACACACACACACGAACCAAAATAAATAAATAAATAAACTATAACATTGAAATAAACAACAATTAGATGAATGTTTCAGAAATTAAAACTTACCGATGTTGATAAATGAGATTTAGATTTATATAATTAAATATTTATGATTATTTTATGACTATTTGAAATGTTGAGAAGATATTTTTTTGCAAAACTTATTTGAAATCATTATCACCTTTTATCATTCATGCATTAATAATAAATCATTTTGTATCTGCAAATATAGTATATTCAGTTATTATATTTCAAAAAAATATATGACAAGTATCAACAAAACAAACGCGTTTTAAAATCGGGTTAAATGGACGAAAGAGCCGATCAGCCAATCACAGCGCCGGATTCTTTCCCATGTCCGTATCGTATCCATGTAAAGGTTGCTTATATGCCCCCCGGCCCCTCCTTCAAGTTTTTTCTCTAACTTTGCCCCGTTTCTATATATCAGCAACTATCTTTCCGATTTCAACGTAAGTGATTCCAAACATTATATTTAACTTAATAGTCACCCTTTATAACATTAAATTAAATTTATGAGTAGCGGTTACCACTATTTACAAATAAGAGTTTAAGCCAACTTTGTAATTAAGTTCCTAGCTTAACAAAACGAACGAGTTTTTATGCATGCATAGTGGGCCTCCTAATTAGTCATTTTCTGAAGAACACTCGAACATCACCTTCCCTCGGCACCTCACTCAAGGTTATTTTCTCTAACTGTACCTTATTGCAATAACTGGGCTAATAATGTTCCAATCTTCTCGAAACCAGCTCAATTTTGTAGTGCGCCTACTATACAGTAACTTAGGCAGCGGGGACCTGTCTCAGAAGTTCGTTCGGAAAGAAGTTTGTTTAGAACAGAATGCTCCCCTGGCGGGGGTAGGGGGAAATAAAAGATTTTCTAGAGCGTACGAGAATGCCGGGTATACGGTTCCGAAGCCATCGTAGACCGTGGCCAGAGTTTTTTTTAAGAGATTTAAGAGATTTTTAAGAGATTTAAGTTTATTACAAAGGCTCGGGCAACGCCGGGCGGGTCAGCTAGTATATATATAAGTTGCGTGTTGCTTCGGTTTTTAAAGTTTACTCGGTTTAACCGGCGGATAAAATTTAAGTGTATTTTAAAAGTAACTGCCTGAATTAAGAGTGCTGTCGTTATAAATTTCGATTTGAATAACTCGTTGTTCCCATTGCAACAATACTGTTATCTTGTCTCCTACACTAACAATATCAAAACCGAATTAAAAGTGCTCAAAATATAACCATAATTGTTTGCTTGAAACAATTTTAATCCATTTAAATTTTGTTCTAAACCGCAAAATATGATGGTTAAATTTCATAATATATACATGTAAATGTATATGACAAAATCGTAGTTATAAAAGCGTATTTATTTAAGTTAAACTTACTTAAACTAGTTCAGTATGAAAAGAGTAGAAAAATATTTTCCTTAAAAAGTATATATCATAAAGCGTATTTTTTAAAAATTTCATTGTGTCGCCAACCGACGATAAATTGCTACAAAATGAAATTTTCATTATTTTTTTATGGACGCTATATCGAGGTTCCGCAGAAATGTTTTTATAGACATAAAGATAAGAATCATCTGCAATTTTTTCTGAGTATTTCCTGTTAGAAAATTCTTCCCTGGGGAAAGAGGGGAGCCTATGACATTTCATCATCAGCATATTCTCCAAAACGATATTTTTTAGGTTTTGGATCCCTTAAAACAAAAATTAAACAAACGTTAAAATTAAGGATGTTTTTATTGAAGTGTGCTGAATTTTAAATCACACTACAAATGTTAGATTTTACTAAAAAATATCAAATTTTGCAAATTTTTGAAAGACTTTTAATTGCTTTCTCTGACAGCCCGAAAAAAAAAGCTGTTTTTTATTTATTTATTTTTTTTAAATATTATTTGCGATACCTATAAAAATAATTTACTTTTGTGTTTTAAAAGTAGGACTGTAGAATTAACAAACACTTTCTCTATTTTTTTATTAATGCATCCTAAGAGTTACTTTTAAGATGCGTACTTTGGCTTGGCTTGAGACAGATTTAGTACAATAAGCTTAACTATCTAAACAATCTGAAAAATACCCTATTTTGGTAACTTAATCTCATGAATTGTCGTAGAAAAGTAGTAGAATTATTTTCGAACAGTTTAATTGCAAATTCTTTTTTTTTTTTTTTTTTTTTAAGATATTGACAATTGTCAACATATGACGAAAATACTGCAGAACAGCAAAAGTAAGAGATCATTTTAAAAGTTTAACGACCACGCCTTTTCAGAAGTTTCTTTCAAAGAAACTGGGCGTGGCAAATGATGGATAAATTAAATGTATTGCGTGGCAAGTCGCGTTCAAATCGTTCACTTTGTTATTTTGTATTTTTATATTTACTATTATGATTCAGCAACTAAATACGGGCTATGGACAACATATACAACATAGTATCTAGCTTCAGTAACTTTTTAAAGCAAGACTGAAGTTCTCACTCGAAATAACTTCTTTTTAAGAAGTATTTTTTTGGTTCATTCCATTTATGCCTATATTTCATTGGAGTTCAAAGACGGTTTCAAGGGAGTGTCACAAGAATCCTTACGTTCATCTGGACCAACCAATTTTTTATCAAAACCAGAATATATTTTTCATATCGAAATACATTGAAAGAAGGTTTAAATAATAGAAGTCCACCTTCTCCGGATTGCGGAATAGTTCTTACCAGACACTATTACAGTAATTAATTCATAAAAGACTTTTATGAATGTTTTATATAATATTGAAATTTATTGCATCTAAGAATGCATGTTGGTATATACGATTAAAGAAATATGTAAAATGTATATGTTTAAGCACTTAACAAATGAAAGCATGCACTGTCATGTTGTATTAAGAATGGAATTTTCGACATGAGATATTTTTAAAAGTATTATTCCTTAATCTTAAACCACTCAGGCACACAAATAAAATCTACAAAAAATGTCGCTTTATTACTAGTCCTAGTTCCAAATACATTTAGAACACTATAGTGAAAATTTTTCATGTAACTCTTATATTCCCATTATTAGAAACAATTGTATTACTTTGATTCAAGGCCGTTGCTAGCAGTGCCTGATTACCAAATAGGCACATGAAGCACAAGCTTCACCTCTAAAATTTAAGAGGGCCCCCAAAATGACGGAAAAATGGGGCCTCTAATCTCCACTTTTATTTCTTTTTACATAGAATTTTTAAAAGGTTACTTATTAAGTGCGTTCGTAATTATATAACTACGTAACACCTGTAGTCGTCGTCTGGTCCGTCCCGAGGATAACGGAAGAGACAGGCTACCGCGGTGCATTCCACTTATCTTTTTTTACAGACCGCTAGAGTGACGTGATGCTCTTTCCGTACACCTGCATTGGTGGATTCGAGCATCACGTGACTCTCGCGGTCTGTAAAAAAAGATATGCGTAAAGCACCGCGGTAGCCTTTCTTTTTCGTTAGCCTCGGTCCGTCCGCTCACATACAGTGGCGGTCAAAAGTTTCCGGCCAGTTAGTTTCTTTTATTTGTTTGAAATAACGTTTCAGCGAAGAAGAAGCACAATTGGAATTGCTCCAATAGTTAGGAATATGCAAATGACCTCTGACCACGTGATCATTTTGATTGGATACTGAAGACAGTTGATGCAAAGGGAAGGTATTCGAAATTTGCATGTGCAAAAGTTTCCGGCCATTCGTCATTCGTTAGTTATTGCTATCAGTAAAGTGTTTTTTTTTGGCTGTGTTTGTTAATTAATCAACATGAATAACGTAGTTGAAATTAAAAAATGAAAAGTTCAACAATTGTTGTTCGTAAACGAGTGATTTGTTTGTCGCTGAAGGGCCAATTCTCTAGTGAGATTGCGGCAAAGTTATCGATCGGAAAATCTATTGTGAACGATATTTTAAACAAATATAAAGATGACCATGGCCTTCAGGACTTGCCACGGTCCGGGAGACTCCGGAAAACGACTATTCATGTAGACAGAATTATCAGGAGAAAAGCAGTTGATGACCCACACAAAAATGCTGCCGCAATATACCGCGATTTTCGGAGTGAAAATATTGCTGAAATAAGTCACTCTGCCATGTCAAGACGCTTACATGACGTAGGACTTTATGAAAGAGTCGGTGTTAAAAAGCCTTTCATAAATTAAAAAAAATCAGCGGGCCCGACTAGCGTTTGCCAAGGAACACAAAGACTGGTCAAGTGAAAACTGGAAAAAAGTACTATTTTCCGATGAATCAAAGTTCAACCTTTTTGGGAGTGATGGCAGACACTACGTCCGACGACCTAAAAACGGCAGAGGGGGCATGTGGTTCGGGTGCCAAATGAAGATTTCGTTTGTCGTTTAATACAAAAATGTATATATATGTGAAATTTGGATTAAAATGTCTCATAGCCGGGAAAAAAAACCTGAACCAAATGCATTAAAGATGACAAATTGATAAAAAGATTCGCCTAAAGTACTAGACAGCAAATAAATAATAAGAAAGAAGTGTTCTTTTAGGCTATTTTTATCCCATTCCAAATGCACCATGTCCTATGTCTTCTATTTATTGGGGAAATCACTTTCCGTGTAATAAGATCACAAACATTTTCAAGGGCAGTCTCATGTCTCTGTGTCAATGTCCAGTGTCCAACAAAGATAATTGTCCAGCGATTTCCTGCGAAAAAATTCCAAGAAAGGTGTTCTATTTTTTCTTTCTTTCTCGCTGAGCAGCGTGGAGCTTTCTTTTCCCCCGGCTTGCTATGGGCGAGGTCGGGCGACTGCCCAGGACAATAAAAACAAAGGACAATGCATAAAGTAAAATACTTTTTTAGCGATTTTATGTACATTAAATTACCGCGTTGAACACGATTGGCGATTGGCAACGATAAACAAACTGGGCGATTCACAACCCATTTTTGGCGATCTATCTACATGGTGCGGGTAATACGAAAATAATTAATTAATTTATATACGTTTACTAATACAGTAAAACCCCGGTTATCCGAAAAGCATGAGACCAAAGAATTTTCGGTTGACCGGGGTTCCATAGGAATTTTTGGATAACCGGGAGGCTTCCTAATTTTAATCTACCAGATTACACTGCTCACCCTTCTCACTTCCTCACACTCAGGTAAAGCGTTAGTACTTGCAGGTGCTGGAAGAGCCCGTATTCTGTTCGATTTCCCCTTCCTCCTTACACGTGTTTTAATTTCCTCCAAACTTTATTTACGATGAGTAATATTTTAAAATACAAACGGGTTTTTATAAGCATGAAGCGCTCAACGAGTTGAAAAAGTTGATATTGGCACCTCGATATATTGAAGTGCAGGAAGATGCAACAGCGTCAGATTTGTTGTTCTTTAAAAGGTGGCGTGATAAGGCAGCATTAAAGCAGTGCGAAGTTGAAAAAAAAAAAAAAAAATTCACAACATATTTTGTAAAGAAAAGAAGTGTTGTATGTGTCTATGGAATAAAATGCCTGCATTTACGAAATAGTCCTAATAAGTAAGTTGACGCTGTTTATTTATTTCATAAACAGGATGCTTGTTTAAAAATAAAATTTTTCACATAAAAAAAAAGAGTTTTAAGGTCTTTCGGTTAAGTCGATTTTCGGATAACCGGGATTCGAATAATCGGGGTTCTACTGTATGTGTTTACAGTACACACTACAATTTAAACTGTAGATACAAAATATTGCGATTGTAACTAAAAGAAAAATTATTATTTTCCCGCCGGAAAAATAATAACGCTTTTTTACTTAAGTAATTCTAACGTGTCAAGCTCTTGTTTCTACTAACCTGGAATTGCAATTCTCTCCAATTTAAATTTTTATCCTCGATCATCCACATATTGACATTATTTTTCTTCAAGAAACCCGTAACCCTACCTTCAATATTAACATCCCTGGGTATAGGCTTCACTACACACCACGCACCGCTGACCCCAGTTGGGGCGGCACTGCCATATACATTAAGAACCACTTACCACACTATATTACTCAAAATTCCACTATTCCTAAAATTGATTTCACCAGTATTGTCTTACAACTTCCACATATTAATATTAACTTAGCTTCCATTTATATACATCCTTCTGGTACTTTCCCAGTTAACGATCTCACTAACCTTATTTCACAACATACACATTGCTTCTTTGCTGGAGACTTTAACGCCAAAAGCAGACGTTGGAACTGCCATGGTAACTCCCAAAGAGGTACCTCACAGCATAATCTCATTCAACACCTTAATCTTAGCCTTCATGCTCCAACCACACCAACACATATTAGTACTAGGCCTAATACCCACAACTCCATAATTGACTTTGCTATCACTAAAAACCTTCCCTATCCTATTACTACTACTGTACTTAACGAATTTAGCTCTGACCATCTTCCTGTCTCTTTCAAAATTGATCTCATAAATCCTCTCTCCCCACCTCCTTCCATGGCCATTGACTGGACAAAATTTACCAATTTTCTCAATAACAATAACTTAAATCTTCCAGAAATCAATAATACTGCTGATATTGATATTGCTGTTGACAATTTTAATTCTCACATAACTAATGCTCTAAACCACTCCACCATCAAATACTTCAAAAACAACAACTCCTTCACTCCTCCTCCTTATATTTATAACCTCTGTAAACAACGCAATCGTCTTCGGCGTCTTTTTCAAAACTCTAGAGACCCCACCCTTAAACCCCTCATCAATAGACTTAATAATAGTATCAAAAATAGCATCTTCAAAGAAAAACAAAAAAGTTGGTCACATTTTCTCAATAATATTGCTAGCGAGGATAATTCTCTCTGGCTTCTTAAACGTAAAATCAATAACAACCATACCCCCATCCCCCCCCCCTTTCGACCAATAACAGCACTGCTTACACTGACGAGGATAAAGCCGAATTCCTGGCCAGAGCTTACTCTAACCAATTCTCTCCAAATTCCACCCTCGCTAGCCAAAATCATATCACCCACGTCAGCGATACTGTTCACAGATTCCTGGCACAACCCCCTGATGAACCCCCCACTGAAATTCAACCAATTATTATCCACAAAATTATTTCTAAACTCAAAAAACGTAAAGCCCCTGGGTACGACAAAATTCCTAATACGGCTCTTAAAAACCTACCTCCTAACTATATCATCTACATTACGAAACTTACTAACTCCATTTTCAAATTTAACTATTTTCCGAAACCTTGGAAAATTTCTATAATCTCTCCTATCCCCAAACCTGGTGCTAACCTTTCTGACCCAGTAAACTATATACCTATCTCCCTTCTTCCTTCACTCAGCAAAGTTGTCGAACGCGTCATTTGGTCGCAACTCCAGAACCACATTCAACTTAACAACACTCTTATGCCTGAACAATTTGGCTTTCGCCCAAAACATTCAACAATACACCAACTACTTCGAGTAGTCGAATTTCTCAGCGAAAAGCTAAACTCGAAGATTCCTGCTGCTGCCATTTTTCTTGACATCGCTAAGGCATTTGACAAAGTCTGGCATGTGGGCCTTATTTACAAACTAATTAGGCTTAAATTCCCTGCTAGACTTATACACCTTATTTTCTCTTACCTTAGCGATCGCATTTTTCGCGTCCGCATTAACAACATTCTTTCTAGCATTTTCCGTATCTTAGCAGGCATCCTCCAAGGGAGCGTCATCGGACCCTTGTTATTCAACATATACTTTAACGACATTCCTCGTTCACTTAACACCCACCTTGCACTGTATGCGGACGACACTACAATCTACGCTTACGCTCATCACCCATACACACTTTACAGGTATCTACAGACTCACATTGATGCCTTCTTAGACTGGTGCGACCTATGGCGCATTAAAATCAATGAAAACAAAACTGCTGCTGTTTATTTCTCTAGAAAACTAACATATCCCAATAGAATAACCATTAATAATACCACTATACCTTGGACTAATGAAGCAAAGTACCTGGGGGTCACCCTTGACCAAAGACTTTCTTTCAAAAAACATATCCTCACCATCAGGGGGAAAGTCGCTGGAGCTATGATTGCACTAAAATCTCTTCTTAATAGTAAAACACTGGCTATCCATAACAAACTTCTCCTCTATAATTCCTGCATTTTACCAATTATCACCTACGCCTGTCCGGTCTGGGGCTATATCTGCAAATCCTCCATGAAAAACCTCAGCCAACTTCATAACAAAAATCTGCGTACTGTCAGAAATGCCTCTCGCTATCTCCGTAATAGCACTGTTCGCAGAGACCTCAAAACTACCACATTAAATAAAAGAATCAACCACCTTGCCAAAAAATTTTATGAAAAATTATATGACCTCCCTAATGATATAATCGCAGAATTGCCGGATTATGACGCATTCGAACCACATCACCGCAAGCGTCCAAAATATTCTTGCATTATTGACTATGAGCATTAGTGCTCACTATTCTGCAAATTTCTCTCTCTTACTTTATTTAAATTTGTAATTTCCTATTTATACTTATTCCTATGCTATACAAAATAATAATAAAATATAAATATAAATAAAAAAATTTTGTTAAAAATAAATATATTTCTTCTTTTTAAGTGCTATTTTTGTTAAAGCTTAGCTTTGCCTGCCTTTTCCACCTGGCATTTATGTACTGTTTTTGAACATGTTCCGAACCCTATTTTACACTTTTTCAACTTTTTTCAGTAGTTAATTTTAACTACAGCTATACTTTTACTTTTTTCCATTTATTAGACTCTTTCCGTAATCTCTATAGCTTTACTTTTTTATTCCCATTGTTTAATTTTTCTTCTATTTATAATTGTTCTTTCTTATGTAGTTAATACTACATTTAACTTTTCCCAACGGCTCAATATTTACAAGACAGGTTACTCACAAATAGACTGGGCGTAAAGTTGATCGCAACTCGGAAGCCCCTTAACTGACATCAACTGTTCGGCTCTTGTTTCTTTGTGTGTTTGAAGTTCGAAATGTCCTATTTCTCCATAAAACGTAGAAATGGGATGGGAAACATGATATAAGGAAATTAGGATCTACACCGCGTAGAGATGGGCAGTATTTAACGTATTAGTATAAATAACAATGTTATTGTTTTAGAGTTTGTTATTTGGTAACGGAAAGTCCCTGTTAAATTTGAAATGCGTTATCTGCAAAGTATTACCAAAATAAATAAATAAATAAATAAATAAAAACCCTGAAAAAATAGTATTTTATACATTTTCAAATTATACTTCAAATAAAATTTACAAAATTTGTTTTCTATTTCAATTAAAAAAAAAAAAAAAAAGCTTATTATTATTATTTTTTTTCGAATAACAAAGTCCTATTTTAAACACTTATGTCAAAGAGAAACAAAAAACAATCCAGGTGAAATCGCAACCAACAAATGAAAGCGCAGTAAAAGTATTTCCTTTCAAATCTTTAAGGGAAAGAGAAATCGCTATACACCTTATCGATTGAGAAACTTGGCTTACGAGCAATCAATCAGAATCTGCTTCGCTTTTTGATTCCCGTCATCAGGGCCTGTTTACCGAATATGCCCGTGAAGCCCAAGCTTACCCATTGAAATACAAAGGGGCCCCCAAATTTACTTTTCAAAACTAATTTTTAGGAAAATATTTTTTCAGTCAGGGTAAAAAATGTATTTTATTTTCTTAATTATAGCTACTAAATTTTCCCTCAGACTATTACTGACACATTTATACTCTATTTTTTTTTCTGTTGATATAATAAATGGCATAAAAACAGTGATTAAATGCAACTTATTTTCATTTTTCTTACGTTTTACATTTTAAATTCAAAAGTGCTAAAAATAACAGAAAATTTAATCTATATAAATATATTTTGTTTATATTCATAAAGAGTGGAGAAATGATATAATTATATTTTTTTTATATTCATAAAGAGTAGAGAAATGATATAAAATATGGAGAATAGGTTATTTAAATAAAAGGGAAAGTAATTAGCATTTATTGATACCAAATTTCTGTTAATAAAATAGAAGCAAAATTGTGTTGCAGCCAAGCATAAATTTACATCAAATATTTGTTGTCCCTACATTGTTCTTAGCACTGGCAAATCCTGCAATTTGTAAAGCATAGAATATATTTGCGAAGTTCAAATATTCGCACCTGTTCCATATTTGTAAATTCATTTACAAAATTAATATGTTATGTATAATTATGTATATAATAAAATATTTTTTATAACTAGTTTAATATTAAAAGTGCTGTTTACTCAAAATTTTGGTGATAAAATTTGAAATTGTTGAAGCATAATTGGCAGAGTAAAAGGAGGGCCCCCTGTGTGACGTTGGGCTTCCCCTACTTCTAAGTACCTTGCCCGCCATTCGTCAAAATGCTCAGAGTAACCATATCTAGAGAGCTCATCCCCATTGCTTTTGCCGAAAAGATGTGGGATCAGAATAACCCACGTGACAGTTGGCATTTGGCGGTGAAAGGTTATTAGCAGCAATGCTAGTTTTGTCGCTTTATCGCAGCTCTTTGCAAGAGGGCAATATTTTTAACCCTCTGAGCGTCGGAGGGCTTTCCTGCATTTTCACATAAACGCTCATAAAACTAATATTAATTGAGATTTTCATTCACGGTTTGTTTCTAAAATACACTTCATATCTCTTTATCATACATATATCTTACAATACAATTCCGTTAAAAATATTTTTGTGTACATCCGATTTAAATAGTTTCTGGGAAACGGAAAAATACGGGCAAAACGCTTAGAGGGTTTTAAGCTGTGATTCAGAAACTTGGGACCTTGACAGATGTACACTCAGTAGCAACATAAAGGGGAAGGTTCACTAGATATTTATCCTATTGTTTATTTATTTCATGCTTTATTTCTTCCATCATTCAAAGAATGGATCATCAGTAATAAATAAATAAAATAAATTATTAAACTTTTATTTAGATTTTTTTTTTTATGATATATTATTTTAATAATTGATCCCAGTCTTCAATCTTTCACAGGATTTTATTTATATTTAATTTCATTATATACTTATTTTTTAATTTTTAATACAAAGTAACAAATAGGACAGAAAATGTTAAAAAAAAAATAGTTTTTAAGGCTGTTCTCAAATACAAAAGTGCTACTTTCTGACACATTTCTGAATTCGTTTTTGTTCAAAAACTCATGAAATTGGCAGGTGTTATATTATTCAGAGACTATGTCATCGAAATACGTTTTTTATTTTTTGATAAAGGCAGAAGATCTTTCAGAAAATATAGTATAGTCAACGTCGGCGTTTTGAACCGAATTCCCAACGTAGCATCGGGAGAATGTCCAAAAAAATGTTTTCACGTGACACGAATCACTCATAACTCGATAAGTAATTTATTTATCCAAAAATGGAAAACTCATTTCGATTCCAAATCGCTTCAATAGTCAGACCTGCCAATTTTATGCTTTTGCGTTTAAAAAAATGATTCAGAAAATGTGTCAGAAAGTTTTTTCGTTGTTGAGCAAGTCATTTGAGAACCACCTTAAGAAATTAGTTTTTAAGCAATTTAATTTTATGCGTTGGAAGGGTAGGAGGGGAGGGAGGAGAGAAAAACGAGAAATTTTGAGTGAAAGGAAATTTAGGTTAATAATTATTAATTTATTACTACTACAAATTAACAAACAGTTGGAAATTATTTTTGCATATATAATTTTAGTAATATAATAATAAAATAATATAATAAATATACTTGAATATAATATGAGTTTTATAAGGCTTCACAGCAAATTAATTTTAATTTCAAAACTTTTCTGAAGATATAACAACAGAATAAACAAAACATATACATTTCTTTTTTTTTCAAAAACTTCAATTAAAAATTATAAAATTATATTAAAAAATTTGTAAAGATTTCAAACATTGCAATAGTTTTTAATTTAGGTAATATTTAAAGATTTCCTTTTAATATATACATATACATCCGTTTATACTTATTTAAAACATAAATTTAATCCAAAATAAGAAAAAAAATATATTTAAAAAAAGAATTGATTACGTTTTAAAAGAAAGAAAACGAGTTTCTTTGGTGAAAAATTGTATCGCCAAGCACCGTTGTACGAGATGTTCTTAAAATACTTTTTCAAATCAAACTTTTTCAAATAATTACACTTTTAATATTGAAATTGATAACACCAGATGATAGTAAGCCCTATTGTTACATACATTTGTGATATTAAAAGTAAAATATTTCCTATTTTCAACCTGACAACGTGAATAAACAGTATCATAGTTAGAAAGATATATTTTTAAGATCCTTTAAATATAAAAAAAAAAAATAAATAAATAAATGCTTGGTAACAAAGCTTGTTTTGTTTGCTCTTTCTTTACATCCATAGGCAAAACAGCTTGCAACCATGATATTTTTGAATCGCAAACATGAAATCGTCTAATATCGCCCATAGAAATCAATGCTACTGGCACGTTGAGCGGAATGCTTCTTGCCCGTGAGTCACGTGACTTTATATTTGCTGCAAAAAGGGTGGGGAGATTATCCCTCTAAGTATGGTTACTCTGAGTCAAAATGTAACCTATGCAGCTCTTAGAGTTACAAGCTCCCATGACCCATAAATAACTCAACAGTTATTTTATTGCAAATAATTGTTATTTTTTATTGTAATAATGTAACTGCTTCTGTTCAGTACGGACAAAAAATCATTTATGCTTACAGTGATGTAACTTAAGAAGATTGTAAATTGTGGTGTTGATGCTTATAGTTTCATGAAATCGTTTGTATCTGCATGTTTTTTTTTTTTTCCCAATGAAAAGTAAAAGATGTTCTTTAGTAAGGATGGATTGGGCAGGTTTTAATTTCGATCTCCTTTTATTTTGGGTCGTATTACATAGCAGACATTTTGGCCGGCGTTGCTGGATGGCGGTTTCTCTCAAATTTGAATGTTCATAAGGGATGTTGCTATATACTTTCGGGAGCCAGGATCGAACTTGGGAGCCCATGTGCAGTAGGTGAGATCGTTAGTGCCGAGCAAAAGGCTAGCTCGATCGCTTCTTGCGATAAACTCGTTTTACTGCCCGTACAAGATGGCGTCACCACAGTACTCCACCCCAGTGAGGAGAACGTCTCGTTGACGTTGAACGAGCAACGATCACTCGTGTTGCGTGGCGGTTGCCAGGGTGCTGCTTTCTAGAGATACTACATTAGAGAGAGATTGGACATTGACGAAATGTCCGCCATGTAAGTTCCAAAGAAGGTGGTACGCAGTAGAACGGAATGTATTTTCATGACTCTCTGAAGTAAAACCAATTTTCCACGATTTTAATACAATAAAAAGTGTTAGACGGTGATGAAAATACATTGCGTTCTACTGCGTTCCACCAGCTTTGGAACTTATATGGCGGATATTTCGTCAATGTCCAATCTCTCTCTAATGTAGAGTCTCTACTGCTTTCACGGCGTGCGCACGTGTGACCCCGATATGTGCGGCGTGACAGGCTTTTCGTGCTATGAGAGTCGTCATAGGCTTTCTTGCTTTGATCGTTTCACAGCCTTTGCCTACTGGGAGTATTTTCAGTGCTGCCATCTGTTGGACTCGAGTGGAGGTGATGATGCCGGTGAAGGTGTGTGTTCTTTTTGTCCAAGGTCTTGCGGGAGCCTGGATCGAACCTAGGAACCCATGGACAGTAGGTGAGATCGTTAGTGCCGAGCAAAACGCTAGCTCGATCGCTTCCTGCGAGAAACTCGTTTTACTGCCCGTACAAGATGGCGTCACCACATACTCATAGAGTATGAGGGGTTACTAAGAAAGACACTTTTTTAGAAGGGGGGAGGGAGCGATTATGTGTTTCTATTTATTTTATTTTATTTTTTACTTTGCCATTTCTGCGTTTTTAGAAAATGAGAACTGGAAAAAAAAATTCTGTGATTTTATTTTACTGAAAAAAAAAAAAAAAAAAGAAAAAAGAAAGAAAGTAAGAAAATAGCCTCGTATAAGTTGTGCAGTACGTGGCAAATTAACTTAATTTTAATACAATTATAATTAATTTGAAAATCATATTGAAAAATTGTTAGGATGAATTGAATTTGATTATAAATGTATAAATAATATTTGTGGGTTTTGCTTTGGATATGCGTTGACAGATATGACTGCAATGAATCGGGGATCAAATTTAATTTTTTTACAAATGATGTTGTTAAAAATGTGTTTTTTCTTATACAGTGTGTCTCTTCTGATCGTGTACAAATAGCTAATTTCTAAACCGTTAGTTTTAGAGGTACAGATCCAATTGCAAAAATGTCTCAAACTTTGTTTTGCATCATATAAAAATCGATTTACGTTAAAATGGTTACTTTTTAAATAGTTAAGAAATTTTGGCTATGATATCATATACTCACGCAGTTTTTTTAAAAATCGGTTATAAAAAGGAAAAAAGTCGCCAAATTTAGAGGATTTTTTCCTTTAATGGCAACCTAGCCATTGTATTAAGTTATTAGTTTGGCGCGGGCTTGAGAATCGCGCCAACCAAAAACTCGCCAAACATCGCTGCGTGAGTGTAAAGTATCTGTTCCGAAATTTTAAAAATGTATACAATGCCTGGGTCCTGTAAGTTTTATTTAGAAAAGTTTCTAAATGTTCTAAAAAGTAAAACAATACAAATTTAGTCTTCAATGACCAATACTTATCGAGTTATGATACTTAAAATTTTATGAATTTTCAACGTTTGAGTTCACTAAAAATGGAAAAAGGTGTTTTTAGTAGCAGAAAAGCTGAAAATGCATGAAATTCAAAGTATCATAACTGGGTAGGCTTTTATCGGGCAAAAATGGAGTTTACTCATCTAAACGGATTTTAATGGTGTGGATTCGTCTCAATACTAAACAACACGTTTATATACTTACTTCCAAAATTATTTCAAACATTCTATTTAAATGTCTTTTTATTAAAACGTCCGTTGGCAGCATACATAACGATTAGCTATATGTTATAAAAATAACAGGTTGTTGGAACCTGTTGCCTATCCAACTGTGGAACGATGCAACCTGTTAACCAAAAGTAACTATATTTCCCATTCCTATAACACCACGCCCCTTCACAACAGCTCTTATCAGAAATGCACCCGAGAAATTCCCTAGCACTGCGTTGCGCGCAGGCTCACATCTCATATGATGTCATTATTGTTTACTTTCATTTTTAGAAACGGAATGTTGCATAGCCTTTCTTCATAATTTTTACAAATAAAAAATAACAAAACGACTTACAAATATCATTTATGCACTAGTTAAATGAGCTCGATTTAAAACCGGATTTAAATTGGTTGATATCGTCATTTATTCATCTAAAATCTTTGAATAAATTAAGTTTAGTTTTTTTTTCCTTTGCATTTATTTTTACTGCCGTCGGGATTTTTTATTTTAAACTACATTACCGATAACTTAAACTTAATGAAATCATATTAAACTTAATGAAATCATATGAAATGAAATTTATGAAAGTAAATACGAGACTACATTAAAAAGAAAAAAAAAAATCTGCCTTTTAAGTATTGATACAAGAACAAGATACAGTGTCCTAAAAATAAAAGTATTGTTAAATATTCTTATATTTAAACTTCTTCTTTTACTAGAGCAGTGGTTCCCAACCTTTTACTTGTCGTGCCCCAGCAAAGTGTGTCTTTCATATGTCTTTTTAAACTACTATTACGTGTAAAGGAGTTACTACAATCAAAACATTCAAAAGATGTAGTGCCATTCGAATGTTCTATTTTGCCCCAAAATATCAAACTACAATATATATATACAGTGTCTCACATAAGTGATGGGACACTTGTGCTTTACAAAAGGAAACTAATCAAATAAATTAAAAAAACATGTACACATTTTTTTTGTGGGTGTGTTTCATACTTAAATTTAGTAAAGATTATTACATAACATACATTTTGTCAAAATATTAAAATATTAATTTAATAAAAATACAAATGTTTAGAACGGAGCAAAAAATAGCTCACATAAGTGATGGGACACCATTATATATGCAACAAAAATCGTCTGAAATAAGCAATAAAAATATTTTTTGGGGTTTTATTTTTACTTAAAAGCAATTGGCAATAATTTATAAAATCGTCTGCAGTATTTCTCTCCAGTTTGTTTTGGAATTTTTGTGTTTTTTAGCTCTGTGTAGTCATGAATGCTAAACGAAAAGAAACTTCGCCTGAAATTCGAAAATTAGTTATTAATTTGCATATTGAACGTGGAAAATCTATTAGAAAAACTGCTGAAACAGTTAACTTGAGTCGTTCAACAGTTTTCAATATCATTAAACGATATAAAAAGAATCATATGATTCAGGATAAAAGAAGACCTGGCTGACCATCAAAGCTATCCAATGGAATAAAGCGAATTATCGTTCGAAATATTAAAAAAAATCCAAGAATTAGTGCTTCAAAAGTTGCTGCTGATTTACAAGCATTATATGGAATAATTGTTAATCCTGAAACTATTAGAAGGGTAATTCGATCTGCTGGATATCACGGTAGAGTAGCCAGGAAAAAATTCTTCGTAAGTGAAAAGAATAGAAAACTCAGACTAGCTTTCGCAAAATCCAACATAAATAAGAATTCTGATTACTGGAATAAAGTTATATTTGCTGATGAGAGTAAATTTAATATATTTGGTTCTGACGGTAGAATCTTGGTGTGGAGAAAACCCAGGGAAGAACTTCGCAAACAGAACTTGGTACCAACAGTAAAACATGGTGGAGGAGGAGTTATGGTATGGGGGTGTATGTCGTCCGCTGGAGTTGGTAATCTTGTTTTTATTGACAGTATAATGGATCAGTACAAGTATATTGATATTTTAAAGCAAAATTTGAAATCTTCAGCACGAAAATTGAACCTTCATAACGATTTTAAATTCTACCAGGACAATGACCCCAAGCACACTGCTCTGAACGTTAGACTCTGGCTGCTATATAACTGTCCTGAAATAATAAAAACACCACCACAATCTCCAGACTTAAATCCCATAGAGAATATTTGGCAAGAATTGGAATCAAGAATTCGCAAACACACCATTTCTTCAAAACAACAACTAAAATCGGTGCTTCAAGAAGAATGGGGTAAAATCACTCCAGAAATCACAAAAAAAAATAGTCGAATCCATCCCAAAAAGATTAAATCATGTTTTAAAAGTAAAAGGAAATCCAACAAAATATTAAAACCTTTTAAAAAGTAAAATTTTTGGATAAATATTTGATGGAAAAGTAAGTGTCCCATCACTTATGTGAGCCATTTTTTGCTCCGTTCTGAACAATTGTATTTTTACTAAATTAATATTTTAATATTTTGACAAAATGTATGTTATGTAATAATTGTTACTAACTTTAAATATGAAACACACCCAAAAAATTTTTGCACATGTTTGTTTATTTATTTTATTGCAGTTTCTTTTTATAAAGCACAAGTGTCCCATCACTTTTGTGAGACACTGTATATATAATCACACAATTAAAATAAAAAGATACTATAACAAACTATCGTTCGATCACGTGCACGCAAAATATCGAATAGGGAAAACCAACTGAACAAGTAACCATATTTTCCCTTTAAATAGGGAATTTCTCGGGTGCATTTGTGATAACAGCCATTGTGAGGGGCGTGGTGTAGACGTTAGTTAAAAGGCAAAGAGCTGAAGTACGTTTTATGCAATATTTTATACGTATATTCATTTCAAATAATCTATTGTAACTTATTTTATATAAGCAGCACTCCCAACCTTCCGGAATTTTGCAAGTGAAATAATCATATTAGAACCTGAAATTGTATTTTATAAATGAAATCCAATAAAAACCACATAAAATAAAACGTTAATTAAATAAATTCTCTTGTTCAAAGTGTGTGGTCTGTGACGAAACATCTTCCTTTCGAAATATTTTCACTAATTAATTTTTATTAACAAACTTTCACATGTCTCATCGAATATAATATACTGCATCTTTCTCTAAATAATAAAAAAATTCCATTATAAATATGCTAAATGATGTTTTTCTTCATTTATTTAAAAGATCTGCATTTCAAAATAAGCTGCAGCAGACAGTGCCATCTTTATATTAAGATCGAAAATTGTAAATTTACGTTGATACTGTTAAATTTATCTTTCATTATTACAGGGCGATAATTTTTTAGCGATAATTATATTATTATTATTATGAATAATTATTGTTAATTTAGCGATATTTATATTACGGAGATAGTGATTTAACTCGCTTTGTAAGTGTGGTATAAAGATTGCAACGTTAATTTCGCTCACTTTCGCTTTTTAAGCTAAGGGGAATTTGGCACATTTATAGATCTTGCACGACAATTACAATTAAGGGAAAAAAATTGCCCGCTTCCGCGCATATAAAATATCCAGAAACGTCGGCCCAAAACCCTCAATTTCCCTATAGGAATAACATTGCGCATATAATTAATAATAATAATTATATAATTATACTATTAATTATAATATTATTTTATTATTAATATTTATTAAATATATATAGTAAATTACTGTTTTGTATTATTATAATTTGCTTTATATTATTTATCATTTTTAGCGGTTTTATGTATTTATTAAATATACATTAAATTACCGCTTTGAACAGGATTGGCAACGAAAAACGGCTATTTCAAAACTATGAATTAAATTATCATTCAGATAATGAAATTTTGAATAGAAAATTGGAGGGGGGGGGGGAGAATTAAATTAGATAAATTAAAGTTTCTAAAAACACACTACCTTGCTCTGTTTAAAAAAATTACCCGATTAAGGAAGATTGAATGATATTATCACAACCAGTGGCGATCTTCTGTAATCGGGTTGCCATTCATTTCTCTTTGAGTGGGACATTTTTCGATTGTCAAGGCCGAATCCACCGCTGGCAAAACAGCGGACGTCTGCTTTCGTGATTAAATAAGAAAGACTGGGCGGGGCTAGTTGAGTTTAAGCCGAAAGGTAGGCCTCCCCGCCCAGTTTGACATTGACCTTGATTAAGAAAGATCTATTATACATATATAATGGACTGCACATTACAATCTAGTCAAGTACGTGCCTGCAAAAGACGTGGTTAAATTCCAATGCATAGTTTTTGTTTCTATAAAACTAATTTAAATGAACTATCTTAACCGATTTTCAGAGGTCACTTGAGATTCCGTATTAGAAGTATTGCTGTCTCTGTATATATGATTCAGTAAACGTTTCTCGTTCGGAGAGGTTGCGTGTGTGTGTGTGTGTGGGGGGGGGGGATGCAGTCCTCCGAACTCCACCCTTAGCTATGCCACTACCTAAAAAAATTTTTTGCCCCCCCCCCCAAGAAAGTTCTGAAATGGCGCCCCTGTCCCCTCCATTTAAAAATGTTGGCAGGGAGACTCCCCTCCTTGGAAAAATTGAATTTCAAGCCCTGCATTTTATTAAATACATTTTCGGATTCAAAATATGTTTATTTTAATTTTTTACTTGAAGAAAACACGGAAGATTGACAGCTATTCTAAATCCGCGTGTACAATTAATTTTTAAAATAAATACAATTTAGAAAATTCTATTAAATTTTATAGATTTGGTTGATGTAAAGTAATTAACAGTATTTTTTTTTAAATAAAATAAAATAAATGATGTATAATAATAACTTTGGAACTTTGCATGACTATGTCTTTAACATGGCTGTGTTTTGTACGTACAAATTTTACTCTATGTAATGGTAATAAGATTATCTTATTTTTTTATGTGGCCCGCGGCTTTGTATATAATGATTAAATTGGCCCGCGGTGGTAAGCGAGTTTGACATGCCTGCTTTAAAATATTAATTAAAAAAATTAAATATAATAACCATTAATTTACTTTTAAATAATTATTACATAATAATGAAATTTTAATTGAATAGATGTTTTATAATAAATTGTGTGGTGCTAATTACTTTTCTCTATGTAAGTCCATATAACTGAAATGATAAATTATGCAGCAAGTAGTACCAAGATATAATTATTTAAAATATTAGCATATCCTATTAATCAAATAAGTTTTTCTTCAAAATACAAGCATTCACTGAAAAAAAAAAGAAAGTTTATACAAGTACTAGCATCACCACCTGGCTTTTCCCATGTTAACCATGAGGCCTTACAGGTAAAATAAATAAAAGTGCAATAATATAGCGATCCCAAAAACGGATAGTCTAAGAGCTAGCAACGTCAGAAAACACGTGATTTTAGCACGGCTCATTTTTCCATATATTCTCCGTCTTTATTGTGTACAGGGAGATAGAGGGAAGGAGAACAAAGATATTGTTTCTACTTATGGAACTAAAAGCGGTACCTAGTATGGCGGCGTTTCTGGTCTTTTGGGCCTTTGGGGAGTGTAGCGCCCTCTATTTCCGGTTTCGACTGCCAACTCTTTACCATGCTCGAAACCAAAATGCAGGAAGAGCAGACGACAATTTGTCATGTTTGACAGGTCACATGACTGGCCTTTGAGAGCACCAGCGCCGCAAACTGGGTACTAATTCCCTGTCCATGTTCTGATCTTGAAAGCCTATCTTCACTGTTCTCCTTCTTATTTCTATCTCCATGATTGTGTAGTACGAATGCGGCCGGTCTGGCTGGTGAAAGTGGTTGCGTTTACTTGTGGGGGGAGGGGCAATGCAGGTAAAAAAGTGACAAAATTACGTCATTTTAGCATGAATTTTGTTTATAAAACTTGAATCTGCTAACTACTTGTGATATTAAGTTATTAGTCTGGCACCGTTTTAACGTTGCCAACACCGTGCCAGACCCTCATTTATAGGCAAAATGAGGTGCCAAATTCACGTCATTTTAGCATAGCTGAAATTTTAGTATGTTATACTTCGGCTATCCGATAAGCCATAATTAATTTGCCAGACCGAAATTCGGTTGCTAAATTACTGCCAGACGCCGATTTAAATCTGGTAGAGAAAGCGCCTATTATGAGAGTTTGCAGCTTTGTCTACTTTCAATACACAATAAAGCCGTAATTGTTGCCAAAGCAACGATCCTTGCTTTAGATAAAAGTATCTCTCTCTCTCTCTCTCTCTCTCTCTCTATATATATATATATATATATATATATATATATATATATATATATGAATAGCCGCCCGTCCCGACTTCGTGTGGGTTACTATCAATACACAGCCAAGCCGTGATTGTCGCCAAAGCAATGATTGTTGCTTTCTATAAAAGTACATATATTTATGATTTGAAAAATGCCACGCAAAATATCTAATAAAAAATTAGCAATAGATGTCTTATTAGTTTAGTCTTTCATAACCGAGTTCATAGTCGATGTTGGCTCTAAAATCGCTGGCTCTAAAATCGCTTTTTCTAAAATCGCTTTTTCTAAAATCGCTTGTTCCAAAATCTCTGAAATATATGTTTAACTCCTTTTTTAGTAGAATTGGTATGCTGAATTTCACACTCCTATCTAAAACTGCTTTTCAGATATGGCGGGGAAATGACCTAAACTCTCATCCACCCCCATTTAACTCCCTTAGTGATTGAATTTCTAAAATCCATGAAATAAATGTTTAACTATTTTTTTAGTAGATTTGTTATCCTGAATGTCATACTCCTACGTAAAACTGCTGCAGAAATATGGAGAAATGACCTAAATCTTTCGAACTCCCATTTAATCCCCGTAGGGCTGAATTTTCAAAAATACTTTCTTAGTGGGTACATATATCTTCCAAATTTCGTAGTCCTAGGAGCAGCGGTTGAGACTCGGCGTTGATTCTGAGTCATGAGAACATGCTCTTTTATAAGTATAGAGATGTATAAAATCGCCAAAGGAGCGAAAAAAGAGCAAAACTGAAACTCCACCGTAAATTGTCAACCATTTATTTAAATTCTGTCTTAATTTTTAAGTAATATTATAATTAATCTTTATTAATATTCGCTGTTAATTTTAAACTATACAACATATATTTTTTTCTCGTAATTTTCTAAATAAACTTATAGTGGTTAGAAAGAAATAGGCAATGTTAATGATGATAAAGATGATAATAATTCTTATAATGATGACAGCAGTGACGAAGATGAAGACCTTGAAAATGCACAAGGCGAAATAATTTTGAAATAATATATTAAGTTAATGTATTTTTTAGCACTTATTTTTCATTATATTCAGCACTTATTTTTATTATTATATATAGCACTTATTTTTCATTATTATATATAGCACTTATGTATAGCACTTACTTTTCATTATAATATATTTTTTGAAAGCTCAAAATGGAATGTATTCACTTTTTCTTTCGTTTACCTGTTCGCTTCAGTTCGCTGACCTGTTATTGCTAATTTATGCCTATTATTATATTATTTTTAATTATTTATTATTATCAACTACGACATATTTTCATACTTAATTTTATTGCTTGCTTACTTCTTTCTAGATGTTAGCATTAATTTAGCAACGGAATTGGTGTCTGGCTAATTAATTATGGTTTGTCTGATACCCAAAGAATAACATATTTAAATTTGAACTGTGTGTAGATGACGTGTTTGACGTGTAGATGATTTATTTTTTACCTATAAATCAGAGTCTGGCACGGTCTTAAAAACGTTGAAACCGTCTGGCATTAATGGCTTAATATCACAAATAGTTTGCAGAAACAAATGTTATAAACAAAACTCATGTTATCAAAATTTAATGTTGTAATTTTTTCACCTGCATTGCCCTTACTCTCACAAGTAAACACAACATCTTCTGCCAGCCAGACCGTCAAATAAGGTTATATAAGTTTATTCAGATAATTAAGAGAAAATATTTACTAAATTATTTAAAAGTTAAGAGAGAATATTAAAAAAAGTTAATTCACTAAGGGGGTTAAATGCAGGTTCGAACGTTTTAGGTAATTTCACCATATCACAGCAGCAGTTTTAGATAGGAGCACAAAATTCAGGATAACAAATCTATACTAAAAAAAATAGTTAAACACGTATTTCAGCGATTTTAGAAATTCAACTACTAAGGGGGTTAAATGGATTGTCAAACGTTTTAGGTCATTTCACCGTATCTCAGCAGCAGTTTCAGGTAGAAGCATGAAATTTAGGATAATAATTCTACTAAAGAATAATAGTTAAACACGTGTTTAAAGCAATTTTAGAAATTCACCCACTGAGGGGGTTAAACAAAGGATATGAACTCGATTATGGAAGATTAGACGAATAAGACAACTACTGCTGATTTTTTATTAGATATTTTGCGTAAGACATTTTTTAAAAGAAATTCATTTAATCAATTATAAAGCTGAGGGATTTAGCATGATTGCGTCAAAATAACATACGTTTTTTCTGAATGTCATTTTGACGGTTTATGGACGCGGATGCGTTATTGTGATCGGCGTATTTTCAGAATATTGAATTTTTACTTATGTTACTTGATAGGCCAAGGTTAACTCGGGTGAAGCCTGGTGGTTCTGCTATATTAAAATTAATTTATTATTGTCATTATGTACATAAATAGAAAAACATTACTTATCACATTTTTACAAGCTTTTATTTAAAGTTTAAAATTTGTAAGTACAGCAGTTTTTTCTCACCTCCACTTCTATCCTATTTAGAATTATTTTAGAATATTATTTAGAATAATGTTTAATTACCTACCACCTACCCTGCATTGTAGTCGACACATTGTGCACCCACGCGAAGTCGGGACGGGCGGCTATTCATATATATATACACAGAGAGAGAGAGAGAGAGAGATACTTTTATCTAAAGCAAAGATCGTTGCTTTGACAACAATTACGGCTTTATTGTGTTGTAGTAACTCCTCTATACCGACCCGATAAAAGATGGTGAGTGGTAGCGAGATCGGATCGTTGGCACAGAGAATTTCTCGCATAAATTAGAAAATAGAATTTTATTGTATAACAATGTTAATTCTAATGAAAAATATATACAAGACGTCAATACAGCATTTAATTATTTTTCGTGAGTCAATCGCTTATAAATTAATGACCTCTTGACTCCAAGTGTAACTGAAACAAACAAAAGTCTCTAAACATTACAGACAGTCGTGACTACAAAACAAAGTTCATTCGGACCAAGGCTCGTCCGTTCCTTTTCTTCGGAAGACCTACTAATGCTCGTTAATTCTGAGTCTAAGAACTCTCACTCTCGCACTTGGTGTGCTTTTTCACTTCGCTGGGATTTTCGGCGGATACCTGCTGTATCAATTCTAGAGGTCGGACCTCACTAGCGCTTACACCACGCTGAGTTAGAAACTGACGTTTCCTTTTCCCTTCTCCAGGGAGTCAACACTCTCCTTTTCGATCTCTCCAAAAACTGTCCTCTCTCACTTTTTCATTCTCGCAGGAGAACTTCTTCTGGGGGCGGGGGCTTTGTCGAGGCGGGCCCCTCGAAACTCTCCAGCCTCTTAGCAGCCTTGAGATCCCTCTGTTTCGTTTTCACTAAGTCCGTCATTGGACGTTCTAAGACAAAGGGCAAAGTTTCGGGCGCAAACCTAAAAATCGTGTGCAGAGATCGCTTCTCTCGCAGATGAACTCTTTCCCACGAACTCGGCAAGGATCAAAGCATAAGACCCCTTTTTGGGTAACGCCTTACCACTTCATCACTGTCCGAACTTTCCGCTCACAGTACAATAGAATTCGGCGTCTGCTAGTCTTCAAGGCAAAAATAGCGAGGGAAGGTATGCAGTTAAGTGCACTCACAGGAAATGCTAGAATGACACATAGTGCAGCTGGATGTCGAAGCTCAAATTCTTTACAGCACCTCCTCCTCAAACGATTCTTAAGGGTGAAACACTAAGAATCTCTAAGAGTCGGATAAAGAATTGCAAGCTCAAATTACATCAGAGTGGCAAGAAATAAAACATACATGAATAAGATAATACTACCTTCCTTTTTTTCCGCGCTCTGATAAGAAATCATGAACATATAATGAAATAAAACACAGTGAAATAAAAAATAAAAAATCTTAAAATAATTATATACAAAAGTTTATCAAGAAATCTCCTTAAACTCGACTCAGACAATCAACATGCGGAATGTCTTTGCCTGCGCGATGAGAAATGGCATAATTATAAGGTTGCAGAGCTAAGGACCACCTTAATAATCTGGGATTATTTCCAGAATTTCTTTTTAGAAACACCAAAGGATTGTGATCGGTTTCGATAGAAAAGTTTTGTCCATCAATATAATGCCTTAACTTTTTTATCGCAAAAATAATCCCTGCACACTCTCTTTCAGTGGCGCAGAAACTTTTCTCACTATCAGTAAATTTTCGACTTAAATATATTATGGGGTGCTCTTCCGATCCCTCTCTTTGAGCCAAAACCACGCCAATACCTAACCCAACGAACACAGAACTTGCGGGCCACTGATGGCTACGTTAGCTTTGGCCCAAACTAGGAGATGAGGGGCCGCTATCGTTTGCCGTAACGGCAACTTAAAAAAAGTGTCACGCCGGCCGCCTTGTGGCCGCAACTCCATTGGCCATAAGTACATTAGAATGCCCATAATTAGGCCACTGAAGGTTAATCATAAATGATATATTGCCTAAAACAAGCCATAATTATACTTTAAATGGCTATTATTAATGGAAACTTGCCACAGCTAGCCCACTAAGGATCATAATGAATAAATGCTAGCTACAAACTTGCCGTAGCTATGCCACTTGTGGTTGTCAAAAAATAAATGTAGCCCAAAGCTGCCCAGAAAAGAGCGTTTTATGGTTATTTTAAATGTAAACTAGCCTAAAGCCAGCCACTGCCATGCCATAAAGATTATTTAGGCATAAATCAAAATTTATTCTACAAAAGAAAATAATTTTTAGACGGTTAATTAAATATAAAATGCTTTTGCTTGAAAAAAATACTAAAAATCATTTAGGTACAATTTTCAAGAAAGTTATAAGTTCACATACCTTGAACTTTTTCAAAAAATTCCAAAATAGAAGAGATGACATAGTGAATTAAATTGTTTATTTATTAAATTACATATTTTTAAAATTTATATCTAATGCCATTTTTAAATAGCTGCATATCATATAAATTTTAAAAAGTATGAATTGAAAAATAAACTAATTAATTAACTATACCAATCATTGTATTTTGAATTTTTTTCAAAAAGTTCAAGGTAAGTGAACTTATAATTTTTTTAAAAATTGTATCAAACTGATTATTAGTATTTTTTCATGCAAAACATTTTTATCATTTAATTAACCTTCTAAAAAGTATTTTCATTTTTAGAATAATCATTTAAATTATGCACAAATAATTCATATGATCTTAACATGAGCTAATATATAAAATATGTTATGTTAGATTAAAATATATGCATTTCTTTTTCTTTTTTTTTTCACTGGTTTTTACACATTTATTTTGTAAGTCTATCAACAATATATTATGCTTATTCATTAAAAAATCATTATTAAATCATTATAACATGTTATGCATCATTTTAATTTTATGATCGTTTGAGTTTAATGTTTATCTAGTTAACAAATAACAGTTTTAGTATGATTTTTCACAAATATTTTTAAATTATCCTTGAGAATTATTTGTAGTAATTTGAAATGTTAACAATATTCTAATGAATTTTCTAAATTTTATTAAATTAAATTAATTTTGATTTTTGTAAGTGAAATTTGCTCTGGGATAATCTTAACTTTCTTCACTTTGAAGAAAAAAAAAAAAAAAAAACTTTCGAAGCCGTATTTTTTTTTTTTTTTTTTTCAACGTTAAAACAAACCATTTTAAGGAATCTAACGTGATATCGATAATTCGTAATGTTAAAAATTAGTTTAAACAATCTCTACAAAAATAAATTAATAAATAAACAATCATCTATTGGACGGAATTTTACACTGGGGGGAAATTTTACACTAGTGATAAGAAAGAGATTTGATGAAAATTACGTGTTAAGTACACTTTAACAATAACAAAAAGAATAAACTGTATTTTAATTTAAACTGATCTAACTTTCGCGATATTTTTTATCATATGTGCTATCGGTAATATTATAAAGTAAATATTATCTTACGTTTGCTGAAATGAAAATATGTATAAAAATTTCTATGGATTCAAAATAATTAATATATAAATAGTCTAATGTACATTAATAAATAAAATGATGCAAAACAACAAAAATTATAATGAAATAATTAAATCTTTAAAGAATCAGCATAAAATATAATAAAACTTACGTTTACGTGTTGTTCGTGAGATCTCTAAACAACTGTATTTTGTTTACTCGATCGCTCCATACTAACTGATCAGTGATCATTCGTGAATGACAAAGCAGAATTCATTCAACGCTGCGGCTGCGACTGCCAGCAAAATTCTTAGTATTCTCTCCCTTTCCCGCGGGCTTACGGACGGAGTGGTATTTGACCTTGGAGTGATTTGAAACCCCCTCCCCCTCTCTCTATCTGACCCATCTAAAGGTTTTTTGAATAAGTTTTTTCGCTTGTTTCCGAGATGGATGCAAAAACATGACCTAAAAATTTGAAGAGGGGGGGGGGGGTGAAATATATAAATTAGTAATGCTGTACAAATTCAGGGATTTTAAATTTTCCTTGTAACATATGAAACTGTAATTAAAAAAGTAATAATATAAGCTTTAAAAAACTGATTTTAAGATGCATAAAAAAATAATTAATAAGTATATAGTTAAGCTTAATAGATGTGCCTAGTAATGGCATGCAATTCCCCGAACTTTGCAGCAGCACGCCCCTCCCCCCCCCCCTCAACACTGATTATAACAGATTCCAATTAGCTTCTTTTTGGCTTGTATTGACACAGTTATTTTCATTTTTAAGCACGAGTTATTGTTATTGAGATGCAAATAAATCGAATAGCATTTCTTATTTTCTGGTATAAGGTGACCTATACAGTGATCTTTCACTGAAAAAAAAAATCAAATTATATTTATACTTTTAAAGCCAATTTCTGAGACACGTAGTGATACTTTTAACAGAAAGTGAAAAATGCTATTCGGTTATTTGCTATTTCAGTAATATTTTTTAATTACATTTTTATGTCTAAAAATATTTTATGTATCTGAAAGTTTTTCATTGCTGAGGCCGGGTAATAGGGGGGGGGGGGCATGGCTTTAGGCCCACTCTAAGGCGATTCTCTATGGTTCTAATAAAGTATTCATTTTCTTGTAAATTGTAAAAAGCATAAATAAATTCACACTGATTATTACATTTTAATGCGTTTATATAATTTTTCACTTGTTCTTCTTGGGTGAATATTTTTCTGTTGAAACTGAAAATAAATATATAAATAGATTGGCATTTAGCATTAAAACTTTTATTAGATATCTATATAGTAAGTATGCTTAAACAGTGCAATTTATTCCAATTAATTTCGTTTCGTTTAAAAGGGTATTTGGATATGTTTGTTATTAATTTTTGTATCTATTTATCTTTGCAGTTAAGAAATGCATGAATTAAAATTAACATCTATTAAATTTCACTGTAACGTGCTCATAAAAAGTATTTATCTATACGTACATATTTTAGACTCAAAACGCCTTTGCTTGTAATTTATAAAAAAAAAAAAAAAAAAATGCGTAAAAGTAAAAAATATATATATATTTCTTTTTGCGCATATAATATAAATTTTGCACCCCATTTAAAACTTTCATCTGTCATATTTTAACTATCGCAAATTATGTTGAAAAGAGGGAAGATTTTTTTTTTATATATCTTATAACCAATGTATCAAATACAATGCATTAGCCCTTTTCTGTTTACTTGATGCCAGGCTTTTAAAGCTTCGCCGGTAACTAATCTTCAATGGCTACTGGACACTGATAATCAATTACTTTTACTCTCGCTCGCCCGTTATCAATAAAAACGGCGGTCAGCGGACGTAGTGGCGAGTCATTTAAAATACAATGGTGGCTGGGTACATATGGCCCCAAGTCTCTTTGGCCTTAATGTTGACAGAAGGAGGCCACAGATCTTGTGTTTGTTGGGAAGTCACTAGCATCAGTTTGTACTATGAATTCTTTCTGAAAATTAGGAGCGTAAATCACCGGTTCTTCAGTAAGTTTCATTTTCAAAGTCTCAAAGGCTTTTCCCATTTCGTCGCTCCATGCAATCTTTTCTTTTTTATTTTTCCTTTTAAGCGCCCTAGTTAATGGTTCTACAATCACTGCATAATCTTTTATGTACCGGGAATAATATCCAGCCATTCCCAAACATCTACGAATTTCAGTTTTCGATTTCGGAACCGGTAATTCCTTAATTGCCCTTACTTTCGCCTCAGCTGGCCTCCGTCTACCCTCACCTACAATATGCCCAACATATTTTACGGTTTTCTGAGCGAACTTGCATTTCGCCAATTTGATTTTTAGTTTCGCGTCATTAACCCTTTTTAATTCTATTTCTAGATGACGCATATTGTCCTCCCAACTATCTGAAAAAATCGCCATATCATCTAGATACGGTAAACAGAAATTCTTAAGTGCGTTTATTTCCCGCGTTAAGATATCTGCTAACTCCACCCGTTTTCTGTAAGGCTTTACTAAACTCAAGTGAGAAATCTGGGATTTCTGTCGCCTCCCAGGAACATTCACAATATAATTTGTTTCCGTAATTATTGACTCCTTTCTTCCCGGCCCTATCCGACTATCTGACATTTTAATTGGCTTTCTGGTAGTTAAAACTAAAACCTCATCTTTCACATTAAGCTTCCGTTTCACCGCCTTTCTGTCAAACCAAAATTTCCTCTTTTCTCGTTTTTCTGACACATTTTCAACGGCTAAAACTCGACCTCTTTTTAACCTGTTCATGAGATTAAACACACATCCCTTCACGAATTTATTTTCCTCCGTTTCTCTTATCCATTCTCCAAATACTAACGCTTTCAAGAGCTTTCTAACTTTTCGATGCCAACATGCAATACTATCGCTTATTGTGCGACACACTCTCGGATTTTTCAACTTAACACCGAACCTTTTTAGAAATGCGGTAGTTAAATCGTTTATCAATCTTTTCCCAAGGTCTAAGTATTTTGACACATTTCCTTTAACTTTCCCTTTCCCTAAGTGTAATGACACTTTTTCTAGGCACGCGCCAAAAATATCTACCTGATAAGGCAATGGGACAAGCACCTGCTTCCCCCCACTCACTCGATTTTCTCTGGCTTTTGCCACTATCAAAGAATTTCCCGCATTACAATGCGTTTCTTCAATTTCCCCTTTCCCTCTAATCTCTTCGAGAGATGGATACCTGTCATTTTCCATTTTACTAACCCCTCTTTCAATGTTTGCTAAGATCGAAGATTCCTCACATATCGGCAAAGGCGATAATCCCTTATCCACACTGACCAGTTCAATAGGGTTTTCTAGGTTTTCACCCTCTAGTTTTGAATTCAACGCTTCCGCTTCACTGCCCTCGCAAAAAATTCCCCCTTCTCTTTCTTTTACTGAATTCAAAGTTTCCGTTTCAACATTCCCGCTAGAAATATCCTCTTCTTTTTCTTCCTCGGAAATCAAAGTTTCCGCTTCAACATTTCCACCAGAAATTTCTTTTTCCCCCTCGGAAATCATAATTTGTTTATTTACCGGATTCGGAGCTGGGCCACCCTTTTCTCTCGTTTGAGCTCGTGTCAAAACTGCATTCATCAATTCGGGGTTTTTCTTCGCCTGCTCTAATAACTTTTGAGATTGATTACCCAACAAATAATAATCCATGTCTGAATCGCTATTATTTACTCCTGCCTTGGTTTCAATGATTCCTACACCTTCAATTTCTAAAGTGACTTCTGCTATAGGTAAGCAGTACAATTTCCTGTCCACCGGGGTTTTAATCCAAACATGATCTCCATTCAAATTATCTTGACTGACTAAATGGTGCGGGACCAAATCTATCTGGCTCCCACTGTCCGTTAAGGCAGTTGCCTGAATTCCATTCACTAATATTTTGCTCAAATAAGGGGAGAAGGTTTCTTCAAGTGTCGGCTTACTTATTAAGTGACTGACCCGCGCAACATCTCTCTTTTTAATCTCCGGACAATCTACTTTGTAGTGCCCGCTTCGAAAACACGCATGACACTTAACTTCTCGCCTTTTTTCGTAAACCCTTTCCCTTTCTTTATGATCATCGCGATCCCTCCAATTATAATTAATCTCTGGATTTCTGTTACCGTTTCGCCCATTTTCAAAAGTCCTGGGTCTTTCAAAATTCTTCTCTAAAGGGAGTTTCGGATTCCACGTCTTTTTAGAGGGTCGCTTGATTGCCTCGTACGCATCTAAAAGCCTTACTAATTCTTCCGGGTTTTTAATCTCTGCCCAGTTATCTATAAAATGTTCGCGCATTTCTGGAGACGCTCTCCGTTTGATTTGGTCCGTGACAAGCAAATTTTTCAAACCCTCAAAATCCGAAACTTGTAAGCATGACAGCCAACCTTCTAAAAAACTATTAAGTTCGAAAATCAGATCCTTCCAAACTGAATTAGGATTTCGTGGATGTGACTAAATTTTTGTCGATATGTCTCTGCATTCAAACGATAGCGTTCTAACAGTTTTTCTTTCACATATTGAAAATCATCAATTTTGTCTTCGGGTTCTCTCAAAATTAGCTCGGCCATTCCCACAGGTAATAATGATAGTAAGTTCGTCACCAACTCATCCGAATTTAGATTACATTTTTTTGCCTGTCTCTCGAATAAATTCAAAAACAACGAAATATCCGAATTCTTTTCATCAAAGCGATGCATAATTGTTTTTAGGGGTAAATGATTCGTTCTAACTGAGATGCTACTGGATGCGGTACTCCGGTCATCTGACTCTTGTGTCGCTTTTAATCTAGCTAACTCATGTTCGCGTTCTTTTTCTTTTTCTGCTTTCTCCCACAATCTTTCTTTCTCTAACTGAAGTCTATCATTCTCTTCCTTCTCCGCCAATAACTTATTTTCCCTGTCTTTTTCTAACAGTTTAATTTGCGCTAAGGCTAGCTCTTTATCAAATCCCTCTGACGACTCTATTTTTTTTATAATTTTCGGTACAGTATCATTTTCCTCTAAAATGACCTCAAATTCGTAAGCTAACGTTTGCAAATCAGCTTTCCTAAAATATTTAAGCTCCGACATTTTTAAAGTATAAAATTAGAAATTATCTTTCCCACAAATATAAAACAATACAATAAGATTAAATCAAATCCTACCAAGTGCGTCAAAATATTACCAAAATATACGCTCATAAAAAAAATACGCTTAGCAATAATATAGGAAATATGCAACATATAAAGATAAGCAACTCTATCCTAACGTCTACATTCACCTTGGTATTTGGTTATAAAATACATATGGGATAAATTCTACACAAAACAAAAATTTCAAATTCAAAAAGCACAGTAAAAATATTTTAAATTGCAAAAGTCTCATTCAATTCCCCTTTTTTTTTTAAATCAATGGTGGTCTTAATCTCTGCATCCACTCTTAAAAAATTTAGAATAATTCACAAAAAACATATAAAATCAACTCTGTTATCGTAAAATATGAAATGCGTTCACTACTTTTTTTTTTTCAATGAACTCTCATTTATAGATTCAGTTAAAATTTTGTAACACTGCACAATTCTTAGTTTGCATTAAATTAATTCAACAATAATTTAATTTTTAACTACAAAATTTGTCTATTAAATAAGTTACAGTAATCTCGGAAGTATCTCATCATACTTTTTTTTTTTTTACCGGAAAAATTTCTCAAAATATTTACTCTCACAAAAATTAACATACAACTTTTTTTTTTTTTTGAAGCCTACAACACCTATACAAACACTAATAACAATTAAAGCCACTCTGAGTATAAAAAGAGCTTACCTCCATTACTAAGAGTCTTTCAGGGCGTCAGAAGCACAGACTTCAGAGATTCTCAGGAGCACAGACGGGGTTCTCTGTCACACTTTTCGGATGGGGGAACACTCTCCAGAATTCTTGGTAGATTTCTCTTTCTGATGGGGGAACACTCTCCAGAATTCTTGGTAGATTACTCTTTCTGATGCTGTGTTGATCCACAGGGGTGTCTAAGGAGACTCAGGTCACAAGTCACAAGGAGACTCTCTCTTGGAGCACTTTGATGATTTAAATTTCAGAGTCCACTCTTTGTCTTTGAAGATTGTCATTAATTTTTGCTAATTAATCCATCACCGCAAGCCACCAGTTGTAGGAACTCCTCTATACCGACCCGATAAAAGATGGTGAGTGGTAGCGAGATCGGATCGTTGGCACAGAGAATTTCTCGCATAAATTAGAAAATAGAATTTTATTGTATAACAATGTTAATTCTAATGAAAAATATATACAAGACGTCAATACAGCATTTAATTATTTTTCGTGAGTCAATCGCTTATAAATTAATGACCTCTTGACTCCAAGTGTAACTGAAACAAACAAAAGTCTCTAAACATTACAGACAGTCGTGACTACAAAACAAAGTTCATTCGGACCAAGGCTCGTCCGTTCCTTTTCTTCGGAAGACCTACTAATGCTCGTTAATTCTGAGTCTAAGAACTCTCACTCTCGCACTTGGTGTGCTTTTTCACTTCGCTGGGATTTTCGGCGGATACCTGCTGTATCAATTCTAGAGGTCGGACCTCACTAGCGCTTACACCACGCTGAGTTAGAAACTGACGTTTCCTTTTCCCTTCTCCAGGGAGTCAACACTCTCCTTTTCGATCTCTCCAAAAACTGTCCTCTCTCACTTTTTCATTCTCGCAGGAGAACTTCTTCTGGGGGCGGGGGCTTTGTCGAGGCGGGCCCCTCGAAACTCTCCAGCCTCTTAGCAGCCTTGAGATCCCTCTGTTTCGTTTTCACTAAGTCCGTCATTGGACGTTCTAAGACAAAGGGCAAAGTTTCGGGCGCAAACCTAAAAATCGTGTGCAGAGATCGCTTCTCTCGCAGATGAACTCTTTCCCACGAACTCGGCAAGGATCAAAGCATAAGACCCCTTTTTGGGTAACGCCTTACCACTTCATCACTGTCCGAACTTTCCGCTCACAGTACAATAGAATTCGGCGTCTGCTAGTCTTCAAGGCAAAAATAGCGAGGGAAGGTATGCAGTTAAGTGCACTCACAGGAAATGCTAGAATGACACATAGTGCAGCTGGATGTCGAAGCTCAAATTCTTTACAGTGTATTGAAAGTAGCCAAAGCACTACAAAAGCTGCAAACTCTCATAATAGGTGCTTTCTCTGCCAGATTTAAATCGGCGTCTGGCAGTAATTTAGCAACCGAATTTCGGTCTGGCAAATTAATTATGGCTTATCGGATAGCCAAAGTATAACATACTAAAATTTCAGCTATGCTAAAATGACGTGAATTTGACATCTCATTTTGCCTATAAATGAGGGTCTGGCACGGTGTTGGCAACGTTTAAAACGGTGCCAGACTAATAACTTAATATCACAAATAGTTAGCAGATTCAAGTTTTACAAACAAAATCCATGCTAAAATGACGTAATTTTGTCACTTTTTTACCTGCATTGCCCCTCCCCCCACAGGTAAACGCAACCACTTCCACCAGCCAGACCGGCCGCATTCGTACTACACAATAAAGACGGAGAATATATAGAAAAATGAGCCATGCTAAAATCATGTGACGAAAACGTTGCTAGCTCTTAGACTAGGAGTTCTGTACATTCCGGTACATAAATCGTTAAAAGACAATCAGGAAAAAATTAAGTTACTTTGACACAATCATAGAAAAAAACTTTGGCTTTATAAATGAGAATGAATTTTCTTTGGTGCATGTAACAAAAAAATATGATTTCTCTGGCAATACGAAAAAAAAAAACAAAAAAAAAAAAACAAATGGCGTAGCATTTAGCGAAACTCTATTTCGTATGACATCTATATTGTTGTGAGCTCCGGGTACGAAAGGATTGATGCCAATATATAAAAACAATCAGAAAGCTTTATTGACTCTAAATAAGAAAACAAATATCTTCTCAAAACACAAATATTCAGTAATCTTCAAATCTAATAACAGCACAGCAAAATTTCACTCACAAAACGTTCAATACGGCGTATCAGATACAAAATTGCTCATAGACAACACAGTCTCAAAGCAAAAGTCTCTCGTGTGAATTCAATCACAGCTGATAGCCAACTCAACTCAACTGAACTGGTGGAGGTCCTTATATAGGTTTCAGAGAACTTCCAGAATATTCCAGAGCTTTCGGATGCTAGAAATTACCAGAAGGTGCTTCAACTCTCGATAGAGGACCACAAGCGAGAAAGGACCCCAATGTACAGGTACAAGAGGGGTGTGCACAAAATGCCGCCAAATCCGTCGCCAACTTGGCGACATTTGGCGATATATCGCCAAATTTGGCGACAAAAATAAGTCGCCAAAACCATCGCCAACTTGGCGATAAACCCATTCCTTGGCGATATTCCGATAGAACTCCATTATAAAGATGAGGGTGTAAGGTTGCTTTTCTTGCAAACACCCGAGGCCTTAAGCATAGAGTTACATGATGCTCAATAGGAAATACTTAAATAATGCTGCAATTTTCACAATAATAAAATACAATAAATGAAATATTTACAAATATATACAAAATTTATAACATTGCCCCCCCTCTCAAGGACTGCACGTCCCGGGCAGTACAACCCAGCTATACCATTCAAAACACTTAAAGCATACATGAAAAATAACAATTAAACACATTCATAATGCTGAAGTATACAAAATATACACTTATTTAAAAAAAATAAAATAAACAAAAAAAAATTAAATTAAATTAAATTAAAGCATAGACATCATTCCATACAAGTATTTAAATAATAATAACAATAATAATGATAATGCTAAGCAAAATAAATAATTACATTAATTTATATACAAGACCATGGTCATACTAATTTACACTATTTACAATCAATGCACTATACCATATGAACTAAGTACTATGGCCATAGTATGGAGCTAGCCTGTCGTAATGAACGACTCTAGGCTTGGAATTCGGTGACTTTCGAATCCGGATTACGACATCGTTCAGTCTGTTTAGGACTGTATAAGGACCGTCCCAGTGCGATTGTAGTTTGGGAGAAAATCCTTTTCGTCGAGTCGGATTATAAAACCACACCTTGTCACCTTCTTTGAATTGATGTCCCGGGCTTTCGTGTCGTACCTGGTCTTCATCTTCTCTGTCTGTATATTGATCCGCTCTCGAGCCAAGTTGTGGACGTCTTCAAATCGTGCCTGGAGATTCTGCACGTATCCCTCTGGCGATGAAGGCGCATCTGGAGAGCGACCAAAAAGCAGATCACAAGGTAGACAAAGATCACGACCGAAAAGCATCTGAGACGGGGAATAGCCGGTTGTTTCATGGACGGCGCTGCGATAGGCGAGGAGAAACAAGGGAAGTTTTTGGTCCCAGTCTTGTTGGTTTCTTGAGACTAGCAGTGAGAGGTTGTTGAGGATGGTAAGATTAAACCTCTCAACCATGCCATCCGACTGTGGATGTAAAGGCGTCGTCCTAGTTTTGTCCATTCCGAGAAGTTGACAGAGACCCTCAATCACAGCAGAGATGAAATTTTTCTCCTGTTCAGAAAGCATTTGAAGGGGGACTCCATACCTTGATATCCACTGGTGTACCAAGGCATCCGCAACCGTAGAAGCTTCTTGATCAGGGATGGCATAAACTTCAGGCCATTTCGTGAAATAGTCCATGACAACAAGGAGGTATTTGTTGCCATCAGCACTTCTTGGCAAAGGACCTAGGATGTCAAGGGCGATGCGTTCGAAAGGTGCTCCTACGTTGTAGAGATGTAGTCTTCCTCGGCTACGTTTCTTTGGTCCTTTCCGAGCTGCATATGCATCGCAAGATTTGCACCATTGTTCGACGTCAGCTCTCGCTTTTCCCCAGAAGAAGCGCTCTCGGACTCTGTGTAATGTTTTCATGACTTCAAAATGGCCACCAGTGGGACTGCCATGTAATTCCTTGAGGACCTCGGGGATTCGGGATCGAGGAAGTATCAACTGCCACCGAGATGTCTTCCCATCTTCCGATTCGAATTTTCGGAACAGGACACCATTCCTGACGTGGAGGGAGTTCCAAAGAGCCCAATATTGCTTCGTCGTAGGACTGTAGGTCGAGATGTCTTTCCAACTGGGCTTTGTGCTAGAAGATTCTAATAACTCCAAGATTGGTTTGATGTTAGAATCTGCCATTTGATCTTCTCGACTCTTCTCATCACTCCAGGGATATCTGGTGGCGTTGATAGTGAAGTCTTCGTCTAGCGTATGACATGTTCAGGATTATACTTGTTCTCCGCTCTTGAACAATAGCGACAACTTTCGGGACACGGTGTTCTTGATAGGGCATCGGCGTTTCCATGTGATGAGCCTTTGCGATGCCTGATGTCAAAGTCGTATTCCTGGAGTCGTTGTATCCATCTGGCTACTTGGCCCTCTGGGTTCTTAAAAGGCATTAGCCATGTTAGGGATGCGTGATCAGTACGAAGGAGAAATTTTCTGCCATAGAGATAGTGATGGAAGTGTTCTATGGCTTTCACTATAGCTAATAACTCCTTACGAGTGACGCAATAATTCCGCTCTGGTTTCGATAAACATTTGCTCCAGTATGCTACGACTCGTTCTTGGCCATCTATTTCTTGGGAAAGTACAGCGCCGACACTTTCATGACTGGCATCCGTGTCCACAATGAATTGTTTGTCGGTGTGTGGATAGGTAAGGGCTGGAGAGGATGTGAGAGCTTCTTTGAGCCGCTGGAAGGAATTCTCGCATTCTTGTGTCCATAGAAACTTCTGCTTACTTTCAGTGAGCCTATGCAATGGTCTTGCGATGTTGGAGAACCCCTGGACAAACTTTCTGTAATAAGTGCATAGTCCCAGAAAGCTTCGCAACTGATGGACATTTTCCGGACGCTTCCAGTTCTTTACTGCGGACACTTTTTCAGGATCTGTTCGAACACCTTCAGCTGAGATGATGTGTCCTAAATAGTTTACTTCCCGTTGGAAGAACTTGCATTTCAAAGGGTTCAGCTTTAAATTCGCCGCTCTTAGCTTCGTTAACACTTTTCGAATATTCTCTAGATGTTCTTCAAACGTGCGGCCACCAATGATGACATCATCTAGGTAGATGAGACAAGCTTCAAAAGTCAGGCCTTTTAACACTGTCTTCATGAGGCGCTCGAACGTTGCTGGGGCATTGAAGAGCCCGAACGGCATAACTTTAAATTGCCAAAGTCCTTGTCCAGTAGTAAATGCAGTCTTCTCTTTGTCATCAGGATGGATCTCTACTTGCCAATATCCACTCTTCAAATCCAGTGTGGAAAACCATTTATGTCCTGAAAGAGTATCTAGCGTATCGTCTATTCTTGGTAGAGGATAGCTGTCCTTCTTCGTGATCTATACATTCCGAGAAGTTGACAGAGACCCTCAATCACAGCAGAGATGAAATTTTTCTCCTGTTCAGAAACCATTTGAAGGGGGACTCCATACCTTGATATCCACTGGTGTACCAAGGCATCCGCAACCGTAGAAGCTTCTTGATCAGGGATACGATAATTCACACAAAATCTTGTGGAGCCATCTTTCTTTCGGACCAACACGATGGGAGAGGCCCACGGACTTGATGACGGTTCGATGATGTCACTATCCTGCATCTCTCGTAAGAGCTTAGAAACATCTTCTTGTTTTGCGAACGGCAAGCGTCTTGGATGCTCTTTAATCGGTGGATGGTCGGCAATATCAATTCTATGACGCGTCAGAGAAGTGCGACCTATGTCATTCTCGTTTTGTGAAAACACATCCTTAAATTCCTGGAACAGTCTTTCTGCGGCATGTCTCTGCTCAGGAGATAAATTCTCATTTCGTCCAATTTCAGGTGTTAAACTTGTAGGCGGCTCCGACAACGTCAAGCTCGGGTCTTTGCAAACACAGGTGACTGGAGCACAGGTTGCAAGCACTTCACCCTTCTGGATAATTCTAGATTTTTCACTTACGTTCGCAATTCTCACAGGTATGACATCTCTCGACAGATCTACCAGCGCTGATGCTATTAGCACTCATTTTGGGCTCTTCTCAGGATATCCAACCAAGCCACACTGAAAACTTCTTTCGTTCTCAGTTAATCCAGGTATCATCATTTCGGTCCGAGGAGGGATGATAACATCTGCCTTGGCTGTGATCTGTTGAATAGATTCAGACTCATTTCCTAGTTTGAAAATAGTGACATCTTCTTGAGCAGAGCGTAACTCATTATTCTTAAAGTCCAGTGTAAATCCATGCTCTTTTAAAAAGTCCAGTCCGAGTATAAAATGGTCTGAAATATCGGCCACATAGACTGTATGATGGTAAGCGGCGTTCCCAAACTTTATTTTCAACTTCATTCTTCCATGTATGTCGATCCTATCCCTGGTCACTGTTTGAAGGATAACACGGGGTGGAGTCCAGAGGAGTTTTTCCTTTAGCCGCTGAGCTAGATCTTTCCGGATGATGGTCACATTGGCTCCTGTATCGATGATCATATTACAGGGCAAATCATTTACACGCCCGACTATAAAAACTCCGTTCTTGCCGCAACTTCTTGCAGAAATTTGACACACTTGATAATGGGGCTTCTCAAAATCTGGCAACCTCCGCCCCGCAAGATGGCCATTAATTAGTTTTCCTGCTCCACCGTTCGTGGGGAGCTATTACCTTCTGTGCTGGGTCGTTTTAGGCAGTTTCTTTGAATATGGCCTTATCCACCGCATTTCCAGCACTTGATCTTTCTGCCAGGTTTGTTGTCCATCAAGGAGTTCATCTGTCTCATCATGTCCTTCATTTGCTGCTGTAAACGCTCCACAGCTCTATCCGACGTCTCAGGCATGTTGGCTACTCGTACAAAGTGCCGATCTTTCCTTGTAGCTTGCTGGGCTGCTTCGAATTTCAAGGCATAAACTAAAGCCCCTTTTAAGTCATTGAGATCTGCAATCCGGAGTTGTTTCTGGATCTCAGAGTCATGCACACCATCGATAAAATGTTGCAGAGCTAAACTTTCTCTAATTTCGGTCGGACAGTCAGGATAAGCAAGATGTGAAAGTCTCTCGACATCCGTAGCAAGCTCTTGCAGGGATTCAGTGGATTTCTACTGTCAAGATTTGAGCTGGAGTCTGCTATATTCCTTCATGCATTTCTCGCCAAAGCGCAATTCTAAGGCACTGACGAGCGTTTCAAAATCCAGCGGTTCATTTGCAGGCAAAGTCTGTAGGACGTCGGCAGCATCAGCTCGTAGAGAAGCAGCTAACTGGCAAGCCTTGGTCTGGGAATCCCATCCATTGGCGTCCGCTACGATCCCAAATTGTGTCTTGAAAACTGGCTATGAGGATTTTCCGTCGTAGGTCGAGAGTTTAATAGAGGCCCGGGGAAGCATAGCTTGATACTTGACATCTTCGGGATAGTTTTCGGCAGTTATCTTTTGTTTCTTCACATTTTCCAACTCCTTTTCTACACTCTCTATCCTTTCTTCTACGGTATTGGCTGTCTTTTGAACTTTTTCTTCTATTTCCTGAAATCTTCCTTCAAATTTGTTTTCCACGCTGTCAATTCTTTCATTTAAAGATGTTATTTTATTATCTATTAATTCTTTCAACTCACCAAGGTTGGTTGACATATCCTTCTTCATTTCTTCCAACATCTCCTTCATTTCAGCCTGGTTTGCGGTCATTTTCTCATCTATCGCTGACATTTCCTTCTTCATTTCTTCCGACATTTCCTTCATTTCAGCCTGATTCGCAGTCATTTTCTCACCCATCTCTCCTAATTTCTCCAATAATTTAGTCAGTTGCGCCTCCATTGCTCTGGTAATCGGCATTCAATCCCACTTCTGACACCAAATGTTGTGAGCTCGGGGTACGAAAGGATTGATGCCAATATATAAAAACAATCAGCAAGCTTTATTGACTCTAAATAAGAAAACAAATATCTTCTCAAAACACAAATATTCAGTAATCTTCAAATCTAATAACAGCACAGCAAAATTTCACTCAGAACAAAACGTTCAATACGGCGTATCAGATACAAAATCGCTCATAGACAACACAGTCTCAAAGCAAAAACCTCTCGTGTGAATTCAATCACAGCTGATAGCCAACTCAACTCAACTGAACTGGTGGAGGTCCTTATATAGGTTTCAGAGAACTTCCAGAATATTCCAGAGCTTTCGGATGCTAGAAATTACCAGAAGGTGCTTCAACTCTCGATAGAGGACCACAAGCGAGAAAGGACACCAATGTACAGGTACAAGGGGGGTGTGCACAAAATGTCGCCAAATCCGTCGCCAACTTGGCGAAATTTGGCGATATATCGCCAAATTTGGCGACAAAAATAAATCGCCAAAACCATCGCCAACTTGGCTATATTCCCATAGAACTCCATTATACAGATGAGGGTCTAAGGTTGCTTTTCTTGCAAAGCACCCGAGGCCTTAAGCATAGAGTTACATGATGCTCAATAGGAAATACTTAAATAATGCTGCAATTTTCACAATAATAAAATAAAATAAATGAAATATTTACAAATATATACAAAATTCATAACAATATATATTATCAAATAATAATAATAATAAAAAAATTGTTGGAAAAATGTCTTACGTTAAATATCTAATCAAAAATCAGCAACAGTTGTCTTATTCGTCTAATCTTCCATAATCGGGTTCATAGCCAATGTTGGCAACAAAATCGCTAAAATAACTATAAAATCGATGAAATACGTGTTTAACTATTTTTTTAGAAGACGGATTTAGCTGTATTTTACGCTCCTATGTATAACTGCTGCTGATATATGGCGGAATGACCTAAAACTTCAGATCTTCAATTTAACGTCCTTGGTGGTTGAATTTCTAAAATCGCTAAAATTCGCGTTTAACTATTTTTCTAGAAGGTTTATTATGCTGAATTCCATGGTCCTATCTAAAACTGCTGCTAAGATATGGCGAAATGACCTAAAACATTTGACTCCTCCATTTAACCACAGTTCTGTACCTAGAAGTGAATAATAGTGGGGGGGGGGGGGGGGGGGGGGCTGAAGAAAATGTAGGGGAGGCTCATATTTTTTCTCTCTCTCTGATACATGCACGCACGCACAAACACAGATATATATGATCAAAGTATTATATAGAAAGATAAATTAGTGCATATTCTTATTGTAGGCACAATTGTTCTTATTAAACTGTTTATGATAACTTCATTTTATGCTGAGAAAAGAAAAGGCTGCAGAATAAAAATTTCCAGTGTATAACTAGTGTATAATTATACTGGTGGAATAATAAGTGATGATATCAACAAGTAAATAAAAAGCTTACAGTTCACCTGTTTCATAAAGAGTTGCAACCTTTAATTTTTTTCTGAATATTCCCTTCCCTTAAGGATTCTAAAGTTGTATTTTTATAGGATAAAAAACATTAACAAAATCAAGGATGTATTTTGCATTTTAAAATTATTATTGTTTTTAAAAAACTTATTTGTAGTTTTCATACAAATACTACAATTTAGTACCTGTGCAAAACTGTAAAAGGGCCCCAAAAGTAAGTTGAATTTTTAAGTAAGAGTTTCATTTGGTGACCTTGGAATCTTTTCCAGGGGAGGCTCAAAAATTTTTAGGGGTGGGGGCTGATCCCCCTCCCTGGCTACGGCCCTGTTTAACCACCTTCAGGGGTGAATTTTCAAAAATCCTTTCTTATTGCTTGTCTAGGTCACAACAGCTATGAACTGTCTAAATTTTGTGATCCTGACTTTAGTCGTTTCAGCTCTGCTTGATGAGTCAGTCAATCAGTTAGTGAAGTAGCCCTTAAAAAAGTTATTTTTAAATGAAAAAAATTATAAACAGATTTTTTTCATATTAATTTTGTTTTTTAATAGTTAAAACTTCATCAGATTTTGGCCAATAATTAAAAAATCTACAGTAAGCTTTTGAGGGCGTCTGAAAATTGCGGGCCTTGAGTGAGCCCGTGCCCCGAATGCTCTGCCGTAAATCAGGTACTGCAAACATTGATTGTAATAAGTAACAAATGTAAGTATCATAATGATTGTAAGTAAAAGGAAATAATAATAACTTATTATAGATCGTTTGGTATTCATGTCTAGTGCATCTTGAAGTTATATTCATGTATTTTAGTCATATACATTTTATTTTATTTCTTATTACTTACACATAATGAAAAGTTGTTATAAATAAGTGCTTTATTGTCATCAATCTGTTCCAATCGTCAAACAATGATTACATGAATGAACAAGTTGGAAATTGTACGTCAAACGTGACCAATGAGGTGCGTTCGTACTATAGCTAGTTCTATAAATATTTAGATATTGATGATTTTTAATTCTGTGAAATGAATTATATCGTCTGCAGCTTCATTTTTCTGTAATAAAATAAGTATCTCGGTTGCTTGACGATTAAACCTCGGAAGCTCCTATAACAAGAAAGCACCGATTTATTTTTATTATTATTCAAATTTCTTAATAAATATTTTTGTTAATATTTTCTAAAGTTTTGATTCGATTTTCATAAAATTTGAAATGTCTCGACAAAATTCTGCAAAGATAATATATCTTAAATTTCAAACCATTCGGTTGGGTAGTTTTTGCGTTGTTATATGCGGACGGACGGACAGACGGACCAAGCGACGACAATAGGTGCTACGTATTTATGTAATTACGAACGCACTTAAAAATACCCTAAGGCAAAGCATTATGGCCAGTGTGCATGGGTTTTTCTCTAGGGTCTAGGCAAACTGTTGTGAGATTCCAACACAGTTTCGGTATGCACCAAAAGTTCAACTGTTTTTACATCGAAATCACAGAAGCTCGCCAAAAACGAAACCGAACTTGTTAACACAGTTACTTTTACTTTTATAACATTTTAACACAGTTACTTTTACTTTTATAACATTTTAACACAGTTGACAAACTAAATTTCATTCATTTTATCTATAGTAGTATGTAAGACTGATCTATTAATTAAAACTTCAAATAAAAAAGAAAATATTTATATTTAGCCTTGAACATACTTTACATGGCTGCCAACTTTTATGCTTTACCAGTATTTGTGAACAGTAAAAGTACCTTATTTAATCGCAAATTTTCTGCGATTAAATGTGGAAAATTGTACTATTCAAAAATAGTGGTTACAAAAAAGCGTCAAAGTTTGCAGCTATGATTTATCGTTAATAAAATATGATAAAATTATTCTAATGGCATCAAATCAAAACATTATTATTATTATTTTAGAAAATCGTCTGCTTTAAGAGAAAAAAAAAATAGAATAATCCCATTGCCATAATTTAAATTTGTTACATAAATTTTTATCATAAATTGAAAAATAAACTATTCTATAAATACAATTATTTAAATGGAGCTAATGCTGACGCATCTAAAAATAAAAGCTTTCATTCAAAAAAAAAAAAGTTTTTTGGTAGAAAGTGCGGACGAATTGTCGAAAGAAATCGTTTGTATCTTAAAAGTTCTTTAAATTAATTATTTTCGAATGATCAAATTAATATAAAGTCTTAATTTTTGTAAATCACAATTTATTAATAAGAATTCTTAGCTTCTAACTTAGTAAAATAAAAAGAAGAAAAATGCTTTTGAAAGTCATTTCCGATTGCCGTCATTAACACTTCCTTCCTTATTTGAAACAAACTCAATTAAAATATTAAAACAAAGTTCTCTGTCTGGTTTATGCGTATACGATCCCCGGAAACTTCCAACACCTGTCCGGCTTTGTCGCGCATGCGCCGCAGGTAAGTCAATGAAGTATGGCGGCTGTAGTGATAGTAGTTTGAATCTTTCGTAAAGTTGTTTACATCATACGTTGGAATGTTTACTGCGGATTTACACGGATTATGGATTAAAGCTTACTAAAGAAGACATCGTATATATGTCCAGTGTCATGAATAATTTTTATTTTTTTGAATGTTGTTCGGTATTCTATTGCTGTTGAACTTAGTTTGTACCAGGTAAGAAAGTCGTTAACCTTTTAAACGTATATTGCATAGCTACACGTGAGTTTTTAAGAATTTGACCGGTTGTTCATTCATAACTTACTTGTTTTTCATTTAGTTTTTTAAATAGGGAGCTTATAAACTTTTTAAAATTTTACTTTTCGTCATTCTGAGAGAGTTAAAGTTACAGTTTTAAAGGATTGGCCTGTCATATGTTCGACACGATCGCATGTAAACAAATGTTACAGAATTTTTAACTAATATGATATTTGTCTCCCATTCTGTTCTAAAACAAAAGTGTATAATGTCATTTCAATCATTTATAGATGTTTAATTTCTTGGTTAGTTCTATTTAATTAAAAAACTGAACTTTGTTCTTGAAAAGTTATTTACATGTACATACATCTTTTCCAATAGTTTCGTATTGCTATTAATACTGAAAGTGACAATCATATAATATGATCAATTAATCCATTTTACTTTGGATAAATTGAAAAAAAAAATAACGAAATTATTATGAAATATATATTCTGGAAAAAGCAAATTGGGCTATACTTAATCTTTTTTTCAGATTGTCTTATTTCTGTTTTTATTCTGTGACATAATCTGTTTGGAATCCGAAATAAAAGTGTTATTATTGTAATATTTCTCATTTTACTTTTAACATTAGATTATTATATCTAGTGAGGAAAAAAAGTCTTTGAAATAAATGAGCCAAAAATCCTTTTAGCTCGCATTTTAGCTGATTTTCAGAATTTAAAACTGATTGATAATCATTTCTTAAATTTTTGATATGGTTTATATAAAATATTTTTCTCCAGTGTTTTGTGATTTTTATCAATTTATGTCTTTAAATTGTGGGATTATTTTATTCCCTATTGTATATTGCTTCAAATTTATTCCCTCAGTTTATAGGTTGAACTGAGATTAAGATTGCAAGAATATATTTTACAAAGTATGGAGCATTTCTGTGGAACGTTAATAATTTTATCATTGGTAGATATTTAGAAAATTTTTTTCAATGAATTTTAATTAAAAGAGGATTGGTTAATATTATTCTCAAAGGAAAAGAAAACTATTTTTTTTATTGCATCTATATGAAGTTTTTATTCTTTGTAGATTTTATAAGATATAATTCTGAACAGGCCAACCCAAGACCTAGTAGTATTTAATTTTCCATTATACCAAAGATTATTACCAATTCTAATACTGAATTACAACAATGCATTATTAAAAGATAATTTATCGTTTATTATGAAATATTAACATTAAGTAGGGGACACTGGTACACAGTAGACCACCCCCTAATATTTTTTTTTTTTTTTTTTTTTTAAACTTCTCTTCTATCCTAATAGACAACAACACTGGATTGATTATTTGTAGCCTTCAGAGAACATGTTTAGTTCAGAGTGAACTATTTTATCCTGATTGGTTGTTTTGAGCTTCTAAAAGTAAAATATTTCATCATCAAATTTTTCTTTTTTTTAGTAATTAAAGGTTGTAGATAAATAAGATAAAACAGCTATTTTGGAAAGATAAGGTACTTGTTTTTATTTAACTTTAAAGTTAATATGTTTAAAAGAAAGCTATAAACAATACTTGATTATTTATTGAACTTCAACATGGGGCACAGTGGACCACCCACTACTGGGGCATAGTGGTCCACAATCCACTCTGCTCGTGTAATGCAGAATGTTCAAAGTATTTAATAATTGCTTATTTTCTATAAAGAAATATTGCTTTAAAGTAGTATTTAACTATAAAATAAAGTAAACAAAGAAGAAAAATAATTTATTTAACATACTAAGAAATATTTTGTTTTGTGTTTACTGCCTTTGAAAAATATAAATGTAGCCTAATGGGTGATGATTCTATTAAAGTAAGATTCATGAGATGTAAATTGAATGAAAATCAGTAGGGGAAGTGGTTGTACCTTGGGTCAGGTTGTACCTTGGGTCAGCATATTATTCTCCTTTTTAATAACAGGTGGCAGACCAAAAATACATCCTATTTCTTCATTTTAACTCTAAATGGCACTGTAGGTTTGTTTTATTCTCATAGCTTATGTAGATGCTGAGTAGAGAGACAACAAAGGATTTTACCACCCAAAAGTAAATTTTTATGTGTTCATGCTTTTTGTTATAGTGAAAAAGGTTTTTACAATATAGCTAAAAAGAAATAGTAGGCAAGTAGTACATTTTTTGTTCTTTATTTATCAAACATCTTTGTTTTTAAAAGTTAATTTTTAAAAACAGTTATTCTATGTTTAAGCTTTCAATACTTGATGTTGTACCTTGGGTCACTAAATTGTGTTGTACCTTGGGTCATTCAAATGAACAAATTTTAAAATACAAAAAAATATTCAACAGTTAATACTCTTTAGAAAATCATAATATATACTTACTTACTATTTTTAAGTCATTGTTATCATATGTACAGGTGTGCACAAGAGTAACGGGGATTGGGTTGTGGGTACTATACTTCCTCTGTTGAATTTTTAAAAATCAAAACTAAGCATTTTTGCACTTAAAAATATATTATATTAATCTGAACTATAAACTTATCCTCTCTCCATAGATATTTTCTGTGTAGGCTTATCACTTATCAAATATATGTGTAGGCTACCAGACCACTGTTACCATATATTTTATAATAGGTCTATTTTAATAACCTTAAGAATGTATTTTTATTTTGTCTTTAGAACAGTTTTTGAAAAAATTCCTATAGCCCCAAAGCTTTCACGAGATGAAATTATGTTACTTTAAGATAGTAATAGCTTATAATAGGTAGCCTACCTATAATTGCACAAAAACATGTCATTTTTATTTCCTTTATCCAGTAGCAGCAGAAGGTATTTTTCTACGGGAAAGGGGGAGGCAAGCCCTTATTATCACATGGGCAATTTGGGACTTTGCCCAGGGGCACAACCTAGAAAAAAAGGCTTCACGTAGAAGGAAACATGGTAAAACTAGAATATTAACAGACACACCAGAGAAGAGAGAAACAGAACAGAGCAAAAAGAAGTATCAACCAGTCATAAAAAAAAAAAAAAAAAGTTTCAAGAAAAAAAATTATTGCATTGAGTTCTGATGAAGACGATTTTGATATAGCTTTTGCAGATTCCAGTAATGATAATGAAACCTTGGATAAAATTACTGAATATAGAAAAGGAGATGAAGACATGGAAGATATATCAGCAGGAAGTTTTGTGTTAACTAAATTAGCAGAGAAGAAGAGTTTCATATTTTGTGGCACAAGTCATAAAGGATTTGGGAGAAGGTGAATTGGAAGTAAAATATTACAAACATTATGGTGATACAAATTTATTCTAGAAAAAGATGATGTTTATATCACTGATATTGATAACAGAGAGAAAACTGCCTGCACCAATTACTACCGGACAATCTGAACGACAAGCTTATCAAATTTCTTTTCAAGTGGATTTCAGTGCATATAACATTTGTTAAATGAAATATGCTTAACATTTATGACTCAAAACACTTATTTCAGAATCCTTTAATGATCATCTTTATTAGTAGTATATTTCTTTGTATCCTATATTGTGTAAAATACAGTTGTTTTTACATTTCATCGATTTTTTTACTTTGACCCAAGGTACAACACTATGTTGTACCTAGGGTCACTTTCCAATCCTGTGTTTTATTATTTTTTACACGGTTATTTTTGGAATTATCTTTAAATGAAACATAGTGTTAAATACACAAATGTATAGGTAATAATTTAAAAAAAAAAATCTGAGTTAAATTGAATTTTTAAAAAATTTACAAAAAAAAAATGACCCAAGGTACAACCACTTCCCCTATATTATTCTAGAAACTATAGGTGAATCTTTCGTTGATGTCAATGATTTCGTAAAGTTGCTATCAGACTCAATCTTACTGATAAGTATTTTGGAATTTCATTTGCAAATTTTAATGTGTGCTGATTTTTTTTGTACTTAAGTAACAACTTTGTCTAAATTGAAATTGTTCCTCTAATAATCTGTTTATTTCCGAAATATAATTTTTTTTTTGTTTCAAAAATGTTGTTTGTAAATTTGTTACTATGTTATTTTGGAGGTAAAGGGGAAGTGAAGAATTAGATTAATGAAAAATAGATTTATATTGTATTTCAGATAATACTTAATATCGGTCCATTTTACAAGTGTACACATATATATATATCTTGAAAAATGTATTGAAAACTATGTTCTGAGAAAATTCTGATGAGTGCAAAAATGTTTAAGGAATATTGAAAAATATTTTCAGGCTGATCGATTAGTCTGTTAAAGAGAAAAAAAAACAACTGAAAAAATGGTCCACTGTGTACCAATTTCCCCTATATGTGTGACATTTAATGTGAACTTTTACATAACAATGTAGTATTTGAGTTTAAACCGTCAAAAACTGATGCATGTCAAAAACCTGCCAACCCTGTAACAAAATTTTCTGGTTGATGTTTGCACTACAGAGACCAATTGCGACCAACTTCAGTACCAGTCGAGAATGCTCTTGTTTGTTAGGGTGGAGTTCATGACGCCAGATCATGTGATATCTTTCTCTGTTGAGAATGCCTCCCTAGGAAGGAGGAAACCAAGGCTCAAAAGCAAACCGGAATGATATTCTGGTTCTGGAAATTAGGGTAAATATTGTTCCGGTTCATGCAAATATTAAAACATGTTACAGTTCTTGGCTATGATGTCTTACACTCATGCACCATTTTTTTTCTTTTTAATCGGTTATAAAAAGGAAAAAAGTCGCCAAATTTTGGGGATTTTTCCTTTAAATTGTAACCTGGCTATTGTATTAAGTTATTGGTTTGGAGTCGGCTTGTAAATATCACCAATCGAAAAGTTGCCAAATATTGACGTGCGTGAGTGTAATACATCTGTTCCCAGTTCGTAAAAAACATTAATATTTCTGTTCCGGTTGAATTTCATTAAAATATATATAGAACGAATGATGATGCACTGAATATCAGTGTGATAAGCCACTACCCATACTCACGGCTGTGAAACAATTGCGATAGTTCCTGCTCAACTGGGACGATGAAAGAGTTGCAGAAAGAACTAGTGTCAGCAGAGACAGCATATGGGCAAAGTTGTCGCCACAGACTTGGCGATGGCGACCTGCACTAAAGGTATGCACAGTGAGAAACAGTTGAATGGTGATGTTTTGTTTACATTCGGCACTCATTTTTTCATTAGAATACAGTGATGATGATCCTATTACATTCAACTCTATTAAATTTTAGTGACTAAATAAATATGACAGACCACACATCTAAGCTTTTTAATTTTAATCTTTTGAACTGCACAAAGATGGAAGGAAGCTGAATTTGAGCCTGACTGGAGACACTGTGTCTGTTTACACTCCACTTGTTGCTACCAGCAAAAGCGAAATTATTTGGCGTTTCCTGACATGTACACAGTGTTTTTTAATATGGCTTATGATCTTTGGAACTTTTTTTATTATTATTTAGAATCTTGAATGCATTTTTAAAATTGCTTTTGTATGGTTAGAAATAAACTTGTCTATACTTAAAAAAAATGTTTTAGTCAACAATAATTTTGAAGTAGCATTCGTGGATTTTTCCATTTCGAGCCCTGGGGTAAACAAACATGAGTTTTCTCAGCTGATTGGGTTAGACAGATCAGGGTTGTAGTGGGTAGCTGCCCAGGTACCTGCCCATGCTGGTTTAAACCCAGGTTTTTTAAAACCCTGGGACAGACACACAGAGGTCACATGATCTCACGTCATGAACGTTGTCGTAAGGCAGGAGAAATAAACAATTCCTTGGCCGGTACTGAAATTGGCCCTGGGCCAATGCAAGTTTTTTGTGTTTATGACTTTAGTTTGTCAGTCTGTTCATGTTCTAAATCTTGTAAATATACTCAGAAATGCCATGTAATTCGTATATGCCATTAAGGTTTGCTATTGAAAATGAAGTGTGTAGCATTTATAGTTCGTTTACAGGAACACACAAAAGAATTCCATTAAAATACGGTCTATAGGGAGAAATGGTTTATGGTGCATTTTATTGATCTTGCAAACATGGTATTTCAAACATAATGAGATTGATATGCATTGCTGAGATGGATTACAACATGCTTTCTCAGAAATATAGAATAAGTAGCATTTATTGTTCATTTACTTTACAAGGACGCACAAAATAATTACATTGCAATATGATCTATGGGGAAGAAAAATGTTGTATCTTTTAATAATGTTAAATGATACTTTAAAACATAATAAAATTAACCCTTTAAGCACCACAACGTACCTGCATACGTTATGAACTCATCTATTTGAAATACCAGAACGTATGTGTGTACGTCTTCATTTTAAGTCCAGAGTGCAATGTTCTAAGCATCTAGTTTTTAGCGTCACTAATTGTTATTGTGATTGGTTTTGCACAGGCTTTATAGCAGTGATTGTTTTTGCACCCAATAGATGGCGTTACGCATATATATATATATATAAAAACTCTTTAATTTTCCCGTTGCTTTATTTCTTTCTTCGTTGTTCATTTGTTTATGTGTTGGTCATTCTGTTCAGTTGTGTTTCGATTTCAGTTTTGTATTTTTTGTATGATAGATAAAAATAATGATATAAACTACTTTTGACAAAATTTAGCATACTACCACTAAATTGACTATGGTGCTTAAGGGGTTAAGGATCACTGGGGTGCACTCCGACATATTTTCTATAGATTGTGGAGTGTGTAGCATTTATCGTTCATTTACAGAGACACACGAAATAATGCGTTACAGTACTGATTATGATCGATAATTGCTGGAAGTGGGTTTTTGGCTGTGGTTATGCATTTTTTAACTTACTTAGTTTTTTGTGTATTACACATTAGTAGTACATTATGTGGTGTGTTTAAAATTTATAGATAATATATACAGGGCTGCACACAAGAATTCACATGCATTACCAGATAGGGACAGAAATTTCTGAAAATGGATTTTTACTGAGTTATGTAGTGATCTTGCTAGGCTTTTGAAATCCTGGGTTCTTCGGACCCAGACACTTCCAAATAAAGTAAAAAGTGTCCAGTTAAACTGATAGCATTGAGCTCACAGACTATTCACATTCACACTAATTGAATATTATACTCTTATTTCAAAGAATAATGCTCTTCAAAAAATAAATCAACAATAAATTAAGGGGGGGGGGGTTGACTCCCCCATTCCCCTTTATACATAACCAATGAACCCCCAAAACTAATCAGGGAAGCACCTTATCACAATGAACTTATATACAAAATTTGAGCAAATCGGATAATTCTGAATAAAAAAACCCATTTAGCTAAATTAAGGGAGGGATTAGCCCCCGTTCCCCTCTTTATACTTAACCAATAAACCCCCAGAACTAATCAGGGAAGCACGTTATCAGAATGAACCTATATACAAAATTTGAAGCAAATTGGATAATTCTGAATAAAAAACCATTTATTTAAATTAAGGGAGGGATTAGCCCCCATTCCCCTCTTTATACTTAACCAATGAACCCCCAGAACTAATCAGGGAAGCACGTTATCAGATTGAACCTATGTACAAAATTTTAAACTAATCGGATCAGTCTGCATGAAAAAAACATTTATCAAAATTAAGGGGGAGATTATCCCCCGCCCCCCCCTTTATACTTAATCAATGAACCCCCAGAACTAATCAGTGAAGCACGTTATCAGATTGAACCTATGTACAAAATTTTAAACTAATCGGATCAGTCTGCATGAAAAAAACATTTATCAAAATTAAGGGGGAGATTATCCCCCCCCCCTTTATACTTAATCAATGAACCACCAGAACTAATCAGGGAAGTGCCTTATCCAATGAACCTATATACAAAATTTGAATCTAATCGGATAATTTTGCATGAAAAAACCATTTATCTCAATTAAGGGGACGATTAGCCCCCCCCCCCCTTTATACTTAACCAATGAACCTCCAAAACTAATCAGGGAAGCGCCTTATCACAATGAACCTATAAACAAAATTTGAAGCAAAACGGATACATTACATACGTACGTACCGTACATACAGAACCGGCGGGCACATTAGCTCTCAGGCTTTGATAGACTGAGCTAAAAACTGGGTCCTTCTTTTTACAAAACTGGGTCTATTCGTTTAGAAATAAGTCATCATCAATATATTTAATAGAAAATGTGCCTCTTTTCTGCTCTTTCTATGTAAAAACTATGTATCCTGACAGTGGCGCAGCCAGAATTCGGTTCTAGGGGGGGTTTTGAGTTTATAATAAAGATTTTCGCCGGTTATATGAATCATCGGTTAATGGAATCAGTCTTTTAAATGAATGAAATCATAATGCTTTTCTCCGCAATTACGTTGATGATTCATTTAAACAGCATTTACAATATTAGAGTTACAAACTATAAAATGCACCAATGAAATAACACAAAACTAGGTTAGATTTATAAAGTGTTTAAAAATGATGAGGGGTAAACTTAAAGATGGAAGAGCACAGTACAGCAAATAATTTTTACGTAGAAAATAACAGAGTTGGAATCCTGGTTATGATTCATTTAAACAGCATTTACAATATTAGAGTTACAAACTATAAAATGCACCAATGAAATAACACAAAACTAGGTTAGATTTATAAAGTGTTTAAAAATGATGAGGGGTAAACTTAAAGATGGAAGAGCACAGTACAGCAAATAATTTTTACGTAGAAAATAACAGAGTTGGAATCCATTTGTTCAATCAACAAGAACGAAAAATCAGGCGGAGGGGGGGGGGGGGGGGTATGAAGACGGTTATAAAATTTATAAAATTCAACTATGTCCATCATAATAACAAGAAAGAAAATACATGCGTCAAGCATAGATTATGTAACACTTTCCAACGCTTCGAAAATAATTTTACAAATCATTACCATTTAATAAGCTGAAACATAACATCTAAGTAAACAATTTGGAAAACGCATAACATATTTAAAAACGTAATTTCAGGAATTTCCAACATATATTTCCAACATATACAATATTCGGAAAATTATCCGAATACTTTTATTCAGCCCTGTATATGATCTATAGATTTGTATATGTTACTATACATAGGATGTTAAATTTTAGTTTAGTTAGGAAACGCGTAACACAGTTTAAAATTCTCCATCTGGAGTTTCTGTCAATAAACGGAAATGTGTTCGCGAACTTTTGTGCTGCCCTATATATGATCTACAGAATTTATACACACCAAGTAATAGACAAAAAGTGAGTGATTATTCATCTTAGTATATAAATTCCAATGTGTTTAAAATAGTGAAACATTATACCGCAAACGATTTTTCTCCATAGACGTAATGTAACGGAATTCTTTTGACTGTCCCTGTAAAGTAACTATAAGTGCTATGCACATCCTATTCCATATTAAGCTTCTTGTAATGCATCTTAGTGATATATATCAATTACAATGTGTTTGAAATTGTGTAACATCATTAAAATAAACCGCAAATGATTTTTCCCTATAGACCGTAATGTAACGGAATTCTTTTGAGTGTTCCTGTAAAAAAACTATAAGTGCTACACACTTCAGTTGAAATAGCGAACATGCTATAGATAAGGACAATAACATATAACAATTACAGGGCAATCCGAGCATATTTACGGGAGTTAGAGCACGGCCAGACGGCCATACGACCAGACAAACCGAAGTCATAAACTTTTCAACTAGGTTGGAAAGTGTTAAAAATACACAAGGTTTCATTGCAAAGAATCACGAATTCTTATTCCTAACTTTAATAATAATGAAGCAATTTTAACAAAATTTTCAATAGACTTACTTACCTTGCTTTTTGCCAAATGTAACAAGTCATTTTGAACTTTTAGAGCTAGAGTCTTGAAATTTTATATGGATGTTACTTAAAAGACGTAAATTCTCCCCAGAATTTATTTTTTCATTACGAAATTTAAAAGAATGCAAGAGTAAGAATCATTCTAAAATTGCGATTTATGTGACACAATTGGTATGAAAACATGGAATTTGCATGATGATTACTTTTATGTAGTAATTGCTTATAACATTTTTAAAAACATTTAAAAATTTAAAAGGACGAAATGAGCTGAAAACTTTCTAAAAGCGTTCTAAATTATGATTTAGTTGAAACTGTTAGTGTTAGAAACTTGAAATTTAGTATAGAGATTACTTTTAAGATGGAAATGCTTATTGGCATAAAGAATTTATTATAAATGGGAAATTTAAAGGTGTGAAACAGCTGAAAGCATTCTAAATTACGATTTATTTAGAACCTCACGTCATATCGGGCCTTTCGAAGACGATCTTTTTTCTATTCTAAAAGTAACTAAACGTCTGTATTTCGACTAAATCCATTAAAAGCATCTTGGAAGATCAAAATTACAGCGCCTACAAAAATTTGGAAACGCTCTGATGAATAAAAGTATTTAAAAAAATCTCAGAATTTTTCGATGACAATGCAAAAAGAAATTTGGGTATTTTGGCGTGGGTTTGCTCAGCGTCGGCTCATGTTTTCAGTATTAAATGTGACTAAGTCTGTGACTTAGTCTTTTTTGACGTAACTCTGTGTTTCTGTGACTCTGTTCTCTTCGACTTTAGTCAAAGACAGACTTTTTTCACGGAATTTTAAAGAGGGGTGGGATACAGTTATATTGACAATCGAATACAATTTCAGAGAGTTCGGACAATAACTTTTTTGTGTTGTTATTTTAAAGGACACGTCGCAAAAAAAAAAAAAAAAAAAAGAAGAAAAAAAAAAAGACGCGAGAAGAAAGCATTTCTTTTACAGCTAGATATCAATATTTTTCCACGGTCTCTAAAACCATTATATTTATAACCATGGCTTTATAAATTTGATAAAATCTGGTAGCCAGTAAAAAATTCTAGTTACCAGTAAAAAAATATAAACGGCTCCCCTCCGAAGTCACTAATTTTCAAAAGCACAAAAGTTTTTTATCAATTAATTGAGAAAAATAATAAGCCTATTGTCGGATTATTAGTTACATAGTTTAGAATAGTTACATCATTTAAAAAGATGGTATAAACAAAGTTTTCTAATGAAATTTATCAAAATTATTTATCTATGAAAAAAAATGTAAAGGCTGCATTAACCGGTATGTTCTCGGAAATGATGATTGCCGAAGGTTTCAAATGTCTGGATAAGTGAGTGCTGCAAAATCTATATCTGATGAGGGGGGCATGGATGAAACAGTGAAACAGGAAAACAATTTCTGCCTATTTTCGTGTCGAAGTCAGTCAAATAATTATTTTTTATTAATTTAAAATTTGCATTTGTTAAACTTATTTTTACCTAATTAAAAATGCCGAAAATGAGAAAAAATGCCATTTATGGTCATTTCTTAGGTCAATTTTTGTACAAAAAATAATAATAATAATAATAAAAAATCAGGTTAAATAACTTGGAGGCTAGATAGAAAAACTAGGTCGCCAGTGGCAACTTGGCGACTGCATTTGTCAAGACCTGTTTATAACTGATGAAAAATTTATAGAATTCAGACAACTGGGGTTATTTTTTTTTTAAACTATGAAACTAGAGACCCTTACGAGGAAAAGAAACAAACAAAACACCCAACCAAACAAGAAGGTGTCTTTAAAAAATGCTTTTCTGTCTAATAATCAATATTTTTTTGTGAAAATTTCATTTAAAAATATAAAATTGATATAAGATAGATAATCATACAAATTTGAGGTAATTATCATGAGCCCAGGCACCGCCGGACGGGTCAGCTAGTATAATTTTAATGATATACAGATAGCATTCGTTAAAGTACAATAAGTGTAAATCAATGCATAACTAATTTATTGCTGATCAATTTAAATTAATGCATGGTTAGCGTAAAATTGTGTGTAATTATAGATAGTATTTTTCTAAAAAAATGCATTTAGCGCACATTTAACGCCTTTTTTTTTTCAAAATCCATATTCACAGGCAGGGCTTAAATTCTAGGAAAAAAGAGTACCGGGGCTCTAATTTTCAGCAGTAACAACAACCATCAACCCAAACCCCCTTTCATTAGAAGGAGGTATGCATTATGCTTGTTATCCCACCCGCATATTTATATTTCATACATTATTTGTAAAATTTAAAGCAATTTTGTCTTTTGTAAAAAAAATAATAATACATTTTGACTTTTAATAATGAAATTTAATAAATGAGTAGAGCAGAAAATAAGCAAAAAAAAAAAAAAAAAGTGCCCAGAAATAGAGAAAAAAAAAATAATGACAGAAGAAAATTTGTTAGGGAGAAACACATTCTATTTTTTTTTTTTTTTTTTTTAACGCAAACCACGAAACCACATTACCATATCAGCATCTTTATAACAGCAGAAAACTAACTGTCCGAACTTAACATCTGCAGGAATTTTAGCATGCAGATGTATTGAGAAATAGACATTGCATTTTATCTTTCTTTATTTATTCTGTGATCCAAAACGTATGCATTAGGAAGCACGCAGATGCCAAACTGAAAATGATTTCATTTCTCGTATTAAAACCGCAAGCACATACGAAAGAAATTTAGACATGTACATTAATTGAAAAGAATCACTTCAAGCTGCGATAAAAGATTCTGCCAAGGCGTAAAGTCCAAAAAACCTAATTTTAACTTTAGCAGTGTTGATTCATATAAGCGGCAATTATAGTAATTTTTTTTAGCTCTGGGGGGGGTTTTAACCCCCAAACCCCCCCCCTTGGCTGCGCCACTGTATCCTGAAGGACCAATTACAATTTTTTTTATGCATCCCTTCACCAATTTTTTGTTTAAATGATGCACTATAGCCCATCACTGTTATGTGTTTTTAAGTTGCTTATTTATAGATATCTCATTTAATTGTATGAACAAAAAAATGAAATTTCTTAATAATATTATCTTAGTGTTTCATAATCTATGCTTGATGCGTGATTTTTAGGTAGATTTCGTAAGAAATAGTACCTATTTTACATTCTCTCCTATGTTAGAATTTCTGAAATTTTTTTTCAGATCTACGCCGATCATGTCTCCTAGAACCCAAAACTACCCCCAGTTCAAAACTTTATCGATCTCACTTTTTTATAGACACGATGAAAAAACTCCCATAATTCTGCACAAATCTCTTCCAAACTGATACATAAAATCTCGGTCAAGTTCGTTAATGGGCAAAATGCGGCCGGGGGGGGGGGGGATGGAAGCGCTTTTTGTGATAACAGGAAAAAAAAAAACCCTTAACTTCTTAGTTAGGATACTATATCGAATCCGTTTAAAGTTATTATTACTTCTAGGAAAAGGGCCGAAAATTTATGTATGACGGATTTTTGATATCATTAAAAATGGCCTCAAGCGGGGAGGGGGGCGGGGGGATAGGGGTTTCAGAAGAAAAAAAATTCATATCTTCGTCAATTCACAAGATATCAAATCCGATTAAATTTATTATATAAATCCTCTTAATATTACTTTTTTTCAAACTTTTATATTGACAAGTTTTTTATAGGACCAAGCCTTATAGCAAAAAAAAAAAAAAAAATTAAAACAAAAAAATCCCTGCCGGCTCCGCCTGCAAACAAGTTAGATTTCGAAGTGGGCGGTCCCAATTGCGGCATCGTGGTAAAAAGGTCATTTCTTCGGCAATTCCCAACAAACAGGCGCTCCACGGTCTGCGTCTTCGAAATCTGCCTGTAGCCCGAGCCGTCAGGGATTTTTTTTTAATTGGTGAAACTTTTTATTTTATTTTCATTTTTCACGTGGAAATCTTTTAATAGAAAAATAATTATTGTAGAAAGAATTTTATTGTGTATTTTTAATTGTTGGCAACTGTTATAACGAAAAATGCTTAAATTTAATAGGAAAAGGCTGTTAAATTTTTGGTTTTTTATTTCTCTGTATTAGAATAATACGATTTTTTCAAATTTTATGATTTTGAGCTTCATAGCAGATATTCAGCTATAAGTACACAAAGTTTCAACTCTGTAAGTTAAACAGTTTCTGAGAACCGGCTCTGTGACGGACAGACAACGAAGCGGGAGGAATAGGGTTTCGTGTGATGAACGAAACCCTAAAAAAAGAAGAAGAATACGTCTTGTGTGACTGGGAATACCTGCAGGTGGGCGCGGTGATCTTCGAATCGGGCGACCGCTTTTCTCCGGTCACAACCATCTGAAACAAATTGGGTCACCAAATTATGAAAGGGTATAATAAGCTCCAGAGAATTTAATGCCAACATTTAGTTTAAAAAGTTGATTTTTAACAAAATGGCGGTCATTTGAACAAAATAAATGTCATTTTTTCGCTTTATCCTTTGCGAGCTTGAGAAAACATTTAATGAAAATTATACTTTTCGGTGGTGGTATAAGCTCCAGCAAAAACGATTACCTTTCTTTTAAATAACTAGTCGGATGTGCCAACCCAAAACTTTCTTCTCTCTCACACAGGTTTCGCATACACTAAAGACGAATCAGCACCAATTTATGTCAAGGTCTAACTGAATCTAAAGTTTTATTCAATTTTGCGCATTACTTCTTGAGATAGGACTATCGCTAAAATCGTGTAAATCCTGCATAGCAGCGCTACCTGCTGGGCGATTTTTACCAAAAACTAATCAGCACCCATTTATATCAGAGAATAACTGAATATAAAGGTTTATCAAATTCCGAGCATTAGTTCTTGAGATAGAGCTATTGCAGAAATCGCAAAAAATGCTGCATAGCAGCGCCACCTGCTGGGCGATTTTTACCAAAAACTAATCAGCACCCATTTATATCAGGGACTAACTGAATATAAAGTTTTATTAAATACCGAACAGTTCTTGAGATAGAGCGCCCACAAAATTTTTGTCACATACAGACAGAGTGCCAGACAGACATTTTCTAAAAATAGTCAAATCATGTTCAGGAGCTTCTAAAACGTATAATAAATCCGTCGAAAACCGAAAGTCGAAAATTTTCATGAATCCAATACTTTCTTCTTGTAAAGATAGAAGAAAGTAAAAAACGAAAGGGATCGGTTGAATAGTTCTCGAGAAAAACGGTCGCACAGTTTGAAAAACCGGGTACCGAGAAAAACGAGTTTTAAATTTTAATATAGCCTTCAACGAGCCTTTTCTAAAAATGAAAGTAAAAGCGATTAATGTAGAATCTTCGATAATACCGATTCAACAAAATATTAATAAATGTAACATTCCATTTTCCAAAAATGAAAGTAAAAGTGCTACCTTCAACGAGCAAAACAGACGAAAATGAAAATTTAAAAAAAAATCGAAAGTTTTGATCCAAAGTAGCAGAAATTCCCCTAAAATGAATTTTTGTGAAGGAGCCGTAAATAGGCCCCAAATTTTACCTGGATCGACCCATGGCTTAATAAACGCTTTTTAATTTTCAAATTACCTACCTATGGATGCCATACATGCATCCTTTCCTTACTTATATGCTTACATTACAGCAATTCTCAGTACATTACAATAAATGTAACCTTTTTGAAAAAATGAAAGTAAAAGTGATTAATGGAGAATCGTCCATAATACCGATTCAGCAAAATATTAATAAATGTAACATTCCTTTTTCCAAAAATGAAAGTAAAAGGGATTAATGAAGAATCTTCCATAATACCGATTCAACAAAATATTAATAAATGTAACATTCCTTTTTCTAAAAATGAAAATAAAAGTGATTAATGAAGAATCTTTTATAATACGGATTCAACAAAATATTAATAAATCTATTATAGGTTAATACGAAAGCGTGTAGCATTTCATTTCTATTTAAAGTAAATTAGCCATACATATAGAAGTCATTAAGTTACATTATCCTTCACAATACAACAATGGTTTATTTCCGTGTTTGGAACGCTTTTACCATAGTTATGTTTTCCGGACAACCGAAAGCACCAAGGCAACTCTTACCGTCGATAGAGTTGCTTTGTCACTAACTCATTTACTAATAAACACTTTTGTTGCTGTAGCAAATTACTATGTGTGCCCTTACGGGTGTTTGTGTCAGATCTCCAATTCCCCTCGCTAATGTTAAACCTATGGGCGTGGAATGCATTCTTATTTTTAAAATATCTCATGACGGATTTAATATGTTTAACTTTCTTTTATGTGTACACTTCTTAAAGGATCTCTCCCCCCCCCCCTCTTTTTTTTTTTTTTTTTTTTTTTTTTTTTTTTTTTGTGAGGTGTTAAAATCTTACTCGCAGTTCGTCAGCTTCCCTCAAATTTTAACTCATAAAATACTAAATTAAGGATACACTTTAGATATTATTCTGTCAACCAAGAAAGAGAGAGAGAGATCCTTCAAGAAAAGTACAAAGAAACAAGAAGTTGAAAATATTGATTTTCTGAGGAGATATTTAAAAAATACGTTTCTTTTCACGAAATTGAGGACTTAAGAAAACAAGAACAAAAAAATCCCTAACGGCTCGGCCTACAGGTACAGGTAGATTTCGAAGATGCAGACCGTGGGGCGCCTGTTTATTGGGAATTGCAGAAGAAATAACCTTTTTGCCATAATGCGGTAGTTGGGAGCGCCCACTTCGAAATCTACCTGTGTTTGTAGGCGGAGCCGGCAAAGAATTTTTTTTTCCCTGTAAGAGTTGGTCCTATAAAAAACTTGTCAGTCCATAAAAAGCTTTTCATTGATTATTTTTATTTTGTTGTTTTTTTAAAATGTCATTTGCAATCAAAACAAGTTCACTAGAAAGAAAAACTTGAGCGGAAGGACTTATAGAAGTTTTTATTAATAAATGCTTGGTTCGAATTTGAACAACTGGATTTCATCTTTCGTTACAAAATGTTATTTTTCATAAAAATATGATACATTTAACAAAAAAATATAAAAAAATTCACGAAAATAATTTTTACTTTTCACAAAATGGGCCCCAAGAGAAAAACTCTGCAGGGACCCCTGAATAGGTAATTTGAAAATTAAAAAGAATCTATTAATTTTCACCACTGTGGCGCGTAAATGAAATCTGCCAATAATACAATTTTTTTTAATTGTAATTTTTGTAATTCGTTTTTTTTCGACTATCAACTTGTGCAAGCAGTTTTCATGCGAAATATTTTACTCCTATCTGTTTGTACATGTATATAGGATGATAAGCCCCCGTTCCCCCCCCTGTTTTTTAATTTATTTAATCGTAATTTAAAAAAAAGATCAATATGAGATACTTCTTAGAAACACTATCTTCAAATCGGAAACCTTCGCAGGACTCTTCATGATGTATTCTTGAAGTACTTCCATTTAATTATGTTCTTCCTGAAATGGCAATGGCCCAAGCATTCGTTCGTTCGATTGCAGTATAATTGTGGTTGCCAATGGCTACACGACTTCGAAATCATAAGTAAACTTTCTCGTACGAAATAACCTTCATTTTATGCCTGAGTTAATGTGCTTTTTAATCCGTAACGGAGTATCCTTTTGTTCGTGTTCACAGCATGCAGGAATAACTAGCTGTCCAGGATGGTCTTAGTGCTTGTTCCGAGAATGGAAGATGGTAAAGTTTTTAGTACATCGTTTTGTTTATCACTTTTAAGCTTTTTACTTCCGTCTTATGTAATGAATTGAGTTGCAAACTTATGTTGAATGAACTTTACTTTTGTGCATGATCGTTCACAGGGGTCGATCCAGGAAAAAATTGGGGTCTATTTAGGGCCCCTTCACAAAAATCCATTTAATAAAACAGGCTCCTTCACAAAAATCGTCTTAATAAAACAGGGCACTATACAAAATTCCATTCCATAAAAACATACTCTTCAGTAATTATTTTTATTTTGTTAGGTTTTAAAATGTGTAATTTGCAAACAAAACAAGTTCATCACATAAGAAAACTTTAACAAAAGGACTTAAAGAAATTATTAAATGCTTGGTTTGAATTTGAGCAGCTAGATTTCATTTTGCATTACAAAATGTTATTTTGCACAAAAGTATAATAAATTTCACAAAAGTATGATAAATTTCACAAAAATTACTTTTCACAAAATGGGCCCCAAGAAAAAACAAAAAACCCTGCGTCGACCCCTGGTTCATGCACGTTCATTAACTATGCTTACTTTCTCCATAATAGATTCTTGATATTTGTAAATGTAATTAGGCTCAAAGGGATCACATTTTTCTCATATTTAAACCTTCTGGCATAATATCGCGGAATCAATTTCATGCCCACGTGGAAAAAAAAAAAATCTGATTTTTTTTTTTTTTCATTTTCACTTTGTAAAAACTGAGAGTTCTTGATTGCAGAGCCGCAGCAACTCTTTCGTATGTCTGATGTGATTTTTTTTTCTTTTACTACTGATCGTCCATACATCAGTAGTGATAACTGACAGAGCCAATAAAACGCTTATCTGACTCAGGGACATTATTTCAAAACTTTCTTTGGGGATGGCAGTATTTTTTAAAATCTTGTTGACAGCTGAGAAACAGTAGACATAGTTATATTCCCACATATATTTTTAAAACTAATAAATCTGTAAAACAAGAATCTCAACATCAGCTGCGCAAAACACATTTTTATTTGGATCTCGCTTTATATACTAATATAAAAGAATACTACAAAATCTTCTATTTATTTGTTTACATTATAGAGATTTATAAGCCTAATAAGATTTTCTGATGATTGAGGAAATCTGAATTAAATAACTGTTATGTCCAACACGATTTCTCACAGTTGAAGTTCTTTGACTGTAAAACTGACTTTATTATAAACTTTTAAGATAAAAAATACTTTCCTTCAGGGGGGGGGGGGGGGCAGCGGCCCCCTGAACCTTTCGTTGTCTCATTAATTTTGTGCTTCTACTTTAGAATATTTTCCCTATTTCTGGATTCTAGTATATCTACGGGTACGCTTTGCACTGTGGTTTTATTAGGTAACCATCTCCTTGTACACCTTATCATATCCTAATAACTATATTTACTTAACATGTCACAAAAAAACAACAAAAAAAAAACAACTGTATATGTTGCAGAAGTTGAATAAAATCTCGTGTAAGAAAGCTGCTCATAGATGGTAATGTATTCAATTTTTTACTGTGGTCTTTTGTATGATCTATAAATTCTCATACACATTAAATAGTATATTAAAGAGCAATTCAGCTTGAAAACTCATTCTGCAACTGGAAAAACTTTTCCGGAAATTACTATCCGTGAAATGTATCCAAGTATTTATATCCTTGTGTGCTACCCTGTATATAAATTTATTCATATTATGGTCTTACCACTATAGCAAATTTTAGTTCAGCAGAAAACCTCTTAACACGCAGTTGAAAATGCATTTTCAGCAATTCCTAACCCATCGGTGATGTGTTCGAAATCAGTTGTGCACAGCCTTGTATATTATCTAGAAACATCCCATAGTGTATTCAAATTTAATTCAGCTGGAAAACGCGTAAAACAACTGAAAATGCTCTCTGAAATGCACTCTGATTTATTTTATAAATCATTGATTTCAATCAATATTGAAATTTTATTCTTTTGGAATATGTAGTGTTTTTGATGTGTGGTGATTTATCATTGTTTAATTAAATATCTCTCTATATTAAAAAAAAAGTAACCACCGCAGCAGCAGCCGCTGTCAATAAAGATTTTGTGCCTTGAAGTCTTTCTGGACTAATAGCCAGAAAATCTCTCTATATTAAAAAAAAAATCCCTGACGGCTCGGCCTACAGGCACAGGTAGATTTCGAAGACGCAGACCGTGGGGCGCCTGTTTGTCGGGAATTGCGGAAGAAATGACCTTTTTTACGATGATGCGGCAGTTTGAACCGCCTACTTCGAAACCTAACTTGTTTGCAGGCGGATCCGGCAGGGATTTTTTTGTTTTTAATTTTTTTTTTGGTATAACGGTTGGTCCTATAAAAAAACTTGTCAATATAAAAGTTTTAGATAATATTAAGAGGATTTATAATAAATTTAAGCGGATTTGAAATCTTGGGAATTGACGAAGTTATGAATTTTTTTCTTCTAAAACCCCCCTTCCCCCCCTCTTAAGGCAATTTTTAATTATATCAAAAATCTGTCATACATAAATTTTCGGCCCTTCTCCTAGAAGTAATAATAACTTCAAACGGATTCGATACGTATCATAATTAAGAAATTATGGTTTTTTTCTGTTTTCACAAAAAGGCCCCCCCACCCCCCACCCCCCACCCCCCTGGTTTGATTTTGCCCATTAACGAACTTGACCGAGATTTTATGCCTCTTGATTTTATGTATCAGTTTCGAACAGATGCGGGAGTTGGAACCGCTTACTTCGAAAAATAACTTGTTTGCAGGCGGAGCCGGCAGGGGTTTTTTTGTTTTTAATTTTTTTGCTATAACGGTTGGTCCTATAAAAAACTTGTCAATATAAAAGTTTTAGATAATATTAAGAGGATTTATAATAAATTTAAGCGAATTTGAAATCTTGGGAATTGATGAAGTTATGAATTTTTTTCTTCTAACCCCCCACCCCCCCTTCCCCCGCTTAAGGCAATTTTTAATTATATCAAAAATCTGTCATACATAAATTTTCGGCCCTTCTCGTAGAAGTAATAATAACGTCAAACGGATTCGATACGTATCATAATTAAGAAATTGTTTTTTTTTCTGTTTTCACAAAAAGGCCCCCCCCCCCCCCCCCTTGGTTCGATTTTGCCCATTAACGAACTTGACCGAGATTTTATGCCCCTTGATTTTATGTATCAGTTTCGAAAAGATGCGGGAGTTGGAACTGCCTACTTCGAAAAGTAACTTGTTTGCAGGCGGAGCCGGCAGGGATTTTTTTTTGTTTTTAATTTTTTTTTTTTTGCTATAACGGTTGGTCCTATAAAAAACTTGTCAATATGAAAGTTTTAGATAATAATAAGAGGATTAATAATAAATTTACGCGGATTTGATATCTTGTGAATTGACGAAGCTATGATTTTTTTTCTTCTGAAACCCCCCCTTTTTCCCCCCCTTGGAGCCATTTTTAATTATATCAAAAATCTGTCATACATAAATTTTCGGCCCTTCTCCTAGAAGTATTAATAACTTTAAATGGATTCGATACGTATAATAATTAAGAAATTATGGGGTTTTTTCTGTTTTCACAAAAAGCCCCCCCACCCTCCCCCCTTGGTTCGATTTTGCCCATTAACGAACTTGACCGAGATTTTATGCCCCTTGATTTTATGTATCAGTTTGTAAAAGATTAATGCAGAATTTTTCCAGTTATCGTGGTCAGAAAAAAGTGACATAGATAGATAGATATATAGATATATATATAAAGTTTTGAACTGGGGGTGGTTTTGGGTTCTGGGAGTCATGATCGGCGTAGATCTGCAAAATTTTTTCAAAATTTCCAACTTAGGTGAGAATGTAATAGGTAGTATTTCTTACGAAATCTACCTAAAAGTAACCACCGCAGCAGCAGCCGCTGTCAATAAAGATTTTGTGCCTTGAAGTATTTCTGGACTAATAGCCAGAAAACTATTGCAAATAAAAATTTAAAAATTGGTGGTTTTATAAAGAAATGTTCGATAAATACGCTGAAGTAGACAGTTTTTAAATCGAAGAATTATTTTAAGAAATATTTAATATTAAAGTTGGTCAAAATAATTTTCTTATAAAAGTTTTATAGAAACGAAAACTATGCACAGGAATTTAACCATAATTTGTAAGGATATAGTTGACAAAGTTGCGGTGTGCAGACTGCAATTATTTTTTCAATTTGACTCATTTTTTGAGGTTATATTTCAATTTTTTATTCAACATTTTCATTATTTTTATAAAGATTTATTTCATATTTTATAAAATCCATTATTTGAATTGTTGCCAATTTGTAAAATAGCGCATATAATAATATTCCCTTTCAATTAAGAAATGTATTTATTTACACGTAACTATTAAAAACAGAAATAAAACTTTCAAATAATAATTAAATGATCACGTGATAAAAGCAGTAAATGTAGAAAATTACGTAATAAAAAATATACTTGCGCGTGAATGTTAAAACGAGAAATAGTTAAATTATTAAGCGTTTTCAGAGCATTAAGTAGGGAAACTTACGTCATATTTAAAATGCTCAAATAGCAATATTTCCAAACAATTTCAATTAAAAATTACATTTACACGAGAGATTAATTTGTTTCGACAAATATTTTACCTGTTATTGCAAATTTTAAAACAGCATCTCTATAATAAAACTGTAAGTCATGTGACTGTCCTCAACAGTTCCGGGATGCCGCATCGCTTTTTCATATGCCAAGCGGCCATTTTTATTCAAAATTATTTTTTCGAATAAACTGCATAAAAGTTACATTTTAAGAAAGATCGTTCAAAATAAATTAATATTTGAGAGATGACTTACGTTCAATTATGTATATATTCTGCAATAACTTCAGTCGAAATTAGGTTCACAGTTCAAATTCTCTATTCATGAAAGAAAAAAAAAAAGATTGATTCGTCGTGAACATTTAAAATATTAAATCATGGAGGTAATCATTCGCAAAGCAAGTTCTCCGCGAATGAATTTTTGGACCGCTGCCTCGCGTCAAAAAAATAATTCGCACCAGTGAGACAATCAAAGTTTACCATAATTATGTGCTATACAACTCAACTTTCGGACCTTTTCTTGACGTAAATTGAACTCATGTAATAATATTTAATGAATCAGATTTTTAGCATTTTTAAAATCGCTAATACAGCTTTTATTTATCGCGTGTACAAATTAGAAATGATACTTTGATTTTGAAATCAAATGTTTTGATTTATGATATTATTTCTTATTTATTTATTTATTTTCTCTTTTAAATGAAAAGTGTGAAATATTTTAAATTTATGTAATATAAGCATTTTAGATTAAAGTTAAGTATTTTAAATGAAATGAGTGACAGGTTTATAATTTAAAATTAAATTAATTGTAGTATGAATGACGGTGATGGGAACGATATTTGGCGAATTATCATCTGCTCCCGGCTAACAAAAATACTCATAATTAAAAAAAAGAATAAAAATAAATAAATGATAGTTTGTTGTAAATAAATATTGATATACATATCAAAAATAATTTATAGAATTAAAATAAAAAATAAAAGTAAATAAACAACAATTTCCATAACAAAGTTTTCGCCAAATTGGCGGGAGAGGGGGGGGGGGAATCGCGCCAACGTGCGTATGTGACATTTGTGCCCAAAAAATATGCGAAATGCTACCATGATCGCAAAAGTTCATGATTTGTCTATTAGAATCTTCCGATTTGGCGAAGGATTAAGGGAAAATTAAATTATGAATAAATGTAACGTGTTGCAATGTTTAACATACATTTAAGGGAGACCAAACTGGTCGCCAGTGGCGGCTAGTAAATAATATTTCCTCTCAATTAAAAACTATATTTTTAAGTTTAATAATTACCTTTAAAATGCCGAAATAACTAATAAATTGTTAAAATATCATTAATAGTATGCTACCTCTCCTTTATCCCGACGACCACTTTTCATAACAAAAAAACTATCGCCAAACTATAGGATTTAACACCAAAAATGCATGAATGTGGCGTCACCATTCACTTGACGTCAGAGGCAATACATGTGTTTGTTATAGCATCAAGTGGTTTTTAATTCGACATATACATATATTTTTCATTATGTTGCACTGATTTATTAATTATTTCATTAATTAAAATAACAATTGCATTCTTAAACGGCAGTGACCTGATATTATAAAAGAAAAGCCATTGAAAATGGTGCGATGAACAGTTACATACAATAGATCAGTTTCAACTGACGTCACACACATTTATTCACTAGCCGAGAGAGATAATTAAGAAAAATAATGTAAATAAAGATCCAAGACTATTTTTTTTCTGTTTTCATTAATATATTGTAAATTTTATTGTTTAAACTTACTGATAGTTGACACTTTGGTGAGTGGGGTTTTCCGAATTTCTTGTATTTTATTTATTTGTTTGTTTATTTATTTATTTTATTTTTATTTTTTTGAGATTTCTATGGCAAAATTCGGCACAAATGTCATATACGCACCATGTTGGCACGATTTTTTTTCAACCGCCAATTTGGCGAAATCTTTGTTTTTCAATATTAGTTTCAAATAGCATGCAATAATAACACTTGATTTTTTATTTGAATGTAAAAACAGAATAACGTAATTAATGAAATAGCTTCTATTATTTTAAAAAAGGAAATAAATAAATGATAGTTTGATATAAATAAATATTGATATACATAATAAAAATAATTTATAGAATTAAAATAAAAAATAAAAGTAAATAGACAATAATTTATTCAAAAACAAAGTTATCGCCAAATTGGCGGTTGAAAAAAAATCGCGCCAACGTGGTGCGTATATGACACCTGCGCCCAAAATTCTTCTATTTGTTTATTTGGCGTTACAGTTTTGGTGATAGTTTTTTTTATGAAAATTGATCGACGGGATAATGGAGAAGTATCAAAAAGACAAATAAAGCTTGAATTAAAAATCCCTCAATGAAATAACTAATGCGTGTAACGCATCTGATGCCAACTGAATGCAACGCGACGCCACGACCATGCACGTTTGGTGTTAAATAATATATTCTGGCAACAGTTCTTTTCTTTTTATAGAAAGTAGTCGACGGGATAATGGAGAAGTAACCAATTTTCTATAGCATCGTTATAAAATTCTCCAATGCAGCGACATAGTTTACTTAACCATTTCCCACAAGTTGATTTTTAAATGTTTATTTCATCTTATTTAATAAATCAGGAAAACAGTTGTTAGCTGTTTCGAGAGCAGATGATTCGAACTTAAAATCCCTCAGTCAAAGGAAAATGAATGGAAACCCGGTTACAGCAGATCGCCACTGGTCGTTTAATCATAATACAATCTTCCGTAATCGTTTTAGAGTTGATCAAATCAGAGTCATTTTAAATCATGCGGTGTCAGAAAAGGAATTGGCGAGCGTAGCTCGTAGGGGGCAGAGCCCCCTAGTAATATTTAAAATGTATAGAATATGTGGAGATATGTATGTAATATAGAGTTTCACAGCACCATCTTAGCATCTAATTTAATGCAATCTCCTGAATATGTATATATTTTTCTTTTAGATATGTTGCCTTCTAGCAGTTATGAAGACTTACTTATTTGATAATGTTTAATAGAAGTTTATAATTTTTTAGTAGAAGACCATTTATGAGTGCATTAATAATAAATAAATGCAAATTTAATGTGAAGTAGCTGTAAACCCCATTAAAAAAAATAATATAAAAGCCAGCTTTTTTTGAAGTGGTTAAAACCAAAAAAAGCCGGCCGTTTGTAACACTTTTTAACCTAGCTGAAAAGTGTTTATGACTTCGGTTTGTCTGGCCGTCTGTCCGTGCTCAAACGCACATAATTATACTCGGACCGCCCTGAAATTTTTGTATGTTATTGTCGTTTACTATAGCATGTTCCCCATTTCAACTGAAGTGTGTAGTACTTAGTTTTTTTGCAGGGACAGTCAAAAGTATTCCGTTACATTACAGTCAATGGGAAATAATCGTTTCAAGTGCATTTTGATGATGCTACGTCATTTAAAACATGATGAAATTGATATATAAATATGAAGTGCATTAAAACATGCTTTTTGTAGAATATGGGGTGCAAAGCATTAATTATTCATTTACAGGGTCAAACAAAAGAATTATGTTACACTTTGTTCTATGGGGGGAAAATCGTTTGCAGTGTGATTTAGTGATATTTCCCTATTTCAGACGTAATGAAATTTTTATGCATTACTGAGGCTCACTATAAATTGCTCTCTTGAAAGTGTAGTGTGCTTTGCGTTTATTTACAGGGACACACAAAAGATATCGATTACAGTACATGTGCGATATTTACAGTCTATGTGTGATAAGTGCGTTTTCAACTTTGGTTTGCGCTTTTAAGTTTCAATAAATTTTTTCATAGTACACGTGTGTGTTTATAAACTCTGTTGTTCATATACAGGGCTACACAAGGGAATCCGTAAGTATTACAGACTATGGGAGTGAATTGCTTAAGGGTAGTTTTTAATTGTGTTACGCATTTTCTTGCTGAACTATAATATATTTAGTATACTAATATCAGTTTGTGGAATATAATTAAATTCATATACATGGCTACGCAAAGAGAAAGATACATTGTCGTTTACGGTTAGTAATTGCTGCGAGACAGTTTTAAGTTGCCCTTTAGCTTAATATGTGGTGTGTACAAAAGTCTTCAGATAATATACAGGGCTGTACAAAGGATTTCCGAGTGCATTTCCATCGATCGGAGAAAATTGCCAAATGTGAATATTCTAACTGAACTAAATTTTATCGTGCTATATAACCACATCTATTGATCCTATACAGGGCTGCAGAAAATAATTCGACTACTTTTTTGTCACTGGAAGGTAATTGCTAAAACTGGACTTTTAAATGTACTATTGTTTCCTATACTGTTTACTTACATATCTTCTTTCACCTTATTTAACTGTGAAGTTTCGTTACAGTTTTTGGCTGTGTTGGAAAGTGTTTTATAATCTACGCTTGACGCATGATTTTTCGTTCTAGTTTTTTTTTTTTTTTTTTTTTTTTTTTTTTTTGCCTGGCTAAAATCCAGCAAACCTGGCCATTTAATATGACATTGATATAATTTACTTGATAATTTAATATTTATAACTCATTTTAAATATCTTGCAACTGTTTTATCCATGGCTGTGTCGCAGACTATAAGAGCACAGAAAAGCAAAATAAAGATAATGAATGCAGTGAGTCTTCAAATGTTTAATAGCGGATCCATTTTTGAAAGAATTTTTAATGTTTTTCTCTTGAACATGTTAATTCTTTTGGTAACGAATATAGATAAGATTTCTCGTGTAATTGATTTTATAACATATTATTGATTATAAATTTATTAAAACTAGAGATGTAAAATTTTCGAAACTTTTAAATTGGCGGAAAACAACCAGTTTTTTTCCGGGGTTTTTTTCTGGAAAAATTGATTTCTTACAAGTATTTCTCAAAAGTAAGTTACATTTTCTTAAAAAACATAAAATATAAATAATATAATAATTATATATAATTATTATATATAATTATAAAATAATAAATATTTTTTAAATTTCTGCATACTAAAAAATATTTTTTTTTTCACTTTACATGAATATATTACAAAAAAGAAAAGTCATCTTTTAAAAATTTAGCCTTTCAGTCTCAGAATTTTCACAGTAGCTTTTCTTGCTTAATTTAACACCATTGTTTATAATATATCATTTTTCAGTTGCATTTCTTAAATTACCAGTAGAGAAAATTTAAAAAATAACAAACAAAAAAAAAGTCTTATGAGTTTCAACCAATATCACTGCAGTTTGAAAGAAAAATTAAATTGCATTAAATATCACCTCAACATAGTATTGCTTAAGTATATAAATGATGCCATTTTATAGAAACAAATTATTGTAGTTGAGACATTATAAATATTATCATTTTTAAATCTCCCATTCCTTAAAAATTTATACCAATTTACAATATTACATTTTTTTCCCTTACAATTAAAATTTTCATTTCCCGTGTATTAAGTTTTGGTATAGCTTTCCAGTCTAAATATAAACCAACCTATATGTTTTGGTTTTAGTTTAAGTTTTAGATTCTTAATATACATATGTATATATTTCTTTAATGAAAGTTATAAAATTTGTGGACTTTAGAATACTTGGTTTCAACAAAAATTTTCACAGAAAATTTGCATTTTCTTTGCAACGTTTATTTGTATGTATTTATATTTTTTTAAAAATACAGTTAGACAAAAGTCTTAGAATCTATATTTTAAATAAAATGAAGAGAAGAGAAACTAGTCGGATGTGCCAATCCCAAAACTTTCTTCTATCTCACGCAGGTTTTGCATAGACTAAACAATATCAGCACCAATTTATAGCAAGGTCAAACTGAATCTAAAATTTTATTAAATTCCGTGCGTTCGTTCTTGAGATATGACTATATTACTAAAATCGTGCAAATCCTGCAAAATGTAGAATAATAGCGCCACCTGTTGGGAGATTTAGACTAAAACCTAATCAATAACAATTTATGTCAATGTCTAACTGAATCTGAAGTTTGATACAAATCCGTGCATTAGTTCTTGAGATATAGTTCTCGTCATAATAATGAAAAGGGCGATTCCACAGTCACGTGTGGGACATTTAGATGAAATTTTCAGCTGTATTTTTCTATTTACCAGTTTTTTGAGGCTGAATTTTTTAAATGTGCAATTGCGTGATGAAAGTACACAACTTACTTAATTATTAGAAAGTAATCAATTTCTCAAAAAAAATTTTATTATTAAGATTTTTAATTAAATCTATCTGTCACGTGCGGGACATGCAAAAGGACACAACTTTTCACTTTTCCTCCTTGTAACTAAAAAATCTGTGAACTTTTTACAACACTGTCACCGTAGTATTTTTTTTATCATAACTTCATGATTGCTATCATCTATTTTTATATAGTTTAGGAAAAAAAAATAAACATAAACCAATAACAATTTTTTAGACAAATGTCAGGTGTGGGACACCAGTGTCACGTGCGGGACATCGTGTGATTTTCTTAGACATTTTATCAAATTCAATTGTTAAATATTGAGTTATACAATGTTCACTCTCTTTTAATTATTAAATTATTCAATCATGTACTGATTACATGTCAGATAAATGATAAATAGGCATTTTTTCCAATTTTAGTATTTTTATTACTAACATATGTAAGTAGTATAGATACAAACATACATAAGTAAAGGTACACCTTTTAAAGTTAAACTAAAGCAATAGAGTAACACAAATAATATAATTAAAGTCTTGTAGTTGTAACGTTTTTGTTTTGGCCAGCTTTTAAAAGTCTACAAACTTGTAATAGCCTCGACTATTGACAACAACTGGTGCTGAGATACATTTTATGATTTCCTCTCGTTTGTATGGAATTGCGTCAGGAGATTTGGGCCACCTAAAATAGCCTTTGATCTTTGATTCTTCCATGACATTGACAGTAATTTGATCAATACCATCTATTTTGGTTATTTCACCAGGATATAGGGTGCCTTCATAATTTACGGCAACCCACTTTCCACATTCAAGATTTTCTGCAGGAGGAACTATATTTCCAAATTTGATGATATCTGTTGAAAGGGAATGGGTCCGACAGCTAATGATATCACCCTCTTTTATCTCAATCATATGAAAGCCTGATATACCAGGGATTGAAATTACACAATCCCAAGGATTTTTCTGTGTTATTATCTCTTGTATGCGTTGTTCTCCGATATAGAAAATTTTTGTACTAGACACAAGTTGGCTTGCAAGATCTGCAAAATTCTTTGCTGACTGAACAATGTGCTTCTCACCCTGGCTCATCATCTTTTGGCGCACAAGTCTCTTTACATTCCCTCCGACCCCATCAACGACACCTTTACCATGGGCAGTAGCAAAATATTTCCATGAAAATTGTAATTCAGGGTACTTTTTAGACAAGTAACATAGAACTTTTGTCATAAACTTATTTTTAAATTCAGAAGCAGGTCCATCACTCCAGATGACTTCTTTCTTTGTTTTTATGTCACCATTTTCAGATGAACGAAAAATTTCTTCATAAAGAAACTCTATGAAAACAAATATGGTGTCTTTATCTTTATGTGATGTATCAGAACATATGAGGTATGTTTGGCATTTTCCTCTTTGAAATACTGCTGCTGTAAATAAGAGTACACTTGATCTTGACCATAGTGCACTTTGCACTTCATTTTGGTATTCACATCCAAAAGACATGGCAAAATCTATCTGTAAAATTCGAGTAGATTCTTCTTTTTTGTCTTTTTCAAAATCTGAATGTTGTATTCTTTTCAGATTAACGTGAGACATCATTTTAGGCAAATCCTGAATCAACATTTCAAAAAGTTCTCCCACTTCACATTCTTTAGTTACAGGTTCAAGTCTGTTGTCCCTCTTTTCCCACATCTTCCATATTACAAGATTTTCTGGGTTGTCAGGAGTTGGTAGTAACTTACCATCGCAACAACTACTGCAATTATTTTGCCAGCATTCTGAATTAAGAGTAATATCACATAGGATGTTTTCCCAAAATTCATTTGAATATGCGTAGTGTAAGGCTTTGAGTTTATAAAATATATTTTCATGTATTATGCACTTGCACTGTTCTGTTGGGGTACTTTTAAGTAAAAGAACATTCTTTGGTCTAAGGGAACAGAACTTTGAAAATCCAATTTCAAAGTCTGGATTTTCCTCTTTAAAAATAAAAAAAGCTTCCTTTAAAAACATGGTCAGATAATGTTTTTGTAGGACTGACTTTTTTCCTTCCTGCCACACAGTCATGCTATCTTTCATACCTGGACAAGTATAAACTATATCTGAACGCAAGTAAAAATCAACTACTTTGGAAAAATCTTTACGATCTGATATGTTTCTGTTCATTTCATCAACTAATGGAAGACCTACACGCTTAGCCAATCCACTCACAACTGCCTGTTGTTTGCGAGGGGATTTCGGAAGTGACTTAACCGTCCTCCAAATTGCCTTGCTAAGGGACTGAGGACGCATATATGGGGAATAAGTAGCATCCGGGCCAGTTGAAGATCTAGGACTGCACGTATGTGTAGTGTCTTTTGTGTTTTTCTTATTTTTTTTCTTTTCCCTTTGAAGTTTTTTTCTTTCTCGTTTATACCTTCTAAGATCTTCTAGCTCTTTGTCAGACATGTGCTGCTTCTTATATTTTCTTAGCTCTGATATGCGTCTATTTTCTTCCTTTTGATAGTCTGGATTTTCCTTCTTTAACTTTTCTCTCATTTTCTTCATTCTGGTAGTAGCGCTGGAAGTATGGCTTACTTTGTCCGACATTTTTTCTTACTGAAACAAAATAGAAAAAATCTAAAGCTTAATTTTATAAAATATGTAAGTGAGTTTTATTATAAAACATAATTTTAGTGAACATGTGATGAAGCCAAATGACAAAAAAGATTACATTACATCCTCCTGCATAATACATAATGTGGGGTTTATTTACTATCAAACCTTTCTAAGCCTAATCATTAGTCTGCTATTTTAAAAGTTACAATACAGAAATTTAATTGTAAACATATTTATTAAAAATGATGATTTATGTTTATTTTCTTTTTAATGATAAAAATTTCATGAGTTTTAGGTGGTTAAATGGTTATTCTACACCTGATGTCCCACACGTGACGTCACGTGTGGGACATAATAAAATGGGCTATAGGAACTTCTAAAATAGTAAAAATTATTTTTTTAAATTGAAAATAGTTTATTTACGTTTAAGTAACTTATAATCTTGCATAGCTACAAGCTAAATTGCTTGGTTCAATAATAAATATTAAAAAAACACTAAATGGTGTCACGTGTGGGACAATAATTTTTAATAACTTTAGTATATTTAATTTAGCAGTTTATATTGAGAATTAAATATTGAAAGAATATGTTTAATAGATGAGATACTTACATTTCACACTGCAATAGTAATAAAGTCTTCAACTGTAACAGTAAAATAATATGAAGCTTTCAAAAATGACAACTTTTCAACCACATGTGAGCAAGTTGATGGTGGCCATATTGGATTCAGTGTTGCCACTCATATGGTGACAAATTCTGAAAAATACTCATGGATACTAGAAATTTAGACTCTTAAGAAAATATATTAGAAGTTTTAATTAAGTTTTATTAAGAGAAATTTTTTTTTTTTTTTTTTCATGAAATGTCCTGTTTTTCATGGAATGCCCCAAAAAAGTAGCATAGCAGCGTCACCTGTTGGGCTATTTACACCTAAACATAAGCAACATCTATTTATGTCAATGTCTAACTGAATCTGAAGTTTGATGAAAATAAGTGCATTAGTTATTGAGATAGAGCTATTGCGGAAATCACAAAAATTGCAGTATAGCAGCGCCACAATTTTGTACACGGATTTTCATTTTTAACAAGAGAAGTTGCATGAGTCTGCTTACATTTTTTTCACACGATCCCGTTTTTGTAAACCTTTGTATAAAAAATAGTACCTTATAAAAAAAAATCTTTCAAAATTGTCCTAAAAAATATAATCAAAATTGTATGAATTAGAAATTGTCGTTATATTTAGGTTCCTATTTGGATATTTTTAATAAGGTCCTTCATACACCTAGATATAGATTCATTGATTATTTCAGCTATTATGTGACAGGTTTTTTTATTCTAAAATCGTCACATTTCAGGATTCAGAATTAAGATTGAAAAATTTTCCGAATTTGTGAAAGGGTCTTATGTTTTAGGTGAAAAAATTTTGAAGGATCCTTTAACCCTTCTTTGCATGATTTTTTCTTTTACAATTGTGTTTTTTTTATACATATATTAAATATTAGACACCAGAAATTTTAAGATAGATTTTTAACTTTGTTCAGCAACATAGTTCACGGGAAATTTACTGGATTAATATTTCTATATAAATATAGTGGTGGCGAAGAAGTTGATTTATTTATTAAAAGTTAAATAAACAGTGATGGAAATTTACATCACTATGCAATTAAGGGTTAAAGGACTGGAGTTCTTCCTAAACTGCTTACAAATCATTTTTCATGGTTAAAATTTTCATGCGAAACACTGAACATGAAAAAATATCTGAATGCAGCTATAATAACATTTTGTATGTATTATTTTGAAAATTAAATTTCAATTTTTCCAATTTGGAAAAATTAAAAATTACACCTACGGAAAAAACCGTTTTTTTCCCAAAGTTTCCGTTTTTTTTTTCCGAGCATTCCCATCTCTAATTAAAACATCTTGATAAAGTACCTGGCAAGACTTGTATTTGTACAATTACATTACATTGCTGTTTCTATTAAAATAATAATAAGTAAATTATTAAACGAAAGTTAAGATATACAAATAAATTTAGAAATATTCTTACCTCAAAATGAAAAAAGAAAAAAATGTTGATAAGTTTCTTGAATGTACAAAATGCTTTACATTACAACTGGATGTAAGTTGAGAGGGAAAAAAAAATATTTGTATATTTTGAGTTATATTTAAAACAAAACCCCTAAGCTTAGTGGGACTTATGTAGTTAGCTACATAAGCATGTTTTGTATAACTTTGTCGTTAACTTATTTTAAAATTTAAAATAAATTGGAAATTAGTATCTCAAGTTTATTTAAAACAGTATAAATCAAAGTATTTTTATTTAGTACGTAAATTACTTGTTTACTGTAAACTCACTATATATATTTTTAATTAAATATTCTGTGACGTAAATGTACTTACTGACTACCTACTAAAGAAATTATTCTCACTAGCCAGTAACTGGCTACTAAAAAAATTCAACCTACCGGCCAGAGGATACTCAGAAAAATTCCTTATTTTCACCTTTACTTCAGGATTCTAGTTCCAGCTACGCAAAATACAAAATATGACTTATCTACTAAGACTGCCTAAAACGAAATTTTATCCGATCCCTTGCAATTTTATCTTATCGGGTTTTACTACTATAATTTATATTCTTAATTCGTGCTTTTTAACCAGTGCGTTGATTAATGATAGTCATAGATGATGTGATGACATGCCGACTTGAGATTGTAAAAGATTACATTCGCTCTGAATAGAGATAATGGAGAATAAGAAGATTACTTTTTTTCGACTCATCTAGATTAATTTTTTCCGCTTCCTTTGCTTCCGGATGCAAGATTTAGCATCTTTTCAATGTTACAAATGTTAGATATGTTACGGCTAAAGCCCGACGTTTGACCAGTTCCCGAAATGGCCAAAGCCCGATGAACTGTGTATTTCGGGTTTTGGCCAGCTAATTCGCGAAGTGGTCGGTAATCACTGGCAGTGTTGAATTCAGACACTTTTCTCCGGGAGGTCCGACACATAGCACTGTTGTGCACGTGGTAGTATTCCATGTTTTAACGCTAATATTCTGTTCGTCTGGATAATTTCTAACCTCTGTGACTTATTCTGATACAGCGGGCTCATTTGAGAGTATTGCGTTCTTCGTATCTGTAGAGTATTTTATATGCATATTGTGTACGGCTATTCTATAATTTCTTTCTATTAAAAAAATAAAATAACTAATGCTGCTACGGCCGTAATAGAATTTGTTGTGACCTTTTTACTTTCTCGGGTAATCCTGCAAAAAAAAACTATTGCGTGTTCAAACATGAAAACTGGGAGTTTTATAGACAAAAGTCTAATAAACACGTTAAAGCATAGACAGTTTTTAAATAGAAGAATTTTTTTAAACCGTTATTTAATCAGTCAAAATAGTTAATTTAAATAAGTTTTATGGAATAAAAATCTATGCAATTTAAGTATCTTTCTCAAGCATATACTTGATTAGATTGTGATTTCCGGTGACCAAACATAATATAGATATTATTTATTAAATTTGTCTAATTTTTTAGGATTTTTTTCCCATTTCTTTTTGAAAAGTTCATTATCTGAATAGAGATCTAATTTATAGTTTGGAATAATCGTTTTTATTTCATGTTGTCAGATTTTAAAAAGCCCAAATAATTTATCCGCACGCGCAAATAATTTATCCACATATTTACGCGTGGATTTTAAAAAGCAATAGAAATTTAAAATGATTAAATTATAGAAAAGCATTGAATGATGAAAATTACGTCATTTTTGAAGCAATGTATTTAAAACAATTTGCTTATAAAAGAAAACTTTCTAGTAGCCGTTAAAAAGTCCGGAAGGCAGTGACATTTTTTCCTTACCCATTTTATACAAGATTATTTTCAAATGTGTAATAGATCTTACTTTAACCCGAAATCAGTCGGCAGATGTCGCGACAGTAGTGGATGCGGTCCTGGGAACCGAAAAATCACCCGGCGAAAGAGAAATGAATGACAACCCGATTACACAATAATATCATTTAATCTTACGTAGTCGGGTTATCTTTTTTTAAACAGAGCAAATTAGTATGTTTTAGAGCCTGCGGGTTTGTACGCGGATTGGTGAGCGTCATTTGTTAAAAAAAGACTAGTTTATAAATATATATACAATATACTTTATATATATATATATATATATATATATCAGGGTTGGGTTTTTGACGTCAAAAAGTGGTTTTTGACATGACATGTCAAAAACCTGTCGAAAAGTGTCAAAAAGTGTCAAGAACTGTCGAAAAGTGTCAAAAACCTTATGCACATTTTTTTAAACAATCATTAGTGATATTTTATATTATATCAAGCTAAAAACTGATTAAATAATAATTTATATATTATATAAATACTTTTTATTTAGTCATACTGTAATTAAGTTGTAATAAAATCATATATCATTATTCAAAATATTTGTGAATTGCCATGCTAGGAAAAATAGCAAAAAATATTGAAACTACTATTAAATGCATTTTTCAAAGTGCTTTGTATATCTTTATTACTATTAAGTATTTGGTTTATTATAAAAAAATTTAGCAATCTAATTTAAGCTTAAAAAAATAAATAAAAATAAAGGCTTGTGTAAGGCTAAAGTAGCCACTATTCAATGACTGTTCATAAGTTACCTAGACATTTAATAATTCTAAATGTTTGTTTTTGTGCATAAACTTTAAATATAAACCACAATTGCAGCACAAATGCTCTTTAAGTAATTAAATTACTTATAATATGAAATCTACATAGTTAAACGTTCTTTAAATCAATAACTTAAAAGAAGATGATTTGTTATTTTCAATATTTACACATATATAATATATCTTCATTTTATTATGTTAGTTTCAGTTTAATTATTTAGAACTATTTCTTTATGTTAAATTTATTTTTATACATTATAAAATAGTATCTTTTTTTTATCCAAAGGTTTGAGTATCATAGCTGAGATTTATTCCAACAGAGCGAAAAATGTCGGGACCAGGACTCGAACTTGAGTAATTTGGCTTGCCGTGCCAACGCTCTTCCTATTAAACTATCCCAACGGTATCCTGGTTGGCATAATTCACTCTTATTTCTTGGACATGGCTGTGAACTGCAGTGCTAATTTTATTCATCTGAACTATAACTAATAGCATTTTTACATGATGAATGTGATACAACGTGGAAACTAACTCCTGTATACCATGTAATTAGGTCATAATGAACAGACCCAGATTCGAGTCCTGGTCTCAGCGTTTTTCGCTCTTTTGGAATAAATCTCAACTATGCTACTCCAACCTTTGAATATGATTTACCTAGTTGAAAAAACATTAAAACAATATAAAAATAAGTATATTATTTATATGAAATTTTATACATTAAATTATACAAGTACCAGAATTTCCCCCAGGTTTAAAAAAGGGCACTTTTTTATTCTTAAGGGCACTTACTGTTAAAGCCATACTTTTGGTTTTTAAAGTCTCTTTTAATCTTTAAAAGTCAGGGTACTCTTTTTAAGACAACATTAAGTAATTTTTTACTATGAAAGCAAAATTTTTAATACAAAAAGGAGAAAAGACACTTTTTTTTACTGAGGCAAGAAGGGTGCTAATTTTTTTATGAGGGGCAAGAAGGGTGCTTTTTGTAAATCAAAGGGCAGGCAGGGTGCAGCACCCTTCTGAAACTGCCTGGGAAAACTCTGCAAGTACTATTTAATAGTTTGATTAGTTTAATGTAACGATACTTTGAACTATTATTTTATTATATATTTATAGCTTACAATTATTTAAAAAGTAATTTGTTAAACCAAAATCATGTTTTGAGTTTGTCGACATAGATTTTTTTTTTTTTCTTGAGGCCCATTTTGTGAAAACTAAAAATTATTTTTGGAGAAATTTATTTTGTTGAAAGATGAAATCCAGCTGCTAAAATTTAAACCAAGCATTTAATGATAACTTCTTTAAGTCATTCTGTTAAAGTTTTCCTTTCTTGCGAACTTGTTTTCTTTGTAAATTATACATTTTAAAACCCAACAAAATAAAAATAATTAATGGAGTGTATGTTTTTATGGAATGGAATTTTGTGAAGGGACCAATTTTATAAAGAGGAATTTTGTGAAGGAATTTTGTGAAATCCAGCTGCTAAAATTTAAACCAAGCATTTAATGATAACTTCTTTAAGTCATTCTGTTAAAGTTTTCCTTTCTTGCGAACTTGTTTTCTTTGTAAATTATACATTTTAAAACCCAACAAAATAAAAATAATTAATGGAGTGTATGTTTTTATGGAATGGAATTTTGTGAAGGGACCAATTTTATAAAGAGGAATTTTGTGAAGGGGCCTGATTTATTAAATCGATTTTTGTAAAGGGGTTATAGATAGGCCTTTTTTAATGTCTAAAACTATCGAAAAGTTTACCCATGTATCTAACACTAAAAATTATGAAAAATTGTAAATTTAATTTTGTTGTAAAAATAATTTTTGGACTCAATTTAAGGTTTTTGACAGTCATTGTCAAAAACTATGTCAAAAAGGGGTTTTTGACATGACGGTTAAAACCGGATAAAACCGTCACACTGTCAAAAACTTGCCAACCCTGATATATATATATATATATTATAGGCGAGGCAAGTGGCTTTGTCTGAACAGATTTCAAAACATTAATACTCATTTAAAAGTTCAAGAAACATGCCCTTCCCTGGATTTGCAAATTTTATTGATGTTTTTCGCCTGTGATTTGAAAATTATTGTAATTTTTTTTCCTTGAAATATTTAAGATAATTAAACACTAAAAGAAGTAGAGAATTAAGAATTCTCGTCACAGGGTCAAAGCCCCTCTAAACCGATCCCCCTCTCCTCGTTCAAAACAATATTTAATTATTTTTTTTTATTTTATGTTCATGGTTTAATAATTATTTTAAACGGGGTTTCACAGGGAAAAACACCCCCCCTCTACCCCCTATGAAGAAAAAGAATAAACTGTTCCAATTCGTCGTTCCAATGCGTTGTTGGATTTTTAATATGTGTTGTTATATTTCTGTAATTGCTTTTTGTGTTGATATACTTATAATTTTTTTTTTCACGTGAGATTTTGATTAAAAAGAAATTCAGTTTAAAAACAAGAACGAAAAACCATGTGTCAAGCATAGATTATGAAACACTTTCCAACACATTCAGAATACTGTAAAAAAAACTTAGTTTTTTAAGGTGAAAGATGATGTCTAAATAAACAATTTGTAAAACACATAACGCATATTTGAAAACCAAATTTCTGCAATTACCATCAATAGTCGGAAAATTCTTCTGCAGTCCTGTATATGATCTATAAATACTAAATAGTATGCTAAAAGTTAGTTCAATTTGACGCATAGCATCACAGTTGAAAATTCCCGTTGAGCAATTTCCGTCAATAAACACGGAAATATACTTTAACTTTTGTGCAGAACTGTATATGATCTTTAGAAGTCTTACACACCACGTAGTATGAAAAAAAAAAAAAAAAAAAAAAAAAACTGTAAGCGTCTTGTAGTGCATCTCGGAGATAAATATAAATTTCAATATGTTTAAAATAGTGTAACATCATTAAAATACACCGCAAACGGTTTTTCCTCCATAGATAGTATAATGTAAGGGAATTCTTTTGACTGTCCCTGTAAACGAACCATAAATGCTACGCACTTCATTGTCAATACCGAACATGACATAGTAAACCCCAATAACATATGTATCAACTTCTTGGCAATCAGACTATATCTACGCGAGTTACAGGACGGACAGACAGACAAACTGAATTCATAAACACTTCTCAACTATGTTGAAAAGCTTTAAAAATAATTGAATTGTATAGAAAGCTGGAAATTTTAGATCTAAATAAATGTTAAACAACTTCATTAGATGACTTAAAATATGGTACTTAAAGATAAAATTTCCCATAGCATCAAAATTGTGTGATATTTGGGTATATTTGCCATTGAAATTTTTAAAAGTTGTTTCTGTTTCAGTATGGATAAATAATCCCGGAATAATAATAATAATAATAATATAGGACTCAGAGACCGTATAAAAAAAAAAAAAAAAAAAAAAAAAAAAAAAAAAAATTTCGAAAACTAATGGCAGGACTGTTTCAACAACAAAGTCCTTTTCGTATCTTATTTTAAATTCTTGCAATTTACATTGCCTTCATATCTCTGAGACCTCCTAGGAAAAATTGAATTTCAAGCCCTGATATAACTATATTGCTTTAATTTAAAAATTTAAAACTTAAACTAAGACCAAAACATAGTATTGGTTTGGGTTTAGACTGCAAATCTACACCAAAACTAAATATACAGGCAATAAAAATTCCAATTAATTGGGGGTGGGGGAATGTAATATTGTAAATTATTACCAATTTTTAAGTAATGCGGAAGATTTAAAAATTATAATATTTATAATACCACATCTACAATAATTTGTTTCTTTAAAATGGCATCATTTATATGTTCTTGAAAACAATACTATGTACAGGGGATGTATAATGCAGTTTAAATTAGCTTTCAAACTGCAGTGATATTGGTTTAAACTCGTAAGGTTGTCTTTTTTGTTTTTCTGATTGCCTTTTTGCGTTGTTGTTTTTTAAATTAGCTTTAATGGTAATTGAACAAATGCACCAGAAAAATCATTTCAAGAGAGACATGATATATTATAAACAATGGTGTTAAATTAAGCAATAAAAGCTACTGTCAAAATTCTGAGACTGAAATGCTAAACTTTTAAAAGCTAACTTTTTTTCTTTTTTGCAATATAGTCATGTAAAGCGAAAATATATTTTTTAAATTTTTTAGTTTGGAGAAATTTTTAAAATGTTTATTATTTTATGCTTTTTTAAAAAAATTTACTTATTTTTGAGAAACATTTGTAAGAAATCAATTTTTCCAAAATTTCAATTTTTCCCAGAAAAAAAAAAAAAAAAAAAAAAAAAAAAACTTTTTTTTTCCCCGTTTTTTTTTTTTTAAATTTCCGAAAATTTTACATCCCTAGTGACAAAAAATGTATGTAAAAACGTCATTTAAAAATAATATCAGATATTACCTTTCAAAAATTATTTTATTATTATTATTTTAAAGTAAAGGCCTAGCTGACTGAAAAAGATTTTTTTTAAAGTTTTAAATCATAATTTTCTTTATCATTTTGTGTATCTAAGACAGAGATAAACATACTCTGATATTACTGTCTATTTTTTGTTATTCATTACTATACTAAAATGGACGCTTTTGGTGAAACAACTTCTTTTTCAGTTTTTGCTCTTCCCAAATTTTTGAGAATTATTAACGTGTGTATCGCAGCGTGACATCTTTGATGTGCGAAAACCCGTTACTATCAACGTGGGAAAGATGTTATTTTTGCAGCGGCTCCTTTCGAATTGCTATGCAATTAATTAATGCATCTGTCTGTAACTCCGGACAAAATATATTCCCATATGCTAGTTAAAAAGAAAAGAACAAACAAAACGTTATTGACAGATTTTATTTATGCGCTAAAAGGGTTAAGATAAATAAACATTTCTTAATTTGTAAATTATTTTTATTTTAAATACTATGGGTCTTTGCCCCCCCCCCTCCCCCCTCCTCAACGAGCGGCCATTGCCAACCCCGTTCAAACTCCACGATCTCTCAAAACAAGCTAAATTTGCTCTATTTTAAAAATACAGGAAAATTGCTGCAAATGTAGAAACTCAATATCTGTTTTAAAATAAATATTATTTTAAGAGATGGACTCAGTGCATGAAATAAGCATTAAAAAACAAGCGCTTTTAATTTATTAAAACATCATTGTTCGCTGCCCCCCCCCCCCCCCCCCAAAAAAAAAAAAAAATAAATAAAAATAAATAAAAAATAAAAAAAATAAATAAAAAATATCCGTATTTCGATAATATATATATTTTTAAAATTTTTTATCGAAAAGTTGTTTTGCAGGTGATTTTATGATCCTTTTTATTTAGACATTGAAAAAAAAAATAATAAAAACAAAAAGCTAAATATTGCTATAAAAATAATCAGCAACGAATGTCTCTCGTCTTATATTTTCTGCTGCCCGGATTATAGCGAATATTTTACACTAAAAATGTTTCTTTTCCATTGTCATGCTAGATGGGTATTGTAAACTTGCATAAATTGTGTGTTCTCCTCATTCGTGTTTTAGGACCACTGTTTGACCCTATCCCAACCTCAACCACTTGTCCTAAAATCCTGGTTTGGACGGTAAATCTTTTTGTAGCGCAGGTACTACCAAGAAGGATTTTGAAGAATGCAGTGGAACCGCGGATAACTCTACAATTATACATATGGTTCGCATAACGTTACCTTCAACGAGAAACTCCTAATTCGACGTATTTTAGCAGAAACCCGCTTAACCCTTTCCGGCGCGGATTAAATCTGTTTGTAAAATAATGAAATAATGGGCTGACACCAGATTTTACAAACGATTTCCTTAGAAAAGAATAACTGGCTGATTTTCCCTTACTTTATAAAAGGAAAATTTTAATTAAATATTCTTGGTGCCGATTGTCAGTTGTGGAATTAAAATTAGGTGTCCTTTTTTGTGACCACCGCCCGCTAAAGGGTTAAGTCGATTAAAATTTGAACTATTCTATCACAACTAAACTTTAGCAATTAATCAATGTACTTTCAATTTAAAATCAATTATTTGTTTCTAGTTTCCAAAATCCAGCTTCTTATTTTACTGTAAATCACTTTTGTTGTATTTAGGAAACACTCTTCCATTTGTTATTTTGGCCGTGTCTGACCGCGATGCGCTATATCGTCAGACAAAAATTCATGATTTTTCTAAAAAAATTAATATTGTTATGATCTTATCTATAAATAAATAAATAAAAACCAGTTTATTAAATTGAAGTCGTTTAACTGTTTAATGATTGCAATGTCCTTAATAATTGTATAGCATATTTTATGATTTTAAAATCCATTGTACATAAACATTTTTAACCTCCTTAAGTCGACATGTCTTTCTATCCCCGTGGGGTCTCGAGTTTTCGAGATGAGATTTCACTGTATTTAAATATTCAAAAGTATTTATTTATCTTGATGCTTAAAATCTACCAGCAAAGGAGTACGCGCCCCCCACACACACATTCATTATTGTTATTGTGTTTTTTCGCTTTTCGAGAATTTTTATGAAACTAGACCAAACATTAACAGACGAATAAAAAGATAGATGTAGTGTAATTTCCAAACACACTTCAAAGTAAAGTAAAGGCTTTTTTAATTATAAATGATTCACCCGAAGTCACTCAACATTTTCAGTAAATTAATCATCTAAAACCTGTCAAATTGCTAAAAAACGAATATTATTTTTTATTCATATTAAGTTACAGATTAGGTCATTTAAATCCAAACCTCGATTTGCGTTTCGTCTTATGTTCATTGTTAAAAGTCCTTGAAGAATTTTAAAGTTTTCCTTTTCTGCCATTGTTGCTTGTGCCATAGTCAACATCTACTTAAATACTGGTACTGTTAAAATTTTTGCAGTTCGTTCAGACAAATCTTCATTTATATAACAATAGAATGACTGTTCGAATTTATTTCTTAAATTCTTTAAAGGTTGCATTGAACTATTTTAATAAATGTCACTTGCTATTCGTCTTTATTTAATAAAGAGCTTATATATATTATTAAACAAGCAATTATTTTTATAAACGTGGAACCAATTTCCATTATTGCTTAAAATCAGGACTTCGAACTTTTATTACAATATACCCAGTTGAACACTAAAGTGTTATGCTAAAATATTTAATTAGTAATGTTAAAAGAATGCGATGCCAATATTGTGATATGGGAAAATAAAATATTGTGATATGGGTCAATCGAATATCTCGCTTAAGGGTCCTCTCGCTCCCCTCACGCGAAAACACCCGCTCGCTATAATTTTAATCCTATGGGGCAGTTATATTTTCTAATATCTCGTTTGTAATTCAATATTTTGAAACGATTTTTTTTTTCATTGGATAGCCGAGATGGATCTCTACAACCGCCGTTTTTTACTTTTTCGATTTTGTTTGCAGGTAATTCTTTAAGAGGATACTTTCACTTTCGGAGCCGTTCCGAAAGTAAAAGTATCTTCGTAAAAAAATCGAAAAAGTAAAAAACGGCGAATGTAGAGATCAATCTCGGCTATCCAATGCAGAAAAAAAAAGTTTAAAAATATTAAAATGCAAACGAGATATTAGAAAATAACTGCCCCATAGGATTAACATTAGCGAGCGGGTGTTTTCGGGTGAGAAGAGAGGACCTTATTCTAGAATAATTCATCTGTACAAGATGGGTATTCTAGTAAGCATCTTCGATTGTGCTCTACAAATTATATTAAATCTGTCAGTTGGCTCAATCGCCCCCCCCCCCCAACAAAATAAAATAAAATAAATAAACATTTAATATCTTTATTAATCTACTTCCAAAGGAAAGGAAAAAATCCTTTTATCAATATAATAATACCGAATATTTGGCTAGCTGAATAGTAACAGTGAGGCCGAATACCGAATATTCGGCTAGCTGGATAGTAACAGTGAGGCCGAATACCAAATATTCGGCCAACCGAATAGTAACTATTCTTCCGAATACCGAATATTCCGCTGGCCGTGTATTTTTATATTTCAGAGTTTAAAAGTTAAATTTTATGTAAAATTGTTTTATAATTTAACACAGATACTGCCATTTTAGGAACTAGACCTTTTTACAAAAAACTTTTACACACACACACACACACACAAAAAAAAGCTGTGCTTTGAGTTATAACTTAAAAAAAGGATAATAGTCTTAAATTTTTTTTTAAAAATTAATAAAGCTTTAAATTTCGTAGCTTCTTCTGTGAATTAAAATAAATTTATAAAATGTTCTTATATTCTAAAACAAATACTTTAAAATCAAAGGAAATTTCGAATGAATTAGAAGAAACATCTTACAGTGATACAGTGTTTATTTGTCAGGAAAGAACTAAAGTAAAACAGTACAATATATTAAAATGGTGGCAAATGAGCAAGAATAACTTTTCTGCTCCTTTTGATTTGGCAAGGAAGTTTTTAAATGAACCAGAGAGCAGATGTCTGGAATGGGCGATCATAGTCAGGGTGTTCACACAATGTGGTCAAGACAAACATTTTTTGAGCAAGAAACATTATCTCAACTCAATCGACTTATTACATCAAAAATACAATACGTTCAATAAAAACACAGGGTGTGTCACCGCAAGCTGAAACTGAATTTTCATTCACAACTTTAACAACAATGAAGATAATCACATAATAATATCACTAATTATAATTAAAATACAGATAAAATGCTTAAGTGATAAAAGAGAAACACAAAAGGCTTATAAAAACCTTTTAATGATCGACATAATGTTTCAGTGCTCATTACGTTGAATAACAATTTTCACGTTTACATTTGACTATTTAAAGCACCTGCTTTTTAGGTAGATTTCGTCAGAAATACTACCTATTACATTCTTACCTAAGTTGGAATTAAAAAAAAAAATGTTTGAAGATCTATGCCGATCATGATTCCCAGAACCCAAAACCACCCCAAATTGATAAGTTATATCCAGTTCAAAACTTTATATATATATAATATATATGTCACTTTTTTATGGACACGATAACTGGAAAAATTCTGCATAAATCTCTTCCAAACTGATACATAAAATCAAGGGGCATAAAATCTCGGTCAAGTTCGTTAATGGGCAAAATTTAACCAAGGGGGGATGGGGGGGGGGGCTTTTTGTGAAAACAGAAAAAAACCCCATAATTTCTTAATTATGATACGTATCGAATCCGTTTAAAGTTATTACTTCTAGGAAAAGGGCCGAAAATTTATGTATGACAGATTTTTGATATTATTAAAATTGGCCCCAAGGGGGGGAAAAAGGGGGGGTGGGTTTAGAACAGAAGAAACAAAATCATAACTTCGTCTATTCACAAGATATCAAACCCTCTTAAATTTATTATTAATCCTCTTAATATTATCTAAAACTTTTACATTGACAAGTTTTTATAGGACCAACCCTTATAGCAAAAAAAAAAAAAAAAAAAAAATCCCTGCCGGCTCCGCCTGCAAACAAGCTAGGTTTCGAAGTGGGCGGTTCCCATATGCCGTATCATAGCAAAAAGGTCATTTCTTCCGCAATTTCCAACAAACAGGTGCCCCACGGCCTGCATCTTGGAAATCTACTTGTGCTTGTAGGCCGAGCTGTCAGGGATTTTTTACATATATGATTTCGTGATTTATGTTTTCAAGTTTATTTTCAAAATTTGCGAGAATATTTTTGTTTATCGTTATATATCTTGAAAATGGCGCCGTATGAGCGTTGTAACATATGTCGATCATTAAAAGGTTTTATAAGCCTTTTGTGTTTCTCGTTGTATCACTTAAACATTTTATCTATATTTTAACAATGAAGATATTTTAGCGAGATTTGCATTGTATTAAGTTTGCTTGTAGCAGATATGATGATATTATTGGAAGTGGCTTAATTTTGGAGAGTGACACAGTATAAGTTGTACTGTTAGCTGCACTCTGAATAAATGAATCTAGCTCAATGTTGTTTAGATATGAATGTTGGCAATTTCCAGTACTTCTCGTGATTCACAGAAATCAAAGCAACTATGTTGAAAATATAGTTACAATATCTATAATATTATTAAAGTAACAAAGGAAAATTTTAATTTGTCCTGGAGTGAGATGCACTTTATTTTTGATTGAATTGCATTTTAATGAATTTTGTTGTGATCCTGGTTTCCTGGACAAAAATTGTCTGTCTTGATGTCTATTTACAACTGTGAAAGTTTTTTTCCATTTTGTTTAGAAACATGATGTTTGCGAAAAAGCAAGAATCTGATTATTTACTAGACAAAATTCAGGAATTTGCATTTATTTGTACATTTTTAATTTCTATGAAGGTCATCATTAATGGTTAATTTTCTTAAGTGACACTTTTCACACAGCGAATAAATAATCTAAAAGCATTCTCTTTCATTGAAATATGATTCTATTTCTAATTATTTTTAATATCTTTATTAATTGACAATTAAAAGTAGAAATTGTGTGTTTAAAAAAAATATTCAAGTATTCGGTTTGGCCGACTATTAAACCAAATATTCGGCAGGCCGACTAGTTTGATATTCGGTGGACCGAATAGTTTGATATTCGGCGGACCGAATAGTTTGATATTCGGCGGACCGAATAGTTTGATATTCGGCTTAACCTGATATTCGATAATATGGCCGAATACCGAATAGATACAGAATATTCGGTGCATCCCTAAAAAATATTACCCTATTATGAAAGATGGAATCTATATGTTTAAAGCTAAAAGAGCTTTTTTCAGATTTCACATGAAATTGATCCCAGTGTGCATGCTTCAACTGTTTTTGAAAGCAGGAAGGGGAAATACCAGGGGAATTCTCCCCTTCTATAGTTTGAGAGTGCGCTGGGTCTGTACAAAAGGGAACAGGGAGGTTCAAACCTACACAATGAGAAACCCATTCACTATTCTCCCCCACTTCCAATGGGAAAAAAACTTTCTCTTTCATTGAAATGGCAGCTTTTCTTTCAGATAAATTTTACAAGCAGCCATTTTGTTGCCTGGAACCTGGGTAAATTTTCGTTGAAGAGAAACACTTAACCCTTCGGATAAAAAGTAAATCAACAATCACAGTTTTTAAAAATACGTTGATGCAGTTTCTGCAGAATTTTAATTGAAATTTTCTTTTTTGTTTTTTATTTAAATCCGAGTTGACCGGATCCGAAGACAGTAGGGCGCCCTATCCTAAGTTTGTTTAATTCGATGACCATTTGGTATAAACCGACCAGCGTAGTGGGCTAAGCTCCGCTAGTTATATTATTACGATCAGTGATGATCTTCTGTAATCGGGTTGCTATTCATTTCCCTTTGACTGGGGGGATTTTTCGATGTCCAAGGTCGCATCCACCGCTGTCGCGATAGCTGACGACTGTTTACGTAACTGATTAGTAAGACCTATCACATATTTGGAAATCAGCTTGTACAAAATGTCGCTGCTTCCCGGATTTTTATAACAAAGTTTTCTTTTAAACTCTAGAACAAATTGTTTTAAATATGACGTTTTAAATATATTATTGAAATATGACGTAATTTTCCCCATTAAATGCTCTTCGCTCGTAATAATTTAAAGTTTTCCTTCTTTTTTAATATTCACGTGTAAATATATTTGTTAATTGAAAGGAAATAATGTATACTTATGTACTTTATTTGGTTTTTAAAATCTGACAAAAATAGGAGAATAAATGACTTGTTCGAAATGTGAAATAAATCTCTATTTACATAATGAATTTTAAATAAAAAATTGAAAAAAAAAAAACCTCTTAACAATTTAGACAAAAAAAAAAAAAAAAAAGGATATTGGCACACACCTAAACCAAGTCCAGTATATGCCTGCAAAAGATGGTTAAATTGCTATGCATAGTTTTGGATCCTATAACACTTTTTAAACTGAACTATTTTGGCCTATTTCAACAATAAATATCTCTTAAAATAATTATTCGATTTAAAAACTTTCTGCTTCAGCGTGTTTATCACACATTTCTCTATAAAACTATCAGTTTTTATATTTTTACATGCAATAGTTTTCTTAATATAAGCCGAGAAAGAGCCTCGGTTACAATAAATTCAATTGCAACAGCGGCAGCGTTAGTTACCTTTGTTTTTTAGAACAGAGAGATTGCCTTTACTTATTTAATCACTGACATGCTCTAGTTAAACAAGGCATTATTTAATTAGGTTATGCATTATTTAATTAAATTACTTTAAAAAAATAGTAATGGTATCAAAAAGAAGTGTGCTGTATGCACCTTTTGAAGAGGCATATATATATACACACAGCTTAAATGACTTTATTACTTTAATAACATTCATGAAACTTAGTCAACTTTTAGCGTAGATTTATCTAAGCCTATTCAAATAGTAATTGTGATGCGATTACTCTTACTTTTTATTCTTATTCAGTTACAGATTGGATCTTTTTGATCGGAACTTTAGTGTACCTTTTTATCTTATTCAATGTTTGACGTCCTTGAAGAATTTGAGTTTTCTTTTTCTACCGTTGTTGGGCCATTTTATCGCAAGGAATGGTGTAATTGTCAATCACTAGTCTATCTCTTTTGAGATATCTTATTGAGAATAGAAAAATATATACATTGTACAATCATAAGATTATCTGTATCTCTATATCAGTATGTAAAATCATTGGACATTTTATACCTTCTGCATAAAGCACCAGAGGAGATCTACCCCCTGTGTATTATTAACCACGAGTGTGACTCTTGCAAAATAAATTTTGACTCGTGACCAGAGTTGCCAGTTTGGCCATTTTAGGTGCTTTCGTAATTATATAAATATGTAAGCACCTATAGTCGTCGTTTGGTCCGTCCGTCTGTCCTCATATAACAGCGCAAAAACTATACCTAGAATCGAATGGTTTGAAATTTAATATATACTATAATCGTTGCAGAATTTTGTCGAGTCATTTCAAATTTTATGAAAATCGAATCAAAACTTAAAAGTTATTAATAAAAGTTTTCTTCATTCTATTAAATTCTATCATACGTAATTAATTCAATGATATTCCTTGATAGGTAGTGATTCTAGGTTGATTCCATGGCGATTACGTCATATTTAAGATGGAGTCCTATTATTTCCTTATTACTAAATTTAAACACAGAATTTGTATACAAAAATTGTTTAATTATTGCAATCCTATAATCTACCGACAGTTTTTTGGATACATGCACTGTAAAAAAAAAAAAAAAAAAAAAGAAAAAAAAAGTTACTTCGCGAGGTCAACCTTATAAAGGATACATACATTTCTGCTCTTTTTTTTTCATTCCTGTGTGAGTTTACAGTAATTAACCAACCCTTGCCATGAGCGGAATCGAACCCGTAAACTAACCTGACGACTTAGACCAACGCGCCATAAGTGGTCACGCCTCCTTCTCAAATGTTGTTAGTTATTTTATGATGCAAAAACTGGAGGTTTCATCAGTAGATGGATTTTTTCAGTTCCAATGTTTTTAATATTTTCTTTTCATAATTTTCAATATTTTGCTGTATTATTTGGTGCCTTATAACAGATAAATTTTAATTTATTATGTATTATATGCGTAAAACATTGTATTAAGAATAATGATTGCTTCTTTTTGCAACAGTACCAACATTTTCTTTTTTCGAACATATACTTTTTTAAAATTATTTGCCTGATTATCTATTTACCAATTACAAAAAAAAACAACAATTATTTTAATCAGACGTGTTTATTACATGCTATTTAAATAAAAATTTTTTAAATGTCTTATTTAAAAAAAAATATGTAAATAAACAGTTTTATAATAAATTAAATTATTATATTTCAGATATGCTGAGAGCTTTTGCGTACGGTTCTGTTAAACTATAGTTAAAAAAAATAATGATTTTTAGAGGCAAATTTGAAATTAATGACCTTGGAATAGGTAGGTTTAAATCTGGACTTATTGATTTAATTTAAATTAAATTAGTTTAATTTATAAAAATATAAGCTAACGAAATAAATTAAAAACGTTATAAAGTTAAAAACTTTATTTTTATAAAAGTAAATAAAAAATATTAACTAATTTTATAAATATAAGGTAAAAATTATAAACTTTGTAAAATTATAATTTATAAAATAATAAATTTTAGCGTAATTCATAAAGGGTATAGCCAGGTTTCCTATTAAAATATGCCCTTGAGTCAACCAGATCGAATCCTACATGAATCGATAGCCCTTCAATAGAGATGCGTTTTTGCCAAGTTTGAAGAATATATCTCAAACCCATGGGCAGTTATGACTATTTATGTGCGTTTTGGAAAAAGGTACATTGTGAAGAAAGTAGTGATCGAATTTCCCCGAAAAAAATCAGGGATGTGTAAAATTAAAATACAAATAGTGGATATTATCTTCAGATTATTTTCTACAAAATAGCCAGTTTTATAAAAAAATTCTTGTTTTTAATTTAACTTTTTAATTAAGAATATATCGAAACTTTTCAGTGACTACCTTCATGTTTTTACCAAAAATACTACGAAGTATGATGTATATTTGGTGAGAGTTTCAACTCTCTACGAAGGGTGCATCATAGACATTTTTTTAAAAAATGTTTTCCAGGGGTGGGGGAAGTTGCAAGTTGCATGTGTTATTACAAGTTCATGCGCAGTTCTATGTACAATTTACGCATGTAGCTATGCTGTTGGTGGCAATCATCTGAAGGAAAGCATTTTGTTTAATTAGTTGACAGTTGACTGATTTTGTTTTTAGTTTTTTGCGCAGTTTTAGTTAACACATTGCTTTTCGTCTTTTAAACATGAAACCCCGCCTATGGGCGTTACATTTGCTTTTTCCATTATTTAACATAAATTTTGATCACCATGTGTTTATATTATAAAAAGATGTATGTAATAGTGGTATTGTTTCTAATCGAACTATTAATATGCATAGTACTCAAATTGTAAAAATACGAATTTTGTGTATTTTCTTTGAAAAATAATGTAACATATGAACAGTGACGGATCTAAGTGGATATTGAATTTTATTTTGTTCAACGGCGGTTTACTTTCGTTGCATAAGGATCAGAAATAAAAAAATAAATTAATTTGTATTACATTATATAAAAATCACATTGCCACCAGTATTTTTAAGAAATTTTTATTTATTTAAAATTCAAAGATTTTGCGTCATCTCTTTTCCGATATTGTTTTATGTTGTTTTACATAGAACAGTTTTTTGCATTTAAAGATTATTATTAGAACCGCGGGAAATTTTACTAAAGTTTTATAAAAATATTTTATATTAGAATTTTTATTTAAAGCCATTTAACTTGCATATTGAATTTATTTTTGTAAAGCATACATGGTTGGGGCTTATTAAACTTTAGCTCTTGGGTATAGGCCTTCTCACCTAGCTGATCCTGGGAAACATACATTTAACTTATACTTATTTTATAAAGAGTTTCCTGATACGAATTGACGTGTATTTATTTGGTAGTGATTCTCATCAATGACCCATTACCGCAGTTCTGTTATGTGACTTTAAAACAAGCCTGCACATGTTGATTTGCAGACCTTTTATCAGCGCCCAAGAGCGGGGCGATCGCCGCTCCTTTGAATCCAGCATTAGTTATACATAGATAAAGTTACTGTTTCTAACTGATGTATTTATATTTATAGTACATTGTTTGTATAAATAAGAATATTATGTATATTGTTGAGAATTTTTGTAACATATAAAATGAAAAAAGAAACGCTCGTATACTACAGAGTTAGACAAATCCAAGTGACTTGAATTCAAATGGTTCACTTTACATAGTCCTCGTTTTTTAAAGGAATTTTTAAGAAATGCAAAAAAAAAAAAAAAAAAAAAAAAAAAAAAAAAAAAAAAAAAAAAGTATTTTTAATTAAAAGCGATGAATGAGTTGAAATGTTTAAAAGTTAGTAATTCTTGGGAGCAGGGGGGGGGGGGGGGGGCAAATCTACAAGTTTGCCCCGGCTAAAATTTAGCCTAGACCCGTCTCTGCATATGAAACACAAAAGCACCGCCCATGGGCTGAATTACAGATCTACAAAAGACGTGAATTCATGTCTCTCGTTCAGAACCTGATTACCAACGGAATAATCTTCCGCCAGTAAAAATGAAGAGAAATTTCGTTCTTATTCAAGACAGTAATTTTTTTTTTAGATTAGAGCGTTTAAATAAGGCAAAAATGTCTACTAAAATTTACTGGTGGAAGTTTTTCCCGTTTGTGTTTTCCTCAGTGTGTTAACACTGTTTTCGATTAATCAACAACAGTGTTAAGTTAAACTGAGCCGAAAACTATTTAAAAAATCCGTCAACTGTCAACTAACAAAACACAATTATATCCTTCAAATGATTGCCACTAACAACATAACTACATACGTAAACTGTACATAGAACTGTGTATGAACTTGTAATAACACACGCAATTTGCAACTCCCCCATCCCTGGAACACATTTTTAATTCTTTTTCTATGATGCACCCATCGTAGAGAGTTGAAACTCTCACCAAATATACATCATACTTTGTAGTATTTTTGGTAAAAACATGAAGGTGGTCACTGAAAAATTTCGATATATTCTTAATTAAAAAGATAAATTAAAAACAAGAAATTTTTTTTATAAAACTGGCTATTTTGCAGAAAATAATCTGAAAATATTATCCACTATTTGTATTTTAATATTGCACATCCCTGATTTTTTTCGGGGAAATTCGATCACTACTTTCTTCACAAAGCACCTTTTTCCAAAACGCACATAAAGAGTCATAACTGCCCATGGGTTTGAGATGTATGCTTCAAACTTGGCAAAAACGCATCTCTATTGAAGGGCTATCGATTCATGTAGGACTCGATCTGGTTGACTCAAGGGCATATCTTAATAGGAAACCTGGCTATACCCTTTGTAAGCCAAATCAGTTTAGTTTAATACCAATTTGCATAGCTATAATTTGCGAAGATATTATGTTATGAAACTTTTAAATAACACAATATTGCCTCACGTTAAAAAAGTTAAAATGAATTAAACAAAAAATTAGTGGAAAAAAATCATAATTTTGAAGTACTATCAAGAAAAAAAAAAAGTAGATTTTAAAAAGTATATATATTTTTCTGTAATTTATAAAAATAAAATAAATTTATAAATATTGCATTTAAAAAAATATAAATATTACTATTTTTTTCACAATAAATTGACATGCCCTCGGTTAGAATGGGCCAGCCGGTCGAGCCGGGCCAGGCCTGTATCCTACAAGAACTCTAGTAAATACAACAATCTTAATTCGCATTTCAAAGAAGGCGATTTCTGTACTTAACCTTTAAACGTCATTTACGGAAATTGCACTGTTTTTGGATGAAATACGGACATTCTACTGTTTAGAAAGAAATACGGAAAAAATCCATTCAATTTACGGAAAACTTTCTGCATATTTACGGATTTGAAATCTCTTTAACGGAACTAATGTCATTTACGAAAATTGTACTGAAGTTTTGGAAAGATGAAACTTCGTAAAATTTTACGGAAAATCTTTTGTATTTTCACGGATTTTTTTTTAGAGTGTGTTTCCGGAGAAATAGATATTAAATGGGAAAAGAGTCTAAATAGGGATTTCAAGTTCTGAAATTTTCAAAGTTGGAATTTTCAGTAAATGTCAACAAAAGATAAAATGCTGCCAACTTAAAATGTACTTATTTTATTACGGAAATTAATCATATCATAATAACAGACGATATAATTCATTTCAGTGAAATAATAACGATGATTTTTTACATTGTCTTGTATTGTATATTTGCGCATAGTATAATTTTAATGTAACAGAATCGTAATTCATTGTTTGTAAAAGTGTATTGAAACTTACAATAAAATTAATATCTATATAAAAAAAGGGGGGGGGATTCTAATTTAACAAATTACAACAACCATTGGGAAAATGCAGAGAGATAGCGGGGCAGTGCTCGGACTCTACCATAACCATTACCTCGTACTATAAGACATTTAACATTTTTATTAATTTAGCCCCCCCCCCCTAAAATACCCCCCCTCTTCTAGCAGACCTATTCGCCCCATCCTACTATAACATAGCTTCCCCACGCTAGCTATTCCACCCACCTACTATAATATGATCTCGGCAGCAGGCGGTATTACCACCGCACCGCTGCCACCGCCTGCTGCTGACGCAGAAGTCCCATTCCCTATCTACTTTTTTCCCGTTTGGTATCCGAAGATAGAATAAACCGAAATATCCAAATAGGATGCCAACTTTAGGTGTTAGCATTGAAATTTTTAAAGTTTGGTACAATTTCTATTTGTAGACCATCCCCTAAGCAAAATTTAAGTATTTCTTTAACTCTTGTTTAGATTGATGCCTGAGCTAAAGGTATTTTGAGGAAATTAAAGTTAAAGACCAAGTTTTTTGCTTTATAAGACGATTTCTCATCCGACGTCAATTTTTGAATTCGGCTTTTTTTCATATCTGATAATTTTCATCTATCCTTTTTGTAACGATTTTATGCATTTCTATTGCCTATTCAAAGAAAAAATCTTCTAAAGTTACAAAATTTCGTTAAAAATTCTTCTAAAGTTACAGAATTACTTAAAAACGCTTAAAAAATAAAGTGACGACGTCAAGAGCTCCATTCTCGACCGAAAACAACAACCTTTTTCCCAACGTTTCCCAACGCAAAATAAATAAATAAATAAAAAATCATAATTTAACAAATTACAATAACCATTGGAAAAATGTTCCAAAAGCTTTAAAAAAAAAAAAAAAAAAAAAAAAAAAAAAAAAAGACCGTACTTTTGTGTTATAGCGGCCCCCACAATTATGATTATGCCATGGTTGTAGTTATGATTTCGCCAAGATCATCTCAAAGCAATATATGCATCCTATTTCCTATATATATATTCCAAATACATGTGCCATATACGTCATTATACACATATTATTTATACACATATTATTGTCTTATATATGTCGTCTATACATCATATACACAACACATGTCATATATATACATCATATATGAGTATAACTTGGCCACGTCAAGAAATGTTATATATATATATATATATCATATGTTATAATGTCATACATGCTTTATAATTTGGCGATATATCTTGGTCGCTTGGCGATTCATCCTTGGGGGCCGCTATAACACGAAAGTACCAAATTTATAATATATTAATGAAAACATAAACACAATTAAAGTTGAAGACCACGTTTTTTGCTTTATAAGACGATTTCTCATCCGACGTCAGTTTTTGAATTCGACTTTTTTTTTCCATATCTGATAATTTGCATCTATCCTTTTTGTAACTTTAACATTTTTGTAACGATTTTATGCATTTCTATTGCCTATTCAAAGAAAAATTCTTCTAAAGTTACATAATTTCGTTAAAAACGTTTAAAAACGCTTAAAAAAATAAAGTGACGACGTTAATAGGTCCATTCTCGACCGAAAACAACAACCATTTTCCCAATGGTAAAAAAAAAACGATACGATCTAATAAATGAACCGAATCAGTTTTTATTGCCGGCCAGTTACGGAAATAACTAGAAATAGAAAACAATGCGTGCATAACAATTACTAATTTTGCGGTGTGTATTCCACTGGTACCATTTCCTTCTATCTGCTCGCAATTCTCACGGAAAGCGTGATCGAAGTGTTGTCCTTAGTTCACGAATGTTTTTGAATTTTATCTGCACTTTAGCAGTGTTCGATGATATACAGGGTGGCCATAATTAAAGTGCACGTGTTTGAAAGGCTCTACAAGCTAAACTATTTGGAATATTTTTAAAAGATTTGATTTTTATACTGTTTAGAGCGTGCGGAAACAAGCTCTACAATAATAAAAAGCAAGCGGGAAAAATTCTGCCTTACGCAGAATATAGATTGACCACCCACGGCTTTTATCGTTGAGATTTTTTCAACTAAAAGTCTAACTTGTCAAAAAAAAAGTGTTTGTTAGCATAAACCAGCTTCTCCACTTTAGAATTTAGTTAGCGCTCTAAGATTTTTGGTGAGGCTGGCGGAATATATTAGGAACGAACACACCAAGTTTTAAAAAGATTCGGTGACTAGAAGTATTTTTATTAAATATCATAATGAAAAGATGTGGCTCCAATGTACTGAGACGTGGCGAGGTAAATGTTGTTTACAAATGTGCTGGCTTAATGACACCCTTTAAACTATTTTTAATGGTTCAAGACACTTTAACACTTAATAGATAACTTAAAAAAAAGTAATGAAAAGTTCTATGATAGCAGCTTTTATGATGGATACAGCTAAGAGAAGTTGTTTAACAAATGATGAGTTAGCATTAATTAACGGGCTCTTGGAGAGCGGTGGTGGGGGGGGGGGGGGATACAAAACACAGGACCTTTACGAGACCTTTAAAATGAATCCTCACATGCAATTGAGAGATGAGAATTTAAAAGGGATGCCCCTTTTGCGCCCCTCTGACGGGCCCCCTCGAGAGATACGTGAAAACCGGGGGCGCCAGAAGAAGCGGGGGAAAAATACCTTTAGGCGGTTTGCACTTAATTTTGGTGAAATTTTGGAGCTGTCCGGCCCATAAGAACAGAGAAAAAGGGGAAAAACTAAAATAATTATGAGAAATTAAAAACTTAAATAAGAAAAGTGCTATTGACGGGAGGGGGAGAGAAGGAGGAGGCAGAGTAGGACCAGACAAAAGTGCTTGACGAGATCAAACTTTTGATATGTTACATGATGGGGTTTGAACACCTTGAATGTCTCCCGGGGGGGGGGGGATAACTCCGTTACTATGGGAGATAAGGCCTCGGGTCCCTCTTATAAATGTCGGCTTCGACGAGTTTAACTTCGTTGGATCCTTTAAAGAAAGCCTACGCCCTCTGTGGGGCTTAAAGAGGCTGAGAAAGATGGGAAAAACTAAAATTTAAAAAGAGTTGAAACAGAGAAAAATGCTTCTTAAGAGAGGGGGGGTGGAGAGTAGGACCAGACCATAGTGCTTGACGAGACCTATTTATTGATATGTTACATAAAGGGGTTTGAGCACCAAAAAGGTCTCCCCCCCCCGGGTGGGTAACTTTGTTCCCATGGGAGATAGGGCCACGGGACCCCCTTAGAAATGTCCGCTACGACGAGTTTAACTTCGTTGGATCCTTTAAATGGGGTCTGCGGCCGCTGTAGGGCAATTAGGGACTGAGAAAGGAAATACAAGCGGAAGTATCCGCATAATAAAGAGAGACAATTTGATTTTTAATATTGTCAGTAACAACCATTTGTATAGCTGTGTATAAAGGGTGTCCTTCTTTATATATGGAGTGTCTGTGACTTTTCATAAACATGAATTTTACTGTAGACTGAAAGAATTAGCTCTGTGTGCGGCTAATAATATGTAATGTAAATTTTTAATCGTGAAATAGCTGAATTTGTCGTATATAAATAAGTCATTGTTATTAATATGAAATTTTACTTTTACGAAATGTATTCGATTTATCATGAAAAATACAAAGCAATCGATAAAACATTTTTAAATAAAAAAGTAGAAAAATCGAACAGAAATTTAGGGGAATCTCAACCTCCGGAATCAAGAGCAGTGCTCTAACCATTAGTCCATCAAGTTCACTTCTAGACTTTAACAAAATATCATTAAAATAGGCAACTTAGTGAAATCAATGTTTCGAACGCAGGCCTTTCAATTTTCAATTCACAGTGTAGATTCATTCCATATTTTAGTCTCCTTCGCCCGCACGCCTCCTGACCTTCCGTGAACAGCCCCATTATCTTTTTACGCGTGAAGGTTTCGCTGTGGTACTTCATTGTGAAGTTTGGTAATTTTTGAAATTCAATATTTGAAAAACGCATAATCATTCGATTTGAAATTTATATCAAGAAAAATACAATTTTTTACCTTTCTAACGCAGTTTGTCTAACAATTTTGTGACAAATACTTTTCGAGCTATTAATTTTTTCAGTCACTTCAAATGTTTCATTTTCCGAGATTAACCTGTGGCGACGATGGATGGCTGTGAATTTTCATAAACATGAATTTTACTGTTGCCTGAAAGGAATAAGCCACCCTGTGTGTGACGAATAATAATAATAATTAAAAAAAATTTCCAATAGGTGGCGCATTAAAGCAAGAAAAGAAAGAAAGAATTTCCTACCAGCTAACTTTCAAAACTTTTTTATCGCAAATTTCACATGATTTTAGCTTAAGGTTTGAACAGCTTTATGAGCACTAACATTTTAGCCAAAAAAAGCCGCGCTCTGTTAATAAAGTGTTTTTTATCAAAATGGTCAGGTCCTGATCATCACAGGTATACACGGGGCATGTGCTCCGGGCCTACATTTTTCGGGGGGGGGGGGGGGGCAAAATGCATTTTGTCCACTCTCTAAAGATACAAATTAATGCAATTTTTCAATTATAATTCATAGAAAAATTCAAATTTTCCCATTCATGTAAAATAAACTATCTCACAAGGGAACCACTTTTGGTGCAGTTCACACCTAGCATTGAGACCTGGTGCATTTTAAAGCCCTATATTATGAAGTTTGAGAATCGATAAAATTTCTCTGTTAAAATAATATTTTTTTATTTTACAGCAGCATAACTTTCTCAAAGTGCAATTTTCAAGACCACTTATATCAGACTATTAACATAAAAGTTTTTTTTTTTTTTTTTTTAAAGCAGTTAAAAATACAAATTAGTCAATAATAAATATAAAATACTGAGGAAAGTTTAAAAATTCCTTCAAGAACCTAGGAATTTGATTTTGAAAAAATACAACATTATAATTTCAATTTTGGTGAGCCGAAATTGGCTTTATTTTTTACTGTAAGAATTTTTCTCACCAACCCTGGAGAAATGTTTGCTGTGTGTGAGTAGTAGTTTGGATTCGTAGCACCATACTTGGCTACTTAACTACGTAAAATTAACAATTAAAAATCCAATAATAAAAAATTAAAAGTATAAAAATGTATATAAAGTATGATTTTAACAGAGAAATTTTATCGGTTCTCTTAGCTTTTATGTATAGGATGACAAAATGCACCACGTCTCGATGTTAGGTGCGAATTGCATCGGAAGTGGTTCTCTTGTCACTGTTCTTCACTAACGTCAATGAAATGTAATGTAAACTTAAAAAATCTGAGAAGAACGGATATTACATCAAATATGTTTCATTCAATCCTTAGGTTTACAGTTTTATTTATTTTAAATAGTTTATAGTGCAAGAAAATTTACCTTTCCAAAAATTTTTAATGCATTTTACTTACCCATCATACGTAGTATAGGGTAAGTCTTGTAATCGTTTTGAAAATAGAAATTTTTTTTTGACGGATTTACACGTTTCAGACACTGGAGATTCCGAAAAACATATTTTTAGAAAAAAAAATTTTGCTGTGTGTCTGTGTGTGTGTATGTCTGTAAACGCTCTATCTCTCGCAAAAATTGAGATAGAGACTTGAAATTTGGTATGTACTTAGTATGTAACAATGGGAAGAAGCTTATTGAATTTCAGTAACTTCGATTATCCGGAACTATTTTTTTCGGACTCTCGAAATATTCGTTCTGATAAAAGGTATATAAAAATTTTCGAAATTGTTCATTTTAAGGAGTAACTATAAAGGACAATAAAAACACATAAATTTTGCATAAAGCATGAAGTCGATCGGATAATGAGTTGCCGAGATATTTGTAATCCTATTTTTCATGACCCTGTATTTGAACCAAATTTCAATTCAAAGATATATTTTAATTGGAAATGAGACGCTTAATCAGATGCAATAAACCGCTAGTTAATAGGATTATTGTTTTTGGATTTATAAGGATGTTTCTTTTAAGCAATTCAGTAATCGAGCCTTTAAAGTTTATGACGTCATCAAGTCACGATTTTATTCGAATTGCAATGCATTTTATAACTAGTTTACACATTTTTTATTTTAATGTTTTATATTATGCATATCCATGATGGGTAAGTATTACGGTGGCTCCCAACGATTAGTTTGCATGTGTCTATAATATATTTTTTTTTTCTAAAAATAGGGTTTGAATTTTAAATAGCATATAAAACTGTTAGTCATTGTTACGTACGTACTTAAACTAAAAAGAAATAATTCCAAAGGCCGGGAAAGAAAATCAGCTGATAGTTAAAAACAGAACAAAACTTTTATTTACATGTTGATCTGAGAAGAGTTCTTAGGCGACTGACTGGTGCGCCGACTATTGCATACAAAAAATGCGCACGCAACGAAAGGGTTGCAGCGCGTGCTGGAAAAATGACCTTGACAGGAGAGGGATAATTTTCTCTCTTTCTGCAACATCCTCCCACCTTTTGAGTAGGCAGCTAAATACTCAAAATCTTTACTTATATTATGCACAAAATACACATTACATAGTACTTACATAAGAAATCACTTATACAATCAAAATACAACCTTACAAATTACAACATAAATACAGTATATAGTATATGCAAAATAACAATAAACACTGGAATACATATAAAGAAGAGAAGTGAAATTAAGTAAAATAATTACTAAAATTAAATATTCTGAATATAAAATTTACCTTACAGGTGTTTTGATAATTCTGCCACTACTGATGGTTAAAGGCATAGCCTCATCATTTGTTTCTTGTATTGGATTTTCCAATTCTAATCTGAACAATCGCTGAACTGGCCGTAATAACTCAGAATTGTTTGTTTTTATAAGCGCAAGTCTTATTTGGCCATCTCGACCTGGTATAACTTTTAATACGCGAGCTAGGTTGTTTTTTATTAGTATCTTCCAGCAGAACAATTTCTCCTACTTTAAGTGATTTGTTTTTATAGCATTTTATAGATTGCTGTCGTAACTACCCTAAATACTCTGTACGAAATCTAAGCCTTAAAGTTTCTCTTATCTGCTGCAGATACTTAGTTCTTTTACTCAATTTCACTTTATCTAGATTATCAATATCAGGTACACCTGACTGTGGAGTTTCATGTAAAAATTTCTCTGGTGTTATAGAAAAGTCCTCATCAATGTCCTCTGATATGTAAGTAAGTGGTCTGGAATTAACAACTCTCTCAAAGTCACACAATACAGTTAGTAGTTCTTCATAATCAAGAGAAGCACGACCCAATATTTTCCTTAAGATTTGTTTTACAATTTGAATCAAACGCTCCCACCATCCGCCCCACCAGACCAGGGCTGCCATCTGCTACTAAAATGCTACTTTTTGCTACTATTTTTAGCTTCAGGAGACTAAGGCAACTTTTATAAGCAAAAAAGGCTTGAAAAGCAACTATTTCTAACAAATAGGCAACTATTTTAAGAAAAAGGAGACTTTTTGAAAATTTTATTCTAGCTTTTTCAAATACGTATAGCAGAAAAAATGAAACAACAAAATTTTTATACCATCCCAGTACAATTTTTCCTGATGTTCGATACCACCACCAAACAGCACTTTTCTTGACCAAGAGTCAATTTTACTCATCTTCCTCTTAATTGTTCTAATTGTTGCTGCATAGTAACAGTAAGCAAATAAGCAATTATATCCATTGATCCCCCAGCATACGTAGTTTTAAATCTTTAAAATTCTATTTCTCAAACGAAAAAAAAAAATTGCCTTATTTGTTGCTCACTAATAACAATAAATAAATCGTCTAAATAACCTCCTCCATTAAAAAAATTCTGTTTCCTCCTTTGCCCTCATGCTGTGTTTCAGATCCTTTAAATCTCTTTATTATTAAAAAAAAAAAAAGACATCTGCCCTACTTACTGATCACTGCTTCTAATAACAATAAATAGGTAATGATCATCTAAATTCCCTCCCCCTCATTCAAAATTTACTCTTCTCCCCCCTCCCCCACAGCATACGAGGAAATTTAAAATCTGTATTTTTATATTTAAAAAAATCTCCTGGCCTACTTGTTGCTTTCTAGGACAATAAATAAATAATCAGGCTTATAAACTACCCCTTCCTTCCAAAATTTTTGGTTCTCCCCTTTGCCCAACCCCTCCATCATGCAGATTTTCAAATCTTTCAAAACTTTATTTTAAGAAAAATAATTCTGCCCTATTTGTTGTTAACTAATAACATTAAATTAAAAAAAAATATATCATTCACCTCTCCCTCTCAAATTTACATTTCTCGTCCTTCTCCCCTCCAGTGTAGAAAGAGGTTTAAAATATTTATTTAGAGGAAAAGTCTCACCTAATTGTTTTATAAGATTTGCTTAAAATATTTTAAACTCTTTATTAAAAAAAAAAATCTGTCATATTCATTGCTTTCTAGTAACAATAAATAATTAATCAATCATCTAAAATAGTCCCACGCCCGATTTCTGCAGTTTTAAACTCTTTATAATATTTAAAATTTGAATTTTCATTTTAAAAAAATTGCTGTATTTGATTTGTGGTAATGATAAATATCAATGACTTAAATTCCCTCACCCCCCTGAAATTTTCATTTCTAAATAATTTTTGAAATAGATTTTCTTAATGTGTAGTGCATCACCCTAAATCGGGACGCTATGTTGTAGTATGTACGTATGTAGTATTCTACAAAAAATGGTCATTTCAAATTAAGCAAATATATACATAAAATAAAAATTTCCCTTATACTGCAGTTTCAAACTCTTTAAAATATTTAAAATCCCTTAAATCTGCAGTTTAGGAAAAGTTTCAAGAAAGATTTCTTGAAGTTCATTACGAAAGCAAAAATGGAATGCCAGAAATACCACTATTACATCTGCAACTAACAAGAGCTATATCAAGTGTTGATGCAAAAGTTGCAGCAAACTAAACTCAAATGTCATGAAAACTAGAATGGATTTACTTTTAACAATTTTGTTACATGGATTAGAACTGTAAAACAGTATTGAATTTGTGCAGATTATATATAAAATATTGTATTCTTGTAATAAAAAAAACTTAATAATTTTTAAGGAAAGATCAGAGTAGTCAGAAAATTTGTAAAAGGGCATTATCTACCCTAATCTCAACACTGGGACTATTTTGGATAATACTTTATATGCAACTATTTTGCTACTAAATCAGCGATATGCGACTATTTTTGGCTTCAAATGCTACTAAAGCAACTATTTTGAATAATTTTTTGAATGGCAGACCTGCCAGGCTGCGGATGGAGGATTAAACTTCCACTGAATTTTTTGTTCAGCAGCTTTAAAACGGAGACCATCCCAGTCTACAGTTTGTAAAAATTTCTCCACGCCTATGAAATTTTTTCCATTATCTGAATATATCGTAGAAGGTCGTCCACGGCGTGCAATAAAACGCCTTAAAGATTGAAAGAAGGATTCGGTTGATAAGGAAGTGATTAATTCCAAGTCGACGGCACAATAGACTGCACAAGTAAACAGTACAATATATGCTTTTCTACCATCTTTCAAATAAAGTGGTCCAGCCAGATCACATCCTATAATTTCAAATACACAAGCATCGCGGACCCTATCATTTGGTAAAATTCCTGGGATTGCCTTACATTTTTTTTTGCTTTGAACTTTTGACATTTTAGACACTCACTAATACAATTTCTTATTGTCTTACGAGATTTTAAAATCCAATACTTTTCTCTTAAATTTGACATTAACAATGAAGTACCAACATGTAATAAATCATTATGTACACTCATTATTAACAATTTTACAACAGAATGATCAGATGGTAATATAATAGGATATTTAAAATCGTATTTATCATCTCGATAAACAACATTTGATTTAGCTCTTATAAGGCCGTCACAATCAACTATTGGTCTAAGTTGTCTTAATTTCTCATCATTTTCTCCCTTAAAGGATTCTATCTGAATTAGTACCATTAAAGCATTTTCCCCTTTTTCAATTTCTTGTACAGATAAGTCCCTTGAAAGATTTTTGTCAACTTTTCTTACATTGTCGTAAAACCTAAAAATCCAAGCTAACATCCTTACAATTTTCTTAAATGAAGAAAAATATTTATAATACCACTTAGCATCTTCATCATTTTTTACTAACGTTGTTATAACTGTTTTACAAATCTCAAATTGACTAAATCTTCATTTGGCTCATCATTCGATTTAGGCCAGTTTTCTTTTTTTTCGTGCAACCAATCAGGTTCCTCCCACCATTTCCTCTCAACTAACTGTTCAGCAGAACACCCCCTTGAAAGCAAATCGGCAGGGTTAAGAGAACCTGAGATGTGATGCCACCAATGAGGCGAGGTCAATGAATTAATTTCTGTAACCCGATTTTGAATGAATATTCCCCAATTTTGCTTCTCTGAATCCAACATAAGGCTGTTGTTGAATCAGTCAAACAATAAATATCAACCCCTGATAAATTTAGGTCTTTAATTATATTAGATAACAACCTAGAGCCAATATTGCAAGCCAACAGTTCCAAGCGAGGATTTGTAATGGGTTTTAAAGGAGCTACCCTAGATCTTGCTTGTACTAGATTAATTTTTACCCCATCGTCGTCTTCTACTCTTAAGAAAACGCAGGTACCGTATGCTTTTTTACTGCCGTCGCAGAATAAATGTAAGCTTATTTCTTGATCACTTGTTTTAAGCCCAAACCATCTAGGTATATTTATCAGTGAGAGTAAATTTAAGTTTTTTCTCCACGATTTAAATTTCTTTGCCAAATCATCGGATAGGTTGTCATCCCATTTCAGTTTTGAATTCCATGTTTCCTGTAAGATTAGTTTTGGGATTAGCATCACTGGAGCAGTATAACCAACAATATCAAAAACTTGGTGTGCTACGGCTAAAACTATTCTTTTTGTGACTGATTCTAATGGATTTATAGCCTGTTCTATTTTACACGATAGTGTATCCGTATGTGTATTCCATACGAGACCTAATAGGGAAACATCCTCTTTCGTGGAGGAATCCTCCTCAAATATTTCATTAATTAAATTAGATTTCCAACATCTTAGATTAAAATGGCCCAAAGACATGATTAATTTTGATTCTAAGAAAAACTTTCTCATTTCTATCTCAGAGTTTAAACTTGTTACGCAGTTATCTACGTAGAAGGCTGTTTTCAAAATATCTGTAGAGTGCTTTAAATTTTCTGGAACCGTATTTAAATGATACAGTAAAGTTGCGGCCAATAAATAAGGGCTGCATGTAACGCCGAAAACTACCCTTTGATGCCGATATACATTCACCTGTTCTTGATTTTCTTTATCGAACCACAGAAACCGCAAAAAATCTCGGTCTCTTTCTTTTATCGCAATCTGCAAAAACGCCTTTTCAATATCAGCGGTGACGCCTACATAATTCATACGAAAACGATTCAAAATTGAGGGGATCATTTCTATTAAATTTGGACCCGTAGCCAGACAGTCATTTAAAGATGGAAAACCAGGTAAATGAAAACTAGCGTTGAACACTGGCCTTATATTCGTGGTGCTGTTCTCCTTTATTACCGCCCTATGAGGTAAATAATGAGCACCCTTTAGTTTCTCAGTCAATGTCTTTTCGATTATGCCGAGAGCTAACCAGTTTTCAAAAATATCACAATAATCATTAAACTTTCCGGAATTCATCAATTTTCTTTTGGTATTTAAAACAGATTTTTCCGTATTTATTTTATTATCCGGTAAAAGAGTGTTGTCCAGAACCCAAGGCAACGCAACTTCATATCGCCCCTCACTATTTATACTTAGAGTCTCTTCAAAATATTTCTGTGTATCCTCCTGCAATTCAGCTTTAGTTTTACTTATTGGGGGTTCCTTAATTCCCAAAACATCTAACTTCCAAAGATCACTTATACACCGATTTTTAACCAAAAGAGAAGAAATAAAAAGAGAAGCTGTACTCTGAGAATTTGGCTCAGTGCCAGGATTAAATTTACCCATTAATATCCACCCTAATTTCGCATTTATCGCTGTTATGCCACATTTAAGAGTTACAATGTTTCCTGTTAAAAGCTTACCTGCAATGTCTGCACCAATTAACAATTTTATTTCCTTATCAACTTTAAAATGTTTGTTTTCTGAATAATTTTTTTAATTCCGTGTAACTTAAGTTCATTTAACCCAGGACCAGACGGAATTTGCTTAATTTCAGAACAAATACGTTTCTGACTCTTCTAATTTACACTTATATTTATCATTTACATCACTTAATTCAATTAAATAATTTTTATATACATTTTCTGGTGTTTCAACACCACCAAATAGAGATTGCTTAATTTTCGTTTCACCAATACACTTAAATTTCATACTTTGTGCAACATCTTCACAAATATAAGACTTCATTGAACCACTATCATAAATAGCACGAATAAACATTGTTTTAGAACCATTATGAATTTTTACAATTAAAGTTTGTAACAGTACATCTGAAATTTTAATGTAATTATTCAGAGTGCTTGTTTTGTTTTCACTTTTATCTGCAATCGAGATATTATCAACTTTGTGAGAAACTAAATCCGGACACAAAATTACAAAGTGCCGATTTTTGCAAATTGGGCATCGATGTTTTGACTTACATTGATTAGCCTTATGATTTCGTTTTAAACATACAAAACAAGCATTCTTTTAGGTAGATTTCGTAAGAAATACTACCTATTACATTCTCACCTAAGTTGGAAATTTTGAAAAATTTTTGCAGATCTACGCCGATCATGACTCCCAGAACCCAAAACCATCCCCAGTTCAAAACTTTATATATCTATCTATCTATTTATCTATCTATCTATGTCACTTTTTTATGACCACGATAACTGGAAAAATTCTGCATTAATCTTTTCGAAACTGATACATAAAATCAAGGGGCATAAAATCTCGGTCAAGTTCGTTAATGGACAAAATCGAACCAAGGGGGGGGGGGGGGGAATGGGGGGGCTTTTTGTGAAAACGGAAAACCCCCCATAATTTATTAATTATTATACGTATCGAATCCGTTTAAAGTTATTATTACTTCTAGGAAAAGGGCCGAAAATTTATGTATGACAGATTTTTGATATAATTAAAAATGGCCCCAAGGGGGGGAAAAATAGGGGTTTTAGAAGAAAAAAAAATCATAGCTTCGTCAATTCACAAGATATCAAATCCGCGTAAATTTATTATTAATCCTCTTAATATTATCTAAAACTTTTATACTGACAAGTTTTTTATAGGACCAACCGTTATAGCAAAAAAAAAAATTAAAAACAAAAAAAACCCCTGCCGGCTCCGCCTGCAAACAAGTTATTTTTCGAAGTAGGCGGTTCCAACTCCCGCATCTTTTCGAAACTGATACATAAAATCAAGGGGCATAAAATCTCGGTCAAGTTCGTTAATGGACAAAATCGAACCAAGGGGGGGGGGGGGACTTTTTGTGGAAACAGAAAAAAACCATAATTTCTTAATTATGATACGTATCGAATCCGTTTTAAGTTATTATTACTTCTAGGAGAAGAGCCGAAAATTTATGTATGAGATTTTTGATATAATTAAAAATTGCCTTAAGGGGGGGGGAGGGGGGTTTTAGAAGAAAAAAATTCATAACTTCGTCAATTCCCAAGATTTCAAATCCGCTTAAACTTATTATAAATCCTCTTAATATTATCTAAAACTTTTATATTGACAAGTTTTTTATAGGACCAGCCGTTATAGCAAAAAAAAAAAAAAAAAAATTAAAAACAAAAAATCCCTGCCGGTTCCGCCTGCAAACGAATTATTTTTCGAAGTAGGCGGTTCCAACTCCCGCATCTTTTCAAAATTGATACATAAAATCAAGGGGCATAAAATCTCGGTCAAGTTCGTTAATGGGCAAAATCGAACCAGGGGGGGATGGGGGGAGGCTTTTTGTGAAAACAGAAAAAAAACTATAATTTCTTAATTCTGATACGTATCGAATCCGTTTGAAGTTATTATTACTTCTAGGAGAAGGGCCGAAAATTTATGTATGACAGATTTTTGATATAATTAAAAATTGCCTTAAGGGGGGGGGAAGGGGGTTTAGAAATAAAAAAATCATAACTTCGCCAATTCTCAAGATTTCAAATCCGCTTAAATTTATTATTAATCCTCTTAATATTATCTAAAACTTTTATATTGGCAAGTTTTTTATAGGACCAACCGTTATAGCAAAAAAAAAAAAAAAAAAAAAAAAAAAATCCCTGCCGGCTCCGCTTGCAAACAAGTTAGGTTTTGAAATTGGCGGTTTCAACTGCCGCATCATCGTAAAAAGGTCATTTCTTCCGCAATTCCCGACAAACAGGCGCCCCACGGTCTGCGTCTTCGAAATCTACCTGTGCCTGTAGGCCGAGCCGTCAGGGATTTTTTTTCTTAATGATGTCATTTTTACAATCTAAACTCATAGCAAAAGCATCGTTACAGTTATCTGAATTATGAGATTTACTACAAAAAATACAATCAAAATTTTTAAACTTAGAATTTTCGTGAAAATTACTGCTATTGTTGCCGTTATTGGCATTAAGTAATTCATAAGCAGTTGACACACTGCTTTTAGGTTCAGAGGGCTTATTTTTCTTAACAGTTAATTTTTCTGAATTTAAACAATCACGAGTGATTTTAAATCTAAATTCAGTTTCTACTTCATTTTTAACAAAATCCATTAAGAGATCTAAATCAGTCTTACCTACTTCAGCTAATGTACTTTTCTGGCGCTCCCAAATTTTAATTAAATCGGTGGGGAGTGCCGATTCAATTAATGGGAGTAACATATGCGAAAACTTATCTTGAGTAACTCCCAGAGATTATAAGGCACGCTGTTGAGTTTGAAGCTTGTCATAGAGAGTCAACAAATTCACTTGAGTTTTATTCGTAATAACCAGATTTAAAAGTTCGCGAACGTAAATCTGTATAAGGACACTTTCTTTTCCAAAACGTTCTTTTAAATAGTTCAACGCTTTTTCGTAATTTGCTTCTGTAGCAGGAAAACTCTCCACGATTTGTCGAGCTATTGATTCAGGCTTAGCAGACTGTAGTAGGTACTGAAACTTGTCGCGGACATCTATTCTTGGGCCTTCATTGATTTTGCTAAACTGTGTCCAAAAGGTGAGCCAATTTTTTGGGTTGCCGTCAAATTTAACCAATTCTATTTCCGGGAGTTTCTGTTTAGCAACCGGTGACGCCATCATTAAAGATGAAGAGGAAGCAGCATTTACTGTATTGGAACTAAGCTTCGTTTTTAACCTGTTGCATTTCACCTTTAAAGTAGACATCTTCTCGTAATATTCCTGAGCTGTGCCTCATATTCCTTTTCGTAATCTTCTTGAGAGCAGCTATGTTTTTGAAAAAATTCTAAAAATTTTTCATCTATAGTTCGGAGCATTTTATATTTTTCTTGTAGTTGATCTAGCAGTATTTCCACATCATCTAAATCTGGAGCATCGACACTTATTTGTTCTTGTAGCCTGTTAGCTGTCTTCGTAAAAGATGATCTAGTGGCTTTTCCCTGCTGCTTTGTACTTTCTAGATACGTCATATTTTTCTTCTAAAAAAATAATTAAATATACTTGATTTAAACTTACTTAAGCTTAACATTTAACTATCTGCAAAATAAGAATGTTGTAATTAACATTCATCTCGGTAGTGGGATACCAGAATGTTACGTACGTACTTAAACTAAAAAGAAATAATTCCAAAGGCCGGGAAAGAAAAGCAGCTGATAGTTAAAAACAGAACAAAACTTTTATTTACATGTTGATCTGAGAAGAGTTCTTAGGCGACTGATTGGTGCGCCGACTATTGCATACAAAAAATGAGCACACAACGAAAGGGTTGCAGCGCGTGCTGGAAAAATGACCTTGACAGGAGAGGGATAATTTTCTCTCTTTCTGCAACAGTCATGTTTGTAATGCAATTTTCTTAGAAAAAGGGGCCCTTACATGACCTGTGTGCTCCAGGTCAAATATAGAGTTGATCAGGCGCTGAACATGGTGGTAATTATAGCGCTGTTATGATAGAATATCGTCATCTCATAAGATGTTGGTTTAAAATGAGTTATTTTTGTTAATATTTGCTAATGAAACATACCTAACATGTAAGCGCTATTTATTGGTGAAATTTCGAACTGATCATTTTTAGTGCATAACTGGTTTCCGCATATTCTAAACAGTATAAATACCAAATCTTTTTAAACATTCCAAATAGTTTATCTTGTAGAGCCCTTCAAACACGTGCACTATAATTATGGCCATCCTGTATATTATTAGATATATATCGTGATATACAGGGTCAGAGGTCTGCAAGGGCCCGGGCTTGGCCTGAGGCCCGTACACGGTCCGGCGAAATGAAGGCGAACTTTCAAACGGACCGGGCCGGCAGAATTAGGACAATTTTTCAACGGGCCGGCAAAAAAATTGAACGGGCCTTCAGGGCAGAGCAGATGTTGATTTTATTGCAACATAGGAACTACAGAATGTTTTTAGAACGCTTTTCGCTCATCTCATCCGTTTAAATTTCGATTTTTTAAAGAATTTGTTCTTATAGAGCATTTACATCTTATAAGTAACCATGCCAAATTTCATGTATATAAAAAAAAAAATCAAAATTTTAGAACGTTTTTAGCTTTTGCATCCTCCTGGGGGTAGTGGCACCGACATAAAATATAGCCTATGTTGGAGCAAGGACTGTCAGCATCGATTTGCCACCATCACTTTTGAAAATGGTTCTGTAGTTCCAGAGATTCCATAGAAATTGTAATTTAAAATGGTTTTAGAACGCTTTTCGCTCATCTCACCCTTTTAAATTTCGATTTTTTTTAGAATTTGTTCTTAGAGAGTATTTACATCTTATAAGTAACTACCATGCTAAATTTCTTGTTTCTAGCTCCTTCAGTAAAAAAAAAAAAAAAATCGAAATTTTAGAACGTTTTTCGCTCTTGCACCCTCCTAGGGGTAGTGGCACCGACATAAAATATAGCCTATGTTGGAGCAAAGACTGTCACTATCAATTTGCCACCATCGCTTTTGAAAATGGTTCTGTAGTTCCAGAGATTCCATAGAAATTGTAATTTAAAATGTTTTTAGAACGCTTTTCGATCAACTCACCCTTTTAAATTTCGATGTTTTTTAGAATTTGTTCTTAGAGAGTATTTACATCTTATACGTAACTACCATGCCAAATTTCATGTTTCTAGCTCTTTCAGTATTAAAAAAAAATCGAAATTTTAGAATGTTTTTCGCTCTTGCACCCCCCCCCCCCCACCCCTGGGGGTAGTGGCACCGACATAAAATATAGCCTGTGTTGGAGCAAAGACTGACACTATCAATTTGCCACCACCGCTTTTGAAAATGGTTCTGTAGTTCCAGAGATTCCATAGAAATTGTAATTTAAAATGTTTTTAAAACGCTTTTCGATCAACTCACCCTTTTAAATTTCGATGTTTTTTAGAATTTGTTCTTAGAGAGTATTTACATCTTATAAGTAACTACTATGCTAAATTTCTTGTTTCTAGCTCCTTCAGTATAAAAAAAAATCGAAATTTTAGAAAGTTTTTCGCTTCTGCACCCCCTGCGGGTAGTGAAACCGACATAAAACATAAGCTATGTTGGAGCAAGGATTGTCACCATCAGTTTGCCACCATCACTTTTGAAATCACTTCGGTAGTTCCAGAGATTACCCCCTACAAACAAACAAACAAACGTTACTTCTTTATAATATTAGTATAGACTAGCAAAACCCGCGGCTTTGCTCGCGTAATTGTTTAAAAATGTGAAGTGGTATTCGTGGGCCTATTTTCATGAAAAGAAATTTTACTGCCACAGATAATTAAAAAATTACTAATTTAGCCACATTTTGAGTAAACTTCATTCTTATACTGCATTAGGCGAACATCAGACTTAAATGAATAAGAAGAGCTAAAATTATTTCCAAATTAATGATAATTTATTCTGAAGGCTTTTCGCTCATTTAATTTTTTATAAGAAATTTAGAAATTTTCAGAAACAGTTCTAAGCGAGTATTTATATCTTAAAAGTGAGCATCATGCCGAATTCCAATCTTCTAGTTAAGCAAATTTCTGTAATAACTGTATCATAAGAATTGCAATTTTAGAACTTTTTTGTTCCTGCAAACATTAACATTTCTAAATTTTTAAAAACTGTTCTGTAGATGAATTTGTGTCTCTAACGTAACAGCCATGTAAAATTTCAAGTTTCTATCCCTAACAATTCTAGATAAATCAGATTAGAAGGTTTTTAGACCATTTCCAACTCATCTTTTAAATTTAGAATTTTTTTAGAAACCGTTCTTAGCAAGCACTAAAATTTTAAAAATAGCCACCATGCCAAATTTCGACTTTCTAGACCAGCAGCATCACTAAAATCGCAATTTTAGAAAGTTTTTTGATTCTGCTCCTTTTTAAATTTCGAATTTTGTAAAAACTGCTTTGTAGAAATATTTACGTCTAAAAATAACAGGCATGTTAAATTTTAAGTTTCTGTCCGTAACAATTTAGAAAAAACCCATAATGTATAACATTTTCCGCTCATATTTCACCTTTAAGTTTCGTTTTTTAATAAACTGTTTATACCGAGCGTCTGCATCTTAAAAGTTACCACTATACTAAATTCCAAGTTTCTAACCCGAATAAATCAAATTAAATCATAATTTAGAACGTTTTTAGACCGTTTTTCGCTCATTTCAGCCTGTTAAATTTCGAATATTTTAGAAACCGGTCTTAGAGATCATTTTAAGAGTAACCACCATACCAAATACGACGCTTCTATTCCAGCTGTACCACATAAATTGCAATTGTAGAACGGTTTTATTTTGCCCCTGCCCTTTTAAATTTCGCATTTTTAGTAAACTCTTATGGGTGATCATTTACATAACAGCCATGCCAAATTTCAAGTTTCTAGTTGTAACAGTTCTAAATAAATCATTATTTAGAATGCTCTTCGCGCTTTCACACTTTTAAAATTCAATTTTTAAAAAACTACTGTTCGACCAGTTACTTCTGAAAAGCAACAGTCATGTCAAACTTAAAGTTTCTGTCATTAACAATCCCATAGAAATCTCAATTAAGAATATTTTTAGAACGATTTTCGCGCATTTCACTCTTTTAAATTTCGATTTTTTTCAAATTGTTCTGTGCGACCATTTATGTCTTAAAAAAAAGCAACAGTAATGTTATATTTCAAGTTTCTATCTCTAAAATTTCCACTGAAATCGTAATTTAGAAAGCTTTTAAAACTCTTTCCACTCATTTGACCCTTTGAAATTTTGAATTTCCTTGCAAACCATTGTTAGCGAGCATTTGTAACTTAAAAGTAACCAACCATGCCAAATTTGAAGTTTCTAATCCTGTCAGTATTTAAAAAAAAAATCTTAATTTAGAACGTTTTTTCCCCCTTTACCCTTGTGGTAGCGTGAGACGTTGTATATATAATTAATAAATTCCATTTATCGTTTGAAACGAAAAAACTTTATTTTAAATTAACACATTAAAAAAAGAAAACAAAAGTAAAAATGAAAAAATATGATTATTCATATTCATGCTGTGAAATTACAATTTCAGAAAATCCTAAGATTCTGAAGTCTGCTCAAAGACAACCTCACTCTAGCTTGTTTCACAACCAACTTGTTCAACATTCAACTCCAAAAATGTACTTGTTGCCTCCTTCCAAAAAACTCAAGGGGACCCTTCTAGAACTCGTCTTTTCTTCTCTCGGGAAAGCAACGCCCTCTAATCCCTTCTGATGGACGACCATCCTTTTTAATCCTTTACTTCCAGACTGAAAATTGCACTTCGCAGTGGCTTTCTTTTCATCCCGGGAATTTCTGCAGAAAGCATTGCTCTCCATACAAAACCTACCTTGCAATCTCGCTTATCTCCAGGTGACAATGAAAGACCCCCAATCTATATTTCTATCTTTCATTCTTAGAAGATTATCCCCTTTTTCCAAGTAATTGATCAGTTGATTCACGTCCACCTGTCACCCTTTTGTACTCTTACTTGAGTAGTGACAATTCACAAAAGGTCCTTCATTCCTAAGGGATCTAAGGGATTATCTTCCAGGTATGTGAGCATGTAAAATCTTCAACATGTCACAACTCCTCCCCCCTAAGGAAAAATTTCTGCAGGAAATTTGGTATATACAACAATACAATAAGCTCCTTCAATCAACTTCTAAAGAGGTCATCAAAGTATAAAGAAATTTAGAATAACACATGAAAAATCCCTATAGAATACAAACACATTCCCATACTCAGTATTTGATAGACTACACTGTCAATAGGATTTACTATAATCTCTCACTTACAATACCTAAGTATAATTTCAGGAATAATTTTATACAAATGATGCCCTAAGAAACAATTTTGAAATACTTCACATACATATAATACCAAATACAGATTACACTTTACATGATTCTAACAAAAACAAAAAAAAAAAAGAATAAAAAAAAAGAAATCTATTTGCAACACAATGCCTAAAACAATTCTCTTAAAAACTTGCTTAAAAGCCTAAATTTAGACGCTTCTACAAACAAAAAGAACGCATACTAAATTATGCAATTATTGAATTAATGAAGTTTTACCATTGCAAAAATATTAAGCATTAAATGATAAATAAACCCAATATAGATATTACAATAATGAGTACTCCCAAATTTAGAATAAACTTAATTTAGAGAATTCTCCCGAAAGCCAATATCTAAATTACTTCTATCAGAAAATCTTTTCGTCAATAAATTTCGCTTTACAACTTCATAATCATAATTTTTCTTTTCAAAATCTTGTTTGATTTTAATAAATCTTTCTTTATAATCCGTTTTAAAAGCAGAATACTCCATTCTTTTTAACTTTGAATTCTTCGAATTTCCATATCCCCTTTCTTGGCATTTAGCCCCCCAATTTTCTCCATCATTATCTTTCATCCCAGAGTTAAATTTACTGGCCACAGTCATAGGTGAACTCAATTTCTTACTAATTCTATTTCTAACATGTATGAATCCCATACTACCAACAAAATACCTGGGTGTATTTACATCATGCTCAGAATTCTTTTCACGAAATTGACCTCTCTTACATGACCTTTTAACCATATCCGTTTGAGACGCATCATCTTTTGTATCGATCAATTTAGACCCTTTTTCCAAATTCCTATCAGTCACGTCTCCCGATGAATTTATCTCTATCTCATTAACAGACTTATTATCCCTTTCACAGATTTCATTTACAACCATTTTTCTAACAAATTTTTGCTCATGATCGCTAGACAATCTGAAGGTTCCCTGCCCATTTAATTCTCTCTGATTTTCCACCTGTTTACACACTGAATTTTTCTTATCCATATTTCCTAACTTTAATAAGTCATAAACAACGGGTGTTATCAGTGGGGGAGAATTTAGTTTTCTCACAACTGCAACCACCACATTCTTTTCAACGTACTCTTTTTCATCTTCTATCAAAGCAATCGGCACGGACACCAAATCCGCCTTTTGTCTATTTCCGAGAGCCGGTATAAGAAAGACATTTCCCACTTTCTTAGCACTCCACGGAATGTCATTAGCATCAAAAACCGCAATTTGCGCACCTGTGTCCTTAATCGCTTTTACTTTCTTACCATTCACGCATAAATTAACCATAGGCAATTCGGTTTCCACACCTTCCCTATTATTTTCACTTTTCCCATCACTAGTAATGATCCAAGCTATGCTTTTATCCTCATAATTAGTTTTACTTTTTAACAATTCCGGACAATTTGGACGGATGTGGCCCACTGCCAAACAATTATAACATTGGACTTGTCTTTGCTTTTCGAAAGCATTGTCCTTCTTGAATTGATCAAATTTCCCACACTCTTTCGTATTCTCAAATTCCGATTTTGGTTTAATTTCCTTTCTACTTTTAGAATTAAAGCTGTCTTTTTGCTTATCCTGAAAAGATTTATTTTCCCACAGTTTTCTATCCGACCTGTTAAATTCTCTTCTTATACTCTCAAATTTATCTGATTTTTCCTCGAGTTTAGAAGCAATCTTTATTTCCTCCCAATCATCCATAAATTTTTCTTTTATCTCAAAAGGGACACGTTTTTTCAATTGTTCCGTGAGCATTAGTTCTTTTAAGGACTCAAAATCCCTCACTTCTAACGACTCTAACCAATTATCTAGATAACCCCTTAACTCATAAATCAGATCCACCCATAATTCACCAGATTTTCTTTGATGAGTTTCAAATTTTTGTTTTAAGGCGCCTGTACTTAGCCTAAACCTATCTAACAAAACTTTCTTTATATGTTGAAAATCATCACATTTGTCTGTTGGTTGTTTAACTATAATTTCGGCAATATCAGAAGGTAATAAAGAAATTAATTGACTAACCAAATCTTCCTGAGAAATTTTAGCTTTCTCGGCTTGCCTTTAAAAAATCATAAAGAAAAGAGTTATATCAATTAATTTAGAATCAAAGCGCGGAACTAAATCCTTTAAATTTACTTTAGGAGTTCTATGAAAATCTACATTTGATTCATTAGATGAGATGCTAACAATATCCGCAGAATTTTGAATACGCAATTTTTCTAATTCAAATTGCTGCTGTTTCTCAAGTTTTTGTAATTCAAGTTGTTGTTGTTTTTCAAATTTATCTGCCTCAAGCTGTTGCTGCTTTTCAAGTTTATCTGCCTCAAGTTGCTTTTCAAGTTTATCTAATTCAAATTTCCTAAGTTTATCTTTTTCCTCTTGCGCAATCCTATCTAACTCAATTTGCCTCTCTCTTTCTTTACGATCTTTTTCAATTTGTCTCTCTTTTTCTTTACGATCTAATTCGATTTGTTTTCCTGTTCTTTCCGCTCTGCCTCCTGTACAAGAATATATTGCAATCGAAGTTTCGCGTAACTTTCTTTATAATCCTCAGCACTAACAATAGCCTGAATTATAGCTTGATTTTTACACGTTTTTGACACACTGGTCTCAAATTCCTCTGCTAATAATAGCAAGACGCTTTTATTATATTTTACCAAATAGTCTGCCATATTTTCCCCCAAAATATAATAAATTTCAAAATAATAGATATATTCAATTTACAATAATACAATAAATACAGAAATAGAATTTTCTTCACTATACGTATAATAATGTATTCAAAAACGACACAATTTCAATATAGCAAATTCTCATGCAACAGTGACGTCTTTCAAACTGAGTATATCCCCCAAAATAAATTTTATACCCAACAGTACAGTATAACATCAATTTATTTTGAAACATTAATCATAATCATCCACAGTATACCCATAAAATTAAGCTATAACTTTATTACTGTAATAAGTAAAATGTATGTAAACAAAACTCTTATTTCCAAAAGTTTTATACAAAATTATGATTAAAATACCCTGATTAATAATCTCAATTAATCAATAACAATTAACTATACCCCAAGTAAATTTTAACATATACATAAGTATATAATTTTCTTAACCCAATATTATACCAAACAGATACCAGAAAATCAACAAACATAAAAATTCTAACTAAAAATTTAATACCAAATTAATAGCTTCCCTAGAATTCTTAAAATTTTCATAGAGTTTTGTTCCCCAAAATTAAAATTTATACACAAAATTCAATTTAAAACAGACCTCTATAGAAGATATCATAAAAGAGCTTACCTCCAGATGCAGATATTTCCTCCACACTGATACCAGGCTTCCAAGCACTTTTAAAGATGACACACACAGATTTTTGAAGAATTGAAGACACTAATTTTACTGATGAGGCACTAAATTGAGCTTATATCCATATGTAGACAACTCAGATGGTACGCCGCATATCTTCATTCCACTGGATATATTAAGAAGCACAAACACGTATCACCAAATCTATAGTTGACTGTTCATACACTACACAGCTTTTGTCGATAAAGTTCTTTTACCAGTTCTCTTGCTAGAACTCCGAGAAAGAACCACGACTCCAATTATACTTCAAAACTCCACAATTCTTCTTATCCGTTTTCCACTGGCTCTTCATCTGTTTAATCAGGTTAACATAGATCCGTAATCTAATTTATTCTAGATTAAATATCCCATTTGCTGCCACCAATTAATTATATATACTATTGCTGTGGTAGCGTGAGACGTTGTATATATAATTAATAAATTCCATTTATCGTTTGAAACGAAAAAACTTTATTTTAAATTAACACATTAAAAAAAGAAAACAAAAGTAAAAAGGAAAAAATATGATTATTCATATTCATGCTGTGAAATTACAATTTCAGAAAATCCTAAGATTCTGAAGTCTGCTCAAAGACAACCTCACTCTAGCTTGCTTCACAACCAACTTGTTCAACATTCAACTCCAAAAATGTACTTGTTGCCTCCTTCCAAAAAACTCAAGGGGACCCTTCTAGAACTCGTCTTTTCTTCTCTCGGGAAAGCAACGCCCTCTAATCCCTTCTGATGGACGACCGTCCTTTTTAATCCTTTACTTCCAGACTGAAAATTGCACTTCGCAGTGGCTTTCTTTTCATCCCGGGAATTTCTGCAGAAAGCATTGCTCTCCATACAAAACCTACCTTGCAATCTCGCTTATCTCCAGGTGACAATGAAAGACCCCCAATCTATATTTCTATCTTTCATTCTTAGAAGATTATCCCCTTTTTCCAAGTAATTGATTAGTTGATTCACGTCCACCTGTCACCCTTTTGTACTCTTACTTGAGTAGTGACAATTCACAAAAGGTCCTTCATTCCTAAGGGATTATCTTCCAGGTATGTGAGCATGTAAAATCTTCAACATGTCACACCCTTTTAAATTTCGATTTTTTTTATGAAACTGTTCAATGTGCACCTGCGTCTTAAAGTATCAGCCATGTCAAATTTCAAGATTCTGTGCTTAACATAGAAATCGTAATTTAGAACGTTTGTAGAACACTTTTCCCTCATATCACCCTTTTAAATTTCGAATTATTTAGAAACTGTTCTTAGAGAACATATATATCTTTAAAGTAACTATCTTGCCCAATTTCAAGTTTCTAATCCCTTCCGTATAAAAAAAATGCAATTTTACCACGTTTTTAGCTGCTGCAACCCCTTGATGATAGTGGCACTGACATAAAATACAGCCTGTCCCCATAAATTTGCCATTACGTTTCAAATAGGTTCTGTTGTTTGAGAGATTTCATAGAAATTGTAATTTAGAATGTTTTTAAAACCCCGTTTAGCTCATTTCACCCTTAAATTTCGAATTTTTTAGAAACTGTTCTTAGAGAGCATTTATATTTTATAAGTAACTACCGTGCCAAATTTCAAATTTCTAGCACCTTCAGTATTACAAAAATTTCAATTTTAGAACATTTTTCGCTGCCACATCCTTCTGGGATAGTGACACTGGCATAAAATATATTCTATGTTAGAACATGTATATCACCTTCAATTTGCCAATATTACGTTTGAAATCGGCTCGGTAGTTCCAGAGATTCAATAGAAATTATACGAGTAGTAATTTTCCAACTGGACGAAAAATGTCCGGGCCAGGATTGTACGGCTTCAGCCGAGCGATCCCAGGTTCGAATCCTGGTCCGGACATTTTTCGTCCAGTTGGAAAATTACTACTCGTATGATTTATTTACCATTTTTGAAAAATAATTGTGTTAAAATTAATCTACTCAATAGAAATTGTAATTTAGAATCTTTTTAGAACGCTTTTCGCTCAATTCAGCCTTTGAAATTTCGATTTTTTTTGTTTTTTTATTTGTTCTTAGAAAGCATTTACATGTTATAAGTAACTACCATGAAAATTTCAAGTTTCTAACTCCTTCAGTATCGCAAAAATCGCAATTTTAGAACGTTTTTCGCTCCTGCAGGCCCTGGAGGTAGTGCAGAGCTGCCAAGTGCTACGAAAAAATCGTAGTTGCTACGATTTGGCGTTAAAAACTACGATGCTACGAAAATTTGTCTAAAACTAAGATTTTCTGCAAAAATACGCAAATTTCGTCAACGGATCACTGAAATACAGCTAATTTCGTTAAAGAAATCGCGGAAAAAATGCAAATTTCATCAAAGGATCGCGAAAAAAAAAAAACGTGAATTTCGTCAAAGAATATCTGGAAAAAAGCTAATTTTGTCACAAGATCGCTGAAAAAATAAGAATTTTGTCAAAGGATCGTTGAAAAGACGCAAATGTTGTCAAAGTATCGCTGAAAAAGCGCAAATTTCGTCAAAGTATCGCTGAAAAGACGCGAATTTCGTCAAAAGATCGCCAAAAAAACACTAATTTCGTCAAAGAATCGTGTAAAAAGTGCGAAATTCGGCGAAAGATCGCTGAAAAAACGCGAATTTCGTCAAGGGATTGCTGAAAAAAAGCACGAATTTCATCAAAGGATCGCGGTAAATACCGCGAATTTCGTCAAACGATCGCGGAAAAGACGCAAATTTCGTCAAAAGAGCGTTTAAAAAACGCGAAATTCGGCGAAAAATCGCTGAAAAAACATGAATTTCATCAAAGAATTGATGAAAAAACGCGAATTTCATCAAAGAATCGCTGAAAAAAACGCGAATTTCGTTAAAGGATCGCTGAAAAGACGCAAATTTTGTCAAAAGATCGCTGAAAATACACAAATTCCTCAAAAAAATGCTGGAAAAACGCTAATTTCTTCAAAATTTGCTGCATTGGGTTAAAAAATTGAAACCATATTCCTTTTACTAATGTAGAAAATTCGCCATGAAACGTAAAATCAATTTAAAAAGTCTATTAAAAGATCCAGAAACACACTGGCTTACAAAGTGCATGATTTCAGACGTAACAGGTACAGTACCTTCCTACCAAGTCTTGTAGATCTGTGCGCATCGCAGCAGTCTCTTCACAAAACAGCACAAGACAGAGACAAACATCTATGTTTATTATTATCGATATAGTTTTTCATCTGAAACAATATATTGAACTAATTTTTGAAAAATGAGATTAACCTGACCTGCAATAAAAAAAACAATTAGCACAGAGCCGACATGCGGGCCTTACCCGACCTGATGTAGGACATTTTAGACAAATTTAGAAATTTTTCTCCGGAAAAATATCAGTAGTTTCGTCAGGGGAGGGGAATTTCCCCCTCCCCAACCGCCCTAGAATCTTTCAGAAAATTCATTGTGAAGTTCAGAAATTTAGCTTAGTAGTGGATAGAGCATGAGTTGAATGGGAAGAATTACATTTAGTCAATCCCACTCACTACCAAAAATTAGCAAAAACAAAAGAGTCTCCTACTTAGTATGCTTACGTTCATTAAACATACGTTCAGTTGATTAGTATTCGTTCACTTAAAATTTGCAGCTAAAAAAAAATAACAACCAATCAACCTCCAGTGAAATCCAACCCCCAGAATCATCGGTGAATTTTGTGTGCTACTATTTTTCATTTTCAAAGGTTGGTAGGTCTGGTAGTGGCACCTACATGAAATATAGCCTATGTTACAACAGGAACTGTCACCATCAATTTGCCTCCATCACTTTTCAAAACAGTTCTGTAGTTCCAAAGAATCTGTAGACTCTGTCATTTAGAATATTTTTAGAACGCTTTTCGCAGATTTCACCCTTTTAGATTTCCAATTTTTTTAGAATTAGTTCTTGGACAGAATTTACATCTTATAAGTAACTACCATGATAAATTTCAAGTTTCTAGCTCCTGCAGTATAAAAAAAAAAAAAATCTTTAGAACGTTTTTCGCTCCTGCACCCCTGGGGGGTAGTGAAATATAGCCTACCGACATGAAATATAGTCTATGCTACAGCAGGAACTGTCACCTGCTGTAACATAGGCTATTTGCCACCATCACTTTTGAAAATGGTTCTGTAGTTCCAGAAATTCCGTAGAAATTGTAATTTAGAATGTTTTTAGAACGCTTTCCGCGAATTTTACCCTTTTAAATTTCGAATTTTTTTAGAATTTGTTCTTGGTCAGCTATTACATCTTATAAGTAACTACCATGCCAAATTTCAAGTTTTTAGCTCCTTCGGTATAAAAAAAAAAAAAATCGCAATTTTAGAACGTTTTTCGCTTCTGCATCCCCTGGGGGTAGTGGCACCGACATGAAATATAGCCTACAGCAGGAACTGTCACCATCGATTTGCCATCACGACTTTTGAAAACGGTTCTGTAGTTCCTGAGATTCCGTAGAAATTGTAATTTCGAATGTTTTTAGAACGCTTTTCTTGGATTTTACCCTTTTAAATTTCGAATTTTTTTTCGAATTTGTTCTTGGTCAGATATTACATCTTATAAGTAACTATCATGCCAGATTTCAAGTTTTCAGCTCCTTCGGTATAAAAAAATCGCAATTTTAGAAAGTTTTTCGCTTTTGCACCCCCCTGGGAGGAGTGGCATCGACATGAAATATAGCCTATGTTATAGCAGGGATTGTCACCATGAATTTGCCACCATCACTTTTGAAATCGGTTCGGTAGTTCCAGAGATTACCCCCTACAAACAAACAAAAAAACAAACGTTACTGCTTTATAATATTAGTATAGATTAAAATAAATGGCAAACGATTTTCCCCCATAAATCGTAATGTAACGGAATTCTTTTGAGTGTCCCTGAAAATAAACTATGAGTGTTATGCTATGCATACCCTATTCTATAGTAACCCTTTTGTAGTACACCTCAGTGATATATAAGAATTTCAATATGTTTGAGATTGTGTAACATCATTAAAATAAACCGCAATTTATTTTCCCGCATACGCCGTAATGTAACGGAATTCTTTTCACTGCAAAAAAAAAATTCGGAAAAGTTTCCGGTAGGAATAGGATTTCTAGTTGCCCGTATAGGACAGGAAACTTTTCCGAACCAACACCGAAAAAAAAACGAAAGTTTTTTCTTTCCGTCAGGAAACTTTTCCTTTTTGATTCAGAAACTAATCTTTAGACACAGAATAAATTCCTGGGTCTTACGGAAATCTTTCCATTCACATAAAAAAACGTTTTGGTAGAACGGTAGAATAGACAGAAAGTATTCCGTTTTAAAAAGGAAAACTTTCCATTCACTCTAAGAAATGTCTTGGTAGAACGGTAGAATAGACAGAAAGTATTCCGTTTTAAAAAGGAAAACTTTCCATTCACACTAAGAAATGTCTTGGTAGAACGGTAGAATAGACAGAAAGTATTCCGATTTAAAAAGGAAACTTTTCCGAATCAGTCAGTAAACTAATCATGAAAAAATTAAAAATTCCTGTGTAGAATAGAAACTTTTTCTTTGCTTTACGGAATTGTTTTTCATTATGATCGGAAAATTTTCTGCATTGTAAAGAAACTTTTGTTTTAAAGAGTAGGAACATTAACAGATGAAAATATTGCTTTTGGACACTGTTTTGATATCCTTCTATCTCAATTAAATATTATTAAGAACTTTTTTGAATACATACACACATTTTTAAGTATTTGTTATCATAAAATGCATTACATGTAATGCATTTTATGATAACAAAATACTTAAAATGTATGTATGTATTCAAAAAAGTTCTTAATAATATTTAACTGAGATAAAAGGAAATCAAAATAGTGTCCAAAAGCAATATTTTCATCTGTTATTGGTCCTACTCTTTATAACAAAAGTTTCTTTACAATACAGAATCAGCTTGAAATTTTATTTATTTGTTACAAGTATACTGATACGTTTAGCTCATGGGTATTTACATTTTTTTTAAATAAGTATTTTATACAAGGAATGCTAGAGAAGTATCTTTATAAACAAGGAGAAGTAATTCTCGTAAAAGAAAAGTGTATAAATAAATAAAAAGTACACAATGAAATGGATTTTATGTTCATAAAATACATAGTATAGTTTTATTTTCTTTAGAATATGTGTATATGTTTACTAGGGAAAAAAAAAAAAAAAAAAAAAAAAAAAACTTAATATACACTGCTCAAAACAATTAAAGGATATTGCAGTTTTAGGTGGATTTTGTATCTGGGAAACTTTTTAGCTGATTGATACATGGTCGACAGACATAGTAGGTTATATGAGAATAAATTACACATGTTTGGCAGAAAAAAATGTATTTTATTGCGCATTTGTGTACAAAAGGAAAAAAACACAATTTGTGCATTTGAGAAAAAAAGAATAAGAAAAGGTGTTTTCTTCAAAGAAAATCATTTTCAGTAGGGGGTATGGTTTCCACGGGCGGCCAGCAACGTTGAACACCTTTGAGGCATGGACTCAATGAGGCTATTAATGACGAGTTGGGGTATTCTGCCCCACTCTTCCAGAAGAGCTCTTTCCAGTTCTTGGAGAGTTTGTGGGGGTTGTTGGCGGCCAGAAACTCGTCTTCCTAGAGCGTCCCAAACGTGCTCGATTGGATTCATGTCTAGAGAACACGCTGGCCATTCCATTCGAACGATTCCTTCCTCGAAAAGGAAATCCTCCACCAGGTTTGCACGATGTGGTCTGCAGTTATCGTCCATTAAAATGAAGTTATCTCCGATTGCTGCAGCGTAAGGGACTACAATAGGTCTGAGGATCTCATCCGAGGCACCTGAAAAGTGCCCCATGAAAAGTTCCCCCATACGTCATTTTTTCGTCACAGCAGATGGGGGTAGATTTCCAGTCATAGAGAATTTTACTTTCGTCGAAAATTGGAAAACTTCCCCCTGAAAAGTTCCCCCAAATCAGGAGCCCTACTACGAACGCATCGAAATCCTCCCGATACGGCAAGCATCCGATGTGGGATTATCATGTTTCCCGAAAAAAATATCCGACACGCATTTTAGCCGTACCACGAATCAACCGGTAATAGCCGTCGTATTTGAAGATTCCTTATCAAATAGATATCGGAAAAAAACAAACTGACCAATGAGAGTGCGTTAGAAAAAGTACGTTCCCACGGTCGTTCACTCTTTTTCCCCTGTGAGAAAACAGAAAAGAAACGCTTAATAATGCTTTCTGTTTTTATTAAAAATTCCATCAAAACACGCCTAATTAAGATATTTTGATAATCTTTTTTTTAAACGAGAGTGAAATATTCAGATTTTCAGCTGTCAAAAGATCAAAATGATATGACCGGTAGTTTTTTAGAAAATGGAAAATAAAAATGAAATTTGCCTTTTTTGAACAAACAAAGGCTTTCCTTTAAAAATTAATAAAAAATTAACAGGTTACGCTTGACAATTTTAATTGCTATTACAAGAAAGCTCTTATTCTAAACTTTAAAATGATATAAAAATAAAAGTTGTATAAGTTTTTGTTAAATAAATATTAGCATAAATATCCAAGAATTTCAAGAAATTCTGTTTAAATATAAAATAACTGGAAAAATATTCTGAGCTTAGAAACTAATTTTAAACGCTAATAATAAGCATACTTTGAAAATGCTGCAAGCAATTTTTTGTAGACTTAGAGTAATTTTTCTTTGCAGGACGCTCTCTTTTCAAAATGAAAATTTAAAATAAAATAACAAAAAATCTAATTGGAATTTCAAGAAAATAATTACAGTGCTTATTAAAACATTGTCTAACAAAGCATCATGTACAATGTTTTTAATTTGTTTTAAATAAATAGTGCACTATGCCAACAAAACTAATTATACCACTGCTCCCGCATGAAAAATATTAGCAGAATAAACATGCCATGCACTGCATACCGGAAAAATAATTTACCAGATATTTTTACTAAAACTTTTCCATAATAAATATAGCATTAGAGCAAATAATCAACTCCATATGGGCATTATCGTTGTACCCAAATAAATTATTTATTCAACATTTCCAAAAGTTTTTTACTTTAAACATATATTATTAAATGTTGTATCAATATTAATTATTGTAATTTGTTGTATAAATAATAAAGTCATTTAATAACATTCATAGAGAATTCCCGATTATTAGAAGATAAAAATATTAAATTAGAAATTTTCGTAAAAGAAAATCTTTGGAAAGTATAAGAACATATAACTTCCATGAATACAAGCTTTTGAATACTTTAATTTACTATATTTTTAATATGGCATATTTCATTGGATATTTAAAAGAAAATTGTAAAGTTTCTCATGACATCAAAAAGCAACGAATTTTATAGTAACTTTACATTAAATTTCGAAAAGTTTCAAACAAGATAAAAAATATGTTATTTCAAGATGATCTAAATTATTCTTCTTGGCTTTTGATTCATTTTTGTCTATCCTTGACTCCTATATAAAATTAATCTTCCAAAAAATAAATTAAAAATTGCTCAAATTTTCAGAAAAAAAAAAAAAAACAGTTGCTGTATATGTATATATAAATATATATACTATATGTATGTATGTATGCGGTCCTGATATTAAGCTTCATTTAATGTCAAAGCTACTTTTTTTTTTCTAAAAATTTGAACATTATTTAATTTATATTCTGAAAAATTAGTTTAATACAGAAACCATGAACAGGGGGAAAAGAAACAAAAGCCAAGAAGACGTATTTACATCATCTTCAAATAGTATATATATATATATTTTTATCTTGGAAGCTTTTCAAAATTAACTGTAAAGTTATCATGAAATACGTTGCTTTTTGATGTCATTATGAAATATGCCGTATCAAAAAATTTTGTATCCTAAAGTCTTCAAGAACCTGTAATACTTTCCAAAGTTTTTTTGTTCTTTTTTTTTTTTTTTTTTTGAAAAATTCTAAGGTGAAATAATTTAAAAAAAAAAAAAAAATAGAAAAAGAAAAAAAAACGTGAAAATTTTGGATAATTATTTTATTTAGGTAAACAATGATAGTGCCCACATGGACTAGCATAATGGTATATTTAGTATAGTGAAGTATTCATAATACTATCTGGACAATTATTTTTCGGGTATGCAACGCTTTGTTTCTCTGTTATTATTATTTTTTTTTTATGGAGAACTATTAGTTTTCTTGGCATAGCACACTGTTTATTTAAAGCATATTAATAACATTTTCTTTGTTAGCCTGTGTTTTAATAAGCACTGCATTATTTTTTTGAAATCCATATTAGATTTTTTCTTATTTTACGTTAAATTTTCATTTTGAAAAAAGAGCGTCCCGCAAAAAAAAAGAAAAGAAAGAAAATAATAATAATAATAATAATAATAAAATCAATCTAAGTCTACAAAAAATTGCTTGCAACATTTTCAAATGTAGTTTATTATTAGCGTTTCAAATTAGTTCAAAGCTTATAATATTTTCTCTGTTATATTATATTTAAGCAGAATTTCTTGAAAATTTGCGGTATTCATACTCATAATTATTTAACAAGAACTTATAAAATATGTATTTTCATATCATTTAAAAGTTTAGAATAAGGCCTTTCTTATGATAGCTATTAAATATTTCTAGGGTAAGGTGTTAATTTTTTGTTAATTTTTAAAGAAAACCCTTTTTTGGGTCAAAAAGGAAGTTTCATTTTTGTTTTTCATTTTCTATAAAACTACCGATCATATCATTTTGAGCTTTTGACAGCTGGAAATCTGAACATTTCACTCTTGTTTAAAAAAAAGATTATCAAAATATCTTAATTAAACGTGTGTCGATGGCATTTTTAATAAACCGCGAATCAATATCAACTGCTTTAAAATCTCTTTCAAAGACTCGCTTCCGACAATGTGTGTATTTTCCACTGCATTTTATGGGGTCGGGAATTTCAAGGGAGAATCCGATGTCTTTTTCCGAATGACATCGCTTCCGATGACATCATGGTAGCGTTTTCGCCGGGCTTTTCGGAACTGGTCGTTCCATCGGAAAGCTTCAGAGAATGATTGGTTTCCGATACCATCGTAGAGCCCTACTACGAACGCATCGAAATCCTCCCGATACGGCAAGCATCCGATGTGGGATTATCATGTTTCCCGAAAAAAATATCCGACACGCATTTTAGCCGTACCACGAAGCAACCGGTAATAGCCGTCGTATTTGAAGATTCCTTATCAAATAGATATCGGAAAAAAACAAACTGACCAATGAGAGTGCGTTAGAAAAAGTACGTTCCCACGGTCGTTCCCTCTTTTTCCCCTGTGAGAAAACAGAAAAGAAACACTTAATAATGCTTTCTGTTTTTATTAAAAATTCCATCAAAACACGCCTAATTAAGATATTTTGATAATCTTTTTTTTAAACGAGAGTGAAATATTCAGATTTTCAGCTGTCAAAAGATCAAAATGATATGACCGGTAGTTTTTTAGAAAATGGAAAATAAAAATGAAATTTGCCTTTTTTGAACAAACAAAGGCTTTCCTTTAAAAATTAATAAAAAATTAACAGGTTACGCTTGACAATTTTAATTGCTATTACAAGAAAGCTCTTATTCTAAACTTTAAAATGATATAAAAATAAAAGTTGTATAAGTTTTTGTTAAATAAATATTAGCATAAATATCCAAGAATTTCAAGAAATTCTGTTTAAATATAAAATAACTGGAAAAATATTCTGAGCTTAGAAACTAATTTTAAACGCTAATAATAAGCATACTTTGAAAATGCTGCAAGCAATTTTTTGTAGACTTAGAGTAATTTTTCTTTGCAGGACGCTCTCTTTTCAAAATGAAAATTTAAAATAAAATAACAAAAAATCTAATTGGAATTTCAAGAAAATAATTACAGTGCTTATTAAAACATTGTCTAACAAAGCATCATGTACAATGTTTTTAATTTGTTTTAAATAAATAGTGCACTATGCCAACAAAACTAATTATACCACTGCTCCCGCATGAAAAAAATTAGCAGAATAAACATGCCATGCACTGCATACCGGAAAAATAATTTACCAGATATTTTTACTAAAACTTTTCCATAATAAATATAGCATTAGAGCAAATAATCAACTCCATATGGGCATTATCGTTGTACCCAAATAAATTATTTATTCAACATTTCCAAAAGTTTTTTACTTTAAACATATATTATTAAATGTTGTATCAATATTAATTATTGTAATTTGTTGTATAAATAATAAAGTCATTTAATAACATTCATAGAGAATTCCCGATTATTAGAAGATAAAAATATTAAATTAGAAATTTTCGTAAAAGAAAATCTTTGGAAAGTATAAGAACATATAACTTCCATGAATACAAGCTTTTGAATACTTTAATTTACTATATTTTTAATATGGCATATTTCATTGGATATTTAAAAGAAAATTGTAAAGTTTCTCATGACATCAAAAAGCAACGAATTTTATAGTAACTTTACATTAAATTTCGAAAAGTTTCAAACAAGATAAAAAATATGTTATTTCAAGATGATCTAAATTATTCTTCTTGGCTTTTGACTCATTTTTGTCTGTCCTTGACTCCTATATAAAATTAATCTTCCAAAAAATAAATTAAAAATTGCTCAAATTTTCAGAAAAAAAAAAAACAGTTGCTGTATATGTATATATAAATATATATACTATATGTATGTATGTATGCGGTCCTGATATTAAGCTTCATTTAATGTCAAAGCTACTTTTTTTTTTCTAAAAATTTGAACATTATTTAATTTATATTCTGAAAAATTAGTTTAATACAGAAACCATGAACAGGGGGAAAAGAAACAAAAGCCAAGAAGACGTATTTACATCATCTTCAAATAGTATATATATATATTTTTATCTTGGAAGCTTTTCAAAATTAACTGTAAAGTTATCATGAAATACGTTGCTTTTTGATGTCATTATGAAATATGCCGTATCAAAAAATTTTGTATCCTAAAGTCTTCAAGAACCTGTAATACTTTCCAAAGTTTTTTTGTTCTTTTTTTTTTTTTTTTTTTTTTGAAAAATTCTAAGTTGAAATAATTTTTAAAAAAAATAGAAAAAGAAAAAAAAACGTGAAAATTTTGGATAATTATTTTATTTAGGTAAACAATGATAGTGCCCACATGGACTAGCATAATGGTATATTTAGTATAGTGAAGTATTCATAATACTATCTGGACAATTATTTTTCGGGTATGCAACGCTTTGTTTCTCTGTTATTATTATTTTTTTTTTATGCGAGAACTATTAGTTTTCTTGGCATAGCACACTGTTTATTTAAAGCATATTAATAACATTTTCTTTGTTAGCCTGTGTTTTAATAAGCACTGCATTATTTTTTTGAAATCCATATTAGATTTTTTCTTATTTTACGTTAAATTTTCATTTTGAAAAAAGAGCGTCCCGCAAAAAAAAAGAAAAAAAAGAAAATAATAATAATAATAATAATAATAATAATAATAATAATAATAAAATCAATCTAAGTCTACAAAAAATTGCTTGCAACATTTTCAAATGTAGTTTATTATTAGCGTTTCAAATTAGTTCAAAGCTTATAATATTTTCTCTGTTATATTATATTTAAGCAGAATTTCTTGAAAATTTGCGGTATTCATACTCATAATTATTTAACAAGAACTTATAAAATATGTATTTTCATATCATTTAAAAGTTTAGAATAAGGCCTTTCTTATGATAGCTATTAAATATTTCTAGGGTAAGGTGTTAATTTTTTGTTAATTTTTAAAGAAAACCCTTTTTTGGGTCAAAAAGGAAGTTTCATTTTTGTTTTTCATTTTCTATAAAACTACCGATCATATCATTTTGAGCTTTTGACAGCTGGAAATCTGAACATTTCACTCTTGTTTAAAAAAAAGATTATCAAAATATCTTAATTAAACGTGTGTCGATGGCATTTTTAATAAACCGCGAATCAATATCAACTGCTTTAAAATCTCTTTCAAAGACTCGCTTCCGACAATGTGTGTATTTTCCACTGCATTTTATGGGGTCGGGAATTTCAAGGGAGAATCCGATGTCTTTTTCCGAATGACATCGCTTCCGATGACATCATGGTAGCGTTTTCGCCGGGCTTTTCGGAACTGGTCGTTCCATCGGAAAGCTTCAGAGAATGATTGGTTTCCGATACCATCGTAGTAGGGCTCCTGAAGGGGGAAGTTTTCCAGTGAGATGGGATTTTCTTTTCACTGAGATCTTGAAAACTTCCCCCATGAAAAGTATCCCCGTACGCCATTTTGACGTCACCACAGATGGGGGCAGATTTCCAGTCCTAGAGAGTTTTACTTTCGTCGAAAATTGGAAAACTTCCCCCATGAAAAGTTCCCCCAAACTAAAAGGGGGAAGTTTTCCAGTGCCAGGCAATTTCTTTTTCACTGAGATCTTGAAAAGTCGAAAATTGGAAAACTTCCCCATGAAAAGTATCCCCATACTTCATTCTGACGTCATAGCAGATGGGGATACATATCAAGGGGGAACTTTTCCAGTGCTAGAGAATTTTCCTTTTACTGAGAGCTTGAAATCCATCCCCATGAAAAGTGTCCCCTTATCTCATTTTGACGTCACAATATAGGGTCACATATCCAATGCTATAACATTTTACTTGTTTCGAGAGCTGAATATCTGGCACTCGAAATGTGTTTCTCTTTTATGTCTAGTTACTATTGTTACTGTGAATTATTATTATACGGACTTGAAGAAATGCGCAGAAGAGATTTAGTGCGTAATGTAAAAGTATCTTGCTTACTTTTCATATTCGGTTATCAAACACATACTAGGCGGTCAAAAAGGATTTAAGTATTAGTGTTATATAATGTTGCTCAAAGCATAATCTGTTAGAAGGCTCATGGAAACTCATCGAAAACAAAGATTTTTGTATTAGCGGAAAGTGTGTGCATATGATATTTGTTGTTGAGTAGAGCATCAAATGTGAATCTTTAATGAAAAATTCCCATTAGTTATTATTATTATTATTATTATTATTATTATTATTATTATTTTGAAAATTAGAATTTGCACTTTTTTTTTTATTTTTTGTTAATATTCCCAATCAATTATCCAATATTAATAATTTGACACAGTAATGATCACTTTAACTTTTCTACTATTATATAAAAAAAACCAAGTCATTAAATATCCATCATCAATCTATAACATTAATAACTAGAAATTAAAAATTAATTTTTTGAAGGTATTTCATGTTTTTGGCAAACATTTCCGTAATAATTTGACATCGAATTCCACTATAAAAAATATACAGATTTTTTACGCTTGGTAGAAATCACAAACAAGCGAATTTTTTCAAAAATACATAGTTTTTTTTAAAATCTTTTTTAAGGTAATGCAACTAAAAAGAAAAAAATAAACATTATTTAATTTCTTATTTTAGAATTTAAAATTTGATTTCTCAACGCATAATCGTAAATTAATTAAAATTAAATTACTATTTCATAAAAAGCTTTTTTTTTTTTTTTTTTTTTTTTTAGAATATAAGTAACTTTTATGGACAGTACCAGATTTACAGGTATATTAATAAGAAAGAAAGGGGGTGCTTCAACTAACTCATTAACCACATGGTTTCCAAAAATAATAAACAGATTAAGAACTCTTAACTTTTATGCAAATTTTGTGCCAGTGATAATCCTTTTACAACCAAAAGGTGTTGATATTAATTACCACATGTTTTCTTTGCTTTAGCAATTAAAAATAATTATTTTAACTTCCGTAAAGGTGCGCCTGTTGTCTTTCTATTTAAGTTGCTATATTTCTTTTTTATAGAATTTCTTCTAAACACGAGCATTTAAATAAAAACAAAGTCTAAATTAATCTACTTTAAAGCATTATATTTACATTATTTTTTATACATTATTATTAAGAGTGAATGAAATTGGGCTTCAGTACCAAGCGTGAATACTGCCTTTAAGATTTCACACAGTTTTCATGTATCCAATTATTTATCTCATGTTTAATATTTTCTTACGTTTTCGTGGCTATAATTTGAGAATATGTAATGTGCTAAGTAGAATAATTTAATTAAAAGTAAATTATTTCTGTGAAATACTTCATTTGGGAATAGCATATTTTGCCGTAATAATTCAGAGGAAAACAAACATCGCGAATATAACAGTTTAGAAATTGTTACATAATGTATGCTTAGTTTTATTATTATTATTATTATTATTATTATTATGCTTTCATTTTATTTTATCTATCTCGTGCTTTTAATGTGCATATAGTATGTATAGCACTTATACAGCAGGTATTTCAAACTCGTTTACCGCCGCGGACCAAATTAAGCGTTATATACAAAGCCAAAAAAAAAAAAAAAAAGATAATATTATTACCATTGCACAGAATAAAATTTGTTCGTATAAAACACATCCATGTTAAAGAAATGTGCATGTAAAGTTCAAAAGTAAATAAAATTCATAGCTTGTTTTATCTTATTTTTCGAAAAAATACTCGAAATTGCTTTCTATCAACCGAATCAACTGAATTTAATTTATTTTTTTTCTAATTTGTATTTATTTTGCAATTTGGTTGTACACGATGTCCTGTTAATCTTTTACCTAGCAAAGAAATAGCTGCCAATCTTCCGTATTTTTTTCCAGTGAAAAAGAAAACATATTTCGAATCAAAAAATTTCTTTAAAAATTTGTGTTTTGTATCTATGCTCTACTTATTCTTTTTTATTTTCATTTATTAAATACATTTTCTGGTTTAACGTATGTTGACTTGAAAAATAACAAAAGGTTGGCCGCTATACGCAAAGAAGCCGTACAAAAGCGCGCTTGTTCAAAAAATGTCCACTCCGATGTTTTTCTAATAATGTTTGGCAACATATAAAATAAAATACATTTTCTTTTTGAAAGTTGTTTTGTCAAAATAATAAATTCTATTTGAAAATGCTAATCATGGCCGGATCAAGGTGGGGGGGGGCTACGGGGCTGCAGCCCCTGGCCCCAATCCGTCAGGAGCCCTCGTCAACAGCTTAAGTTTTATCAAAATTTTGTTTTAAAAATTACTTAAATTTCTAAAAGAAAGAAAGAAAAAAGAAAATTTTTGCTTCTAAAATGAAAAAACTTTTTCTGAAATAACGAGATAAAATCGGGTTTCAAGCGTCATCACTTTTTCCTTTTGCAATTCCAAAACTTCGAAGTACGATTTAAGGGTAGTCGTCACTCCCTTGAAAACACCCGATAGTTATTGTTAAACCTATGGCCAGGTTGCTTTCAAATTTCTAGTTTAAATTTAAATACTTTTAAAATATTTTTTTTTTGCATAAGATAGCTGAGGTCGATCCGTAATATGACGATTTTTTATTTTTTCGATTTCAGTTGCAGATCTGTTTAGTAAAGGTATTTTCACTTTCGGAACCGGTTTTGAAAGTGAAAGTACCTTTATTAAAAAAATCTGCAACTAAAATATCAACCTCAGCTATCTTATGCAAAAACTTTTCAAAATATTCATATTTAAATGAGAAATTCGAAAACAACATGGCCATACTGTAGAATTGTTATTTGTCATAACGTTAGAAGCTAAGGCTTAAGTGATCGTTTTCTTAGTAATAAAATAGTGGCTGGGATTTTTCAGGTTCGTGTGTCTTGAACAGAGAGGATAATAAACATTAGTAACGACATACCTTCAGTAAGTAGATCAGAGAAGACACAAAGTTGCATGGAATTAATTACTCTTTATTTGCATCTTTAGTTGGAATTACTGGGATCCCTGGATTGGCATCTGGGTCACTTTAACTACTTTGTGTAGTTGCTTGTCTCTTTGTACAAGTCTAGAGAAACCTCACATCTTGCTCTGTCCAACTTCTGTGCTACACGCTGCATTCACTCGAAGCATTCTCGCACGGCACCGGGAGAACCCGGGCACTGCCCTTATTGAGAGACACCCTACATCTCTCAGGCTGCTTTCAGTACTGACTGACTGCAGGAGCTAAAACGCGGTTGCCGAAAATTGCGGGAGTTAAAAACCGCCAAGACCGCGCCAAATGGAAGATGCGCACGCCTAAACGTTGCGCCAAGGAGAAGACGGAAGCGAGACCTTACGCGCATGCGCGGTGAGAACCGGCTGCCTAGGTGAAGGAACTACGAACCGCTTCAATGAAGTACGTTGGCTTACGGTCACAAATGAAGAAAGAGGATGCATGTCTGCGCACTTTGGCTCTGGGCCAAAAGAGAAACGAGAACGGCAGATTTTAAATTAACGTAACGCAGACAGGACGATCGATAAAATGAAATGTAAACACAGGTTACAAGGGATCAAAATTAATGAATAGTTAAATAAATAATTAAATTGGATGAACTTGAAAGATAAATAAAATATGAGAATATTACGATGGGGTGGAAAGGAAAGACAATATGTCACAACATGACACATACGTTTAACATTAGCGAGCGGGTGTTTTCATATTCTTTTACTATTTTTACCCTACTTTTGCCCGATACCAAAAGAAGAAAACATCTTTACTATTTTCCGCTTCTACCACCTAATCTCAAAAAACATGTGCACGCTCAGGGGAAGAATCTTGAATTGTAAGGTCTATGTGTGCACGGAATACGATTTCTTAGACATTAGTACAAGGTCAGGACCCCCCCCCCCCCCCAATGCCTAACATCCGACACTTCCCAAGGGCAACCCCCTCCCCAATGACATGACCAGTATCTTTCAACAGTATTTTGCGTAAGAACTGAGAACCATTGGCCAGTGCATTGAGAATCATCTCTGTTTGCCTCTCCTGCATAAAAGTCTATGGGGAAAAAAAAAAAAAACAGACAGATAATCAAAAAGAATGTTTTGTTCGTAAACTTTTATTTTAATATGATAAGAAGTAGATTTTAGGAAGTGTGTTTGCTTCCCTTTTCCTTTATCTTTAATGTTTTTATTTAATACTAAGTAAAGAAAAGCGTTTATTTAATTGAGAAAAATGCTTATCCTTGAGTATGAGTACATTTAACTTGTAGAAAACCATTGTTTCTACTGCATGTGTTTAACTGGCTTAAAAAAAAAGAAAGAGAAAAAAAAGGTTAAATAATATTACACCTCTTATGGGTTCGATTGTTTGTGAAATATTTTTTATCGCCATCTTTTATCTTATCAATTTAAGTTAAGTTGATTAATTATGAATTTCATTATTTAAATGGCTTTACACACATCCTTATTTTATTAAAATTCCCATATATACCCTATATATATAAAATCCTAATGAAACGAATTTGTGAAACGATTTTATGAAACGAATTTATGAAACGATTTTATGAAACGACTGATTAAACGACTGATTATGTTTCAGGGCTATTTTTATTAAAATATTAAACGCTTGATGGTGAAATTAATACCAATTGTCCATAAAAATCCGCGGATGTCAAAACTGGTAATAGAATTTTGAAATTGGAATTAGTTTTCGAGATATTAATTTTTTTCTAATTTTAATGACATTTCTGTAATGATGGCAACTAATTACTCAGCTTTTTTGTGACAAAAAAGGGAAAAAAATTGAAAAGGATCTTGATAGGGATTATTGATTTCTTTTTATTCGTCATTTTCAAATTGAAATTGAATTTATCTTTTATTTCAATCGATAATGAAGACAAGATTGTGATTAAATTATGTTTTTCAGGAAAATTTGAAAAAAAAATCTCATTTATATCGTCAGGATTCAATCGTCTGTCAGCATTTAATTTAATTTATAAACTGAAAATATTTTGAATAAATTCGTCCAAATGACGTCATTTATGTAAACGCAAAAGAAAGGGGGGAAAAGGGAATTAATAGTAATTATTATTTATTGATATATCATTTTGTTATTTTTTTGTAAAATTTAATTAAACGAATTTATAAAATCACTAATTCGGTAATAATAAAATAATAATTGCCCAACTGAACGGAAGGAGAATAAAATATCCTGCTTGGTTTTTTCCGCCAAGCTTTTTAAAAAAGCGTCAAGACCGCTATAATAGAAAAGCACCAAATGTTCATTGGGTTTGTTTTCATAACTTTTGGCAACAAATCTATGTATATTAACGAATCTATCCCTTTTTGAAGCTCAAATTATGCCAAACCTAAAAGCAAAGGATCCTATACTGCAAAAGTACCCGATTTTCTTATGGACAATATTCAAGTGACATAACATGGTGTAAAATTATCGCGGATAGCAAATTTGTTTAAATATCTCATCAATTGATGCCGAATAAATGCAGGCATGCATGAACAAAATATTTAATTAATTTTCTATGATAAATATAGAAAATTCGTATATACATATTAATTAAAATAAATTATTTACATATTTAAAACAAGTAATATAAAATTTTTTAAAAGTCAATTCCTACTTTTTAATCATAAATATATAAAATAAACCCGTGCAGCATGAATGTCAAACGTTATCTTTATTGAACATTATTTTATAATCATCGTTGCGGTATTTTATTTCTGTGGCATCACTCATTTGAGATAAATCTTTCATTTCATTTATGAAAACAATGGGAGGAATTTTTTTCTCCCATTTAAAACTAAAATTAATTAATTAAATTTAATTAATGAATTAATATTTGAAAAAACTGTATTAACATAAAGTGTCCACTACAAGTTAAAAAAAAAAATTATTTGAACTTGAGTGGATGAATAGAACATATTTTATTAACGATTGAAAATTTGAACAAGATATATATAGAGAGAGTGTGAGCTAATAGTAGGAATTTAATAACTTGAAAATATGCATGATGGTGCACTAAAATAGAAAGAAAATTAAAACCTGTTACTGAAAATGTCTATAACATAGTACTTTTCAATACTGTGGTTCTTAATGTTATTCACAAGCAGGTGGAATTTTTCTCATCCTTAAACGCAAAGGAAGAATAGAATACAGATCGTTGTTATAAAAGTCCGAGAGGTAGCCACAATTTAAACCTAACCATTTTATACAAGCTGATTTTCAAGTTGTAATTGATTTTACTTATCAATCCCGAAAACAGTCGTCAGTTGTCGCAACAGCTGTCTATGAGACAATGATAATAAAAAAAAAGGCCCAATTAAAACGTTAAAAGCATGGCAACCCAATTACAGATTTACCAATATTTTTAAAATAAAGCACGCTGTCATGTTTTTAGAGGCCTCGAAGTCTGAGCGGGGGTTGGCGAGCGTAGCTCGCAGGGGGTAGGCCCCCTAGTTCATATATAAATTGTTTCTTTTGTGCAATTTTTACTAAAAGTCAATACGTATGGGTTAAATTCTTTAATATACTCAGATTAATTTGTTTAAGGCGGTTCTCAAATTTCCTGCTCAACAACGCGAAACTACCTGACGTGTTTTCTAACTCATTTTTAAATGTAAAGGCATACAATTGGAAAATCTGACTATTGGAGGGATTTAGAATCGAAAAGCGTTTTAAATTTTTTGATAAATATATTAAGTTATAAGAGATTCTTGTCAAGTGACGACAAGTTTTAATTTTTTCTCGTGCTGCTGCGTCCGGAAATTTGATTTAAAATGCCATCTTTGACAGTATTTTCTAAATGAGCTTCTGCCTTTTCCAAAATATGTAAATCGCCATTCGATTACATAGTTTCTGAATAAGAACACTTGCCAATTTCATGCGTTTCCGAACAAAAATGAATCAGAAATGTGTCACAAAGTAACTCCTTTGGATTTGAGAACAGCCTTAATAAAATTAATCATATTTTGCACATAAATTGACATATTTCAGTCAAACTGGAAAATTTTAGCATATATATATATATTTAGATATTTTAATTCATTCTCAAGATATAGATTCCACTAGAAAAGTAAATTTTTTTAAAAGTTTGAGGTGTTGCATTTTTTTTTAATCAGAAAAAAATTGCTTTTTGTAATAAAAGTTTTATCTCACATTTATATTTTCTAACAAAACTAGTGGGCTCTGCTCCCTTCGAGCTACGCTCGCCAACTCCCGTGCATACCCCGCAGAATAGAAAAACACGTTAATTGGTCTAGAAACACGCTAATTTTTTCTATTTTAAAAAGATTATCCGATTACGGAAGACTGATTGCAATGAATTTATTTAATAAAATTTCATATATTTTGCACAAAAATTGACTTGTTTTAGTCAAACTGAAAAATTTTAGCATGCATATTTATAACATTTTGCTCATTGTCAAGATATAAATTTAACTTAAAAAGTAAATTTCCTAAAAAGTTTGAAGTGGTGCCATTTTTTAAAATCAGAAAAAAAATTGTTTTTCTTTTTTCTTTCTTTCTTTTTTTTTTTTTTTTTTTTTTGTAATAAAAGTTTAACTCGCAGTTACATTTTCTAACAAAACTAGGAATTTCCGCCCCCAACGAGCTACACTTCCCAAGACTTCACAGGCTCTACAAACACAATGATATAATCTGTTTTAAAAAGATTACTTGATTACGAAAGATTGGATGATATTAACACGACCAGTAGTGATCTTTTATAATCGGGTATCTATTCATTTCCCTTTGACTTGAACATTCCCAGGGCCGCATCCACCGCTGTCGCAACTGCTGACGGTCTAACTGCTGGAAGATTTTTTTCTTTTAGACGCTATAAGAAAATAGTTTTAAATATATATATATATATATAATTATAATATCTATGAATTTCAAAAAACATATCAAGTTCTATTCTACTTAAATCTCCAAAGAGATAATCAATGATACTGTGTATACAGAATACCACATAGCTAATAATTAACATGTGCAAACATAATATTACCATAGCTGATGCTTCAATGGTAATTGACCAAATTTTACTCATACCAAAAGAATATTGAAAAAAGAAATAGAGAGAAAGGGGAAAAAAAAATTATAAATTGGAGTTGCAATTAAGTAAACACAAATGGATTAACAAATTAAATATGAACCATACACAATGGAAAATTGGACCACATGAGAATTAAATATGAATTGGACATGGAAAAACACATGCACATGTACTCATCAGCCTGGATGCACCCACATGTGTTTTAAATAATAATTCAGTGTTTCATAATTCTACTGGCATAATGCTAAGATCAGTAGAATCATCCAGGTACACTGAATTATTACCAGACAACAATTGTAAATATTAAAATTTGGAAATATTTAAATAGGAAATAAAAAACCATTAAGAAAATACAATATATTTCACTCACATCGATTATCCAAAAAACTGTAATTAACACCTCACTAAATTACCACGAGATAACAGTTTTGAAATAATAAAATTGGAAATATGAACGCGTAAAGTGTAGATAAAATATTTTACTCACAATAATTATACAGAATCCTTAAAATGTCACAACGTCTACATAATATTCACATCCACATGGCAATGCATCATACATGTTAACTAAGTCGAGTTGAGAGAAATGATTTGTAAGACAAGTTGAGAGCACACTTTTTTTAAAACACAACCCCATAAATGACACCCAATCACAAAATGATTCAAAAACACTCAAAATAATTCTGGTTTTAATACACTTATAACAAATTTATATCCGTGAATATATATTACTCCATCCAATTTTAATTCCTGAAAGTAAAATTAATATACAATCAATAGCTCCCTCTATAGTTAAATTAAATATAATATTAACAATATTATCTACAACTACCTGAAAGGTAAAGTGTCGCCATCTATATATATATATATATATATATATGCCTTCAAAAGAAGGTTTTTAATCCTATAAAATTTATGTAACTGAATTATATTCACCGATTTCAACATTAAACAGAGGCACTTAAAATAATTATTCGATTTTAAAACTCTATGTTTCACCATGTTTATCATACATTTCTCTATAAAACTATCATTTTTCATGTTTTTCTGTCAATTACAATACTCAAACATTAGAGATAAAGATTCTCTAGACGCTTAACATTTTATTACGAGGATCTTGGCGATATTTTAAAAATAGAAATGAAATATTTCTCGGAATGTATTAGAAATGTAGATATCCAATGCTGTCAAGATGCTGTTAATCAATGATAAACAATTAATATCTGTTTTCCCAAATGTACTGCACATTGCAATTATAGTATATAGTAGTACCGCTTACAAACTTTGAAGCAGAATGATCATTTTCCAAACTAAAATTAATAAAGAACAGACTATGATCGTTTATGCTGGAGCCCAAACTTAGCGGTTTAACACTAATGTCACTAGATAATGACATAACAGAACTGTTTGCATTTCATGATGCCCTGCAATCACTTGGAAATTTAAATACAAGGATTTTTTTTTTCAATTAACTTAATATTTAGTAATGAAAATCTAATAATAATAAAAAAAAGCTTAAACATGTAATTAAATTTATTTATATCAATAAACAGATGTATTGAAATTATTTTTAATGTATTCAGTTTTTATACGCCTGGAATATTTCTATTTTTTTTATGTTTATAAAGTATTTGTTAATTGTATATGTTTAAACAAACTAATTAAGAGCACTATTGAAGATAACAAACAAACAAACAAAAAAACGCTCTTGATTAACAATATAAATATTTCCATTTTTAAAATTTGTATTTCAGGATTTAAAATAATAATAATAAAACGTGTGTGTGGGGTGGAAGGGGGGATAAATATTCAGTATCGTGGAAAGGGGCACAAAATTTCCAGTAGCAGGGGAAGAGGGGGGGGGGGCAAAATGTCCAAAATAGCCCCGGGCAAAAGAAATGCTTAATCCGGCTCTGATGCTAATACTATCAAATGACATGATGAAATTATGAAATTTGCCCTGAGGTTGAAGTTTACTCAGGTCCTTTTATTAAAAATGAAAACTCCAAGTACTTTGTCTATTGGTGGTCTTTTAATAATTCACATTCATAATTTGTCAATTTAAAATGAAAATGCTTACCTTGTTTAACATTTCGTAATTAACAGTTAAACTTTTATGATGGAAAGCCGTCAAATTTTTGTATAAGAAGGTAGATCTGGTTATATTCGTTACCAATATTATCAAGATATTTTCTAAATTGACGATGATTAAGCATGTGCGTACGAATATGATATAAGTTTATAAACATGTACCCGGCTTTTATAAATCGATCCGGCTATACAAAATACTTTTTAGCAATGGTACTTTTGCTTATAGTATTTTCAAACTTCTTTAACTGTTCTGCGCATCCTTTCTTCCATTTCCTAGTAAATGATTTTGAATCACGGGATATTTAATGCAATAATTATTTTATAAAGTAAATGTATTTTCTCCAATAGGCTTGGTGAAAGCACTCTCTTTTAAGAAGTGTCAATTTCAATTCTGACAGTTTTTCTTTCTGATGTTTGGCCAGATTTTTAATGCTTTGTCCTGTAGCATCTCTTAATGTTCCATTCTTTCGGAACTCCAACAATGTTTGGATATCAACATATAATTTCAGTTTTTCTTTTAATATAATGGTATTGTGAATCAACTTAATTTTTCTTTTAATGTTTATTTTCCGTCAATCATATATATTCATACTGGTAGAGTTTAAACTTAAAAAAAAATTCCTAGGTTGTTTATCAGTATGTTATTAAAATATGTGTAAATCGGTAAAAAAAAAAAAATAATAATAATAATAAAAATAAAAATAAAAGAAAATAAAAGAAAGAAAGAAAAGAAAGATCAAGCAGGTTTCATTAACAATGACACATTTACTAACCTAAGTAATGAAAATAATTAAAGGACTTAAATCCAAAATATTTTTGTAAAACAAGAGTGGAGAAACTAGATGACATGACGTATTCGGGGGTTTTGCTTCAAGCACAAAAGTGATAATTTATGTCATTTCGAAAGCAAATCATTTAAAAGCCACTTAATTTTATACTTTGATTTAAAAAAAAGTTGTAACTGTTCTTAATTAGCCCGAATTTTATTAATTTTACTATACATTTCGTATTATTTAATAAATATAGCATGTGTAAAATTGAAGAGAGTAGTAAAACAAGTTGGAAATTGTACGTCAAACGTTACAAACGAGGTGCGTTCGTACTATAAAAAAAGTTATAGTTCTATAAAAGTTATAGTTCTATAAATATTCAGATCTTGATGATTTTTAATTCTGTGAAATGAATTATGTCGTCTGCAGATTAATTTCTGTAATAAAATAAGTTTCTCGGTCGCTTGGCGATCAAACTTCGAAAGCTCCTATAAAAAGAAAGCACCGATTTAAAAAAAAAAAAATCAAATTTCTTAATAAATGTTTTTATTAATATTTTCTAAAGTTTTGATTCAATTTTTAAAAAAATTGAAATGTCGCGATAAAATTCTGCAAAGATAATATATCTTAAATTTCAAACCATTCGGTTGGGTAGTTTTTGCGTTGCTATATGCAGACGGACGGACCAGACGAGGACAATAGGTGCTACGTATTTATATAATTACGAACGCACCTAATAAAGCAATAGTTTCGTCATAAAACACATAAATATTATAAGAAAAATACTGTAAAAAAATTACGAATCTTTAGATTTTTAGACTCGAGATTTCGCACTTTGTTACATTCCGATTAGTTAACTGTGTATCTTCAATTTCTTGGAGCTAAAATTTAAAACTTTAAAACTGAGCTACATCTGTCTATATACATCAGTTATGCCAAATGAGCGGATTTTTTTTTTTTTTTTTTTTTTTTTTTTACTACCACATTTTGAAGAAAAATATTTCCCTTAATTAATGACGAAATAAATAAGACAAAAATTACTATTAAAAAAAGTGGTAGCAATTGCGAATAAAAAAAGCAACTTGCAATACTTACATACATATGTTTGCCATCTCTAAGACTATTTGGTGTAAGTGAGTTCCTCAAAAGTGTATTTTCAGCATGCGTGTTCGAGCAACTGAATAAATGCCAAAATAAATGCACAGGTAAAATGCCAAAGGCTTGGCGGGCCACAGAGAAGTTGTCGCGGGCCAGTTGTGGCCCGTGGGCCACGTGTTTGACATACCTGCTTTACAGGGACACTCAAAAGAATTCCATTACAAAACGGTCTATGGGGAGAAATCGTTTGCAGTTTATTTTATAATGTTTCAATATTTAAGACATACTGAAACAGATATATATCACTGAGGTGCATTACAAGAGGCTTACTATAGAATATTGTGTGTATAGCATTCCTCCTTCATTTACAGGGTCACATAAAATTATTTTGTTAAAGTACTGTCTGTTAATAATAATGGTTGGAAATGCGTTTTCAGTTGCGTTTTCAAATGGAACTTTTTTTCCCCCTATTATACTTGATGTGTATAAATCCTATAGGTTATATACAGGGCAGCACAAAACATCTCGAATGCATTTGCGTTTATTGACGGAAATTGCCGATGGGCTATTTTCAACTGTGCTATGCGTATCCTAACTGAACTAAATTTTTGCATTCTATGTAGTATATTTAAAAATCAGTAGATCATACACCGGGCTGCGCAAAATAGTTAGGATCGTTTTCCGAATATTGTTGGTAATTTCTAAAATTGGATTTTTAAATGTGTTATGCGTTTTCCAAATTGTTAACTTTAGCATCAGACTTAGACATTCTTAAACGGTAAAGATTTCTATAAAAGCATTTTGGAAGTGTTGAAAAGTTTTACATATTCCATACTTAACGCATGATTTTTTGTTCTTTTTTTTTTTTTTTTTTTTTTAACTAGGAGACAGCAATTTAAAACCTCTGTCCCCCCACCAAAACAGGAAAAATCTTACGAGCTTCATCTGGTGACAACTTATTAGAAATATTTCCAAATTTTTAAAATGTTTTTAATTAGTTGTTTGTTGAGACACAAAAACGAATCTAACCATTCGTTCTATTAATTTTTGGGTTTAATTTAACAATTTAGATTTCTTTATTATTAGTTTTTTAGAGTTTAACGTGTCTGAAAAAAGTAATAGAAATAGAATCTTATTTTAAACTCAAAAGGTCACTAATTCAAGAGATAGAAAAATGGTTTTCTAGTTTAAAAAATTGGAAAATTCTTTGAAAAATTCTTTTTTAGTTTCTAAACTAAAACTTTTATAGATTGTCAGAAATCATATGGTTAAAATAGACGTATCAAATAAAAAATAAGAAGTTGAAATTTATTTTCTATTTTTCTATTGAATAAGTTTCCATAAAATGTTATTATTAAAAAAAAAAAAAAAAAAAAAAGCATGTACTAAGTTTCACATATGCTTTTTTTTTTTCTACAGATAATATTTGAGTTATTTTAAGATACATTATGGTTGATGTAGCTACATTGCTAAGCTAAACAAATGTTTATTTTTGTTATTTTTTAGTAAGTCTTATATTAATTTCTGTACAAAATATTTTAGAATTATTCTTTATTCGGGACTCAAACTCTTCCATGAATATCTTACTTCTTTCTTTCTGTATCACCCTTTTTTTACTGTATAAATTTGACATAAAGAAAAACGAAATATAAAAAGTGCTTAATGTGTATTTATAATTCAGGAGAAAGGAAAAAGAAGCACATAGAAAGGACTAGCAATTTGAAGCCAAAACGAAGGGTTGACTTGATAATGTGTTCGAAAAATAAGACTATATCGTTAACTTTATAGTTCCAGATTTTTCGGAAAACGCAAATTAATAAATATAAAATAATGAATCAAGAGTATGAAGTATTGTTTTATTTTCCTAATTTTTTTATTTCCTTAATTTTAATTATTTTACGAGCATCCTGATTTGATTACTTTTATAATTTAAAAGAAAACTAAAATAACCCCATATTTATTTATTTATTTATTTATTTTTTGAATTGCCTTTCTTGATTAAAGTGGTTATCAAATTCCCGGCTCAATAACGCCAAACTTTCTTACTTCTTTCAAAACGTCATGGCATAAAATTGGCAGGCCTGACTGCTGAATGAACTGCGATTTGGAATCGAATGGCGTTTTCATTTTTTGATAAATAAATTACTTATTGAGTTAAAAAAATTGCTGTCACGTGATGATAGATTTTTTATCCTTTCGTGCGCCCGGAAATTATGTACAAAACATCAACTTTGACAGTGTTTTCTGAAAGATCACCTGCCTTTACTAAAACATTGAAAACACCACTCGATTACATAATTTCTGAATAAAGAACACCTGCCCATTTCATGCGTTTCCGAACAAAAATTAATTCAGAAATTTGTCAGAATGTAGCTCCTTTGGATTTGAAAACAGCCATAATGCTATGCAATAAAAGGCTAATTTGTAAAACAAGTAACTAAAAAAATGTCATTACGAGATATTCAAGATTAAATTTTTTTAATAAAGTAAAGAAAAATATAAACTATACTATTGTGATTGCTTCCTCTAAAATAGCTTATTTGTTAAAGACTATCCTCAGTTAACGTATGTGCAGCATATTTTGAATAATATATTTTATTTTATTGAATTTACGGAGTCTTCGTTTATAAAATTCACATCCCTGAATATCATGGCAAATAGTGATTAAAAAATAAAACTTGCACGTTTTAAAGGTTGTCAGGCCAGGATGCAGTTTACATGAAAATGAGAAAAACATTTAAAAGTACAGTTACCATCGCCGCGGTGGACAGCCCTGCTCAAAGGCACCCACTCTGTCTGTATTAGATTACACATTTCAAAAATCTTAAAGATAATATTCTTTACTGAAAGCTGAATAAAATATTTCGATAAACTCTGCCAATTAATTCATAATATAGCCGATCTGGTTCGTTGCTCACATAAATAAGAAATAGAAAATGAATTAATGCTTTTCATGCTTTCATGTGTATGTTCCGTTCAGATAATCTTTTATATTTCTCAACTCTTTTACTGCAAATACGGTATTTTTAAAATATTTTCTTCCTTTTTTTTCTTTCGAAGAAAATTATATGACCGTTTAATTTTATAATTAAAAATAATTATAATTAAAAATATCTTATTACTTTATAGTGATGTTTCACTTTATTTATATCATATAGTATTTAAAAATGCATTTAATAATTGATGCATCTTTTATACATAAAGTTTGAGATACTAGCGAAAATAAGATAAGAAAGACAGAAAACAAGGGGAAAAAATCGTTTCATATAATTCATAGGATTCACAGTTAATTATTCACATTAAATATTCATATCTTACATAAGAATATATATAAAAAGTTTGCATTATTTTGATAATATCGAAAAATCCATATTAAATAGAGTTTAAGTTTCAACCCAAAAAAATTCATGGTTAAGCTGTTTCGCTAAGTACTGACTTGCAAATAGACTGTTTTCTACCCCGCCCGAGTCGAGGCATCTGTTTGCTTCACTACTGGCATAGGAGAAATTAAGTCATTTTAACGAAATAATATTAAATCTTTAGGTTTTATCAACAAAAATGGAACTGTTAACATTCGTCATTTTTTTTAGGTAATCGAGTTATTTCTTAATAGTTTTAAGAAATAGTTTTAAGAATGAAATAACTATTTCTCGCTATCCATGACATCATTTTCGACATGGATAATTTTGCGGAGCATATTAATGACATTTGCTAACCATTTTCTTTTGAAACTTCTTTTTACTTTTTAAAAATTTAAATAAAAAATACGGTTTAGTTATATTAGCCGTGCACAGACGGTAAAACGTCAAGTATTGTTACCATACAAAAGAAAAAAAAAAGAAAAAAAGTGAAGAAAAAACCCAAGATCATTTTATTTCTCCACTTTATTTTAGATGAATATCCGCTTTATTTTAGATGAGTGACGTAATATTCGCCTGTTTCATATGGTTACGCATATTGAGACCTTGTATTATTATCAAAAACTAAAAAAAGTACGTTTTATTTCTAATAATATTATTTTATCTTATTTTTAATTCTTTAATTTTTTTATTTCATTTTCATTTTTCATTGAAAAATTTTCAGTTGAAACTAAATTGTTGAGTAAAAATTATTATTCCGGGTTTTGAATTAGTTTTCGCAACGATAAAGTACTAGCAACGGTAAAGTAAATTTAACCATTTTAAAATATTATATGAAAAAATTTCCATTTATTTTCTATAAAAATAATGAAATTTTGAATTATTAAGAAAAATATTTGAATAAAATAAACAAAAACCAGCCTATGTTCATTTGAGGGTTATTATCAACCTATACTCAAAGATACAGGATCATTAAATGTTCCATTTTGACGCTGGCTTCAGCCTAACATTTGAACGCAATCAGATTTATAATATTATTAGGATAGGATGTAAAGAAAACATATTTTTAATTTCCAGTTATAGATGTTATAAATTTATGATGGATATTTAATGACTTGGTTTTATGTAATAGTAGAAAAGTTAAAGTTCAGTTTACTATTTAAATTCGTTTCAATGGGTTATTAGTAGTTCGAAATAATTTATCCTTTTAAAATAAAAATTCAAAACCGTGAAAATGCACAACTGTGAGAGGTTGAGATCTTAGACCAAGACCCCGATTGTTAACAGGTTAACGCGGCACTACATCCAATGTCTGCTTTGCTAATAAATTGTAGTATTTATGAGGATTTTATTTTAATGTATCTCGATTTTTTTTTTCAAGAATTACAGCTGTTGAGAATAGGCTCTTCGTTTTCGTAAAATGTTAAAAATGAAAAAAAAAACAAGTGAATAATAATAACGATTTGTTCCTTGTCGCTTTAAATAGAAAAAAAAAAAAAAAAAAAACAAAGCCCTGAAAAAAATTGCCTTTGCCTCAACAATCGTAGAACAATTTGGTAAAAATAGTTTTTCTTAAACTATAAATAGGCTTAAAATTACACAATGTGCTAAATACTTAAAAGATGACAGAAATATTGAAAGAAAATTTTTATAATTATTTTAATTCACAGTACTTTCAGGCATAAACATAGCCGCCGTCAGAGAATACAATAAACCAATTAAATTGTTTTAAAAATATTTTTATCATCTTTTAATTAATCAGCACATTCTATAATTTTAAGTCTAACTTTTGAAGATGAATTTAGCATTCTATTTATTTATCTATTTGCTCATATAAATGGGGTATCACAGATTAATCAATTAAAAAAAAATAGTAATTTTGTTACAAATTCTGTTCAAAAATCAGATTTCTTATGTATTTTATGGTCTACTAAAAGTTAAAATTCCATTTATATTTTTGAAGCTAATGTTCGTTTACAACAATATAATTATTTATTTGTAAGTTTGTTGTACACTAATGACATAGTATCTTTTTTAGTTTGTTCTTAAGATTTGTTTACCTTTCAATTAATATGGTTATTTTTTTTAAAAACACAATTTTAAAGATAATAATACAGAAGTTGATAGTTGATTTCAATTCTAAATTCTGATCTGCTGATTCAAGAATTATTTGTTTTTGTGTCAAATTATTGATATTGGATATTTGATTTGGAATATTAACAAAAAAAAAAAAAAAAAAGAGCAAATTCTTATTTTCAAAAAAAAAAAAAAAAAAAAAAAAAGCAAATTCTTATTTTTCCAAAAAATTTAAAAAAAAAAAGTAAATAACTTATGTGAATTTTTCATTAAAGATTCACATTTGATGCTCTACTCAACAAAAAATATCACATGCACACACTTTCCGCTAACATAACAAAAATCTTTGTTTTCGTCGAGTTTCCATGAACCTTCTAACAGATTATGCTTTGAGCAATATTATATCACATTAATACTTAAATCCTTTTTGTCCGCCTAGTATGTGTTTGATAACCGAATATGAAAAGTAAGCAAGATACTTTTACATTACGCACTAAATCTCTTCTGCGCATTTCTTCAAGTCCGTATAATAATAATTCACAATAACAATAGTAACTAGACATAAAAGAGAAACACATTTCGAGTGCCAGATATTCAGCTCTCGAAACAAGTAAAATATTCTAGCATTGGATATGTGACCCTATATTGTGACGTCAAAATGTGGTATGGGGACACTTTTCATGGGGATGGATTTCAAGTTCTCAGTAAAAAGAAAATTCTCTAGCACTGGAAAAGTTCCCCCATGATATGTATCCCCATCTGCTATGACATCAGAATGACGTATTGGGACACTTTTCATGGGGGAAGTTTTCAAGATCTCAGTGAAAAAGAAAATTACCTGGTACTGGAAAACTTCCCCCTTCTGGTTTAGGGGAACTTTTCAGGGGGAAGTTTTCCAATTTTCGACGAAAGTAAAATTCTCTATGACTGGAAATCTACCCCCATCTGCTGTGACGTAAAAATGACGTATGGGGGAACTTTTCATGGGGGTAGTTTTCAGCGCTCCCTCTCATCCCTATATCGGCGACCAGTCAGAGCTCCATCTCGAATGATGTAGAGGTCAGTGCGCCCGTCAATGGAGATGCCACCATACACCAACACTCCTCCACCGCCAAATCTGACACTTTCGTGCACGAACGCAGGATTATTCCTACTGCCACGGTCCCTCCAGATGAAAATACGCCTATTATCCGGATGCACAGAAAAACGGGACTCGTCAGAAAACAGAATATTGCTCCATTCATTTCTCCTCCAGTTGACATGCTCGGTTGCCCACTCCCTGCGGTCGCGACGATAACTTGATGTTAATCTAACACATACCATCGGTCGGCGAGCATACAGACCTACAGCATGGAGCCGGTTTCGGACAGTCTGAGTTGAAATCGTGGTGCCTGTAGCCGAGCGAAGGTGTTGTTGGAGAAGAGTAGCGTTCATGTTTCGGTGTCTCCGAGCTGTTAAGGCTAAATACCGATCTTCATTGGGCGTTGTTGCCCGTCTACGACCTTGCCCTGGTCTTCGGCCTGCACATCCACTCTCCAAAAAACGGTTCCAGATCCTGGAAATGACACTTTGTGACACTTCAATGGCTTGCGCTACTTCGACTTGAGTTTGGCCCCCTTCTAACCTATCAACAATTCTCCAAGCTTCTGAATCTGTCAAATGACTTCGCTGAGACATCGTACTCATCGAAACAAAGCAATCACTGAATGCCGATCATCCTTGTCTTCATTCTCTTTTATCCAGTTGAAAGTCAAATTTCATTCGCTGCCGCTGAAGCGACGTTTTTGACGTCGAACTCAAAATTTGCATACTCCACAGTTTGAAAACCAGAAAAATTTGCATTTGTGATTCTCTTCTATTTTCGGCAAAAAAAATTTCGTTTATATCTTTATTTTATATAAAACTTCAAATATCCTTTAATTGTTTTGAGCAGTGTATTTTAAGCGATATAAAAGAAAATCCAAATAGTGTCCAAAACAAACCTTTTCATCTGTTGTCTGTATAGCAAAGTGGACTGTACAGAGATGTCAGCTTATTAGTGCCAGAATATACATAGGTGTAGCCAGTGGTGAAGTGTGTGTGGGAGATAATTGCCCCAGGCACTAAATATTTAGGTGATGCCAAAAAACTGTTAAATAAGATATTAAAAACGGAACAAAATATTTTCAATTTGGACTGGATATTTAAAACCCACACTTATGTCATTGGGTGTAGCACAAGTGTATGACATGTTGCATGCGTATGAAGTGTATGCAACTAACATTGAAGTTTTATTGGTACTGGAAAGACTTTCTATTGCTGTATATCCAAAACAAAGGACATACAAAACATTTTTTAATCACAATAGTGACCACCCCTCCTTAAAAAACTAGAACTTCTTTTAATTTACGCCTCAAAAAAAAAAAAAAAAAAAAACAAGCTTATGGGGTCGTCTTCGTTCTTAAGTTGCACAGAACTCCAAACTTTTCAATATGTACATCTAACTTTGACATTATATTTGCCTCTTTCGGTAACTTTTTCTCAAAGATACCAAAAGGGAAGTCACTTGGTCAAAATGTTTAAGAATTATGAAGTTTAAAGTTTGGAACTCCTAATGTTAAACAGCTGGTGGAGTTTTTTTTTTATATAATTCAATACTTGACGTAATAATTTTATATTCGTATATTTTATTTGAAGCTTTTCGAAATCTATTTCGGTTAAAAAATTATAGATTATGGTTTATTTTATGGTTTAATTTATAAAAAAAATGTATTTTTAAATTAATTAAAAAATTAATTTTAATAGAAATAGATTTCTAAAAACTTCAAATATGCAAATCAAAAATCACAGCTGATTCCGCTAAGTAGTTTTTAAGTTATGCTTAAAACACTACCCACATTACAGTCTGATTTGCAACGATTACAGATTAGGAGTTACAAACTTTAAATTTTCATAATTTCAAAACTACTTGACTGAGTGAATTCCAGTTTATCATAGGGCAACATTTACTGAAAAAAAAAAAACATGATGCCCCAATTAAATGTATCTATTGAATTTGCTACAATTTCGGCATGAATATGACCCTCTAAGCTTATTTTTTCAACATTAAATTAAAAAAGACAGTTTCCAGAAGAATAACTTTGTTTTTTACTGTGACAGTTTGGAGATTGAATGTTCTTTTTTGTCCCCAAATACACCCTGCACATATGATATTTCAAATTTGTCACTTTTTATACCCAATTAGTGTCACAGAGACACTTTCCAATTAGGAACATTGCTGCACCTAACTATTATAACCCAATTTGGGTGCTTTTCTGCTCTATTACACACACACACACACACACAAAAAAAAAAAAAAAAAAAAATCCAGAAACTATTTTATAAATTTTGAAAATTTATATAGAGCAGCATTGAAACTTTAATTTTTTATCTTTTATGTGGAAGGTAATTTTTTTAACCTGTCTAAATTAAAAACGCCATAAAATAATAATAATAATAATAATAAAGTAAATCTAAAAACTTTTGAAGTCATGTAAATTATAAGAATATACAGAATTCAGCTAACCCTAATAAATACGTTGATGATAAACAATTTTCAGAAGCCATACAATTTGAAAATGTACAAGACTTTGAACTTGAAGCTCAACTGAAAATTACATAACAAAAAGGCTCAGTAAATGAAAATCATTTTTTGTTAAAATTTAAATCAGCTATTTTTTTAAAAATTCAAAATACAATTTTAAAATTACGCGTTTTAAAGTAAAATAACCTTTACTAAATCATTAAAATTAATAATTAGAAAAGCTCATTTAAATTTATTTGAAATTAAAAATATATAGAGAAACTCATTCACTTGTTTAATTTGAAATATTTTAATCATATAAACAGTTAAAAATATAGTTAAAAAATGGAGCAACAGAAAATGATATAATTTGAAAATGTGAATTCTCTTTTACTTTTGAAAACATGAAATAAAGTAAACAAATTGTCTTGTGTTATATATCACTTATTTACACTAACTGCAATTTAACAATATACTTTTTATTGACCTATTCTGTATAAAATATATACCACCTTAAATTACCCCTTTGATAAAATAAAAAGCATATAAACTCTTCATTACTAAAAGCTAAATCTTTTTGTTTTGACCAAATTTCTGGATTAAAAATCTTTAAATATAAAAGATAATGTAAGAATTTTATTCAGAAAAAAAAAATGAAATTTTAAGCATTCTATTCTAGATCTGGATTATATACAGTATTCCTTTAAACATACCTATTCCAGATTATATACACTACTCTGAAATACATACACTAATTCATTTAATGAAGTTGAAGCATATATTAAAAATACTTAAGATAATTACGATTATCTGGGTATAAATTTCAATGGATCTGAAAAAATTATTCTTTGTTATTAAAATGTTTGAAAAGAAACACCAATTTTCCAGCTTTATGAGTTCTTTAAAAGCGATTACAGAGTTTGCAGTGAATTAAAGTTTGATTTTTTTTTAAATTTAAAATAAAAGATACTTTTAAATCAGGTGTTTGATTTTTTAAAGATTTTAAAACTTCAGTTGTTTATTAGTTTACATTTATAAGTAATTAAAATTATATTAAAAATATATATAAACATTTCAGAGTATTACTAACATGGAATCTTTATTTTCCGAGTCTTTCCATAAATAAATTACATTGGAATATCGAACCATTTGTTATTTACATGTGCACAATGAAGTCATGAGATATCAACATAAATAACAATAAATATACTTTTGATTGACCTATATTTATTTATTTTAACGTTTTACAAATCCTCGCAGAAACTCTCCATGTTTTTGTATTAAAAAATTCATATAAGATTTGTACATATTTTTTTAACAAATAAATTTATGCTTTAATCTTTTAACATTTCTCAGCTGAGATTCTCTATTTTTAAATTAGAATTTTTATTTTTAAGTGTGATATTTGATTTAAATAAAATTCAAAAAGCAAGGATTTTGAGTGCTGTCTCCTCCAGTCCTTAAATTTACAATGTATTGTTGTCAAAAATAATATTTATAATGAAATATCTTAACCTGAATTTGAAAAAAAAAAGTGTATTTAAATAAATCAGTTGATTTAAATCAGGATTGAAATCCAGTTGATTTAAATCAATGAACTCTGATTAAAAATTGTTAGACTACACAAGTGTTATTTAGCAATTATTTAATTTAAATTGAGATTATAGTGCTGAAATATAATTTCAATTATTGATCTAAATATTTTAAGATTTCTGAACTTTCTGTATTATAACTGATTAGATAACGTTGAAGAAATTGGCAATGAAACTATGCTTAGATTTCAAAAGATACCAAAATTTACCAATTGCTGTAAAAAAAAGTAATTAAAAAAAATTTATTTCCAAAATCATGTACTTGCATACAATATTTTAACAAAAGATTATATTGAAGTAAAAGTTATAACACCAATCTGGTGAATCAGCTAAATAAACTTATCAAAAGCCAATTTGATAACTTAAAACCTGCATTTTATTTTGAAGAAATAAAATAAGGACTTGTGAATAATACTTATAAACTCTTTACAAATGAAAAAAGCAAAAATATGGAATATATAAGCACTTACTTACAGAAAAGTCCAGTTGCCAGTATATATATATATATATATATATATATATATATATATATAAATTAAAGTAAAGATACTTTTAAAAAATATTTAAAAATTAAGGAAATTTTAAAAAATGTACACTACCAGTATTGAATATCTGTTTCCTGCTGGTGAAAGCTATATTTTGATAATTGTATAAGGGAATTTATCACCTCTTTAAAATTTCCGTAGGTTACCATGGGATTTCACAATCAGCATTAAAGGGGAAAAAATGATGCCACAGGAATATAGTAGAAAAACGTGATAATTTTACAAAATGTAACAAATAGAGATTTAGCAGACTATCAAATATTCGGCTGAGTACTAACTTTTTAAAAAGTATATTGATTACAATTTTTTTTTATCATGATTAATAACAAAGAAATACATGTTTGTGAGTCTTTTATTCCTCAATGGCAGATCACTTAATAGCAGAATATTAAAAATTGCAAATAATTCAGAAAAAATATCTATAAAATAAGAGTGAATTCAATAAAAAATCGGTCTTAGCAAATATGTATGTGCTATTTTTTTTTTTTTTTTTTTTTTTTTTTTACTTAAACTTATTAAAATAAATCAAGTGCATTTAATTTACACAAACATTAAATTGCACGTATTGACTAAATACCATTTTTTAAAAAAATTTTAAATTACTCAATTTTTTCTGGCTAACAACAAAAGACAGAAAAAATAAAACAAACATTTATACTGAAAAATAAAATTTATTTTCAACAAAACTATAAATCAAAATGTTTTAATAAAACAAATTACAGCACTGTATTTATGCTATGTATGCTATTGGCTTTTATTCCTTTAGAATTGATGCAGTTAGTAAAAAAGCCTGCCTAGATTCCGGCCTGATAACAGTCTTAATTAAACACCCAGTAGGATGCTACAGCAACGAAATTGACTCAGTTGAACATTTCTCCGAAAAAAGTGTCACACCACGCCCAATCCAAAGTTGCGGGTGTGACATTTACACAAACTAATTTAGCCATCAGCTAAAATATTTTAGAGCATTGGTTTCAATTTTTATGGATTTCAATGTAGACCTCTTACATATACATTAATACAAATCAGCAAGTTGCCTGATATTTTATTTATTTAAAAAAAATAATAATTTCCACCAGTTGCGGGTGTGACATAAAAAGGACATGAGTTTTCATCTTTCAGTACAAAAACTCAAAACTCTGTGAATTATAACAACCGGGTGAACCGGGTTTTTTTTATGTTAGACAGTAATACTTAAATAATTATTCTATGAAAAAATTAAATTACTTACTCAATTCTTGCTTGTGTAGGAAATATTCAAAGTTTTTGTTGCGGGTGTGACTTGTATGGTCAATGAAATCATGACATACACAAATATTTACAAAGCAGATTTTTTTTAATTAACATATTAATGATTAATACATTAATAATACCAAAGGAACAAAATATCATATAAATTTCATTCCTAAACTTGAATTTATAATTTCTGGTGGTGGCAGCTTTTTTATAATAAGTTCTGTTTCTCTCAGGATACATCTGACTAATTTGGCCATATATACACTTCTGAATTTTTTTTTTTTCAGATACTCTATTTGTATATCATCACCATCCATTTGTTTTATTTGCCTACAATTTTTTTTTTTTTTTTTTTTTTTTTTTTGTATGTGGAGAACAAAACTACTTGACAAAATCTCCAAGTGCACTTGTATTATTAATGGATATTATATATTTATCAGAATGTGGCAGCAAACAATTGTTAAATGTCATTTCATCTTCATAATTGTTTCTCCATTAACTATGACTTTGATACAATTTTTTTGTTTGGTGACTTGCTAATACCGCCTCTATTAAAGAAATCAATAACTACTGAGTAATCATTCAGAACTTAAGAACTTTTTTCTTTAGGTGAAAGTATGTTTTCCTCATATGCTAAGTTTTTCACCACAGCAAGTCTTTTCCTTGGACTTAAAGGAAGACTTCATTTAGCTCGATGGATAGCTTTACCAAGAGTTTATGCTCTTCGGTAACTTCCAATAGACTCTGCTACACTTATAGCTGAAGATGGTGTGGCACTTTCTGTCGCAGATTTCGTTTTCTCTCTACTGTTTCTTTGCCTCTCCTTTTGCTTTTGTCGCTGTAATTGTTTTTCTTTCTTGGCTGACGATATGGTTTTTTTTTTTTTAAAATACTTTTTGTTTTCCGTCCTTGCTTTGTCTCTTTCCTTCTCTTTTTGTAGATATTCTGCATATTTAAGCGGGTTTTCTTTAATCTTTTCTCAATGATTTCGTAATCTGTCTGTGCTATTCATTTTTCTGCAAAAGAGAAAAATTTAATGTATAAATTGAATATATAGTACAAGTACTACAAGTCCAACAAGTTGGGGTAGTGGCTGAGAGGTTGTGCTCTCGAAGCTGGTAGACGGGAGGTGCTGGGTTCGATCCCAATCGCGCCCGTCGGCCTAATCGCTCGGAGTTTTCGTGGTTTTCTTTCGAGCCGTGGATTTTCTCCATGCGTAAATACGGATTAGGTTCCCTTAGAAAGACCCCCACGAAGGGCACTCCCCCCGGGCCTATATCCCTAGTGTCGATAATTGGCCGTCAATAATCAACCCAACCCAACCCAACAAGTTGGAAATTGTATGTCAAATGTGACAAATGAGGTGCGTTCATACTATAGCTAGTTACATAAATATTCAGCTCTTTTCTGATTTTTAATTCTGTGAAATGAATTATATCGTCTGCAGATTAATTTCTGTAATAAAATAAGTATCTCGGCCGTTTGACGATTAAACTTCGGAAGCTCCTATAACAAAAAGCACCGATTTAAAAAAAAATCAAATTTCTTAATAAATATTTTTATTAATATCTCCTAAAGTTTTGATTCGATTTTAATAAAATTTGAAATGTCTCGACAAAATTCTGCAAAGATAATATATTTTAAATTGCAAACCATTCAGTTGGGTAGTTTTTGTGTTGTTATATGCGGACAGACGGACAGACCAAGCGACGACAATAGGTGCTACGTATTTATATAATTACGAACGCACCTAAAAATACATGTTTAACAAATTGTTAATATTTATTATTGAAATCCTTTGAAACTTTTAATCTTGTACAAAGTTAATTATATTAAATTTTGGTTCATTTCAAACTTTAACTATCTACATTTTATGCTAACTTAATAAACATTTTAATAACAGTTTCAATTATTCTTATTCCTTCTTTTTATTTAATTAGAATTAGAAGAGAATAAAAATCTTCCCCTAATATATTATTTATTTAAAAAAATGAAAAAAGTAAATGCAAACAATTAACAAAATCATACATACATATTAAAAAACAAAAAAAAAAAAAATTGCTAAAATATTGTTTTGGAAATGTTTATTTTAATTTAGATAAAAATCTTACTTTTTAAATTATTTTCTTAATCATTTATCATTTACAAAAATATTATTTTCCTGTAGTAACAACAATTTATTAATCCAAACTGAATAAATCAATGAAAACACAATGTCACATGCTCAAATGATGCTAATTTTGATTTATTAACTGCAGTTCACACAACTAAATCAAAGGGTATAGTTAATGCTGTCATGTACATGTTTTCCAGCATATTATTCTTACATGAATTTACATATAATTTATTTAGATTACATTTGCGTTCAATTAAAAAAAATGTTGCGGGTGTGACTTTAGTTAAATGTCACGCCCGCAACAGGAACATGTCACACCCGCAACGCTTAATAATTATATTTAAAATATTAATTAATTTTTTTTGTGTCTGCAATTCAAAGTACCTTAATGAACTATTTTTGAATACTAAGTTTCATAACTTACAGTCAAAGATATTTTTCTGTGGAGATATAAATGTAACTTTTTGTTGCGGGTGTGACACAATAATTAAGAGTAATTAAATATGCTTACCTTTTGTAACGAAGATTAGTGAACACTTCTCTGCAGGCAAAAACTCTCAGTAATAGATGTCAGATTATATATATCTAAGTTTCGAGATTTGCAGAATTATTTATTCATCTATATGAGACCATGAAATGTAAAGATTTTTAGTGCAGTCTATTTCACACAGAAATACTGTCACTTTATTAATTAAAATAAGTATGCTAATGACAAAAATTTGATTATTTTTCAATAAAATATGAAATAGTACACTTTTAACAGTTAATATGCCAAATTTCAACCATATTTAAGGAAATTTAAATTTTCATCCTCATGTCCACTTTTTTGTGGATTGGGCGACCATCAACATACGAAAACACCTTGACGTCCTTTCTAACATCCTCATTCTCTATTAGGCAAGGATGATCTGTTCTAGCTGTAAGGCGACATTGATCACTGCAGTATTATCCTGTAATAATAACAGTAATAATATTAATTTTTTTTATTGTACTAAATTGCTAGTGACCATGTATATTTAAAAAGATAAAAAACAGCACAAGAGCAAAGAATGATTAAGGGGACACTTCGTCTTCAGCGATAAGTATTTTTAAGAACAAAATATTTGAAAATTTTCCTTTGAATAAAGAATTCAAAATTCATAAAATTTTTAAAAAATTTAAAAATTAAGGAAATTTTTAAAAATGTACTCTACCAGCATTGGACATCTGTTTCCTGCTGGTGAAAGCTATATTTTGATAATTGTATAACGGAATTTATCATTTCTTTAAAATTTACATAGGTTACTATGGGATTTCACAATCAGCATTAAAAGAAAAAAAAATGGTGCCACAGGAATATAGTAGAAAAACATAACAATAATTTTACGATATGTAACAAATAGTGATTTAGCAGATTATCAAATATTCGGCTGGATACTAACTTTTTAAAAAGTATATTAATTAAAAAAATTTATATATATTAAATTGGAAATAAAATAATAAAAAGAAAAGTGCTCAGTCAAACTGATGGCATTGAGCTCACAGGCTATTCACACTATTTGCATATTATACTCTTATTTCAAAGAAAAAACACATTTATATAAATTAAAAGGGGGGGGGGTCATTAGCTCCCCTATTTACATCCTTTATACTTAACCAATAAACGTCCAAATCTAATCAGGGAAGCGCCTTATCAAAATAAACCGGTATACAACATTTGCATCAAATTGGATAATTCGGCTTGAAAAAACTATTTATCTAAATTAAAATGGACAATTAGTCCCTGTTCCCCTTTTATACTTAACCAAATGACCCTCCCCCCCCAAAAAAAAAATCGAATCAGGGAAGCATCTTATCAGAATAAACCTATATAAAAAATTTGAAGCAAATCGGTTAATTCTGCATGAAAAACCCATTTATCTAAATTAAGGGGAGGGAATTCGTCCCCGTTCCCTCCTTTATACTTAACAAATGAACCCCCAAAACTAATGCGGGAAACGCTTTATCACAATGAATCAATATACAAAATTTGAAGCAAACTAGATAATTTTGCATAAAAAACCCATTTATCTAACTTAAGGTGGATTAGTTCCACCCTTTATTCTTAACCAATAAACCCCCAAAATTAATCAGGGAAGTGCCTTATCACAATGAAAATATATACCAAATTTGAAGAAAATCGGATAATTCTGCACGAAAAAATCATTTATCTAAATTAGGGGGAGCATTAACCCCTTTTCCCCCCTTTTATACTTAACCAAAGAACCCCCAAAGCTATTCAGGGAAGCGCCTAATCAGATTGAACTTATATACCAAATTTGAAGCAAATCGGATAATTCTGCATGAAAAACCCATTTATCTAAATTAAGGATGGGGGGATTAGCCTCCAGTTCCCCCCCCCTTTATACTTAACCGATGAACCCTCAAAACTAATCAGGAAAGAGCCTTATCACAATGAACCTCATACAATATCTGAAGAAAATTCGATAATTCTGCATGAAAAAACCATTTATCTAAGTTAGGGGGGATTAGCCCCCATTCTCCCTTCATACTTAACCAATGAACCCCCAAAACTAATCAGGGAAGCGCCTTATCAGAATGAACCTATATTCAAAATTTGAAGCAAATTGGATAATTCTGCATGAAAAACACATTTATCTAAATTAAGGGGGGATCAGCCCCCGTTCCACCCCTTTTATACTTAGCAATTGGACCCCCAAAACTAATCAGGGAAGCGCCTTATCACAATGAACCTATATGCAAAATTTGAAGCAAATTGTATAATTCAGCATGAAAAATCAATTTATCCAAATTACGGGGGATTGGACCACGTTCCCCCCCTTTATATTTAACCAATGAACCCCCAAAACTGATCCGGGGAAGCGCCTTATCACATCGAACCTATATATAAAAATTGAAACAAATCTGATAATTCTGAATAAAAAAGTCATTTATCTAAAGTAAGGGGGGGGGATTAATCACCGTCCCCCTCTTTATACTTAACCAATGAACAACCAAAACTAATGAAGGAAGCGCCTTATCACAATGAAGCTAACACATGGGATGATAAGTTCCCGGTCTAATAAAGAAAACACAACTTTTTAACAAAACATTATTATGACTTTATAACTTTAATAAATAACATAACTTTAATAATAAATAATAATAATTTAATAAATAAATTAATAATAATAATTTAATAAATAAATAATAATAATAGTTTAATAATAAATAACATAATTTTATAACGAAAAAGCTCCAAACAGTGTTCTAAATCATTGACACGTTGTTGTTTTTGGTCAAAAGTCAACACGCGCGGCAGCCACTTTGACAACAGCTTTTTCATAGACAAATGCTCATTCAAAATAAAACCTACACGTTTCTTGGATATCTTCAGAGTCTGAGCTATCGCCTGCAACTTCACTTTACGGTTCCCCAAAACGATTTTTTGGACTATTTTTATGTTTTCCGGAGTATCCACCTCTTTTGCGTGGGGCATCACTGGTGTCCGTACGACCACGTTTAAATTCAGCAAACCAGTCAATAATGTTTGATTTACCTGGTGCAGTGTCCGGATAATGCTTATCAAGCCAAGCTTTTGTTTGAACGGTGTTTTTTCCCATCAAAATACAATTCTTGAAATTCTTGTTTATCCATTTTTTTTGTTTATCAACAAAGTTGTTCAAATAAAACCACTCAAATGTTTTATCCACAATGCGAATCATCATTACATCTTTTCTGCTACCTTTTAAAGGTTAGTATTTACTAAAAAAAAGCATCGGTTCGGCAATTGCAACGCCATCTGTGTGCCAGACCGGGAACTTATCAGCCCATGTGTTATATACAAAATTTGAAGGAAATTGGGTAATTTTGCATGAAAAACCCATTTATTTAATTTAGGGGGATTAGCCCTTGTCCCGCCTATATATTTAACCATTGAACCCCCAAAACTGATCAGGGAAGCGTCTTATCAGAAACAATCTATATACAAAATTTTAAGCAAATCGGATAATTCTGCATGAAAAACCCATTTATGTAAATTAAGGGGGGGGAGGATTAATCACCGTTCCCCTCTTTATACTTTACCATTGAACTCCCAAAACTAATCAGAGAAACGACTTATCACAATGAACTTATGTACAAAATATGAAGCAAATTGGGTAATTTTGCATGTAAAACCCACTTATTTAATTTAGGGGGACTAGCCCCTGTTCCCCCTTTATATTTAACCATTGAACCCCCAAAACTGATCAGGGAAGCGCCTTATCAGAAACAACCTAATACAAAATTTTAAGCAAATCGGTTAATTCTGCATGAAAAACCCATTACATAAATTAAGGGGGGGATTAGTCCCATTTCGCTCCCTTTATACTTTACCATTGAACCCCCAAAACTAATCAAGGAAGCACCTTATCAGAATGAACCTTTTATAAAAAAAATTGAAACAATTGGATAATTCTGCTTTAAAAAATCATTTTTCTCAATTGAGGGGGGGGGGGGAATTAGTCCCTGTTCTCCCCTTTATACTTCACCAATGTACCTACATACAAAATTTGAAGCAAGTTAGATAATTCTGCATGAAAAACCCATTTATCTAAATTAAGGGTAGGATTGGCTCCCATTCTCCTCGTTTATACTTTACCATTGAACTCCCAAAACTAATCAGGGAAGCGACTTATCACAATGAACTTATGTACAAAATACGAAGCAAATTGGGTAATTTTGCATGAAAAAACCATTTCTTTATTTTAGAGGGGGGGGGGGGATTAGCCCCTGTTCCCCCTTTATATTTAACCATTGAACCCCAAAACTGATCGGGGGAAGCGCCTTATCACAATGAACCTATATACAAAATTTGAAGAAAATCAGATAATTCTGCATAAAAAACTTATTTATCTAAATTAAGGGGGAGGAATAATCACCGTTCCCCTCTTTATACTTAACCAATGAACCCCCAAAACTAATAAAGGAAGCGCCTTATCACAATGTAGCTCTATAAAAAATATGGAGAAAATTGGGAAATTTTGCATGAAAAACCCATTTATTTAATTTTGGGGGAGATTAGCCCCTGCTCCTCTTTTATATTTAACCATTGAACCCCCAAAACTGATCAGGGAAGCGCCTTATCGGAATGAACCTATATACAAAATGATTAGCCCCCCAGTTCCGCCCTGTATACTTAACCAATGAACCCCCAAAGATAATCAGGGAAGCGCCTTATCAGAATGAACCTATATACAATATTTGAAACAAATCGGATAATTCTGCATGAAAAACCCATTTACCTAAATTAAGGGGGTGGGGGGATTAATGACCGTTGCCCTCTTTATACTTAACCAATGAACCCCCAAAACTAATGAAGGAAACGCCTTATCACAATGAAGCTATATACAAAATTTGAAGCAAATTGTGTAATTCTGCATGAAAACCCCATTTATTTAATTTAGGGAGGGGATTCGCCCCTGTTCCTCCTTTATATTTAACCATTGAACCCCCAAAGCTGATCAGAGAAGCGCCTTATTGGAATGAACCTATATACAAAATTTGAAACAAATCGGATATTTCTGCATGAAAAACACATTATCTAAATTAAGGGGGGGGGGGATTAGCCCCCAGTTCCCTCATGTAAACTTAACAAATGAACCCCCAAAACTGATCAGGGAAGCGCCTTATCAGAATGAACCTATGTATAAAATTTGAAACAAAACAGATAATTCTGCATGAAAAACCCATTTATATAAATTAAGTGGGGATCAGCCCCCGTTCCCCCTCCCCCTTTTATACTTAGCAATTTAACCCCCAAAACTAATCAAGGAATCGGATTATCAGAATGAACATATATATAAAATTTGAAAATTTAAAATCTGATAATTCTGCATGAAAAACCTATTTATGTAAATTAAGCAGGGGGGGGGGGGGGGGGGGAAGGTCCGGCTTTGATAACCTGTGAGCTAAAAAAAATTCTATTACAATGATATTTCGGGTTCTGTAAACTCCAAAAATAGCAGAATTTTCAGAACATTTATGATTTATATGTTGACATTATGACTCATTTGAACATTTTTTTATTTCTTGAAATTTGCACAGTATTAACACGTGCATTTAAATACATGACAAGATTTAGTTAAAGGAAAGCACAAATATGAAATAAAATCAAATTAGATATTTTTTTTGTTTGTTAGAAACCCACATAGATAATTTTTATATAAATTAGGATGAAAAACAATACAGAAATGTAACAAAAGCTATTACAGGTTTTCTTTTTCTTTCTTTTTTTTTTATTTTTAAATGAAGAATTGAAGCTTTATATTTTTAAAATAAATCCCCCCCCCCCCCCCCCCCCCCCGCACCTCTACTGACAAAAATTCCCTGTTTGCTTTTTTTATTCTGTTTATTTTAAATTATTAGAAAAGATTAAGTCATTTTTTATTTTCAAAATAATGTGAGAAAAATAAAATTTAATCAATTAAATTTGAATATACAGGGTGTGGCAGTTGAAAGCTTCTGTATGCAAGCTTTTACAGCATGAATATAGGTAAAATCAACCTCAAGGTATTAAGCATATTCTACTTTACGTTTTTCACAACTAAAATATTGTCTGATATTAAAAGACTACTGAAATTTATTTTACCATATACCATTATAAATTTCGTTATAGCACCCTGACATACATTTCTCAATTTTTAAATCAACATTATAGAATTTAATGGACATTCCTTTTTAATTGAATTTTAATACACTACAAATAATAAAATGTTAAATTGATTCTATAATAATGTAGTACCTGAAAAAAAAAAAAGACAATATATGATTCTGATATGGCATCGAACACAGAAAAATCTCATGAATTTATTTTACTATCATAGGTATGTTATTGATATCTTCAGTGTTGAATTCAGGCATTTTTCTCCGAGAGGGATTTCTGTGGCTCCTGGGGGCATATTATAGAGTTCCGAGGGGGGGGGGAATTGCACTTTTTGACCATTAAATCATAAAATCCGAAATCTTCAGAGGGGGTGGCCATTTCAATGCTTCGGGAGAGAGGAATGTCCCCCCCCCCCCTCCGCCGGCTATCTCCTGAATTCAACACTGGATGCCTTACAGAATTAAACAAATAAACAAGTATCTGAATTTAGAATAAGTTAAAAACTACTTAAAAAGCAGTCTACAAAAATTGAGTTTTCATTAAGATTAAGTTAGAAATTTCTGGCACATCAAAATATTTTTTTGATTGGGGATATTTTTCTCATAAAAAATAAACTGAGCGAGAAATAACATAATATGCATTTTATTTCAGGCTACACAGGCTCCTTAAACATGTTATTCGGTTTGATAATCATGCACTGTAAATATATGGACATATCAAATCCCAAATATTAAAAATCACATAAATTTTAGTACTTACCATTGCGAAGTTAGAACTACGTAGAACAATTGTCCAATATTTAACAACATGGTGTTCATCTTCTTCATCGAAAATCTCGATTCTGTTCTGTTATCAATCACGTGACGCCACGCCTTTCATACGTCAGCAGAGAGCGAGACTGCGCAGTAAGTCCGGTGAATGCTATTTTCTATCCACTCGGAAACTAATATGATATAAAAAGATTATTTTTATGACTGTAGGAAAACTTTCTGTTGTGATTCGGAAAAAATATTTTATCGGTTGTTTTCCGTATCGTAAAGGAAATTTATCTTTTACGAAACGGAAAAGGGTTGGAAATTTTTTACAGTGTTGAGTACCTTTGTAAAAAAAACTATAAGTGTTACACACTTCATTTTCAATACCGAACATGCCATATTAAACCTAAATAATATATATCAATTGCATGACAATCCGAGCCAATTTACCTTAGTTAGAGTTAGAGTACGGACAGACAGACAGACAAACCGAATTCATAAACACTTTTCAACTTTGTTGGAAAGTGTCAAAAAGACAATCAATTGCATCATATTTGATCCTTATCATATCATATATTCTAATACGAGCAAATCTTGTGGGTGGTTATATATATATATATATATATATATGCAAAAATTATCTTAAAAACGGCTCTAACGATTTTGACGAAATTTCGTATCCTACCGTTTTGGGGCACCAGAAAACCATTGGGCTAGGTCACATGCTCGAGAAAATTCGATTAGTGGGTCATTTTGGGTCATTTTGGGTCATGGTCTAGCTAATTGTATCTAAAAAACGGTTCAAACGATTTTGACGAAATTTTGTATCCGACCATTTTCGGGCATGAGAAGTCAATTGGGCTGGGTCACATGTTAGAGAACTTTCGATTAGTGGGTCATTTTTGGGTCAACGCGGGTCAAATTAATTTTATCTAAAGAACGGCTCTAACGATTTTGATTAAATTTTGTGTCCTACGAGTTTCGAGCACGATAAAAGCATTGGGCTAGGTCGCATGTCCGAGAAAATTCGATTAGTGGGTCATTTCTGGGTCATTGTGGGTCAAGATCTAAAAAGCGGCTCAATTTACACTAAATTTTGCATCCAATGGTTTCCGGGCACGAGAAGACTGTTGGGCTAGGTCACATGTTCGAGAAAATTCAATTAGTGGGTCATTTTGGTCATGGGTCATGATATTTGAAATCAAATTTAATTTTGACCGAGCATAGCTCGGTCTTCCCTGCTCGTACATATAATTTACCATATTTAACCAAGGTTGGTTGGTTGATGATTTATTACGGCCGATTATCTACATGAAGGATATAGGCCCTATTGGGGAGTGCCCTCCGTGCGGGTCTTTTTAAGGGAACTTAATCCGTATTTACGCAAGGTTACCCAAGTATTTAGCCAAAGATATTGGAAATAAGAAAACAAAACAAAATTTTATGCTTCAGCAGACAATTGTGGCTATTTATAAACTGAAAAATTCAATACAAAACCAAACCAAATGTTTTTAATACAAGCAACTATTGTTGATAGATTATATATACATATTTTATATATATATATATATATATAATCAATAAATCATTTAAAAAATAATTCTTATTTTATTGATATTGGCTAAATGCCGTATTTATTTATTTTTAAGCATTAACAATCTAAATTTGCCCAAAGTATATGAATAATAATAAAAAAAATAAAACAAAGATCTGGAGGCACGGCAGTGCCTCCGCCAAGTCGAGAGAGGACAGCCGTAAGCATACTTTTCTGGAAGCAACTCAGGGCACTTTTGACCCCCCCATATCTCCGCGCTGGAGTATCCCAAAAATTTTAAACTTCAATTATAGAGAGTATTTGGCCCACAGGACCAAAATTTAAAATTACAACTTTCTGTCTTTTCTAGTTCAGGCGATATATGAACTCAAACATTCGATTTTTTGTCACTTCTTACTCACTCGTTCACGCGTCATCAAAAAGATTGGGTAGATCCCGTAGCCCCAGAAACTTGACATTTGGAAAAAAGGTAGTGTTTAGGATACAAAGAAAGGAAAAATTATAAAATCCAGAAAATTCGAAAAAAAAAACATTCGAAAATTCAACAAATTCCATCAAAATTGAAAATTGAAAATAATACGATCTTGTAGCCTTGGAAACTTAAGATTTGGTGTGAAGGTAGTGTTTAACATCCAGAAAAAGAAAACATCAAAAACACCAAAAAAATCGAAAGCGAAATTGAAAAAATCGAAGAAATTGAAAAAAACCGAAAATTTGAAGACAATCCGATTTTGTTGCGCTAGAAAATTCAAATTAGGAATAAAGGTAGTATTTAGGATACAGAAAAAGGAAAATTAAAAAAATCCAGAAAATTCGAAAAAAAAAATAAAAAAATTCGAAAAAAATTGAAAAAATGAAAATAATTTGATACGATAACGCTCGTATTTATAAATTAATTTGGATGAAACTAATTGTGTGTATTAAGCTCACCAATGCCTCGACCGAGTTCGTTGGCCAGCTTGGTCCGCCATCTTGTTTCAAGATGGCGGCCACGGAAAATTTTAAAACTAAAATAAAGATACAAAAAAGTTAAAAAATCAAGTTTATTTTTTAATTAGTTGTTAGGACTTGATACAAGGATTCCAGAGCATTTTTTGTTTTACCTCTATCTTAAAAATTAGCTGAGATAGAGCAGTTTGAAATTCTAGGGTGGCTGACATTTTGAAACAAAACAGCACATTACAAAAAACCAACGATAAATTTATGGTCAATAATGGTCAAGCAGGTGCAATCCCGAATGAATACTCCGTGTTATTATAACTGTAACTTTGACTTCGAAATTTTGATACGTTGCATTTTCTATTTGTTGATATTTTTGAACTATGATTTACGCTAAGTGAAATGTTTCTGTTGAAGAGGGATTTTCCATGTAAATCCGAAACGTCCAATTTTAATATGTTTTTAATGTTTTATGAAAGTGCATTGTAATGTCTGTAATTTTAATGATTTTAATATAAATTTATAAGTTTTAGTGAACGCGATTTCTCGCAAATTATTTTCTTTCATTGTTGTAATCATTTTCCCAATCATACGCATAAAACAATATATTCATATCCATTAGCGCCAAATTCTCGCCAAACTTGGCGACAATTGGCGAAATCTCGCCAAATTTGGCGACAAAAATAAGTCTTCATAAATGAAGCCAACTTGGCTATAGCTCAATAATTTGGCGAATTTCTTATTCAAATTCAGTGTAAACGAATCTTTTGTAAACGGTTTCTTTGCCTATTAACTTGCTGTTTTCGAGTAACATTAGCTAAAATTTTAAAACGAAGATATAGGAAAGCTACCTTTTCTGCCGGTACAGGCCGGAGGACTTTTTTATGAGTTGTCGGATGCAATCTATGTTTTGCATTAAATAAAGTAAAACATTGAAAAACAAATCCCACAGGATGGGGATAGTTTGTTTTAGATAGATTTTAAGATAATTGTCCTATTAGCTAGTACACCTTCCGTTATTGTTTTGTGTTATTTTCCCCGGATTATGCTTTTCTTTTCTTTTGTTTACGAATTTTGTAATAGAAAAGTTCCGCTATAGATTGGTTACGTTATAGACCTTTTTTTTTATAGACAGGTTCATTTTCTTTCACAGGCCTTACCCTATCTGGAGGCACGGCAGTGCCTCCGCCAAGTCGAGAGAGGACAGCCGTAAGCATACTTTTCTGGAAGCAACTCAGGGCACTTTTGACCCCCCCCCCCATATCTCCGCGCTGGAGTATCCCAAAAATTTGAAACTTCGTTTTTCTAGAGTACTTGGCATACAGGACCAAAATTTAAAATTACAACTTTCTGTCTTTTCTAGTTCAGACGATATATGAACTCAAACATTCGATTTTTTGTCACTCACTCACTCACTCGTTCACGCGTCATCAAAAAGATTAGGTAGATCCTGTAGCCCTAGAAACTTGACATTTGGAAAAAAAGGTAGTGTTTAGGATATAAAGAAAGGAAAAATTATAAAATCCGGAAAATTCGAAAAAAAAACATTCGAAAATTCAACAAATTCCATCAAAATTGAAAATTGAAAATAATACGATCTTGTAGTCTTGGAAACTTAAGATTTGGTGTGAAGGTAGTGTTTAACATCCAGAAAAAGAAAACATCAAAAACACCAAAAAAATCCAAAGCAAAATTGAAAAAATCGAAGAAATTGAAAAAAACCGAAAATTTGAAGACAATCCGATTTTGTTGCGCTAGAAAATTCAAATTAGGAATAAAGGTAGTATTTAGGATGCAAAATAAGGAAAAATTAAAAATTCCGGAAAATGCGAAAAAAAAATCAAAAATTCGAAAAATTCGAAAAAAATTGATAAAATTAAAATAATTTGATTTTTTAGCCTTAGAAACTTAAAATTCGCAGTAAAGATAGTGTTTAGGATTCAGAATAAGTTAAAATAAAAAACGCAATAAAATTCGAAAAAAAAATCAAAAAATCGGAAAAATCGAAAAATAAGGAAAATTTGAAAATAATTCGATTTTATAGCGCTAGAAACTTGAAATTTGGAATAAAGGTAATATTTAAGATACTAAATAAGGAAAAATTAAAAAATATGGATAATTGAAAAAATATCCATAAATTAGTGCAGACGATATATGAACTCAAAAGTTTCGATTTTTTGTCACTCACACACTCACTCACTCTCGCGTCATCAAAAAGATTGGGTAGATCCCGCAGCCACAGAAACTTAAAATTTGGAATAAAGCTAGTGTTTCGGATACAAAGAAAGGAAAAATTATAAAATCCGGAAAATTAAAAAAAAAAACATTCGAAAATTCAAAAAAATCGAACAAAATCGAAAATTGAAAATAACACAATCTTGTGTGGTAGTGTTTAGAATTCAGAAAAAGAAAACATCAAAAACACAAAAAAAAGTATATTATATTATAACATTCACTTGATTTACCTCTAAATTCAACCTAAATGATCCTAAGAAGACGGATAAAAAAATTACTATATTGGCATGACAATCAGGTAACTTAGAAGTAAAATCGAAAAATCAATAAATTTATAAAAAGTCAAAAATTTGAAAATAATCTGATTTTGTAGTCCTAGAAGCTTGACATTTGGTAGGGTTTAGTATACAAAGTAAGAAAAAATTAAAAAATCCGTAAATGTACAAAAAAAAAGCCAAAAAAAAAAAAACGAAAAAAAAAAACATCGAAAAAATGAATATAGTTTGATTTATTAAAAATTTCCGGAAATTTTAATTTTGGCTTTCTTTTTATACTAAAAAGTTCTTTTATGCTAAATATCAAGTATCTAGGACTGCGAGTAATATCTCAGATGGATAGCACCTATCCTGGAAGCAATTGAGAGTACTTTTGACACTCCCCCTCCCATAACTTAGTGCTGGCCTAGGAACCTGAAATCTTTTTATCTACAGTACTTTGCAAACAAAACTAAAACTTCATATTTTTTATACCTGTAAATAATAGGGACAGAGTGTGGGCTTAGCGAAAATCAGTGGATGATCTCCAAAAAGAACCCAAAATCAAGAAAAGGAGGATTACTTACAAAAAGAAGTGAAATCTCATCAAAAACGTCACCTGTAAAAAATGCAGCCAAGTCTCGTGACTCTTTTTCCGTAAAAAGTTCTGAGATCGTGTAAAGCCAAGTTTAGCTATCTTATTAACTCTGAAATTTTCATTCACAAATCACTCCTAGTCTCTACATCTTTAGTTAAATATTATTTTGTGACTTGGCAATTACGTAGCACGAGAATGTGATGTATATAATTAGTCTTAATCAAATAATACCATGCTATCCCATAACATATTAAGGTGTAATAACTTCCCTGTTCGTATATAATTAGCCTTAATCATATTATCTCATCCCTTCCCACATAACATAGTAAGGTGTAATAACTTCCCTGTGCAGCGTAATTGCCAAGTCACAAAATAATATTTAACTAAAGATGTAGAGACTAGGAGTGATTTGTGAATGAAAATTTCAGAGTTAATAAGATAGCTAAACTTGGCTTTACACGATCTCAGAACTTTTTACGGAAAAAGAGTCACGAGACTTGGCTGCATTTTTTACAGGTGACGTTTTTGATGAGATTAAATGTACATGACCTGTAATCCACAAAAAGTCTCAAATCCGCAAAATGCTTGGAACGAAGCAGTGCGGATAAATGGTCTTTTACTGTAATTTGTTTCTCGATAAGTGCAAAAAGCAGATTACTTCTGTTTTCAGTTTTGTTGTAAGTAGGGAGATCTTATATTTATAATATGTGATAAATATAAGATATTTAGTCAGCTGTATGTTGACTATTTTGAAAATATCGGATATATATCAAGTATCGGATATTTTTGATATTTTCGAAAATATTATGATATTTTTGGTGCAACTCGCACCCAGCATTTAAGATTTAAAGCCTTACGTTAACGAAGTTAGAGAACCGATGAAATTTTTCTGTTAAAATCATATTTTTCGATTTTACAGCAGCATAACATTCTGAAAATACAATTTTCGAGACCACTTATCGGACTATTAACATAAAAGTTTTTTAAGCTGTTAAAAATACAAATTAGTTAATAATCCTTCTATATATAAAAAAAAGTAATGGTTTGGAAATGGACCAATGAAAATCTGCGTAGATATTCCGGGTTATTATCATCGCTTTTTTATACTAGAGACTTTTTTGAGGAGCGATTACTTTTTTTCTAGCCATCCTACGGATTCGAAAATCATACCACCAGACGCGAAATATAACAAGCTTTCAGAAATTCAAAAAATTATCACGGTCGGACAATAAAAACTAAAAAAAATCCTTAAAAATCGAGTAAAAAATCTTTTCTTGAAAAAGTCATTTTTTTATATTGTTGCCAATTTCTAAATAAGCGCAAAGGATTATGTTTTATCTCAAATAAAAAATGTATTTGCGCGAGACTATTAAAAACAATAATGAAAATTTAAAATAATAATTAAATAACCACGTGTTGAAAGCAGGAAATAAAGAAAATTACGTCATAAAAATTGTGTTTACACATGAATATTAAAAATAAAAAAGATGAATTAAATGAAAAAACATTATAACCAGTTAAATGAAAGAGCATTATAACCTGATTACAGAAGATAGTCGCCGTTCGTGATATCATCATCATCATCATCATCTTCTTTTTAAAACAGGATACATTACCAGGTTTTAAGAGGTTGTGAAATCAGAACGGGGGTTGATGAGCGTAGCGAGCTGAGGGCAGAGCCCCCTAGTAAGTATAAAATATTGAAAAAAGTTTAAAAATTCGTTCAAGAACCTACGAATTTGATTTAACACTAGAACTGCGATGACGGGTCATTTTGACCCGTACCAAAGAAGAATTGTCGATTCGAACCAGAAATTTTTTCATAAAATAAGTTAAATAAATACCTTAAATAGTTTTAAAATTCTGGTGTAAAATATTTTTATAAAATTTGAGTAAAATTTTCCGCGGTTCTAGTGTTAAAAAAATTATATTTACATTTTTGGCGTGGAAACGGTTTTCGTTACTGTAAAACTTTTCCCGACAACCTTGGCCGAATGCCATAGTCGTCTGCTATGTATGATGGATTTGTAGCACGCTATATGGCGACTTAACTCACTTTTGGCGTGAAATTAACAATTAAAAATCCAATAATAAGAAATTAAAAGTATAAAAAAAATATATAAAATATGATTTTAACAGAAATTTCATCGGTTCTTTTATATATAGGGCTACAAAATGCATCAGGTCTCGACGCTAGGTGCGAGCTACGCATCAAAAGTGGCTCCCTTTCTTGTTAATGATAAAAATTTATTACACTCAGACTGATTTTAATTTGTAAATTTCTCTGTACGAAACATTTTCGTCCGTTTTTGACCTTCTCACAATGTTGAAACTTTGTGGAGGTAGATTATATTTAAGATGCACCGAATAATCGGTATCTATTAGGTATTCGGCCATATTACTGAATATTCGGTTTGGTCGAATATCAAAATATTTGGCCAAAGCGAAAACTTAAAAAAAAAACCTCTTTAAAAAATAATACTTGTAATAACCTTACACAACTACTTTTAATAGTCAATTAATACAAATATTCAGAATAATTAAGAAATATAATCATATTTAAATAAAAAAGAATACTTTTACATTATTTATTTGCTGTTCGAAAAGTGACACTAAGAAATCTAACCTAAAGATAATGAAGACCTTCATAGGAATTAATGAGGTACCTACATGAAAGTTTCTGAATATTGTTTGGTAGTCTGTTTCTCGCGTTTTCATAAACAGGGTATTTCTAAGCAAAATGGAATAGACTTTCAGGGATGATAATAGACATCAAAATAGACAATTTTTGTCCAGGAAACCAGGATCGGAATCCACTTATTCAGTCAAAAATACAATGTATCTCAGTCCAGGCCGAACTTGAATTTTCAGTTAATACTTTAACAATAATTAAGATATTGTAACTATTCCAACAGATTTACTTTGATTTCTGTGAAATAGGACGTCCTGACGAGAAGTGCTGAAAATGGCCACCATTCATATTTAAACAACACTGAGCTAGTCTTTCCATTATTCAAAATGCAATTGACAGTACTGTGTCACTGGCCAAAATTCAGTCACTTCCAATGATCTCCTTACATTTCATACAAGCAAAGTTAATATGATAAAAATCTCGCAAAAATATCTTCGTTATTGTTAAAGTTGTGAACGAAAATTTGGTTTCAGCTTAAGGTGACACATCCTGTATTTTTTATTGAATGTATTCTATATTTTATTGAAGAGTGCAGTGAGATACAAATTTCCTGTACAAAAAAGTTTGTCTTGACCACGTTATGCTCCCCCCACCCCGTTGAAAGTTTGTTCGAAGATTTTAGGAACAACCTGTATGTTTACAATTTCTGAAAATGACCGCTCACTCTAGACTCTAGACATTGTTCTCTCTTCTCTGATGCATTTAAAAACTTCCTTGCTAAATCAGAAAGAGCAAGAAAATGATTCTTGCGATTTGCCACTATTTGAATAGATTGTAATATTTATATTTATTTTTAACACTTTCCAACATAGTTGAAAAGTATTTATGAATTCGGTTTGTCTGTCTGTTTGTCCGCGCCCTAACTTGTGTAAATACAGTCGGATTGACATGTAATTGAAATATGTTTAACATATATCAATTACATGTCAATCCGACTATGTTATTGAGATTGACCATAGTATGTTCGGTATTGAAAAGGAAGTGTGCAGCATCTATGGTTAGATTATAGGGGCAATGAAAAGTATTCCAATACATTACGGTCAATGGTGAAAAATTGTTTTCAGTTTAATAATGTTGCAGTATTTCAATGATAACAAAATTGATATGCGTCACTGAGGTAGACGACAACATGTTTTCTATAGACTATAGAATAAGTAGCAATGCCAACTCATAAAGCTGGAAAATTGGTGTTTCTTTTCAAACATTTTAATAACAAAGAATATGTTTTTTCAGATCCATTGAAGTTTAAAACATATAATACGTGATCATCTTTGTATGCTCCAAATTTATTAAATGAATAGTGTATGTATTCCAGAATATTTTATGTAATCTGAAATAGATATGTTTAAAAGAATACTGTATATAATCCAGATCCAGAATAGAATGTTTTAAAATTCATTCATAACTGTTTTCTTTCTTTCTTTCTTTTTCTTTTTTTTAATCAAATGGGTAAGCTAAGGTAATATATAAGATATTTTATGTAGTCTAGGATATTTTTAAAATTGCACTTAATGTAAGGGAGTGCTCATATAACAAAAGACAATTTGTTGTATTTATTTCATGTTTTCAAAATTAAAAGTGAATTCACATTTTCAAATTGAACCTGTTTATATTGCTCTATTTTTTGTCTATCTATCTGTATTAAGTATATACATTTTTTTATATAATTAAAATATTTCACGTGTTTCTAATTATTAATATTAATGACTTAGTGAAGGTTATTTTACTTTAAAATGTGCAGTTTTAAAATTATATTTTTAATTTAAAAAAAAAAAATCTAATTTTTTGATTTAAAAAAAAAAAGGAAAAAAAAATTACGATCCGAAAAGGTTAAATAGGCTATCTGGTTTAGTATCTCTTCCTCCGATTTCCACAGAGTTATCATTCACTTTTGCCATTTACAGCTGTTATTCAACAGTGAAGACAACAAAAATGCACAGTAAATGTCAACAAACACATGTTTTTGTAGATGATTATATTCATTTTTGGATCAATTGTATTGCTTGTCTTTTTTTTTTTTTTCATCCGAAAAATGCATGTTTATTTCAAGCAGCATTTTTCCACAACGCATTACGAAGTTTGAATATTCTTAAAATAAGGAAGCTGAAGGAACATATATTTAAAAAGTAAATAAATAAATAAAACTCCTAAGCTTTGAAATTCCTTCAAAAAATCATCGTTGAAGAATTCGTTTTAAGCATGTTAAATCAACTCGAAACATTTCCCCAAGTAAATTTGGTTGAGCGAACATTATTTCTCTAACTATTTCGATTGAAAGAAAGAAAGAAAAAATATATATATATATATATTTATGCGGAAAACTTACATGTGTTGTTATTCTTTAATCTCATCTTGTTATTTTACCTCTTTTTATTTATTTACTAGTACAGAAAGAATGTTTCAAATGTTAAAGTGGTTTCATACCGTTTAAGGATTTATAATGCCTGTCAAACGTGTGTCTGCTTCAACTGACCATAAGAAAACACGTCTGTGAGTAACGCTGACGTTATATTGACGGTGACAACGATTTAAGCAATGCATTTCCCCTTTACTTAGCTTTTTTAACTTCTAAACATCGTACAATTTCAATTTTTACACTGTTGAAGAGGAAGGAAAAATAATGTTCTTTCAAATGTAGTTTGTTTGAAAACATGAAAACTGTATATCGTTATTTATGGTTTTAAATATAATTTTCAAGTATGATATATATATTAATCCATCTCTATCGCATGCAGTCAGAACAATATAATTAGTTCAGCGTTTGTTTCTGGCTAATATTCCGTAACGAAATTAAAACGTCATCAGTAAATAAATAAAATAATATAAGTAAAATGGAAATTTAACAGATATGTAATCGAACTACGCGCTTACACTACTGAAATTATATATACTGGTGTCCAGAAATTAAGAGGCAGTGCCAATTTCAGACGTTTCATCGAATATCTTACTGAAACTCGTGAGGGAATGCCCTTAAACTTTGAGTATGTAAAGAACATGTTTGACTTCATGTTTTTCAGTGAAGATTTTGTCGCGAGGACAATTAGGGAGGGGGGGGGGATAATAATTTTAATAATAAAATAATATTTTCGATCACTCAAGTAACAGAAAATGCTAAAAATGATCTGTCATGTAGCGAATGACTATGTAGGTCCTGTTCAATATTTGTGTGCATTTGTGTAAGCATAGCACGTATATTCGTATATCTGTGAAAAATTCAAAAGTTTTTTTTTTTATAACATGCAGAGTTTTCAGCCGAATTTCACCGCTTTCCAAAAACTTGACAAAAAATCGTAGAAATATTATACTGTGATTAAAATATTAATATATTGAATATTTGATGAGATGTCGGTATTTTTATGAAATAAATTCTAACTGCGCATGCGCGAAATACAGAAAAGATTATTTGTCATGATTTGATAGTCAATATGATAGGGCAACTCATATAAAAAGACCAGTGAAATATCGTGAAAACTGAAAAAGTTACAGCAATAATTAAAAGATTGAGGAGGACATCCCATATAATCCTTTCTCGTTTTAAAATTCCATTGAAATATACTAAACATATTGCTGTTATCTTGCATCGTATTCTTATCCTCAACCTTCACATTTTTCTGGATGTACGAGAGGCAGTCGGAAAATAAGTTTCCCCTGGCGACTGTGGACAGAGGTGTGTATGAAAGACGAAAAATGTAATGAGGCATTAAAGATAAAACATAACTTTATTTTTCCACATAAGTACCAAGTACCTTGAGACATTTGTCATACCGCTTTATAAGCTTCAGAAAGCTCTCCAGGGAAAAATCAGGGCTTTGCATACGGACGAAGCGTTGAACGGCTATGGGCGAAAGACGACCTAGCAGGTGAACGCGAATATGCAAGACACCGATACACCATTGGGTAGAGGTCGACCGCGATCAAGCAGATGGCGCTGTTGCAGTCAACAGCGCCATCTGCGTAGGCACTTGTATCTGTTCAACAGCGCCATCTGAGCAGGCACTGTAACAGCGCCATCTGCTTGATCGCGGTCGACCTCTACCCAATGGTGTATCGGTGTTTTGCACGTTCGCGTTCACCGGCTGGGTCGTCTTTCGCCCATAACCGTTCAACGCTTCGTCCGTATGCAAAGCCCTGTTATAAAGCGGTATGACAAATGTCTCAATGTACTTGGTACTTATGTGGAAAAACAAAGTTATGTTTTATCTTTAATGTCTCATTACATTTTTTGTGTTTCATACACACCTCTGTCCACAGTCACCAGGGGAAACTTATTTTCCGACTGCCCCTCGTAATTTTGCAATATTATAATCTGTATTAATTTTTAATATTAAAAGAAAACATATCTCCATTTAAGGAGAAGAATTCGAATATTAAGTACCCTGATTTTTTTCATGACTATGTAATGTTTTGTAAGTATGTTTCTTGATTTCATTGTCAGTATCATTAAAACCACTCTCTGACAACCTGTTCGTGTTAATTATAACGCAGTTAACACCCAGCGGTTATCTGCTTCTTTTTCTGGCATGACATCAATTTCAATTCTATCTGCATTTAGGACGAAGACTCTTAATAGCGTGTGTGACATTATTATTATTTTTAATCATTTTGTTTTCATTCTACTGACTGCTTTTTATCGAAACTAATTAAGCTTCGTAAACCAAACTTTTTCTGGTAGTAATTTTAAATGTATTTATTTATTTTTCAATTTTTATAGTCAGGTATCAACTTTTTATTTTCTGTGTAATAATTACTCTTTTGCGATTTCTTTGACAATTTTTGATTAAACAACAGAATCATTTAATGTTTCCAACCGCCAAAAAATGTCGTGACGTTTATGATAGACATCCCGATAACTTTAAAAAACCATCGTTGTTGCTTTTTTTTTTCGTTTTTTAAAAATTAGAATTAGAGTTATTAATTTATCTTCATTAGTCACTATTACTTTCGTTTGTTCCAAAAAAAAAAAAAAAAAAAAAAAGGTTGTTACCTCTATTGCATGTACTAAAGCCCGATCGTGGAAAAAGGGATACAACATAATAAACTGAATCACTTCTACTGAACGGGTGATTCAAAGATGCACTGTTCGGTCATTTTGCGAGAATGGTTTTAGTATGTTAAACATCTTCATATGTGTTCAGGTATAGAATTATGATGATATTCATCATAAGTCATACAAAAAAATCATACAACTGGCAATAAATAAACATATGAACGCCCAACTTCAACCACCACTTGTCCTAAATTCATGAAATTTAGAGGATGGGGTGGGGTACCTTTTGTAATTTAACCCACAAAAGAAGAATTTTGAAGTATATTTCAAATAAAGGTAATTTAAAAGTTGAAAAGTATTTATTAATCTTAAACACTCTGGTGCGCCAATAAAATCTGCAAATAAGGTTTTTTTTTTTCTTTCCTTCTCAGTCTTCTTTCGTATATTCTGTGTTTCTCAGAAGTTTGGAAAAATAATTTGTGAAATTTACTATTAGTGTTACCAAAGTAATAAATTTGCAATTTATTTCTTCAATAAATTTATTTCCGAAAATAATTCAATTCCTGTATAACTAATTTAGCAGTAATTTGCTGCAATTATTTTTCTGTTGATTTTATCTAGCTAATTGACCCCCCCCCCCCAACCCTTTTTGTTTATTCGATCTGTGGAAGACTGGTTATTCTAATTGTAAATCGGTATGGCTTAAAACAAAGTATACGCTTGTTCATTATGACGCAAGTAGCTAAAATATTCACGACGCTTTCACGGTTGGAATGGCCAGGTTTTGTTCAACCGTGAAAAACAGCAATCATTGCGATGGATGATGTCTTTTATTGCATAGTGCCGCATTGCGGTGGGCGACAGAATTCTCTTCGTACATTATGCGGTGAGAGAATGTGGTGAAAGTGTTCTCAAAAGAACATAGATGTATATTATATTCATTTTATATATTCATTGTGAATTTGATGTGCTTTTTTCAGTAGTGCTGCGTATCAACGATAACTGTGTTCTAAGTTTTATCTGATGAAGCTTTTCTTGATGATAATGTGTTGATGTTCCAAGTTTTGAAAAGCAGAAAGTGAAATCGTAGTAGTCTTCAAATTATATATATAAGTGAATAATTTTAAGTAGAAAAGCAGAAATGTGAGATACTTTTTTGTTTAAAAAGTTTGTTGAAACTGAGTTTACTATTTCCATTCTATATTTGAGAATTACTATTGATGAAATTTATTTGTTTGTTTATTTATAAGCGAAAGTATCTAATAGTTTCTGAAATACTTTCGGAATTAATAAATAACATTTCAAAGTACTCAAATTCTAATCAAAATTTGCTTTTTACAAGATTGTTTTCAAGCTTGAGATAGAATGTTTTGTTATGCATAATTACTATTTTATGGAGTACGAATTATCATAAAACGTAGTAAATAGTATAGTAACTATGGAAAATTCCGTAATTTCATTTGTAAGTATCATGAAATTTTCTATTGACAGTTTGGTACTTTTCTTGTTCTATGGTATTAATTTCCACATTCATGTGTTCAAGCATACCTGAATTTATACTTCAATGGGTGTTATTGTAAGCTGCCGTGGTAAAAGAGACATCGATAATTCCGAAAATGAAGAACGATCTAACGATGATAGTCCAGATCCAGATAATATTTTGACACCCATACAAACTACAAATGAATTCATAAGGCCTTTAGAACATCAATATCCACCCACTCTTCCACCTGTCGATGAGGTGGAATACGGCCCTAATGCAGCAGCTGCGTCGGCCATGGCACGTCCGAAGACTTATGCAGTTGTGGTCAGCAGACTTGCTGGTCATAAATGGTTGAAACTTAAATTGGAACCCAGAGACAGAAATGTCGATAATCAGGCTAATTTTGAAAGCGGAGTGGATGGAGGAGAGTGATTAGTAACTGATCCAAACAGTAAAATTGATTAAAATTTTATCGCTCAAAGACTATGAGGCAGAAATTATTTTAATCAGGCTGAATTTGAAGACAGGGTGGATGGAAAAGAGTGATTAGTGGCTAATCAAAATAGTAATATTGATTAGAGTATTGCCGCTTAAGTCTGAATTTATATAATCAGATTGATTTTGAAAGAGGAGTGGATAGAGGCGAGCGATTAGTAACTGATCCAAATAGCAAAATTGGTTAGAATACTTCTGCTTAAGACTATGAAGAATACATTTTGATAATCAGGCTGAATTTGAAGACGGAGGGGATTATAAGTATCAAAATAGTAATATTGATTAGAATTTTACCGCGTAAGACTGTGAGACAGAAACTGTTTTAATCAGAGGCTGAGTTTGAAAACGATGTCGTGGATGGAAGAGATCAATTAGTCTGGTCAAAATAGTAATATTGATTTGAGTATTTCCACTGAAGTCTATGAGGCTGACTGTTTTTGAAAGCGGAGTGGGGGAAAGAAAATTACCAGTAACTGATCTAAATAGTAGTATTGATTAGTGTAATTCCTATTAAGATTATGATACAGAAATTTTGATAATCAGACTGATTTTGAAGACTGAATGGATGGAGGAAAATGATTAATTAGTAGTTGATCAAAATAGTAAGATTGATAAGAATGTTTTCGGTTAAGATATTGAGTCAGAAATTTTGATAATCTGAATTGAAGATGGAATAGAATAATAATAATAAAGCGAACAGTAGCGGATTTACAGGAAAAGTTTGTAAAACTTAGTTTCTGTAAAAGTCTTAATTTGTCTGTCAAGGTAATTTTGGTACTTTTAATTTCAACTTAAATTGAAATATACCAGCAGAAATGGTGCTGATTTTGAAAACTGAGTATATGTTTAGAATGACTCGTAGCTGATCCAAACAGAATTGTTGATTGCAATATTTGAGACAGTGATGTTCTTTTATTAAAAAAAAAAAAAAAAAAAAAATCTGATCATTCATGTTTTGAGTGTCTGGATACTACCTTGAAGAAGTCATTCCTTGGATTATAGCATCTTCAGTTGTTGTTTTTTTCAGGTTCTATTAAGTGGTCTATCAAGGTAAATGTTATACTTTTATTCCTTCTTCATTTTCATTTCACTGCAGTGACAGTGACTTCTCATTTATGCGCTCTCTCATTTATACTAGGGATGTAACGAATATTCGGCCACTATTCGGATTCGGCCCTTTTGCCGAATATTTGGTTGGCCGTATACTAAAGGCTAGTTGACTGAATACCTGCTGAATAATGAATATTGTTGACCGAATAATAATATATAATTTTAATGTATTTATGTACATTAGTTTCTTAAAGGAAGATCTTTGTTAGAATTCAATTTTCTAAAATATGAACCTGAATGTAATGCTAATTTAAAATTCACAAAATCATGATTAAAATTTTCCCAAGTATAAAACCTGTCATTCACAAATTTCACAAAAAGAGGACCCTGTGTGAAAAGTTTGAACAGATCCCTAAAATTTATGAAACTAGTAAATGCAATACATTGTAAGTACTGTGCAACTTTAGCACTAACTATTAGATTATATTACAGTAAACTTTGTTTAAATTTGTTTCTAGTGCTTTTCTCTTATTTTTTTCGCTCCAAATGAGATATTAAAATTTAGGGTGCATGTGTTGTACGAGGGCAATACATACATTAAAAGAAAACAGCAAGTCCTTTAAAATTCTTGGTCTGTATGAATCCTGATATGTATTGACTCAATTATTAAAATTGCAAATTTGATGGTAAACTTTTGAATCTTTTGTGAAATAAAATCTTTAAATGCTCCCCCCCCCCCAAAAAAAAAAAAGGGGGCTGATTTCGTCTATTTCAAAATGCTCCGGATGTCTTAGTTTTTGTTAAACCTTCATAAAATTTGACAAAATGGTTCTTTATCTATGTTAGCATAAAATTTAGTATTAAATTTTACATATTACTTTTTAAAAGCTTAAAACTTTTGCAAATTTAGAATATTTTCAAAGAATTTTTTTTAAAATCACCTGTTTATCGAAAAATATCGTTTTCTTCTGTGATTATGATTGTAAATAAAAAAAATTCTACCGATTTTTATTACTATAACTTTATAACGCTAACTGAAGGAGGAGATAAAAAAAAAGCTGTGGTCTGAGGCAAAAAATGATGTACCTGGAACATTTTAAAATGGTATATAATTATAGGTTTTAATTATTATCTTAATTATATTTTGTATCTATTTTTCAATTTCGTAATTTTTAGCTATAAACTAATATTTATAAATCCAGTTTCAAAGCAATTGATTTAAAAAAAAAAAAAGTTTTTTATTGTTGTTCACTGTTGCTTTAAAATCCTCTTACTTTTCAAGATTTTCTATCGCTACGTTATGTAATTTAATAATAAATTTTATATATTACTTTTTTAAAAGCTTAAAGTGGGAGATCACGTTGAGCAGCCTGAAAATGACAATAACTAAACCAGTGCGAAAAACTCTGTGGTTTTTAAAACCAATGAATGAAATAGAACAATTTTTTTTTTCTATAATTTCACACATTCTTGTAGTGTAAAAAAACAATCAAATTATATATATTTAGCAATATTAATTAATTAAATGATTACGACAAAAGTGGCTTTATAAAAATATAAATACTAAAATATGCATTTTGCGCGCAAGGTTAAAAAAATTCTTACTGCAAACACACACTTACCGTAAAATCCCGAAAGTAAGCCCCCCCTCGAATGTAAGCCCCCTCCCACTTTTAAGCAATTTTGGTTTTATTTTCCATTCCCGATTATAAGCCCCCCTTCCACTTTTAAGCAATTTTGATTTTTTTTTCCATTCCCAAATATAACCCCCCCGTCTCACATACAAAAAAAAAAATTATGCACAAAAAATTTATTTTAAAAATCCAAGGGAGGCAATTTTCATTCTTTTGATATTTTTGACAGATTTCCACTTATGTTTTTATATGATGTTAATGAAATCCTTCCTCTCACATGAAATGTCTGTTTCCCTTCTATGCCCTCTCTAACATAAAAAGTTTGAAAACTTGAGAATCTTAAATTCTTCTGTACTTCTTTCTGCTCACTAGTAACGTAACAATTAGAAAAAATCAATGCTCTACACTACAATCTCCCTTTCCATCCAAAATTTATGCCTCTTCTCCCTCAGCATATAAAGTTTAAAATCTTTTAAAACTCTTTATAAAAAAAAAAAAAATTATGCTCTAATTGTTGCTCTCTACTAACAATAAATAAATAATCAGCCATTTAAATTTTCTCTCTACCACCAAGATGTCTGCTTCCGCTCTTTTGCCTCCCCCCAGCAAAAAAAATCTTTAAAACTCTATTTAAAAAATATATTCTGTCTTGCATGTTGCTCTCTAGTAAAAATAAGTAAATAATCAATCATATAAATTACCCTCCACTCTACTCCTCTCTCTCTGAAACTTACACTTCTCCTTCCTTCCCTCCCTCTCCTCTCAGGATACAAAGTTTAAAATCTTTATTAAAAAATTTGCTGTCTAGTAACAATAAATAACTAATCAACCATTTCAATTATCTCTTTACCACCAAAATGTCTGCTTCTTTCACTTAGCTAACCCCTATTTAAAAAAAAAAAAAGAAACTATTTATAAAAAAAATCTTCTGTCCTCTTTCTTGCTCTCTATTAACAATAAATAAATAACGAATCATCTAAATTACAAACTCCTTCCATCAAAATTCATATTTCCCTATCATCCAAAGAGTACAAAGTTTAACCCCCCCCCCCCCTACACAAGTTTTAAAATCTTTAAAACTATTTTTTTTAAACTGCTGTATTTATTTCTCTTTAGTAACAATATTAACGAATAATCAATCATCTAAATTACCCCCCTTTCTCCCAAATATTCCACTCCCCCCTCTGTCTTCTCATCCAGCAAATAGTTTAAAATCTTTAATATTATTATTATTTTTTTAAAAATGTTGATCTATTTCTTATTTTGTAGTAAGGTAACTCATCTCATTTACATCATCTCATATAAGTATCACTCATCTAAAATCATCATTCCGTTTTCTGTCCTATTCTCCCAAAGAAGTGGAATGGATTTCTAAATATGTGAGAGGAAAGCAAAAATGTTCATCTCTTTTGCAGTTTGGCTGTTCTTCCCTGAATCACGTGTATGTTTTATGTTTTGAAATAAATATGTTCTCTAAAATAACTCCCCATCCATTAACAAAATATCAGCTGTGAGAACAGCCAAACTACGAAAAGACTAAAATCTTCTCTTTGCCCCCCCCCCCCCCCCCCTCTCCATGTCTAGAAATTCATCCCTTTTTCTGGGGATGGAGAATGGAACTTTACGGAGAGTTAGATGATCATTTATTTAATGTTGCTACAAAGTGACAATACCACATAAAATCTTTAAAAAAATAGTTTTAAAGATTTTTAAGTTTGTGTGCTGAGGGGGGGGGGGGGGGGTGGAGAAAATTTTTAGAGGTGTGAGGGGGGGGGGGGAAGAAGCAATTTAGATAATTATTTAATTATAGTTGCAAGAAAGTTCTAAATAGATAAAAATAAACTTTTAAAGAATTTAAAGTATGTACTGGGGGGGGGGGGGCAAAGGAAATAAAGAGGACTTTTTGGAAAGGAGGAGGGTATAATGTAGATCATTATTTAAATATTGCTGGGAAAAAATCACAAATAGAGCAGAAAAAATTAAGAAGAAAACTGCATTTTTGGTACCAGAGGAGGGCAAAGGGGGGAAACAGTAATTTTGAGAGCAGATTTAGATTGATTATTTATTGTTATACAATAAAAAAAGAAATTTAAAAAATTTATTTAAAAAATGATTTTTTAAATTTTTTATTTTATTTTATTTATTTATTTATTTTAGGGGGGGGGGGGGGGGGGCAGGATTTTAGGGTTAAGAATTTATTTGTATTTATTTATTTTTTTTTAATCTACCGAAATACGGAAGACTCTCGCCTTTTTTTAAATTTTACAATTTTACAGATTTAAAATTTTACGAGATGCATTTGTAGGGGGAGGATCTTCATGAGATAAGGGTGGCAGGCAGGGGGGGGGGGAGGGATTTTAGGATGATGGGTTAATTTAGATGGTAGGTTGGAGTTATTTATTTTTAATATAGAGTATTTAATAAGTCTGAAAAGAAGTTTAAAATTAAAATGTTATAAAGTCTAAGCTATGCATTTTTGGTACCAGAGGGGGGGGGGGGGCAAAGAGGGACACATTAATTTCAGAGCAGATTTATATGATTGATTATTTGTTGTTACAATAAAATGAGAAATAAAGAAAAATATTTAAAAAATGATTTTTTCTTTTTCTTTTTTTTTGAGGAGGGGGGGGGGGGCAGGATTTTAGGGTTGAATTTATTTTTATTTTATTTTATTTATTTTTTAATCTGCCGAAATACGTAAGACTCTCGCTCTTTTTTTTTTAATTTTATAATTTTACAGATTTTAAATTTTACGCGATGCATTGGGGGAGGATCTTCATGAGATAAGGTTGGGGGGGCAGGGGGAAAGAAGCAGAGATTTTAGGAGGTAAGGTTAATTTATGTGGTAAGTTGGATTTTATTTATTTTAATATAGAGTACCTAATAAGTCTGAAAAGAAGTTTAAAATTAAAAAGTATAAAGGTTAAACTATGCATTTTTGATACCGGAGGAGAAGGGGGGGGGGGGGCAAAGGGGGGAAACAGTAATTTTGAGAGCAGATTTAGATTGATTTTAGATAGATAGTATTTATTGTTACAATAAAATAAGAAATAAAGAAAAATATTTAAAAAATTATTTTTAATTTATTTTTTGGCGGGGGGCAGGATTTTACGGTTGGGAATTTGTTTTTATTTTATTTATTATTATTATTATTATTTTTTAATCTGCCGAAATACGGAAGATTCTCGCCCCTTTTTTACTTCTAAATTAATGATAAAAACAGGTTTTTAAATGATGTTTAAAAAAAAATCTCGATCATAAGCCCCCTCCCAAATTTAACCTTTTTTGATTTTGAAAAAAGGGGGGCTTACAATCGGGATTTTACGGTAATATTTCATTTATTTTTACTTCTATTTTACACTGAACCTAAATTTAAAAGTAAATTCAAGTTTCATTAGCATAATTAATGGCTTTTATAATGATAATCACTAAATTTACCAAAAATTTTAGATTTAATTTTTCAATACAAAATTTTCTATGACGAAAATCAGACTAAATTTAGGTTCAGTATAAAAGTATACATGGAAATTAATTATACGCAAAATTTCAAGGTTCTATGATAATTAGTTTTCAACTGAGAGTGCGCGCAATTCCAAAAAATACAGTTTTGTGAAAAAGGGCTTCAAAGGTAACTTTATAGCATGACAGGAAATGACTTTTTACAAGATATTTTTAGCTATAATTTCTGTTCTAATTGGAATATTTGAAATGTTCTTTTTGCAGTGTATTTGTAACATTTCAAGGTATCCATATCCATGCTATTTTTTTTTCTTTTTCTTAACACTAGCAAATTTGGAATATTTTCAAAGAAATTTTACTTAAAATCACCTTTGTTTATCGAAAAACAATTTTTTATCCTACGATTATTATGATTGTGAAATTGATGAAATTTTTACAGCTGAATTGGGAGAGGACGATGACACTATTTTTAACAATGTAAAAGATCTCGATGTAGATTTTTTTTAATGGCATTATGCAGTACATAAAACAAACTCTAACTAATTGGCGTTATATATAATGTATAAAAACTATCTAGAACTCGTATTAATAGAATGCACTACAAATGTGTAAAACTAACTAGAACTAACTGGCATTATAAATTGACTCGCACTAACTATAAATTTTACATGCGTCCTAAATTGAATCCTATATACAAATTGTCCTTTTATTGACCGTTATAAGCTAATTCTATACCGTTATTTTTAGAGATACAATTCTAATTGCAAACATGTTTCCAATGTGGACAATACATCTCTAAAAAATGTTTCACAAAAGTAATCATACGAAACACTATTTGCAATTGGTCCAATTGAAAATGTTGTTTTCCATCATGTGAAAACCCATTAGTTTTTTTTTAAAAAAGTTACAAAATTTTAATTTTTTATACGGTTTTTCTATTATTTCCATGTTCTAACAAGTAAAACAGCAAAAATTCCATTCGTCTAAGACCATAAATTTTCAACTCCCTCCCCCCCCCCCCCCCCAAAAGAATGAAATTAGCAAAGAAATTAAGTGAAACATCCCACGAAAAGATTCATTACATAAAACAGTTGATTAAAAAGACAAAACAATGATTAAAAAAAAAATATTTTTTTTCACATAGAAGTTCGCGTATTTTTAAAAGTCAACAAAAATGAAAAATCATGCATCAGACATAGATTACTTTCCAATTACAAACACTTTCCAATACTAAACAGAATATTCTTAAGAATTTAAATTTTTTTCATACAATGAACTGAGATATCTGAATAAACAATACAATTTGAAAACTACATAAAGCAGTAAAAATTGATTTTCAACAATTGCTGTCCATATCCAGTAATGCAGGCGAATTCTTTCGTACAGCCCTGTATATCATCTATAGAATTTTATACACACCACGTAATGTACTACTTAAAGAGTTAAGTTTATATAACAAATCCGGACGCCGAGATATATAATATATTTAATTGCTAAAAAGGCATTAAATAAAAATAATAAAAATGTTTTTATATATAAACTCCTCGAAGCCTTTCCTCGAAGCCTTTCCTCGAAGCCTTTTTCAAGACAAATGGGAATATTCTGCAGTTGCACGATCTATAATGCAATGAATGGAAACGCCATCATTCACGTTTTTAACTTTCTCTCTCAGATTATTCACGTTATTTTATTTTATAATTACTTTAATGTTTATTTCCCTACTAATACTAGTAACCATGGAGTAACTCAACCCATAATTTCGGTAATTTAAATGATTCTGTATCGTTGCATGTTGAATTTTTACGTGTTACAATTTCAATAGTTTGTCTGATAATGGATGGATAGTATAGATTGGAGGGAAAAATTATTTTGCTTTCATTGAAAATTATTTGAATGGACTCTTGCTTTTCTTGATATAATCGTGCAAGTGATGTGTTTTTATTTTTATTTTATATCAGCTATGTGCTCCTTTTTTCTGTAACTAAATTTCCTGATACTCATGCCTTTCTAATAATTTTTTGATACGGATCTTTTTTTTGGTTCAAAGAATTGTTATATTTATTATAGTATAATATATTTAAAAGTAAATTGTATATTAGAAATAATTTTTTGATGATGAAATACACTTTTGGTTTATGGTATTATTTCTTATTTCGGAACTTTTATGTTAGTTTGGGCGCAGGTAATAAATCTCCAACTATTGTTCCCATCGCCATATCATTTGTATTGCGTTCATTTATTTAAAATACAAACCTTTCACTGATTTCATATAAAATACACAACTTTCATTTAAAATGCATACATTTAAAATACATGCCTTTCACTCATTTAATTTTAAACACAGAAAAATATAAAAAATATAAAAAAATAAGGGTACTTTTCCATTAACTCTCGCCTATAAAAGACTCTTTTTCTCGCCAATAGCTGCTTTTATTTTTTTTTGTGTATAAATTATAAACAAATGTATTATAACAATGTAGAGATCTGCACAGGCCGGAATTTCCAGGGCCGGGCCCGAACGAAACCTATCTTGGCCCGGCCCAGCCCGGTGCAAAAATCAAAAATTCGGCCCGGGCCCGGACCGACCCGATATGGCATGACACAATTTCTGCAATTTCTACTATTTTGAAAAAATTGAAATTTTTAGCATATAATTAAGATTTTTTTAAAGAATACTGCATACATAATATTTATGAGAAAAGTTTACATAGTATATTTTAAAATTGCGATGTGTTCGCAAGACAGAAAATACACAATAGCAACATTAATAATTACTTAGATTCTAAGACTCAACATTTAAATAAGGATTCAAAAAAATTAATCTAGTTTAGATTAAACAGAAAAAAAGAGGGTTTAAACATCATAACTTTTGAAGCTGTATAATAAAAAGTAGATTTATGAAAATATTTCTCTGTCATTTATTAAAGCTTTTCTCAAATCCAAAGGAGCTACTTTCTGATACATTTCTAAATTCATTCCTTTTCGGAAACGCATAAGATTGGCAGGTGTTCTTATTCAGAAACTATGTAATCGAACGGCGTTATCCATTTTTTGATAAAAGCAATATATCTTTGAGAAAATAGTGTCAAAGTTAGCGTTTTGAATCGAATTTCTGGAAGCGACAGCATGGGAAAGGGGAAAAATCTGAAGCCACGTGACAAGGATTTCTTACATACATCGACAAGTAATTTATTTTTCAAAAATAGAAAACGCTATTCGATTCCATATCCGTTCAGTAATCAGGCTTGTCAATTTTATGACTTTACAGTTAAAAATTAGTCAGAAAATGAGTCAAGGTTTCGCGTTGTTGAGTAAGAATTTAAGAATCATCTTTAAGGTATATTGTTAAATATTACATTAACAGAAGTTCATTATCGCTATTAATACTTTTACAAAACATATTACCTGCCCTACACATCCTGAAAACAATTAAGTCCAGTTCCGGCCCGGCTCGACTATGAAGAAAAAAATTTCAAGCCTCATCTAGGCCCGGCACGAGTCTGCTAAAAAATATTAAGCCCATGTAACCGTCCGGTGTCGATTTCTATGGTGGACAACTTGCATTTCTGTATTATGTTGTTAAACTAGCGTGACGCTCATTTATACTTATTCTCGCGAAAACCATATTCTTTGAATCATATTTTATCGGTTCTGTTTAAATATTTATATCGGGCTGGTAGGCCCGCTAAATTTTTTTATCGGCCTGGATAGCCCGTTCAATTTTTTTGCCGGCCGGTCCCGGCCCGTTTATTTTGTTTGTCGGCCCGTGTCCGGCCCGTTGAAAAAAATGTTCTAATTCTGCCGGCCCGTTTGAAAATTCACCTTCACTTCGCCGGCCCGGCCCGCGGGCCGGGTACGGGTCTCGGGCCAGGCCCGGGCCCGTGTAGACCTCTATAACAATGTATAATAACTTTGTCGCTTTGATGTTGAGATAAAATGTGTTTATATGACTTGTATTTTTCCAACTGAGTGTAAAAGTATCCAAACCGGGATTTGAGTCCGGACCTTGGCTTAAACAACCAACGCTCTACCAACTGAGTTATCCTAGACAAATCTGGCGGACACAATTCACCCAGACAACCTTTTAATAATGACATCTAGACTGTTATATGAAACAATTCAACAGAATAAACCGCAGGCAATGGAATTCCAATAAACGTTGGATATGTAATTACTCCTGACTTCATTATTTTAACACAATCATTCTGATTGGTAAATAGATCATACGCATTGGCAGTTTAAGCCAAGGTCCTAGGTTCGAAACCCGGTCTAGACCTTTCAATTCAGTTGTAAAATTACAATTCGTATGATTTACTTACCAATCAATGATTGTGTTAAAATAATGAAGTGAGAATGTCTTTAGTTTATATTATTTCTTGGTTGTAGCATTTTTTTGTTGAAGTATGATTTACTTATCTTAATCCACTTTTGCTCATATATAAAATCTGCCAATTACGCTGTTTTTGTTTGTCTATTTCTTTAATTAATGCTAAGATTGATTATTATTTTATGCTGCTGCCTCATTCCTCTCCCGAGTGAAAAACAAAAGACTTGTTTCGCAATTTTCCTTAAAATTATCCCGTTTAAAATTTTACCGTGTTTTGCTAGATCCCATTTCCGTCTATATACTGTTAATAATAACTTAGTAGAAAGAGAGTGATTGATTTCTTACGTCACCCTGTCGCAAACAAAACATATCTGTAGAAATGGTTTCCTTCTTTACCGGATGTTCCGTGTCCGGAAAAAAATGACGTGTTCAGACCCCGAGTTGATTCACTTTGTGCTGTTAACCGATCTAAATTCGTTGCCCTTCAATGGCAATCTGCAGCGGTAATAACAATAGTTGTGATAATAATAATGGGTGATGTTGTGCGGAGACCTACTAGCAAGACTAGGAGATTTTCAGGGTCGTGGAATACTCTCTCCACCTTGTTTAAAAGGGGTGTATGGCACGTGGCGCACGTGAGTTGCTGTTTATTGTTTAGCTTTGTTGTTGATACTTGATTAGTGTTTAAACATTGATGTCACTTTATCTTTATTGTTACATATAAATATATTATGCATTTTCGCAAAGCCGAAACCTGGATTTTTTTTTTTTCATCCGGGGCGAGCAGGAATTTTGGCGCCCCCTCCCCCCTCCCCTTTCCAAAATAAATTTATAAAGAGAAATTTTCGCCCTCTATGAATACGTACGTACTTACTACGTGCATAATTAAATATAATCAAATTTCACTAACAAAGCAATTAATATCTAACGAATAACATTTTTAGTTTTGTTTATCCGATTGCATGACTTTTTGTCCGAATTTCTCTATTTGTTTTTTTGACAAACCAAATCTTGTTTTGGTGCTTCTTTCTGTTATGGTGTCCGGGATATATGCCCTCTCTCCCATAGTTTTGGCACTGTGTTTTCGGATGTGAGAGTGTGTTCTAAGATTTAGTCGTCAAATACATTTTGTTTAATATTAGTCTTGATAGTGAAGTTCTACATCTGGCCAAGTAAATCAATTTTACACGAACCCAATTCGACTTGTGGATTGGAATCAGGTTTGTTTGGCTTTTTTTTTAGCTGTGGGTTGGATTGACTTTAATTTATTTTTCGGTTACGGATTGCGTTGGGGTTGATGCTGGTTGAATTCGGGTACATCAGATTTTCTAAAATAAAGACACAGAAAACTACCCATTTCAATATAAATGATGAGTATATATATCTATACCCCCCCCCCCCCCCCCCCACACACACACACATAAAAAAAATACAATGCCTGTAAATACATCTCTGTAAACTTATTTTTCACCATTGCATTAAAATATGGAATTATCTTAATCCCCCCCCCCCTTTTTGGGTTTTGGACTTAATAGAGGTCTGTCCTCTCTGTTATGTTTATTTATTTATCTACCATCTGTTTAGAAAAGACTGAACTTACGTAACTGGGTTACAGAACATAAAATTTTATGCACAAAATATTTTTCTTTTTTATTTTCTTCTTTCTGTTTTCAAGAAACTTTGAAGACATTTTTATATTTTAAAATTTATCTTTCGATTTACCTATATTTATTGCTTTACTAGAGACTGAAAGGTCCTGCTCTCAAAGTTGGTAGACGGGAGGTGCTGGGTCGCATTCATGTCACGCTCGTCGGCCTAACTCTTCGGATTGTTTGTGGTTTTCTTTGAGCGCTGCGAGAATAAGAGTTAAGCTCCCTTAGAAAGCCCCCCCCCCCTAGAGGGCATCGCCCCTCCCCATCCGGCCTTATATCCTTTGTGTAGATAATCGGTCATAACAAAACCACCACCACCACCTATATCTATTTTCCTTTTCTTAAAACTTTCTAACACTGCTGAATATTGATAGTAATTTCGGTCTGTCTCTTTGTCAGGTTTTAAATTTGTTAAAATCACGATGCGATTCGAGTGTTCTATTCAAAGTCATTTTGACTAGTAAATTTGCAGATCAGGGGTATTTGCAGATCGTGAGCTGTGTAAAGCGCATTTTTAATTTTTATTAATTTTACATAATATCTAAAAATCCTTGTTATAATTCCATTTCTTTTGTATGCGATTTCTTATATCGTAAATGGCGAACCTTTTTTTACGTGCGCGTGCCAGAAATTCGATAAGAATATCTATACACGCGCTACTTTATACGAAACATTGCTTAATAGAATCAGTCGTTTTAATGCATTAAATGACTTAAGAACAAAATCCAAAATGCGATTTTTCTGTTTATTGTATATCAGCCATTAATTTAATAAATATTGACTAAGAAATATTCATTTAATTGGCACGTACTGGAAATAAGGATAGAAATTTTATGAATTTTCATTTTAGTGATTTTTAAGTTATCATTAATGCAACATCTAACTCATAATAATCTAAATTGCGTTAAAAATTAATTTATTAATGGTATTTTTGCTGTTGTACGTTTGATAAAAGATTATTTATACCTAGGTCATGTTCTGCTACTTTAGTAATTAATATACATTTTAAAACTGGGTACACTTGTCGATTTGTTGCAATGACTGTCTTATGAAATGTATTAGAAGAAATAAACCGTTTTAAGCAAAGTAATAGTTACTCGTCGAAATAGATGCATAGCATCACAGAAAAGGAAAAAATTCTAATCCGTTAATTCACGCAAAAATAACTATTGTTTGTGTTTGTCTGTATATATGTTAAACAAAATTTTACTTGTTATATAACAAACATAAAAATGACTATGTGATTATAAAATTTTAATTTTTCGCGTGTCAGAGAAATTATCGTACGATAAGTTTTTTCTTCCCTGTCTTTATTAATATATCTTATCCCTTTTATCTTATATATCTTATGCGTTATATATAGGATCTACACTAGTAAGGACCGATCAGACTACGGTCTAAGTGTGCGGCGTCTCTTATGTGGTGAAGCGCTCCCTTTCATCTTTTGCGACTTTCTTAGCATTTCTAAAGGTCAGAAGTCAAGAGCGGGAGCCGTTGACAGCTCGGGAAAACATCGCTTTCGTCGATGACAACAAAGTGATTCAAGAAGAATGGGAAGAGATTTGATTTATACCTATCTCATGACGACTTGCTTAGGATCGCTTCTAAACGCAGCTTTACATCCCTTGTCTGTTATATATTTTATCTTACATATGATAAGATCTTTTATATAAGATATCTTAAGCATATACTAGATAGTACCCGTCAAGATTTGACGGTAAATAACTCGAAAGTTCCTTTAGAAATAGGCTTTTATTTTTAATTAGATGCTTTTAAATTCATTAAGTATTGAAAATTTTATGAAATGTTATAATGTGCAAGCGATTCCTATAGATATAAGACGATAGATGGAGTTGTCAGTCCAGCCTACTCAACTAATGAAGTGAAATAATTTTAAGCTTGTAATTTAGATCCTATTATACGTGAATTAGTTTAGCAAGAATTTAACTAAAAATATTAATTGAATGATTTATTTTTACTTAGTACAGTCTCAAAATTGAAAAAGTATTTAATTTTTTTTCTTTTAAATTACGCGACTTTGAATTTTTATTAATTTTATTTTTATCAGCTTGACTCTAAAACCCAGATAAACCATGGATATCAAGGTGATTTCTTTTATAATTCTTATTGGATATTTTTGCTTCTTTCTTTTTTCTCTTCTTTTCTTTTCATTTTATTTTAAGGAGAATAACCATATACTTTTCTTAGTTATACAAACATATCTTATTAATAATGGTCATACGAAATATAGATAAAAGTTCAGATCACTTTATTTAATCGACAATTACATGCAAAATCTTTTAATTTAAATATTTATAATATAAAATAAGTAATTAAGAGTAACATGTATTTAAAAAATATTATACAAAACACGTAAATAAACATATTAATCTGTAGGACTAACAAGAGTTCGCACAAACTAGTGCTCGCGAATATACGTTTATTATTACGTTTAAACGTATATGTAGTTAAGCTTTTTCCCCCCATATTATACCTATCCAATATCGTTACCGGTTACAATACGTTTTAAACGTGTATTATACGTATATTCACGAGCACTAGCACAAACCATAAAAAACTTTTTAAACGCCTTTAATCTATAAAATTTACAAACAAAAGATTTAATTTTCTATTTTTGAAGGGTTAAAACTAGTTATTTTCACTAAATCCTGTAACAGCACTGTAATTTATTTTTATGTTAAAACCTTCACTCTCGTAACCTTTTCGTATTTCCCAAGATCAATTTTGTGGAAGTATTGCCATTGAACTTCCGGTCTTTAGTAGAACGGAGACTGACGCATACATGATTTATTTGCTCGAAGTTAAGTCTGGTCGGGAGACCCGAGAGCGACTCGCGGTTTGGCTCGTGTCGGATTGGGTCAGGTTGACGTGTTAACTGTTTTTGTTGCGGGTCGGGTTCGGTTTGGACTCTTGTGGTTCGGTTCGTGTTGACCTGCTTTTTCAAAAAAAAAAAAAGTCCTGAATATTTCTTTGGTGAAAATCTATATATATGAACATTAATGAATGTATATATGTTCATTTTTCTTCTTAAAAAATAAAATTGATATAAGATATGTAACTGTAGACTATTTTTCCATAACTGCCGAAAAGTCAATGAAGGCTCACCGTGGAGACGCGAAAAGTTTTTGGTTTCTGTCTTGTTTGTCTGTCTGTCTGTTCCGCGATAACTGCCGCAAAAATGATCCGATTAGGTTGATTTTTGGTAGGTATGTTGGTGAGGAACCCGGAATTAGCTGTATAGTTTTTAGTTACATTTGGTTCGTTCGTTCGAAAAATATAGAACATTTCTTTTTAAGGTCATAATGCTTTCCTATGGGAATGCAGACGGTTTTCAAATTTCATTTTTAACTGAAATGAAAATCGCATATTTGAATAATGGATTTCAACGTAAAATTATGGATGCTAAATTTTCGACATGGAGGTTTTAAATATATCCAATAACTTCACAAATTTGCCGAAACATTTATTAGAATTTAGAAATTAATTGTTTAAATTATTGGAATTTTTTTTTACATCTGTTCTTGAAATATAAAACTTTTATTTTTATATATTTAAAAATTTTTTAAATGCATTTCTTTTTACTTTGCTCTTTAATTTAGTAGTTGCTTAGCAACCATATTTCAAAGAATATCAAAATAAATTCAAGTAACTCACACTATTTTGCTGCAATACTTTATTAGCAAAATACATTATTTTCAGGTGATTTTCGTATCCTATTGACATAAAAGAGAATTTATTTTGATACAAGTTGCCGTTTAACTATTATAGAATGATTACCGAAAAACTTTTTTAAAACGAAAATTACAAAAACATTGAACGTGTAATATGGATTCAGGTCTCTTATAATGAGTTTACATTTGTATGTGTATATTCTTACATGATATATTATTCATTTTCTAGAACCGATGTGGATGTTTCGTCGTTAAAAAGTTAATATAATTTTTAAAATAGGTTAAAACCACTAGTACAACAAGGTGGTTGTAGTAAAACGATCCTGAAATATTACAATTACTGGAACTTGAGAACATAACAGCTATCACAAAAAATACTTTATAGCGCCAAATCACATTTGCTATTTAGTGAATTGACAGTGGGCACGATTATGAATGAACCCCAATAGGTTTAAAAGTTTCCAAATATGCCTATTCTGGGGAGATTTTAGTATGCTTATTGCCATCGAGTTAAATCAGGATGTACTTAGATAAGATAAATATTGTAGAATGACCATCAAAACTGTTTTTTCGAAACAAAAATTGCAATAACGCTAGATTCCTAAAATAGATATAAGTGAAAATAGTAGATTCAGTTTACATTTTATAATTTGCTTTTGTACATGAGATATTATTCAACTTATTCATCAGATTCGTGATTGGCAAAGTAAATATTGCTATTTGAGTATTAGGATATAACATGAAATTATTTTCGAAATTGTTGCTTATCCTAATAAAGCCACTGTGTAGAACGAAATACAAAATATACTAAAATTATTCACACAATCAATAGGAAATCACGGATATAAATTTAATAAGATTACGGGGGGTTCAGGGGGGGGGGGGGCAGAGCACCCCTGAAGAAATGAATTTTTTAATCTAAAAAATTATAAGAATAAGAAGTTCATAAAGAATTTCAGAATACCATGGTATAAACCGTGTTTAATTTAATGCTTCTAATTTCTTAAACCAACAAAGTATGACTATAAATATGTATGCAATATAAATAAAATAAATTGCGGATTGTAAGATGCTAAATAATATGAAAAGTGAGATTAAAAAACAATGATTTTCAGAGCTGACGTTGATGCTCTTGATCTGCAGATTTACTAGTTTTATTAAAATAAGGATAATTTTTCTTTCATTTTGGGTTCTGGTCTGTTTGCGAGTCAGCGAACGTTTTTTTGTCGTTCGGGCCAGGTTCCGTGTTGACTTGACAAAACAATTTTCGGGTTCGGGTCGGGTTATACCAGACACGCGCAGCACTCTAGTTCGGAATGAGCTCAGTTTTTTTTAAAACTTATTTGTCTGTTATTATTCTGCAGATACTCTTCACATATTTCATTACTTCCCAATCTCAACGTTTTGTTATACAAAAGTATGAAAGACTAGATGAAATAACAAATTAGATCCCGTGTCTATATCTACCATATAGTATACAGTGTGATTCAGAAATATCGAAACAATAGGCTTTCTCTTTAAATATTTCTCCTAGACATATACTTCCAATTGCAAAGTTTCATAAAAAAAGGTGCAAAATTTTATGAGATAAGTTGTAACTCCATGGGGGGTCTATTTGAGAAAATACAAAAATTAAATTTTTATACGGCCCCCGTCGGATAAAATTTCCAATTAGGAAATTTTTCCTTATCCATTCCTGAATTAAACAACAACAACAACAAAAAAAAAAAAAAATCCATCTTGGTATCTGCAAAACTCAGGGAGATATGTCCGTTTTAATAATTCGTGAGGTTTCAAGGGATCAGACACAAATTGAAATGCGTGTAATTCAAGAAACAATGTTAATGTAAGGTGTCCGAGAAACATTTTATTTATTTATTTATAGAGTTGGAATTTTGAATTTATTGTGATGATTAGCCATATAATTTGTAAACAGAATCACATCATAAAACTTGTTACAAAAATCAAAAAATGCAGAGTAATTTAAAATTGTTGTAACTCGAAATATTATTTGTCGAATTGAATTTTTTTCCTTTAATTAAACAGAAATATATAAGTTTTAATTTTTATTCAGAATTTTGAAAAATATGAATTAAAAAAAAAAAAAAAAAAAAAAAAAAAAGATGCAACTTATTTTAAACAAATCATATTTTCAAAAGTGAATTTTTTTTTTTCAAATTTGCCGAATTAAAATTTAAGTAAAATATTTGAAAAAGATATATTACAAGCTTGAAACATTTATAGAGGTTATTGACTTACATAAATTTAAAGATGAGAAATGCTGAAAAAAGCTTATGATGCCGAAAAATGCATTTAAAGTTTTAAACAAAGATTGAGTCCTAATAGAACGTTTAAATGCGTTTTAAAAGCTTCTAGGTGAATAAGTAACTCCTTCCTGTAGCTTCAATTTCTGTTTACGATACTTTGGCTTTCGGGTACAGATATTAAATTTGTTTAACGCATACCCTAGTCTCTCATACAAATCTGGTATACAGCAAAATTTACAAAATTTAAGTTTATTAGAGATATAAATTTCTTTTATGCAGTTTATGTTTCAGGTCTGGTTTATTGATGTTATGCGAAAGAAAACCATTTTCATGGGCGTTGCACTTAATTTTATTTAATTCATTATCTAGACAGGTGTCTGCACATATTTTAGATTTCTGCACAAGCCGAAATTTGTACAAAAAATTCACATTTATCTTAAGATACAATTAAGATTATTTTAAAGAATACTACATACATATTTATAAGAAAATTTTACAGTATAATTTAGATTACTATGTTTTCGCATGACAAAAACATAGCTGCCAAACCCCCCACTAATCCTCCATAATATGTAGATTAATTTGAACCAGTTAACCCCTTTAAAACTAGAAATTGTTTAATGAATCTTTGACTTATATAATTTAAATGTTTTAAGTCGAATCATTACTACATTTAATTGAATTTCTTAAAAGAGTTTCTGGTACGAACGTATTGAACCTGGGTCAAATAAACACACTTATAACGGAAGATTAGTGAGAGCTTGGCATCTATTAAAAAAATACGCAATAGCAACGTTAATGATTATTTATAACTATTAGACTGTTATATTCGAAGAAAGATTTATTTTAAAAAAACAATGTCGTTTGGAATAAATGAAAAATAGGTTTAAAAATATCATAACTTTTGAAACTGTATAACAAAAAAAAAAAGATTTTTGAAAATATTTCTGTGTAATTTATAAAATATTATTTCCAATGATTCCGTTAACAGAAGTTTCATTATCGCTATTACTATTTTTATAAAACTTATTGCCTTCCCGACACGTCCTAAGAACAATAAAGACACGGTCCGGCCAGCGAGCCGTGCCGATTACCACGCTAGAACCAATCTCGGCCTCATGCAGACCTCTAGCATACTTCTCAAGCAAGTTTAACGTAAAAATCAATACGCTAATATTTTATATCTAAAAGTTAATGAATTGTCTTAGATCGACTTTTAATAATGTATAAATGTATGGTCGATCCCTAACTTGCATTGCAAATGAACTGATATCGCGTCTCTCAGAGGTATGCTTAAGTGGTATAAGTCACGAATTTTGGATTTTAATATCTCTGTGAATTTTGCAGATATAAAGATGGCATTTTTTTTTGTTTAATTCAGGACTAAATAAGGAATAATTTCCTAATTGGAAATTTTATCCTACGGGGGCCGTATAAAAATTTTCTCAAATAGACCCCCCCATGGAGTTGCAACTTATCTCATCAAATTTTGCACCTTTTTTATGAAAATTTGCAATTGGAAGTATGTGAATAGGATCAGTATTTAAGGAGATAGCCTATTGTTTCGATATTTATGAATCACACTGTATATAAAATCCTAATGTAACGATTTTATTAAAATATTTTGTGAAACTTTTAACGCGAAAACGCGGGGTTTGTAGAAAACTGACGGTAGTGTAATTTTAGCATGTCGTTACAGTCATCCAAGTAATGTCTTTTTTTTTTCTTGAAGGTGTTGTATATAACATTTAGAGTTATTTTACAGGGCCGCACAAGAAAATTCGATTACACTACCCTCTATGGGCGGTAATTACTTAAAGTGCATTTTTAGTGCCATTATGTTATTTGAAACCCTACGAAATTTTTATATGTTACTAAGACTTATTGCGGCATGTTCTTCGTTATACATATGGGGTGTAACAATTATAGTTCTTTTACAACACAAAAAATTAAGATTCATTGCACTTTATCTCCGATTATTTTTGGAAGAACTATTTTAAATTACTTTTATTTAACTTATGATGCTTCATTTTCTGTGTGTCTTCAACTAACTTTTCGAATGCATTTTAAACTCGCTTCTCACGAACGAATTTCGCTCAAATCTGCAGAAATCTTCCGTCATTTTGAAATTCGTGTATTGATAAAATCTTTCATATTAATTTTTTTTTACGCTGATAGCGACCCTGTTGGGAAATTACATTTTTAAAATTTAAAAGTGGATTTTTGAAAACGTTTTCTTAAATTACCACTACTATACTCCAAGTTAAATTGGGAGACAGGTAAGACATTTAACTCAATGTTCTTTTTCGCCGATATCGGCCCCTAGCGAGAAATACAGTAACCAAATTTAAATAAAATTGATTTTTTATGTTTTACTGTATGAAGCCGTACTCAAGTTAAAACAAATGCTATTATTACATCTGCTATATAGGGTTCATTGAAATAGTTACCACAAAATGCCAGCGCCTCATAATTCGCCAGCGCCTCTGAAAAGTGGACTGAATGTAGGACTGTTGCTTATCATCCGAGTGATGATATTCTGAAAAAGAATAAGGCATTTTTTTTTCTGGTAGTTATATTTCTCGATTTTTTGTGATTCTATTTTCTCTTTATGAGATGCTTTATGTAAATATGAATTTTTGTCAAATATTTTACTTGCTATTGCACTTTTAACTTTATTTTTCTTTTTAATTACAGGCTTACATAAACATTAAATCTAATGATGGAACAGTTTATGATTCTTTATAATTAATAGTCATAAATTCATACATAAATAAAATTTTGCGAACTAGATGCCAATGAAAATACAGGTAAAACTTGTTTGTATTATGGACACATTGCACTTCTGCACATGCGCACCCAATTGATATGGCACGCTTAGCTTTTTCAAAGTCAGTTCCCTGATTGATGCATATTTCAAAATTTAAGTTTCACAACTTTTCCTTTAAAGCTGATTCTGCTTATTATTAAGGAATATAATATAATTTATGATGATTTGAACTGATTTCAAAATAATTTATTATATATATATATATATATATATATTTGAAAACAGTAAACGATGTAACATTTAAAAATTCGGATTTTTTTTTTTCCCCTTGTTCGTATTTTTTAAAAGATAATTTTATGATTTTTTATGTCCAGAGCCTATTTTATTTCCTTTTTTCTGAATAGTATATTATAGGTAATTCCTGTATGTGCTCCACTTTTGGTGTCTTTTTATGTACTAAAAGGCAAATTGCCGATATCGAACTTTGGGAATTCGGAGATTCTTAGTTAAAAAAATAATAGTTTGATAGTGTAAAAACTTTAACATATCCTTCTTTTCTAAAATTGTGTGTATATATGAAATGCTTTCCATTTCATAGTGAATTATGTCAACAGAATTCTGGTAAGCGATGAATTTGTAGAATAGCAGATGTTTTGCAGTTGAAGGCTCCAGATGGAAGGCGATGTTTATGAACTGCATTGGAGATTTTCCCGTAGAAATAACAGAAAGCTGCATTAGTATCAATAATTTTTATTGACACTTCACCAATCAAAGACAATTCCACTAATTATCAAGTTCAGAATTCATAACTGAGTTCTGCTACGCCATAGAAAACAGCATGAAGATGTTACAGTTATTAGAGAATTACACCAATTTAAAGACACCTCGCCTCCAAGTGACGGGTTTTGTTTAGCAATTGAAAACACGTAAAAATTATTATCTCCGGGGCTGCGTAACTGCGTTTTAAAAACAGCGGGGCGTATGAATTCTTCGCCAATGCAGGGGTAAATTAACTAATGAGCGGCTTGCAAGGCTGTGGAACTTATTCTTATACTCTGCATAATTTTGAAGTGAAAAAGTTAGATGCGCGAGTTGAAATGAATTATGGGATATCGAATGATAATTTTAATAAAAATAAAAAGGATACTAAGAGACATTCTAAAGAAATATTAATTGAATGTTTCAAAAGAAGAAATAAATTAAGGGTTTTTACAAATAAATGTAGCTTTTAACAGATTAAGATTTTTAAAATAAGAATTAAAAAATATGTTGATTAAAGATATGGAATAAAATATAATTTAGATTTCAGATATTTTTAAAAGACAGGGAAAAAGTAGAATTGTAAGAATTTAGGCTAAATTAATTAAGGAAAAATGGCGAAATATATATTTCATTCATTCTATATATATCTTATTTAAAAAAAAAAATAGTTTCTATTGTCACAAGCCTGTTTCTTGAGATACAATTTCTTCTTACAGGTGGCCATGTAAACTAGACAGCTCAACAGAATAAGCCGCAGTAAGTAAAGGAACCTCGGAGCAAAAATAGAATATTAGAAGTCTGTGAAAGCAACTATTAAAGAAGGAATTGGAATGTCCCTTTACCTGCGGCTTATTCTGTTGAGCTTGTTTACATGACCGCGGCCCAATTCTATCCAAAAGGTTGTCTGACTGTCTGAGTGAATTGTGTCGGTCGGTTGCCGTTCCAGGTAGCTCAGTTGGAAGATCATTGGCAATTTAAGTCAAAGGCTCTGAGTTCGACTGCTATCCTTGGCACATTTTCACTTACTTTGAAAAAAATGATAAAATGGTATATCTTTACCAATCATGATTATGTTAAAGAAATAAAAAAAAAATAAAAGAATCTTAAGAGAACTGTTTACAAAGGTTTTTTTTTTATTTATTTAGCAAACATTTTATTTGGTATAAAAATTATTTGATTTAAAATTCATTTTTAATTGGATCTATAATAATTTACATATGTCATAATTAATTTCCTTTGAGTTATCAAATTTTTCTCTCTACTGCATAAAATAAGCACAACAGGCAAAATAAATTTATGGAGGTAAAATAATAGTAGCGATTCTCTAGCGATTTCAGTTAGTTTGGGTTAAAAAAAAATCAAATTGTCTACTTTTTTTATTTGTTCAACAATCAAAATATCTTTAGTTACATTTCAAATTATGTTCATCATAGATTTTAATACTTGTCCACATCGTTTTAAAAATTGTGAGAAAATGTAATTTTAATCACCCAATTAAAATTTTATGATTAAAATTTTAAAAATGTTGTGATTTAAAATTTGATTAAAATTTTTAATTAATTATGATTAAAATTTTGTGATTTTAATTTTAATCAATGGAAAAAAATAAAACAAAAAACTGATAACAAGCAACATACTTTATTAATATTCTTGCCAAATCTCCAGGTGTGCTAATTATAGAATTTTAATCCTTGGATTTTTTTAAACAAGTTAGAGTCCTGCATGCGGTCGGGTATCCCGCTTATACATGACCCGGTCGACCCTTGGAGGAGGGTACATTTTTTTTCGTTTCGGGTCGGATTGACTTCTACTTTTTTTTTACGAGCTGTAATTTTCCAACTGGACGAAAAATGTCCGGGCCAGGATTCGAACCTGGGATCTCTTGGCTGAAGCTGCCACGCTCTACCAACTGAGCTATCTCGGTCGAATCTGGAGGGCATAATTCATCCAGTTAAAACTTATTGATAATAGCATCTGGTCTGATATTTTAATCAGCTCAACAGAATAGATCCCAGCGTTTACTGGAGTTCCATTACCTGCGATCTATTCTGTTGAGCTGATTAAAATATCGGACCAGATGCTATGATTAATAAGGTTAACTGGATGAATTATGCCCTCCAGATTCGACCGGGATAGCTCAGTTGGTAGAACGTGGCGGCTTCAGCCAAGAGATCCCAGGTTCGAATCCTAGCCTGGACATTTTTCATTCAGTTGGAAAATTACAACTCGTATGATTTTTTTACCAATTTGAATAATTGTGTTAAAATTAATCTAGTTCTACTTTTTTTGCTGCGGATCTGGTTGACTTTCATAGTTTCGGGCTCGGGTCGGTTTCGGGTTGCGCTTTGACTCTTGTGGGTCGAGTTCGAGCTGACCCGATTTTTCAAAAGAATGTCCAAAACATTTTTTTCAGGTGAAAAATCTATATACAATAAAATAAAACCTCCTTAACGGACACTCCCGTTTAGCGGACATCTATTTAGCAATTTAGCGAACACTTTTTCAAGTCCGAACTTATATATTGGTACGCATTTACCTCTGAATAGTAGACATCTCCGAATCTACGCACATTTAACGTGTGTGTCTGTATAACCTATCATAAATACGATACATGTGTTTGTATGTATCAAAAACGAAATATTGGTAATATTTTTCTTTTTCCGAGAGAAAAAAAAAAGTTTCTTAACTGTACTATAAAGAATGAATTATCTATGATCACACTTATATACATTTTATTTCTCAAGCTGCAAATTGAATGTATACTGTTTCATATTCAAATATGTATTTATATTCATCTGAAACATATGCTCTGCTTAAATATTGTGCGAAAATCTCAACAACTCGACTTGTAAAAACCTAAATCTGTCCCGCAAGAAACATTTTGAGTGAACTCGACCCGAAAAAAGAAAATTAGGGACAAACCTATCCGATGCCGGACTGTATTCAGCGATCTCGAGGTGTCCGCTAATCAAAGGTTTTATATATATTTAAATATTAAAGAAAATAGATATGTTCATTTTCCTATATAAAAGATAAATTTGGTATTAGAGATATAATTGTAGATTATTTTTCATAATTGCATTAATCCTCTCATTTCGGGTTCGTATGTCGGGTTCTTTGTTGCAGGTCGTCGAAAATTATTTTGTTGAATTTAGGTTGGGTTACGCGTCGATGAAGTTTTTTTCTGTCGGGATTTGGGTCGGGTTGCGGGTTGACTTCAAATGGAATTTTCGGGTTCAGGTCGGGTTGTACTCGTGCAGTGCAATAAACAAGTTAACCTAAAACTTTTCATAGACTTAGGAAACTTTCAGAACTGTAATAGAAAAATAATTTTGTCGATAATACAAAAAAGTTACATTTGTCGTAAAAAATTAGATATCGAATCATAATTAAGAATAAGAGTATCAAATAAAACATTTGAAACCCTAAAATTTTAGGAAAAACTCCCATCGAAATTGTTACAAAAAAGGTCCAAACAATCTTTCTATTCATTTTTTAAAAAGCGACCGAAATCTATTTGTTACCGCTTTTTATTAACACTTTCCAACATAGTTGAAAAGTATGGTACTTTTCCGTTATACCGACACCATTGTAGCCAAGCGTAATAGTTAGCGCCAAATGAAACATTTGAAAAAAAAAAAAAATAAATAACATTGTTGGTGCCAAAGTGATGATTTAAAAAATATAGCATTTCAAACTTAGACTTTAACGAACTATTTTATTAATTAAAAGAAGAAATAAATATTAAATATTATACAATAAAATATTAAAATAAAACCAATTTAAACTGCAGGCATGAAATTGTAAATGTCGCATTGCAGTAAACATTTCATTTTTTCTATACTAATATTATAAAGTAGTAAAGATTGTTTTTTTGTTTGTTTGTTTGTTTGTTTGTAGGGGGTAATCTCTGGAACTAGTGAAGCGATTTCAAAAGTGATGGTGGCAATCCCTGCTCCAACATAGGCTATATTTTATGTCGGTGCCATTACCCGCAGGGGAGTGCAGAAGCGAAAAACGTTCTAAAATTTCGATTTTTTATATACTGAAGGAGCTAGAAACATAAAATTTGGCATGGTAATTACTTATATGATGTAAATGCTCTCTAAGAACAAATTCTAATAAAATTCGAAATTTAAAAGGGTGAGATGAGCGAAAAGCGTTCTAAAAACATTCTAAATTACAATTTCTATGGAATATCTGGAACTACAGAACCGTTTTTAAAAGTGATGGTGGCAAATTGATGATGACAGTCCCTGCTCACACATAGGCTATATTTTATGTCGGTGACACTACCCCCAAAGGGGTGCAGGAGCGAAAAACGTTCTAAAATTTCGATTTTTTTTTTATACTGAAGGAGCTAGAAACATAAAATTTGGCATGGTAGTTACTTATAAAATGTAAATGCTCTCTAAGAAAAAATTCTAAAAAAAATCGAAATTTAAAAGGGTGAGATAAGCGAAAAACGTTCTAAAAACATTCTAAATTACCATTTCAATAGAATCTCTGGAACTACAGAGCCATTTTCAAAAGTAATGGTGGCAAATTGATGGTAACAGTCTCTGCTGTAACATAGGCTATATTTTATGTCGGTGCCACTACCACAGGTGGGAGGGGTGCAAGAGCGAAAAACGTTCTAAAATTTCGATTTTTTTTTATACTGAAGATGTTAGAAACATGAAATTTGGCATGGTAGTTACTTATAAGATGTAAATGCTCTCTTAAGAACAAATTCTAAAAAAATTCGAAATTTAAAACTGTAAGTTGAGCGAAAAGCGTTCTAAAAATATTCTAAATTACAATTTCTATGGAATCTCTGGGACTACCGAACACGTTTCAAAAGTGATGGTGGCAAATTTTTTATGACAATCCCTGTTCCAACATGTTCTATATTTTACGTCGGTGCCACTAATCCCAGGGTGGTGCAGGAGCGAAAAACTTTTTTTTATACTGAAGGAGCTAGAAATTTGAAATTTGGCATTGTAGTTACTTATAAGATGTAAATGCTCTCTAAGAATAAATAATAATAATAATAATAAAAAATCGAAATTTAAAAGGGTGAAATGAGCGAAAAGCGTTCTAAAATCATTCTAAATTACAATTTCTATGGAATCTCTGGAACTACGGAACCGGTTTCAAAAGTGTCATGGTGACAATCCCTGCTCCAACATCCTCTTTAACATAAAGCTGTGCGTTGCTGACGACTGGGTTTATCGCTAATCTTTGCCGCAGATTAATCTCGGAAAATGAAAAATTTGAAGTTACTGAAAAAAATAATAGCTCGAAAAGCATTTGTCAGAAAATTGTTAGACAAACTGCGTTTGAAAGGTAAAAAAATGTATATTTCTTGATATAAATTTCAAATCTAATGATTATGCCATTTTTCAAATATTGAATTTCAAAAATTACCAAATTTCACAATGGAGTACCATAGCGAAACCTTCACGCGTAAAAAGATAATGATAAGGGCGACGTGTCCTGACGTGTATATTGGCTATAGCACGAGTCACAAATTATAGTAGCCTTATTATTCTGTTAAAATATAAAAGTGAATTATGAAATGTCAATATTTTGTTTGATTAAAGGTTCGTTAAAAGAAATTGACCAGCGTAGCGGACGTAGCTTGCTAGTATTTAATAAAGACACAATGACATAGGATGTTGAATAGGATAGGATAGAATTTTAAATCGCACTTTCTTTTATTTTGCCATTTTGCGATGTCCCATAATCTCTCAACAGATTGGATATGACATCCAATGTTAGGGTCAACGAAATTTGTGATTTATTGTTAACATTTCGTTGCCGGCATCTCGGAATTTTTTTTTCTTTGTATATAGCTCTCACACAATTTTATTGTAGCTTCCTCATCATCGGGTCGGGTAATTGCCAGATGGTAAAATCCATCTCGGCATCAGCAAAAAATGTAAGTTATAACTTAACAAAAAATATTTTACATTAAAAAAAAGAAAAAGCATATTAAGATGTGGTGCATGGTTATGATTCAATAATAGAGATCCCCGTTAGTAAATAGCGAGTCACAATGTTTGACACTGTATGCAATACAAATCCTTTGCGCGGTCAGGGTTGAAATAAATGGCGCATTATCATATAATTTGGCATGGTTTTGGTATAAGGGAAAAGTACCAAAAGTGTTTATGAATTCAGTTTGTCTGCCTGCGTCTGTCCGCAAGCTCTTAACTCGCGTAAATATACTCTGATTGCCATGCAATTCATATATGTTATTGAAGTTTACTATGGCATGTTCAGTATTGAAAATGAAACGTGTAGCATTTATAGTTCGTTTAAAGTGACACTGAAAAGAATTCCGTTATATTACAATCTAGAGAAAAATCGTTTGCGGTGCATTTTAAACTGGTGTTACATACACTATTTCAAACATATTGAAGCTGTTAAAAATATGGTATACAAATCTTTCACCTTATTAAACGGTGAAGTTTTGTTAAAATATTCTGGAAGAGTTGGAAAGTGTTTTATAATCTATGCTTGACGCATGATTTTTCGTCCTTGTTTACTCTTGCACCTCTTTGGGGGTTGTTACACTGACATAAAATATAGTCTTTCTATGTTAGAACAGAAATGGTATCCAGCATTTTGCTATCATTATTTTTGAAATCGGCTCGATAGTTCCAGAGATTAATCCGTACAAACAAACACACAAACGTTACTTGGAAAGTGTTTCATAATCTATGCTTGACGCGTGATTTTTCGTTCTTGTTTAACAGCTGAATAGTGTATATTTGTAAATTTGTTTGGTCTTATTTCCAAATCAAATACGTATTTGAAATTATTTAAATGCCTTCATTTGCTGTTTTAATTTGAATTGTTCTGTTGTACCTAAGCATTTATCACTCACAGTGTATTTATTTTCAGATGTCCGAAGGCCGCCGAAGTCAGGTGGTATTGCTTGATGAACGCAGATTAGATATTGTTATTCAGGTAATTCGATTATAGCATTATACAATTCATGTGATCAAAAATGAAAAATCTTCCCAGGATTTTCTGTTTTTTTAATTTTTTTTTCTTTATACGTTTAATTTTCTATATTTACTTCATTTTTCTTATCGCTGTAACTGTTCATGGATTTTGTTTTTTCTATGAGTATTCATTTCTTTCTATTCTTTTATCATGCTCTGCCATGTGATATTATAGTTATACGTATTTAATTTCATGTGACGCAGTTTGTAGTGATTAATTGGAGTTAACATAAAACACAGTAAAGTACCGTTTATTCATTTCTCATGCATCTTTTCATTACGGTTCCTAACTCTTTTTGTTTCATATTAATTTTAATGTGAAAGTATTTCTTTTATACATTGCATAGCTTCGTTTATACTCTGTTTTTCTTTAAGCTTAAGAATGAAAACTATTGTTTTCCGATTTTTTCCCCTCAGCTCAAGCATCAACCAAATAAGAATTTTACAGCAATACTTTAGTTTTTATCAGGGATGTGACGAATAGTGATGCCGAATACCGAATATTCAACCAAATTTTAGGCCAAATACCAACAATTTTTTTTCTAAAAAAGAAAATAACTTTTGATTATACATGTGATTTTAAAATGTAAAAAGAATTAAATACAAATTGATGTTTTATTATTTATGTGTTTAAAATTTTTAACAGCTTGATGTATATCTTGTAATATTTCTATAACATCTTGATGCTAATAATAAAACAACTTTTACTACATCTAAATTATGATAGCATAATTTTATCTACAGGAAAGTAATTCTTAAACATTTTATCTAAAATAGGAGCTCATTAGTCATTACCACTGTTAAATGTAATTTTTAAATTTATTTAGAAAATTTATTTTAGAACAAACAATTAAGAAATTTCATTTTGTCCTATTATTATTAGACATATCAAATAGATTTTCAGTAAGTTAGGATGGATAAATTAAGTTATTTACCTTAAAATATAAAGAATGTACTTCACTTTTAGTATCCAATGATACTTTTATCCTTTCTTACAATCAAAATCAATAATAATACTTTACTCTCTCTCTCTCATAATTGATAGTGAGATATTTCCTGAAATAACTTTTAGTCAAGTAAATTGTATTGTGATGAGTTTGTGCCCCTAGTGAAATTTGCAGACATTAATGAATATTTAAATGTTTTAGAATGGAACAGTGTTTTTCGTTTTTCTATAAGAGTATTTACATTTTGAGTAGTGATCTATCATTCTCTAATGAAGACATTTCGCTGACAGTTGTGTCTCTAAAAATCAGTTTAAATTTCCGATTTGGACACAATTTTCTAAAATACCCTTTACTTGTATAGGGAATGCTATATGAATTTTTAGTATCTTAATAACTGTACATTATGTGCAATTAAGAATGAAAATGACTTCATGCAGGGCCGAAACTAAGAGCGGGGGGGGGGGGGGGGGGAGCATATGCCGCGGGCACCAGAACGTAAGGCGGAGGGGGCGCCAAATGAACACTTGGTTTGTTTTTTGATACAATATATATATATATATATCAAATTTGGGTAATTTTTTTTTCAGCTGGAAAATCAAAAAGAAGAACTGAGATTGACCGGGACACTAAACACTACGGGGTGGAAAATTCCCAAAATATTACTTAGTTTAAAACTCTAAAGGTTTTTTGTTTTTGTTCAAAGTCATCATTATAATTTTGATAATTAGCGTTAGGTTCAGGAAAGAATCTAGACATATCAGCCTATTAATAGGAAGGGATAGTTTCATGACATTGGTTGTGTATAGCACACATATATTTTACGGCATTGGAATTAATTGTTATACCTACAGAAAATCCTGGTTTTACGGTTCTTAAGACATTGTGACTCATATCACTATGACTCTAAACGCCTGTTCAATTTCAATGTAATACTAGAATTACAGTAAAATCTGTGAAAATGAAATCTGTGTATAATACAATCCTGTCCTAAATGAAAAATTTACATGGTCCTAACAGAAAAAATATCAGCAATTCTATTTGCTAAGACAAAAACCTGTATAAGGCGGATTTTTTCCAGTTCATTTTTATTCCGGTTTCACAAATTTTATAAATATTTGACAAAATTGAGTAACATAGTTAATTAAATTATCTATTTTATGACTGCATATTTTTAATTTAAAAATAAGTCGTTTATTAGAAACTTAGTGAAATTCTCTTTAAATTTATTTTGCGGAGGAAGGGGGGGGGGGGCGTCAAAAGCCATGTTTGCCCCCTGTGAAAAAAAGCTAGTTTCGGCCCTGACTTCATGAATGTGTCAGAAAATGCCAAGAGCGTGTTCAGAATGTGCCAGTTAGATTTAGAGGGGGAAAAATAAACTATTATTCTGAATTTATTCGGATATCAGCAATATTCAGCGAGATATCTTGCAATATTCGACCAACCGAATATTTGACAAAAGGGACAAATACCGAATATTCGTCCCTAGTTTGTACTTTGTTACCTTAAAATATATAAGTTTCAAAATAAGAAAGAAATAGATAAATAGAATAAACCCATAGAATTCCCGGACTTCTCCTTTCATTATAGACAAGCTTATATTATCTTCCCCCCTTCTCCCCCCCCCCCCCCAAAAAAAAAGACATTTGATAAATTATTGTTTCTGTTGTCATTTTCCTATTGACTCCTTCTGAAATTTCCTTGCATAAATAGAAATTTTAGAAAAAGTCAATGAAGAATAAACGATTAGTGAAAAGGAATTTAAGAAAAAAAGAAAAACTGCTTCTTCTTTTTTGTTAGACACGGGTCAGGCTTAATTTTGACTCGGACCGGGCTTAATATATTTTTTTCTGCAAACTCTGACCGGGACCGGGCTTGCTTTCCACCCCACCCCCCCCTGTAGATTCGGGCAGGGTCTGGAACTCATCCTTTCTGGGCCGGCAATTTCTTTACGTGAAAATAATAGTGACAATGTACATTTGCTTAACGGAATCTTTAGAAAATTATTTTGTTTTATTAAATTACAAAAACATTTTTTTTAATCTTCTTTTTTCCTTTAGAGACCTTCAAAATTACAATTTTTTTTAAAACTCTTTTTCTGTTATTTTAAACTACATTAGTGAAAGGCACGGGCTGAAGTTTCCATGCTCATTCCAGAACTAAATCTATCTTGGCCCGACTCAGCCCATGCAAAAATCAATAAAATCAGACAGCCCGACTCAACTTCTACAAAAAAGCCTTATTTTTCTTAACTTTCTTAATTTTCAAAATACAATCTTAATTGAAAATTGAGATTATTTTAAAGAATACTATGCATACATATTTGTCTGAAAATTTTACAGCATATTTCAGACTATGTCCGCAATCCATAGAATACTTACGTAGTTGCATCATTATTGATCACTTGGACTATTAGCAGACTCCTTAAAAAAAACATTAATGTAGCTTTGAATGAAAGAAACATAGGTATAACATCATAATTTTGTAGCTGTATAATAAAAATAAAGTAAATTTTACGTATTTTGTCGGCTCTGAAATTTATGAAACCAAAATATATTTCCAAAGATGTCCTAATGTGCAATAGAGTCCTGCATCGGGTCGGGTTACCCGCTTTTATCTGCACTTGACCCGACCCATGGTTCGGGTCGGGTTGGCGTTATATTTTTTCTTTGCGTTTTGGGTTGGGTTGACTTCTAATTTTATGCAGCGGGTCGGGTACGGGTCGGGTTGACTTATCATTGTTTCGGGTTTAGGTCGGGTTTTGACTCTTGCGGTCGGTTAACCCGCTTTTTCAAAAATTGTCCACAATATTTTTTCAGGTTAAATATATATATACAATAAGACCTCCATAATGGATACTCTCGAATTCAGACACCTCTATTTAGCAAACACTTTTTCCCCTTTATATTTGTAAGCTTATACCATGGGATAGTGGGCACCTCAAACTTCGCACACGTAGCATGTGTATGTGTGTATAAACTATCACAAATACGCTGTATGTGTTTTTGTGTGTATCATAAACGAAATGTTGGTAATGTTTTTCGTATTCTAAGAAAAGAAAAAAAATGTTTCTTAACAGCATCGTAAAGAAAGAATAATCTATGATCTTGTACTACATTTCTTATATACATTTTACTTTTTTCTCATGTAGTAAATTAATATATACTCATTCATATTCAAATACATATTTATTTTCATCTGAAATATAGTTCTGTTCAAACTTTTTGTGAAAATTCCAACAATCTGATTTGCAAAAAACCTAAATATCACCCGGAAGAATTAATCTAGGGTGAACCCGACATGCAAAAAGAAAATTAGCCATCCAGAAAAAAAAAATTGAAACAACCCGACCCGATGCAGGACTCTATTCAACGATCTCGGGGTGTCCGCTATTCAGAAGTTTCACAATGTTTGAATATTAAAGAATACAGAAATAAAAAGAATAAAGAATACAATTTGTCCATTTCACTTACCCATCATACGTAGTATAGGGTAACGAAGTCTTGTAATCGTTTTGAAAATCGATTTTTTTTTTTTTTTTTTTTTTTTTGACGATTTACACGTTTCAGACACTGGAGATTCCGAAAAACATATTTAAAAAAAAAAAAATAAAAATAAAATAAAAGCCGTCTGTGTGTAAACGCTCTACATCCCGAACGAATTGAGATAGAGACTCGAAATTTGGTATGTACTTAGTATGTAATAATGGGAAGAAGCTTATTGAATTTAGTAATCTGCGATTATCCGGAACTATTTTTTTCGGACTCTCGAAATATTCGTTCTGAAGGTATATAAAAATTTTCGAAATTGTTTATTTTAAGGAATGAATATAAAAGACAATAAAAAAAACATAAATTTTGCATGAAGTCGATCAGATAATTAGTTGCCGAGATATTTGTAATCCTATTTTCCACACTCTCGATTTTTCATGACCCTGTATTTCATTCAAATTTCAATTCAAAGATATATTTTAATTGGAAATGAGACGCTTAATTCGACGTAGTAAATCGTTAGTTAATGATTATCAATTTTGGAGTTATAAGGATGTTTCTTTTATGAAATTCAGTAATAGAGCATTTAAAGTTTATGACGTCATCAAGCCACTATTTTATTCGAATTGCAATGCATTTTATAAATAGTTTACATATGTTTTATTTTCATATTTTATATTATGCTTTTCCATGATGGGTAAGTATTACGGTGGCCCTCAACGACTAGTTTCTATATAAAATATAAAATTGGTATCAGAGAGATAATTGTACATAACTTTTCATATTAGCATTAAAACATGATTTATTGCCCTTTCGTTGCGTCGGGTCGCGCTGCGGATCCAGGATTTTTTTTTTTTTGTCGAGTTCGGGTCGGGTTGTGGGTTGACTTCAAATGGAATTTGCGGGTTTTGGAACGTGCAAGACACTAATGTGCAATATCACTATTACTTTTACCAAAAAAAAAAATAAATAAATAAATAAATAAATAATATTAATAATAATTGCCGCCTCGACACGCGGAAGAATGATGTGTCTACGCCTGGCCCGACCCGACACGATACTCAAATTTCTGAAAAATATTAAGCCCGGGCCCTGATCAGACAGGATATTATAATTAACCCGATTCGATGCAGATCTCTATGTTGGGCGTATTAAATTTTTTTTATTGTGTCGAAATAGGATTGGCTTGTGCTGCACATTTATACTTATTCTCGGCCCATCCAAGTTCATTCAAAATTGTTCATATTTTGCTGGCTAAGTCCGACCCTTTTAAATTTCTTATATAGGGCCTCTCAGCCCGTTTAAAATTTTTATCGGTCCGACAGGCTCGTTTAATATTTTTTTTTTTTATCGGCCCGCCCCGTTAAGGCTGTTCTCAAATCCAAAGGGGCTACTTTCAATTCCTTTTTGTTCGAAAACGTATGAAATGGACAGGTGTTGTTATTCAGAAACTATGTAATTGAAACACATTTTCCATTTTTTGCTAAAGGCAGAAAATCTTTCAGAAAACACAGTTAAAGTCAGCGTTTTGAACCGAATTCCCCATACTTCAGCGCTAGAAAGAGAAAAAGCGTGTTGTCACGTGACACGAATCGCTTATAACTCAATAATTTATTTAAAAAAAAAAAAAGGAAAACCCATTTCGATTTCAAATTGCTCTAATATAGTCTGGCCTGCCAATTTTATGCCTTTGCGTTTAAAAATGACTCGGAAAGTTTCGCGTTGTTGAGCAGATCATTTGAGAAACCACCTAAAAAAAATTATCTCTGTTCTTTCGGCCCGTTTGAAAATTTTTCTTTTATTTTGTATTCGGGCATTTATATTCGGGCCGGGTGCGAAACTCGGGCCCGCGTAGATCTCTAAACAACATTACATTTTTTAATGGGTCTTCATTTGAATGTATTTATCTAAGGAATAAATAATGTTATTATTTTATATTTCGTGGTTTGCGGACATATAAACTGAAAAATGTTGTATTTTTGCATAAGTATATATTGGGAAATATTCTTTTAAAAGAAATTTAATTATAAAATAATGTTGGTTAAAAAATATTGTTTTTGAAAATGAGCCAGATCGGTCCTGATTTCATTGATTTTTGCCAGGTCCGCGCCGATCCGAATTTCGAAATAATAAACAGGTTAGGCCCGGGCCGAATTCTTAGCTTATGCACTGAGTCAGGTAGAGCCAAGATCTCGTTCAGGCCGTGCCCGGGCCTGAAAATTCTCTGTCCGTGAGAACCTCTATAGTGTTCATTATTTCTCCATCCACAACATGAAAGTCAATATTCATGTTTTATTTATTGCATTAAAATAATTAAAACAAAAGTTTAAAATATCGAACATAAACTTTCTGATATTTTTATGCATTGAATAAAATGTTTCAGTTAAACTGCTTATAGATCCTTGGTTTTCTTTTGAGATTTAAACATAGTAATTCATCATCTGATCTATGTGTTTCATATCTTACTTTAAAGCTATTTAAGTGAGAAATTTGTGACAGCAAAAATTATAAACTGTGCATTAACAATTTTATAAAAGTAAAAAAATAAAAAGGATAATGTCATCTGTCAAATACATTGTTACTTAACTCTTAATTTGTATATATCTCTCTAAAATAATTATTCACTCTCTTTCTCTCCCCCTTTTTTTTATTGTGTGTGTGTGTGTGTTGGTTTGTTTTTTTCCGAAAAAAAAAAAAAAATATCCCTCCTCAAAAAACGGCAATTTTGCTGCTACAAAATAGTTATATTCTGCTCCAAAACACCATTTTGTTCCTTCAAAATGACGTTTCTCTGTTCCAAAATGGGCAAATTTGCTGCTCCAAAATGATGTTCATGCTATTCCATCACTGTTTCATTTAAAATTTATGTAGTTAGAATTATAATTTACATTGTGATTTTAACTTCCTTTGAGTAATAAAATTATTCATTCTTTTACATAAAGTAAGCATAAGAAATTTCTCTTGGTAAAATAATTATTAGTTATGATTCTCTTATTTTCTCATCCTACTTTTACAAATAAATGTATGACAATGAATTAGAACTGAAAGAGAATTAAAAAATTATATTTGCTAAACGGCTATTGTGAAAGAATGCAGAGAATAAAAGAGCTAATTAATATCAATGTTAATCATGGTAAGGACATCTTCAGTAGATAGTAAAAGAATGTTTTAAACTTTTGGACCACAGCAAATACGAGTAAAGGGGTTGTACATAAATAATATTATCAAATTTTTGGTAATTTTGCACCCCCTCCCCTCTTACGATATCATACGTTATCATCGCTCGAACCCCTCCTCTTAATGATATCGTTATCAATGTCTAAAATTTTTATTTTTAGAATCTTTCTTTTTTTTTTATACGTTTGCAGTGATATACAGATATGTGATTATACATATTTATTATTCGCATACTTTACTGATTTAGATGAAGAGAAGAAGTTAATAAAGTATCACTATATTATATATCAAATAACTTTATAAAAAATAACATTTTAAGGAAATTACTTAAAAATTGCTCTTTAAAGGTATTTAATAAAAGCTTTATGTTACGTAATGCATGCAACAGTAATATTGTCTTCTTGCACTTGCCCCCTGCACTCGGGTAAACAAAACTTCTTATAAACAATACAGGTGGGAAATGTTCTTCCCCATTTTTTATTAGTAAATATAACAAGTATCATTTCGAATCTGGTTTCTCTAACAACGAATATATGAGCATATAGCAAAAAAATAGGAATAGCAAACGTTGGGATATTCCATTTTTTCGAATAACTTCTAAAAGAAAATTTTTGTTATATCGATAATGATATCAAAAGACAGCCCCCCTCCCCCGAGAGATATCTTACGATATCAAGTGCCAGACCCCCCCCAAAGTGATAACGTTATGTATGTACAGCCTCAAAGAATCAGTTAGCAATAAAAAAGGCAGCCGTTTTTTAATTTGAAGCACTGATCAGTGTTGTAAATTTGACCAGTCAAAACTAAATTTAACCAGGACAGTTGTCAAAACTGGTTTTAACCGTCTATAACTGGTCAAAATTAGTTTTAACCTGTCAGAAGTTGCTCAAACACTATATTAATCTGATTATTAATGTCATATTACATTATATATATGTTTGGTAATTAATATTTGAAATATTCATTAATATTTTAATGTATTTTGCCTTATGTAATGGTATTTCAAATGAAAACATATATATTTCATAAATATTATTTTCTTAAAGTGTAACTAATACATTACAACATTTCTTGGAGAGTAATGAAAAAATGAAAAATATTCATTTGGAATTTGTAGGTTTCATAAATGCACCTGATGAATGGTTGTGCAAAAACTCTTCCATCAGTAGAAAGATTATTTTCCAAGTTTGATCTGATCCAGAATAATCTATGAAATCATCTTACAAGGAGAGTGCTAAGTTTGGTAATCACAGATTTTTATTATTTTTATATATGTTGTAGGGTAGAAGACCCTTAGTCTCAGGATCAATGGATTTTATACAACGCTCCTTAGTTTTCGAGAAATGGGGGGTCTAATATTATAAGACAACTTAAATACTTACTTTGTAACGAAATAATTGCGTTGGTCGTATCTCAGTTGGTATGGCGTCTCCTCGTTGTTCGGACGGCCCGGGTTCGATGCCGGAACGCGCTACGTTTGTTTTTCTCATTTTTTTTTAATAAATATACTTGTAATTATAATTTAATAATCTCAATAAAAAATTTTTTTAACATAATTAAATTTTAATTTAGCATTTTTGATTTTTAAACCATTATTAAACATTTCTCATCATTTAAAGAGCTTTAAAAAAATTGGATCTATTATTGACTAGTAAAAATTCAAAAATCATTACAAAATCAGCATATTTACTATCGAATTATAGAATTCTTCTCCCATCGCAATAGAAAACGAAGATATTTCAGATGCTGGATTATTTGTTAAAAATCCATTTGTTAAAATTTTACAGTACTTCAACGCATTTGTGACATCACTTTTCTGATTTTCATTGAATCCCGACACTTCAGATTGATCTTCTTGTGAACTACAGCTTGCTTCTTCCATTTTTATACGGTTATAAGATGTTATAGAATGATACGCACTTGTGCGATAAAGATTGAAAACAAAAATCACTTAACTGCACCAAACGAAAACGAAATAACCAAAGTCTGTTGTGGCGCCCTCTAGTTACAATAAAATAAAACATAAATATATTGTAATTTAATTCTTATGCTAAATTTTAATATAATTATGCTTCTTACTTTAAAAAGAGAGTAGTAGTATTTTCATGGCATTGACTTCCCTTGTTAAGGCAATTTATAAATGATGTTTCTTTACAATCACGAATTGACAAAATTGTTCAATATCGTTGCATCGATAATGCATATATGGGATACATTTTAAAAGTGATTTTAAAAAAAATCAAAAATGCTAAATTAAAATTTAATTATGTTAACAAAAATTTTTATTTAGATTCTTAAATTATAATTACAAGTATATTTATATTTTTAAAAAAAAAATGTGAAAAGCAAATGTAGCGCATTCCGGCATCGAACCCGGGCTCTCGGAACAACAAGCGGACGCCATACCAACTGAGCTACGACCAACGCAATTATTTCGATACAAAGTAAGTATTTAAGTTGTGTTATAATATTAGACCCCCCATTTCTCGAGAACTAAGAAGCGTTGTATAAAATCCATTGAACCTGCGACTAAGGGGCTTCTACCCTACAACATATATAAAAATAATCAAAATATGTGATTATCAAGCTTGGCACTCTCCTTGTTAGCTTAATAACAACACTTGTTACTTGTAATCATTCTTTCTAAATAAAATTCTAAATAAGAATTTAAAAATGTTTCTTTTGTTTAATGTGATTTAGTTTTCTTTACTTTTTACATAAATTTAGATATATAATCAAACTAGTAAAAATATTTCAATACTTATGATGATTGCTTATCTTTAGAAATTTTTGTACTGTTAAATTTTAAAGTAATGAAAATTAAAGTACAATATTGAGTGAAATATTTTCAAATACATCCAAATATTGTATTAAGTATTGTTAAATATTATTTTGACAAACCCTTCCAAATGTTGTGCTAAATTTATACCTTTAACAAAATAAATTAAAAAAATTTTCCCCAGTCAAAGCATATTTTCTCTTATCTGGTTAAAACAGGCTTTTTCCATGGGTAAAACCAGTGTTGTAGTTGTTTTAACTATGGAAAAAACTGGTTTAAACTGTCCTGGTCAAAATATGTTTCTACTATAAGTGGTCAAAACTTATTTTGACTGGAAAGAGAAATTAAAATGAATTTTGTTAAAAAATAAATTTAGTACATTTGGAAGGTTTGTCAAAATAATATTTAATAAAGCATTTGCAAGTATTTGACTCAGAACTATAATTTTCATTACTTTAAAATTCAACACCACAAAAATATCTAATGATAAGCAATTATCGTAAGTATTGAAATGTTTTTAATAATTTGATTACATATCTACTTTTATATAAAAAAAATAAAGGAAACTAAATCACGTTAAGCAAAAGAAACATTCTTAAAATTTTTATTTAAACTCATTAAATTAGTGCAAGTGTTGCATTAAGTTAAGACGATTTCGCAGTTTATTCTGGATGTGATCAACTTTAGAAACTATAATCTTTCTACTGATGAAGAGTTTTTGCACAACCATTCATCAGGTGCATTTATGAAATCTACAAATTCAAAATCAATGTTTTCAAATGTTTGCACTATTTTTCAATACTGCCCATCAAATGTTGTAATGTATGAGTTACATTTAAAGAAAAATAAGATTTATGAAATGTATGTTTCTATATGAAATATTATTACATGAGACACAAGGGAAAAAAAAAATCTTTATTTAATATATCCAATGGTTGGAGTATCATAGTTGAGATTTTTTCCAACAGAGCGAAAATATGCCGGGACCAGGACTCGAACTTGGATACTTTGGCTTGCCATGCCAACGCTCTCCCTACTGAGCTATCCCAACGATATCCTGGCTGGCATATTTCACTCTTATTTGTTGGATAAGCCTGCGAACTGCAGCGCTAATTTCATTCATCCGAGCTATAACTATAGCATTTTACATGATGAATCTGAAAATAGCATGGAAACTCCGGTATACCATGCAATTAGGTCATAATGAACAGAGGAAAGTATATTTAACTAGGTAAATTATATTCAATGGTTGGAGTATCATAGTTGAGATATTTTCCAACAGAGCGAAAATATGCCGGGACCAGGACTCGAACTTGGATACTTTGGCTTGCCATGCCAACGCTCTCCCTACTGAGCTATCCCAACGATATCCTGGCTGGCATATTTCACTCTTATTTGTTGGATAAGCCTGCGAACTGCAGCGCTAATTTCATTCATCCGAGCTATAACTATAGCATTTTACATGATGAATCTGAAAATAGCATGGAAACTCCGGTATACCATGCAATTAGGTCATAATGAACAGAGGAAAGTATATTTAACTAGGTAAATTATATTCAATGGTTGGAGTATCATAGTTGAGATATTTTCCAACAGAGCGAAAATTTAATAATTAATAAAACTATTATTAAATATTTATAATTATTTATATTATGGGAATATTAATATAATATATTAATATTCCCATAAATATACAGTCTGATCAATTTATGTAAGCTAAAGTTATTTAATAGAGTTTCAATCACTTTTGACCAGTTTTAAATGGTTAAAACCACAGTCCTGTTAAAATTATTTTTGACTGGTCAAAATTACATCTCTGGTTAAAATTATCTAAATTTAATGCAGATTTTTAGGTATATTTAAGGTTGTTATCCTGGACCCCAGCAAAACTGGTCAGGCCATTAAAATAGTTTTATGATATTCTAATAACTTAAAATATAAATGTTTTTGTAAATTTTTTAAAATTTAATTTCAATTTGAATTTTATTTATAAATGTAAGTTAATAATGGTAGTTCTCAAATTCTCTTTGAATAGACAAGCAAATAAAAATAATCAATTTAAATCAAATCTGATTTTTTTTTTAATTTATCAATTGTTATTATTATTTAAAAACCAGATACAATTAAAAGGGATTTCTTTTTATACATAATACTTGTGATAAAATTTATCTGGGATCCAGCCATTTCAGAACTTTATTTTCAAAATTCTCTGTTTAAAACACAATGCATTATATAACACAATGCTTGCTCACGGATATTTAATTAAACTTAATAAGCACAGTAGTTTATAATATTTGATTTTGATGACATATTGTATGCTAATCACATGTTTTCTTTTTAATTTCTAGTCAAGATTGTATGCTGGAGAATTATTGGACATTGTTGCATCTCATTTTAATATTAAAGAAAAAGAATATTTTGGAATAGCTTTTATTGATGATAAGTAAGTTTTTTCTTAATTTTTTTTCTGTTATTTTTCATTTCTGTTTTGTTTCTCGCATCTAATTATGTCTTCTTTTATAGCGGCTTATTGTCTTGGTTACAACTGAGCAAGCGTGTACTAGAGCATGATTTTCCTAAGAAATTTTCCTCTCAAGGAGCTGCTCTCATATTTTATTTTAGAATAAAGTAAGCCCCCTTCTTTTTGTTAATCAAATATTTTAGCTTCTATATAAAATAAATATTTACTTGTTTGATTTTTAATATTTTAATAATACAGTAGACTCCCTCAAATCTGCAAATTCGTAAAATCCGCACATAATTTCAGATGTAAACAATGAAACTTAGTTAAGTTGTAGGTGAACAAATTAAGTTTTTTAAAATTGTTTATATCATTCTGTACACATTTTAATATGTAATTCTGGTTGATAAAATTGAACTCATGTTTTCTCGTGAATGAAGCATAAATGTATTTCTGAAAATTTTCAAGATAGCGCTGATATCTGTGGCAATCACTTTCTTTTTATCAAATACATTTATGTATTAATCAAGCTTTTTGGTTATTAAGTATGGCTAAACATGAAATAAAACTTTGTTATTTTAAGATTTTAATGCGAATTATTAGTGTATATTTATAAGGAGAGTTTCACTTAATAATTCAAGGAAAAAATTATCTCATCATTATGCATTATTTAGTTATGCATTATGAATTATAAACTTGACCTTTACTTTTAATATCTATAAATATATATAAATTTTTTTAGTTTTTATTATTTTACTTTATTGTAAGTATTCATTATAATTTCAAGTGCATTATTAAATTCAAATTACTGTTTAAAAATGTAAACAAACCAGTGACCAGAAATCTGCAAAACTCTAAAATCGGCACAAATTCTGGTTTTTAGCTATGTGGATTTAAGGGAGTCTATTGTATAACATTTTATATTTCATTTCCAAATAAAATTTCATCATTTTTGTATAAATTATTTTTTAATAATTTTATTTTAATTATACACATTTTATTTCTAACTAACGTTAGAATTTTTATTGTCCAGTTTTGTAATTCACAAATTGTATTTCTGAAGGATGGTTTCAATCTTTTCCATGCTGTTACTTATTTATTTTTGATAGTTTGATTTCAACTAGTTACATTTCGTCTCCTATATTTGAATATAATTTATATCTCACATATTCTATGTTTAGACATACATAATATCTCAATGAAAATATCAAGGGGAGGTTCCGAGGTCGGTGATACAGAATGTGGTGAACACTTATGAATAAATACATTATAGTTAGTAGATAAGTAATATGAAAACCATAAAGTGCAATACCCAGGATGGCTTGAGGAAATAAGATTCAAAGTTTACATTACAGCTTTTAATCGGATAAATTACTTCTTTTAGCAAGCATGGTCGGCAGTGTGACATGAATAAAAATGTGCTATTAAATATTTATTATTAACTAATGGAGAGTAGATCATATAGATAGGTTATTAAAATTGCAGTTGTGGTTTAATTATGTAATAGACCCAGCACAACAAAGTGTGCTTGGGTTCTTTTGGTCAAGCTTTTGGAAGAGGAAAATAATTAAAATTAAAATCTTGGAACAAAGATATGTAGACAAAATGAAGAAGTTCCTTTAAATTACAAATCCAACTTATTATTTTCTTGGGAAGTAGGACGGTTTTAAAGCATGAGAATTATGGAGACTGCTCATCTTCTTTAACCCTTCTTTGCATGATATTTTCTTTTACAATTGTGTTTTTTTATACATATATTAAATATTAGACACCAGAAATTTTAAGATAGATTTTTAACTTTGTTCAGCAACATAGTTCACAGGAAATTTACTGGATTAATATTTCTATATAAATATAGTGGTGGCGAAGAAGTTGATTTATTATTTATTTATTAAAAGTTAAATAAACAGTGATGGAAATTTACATCACTATGCAATTAAGGGTTAAAAGGGCTTTCATATAAGAATCAATTTGACTTGATGATTAATTAACTTTCTTTCTGGCCGACTCCATGAAGATATTTTATTTAATTTAAGAATCTATACATTACTTTATCATACTTTTAAATTATTAAATTTAAATTTATACCACAGCATGCAGCATTTTTAAGAACATAAAAAAAATCTACAAATAGCGATTGATCCTTGGAGAACTGGTATTTGCCATGTTCTCAGACGCTGAGCCGGACCTCTGATCAGAGTGTGCATTCCAAAATATTTACAGCATCGTTTTCATCAAAATTCTGTTTGAAAAACAGTGACATCGGTATTTATATCACTGATTGAGGAATACAAAAGTAAATGCAAGAGTATTTCAAATTTATTTGTTGATTAGGGATGACGCTAAAATTAAAAAGACAAATGAAAAACTTATTAATACTTGGCAGTTAAAAGAAACATTTTAATTTGAGCACAACAGACACACCACTTTTGATTGCAGTGCTTATGGCGTTCAAAAGCCGAAGCATGAAGGAGAAATTGAAAATCTGTGGCTGTAAGATGTAGCGCATGTGTAGTACACACAAACAGAGTAGCAATGCGCTGAAAGCCAAACTAAAGATACGATGCAAAGTGAGAAAAGCTCTCCAGTGAAAAAAAAATAACATCAGTGATCGTCAGCTGCCGATAAACAGGTTTAAGGGAAATGGCAAACTGTCGGAAAAAGATTAATAAACTAGCATATAATAAATACAGAATTGCGCTGAGCTGAAATGAAAAGCAATTAAAAATAAAGAATGTGATATCTTTATCACAGGCAGCGTGCTGGATTTCTGATTTTTCTTTTGTTTGAGTTCAAATTTCAGTCAAACTCATATTTTTCACAACAAAAATATTCATCAGTTTGTTTTAACTACAGTTGAAAAATATGTAAAATCATTAAAATTCACAAAAAATATAAATAAAATGTATGTTTTTGGGCCAATAAGTACAGTTTTAACTATGTAAATTTGCATGTTTAAATATTTAATGAAAAGTAGAAAAAAAAAAAAAAGAGGCAATTTGTATCTCCACAGACAAGAAATTTTGCTGCTATTTAAAATTATTTACAGTTACTTACATGAATAAATTCCTAATTGTCACAGTGAAATAAATTAAAATACATAATATAAATCTATAATATATTTAAATTTTGTTTCATTATCCATATATTAAAAAAAAAATTCATGATTTAAAAAAAAAAATGCTTTTAAATTTTTATTAGTATTTTTTTAAGTATCAGATTCTTGATTTTGTAGTTGTGAAACTGTATGTAATAGTTATTTTTAGTTATTTAGAATATTTTTTGTTTAATGTGTTTTTCTGCATATTTAAATACAGTTTTTAACTATGAAATTTTACATGTTTATCTCTGATAAGGCAAAAAATAAAATAAAATATAATAGGGCTCTTGTACTTTTATAAACCACAAAATTTTGTTATTTTTAAAAATTTATTTCCATTTATTTACGTGGATAAACTACCATTTTTCACTTTTCTATTATCTAATCATCATATATATTATTTTTGTTGTCTGCATCCCTTTTTCTAAGCAAATACAAAATGCAGAACGATAAACGAGATATCACATGAAAGGATTTTAAAAGGCCTCTGACATAATACACTCCCATTTCGTTAAAACATGATTTTTGATTAAAAATTGCAGTTAATTAAAAATGAAATCAGCATTGTTTTCATAAATGAAATGAAAGTTTTTTCTCAAATCAGTGTTGCCACAAAAATAAAGTACCACATTATATCGTGCTGAACAGTGATTATAAAATAAATAAATAGCACAATAAAGATAAAGTGGGACATTGTTGCTGTATGGGTTTATTTTATATTTATGATTAAAAATCAAAATTCAAATTCAAATGCTAAATTTATTTTTCTTTATCCCATGTTTTTATCGAAAACAGGTGATGCCATCCTCTAAATACAATTGATATTTTTTATTTGTTTGCCTTCGCTATCTTAGATCAGTCTTTTAGTGTAACTTTGACAGAATAAATTAGATGATATTCTGGCTTGACTAATGTTGTTTGTAGATATTTTTAGTCCTTAATATTTGTTTAAAAAATTAAACCTGCATCTAAAAAATATTAGACTGCAGTGCAATATCTTCACATGGACCACTGGTAATATTTAAACATGTGATTTTTTAACAACTAGCTTTTAAATTGAGTTTTTGAATTTTTAAAATCTCATATTCTTGTCTTTACAATTAGAATAATTATCTATGTACTACTTAAAAAATGAGTTCTTAAAATAATTTGAATTTATAAATTAGTTGCTAAATAGTTATTACATAGATAGTTATTTTACCTACAAAATCAAGAATTCAAGGGAAAAAAAATCTAATTAAAAATTTAAAAGCTTGTTTATTAAAAATCATGAAATTTTTGAAATGTTTGGATAATAAAATAAAATTAAAGTAATATATTATAGATTTTTATCACATGTTTTTATTTCTCTGGGAAGCATAGGAATCTATTATGTAAGTAACTGTAAATAATTTTAAATAGCAGAAAAAAAATCTGGTCTACAGAAATACAAACTGTCCTCCTCCTTTTTTTGCATTAAATATTTAAACATGCAAAATATCATACTTAAAACTATACTTATATGCACAAAAGCTTAATATTTTTCATAAATTTAATTGATTATACATATTTTTCAATTGTGATTCCAAAATAATTAATGAATATTTTCATTGCAAAAAATAGGTGTTTGACCGGGATTCTATCTCAAACAAAAAAAAATCAGAAATCTAGCGTGCTGTTAACCATCCTGCTGGGCTGCTTGCCAAAGGAAGTATTTTATCGGATTAAAAACTGTAACATAAACTTTGAGGCTTATTTTCTCGAGACATCCTGGCTATAGCAATTTATGGCTTTCATATATTTATCTACTAACGATACTCTACCAATACACAGACATTCACCACATTCCATATTTCCGGCCTTAGAACCTCCTCTTGTAAATCTGATTGAAATTTTTAGATGCAATTGTTATTATTTAAGTTTGATTTTCGAACATTTAATAATTTTATCTCTAATATATTTTACTATAATTTATTTGTAACATATTTCATATTTGAGCATGTTTTGTTTCTAAATGAGACTACGAGTTTTTAAGTTATTTTTTTTTAAATGTTTTATCGATTCACTTTTTTGTTTCTATTATTTTATATTTAACCATTGTTTTTAATGTGTTTTTCAGCAGATGTTTTATTTTAAAATGATGTTATTTGTTATGTCTGACTATATGCACAAGGGATATAGGTTGAGGAGTATTTCCCTAGTGTATGGCTCTTACTAAGGGAACTTAACTAGTATTTATGCAGGATTCAAAGAAAACAACGGAAAACTCTGAACAGTTAGCCTGATGAGTTCGACATGTGCTCAAACTCAGCACCTCCCATCTACCAGCTTTGAGAGCAGAACCTCTCAGCAGCTTATTTTTAAATGAAAACTCATTTAACGTATTGTCAATAATAATGCAAATTTATAGTTTATTTAAATTCTAGGGACTTTGTAATTATAACAATGGCGATAATAAAAAGCATTTCATAAGACTGTTTTTTTAATTTCTGAGGAGTTTCTGTGTACATATATAAATTCAAAATATTAAAAAGAAACAGAAGAAAAAAAACCCCAGAAAAATAAAGATTTTAATAAAATAAACACATTTAGGTAATTTAGAATTAAAAAAAAAAAAAAAGCCTTCATGACGATTTTTATTTGAATTAGATTAGTTAATTCAAAAGTCAGATATTGCTCAATCCATCATTGCAAGTGTAACACCAACACACCTAAATTAGCTTTGTACTTAAAAAGTTTTAAACCCCAAACTGTTATTATTATTTTCATTTAATTAATTTTTATTTATCTTAATACAGCACTATCGATTTTCTAGAACATCATTATATATATGTGGGATTATGATGAGTAATAAGTAGTTTAACCACAACACAGATTCTTCAAATATAATATAAACAAAACAGATTTAATAAGATAACAATAAATACAACTGAGGATTGGATTCAAACACAACTATATAACTGGGTTAATATTCCTGAAAGATACAAACATTCATATCTCAATACAAATATAATTAGCAAGCTTCTCCCAGCATTGCATAAACATTCAACCAACAACTATATCCAAAATCTATAGAACAACCGCTGACATTTCACACATTAAATTTAGCTTGTAAAACATGGCCAAATATGTGTGAAACATACCAAAATACATTAGAGTATCTTTATATTGCATTCTTTATTACCAGGAGTTATATATTATAATTTTTTGCAATTCCACAAATTTTTTGCAATTCTACACATTGACATTGTTAAATTTACTTTATAAACATTGTCCAAACATAGCTGTATCAAATCATAGCATTTTTTTTCAGTAATTAGCTCTGAATTAAGGAGATAAAGTTAAATTAATATATCAGATTTAGTCCTCTAGAGAATAGCAACTATTTATAATGTAGGAATTCAGGTGTTTCTTAACTGAAAATCCATTGTTTACATCTGAGAAGTTGTGCATTATATGGAGAATTGCGTTATAAAGATCTTCTACTGTATATCAGATTTTATATGTTACGGGTGTGACACAAAAGACATACCGACCACATATAAAATCTATTTTAATTTTAAATAAGAAAATTATGTTTTAGAAAACCAGTATTGTTCTAATAATATAAATAAAAGAATATATAATTTAAATTTTAACCCTTTAAGTACAAAGCTAATTTAAGTGTATGAATGTCACCTTCACAACCATGGATTGGACAATATAAAATTTGAATTACTTTTTACTGCAAATGTGAAACATTACTACAAATGTGAAACATTTATAGGTTTAATATACTTATTCAATATATTAAAATCTCTCCCCCCCCCCTCCCCCTTTAAAAAAATAGGATTATCTCAGGACCAATAGTGTTTGTTAAAAATAAGCAATTTAGGAAAATACTTAATAATGGCATCTAGTATTACTAAAAAAAATTATGATTTTTTTAAAAAAGGTAGAAAGCATTTTATTGAAAGAATTCAGTAATATTTGTTTGTTTTACAATTTTCCCTTTAAAAGACCATTAATGTAATGTTTATACACATATTGATTTTGAAAATTGTTGGGGTGATGTTGTATACCTCGTTTTAAAATTTTCAATAAATTTCTGTATTTGTAGATGGTTTTTCAATACATTTGATCTTGTCGTTTTCCTGATTATCATTATTATTTTGTATTTTTTCACAAAATTTTTGGCAATGTTCCCTCTTTGTGAGATTCTCAGCTACAAGAGATGTTGTTCTTGGTTGCCATCCAGGCATCATCTAGGCTTCATCTTGGCCCAGACTGCTATATATATTTTTTCTGAATGGATGCTTTGAATAAGCTTTAGACTAGAACTTTTAATTTCACACTTTTCAGGAACTGGTCTGATGCAAAAGTGATAATGTTAAATCTAAAACTGATCATACAAAGTTATTGATTTTAGTGTAGAATTAAATATAGACAGTCAGTTCCGACTGATTTCAATAACATTAAGCAATTGATAACAATATCCGCGGTTACATTAAGCGACATGTACTGTTCGAAATGTTTTGTAAATTGATACTTAGAGAAATGTTAGTGATCAATAGTATTTTACTATATCCCTTCAATAATAAATCCCCCCCTCCCCTCTTTCTCTTTTTTAAAAATCTATTTACATTTTTTTTTCTGTTGCACTTATATGCACATGCTCAATTTTTTGTATGCTCAGTTAGTAGCATTACATATCTTAAAAGTAAATTATAAAACTACGATACAAATTCTTAAAAAGTATACCATATTTTCTGGTGTATAAGCCATGGCCAGAGCCTGATTGATGCAGGGGCATGTGGGGCAGCTGCCTCGGGCTCTCCATTTCAAGGGGCCCCTGTGGGAGTAATCAGGATTTTTGTTAAGATGTTGCCAAATGTCCAAATGGTTAAAATTGGCCAAAAGTGACCAAAAACATTTTCAAAGATTTAGGAAGAGAATGCGTTCTCTCCTCCTTTCCCTCTTTCCTTCTCGTACCCCATGCCCTCTCCCCTCAAAAAAAGTACGAGTTACATCATCATAAAACTAATGATTAAAATTTTATAACAACTTAGTAGTCTACTGTTTTCAAGAGAAATTCATTATTAACGTTTTCCTATTATCGAGGCAAGGTAAGACCATTTATGATGACATAAGAAATGAGATACGCAGAGAGAAAGTTTTCAAATCAATACACCCGGCAACCAATCCATCCTTTTATCTACTAGTTTTCTAAAAGTATTTTTCTTAAAGTTGTAGCCATCTTTCTTGTGATACCCTGTATACAGATGTGAATTGTGCCTGGTACAAAATTTATGTATATATAACAATAGGTATGAAGTTTAGTACTAATCATTTAAGCATAATTCACAGCCAATTTCTAAGAACAGATAGAGGGGAGGGGCAGAATGATGCTTGTCCCGGGACCCTAGGTAGTCTAAGTCAGGCCCTGGCTGTGGCTATATTAAATTTGTTTCAAACCAGAAACTTTACTTAATAAATTAATACGAATAATTACTAAGTATAAATAAGTTAAATTTTATTAACCCTCTGACTATCGAGCAAAAGGGCAAAATTGTAATGTTGTTTTCTCTGTATTTGATTTTAAATACTAAAAAGATATGATTATTCCAAAATTATATAAAAAAACTTAATTATATATGAATGTAATCCTTGAGAGTATTAATTATCACCCAATGTATTAAAAGTGCATTATATCTGTAGAATTATATTAATTTTAACCCCTTGGGGACGAACGACACGTATACGTGACGCATAAGGTGCTCAGAATCCTCGATTATTCCCACCAGTAACTTTTTATTGTAAACTTTTCCTTATTTAATGACAGTATTTCTGCGATTCAATTAGGCGAAAATTTCTGTTTTGAAAAACCGGTGGCAAAAGATTAAAAATTCTGTAAAGGACGCTCGTCGCGAAGGGGTTAATAATGCTTGTATTGCGGTGAAACCTGGAGTTTATTGAACGTATTAACATGGGCGTGTCAGTGAGAGGGTTAAAAAAGGAAATTTCTAGTAGGAAACAGAACTATTTGAGCCGTGGCTTATATGTCAGAATTACGGTACTGGAAATAATATGTTAATAAAAAACCTGTTTTTATTATCTTAAAGTTATATTATTTAACTTGAATTATAAGGCCTTCTGTTTTTGACAATATAAATGTAATTATTTGGATTTAAAATAAAATCCCAAAGAAAATTTCTCTTAATTTTTTAAAATTATTTTACATGACTTTTTCCCTCCTCCTTTTTCTCTTTATATTGCCCCGTATAATCTTTTAGCATTCCTACAAAGGATATGCAAATCACATACCCCACTTTGAAAAGCGCTGCAGTAATGTATTGTAATATTGAAAAATAAAAATAAAGTAAGATTTATTCTCTTCCAATTTCTATAATGAAAGTAACCTCATAATATCAAGTGTTAAACTTTATAAAATTTACATTATTATCTACACTTTTGTGATATATTAATTTGATTAAAAAATCTACTACAGTTAAGCTTCGTTACAGCAAATCCCGGTTATAATGAGTTCCTGGATTATAACAAATGAAATCTTTATCCATTTCAGTATCTAACATGTATTCTATATATTGGATATAATGAAACCTGAATGTAGTGATCCATAAATTAAGTCTGCTTAAAATTTGTTATAGTATAATTTGACACTGTATTATTGCATATTTATAAGGTTTTCTCATTTAAATTTTCATTTTATTTTAGGTACTTTGTTGAAAGCATAACACAACTTCATGATAGTGCTACTATTGAAGCTTATTATTTACAGGCTAAATCTCTGGTAGCCAAGGTATGTTTTTTATATATTTCTCGGCACTTACTTGTTATAGTGGCCCTTGCAATTACACCAAGATTGCAGTTATGGTTTTGCCATGACTGTGATCAATGTTATCATATCATATATGATATGTGCCATGCACATACATCAATTACTCATATAAATATGCCATATACATCATAATTACATACACATCATATATATATACAATCAAAATCTATTAATATGAAGAGCAAGGGAATTTTGAAAGTCCTTGTATTAACCGTGATGATTATAAAAATCTTAAAAACTCACTCCTAAGTAAAACTGGTTACTACTATTAATTGCTCCAATTATCTCAATGCTAAAATTAACTTAATATCATAAAAATAACATGAAATATTCAGTCTTACCTTTGTGAGTGTCATTTTTGTTAGACAAAATCACAGTACTGAAGTCAAAGCCTGAAAAGAACTAGTAATTCCAAAGGACATAAATGTTGTACAGTAATGTTAACTAATCACTTCCCTTTTTCACAGAAAAATTCAGCTAACATTACAATAGCCACTACAGTTTTTGAGCTATCGATTTCACGTATTTTGTTCCCTTCACAGTCTAATAAGAGACATGAAAATGCTGGTTAATAGGGTCCAGACTTAAAGAAATAAATAAAAGTTTTCTTCAAAGCTCATTCCTTTTGCTCAGTTGTAAATGTTACAAAGGTGCGGCATTTAAAACATCCTTATCTCTCCCTTCTTTTGTTTATTCTTTCAAATTCCTAGGCATTTTCTTTTTTCTTTATGGAGGTCATTTCGAAAATTGAAATTCTGGCTGGTAAAACTGAAAAATTACTACATTTTGATAGACAGTTGAAATGCAGAAATATTATTGCCGGGAGAGAACAGTGTTTAATAACAAAGAGATTTTATTCCTAATTCTATCCTACTTTTTGTTGAAAATCACACTGATTATTTGAACAGATGTTTCGCTCGTAGCAGCAGGGCTGCTCATAGCAGTAGAGTTGCAGGGTGCAGTATTAGCAGCAGGGTGTAAACAAATCATATAAAAAAATATATCAGATTTTTTTTTTTTAATCTGATTTTCTTGATTTAAATCATGAATTTTTTAAATTTCAGTTTTGTGTGATACAAACAACTAAGATTTAAAATTGTACTCTACTATTGTTACTAATGGCATACATAGAAAGTAAACATTTTCAAATTCAAACATTGCTAACCATTGTCAATAAGATATTTTTTAGTAATTTTTAAAAGCAAAAAGTGAATTAAAAGATAAACAATCAATAACAAAGTGATTTCAAATTAAAAATCAAAAAAGAAAATAATTATTTTATCTACAATATGCAATAATTATAATTACCCACAATTTCAAAATATCTAAAAATTAATTAGCTTTATTTAAAGATAAAGGCTATTTTAGCTGCCTTTTTTCTACACCTAATTGATTTCACAATTTGCTATGTACAAGTCCAAAAGTGGAAAACATCCCCTCTATCTCTGCAGTTGTTCCTTTTGCAGTACATACACAACTGTATTACTTCAAGTTCTTTCTGATCTACACAATTCTTTAGAAGTGTTATTGATCCTCACCACTCAAAGATATTTAAGGATTTTGGAGCTTTTTTTATCAGAGTTTCACTAAAACGAGAAGATCGGACAATGAATTTTACTAAAATGTTTAATAAGGATATATCATTATACTTTTCTTTAACAAAGTTTAAAGCTTGATCTTTTTCATTTATTATTAAACATTCCACTTCAGAATTAGGATCCAAGTTGGTAAGCTAAAAAATGAGCTCAACTGTATGGGATATTTAGATCTGATATGTCATAGATATTCATTCATATACATCATCATACATAATTATAACTTGGTCAGATGGGCCATATATGGCTATCGTGAGCGACATATATGACATAAGCTGACTATATCTTAGTCACTTGGCAATTCATCCTCAGGGACCACAACAAGAAAGTACCCTTTTCTCTGTATAAAATAGGATTCTATGCCTTATGGATCATACATTAAAATCATTCTACAGTAGATTCTGGTTAATTGGAACACATTGGTTCCAGCATGATTTGTTTGTTATCATCAGAAGTGAAATTAATGATAGTTTCAATTTTATTCTTGATATTTTGTCACAAATTAAACAATGTTCCATTTTATTCTTGATATTTTGTTACAAATTAAACAATGTTCCAAATAACCAGAATCTACTGTATATCTGTGATTAAGTAAAGTAAAGCTATATTATCTAAATTAGTCGTGACAAACATTCACAGGATTATATATATATATATGAGGTTTTTTTTTTTTTTTTTTTTTTGTAAATATTTAATATATAGTAGACAGAAAAAGAAAGCATAGCATAATTTCCATTTGACAGTTGCAAGATAAAGCTGTTTGCACCAAACCTCCTTGTTTATGATTTTCTGTACTGTTGTTGTACCCTGCACCATTAAAGCTCATCCATCCTATGCTATTGTTGTAATTAAATTTTCTTCAAGCATTATATAAATATTTTTTCCTGTATGAACTTCAAAAATCACAATATGAATCGCTGATTTTTTTTTTCTTTCTATCATTCAATTAAGTACAAATTTTCATTGCTCTATCTCAGAAAACATGCTAAATATGATTTAAAAAGTAGACAGAATGATTTAAAACTACAGACTATAATGATTTAAAATATGTTCGAGGAGTGTATCAATATTAAGAAATTCATTTTGAAGATTGAGTGATATTGCAGCTAAAACTGTTCAAATAATAGTACATAGCAATTATTTTCTAACAACAGTAATAATGATCATCTCAAAATTCATAAACACATCATTTGCTTGATAGCACATGTAGCATACATAAAATGGCAAGAAAGATATCTTCAACTTCAGTCTATGTTATCTTAAAGTTGCTGAGTTTACATTATTTGCTAACTTGACAATTAATGGCCAGAATTGAATTTTTTTTTTATTTTATTATTTTTTTTTTAATTATTTTTTTTTAATTATTTATTTTTTATTATTATTATTTTTTTTTTTTTTGGAGGGGTTGTCAACCAAGCAGTGTTTAATAGTCATGATGTAAATATATGTTTCTGTTTATGAGTTTTTAACTACATTATTCCTTAATAATTAATATTAGGGTATCTGGGTTATAGAGTATAGATGAAAACCATTTTCTTTTTATTAAAAATTCTAATGCATTTTTCACGTTTAATATATATTTTTAAAAATTACCCATTAACAACACCAAAAACCATTTTTATATGAAAAATATCCCTAAACAAACCCCCTATTCAAATAAAGTTTTGAAACTTATTAAAAGCAATACTTTCGTATTAACTGCATGCCAAGAGTTAATAGCCGAAGAATTCGCCAAAGATTTTGCTACTTGCAGCAGTCTTTTTATTTATGATCATTTGAGTGGTTTAAGCATGTAATTTGATTACATGTCTGTTAAAATTATATTTTATTTATATTATTGATGAAGCTTTAATTTTATTATGGAATATTAGTCAGAAACAGACACTGAACTATTTATATTGTTTTAAGTGCATCTTTCAAAATCAGGCTACATGCAATAGAAAAAGATTTCATGCTTGAAAATTATTTTAAAAACCATAAAAAATCAGTAAATTGAGATATAGTTTGCAAACAAATTGTATTTGAAAGAACATTTTCTTTTCTATTTGGCGATGTACTTGTACAAATTGAAATTGTGCGATGTTCAGAAGTTAAAAAAATAGCAGTAAAAGCAAAATTTATTGGTTGAAGTGTTATTACCATTAATGTGACATCAACGTTACTCACGGACATGTTTTTGCTCTATAATATAGATTTCAAAAACTAGTTAATCCAAAAATATGCACTGGCATTTTCTTTGACTTTTACAATGTATCCTAGAATACAAAAAGTATTGAAATGTATAAGTTATTGTTATATTCTAAATAATGGACATTTCTTTTTCATATTGATGGATTGAATTTTCAATAATGGATTGAAATCATGCATTTTCATTTTTTTAGCATGCTAATTTTACATATATAGTACAATTATGGTGTTACTGTTGAACTGTTTAATGTTGGGTTCTGTTTTAGTATGTAGATGACCCCCATATGACAAAGTACATCAGATACATTTATAAAGGATTTTCTGTGAAATAAAACAATGCTTTTCATTTTTTTTCTTCCATTGCACTTTTTTCTTTTTTTTATTTTGTATTCTATATCTAAGAAATTCTTAAATGTCAAAGATTTTTGTTAAATTTTAATTTTTAAAACCATTTCTTTTCTCTTTGAATTTTCATGTATACCATATTTACTCGTGTATTTTGCACATTTTTTTCATTATTTCTATGGTTTTAAAAGTAGAGAGTGTGAAAAATACTCTTTTCAATAGTATTATTAATTTTTCTCAAAGGGTATCATAGAATAAAAAGAGGAATAAGATAGAGATGCTTCAGAAATGAGACATATATAACATTTTAATAAATGAATAATTAAGTTTATACAAAATGTATAACATTTTCAAATGTTCGTAGATAATTTTTGAACTGGAACAATAGTAATCTTTTTAGTTTTCTGAAACATATTTACTACAATAAAATATGAAAAGAAAATATATTTTATGCTGTAAGGCATGAAAATACCTTAGATATGTGTTTCTCAGATTTGCGTCCACAAAATTAACTTTTTAAAAGTTTTTTCGGCGAATATTACTGTTTACGCTAATACCTAATAAGTGTTTCATTCATTTTGGATTCTCCTCCATCTCCCTTTTTATTGTTATATTCAACAAAACACTTTACCAAGAATAATAAATTTTCAGTGTAAATAAATCGGCACTTATGTATCACAGTATTGATGATACTGCTTTATCAGTTATTAAATTTCTGTGAAGATGACTATAAAAATGCTATTAACTATCAGTCAAGATTGTCAAGATTCGAAGATCAAAATTCTACATTAGCATATCTTTATTGTTTGATTCCGTTAGTATGTTGACAAAGTAAATACATTTTCTAAGAAACTTTTAAAATTCATTCAAATTCTTTGAAATGGGACTCATATCAAAATAAAATGTCTACATCAGTTTGATACAGATTTTCAAATTCTTGAAGAATGCAATGAAAGTCATTTAAAATATCTACAAACTTAACTGTTTCGACATATGCTACTGGAAAAATATTTTTGGCAATAAAACATTTGAAAACATATGTACAAAATTTCAAACATTAATTTGGTTGACACTAATGTCAATAAATTAAATGTAAAACTTTTTTTTTTGGTAAACATGCTTTCATTAAAATTCACAAAAAAGTCAACTTATAAAGCACAAATGTGTGTGTCGTTCAATGCTGACGAGATGAGTTCGGGCTCTTTTTTATGGAGCCCAGGCCTGCCCGAGCCCGATACCGAAAAAAATTGCATAGTATTTAAAAATTATTTAAAAAGTAATATCACATTTTTTTAAAACTTTGTGTGCAAAAATAATTGTTCATCCCGTACACATAATTAATTTTATGGAAATTTACATTCTATTTTATCAAAAGAGATGTTTGGTAGCAAAAAAAATATATATCCTTAAAAGGATGTAAATATTTTTCTCTACCAATAAGTAAATCTGATGGACACTTTAACGAAGTGCGTTTTATAAATAAATAAATGAAATTTGTAGAAATTATTATTTCTATGCCGAAGAATCGAACAACGTTTTCTATTTCCTATAAAAGGTGTATTTCATAACTTATAATTGATTCTTGAATTGAAACAATATTTCGTGTTCCTGAAAAACAGCTTAAATTAAAAATTTGACACCATTATCTGAAAGTTCTTCTGCTTTTATAGAAAAAGTTGAAACACTCTTTGATTGCTTTCTATCGGAATAACAATACTTGACAATTATATGTACTTACGAATGAAAGTGACTTCGTAAATGTGCAGAGCAGAGCTTTAGTATGAGCAGAGTTCATTATTAAAAATAGAATCACTAACGTTGTTTTCATATGAAGAGTTAGTATAACTCGCACACAATAAAAGACTGAAAATTTGCAAACCTAAACTAATGCTGATTGACAAAAAATGAAAAAAAAAATATTCATCTCATCTCTAAAAAAATAAAATAAACGTTCCAATTAAAAAATATCCTACTTCACAAACGAAAATCTAGCAACAAATATTATTGGCGCCACTTCGCATTGGCGCCATATCACCCAGTCGTCAGACATGTTGCAAATATCGCAAATTTTCTATTAAAGTAACATTGTAATACTAGAAAAGAAAAATAAGATTTCTGTTTTCCCTTGTATTCATTCTGCTCAAAATAACATTAAAATTATTTAAAATAGAATTTGTAATTTTTTAGAGGAAAAAGTTATTTTTATTTGTTCTGTATGAGAATAAATAAAATTGTCAGCTTCAGAAGGAATGAGCCCAAGCCCGCCCGGGTCCGAAGGCTGGTATAAAAATTGAGTCTGAGTCCGTGTCGGGCTCGGGCTGAGCCCGTCTCATCTCTAATGGTGACATCATAATGATGCAAGCAACAATGTGGTTAAAATGGATAATGCTAAACTTCGCTGTTTCGACATATGGTACTGGAAAAATATTTTTGGCAGTAAAACATTTGAAAACATATGTACAAAATTTTAAGCATATTAATTTGGTTGACACTAATGTCAATAAATTAAATGTAAAAAAAATTTTTTTTGTAAACATGCTTTCATTAAAATTCACAAAAAAAGTCAACTTATAAAGCACAAATGTGTGTGTCGCTCAATGCTGATGTCATACTGATGCGAGCAACAATGTGGTTAAAATGGATAAATGTTGCAAAGATGGAGCTATTTTTTCAATTAAACAATCGTAACATTATTTCTATGGAGAAAATGCATGTTTTGGGCCGATGTTACTGCTGATAGTTTTGAAAAATCTATTTAGGGATATCAAAGTTGCCATTTTTCTAAAATATTAAACACATATTTTTCTGTTTTTCAATCGGATGTATATTTCTCGAGTTAGTCGAGTGTTTCCAGACATTGCAATGGTAACGATTCTCACAGCATTGCACTCGATAACAGCGCCATCTACAATGTTTCGAAGAAAATGTTCAATACAAAAGTTATGTATTTTTTCCCGTAGAATCCGAATCTGCAATAAAAAATGGGGGTCATCATTTAAGATTTCAAAGTTGCTCCCCTTCCCCCCCGGGGGGCAAAGTTGGGGGGGGGGGCAACTTTCATATCTCTAAATAGATTTTTCAAAAATATTGAACATGCATTTTGCCATTTCTCAATCCAATGCTTGATGCATATTTCTCGAGTTATTTGACCGTTTCCAGACTTTTCGGACACCCTGTATATATATATATATATATATATATATATATATATATATCACTGGCGCCCGGCTACCATTTCCTTGCAATTCTTGTTTGTTATGAAATTCGGTATTATATTTTCAGAGATATATTTGAAAACGCACTGCAAAAATATGTTCCCCCTTCTATTTCCAAATTTATTGAAACTAAAATTATGAATAAATTAGGGGTAGTAGGACTTTAATTAAATCTTGCAGGAAAACTATATAGATTATACTGTGTCACATAGATTTTGAGAAAATCGCATTTTACCGTTATGCACAAACTTTAATTTGAGGGTGCTCAGCAGATTCGTTAAGGCATGCTCGAGGTACCTATCGATGAAGAATCATCTGAAGATTGTTGATAATGATTTTTGAAAAAAATTGTCGGTAATTAGCCGAGATATTAAGTTACTTGAAAAAAAAATTATACATATCGTGTGTGGTATCATTCGAAAGATCTCGTAACACTGAACAAAAAAATATATTTGCTTTAATTTTAGGTATTATATTTTTCAGAGGTATTGTCGAAAATGTGCTGCAAAAATATGTCCCCCCCCCCCCCCCACTTCCCATTTCCGAATCTACTGAAACTAAAATTATAAAAAATTAGGGCTAGTAGGAGTTTATTTAAAACTTCCAGGAAGACTACAGCGATTATCGTATATCACATAGTTTTTGAGAAAATCACATTTTTCCGTTACACACAAACTTTACTTTGCAGGTGCTCAGATGAGGAGTTGATAGGCACTCAAGGTACCCATTGATGCGGAATTGTTCAAGGATTGTTGATAATGATTTTCAAAAGCATTTGTCAGTAATTATCTGAGATATTAATTAAAAACCTATCGCGAAAAAAATGGCACGGGCAAAAGCAGCGTTGCAACTTTGCAATCTCTCTTCGAAGCGAACTTGGCACAATGCCAAGATTAAATTTATTACAATGTCTTTGTTTTAGGTAGGGCGAATTATGGTGATAAATAGTTAACATTTTCCATTCCAATTGAATTCCATTGTTCAAGGCTATTATTTAAAAATAATTCATAGAATAATTCCAAGATATTAAAAGTCTATAGTTTAACAATCGCTTATAACTTACTGTATAATTCATTTATAATGAAAAACTTTTCGATTACATATCACTTAACTAATATGCCTACAAGTATCATGCTTTTATGTTTAAAAAGGAGTCAGAAAGTTTCGCTTTTTTTTTTTTCCCCCGAGATCGCCGAATTGTGTACTGTTATTTCAAATATGATTAACAGGTGACTTCTCACGAGCAACTCTGCGACACCTGTCCGAAACATGGTTGACATTCAACCAATTTTAAACTTTGTACAAGGTCTTTGTCTTAGAGTGAGAAATATTTTTCATTCCAATAGAATTCAATTATGATATGTGGTATTGTTTTACATATAAGGGTATATTTTCTTTGAATGGTTATGATACTTTAACCATCTACTTTTGTTATTAAGATTTTGTTAAATGTCTTGCATTCTACCCTATTCCTATCTCTTAGACATCACTAGCTATGTCGAGGTATGTCAAAATTTAATTATCTCAGGTCATTTCAATGTTAACATCAGAAACAAAACTGGAAATCAACTGTCGGAATACTTTTTAACTCTTGGTCTAATTCCATTCATTCAAGAAGCTACTACCAGGGAAAACACAATTATTGACAATGTATTCTCCAACATCCTCATGCAATGTGATCATTATTCATTCATTTTTTATTCATCATAAACTGATTTGTATACAGTTTTAAAAAAGTCATACAGAATGTCGATATTTGTTACCATTAAGGGTTCATATCTCTCTGAATGTTCATTATATCCATCTATCTATACTTTGCTAGTATATATAGCTATGCCCAACTATGCATTGTATAGAATTTTACAAAGTCTTATTATTCTTTTTAGCAACGCCTTTTTGTACTGTTGCAGGTAGTAATTAATAAATTTAATGTAGAGAACCCTTTGAGCGCGAGTAATACTCACACTTGACCGATTTATTTAAACTCTAAATTTACTGCCAATTCATGTACTCTTATTTGCAAACAGTGCAATGAACGGTCTCAAAACAGTTCCATTTTTATGACCTATTGAAACAATTTTGTATAGGATTACATTACGAATGAAGCAGTATTCATGCTATAATCTTCTTTCCAATGCATAAATAAACTAGTCGTTGGGGGCCACCGTAATACTTACCCATCATGGATATGCATAAAGTAAAATATTAAAATAAAAATGTGTAAACTACTTATAAAATGCATTGCAATTCAAATAAAATCGTGGCTTGATGACGTCACAAACTTTAAAGGCTCGATTACTGAATTGCTTGAAAGAGGTTTTTCCTTATAACTCCAAAAATAATAATCCTATTAACTAGCGGTTTATTGCATCTGATTAAGCGTCAAATTTCCAATTAAAATATATCTTTGAAGTGAAATTTGGATGAAATACAGGGTCATGAAAAATCGAAGAGTGTGGAAAATAGGATTCCAAATATCTCGGCAACTAATTATCCGATCGACTTCATGCTTTATTCAAAATTTATGTTTTTTTATTGTCTTTTATATTCATTTCTTAAAATAAACAATTTCGAAAATTTTTATATACCTTTCATCAGAACGAATATTTCGAGAGTCCGAAAAAAATTGTTCCGGTTAATCGAGGTTATTGAAATGAAATAGGCTTCTTCCCATTATTACATACTAAGTACATACCAAATTACAAGTCTCTATCTCAATTTATTCGGGAGATAGAGCGTTTACAGACACACACACACACACAGACACACAGACGGACGGCAAAATTTTTTTTCTAAAAATATGTTTTTCGGAATCTCCAGTGTCTGAAACGTGTAAATCCGTCAAAAAAAATTTTTCGATTTTCAAAACGATTACAAGACTTACCCTATACTACGTATGATGGGTAAGTAATAAATAATAATAATTTAAATATTTCTTTCAATGTTTATTGTTTATTGATATGATTTGAGAGCTTGTAGTAAATTTCTGTCATGTTACAAAAAGTAGAATACATTATATATAAACATATAAAAAATACATTATTTTTTTATTATTTAAACACAAACAATGGAGTTTTTGCTAATAACCATTGCTATATTTTTAGTAAAACTTAAATTTTATTATTTGTATTAAAAAAAAATACCACTTGTAAAATATTATAAGTATCCATGTATCTCATTTATTTTATATCATAACATTAAATTTTTCAAAAAATAAATCCATTAATTTATGTAAACTGACATCAATATTATTATTATTATTGAAAGTGTTTTATTTTATGAAGAAATAGATATTAAACAATGTTTCCACTAGCTTATTTAGACTGCTACTTTGTTAATAATTGTTTAGTCTTTTAATTTACGAAAATAAAAATTACTAGTGTAAAATTTTTTAAAAAAAGTAGGCAAAAAACAAATTTGTAATTTTTTTTCTAATTATTGAAGTAAATTTTAAATTAACTTTTTTTTTCTTTTGTTTCATGCAAATGTGTTGTTCTTTTTACATATACATACTATATTTATACTAAAAGATTTTAAGAAAGTATATTAAGCATTATAAAAGAATTATTTACTGATATATGAATACTTTTTAATAACATCATAAAAGTAAAACATCTGTTTGAAGAACACTTATTAAAAGAGACAAAAATTTGTAATGTTTAAAATCATCAAAAATTATAATTTTTGAAGAATTAAAAAATATATAACTCAGAGAGATTTTAAAATTGCATAATATGGTTATAGATGTGCATATCAAAATTAATTTCATCTACATGATATTCCTTCTAGAAATTCTTTAAATGGTTAATATGTGGCGCCATCTTCTTTGTTTTATTATAAATAAATAAACTTTCAAATCTTACCAATATATCAGTAAGATATTATAGATGAAATCAATATACATTCGAGATTTTTCACTTATGAAAATAAGAAAAGTTCAACTCACTAAATTCTTTTTAGTTTAAATATTCATTTATCCAACTCTTTCTTGAATAATGTTTATTATTTATTATATGTACCCATGTTATATGCTTATCTCATAAACACAACTGGGAGGCCAGGGGGCTGAAACCCCAACCTCTAGACCCCTAGGCTATACTAAAATTTAAAGTCTCTAAAAATTATGAAAAGTTAAGTTTTCAAAGGTTGTTAAGGAAAAAGAAAATTTTGGGAAATATTGATTTTAACTAAAATATTTTTCTATATTTAAATTCACTAATTAAATTAAAAATGTTAACATATTTAATATTTGCTAATTAAATACAAAAGTTTAAACAGGTTACAATTGAAGAAAGAATAGAGTTTATAGGTCAAAAGTTTCATCTTTGTTACATTCGTTACTGCTATAATATAAAGTTGTCTAATCAAGTAATTTAATTGATTAACAGTTTGACGTTTAACTACGAATTTATTTTTTATTAGAAATCGCTGCAACTGGCGACTATTTTTTTTATTTTATTCATAGCACTTTTTCGAAAAATATAATCTTTGCTGTACACTTCAAAAGAAATCTACCACAAACAAAAGTTTTTGTAAATAGTAGTACAAAAAAAAAAAAAAAACTAGTTGTTGGGGGCCACCGTAATACTTACCCATCATGGATATGCATAATATAAAATATGAAAATAAAACATGTGTAAACTACTTATAAAATGCATTGCAATTCGAATAAAATCGTGGTTTGATAATGTCATAAACTTTAAATGCTCTATTACTGAATTGCATAAAAGAAACATCCTTATAACTCCAAAAATGATAATCATATTAACTAACTGCTTATTGCGTCGGATTAAGCGTCTCATTTCCAATTAAAATATATCTTTGAATTGAAATTTGGATGAAATACAGGGTCATGAAAAATCGAAGAGTGTGGAAAATAGAATTCCAAATATCTCGGCAACTCATTATCCGATCAACTTCATTCTTTATGCAAAATTTTTTTTTTTTTTTTTTTATTATTGTCGTTTATATTCACTCTTTAATAAACAATTTCAAAAATTTTTATATACCTTTTATCAGAACGAATATTTTGAGAGTCCGAGAAAAATAGTTCCGGATAATCGAGGTGACTGAAATTGAATAAGCTTCTTCCCATTATTACATGCTAAGTACATACCAAATTTCAAGTCTCTTTCTCAATTTGTTTGGGAGATAGAGCATTTACAGACATACAAACAGATACACAGACGGATGGCAATTTTTTTTTCTAAAAATGTGTTTTTCGGAATCTCCAATGTATGAAACGTGTAAATCCGTCAAAAATTTTTTTCCAATTTTTAAAACGATTACAAGACTTACCCTATACTATGTATGATGGGTAAGTAATATATATATTCGATAGTGGCAGCCCTGCTATTAGTCTATGGGACGTATATGTTCCACCGTAGTCAAATACAAAAATATTTTAGAAATTATCTTTCATTTATGTTTCTGTTTAAAATATCAGAAAGAAATTAGCAATTTTCTTCATGAAATTGTTTTAAAAATTGCTTGGTTTTGAATAATTTTCATTGACTTTTGGCTGATTATTGATCACCTGCTCACTAATGCCAGGTTAATATACTACAGGTCTGCATGCTCCGAAATTTTCGGACCTATATTCATCCTGGTCCAGAAAAAGCTACTCTGACACAGTGTAGAAGCTAAAACGTCCTTCTCGGTCTCAGCCGCCCAAAAATCATTAAAATCAGACCTGACTCGATTCAGTTCCTGCAAAAATTTCCGATATTTGTTAGACAGTATTATCCTGCAATTAAAATTCTTCAAAAAAATATTGCACACATATTTAAGCAAACATTTTAAAGTACAACATTTTCAGATTTAGCCCACAAACCTTGGTATATTGAATTACATGGAGTTATCTTCTATACTAATAAAAGAAAGTTTCGCTCTGTGTGTCTGTGTGTGTGTGTGTGTGTGTGTGTGTGTGTGTGTGTGTGTCTGTTGGCGATGGCTAGGAAAATCTAGCCCACCTAGAAGGCTGGAAATTTAGGTGTGGATAGTCCAAGATTTGTCCAAGATAGTCCAAGATCAAAATGGCGAAAGAAACGGACAGGCGCATTGGATTTGCAACCGGAAATGAACGAATTCGAAATTATTTAACTAATTAGCGAATTTTAAGAAAACTAATTGAGATATCAAATTGAAAAATTCTGAGCATATGTAAAAAAATATTCTGTATCTGACTATGTGATTTTTGAAAAATTCGGTTGGTAATTTTTTTTAAATTTACGCAAAAATCTGCCGGCGCCAGTGAAAACGATCCGAGAAATTTTCAGACAGGGATCGGCTTTCATTAAAAACTGAACTACAAAGAGATCTATTTCTCTGGCCGATCCCTCTCATTTAGTTTGCGAAAATGAAAGGAAATAATTGCCAATTTTTACTAATGAACAAATATTTAAGTCACTAATTAAGATATAGATTTGAAATTGAGGTCGGGAAGGGGTGTCATCTGCCGGCTATTTTAGCGTAGCGTCTTCGTTATGTTCTAATTATCAGAAAAATGTAATTCTTTTTTTAATGGTCGCGAACAAATTATTCATTATATTTGCAGGTATGGGGAGGGAGGGGGTTAACGCCTTTCTCTGAGATTGTAATTATCTCGGGCTCGGGCAACGCTGGGCGGGTTAGCTAGTAGAGTTATAAAAAACGATGTGTTAGGAGTTTATTCATAAATTTAGAAAAATAAAAATAGCTTACAAAGGAACATTCAAATAGTTACTGGAAAAATTTTGCAGATTCTTTTAGTCTAAAATAAATTTGTTAGAAAATACCATACATTTTTTTTCGGATAATTTCTAACATTTTCTTTTCTGTGGATGCTTTGGTAACAGGACATGGTCCCTTTAATGTAAGCGATCACAAAGTAAAAATTTTCTGTACTAATAATTGGAATGAGCTGTGTGCATATTAAAGAACATACTAAGTTGCATGCTCACATTTTTTTCAATTGTGTTTCGTTTTCTGTGAAATTAATGTAGATCAGAATTCATAATTTTTTTAATACAATTTTATTAATAATTTTTGCAACTCATAAATCTTGAATTTAAAAAAATGCTTGAAATACCTTTGCATCCATGCATTGTATCGCATTAAAAAAATTAATATGATGATTTTTGGGAAGATAATAAATAATAGTTTGTCACGTGAATTAACATTGGCATTCTCAAACTTTTCACTCATCCAACTCTACGAGGATTTAAGAAAAAGTATACAATCGGTGCCTTTTTAGGAATAATGTTGATAAAATCAACTTAAAAATGGTGTCATAAGTGGGTGTTACCATTGGAAAATTCAAAATCAATACAATTTTTAATATATAGATGACCTCCTGTTTCAAAGTTTGTATTCAAATTCAAAAAATAGATTATTAACGGTTAAAAAGTATGGGATGTGGTCTCTCTCCTTTTTAACTATACAATATCATTAATTTACAAGAAAAAAAGAAAGAAAGAAATGCTGTTCCGACATGACACGTCCAGAAAAAATTCCCGACACTGCCAAATCTGCAGAAAAAAGAATAGCCTGAGCCCAGTCAGAGTGTTATTATAAAAGAAAATTTGTTCGAATCTCTATAAACCTCCACTAAAACATACTACATCTCCGCCCTCCCCCACCCCCCCCCCCCCCAAAAAAAAAAAAAAAAAAAAAAAAAAAAAAAACTAATTTTTGATGTACCACTTTGTATGTCATGCAATCTTTTTCAATTGGTGATTGCATAGTGTTGCCAATTTAAGGGATTTTTTAAAATTCAAATTATCTACCAGAATTTCTGAATAGTTACCTTCACTTATTTAATCACTTAATGGCTGTCATTAAAAGCAAAAATTACTGTTAGAAATTTCTGGTAGTTTAATAAATGACTTCATGTTATTTAATCGTGGAATGTCTGCCATTAAATAAAGAAAAATTACTATTGGAAATTTCTGGCAGATGAACAAATACACGCTAAATTGGAAACATTGGTGCGAATGGGAGGGTATTAAGTTTGGAAGTGAAGGGCCTTGCTTTCGCTAAGGACAGTTCTGAAACTATATAAGGTTTGATTCGTAAAGGATTTTTTTTACACACAGCATAAAATATTTTATTTTCTAATTTTTGTTCTCTTATTTTGTTTTTTGTTTTACACATTCTTTTGGTAGTTTCTGTTTTTTAATAAGCTTGTAATTAATATGTATTGTATTTCATTTGTATTGACTGATAATTTTCCATAAAATATTTTTATAAGATGCAATCTGAAATTTTGCACATTGGTGCCAGAAACTGCTAATGTAGATCTTTCATCAGTTTACTAATACTGTATCAGTCTTTAAGAGACATGCCTTTTCTTTTTTTAAATGTACACATTAAAGCTTAACAATCAGAAAATTTTATTAAATTTTCTATAAATTCCCACTTATTATAAATAATACTAAATATGTTTTTAGAATTTTTCTAATCTTTTTAAATTTATTTGTCAAAGGTTAAAATTTGTCTTTTGGAGTATCATTTTTCAAGTTCTGTAGAATTTCATTGAAAAGTATAACCATCTGAGGCATTAACTTGTGTCTCATTTTGAATACGAATTAGTGCACATATAAATTTATTAACATTTATTCTCAAAGTTTTGCACATATTTTCCCTAATTGTGTAAACCTTTTGAGAACAGTATTTGTGTATATAATTATTCAAATCAATACATGAAGTTATATTAATAATCTATTAATGTAAAACTTCCAGTAAAAAAAAAAAAAAAAGACTTAAATAGTACACCTCATTTTATATTTACCTTGCAGGAAAACTATAGCAATTAGCTTAGATCACATAGTTTTTGAGAAAATCACATTTTTCCATTACACACAAACTTTACATAGCTGGAATTCAGTGGAGGAGTTGAGGGGCGCTCGAAATACCTATTGAGGTAGAATCATCCAAAAATTGTTGATAACGATTTTCAAAAAATTTTGTGTGCAATTAGCTGAGATATTAATTTAAAACATATCTAGAAAAACGTGGCACGGATCAAGGTGGCTTTGCAACTTTCAGACTTCTTTTCAAAGCACGCTTGGCACAATGCCATGTTTAAACTTTGTACAAGCTCTTTCTTTTAGGTAAGGCGAATCATAGTGATAAATAGTCAACTCTTTTCATTCCAGTTGAACTCAATTATTGAAGGCAATTATTGAAAAATAATTCCTAGAATGATTCCAAGTTTGTCTTATTATTCTTTTAGTAACAATTTTTTGTAATATTGCAGCTAATTATTAATAAATTTATTATATAGAATTCTTTGTACATGAGTAAAACTTGCACTTGGCTGTTTATTATTTATATTTTTTATTTTGCTGGTCTGTTGATAGTAACTAATCTAAAAATGTGTAAGCTACTCGATTTTTTTTTCTTTAATACCATTGTTTTTAACTTATAGAAAATTCTAGCATAACTTAAAAGTGTTATGCACTTAAAAAAAAAATTTGGTTTGAAGATTTTAAAGCAATATGAATGTACATAAATATAATAATAATTAGGAAAAAAAATCAATCTCATAAAAGAGTTGGTATAAAAACAGAAATGGGAGTAATTATGATAAAAGTTTTTAAATTTCTCTTTTATATTTATTTCTGAATATGTAGTGTTAATGACTTTGGTTTGTCTGTCTGCTGTCTGTCTGTGCTCTAACTCTCATAAATGTTCTTGGATTGCCATGTAATTGATATATGTTATTGAAGTTTACTATGCCATGTTCGGTATTGAAAATGGAGTGTGTAGCATTTATAGTTCATTTATAGTTTCATCACACTCAAAAGAATCCTGTTGTATTATATTCTATGGGGAAAAATCATTTGCAGTGTATTTTAATGATGTTACACTATTTCAAACATAGTGAAATTTATGTACATTTTTGAGGTACAATACAAGAGGCTTACTGTAGAATATTATGTGCATAAAAGTTATTGTTCATTTACAGGGAGACACAAAATATTTCGTTTGCAGTACTGTCTGTAAGCAACAGATGCTGGAAGTTCATTTTCAGTTGTGGTATGCGTTTTTCAGTTTTACTAAATTTTGCCATATAGGGTGGTTTCAAATGATGTCACTAATCAACCATTGGAGGTCAAACAACTGTTGGAAGGCAAATATGATTGGTAGCTGAAGGATTGTGGGCATAGCTGGAGTGGAGGTCAACAGGACACTTGTGATTGGTGGATGAAAAGGTCATCAGCTGATTGCAACTTCTCTATTATGTGGTGTGTATAAATTCTATAGATCATATACTGGGCTACACAAAATAATTCATAAGCACTACTGTATATAAGCGGGAGTTGTTTAAGGGTGTTTTTTAACTGAGTTAGGCATTTCCCAGCTGAACTATATTCAGTATACTGAGAGATGGTTGTAAAATATAAATTCCTATACTCGACTACACAAAGAACTGGATACATTATTGTCTATGGAGGGGTAATCTCTAAAAGTACATTTTTAATTGTGCTTATGCGTTTTTACCCTAAATTAAACTGTAGATTAATATGAGGTATGTTTAAAAATCTGTGGATAATATACAGGACTGTACAAAATTATTAGAGTACATTTCCATATATTAATGGAAATTGCTGAAGTGAATTTTCAACTGTGTTATACATTTTGTAACTAAGCTAAACATTAGCACACTACTAGATACATATATATAGGTCATGTACAGGTATGCACAAAAGAATGCAGATACTTTTCAGACTGTAGATGGTAATTTCTGAAATTACATTTCCCAATGTGTTATGCATTTTCGAAATTGTTTACTTAGACTTCATGTGTCACCTTATTATACTGTAAAGTTTTGGTTAAAAAAAAAGTTTTCTGGAAGTTTTTTTATGAATCCGCCATACTCTTTTTTTTTTCCCCCTCAGTGCCTTCCCAGAATTCCTTTCGCGGAAATTTTCAGATGGGGAATGGGATATATCATTTCATGTCTTAAAAGAGGGGGGGGGGGGGGGGGGATAGGTGTTTTCATTATTTACGTTTCCTTTGGAACTATTGGTCAGAATTGAAAGTTTTAATATATTTAATTGTCTCAAATTAAATCGGCTATTACTAGATCGGGTGCTTCTTACTTTGTTTGCAGGTTTCATTTAAAAATATAAAATCATGCAAATTAGAGGGTGTATGCTGCTGAAGGCAGTGATGTGCCCAACATTAGGTTCGTTTGGAAAGATTTTCGTTTAAAAATATAAATTCATTCAACCCTGATTTTAGCTATATTTAAGGTTATTATCGCAGGCCCGTGCTGCCCCACTCTTACGTTTTAAAATAAAAACAGACCAGAGCGTAGTGCTGTCCGGTGTATGCTGCCAAAGGCAAATCTAGGTTAGTTTGATTAGATTTTCATTTAAAAATATAAAATCATAGAAATTTGAGGGTGTATGCTGCCGAAGACATTGAGGCCCACAATATTAGGTTCGCTTGGAAAGATTTTCGTTTAAAAATAAAAAATCATTCAATACTGATTTTATGTATATTTAAGGCAATTATCACGGACCCGGGCAACGCCGGACGGGTTAGCTAGGGTCAAGGTTTAAAACTTTTTATCCATGTATTCGGTTAGCCCTTCCGGTTCTAACGATGTCCTTGGTTTAAAAAATTATTAATATTTACCATTGTAAAAACTCCGGCGGGATTTATAAAATTCGAACTGGTAGCTGTGGCTAACCGGAGTAATTACTCAAGTTGATTTGTAGAAAGAAAAGTTTTTTTATTCGAAGCTCGAAGGACAGAGCATTCCTTCTACAGGTTTCATTATTTAAATAAAATAGAACAAAATAAAATAAGATGAAATGCGTGGGTGCAGGTGATTATAAACGAGTTCCATAAAGTCCTCTAATTTCTCCTTAGGTCTCTACACCAGACAGTCTCGTTCCAAACTTAATTTCCGTTCTCTGTATTCGGTGATACAAATTAAACAGGACAGGGTGTCCTTGGGTGATCGAGACGGATCGCTCCTCCGTTTCACTTCGCTCTCGCTTCACTGCCAGACTCTGCCTTTTCAGGGTCACGTCCTACCCTTTTGCCTCCGAAGAACCCTCTCCCCCTCGTCTTCTCTTCTTCCTCTCGCCTCCGAAAAAAAGGGGGGCGGGGGAAGGTTCATCCCGGCCTCTTAAACTTACGGCAGCCTATCGTTGTGGATATCTGGCTCTCATTCGCATATTTTAAAGGACTTCCCTTGGCGTCCGATAGTCTCTGGGAAAACCTCTCCATCTGCGACCTCACAAGTAGAATAAATAATTAGTTAACGTCGGATAGTCGCCATGCCGTCTCGAGTATTGTTCATAAAATGTCCACACCATTCAGCATAGGAGATTGATCGTTCCTTTTGATCTGACCCGACAACTCCGGGGGTCGATCGGTCACAAGTTACCTACGCTGGGATATTGGGAAAATGTCACAGCATTACCCCCTCGAGCAGATGAGATTTTTCAAGCATTTGGAAAATCTTACATCATTACTGGTGCGCTAGCCTTCCATACATACCCAACACACATGTTAATTCTCAATAGAGGCTTACCTTAAACATTATTATTCACAAGTTTACAATACACTCTACAGACTCACATCGTTAAATTAAATTTCAATATTCATTGCATGATTCAAATACACAATTATTTCAGTTACAAAATGAAAAACTATATACAAAATTACTGAGTGGAATATTACTTATTCCATTCTACTTAAACAGTCTACATGTGGAATTTGGTATACCTGGCCGATAACCTAACGATCTGCGAATATCCTGCGTTTTTCCACAATCTCTAATTAGTCGGAAATCATTTCCGGCGTCGTTTTTCGACTGTTTAACCTCGCTGCCTTTTATTTCGTTATGCGGCGATATGTATCCTGGGGTTTCTAAACAATCAGAACTGAAAACCGTTTTTCGCTTCCTTCCTAACGCACCATAACTGTTTACCCCTTTTGTTGTTTTCTGTCCCGAAGATTTAAACCTAAAATCTTCCTTTCGTTTTAAGACTGTGTCTTTATTTTTTTCCCCATGCTTACTTTCCCGGATTTCATTCCTCAAATAAAACACCTTCGATCTTTCTTTATAACCCTCTTCCTTCATCCTTGATTTGGGTGTCGTGCGGATCGGGGTCGTCGCGAATTTCGTTTTAATGGAAGATTCACAATGCGTTACTCCTGCACGTTGGCCAAGGGGAAAGGGAACAAAGCCTTTCTTTTCCTTCCTGTCCGGTTTTCTCACTTCATTCTTTTGATAAGCCGAAACTAAGCGGTTCGTGGGGTTGGGGGGAATTGGGCGGTCACTCCTGTGCCTTTTTTTCGGTGCTGCACTCCCAAAGCTAACAGGCGGTTTCGGTTTCATTCTGTCTAGCAAATTTTGTGTTTTGCTTCCCAATAAATAATAATCCATTTCTATGTCTGCATCGACAATACCTGCGTAAGTCCTAACTCTTTTTCCTAAATCACACAGATTAAGCTCTATTTCTGCGAGGGGTAGACATTTTAAATCATTTTGTAACGGTTGCTTTACCCACACGACTCTCCCTGTGTATTGTTCTCGGGTCACCTGGTTGGCACTAATTAAATCTAGCGACGTAGCAGTGTCTCTAAAAATTTTCATTTCTTTCCCATTTATAATCCCTTTTGTTAAATAGGGCTGGAACATTTTGTTTAACTCATCGAGGTCAGCCAACTGATTAACCACTTCAGGTATTTCACTACTCCATTTTAGTTTGGGGCAAAATTTGCGGATATGAGAAAAACTACCACAATGGAAACAAGACCTGTCTTTTCGCTTATCAACAATTACCTCTCTATCTTTTTTATCTTCCCTCTCCCTCCAATTTCTTTTCATTTCCGCGTTTTGGGGTTCTGTCTCTGGTCTATCAACCAATCTGTTTCCCTCAACCTGTTTGCCGTTATTTGGATATCTAGGCGGGGACTGTTTCATCTCTGTTCTTCTAACCGCCTCATAATGATCTAGTTTTTGGGTCAGATCCAATGGCTTAATTATTGTACTCCAAGAGTCAATAAAATGCTGTCTAATTTCAGAGGGCACTTTCCGTTTGATCTGGTCAGTAATTATCAGGTCCCTAAGTTGACTAAATTCGGACACCTGAATACCGCTTAACCATTGGTCGAAATAATTCGTAATTTCATACGAAAAATCTTTCCAATTTTTTTCTTCGGACCGTGGTGTTGTTACGAATTTGATTCTGAAGTCTTCTGCACTAATTTTAAACCTTTCGAGTAATTTTCCCTTCACAAAATCAAAATTGTCCGTTTCGTCTGGTGGTTCTCTAAGAATAACTTCTGTCAATTCTATAGGAAGTAAACCTAGCAAATTTGTTACCCATTGCGACTTATCTAATTGCGCTTTTAATGCCTGTCTCTCAAATAAGTTGAGATATAAGGAAATCTCCGATTTTCCCATTTCAAATTTAGGTAACACATTTTTTAACAGAATTTTAGGTTCCCTTTCTATTTGACTAGATGATAACGTTAAAGTATCATTTTCCCGTTCGGCCCTAATTCTCGCGAGCTCATGTTCTTTCTCAATTTTATCTTTTTCCAATTTCGATCTCTCTACACGGTCTTCTTCAATCAACTTTAATTGGTTTAACGCCATAGTCTCATCATAATCGGGGGCCTCCGTTATCTTTTTAACCAATTTAGGAATTGTATCATTTGACAAAACCTCTACTTCAAATTCTATCGCAAGGGTTTGCAGATCGCATTTTCGGAATCCCGATATGCCTGCCATAATCACTAATTTTAAATTCTAACACAATTTAATTCCAATTTCCCGCACATAAATGCAATAAAAAAAATATTCACAATTTTTTTCACCCCCAAAACAACATAAAAATAAATACAGTAGTTTCTGCTCGACACAAAATACAATCAATATTCATGAAATTTTGATCGCAGGTCACAGATTTTTAAAATTTTGAATTACAAGCAAACCAATTCCACATATAGGCTACAATTTGCCAAAAAAAACATATATCTTACTTTAACTTAACTGAATTACTAACAGACTTCAACTTAATCTTACAACTTCTTTAAATTCAAAATTTAATTCCTCAGCAATCTTCAAAATAAGAGAGCACATTAAAAATTTCGGCCGAAAAATACAATTAACATAATTTGCTTTTCACCAAACAAAAAAAATTTTTAATTAAAAAGATTAAAAGAATTTTTCAATTACTAGAAACAAGATGAATTTAAAGTTTGTTACACTTTTAATTTACCTTCAACACACAAAAACATCTGTTGGTAATTAATATTTAAAATTTTTACTTATATTACCGAACACAAATAATTAAAGAAAAATTGCTTCCTGTCCAAAATTAAAAATATACACACTAAGCCTCCACTGAGAATAAAACAAGTGCTCACCTGGGTATAGCTCTGTCTGCGATTCTCGGCGGTGATTCTGCTTTCTTTTCTCTCCACACTGTCAGCAAAGTTCGGATGCTTCTGGTTTCTGATTCAGCGGATGCAGTTTCAGATCAGCTCGGGTCTCTGCCTTGGCTTTGGCGGGTCACTTTGGGGTCGGTGGATCATCCTCGATTCAGCGGAATCTGTCTCTCTATCACAGGATTCTGTACGAATTCGGCGAGTTGTCCTGCTCTGCCCCGATTCGGTATGTAGATTCAGGTTCCCAACGGCTGGTGTAGATTCTGAAGAAATTCGGCGAGTTGTCCTACTCTGCCCCGAATTCATAAAACTTTGTCACGCACATTTCTTTCACCACTTTAAATCCCTTGAAGCTGCCACCATCTGTAAAAACTCCGGCGGGATTTATAAAATTCGAACTGGTAGCTGTGGCTAACCGGAGTAATTACTCAAGTTGATTTGTAGAAAGAAAAGTTTTTTTATTCGAAGCTCGAAGGACAGAGCATTCCTTCTACAGGTTTCATTATTTAAATAAAATAGAACAAAATAAAATAAGATGAAATGCGTGGGTGCAGGTGATTATAAACGAGTTCCATAAAGTCCTCTAATTTCTCCTTAGGTCTCTACACCAGACAGTCTCGTTCCAAACTTAATTTCCGTTCTCTGTATTCGGTGATACAAATTAAACAGGACAGGGTGTCCTTGGGTGATCGAGACGGATCGCTCCTCCGTTTCACTTCGCTCTTGCTTCACTGCCAGACTCTGCCTTTTCAGGGTCACGTCCTACCCTTTTGCCTCCGAAGAACCCTCTCCCCCTCGTCTTCTCTTCTTCCTCTCGCCTCCGAAAAAAAGGGGGGCGGGGGAAGGTTCATCCCGGCCTCTTAAACTTACGGCAGCCTATCGTTGTGGATATCTGGCTCTCATTCGCATATTTTAAAGGACTTCCCTTGGCGTCCGATAGTCTCTGGGAAAACCTCTCCATCTGCGACCTCACAAGTAGAATAAATAATTAGTTAACGTCGGATAGTCGCCATGCCGTCTCGAGTATTGTTCATAAAATGTCCACACCATTCAGCATAGGAGATTGATCGTTCCTTTTGATCTGACCCGACAACTCCGGGGGTCGATCGGTCACAAGTTACCTACGCTGGGATATTGGGAAAATGTCACACCATTTTAAAATAAAATAAAATAATTCTGGAAATAAATTCAGGAATTCACCAGACTTCCCCCCCCCCCTCTCAGTGCTTTAGAAGATATTGTTTCCTGTCTTAACTGTGTTTTGTGTATGTTGCCGAAGGCACTGGGGCACCCCACTTAGAAGTCTGCACGGGCCCGAGGTCCGTACCCAACATTTTTAATACAAACTTTCAAACGAGCCGTACGTGTCAGCTGTGCGGATAAAAAAAACTACGACTGGCCCGATATAACAAATTAAAAAAGGTCGGACTAAGCGAAGAAAGTATGAACAATTTTAAATGGACCTGGCTAGGCCGAGAATAAATTCTAAATGCGCTGCACGAGTCGATGCTAGTTTGACAACGTTATGTACAGAAATTTAACATGTCTAGCGCAGATATCTGCATCGGACAGTTTTCAGCAGACGGGCCGGGCCGGACTCAGGATTACATTTTGTCTTCATATTCTGACCGGGCTCAGAATTACATTTTTTTTCTACATACTCCGGCCGGTCCGGAGCTGGACTCAAATGTTAACAGGACATGTGGGGCATGCTGTGCATTTTTTTTTTTTTCAAAAACAATAGTGATAATGAACTTTTGTTAAAGGAATCTTTGGAAATATACTTTAATAAATTACAGAGACATATTTAAAAAAAATTTACTTTTGTTTTATTACACAGCTTAAAAAGTTATGATGTTTTTAACCATCTTATTTCTTTTATTCCAAACAAAACTACGTTAATTTTTTCCATGAGTCTATTTGAATGTAATAGTCTAAGTGATCATTAATGTTTCGATTCTGTATTCTATAGCTTGTGGAGATATGGCCTGAAATATACTGGAAAAATTTCGATAAATATATGTGTGCAATATTCATGAAAAGAATATTAAATGTATATTAACAAGAAAAATATTTTTGTCTAAATTCAGTAGAGTTGTGCGAGGCTTTATTTAATTGATTTTGGAATGGATTAGGCCGTAAACTGCGACAATATAAACGGGCCAGGCCGGACCAAACTTCCGGTCAATGCCGGGCGGGTCTGTTAGTTTTAAATAATTTTCAAGCATGATTTATTTATTTATTTTTAATTCTAAATAATGCTTTAGTTGCTTGCTTGTCTAATCAAATCCTGTATATTATTTCTGTTGTCAACATCCCTTTTTCTAAGCAAATAAAAAATGCAGAACGATAAATGAGATACCATATGAAAGGATTTTGAAGCGGCTTCTGACATAGTACACTCACATTTCGTTGTGTTTTTTGATTAAAAATGGCAATTAATGAAAAATTAAATCGGCATTGTTTCCATAAATGAAATGAAAGGTTTTCTTCAAATTAGTGTTGCTACAAAAATAAAATACTGCAACAATGATTTTTTTTTTTAAATGTTCAATAAAGATAAAGTGGGACATTATGCGGCACTAGTTTATTTTATATTTATGACTAAAAATCAAAATTTAAATTCAAATGCTCAATTTGTTTTTCTTTGTCCCATGTCCTTCCCCCCTCCCTCCCGAAACAGGTGATGTCACCTTCTAATGCAGTTAAAATACGATATATATATATATATGCGTTTGCTATCTTCGGTCAGTGTTTACTGTAACTTTGATGGAATAAATGAGATCATGTTGCGAAAATGTTGTTTTCAGTCCTTAATTTTTCTTTAGAAGTTTAAACCTGCATCTAAAAAATATTAGACTGCAGTGCGAAATCTTCGCACGGGTCCACTGGTTATAAATTATTTTTATAGCTCTCTTTTGGGGTTCTTATAAAAGTTGTGAAACTTTTTCTTAGTTTTTTACGGTTTCGTGCATCTCACGAAACCTTATTACTCCCACTCCTTTGTCTGTCCGTCACAGAGCCGTTCTCAGAAACTATATAACTTACAGGCATGAAAATTTGTGTACTTATAGCTAAATACTTTACTATGAAGCTCAAAATATTAAAATTTGAAAAAATCGTATTATTTTAATATATAGAGAGAAAAAACCAAAAATCTAACAGCCTTTTTCTATTAAATTTAAACATTTTTCGCTATAGCAGTTGCCAACAATTAAAAATCCACAATAAAATTCTTTCTACAATAATTAATTTTCTATTGAAAGATTTCCACGTGAAAAATTAAATTAAATAAAAAGTTTCACCCATTGAAAAAAAAGATTAATATGACGTCGTATTGGTAATAAAACGAAATTTTCAAACATTTCTCAATAATACAAGGAGTATGAGTATGTGTGAAAAAATAGACCAGTAAATTTTTACTTTATAAAAAACATTACTTTTTTTTTTTTTTTTTTTTTTTTGTTAAATGAAATTTATTTGAATTTATTAAAGAAAGGATAAAGTGTTTTGAAAGGAATATTAAACGAAACCCTTTCTGCGATCTTCAATCGCACTTACGCACTTGTTTTTTTTTTTTTTTAAACACTTTCTAACGTAGTTGAAAAGTGTTTATGTATTCTGTTTGTCTGTCTGTCCGTGCTCTAACTCGCGTAAATATATTAGGATTGTCATGCAATTGATATGTTATTCAGATTTACTATGGCATGTTCGGTATTGAAAATGAAGTGTGTAATACTTAGTTTTTTTTTACAGGGACACTCAAAAGAATTGCGTTACATGACTGTCTATGGGGAAAAATCCCTTGTGGTTTATTTTATTGATGTTACACAATTTCAAACATATTGAAATGGATATATATCACTGAGGTGCACTACAAGAGGCTGACAATAGAATATGATGTGCATGGCACTCATATTTCCTTTACAGGGACACTCAAAAGAATTCCGTTACATTACGGTCTATTGAGAAAAATCGTTTGCGGTTTATTTTAATGTTTCCCGATTTAAAATATATTGAAATGAATATATATCACTAAGATGCATTACGAGAGGCTTATAATAGAATATTGTGTAATAGCATTCATCGTTCATTTACAGGGACAAACAAAATAATACGGTACTCTATGTTAACAGCAATTGCTGGAAGTGTGTTTTCAGTTGCTGAACGAGTTTTTAAATTTAAGCCATTTTTTGTCTATTACTTGGAGAGCATAAATTGTATATATCATATACAGGGCAGCACAAACGTTCTCGAGTACATTTCCATTTATTGACGGAAATTCCAAAAGGGAATTTTAAACTGTGCTACGCGTTTTCCAACTGAACTAAAATTTAGCATTCTATGTAGTATATATACAAATCTATAGATCCTATACAAGGCTGCACAAAAGTATTCGGATATTTTTCAGAATATTGCTGGCAATTCTTGAAATTGGCGTTTTAAATATGTTATGCGTTTTCCGAAATTGTTTACTTAGATATCATCTTTCACGTTATTAGACGGCAAAGATTTGTAAAAATATTTTGGAAAGTGTGACACAGTCTATGCTTCATGCAATCGTTCTTGTTTTTCTTTTTAGCGGTGTCGTTTCAAAATTGTTCGTATACATTTTTACGAATAAGAAAAAAAGTATTTTTTTACTTTTCTGAATTCAATGATTTATTATCATAAAAAAATAAATATAATGGATTATGTTTAAATCGAAACTTAGTTATATTAAATTTTACAAAGGTCATTCAAAAACGATATTAATTTTTAATATTTTTGTTTGAATTTAATCTGAAATAATTTTTAATGTACTGTTTATTCTTAAAAAAAAAAAAAAAAAAAAAAGAAAGATGGGTCTTTATATAAACACACTATGTTTCGAGCTCTGGTGATTTTTTTTAAATAATTTAATTATTTGTTGACTTGAAACTCATGTGTTAATTCTATTAAAATCTTAAGAGTACACTTTCAAAGAATGCATGTTGTCTTCATGTTTATTACTCAATGAGAAACTGAACTTAAAAAAAACTATCAATCTTTTAAAATCAATTTACGGATGTTTTAAATAGTTTTTCTTTTTTTCTTCTAACTGCGTAAGCCTAGATTTTTTACTTATTCATGATTCATTATTATCATCTACATATACATGCACGCACCACTTATACCGTACTTATATGTCAACGAGACCTGATCCAGAAGTGAAACCTAAAATTAACGAAGGGTTTTTTTTTCTGCAAATATTTACCATCAAGGACTAGGGAGGGACATCATGAGACTCGCATACTTGTCATTTTTTAAAAACTTTCCAACCTAGTTGAAAAGTGTTTATGACTTCGGTTTGTCTGGCCGTATGGCCGTGCTCTAACTCCCGTAAATAGGCTCGGATTGCTCTGCAATTTTTATATGTTATTGTCGTTATCTATAGCATGTTCCCTATTTCAACGGAAGTGCGTAGCACTTATAGTTTTTTTTACAGGGACACTCAAAAGAATTCCGTTATATTGCGGTCTATGGGGGAAATTCATTTGCGGTTTATGTAGATAATGTTTCACTATTTTAAACGCATTGAAATTTATATATGTCACGGGGGTGCATTAGAAAAAGCTTAATATGGAATAGGGTGTGCATAGCACTTATAGTTAATTTACAGGGACAGTCAAAAGAATTCCGTTACATTACGTCTATGGAGAAAAATCGTCTGCGGTTTATTTAAATAATGTTTCACTATTTTAAACGCATTGAAATTTATATATATCACTAAGGTGCATTACAAGAGGCTTACTACAGAATAGTGTGTGTATAGCAGTCATCGTTCATTGACAGAGGGACACAGGAAGTGCGTTTTAAGTTACTGAACGCGATTTTAATTTTAACTCGCTTTTTGTCTATTACGTGGTGTGTATAAATTCTGTAGATCGTATAAAGGGAAGCACAAAAGTTCGCGAACACATTTTCGTTTATTGACAGAAACTCCAGACGGAGAATTTTAAACTGTGCTACGCGTTTCCTAACTGAACTAAAATTTAGCATCCTATGTAGTATATATACAAATCTATAGATTCTATACAGGGCTGAATAAAAGTATTCGGATATTTTTCCGAATATTGTATCTGTTGGAAATTACTGAAATTACGTTTTTAAATATGTTATGCGTTTTCCAAATTGTTTACTTAGATGTTATCTTTTAGCTTATTAAACGGTATGATTTGTAAAATTATTTTGGAAGCGTTGGAAAGTGTTACATAATCTATGCTTGACGCATGATTTTTCGTTCTTGTTTTAAATAGTTTTATTTTGAACCAGAAAATTAGTTTAATTAAATGTCTTGCATTAAATGCAACAGTCATTTTAAATCTACTTAATTTCATTCATTAAATTTATTTCTGGTTTGAAGTATATTTTTTTAATAATAATAAAAAAAAGTCGGAGGTTGGCATGTATGAACTCTAAGTTTTTAAATTTGTATTTATTTATTTTACAAGTTCATGGCCGGCGCAACGTCGCGCATTGCCCTTCCAAACCACTCAGCAGGACGCAACCAAGGTTGGACCCAACATCTTTGATTGCAATACTGGACTAAAATTATTTTTAAATTGTTTATATCATAGAATAATTTATAATATAGTTATAAAATGTATGAAAAATACTCTACAACTTCTTTCACATGTAACGTGCGTAATTATTTTTAATAATAAAAAAATATATATATTTTGTGTGTTTACGGCTACTTTCAGAACCTCAAAAATCTATACATTCCCTGACAATTATATCAACTTTGGCTGTAAGAAATAAGTTTAATAATTATCTTTTTTCACAAAATAAATAAATAAATAAAATAAAAATAAATAAACTATAAGCATAAATTATAAATTTAGAGCAAAAGTATCATTATTTTACACGGAGGCAACATTATTTCGAATTGTATAGAGAGGCTCGAGGCCTCTAACAAGACCACAACTGGCGCGCAGGGCCTGATCAACTCTATGTGGGACCCGGGGTACACATGTCATGTATGGGTCCTCTTAAAATTGCATTTTAAACATGACAAACAGCATTATGTGCAGTTTGAAATTTAAACCACAGTTTTATGAAAAAAGAATTCATTGTGACACGTGCAAAAATGCATTTAAAAATTGTGGTAAGATATACTTTTTTTGCAGTATATTCTATTTAGAGTTTATAAATCTTTAAGAGCCTACATCAGTCATGCGAAAAAACGCTCAAGCTAATGTTAAGTCTATGGGAAGGTTCTTGCGCGATTTCTCGCTCGCATTTTAATATTTTTAAATGATTTTTCATAGGATAACTGAGGTCGATCTCTAACGTTGTTAGTTTTTACTTTTTCGATTTTGCTTACAGTTTTTTTTATATAAGGGTATTTTCACTTTCAGAACCGGTTCCAACAGATTCCGAAATTGGAAATGTCCGCTTATAAAAAAAACTGTCACTAAAATAAGAAAAGTAAAAACTAACAACGTTAGGGATCGGCCTCAGCTATTCTATGCAAAAAAAAATCATTTAAAAATATTAAAATGCGAGCGAGAAATCGCGCAAGAACCTTCCTTAGTGTTCGAATGAAACATGCTTGATGTACTATCCGTTCTTCTCGGAGTTTCGAAGTTTACATTACATTTCTTTGTCATTAGTGAAGAACTACAAACTATAAATGGAAATTTGCGTTAATTTGTATCTTCATAGAGTGGACAAAGTGCATTTTAGGGCCCCCTGAAAATGTGGGCCCGGGTCGCATGCCCCTGTGATGATCAGGTCCTGCCTGGGCAACCGCCCCGTTTGCCCGATGGTTGCGCCGGCCCTGCTCAAGTTAATTGTTATTTTGGTGTATATCAACTAAAAATTATCCATCTAGTGATAGTTTTGCTACATAAAAATTTGATTTTGTCCGTTTGCTGAACGTCAGCAATTTGATTTTGATTAACATGATCTGTGACTGCCAACTTCTACGCGTTGTTTAAACCAAATACAGATACAAGAACCAGAAAATTTACTTAATAAATAATAATAATAATAATAATAAAACATGTACCAAATTTCAATATGTTAAAACAGCACACATTTTATTCAATAATATTTTTGGTTCAACACATGTTTATTATATGATTTAAAAGGCGTAGAAAAATGGCAGCTATGGATGATGTATAACTTTCCATTCGATACTATATAACTACCAATCGATTTAAGAACTAAGGAATTAAAAAATATATAAAATAAAATAATAAAATAAAATAAAAAAAAGGAAAAATAAAAAAGCAATTGCGCCCAGTGCTCCTGAATGTTTTAATAAAACTTTACGTCATTTTTTTTTTTTTTTTTTTTTTTAATAATCTGCTCTTCTATAATTTTGGTATACTATATTAAATGTAGTAATGAGAGTGAAAAACATACTAAAAGTAATTAGTGCTTTTAACCAAAATGGAATAATATTTTATTTTGCGGAATGTTTCTGCAGAACGTTTTCACCTGTTGAATGTTATTTACGGGACCTATTTCGATTTTGCGGTCATGCTTACTAGCAAAGTAAACTTAATACAGTACCGCCACCTGTTGGTGGCCGAGGAAAATCTCGCGTGGCCACATTTGTTATGAGGAGTGATTTTATGCGTGAGTCGGGTGTTGTTCGATCTTTGCCAATGTAAACATTTAAAATGTGAGTATTTTTATTACTTTATCTGAAGTATTTTCGCTTGCAAGTGTATTTAATGTCTGAATTTGAAGGCTTCGAAAATAAATGTTGCGGTAAATAGCTTATTTTGCGCGAAAATTCTTGTTTGATTTTCAGTGCTAAGAAATCTCGAACTTGTCCTTTTTTTTTATTCTAATTAACCTCCTAAGTATTTAATCTTGTGATCAGTTTTTAAGTTCGATTTCCGTGTTGGCATGATTTTGTTGAGTTTTTATTAGTCTTGGATTTTTCTTGTAAATTACTGTCAAGTCGATTGATCAATTCTAAGCAATTTTATCGAATTCAATTGCTTATAACATGTTTCGCAATCGCGATATACTGTTATTTCTTTTTGTGTTTAATCGGTACAGGCATGCCAAAGGGGGAAAAAAAGTATCTTCCCTGAAAATATTGTTTAATTAATCTTCTAGGATCAACTGAATCGAGTCATTTTAATGTGAACAAAATGATAAAACTTATAATTTCAGAAATATATGCATGGAATTAAAAACATTTCTGTCAAATTGGATTGCTCATAAAATTTTTCGTAATCGCAAAATACCGTTATTTTTTGCAAGCATGATGTCGAACTCAATAATTTGCTTGAAAAATGTTTTAGCAGCAAATGTTGTATAACTTCTCATCTATCATCAACTTCAGTTTTTTTTTTTTAATTGTTACATTGCAGGTAATTTTGACAAGATCCAAAATTTGTAATTATAAACATGTAAATAAAACAACTGGCTTCAAAATAAATGTTTTTAGTAATTTAAGTTGAAGATTTTGAGTGTAAATTTTACCAAATACCTACAATGTAGAATTTTCATTTTGTTTTCAGTGCTAAGAAATCTTCAACTTGTCCTATTTCTATTCTTAAACTAACCTTAAAAGTATTTAATTATTATCAATCATTTATTGTGATTAAATATTTAACAACTTAACAAAGTAATATGCGTGCATTAATGGCTTAATATTGTCAGTTACTGGATTTATTAAGAGTTTTTCTCTGTAAACTATTTTTTACTCATTAACATTATGAATAAAAATACATTTAAAAATTAAATGAGATGGTAAACATTTATAGTTTGTATTTTTAAAAATGTTTGATTAGCAGGGGATATTTGATATAAATTGTAATTTATTATTTACCATTAAATTTAATACGTAGTTTTCATGTCTTAATACTGTACATCGTTTATTAAAAAAAGAAGGTATTCTATAGTTAGGAGGTTTGTCCCGACTTTTCTCACAGGGTCCTGTTTTTGTGAAAATTGTGTACAGCTATTTATATTTCTGAAAAATCTAATAATTTTGTGAATTTGAAATTAGTGTTATATTCAGGTCCCTGTTTATACAATTGAATTTTAATAAGGTCCTGTTTTAATGAATATTATATATATAAATGTATTAAATTTAGATGTTTAAAAATTTATATGTGTACAAATTTACATTATATATATATATATAGCTATATAATAGGATATTTGGTGATTAAAGTTGTTTATGACAGGACTGGTTTTATTTCACGTTAATTAAAATTGCTAAAGATTCCATTTTTGATATGAAAAGGTTTTGTGAAGGGTTCTTTTTTTAAGACAGAGAATTTTGTGAAGTGCCCTGTTTTTAAGATAAAAAATTCTGTGAAGTGTCCTGTTTTAAGATAAAAATATTTGAAGTGTCCTTTAAAGGACCCAAATTTTTTGTAAACACTTATAGTGGATTATATCTTTAATTTAAAGACATGGATGTCAGGCACAGTGTTCGAAATTAGCAGTCGTTAGTCGTCAAATGCGACTTCATTATAGCATTTGACGACTAAAAAATTATTCCTGGGCGTCAAATTTGACGCGTAACTTTTTTAAACTCTTATTTTTTGTTTAACTTAGCCAATCACCCGCTTTTGAAAATTTGGTCTCACACCAAACATGGTTAGACGTCCTGATTTTAGTATTTAACTTTATTAAAATTAGTGGGTATTGTTTAATGAACAGCTTGTTATCTATATGCATCTTTGCAATCTAAATGCACAGTCAAGCATTGTTAGTATTAAATCGCTTCATGTGAATTTTTGTTTAACATGAATTAATAATGTAGTTCCAACAGATAAGATGGTACTATTATTTTTAACGGTTAACACATGCACACAAAATGTGGTCCTTTACAAAGGACACACGAAATGTGGTCCTTTAGATTTCATGTTAACAATATTTGTCTGTAATTATATTGTATATATAGTTTTTTTTTTGTTCTTTTACTAAATTTAAGTATAATTATCAACAACTGATAAAATTTTGTTAGGTTAAATTTTGTTTAACATGGTTAAATACATTTTTCTATTAATTTCTAAATGTAGTATTAATTACAAATGCTTTATCAGTTTTACAGTTGCTTCAATTATTATAACATTGTAGATTAAGAACTTCAATAATTTAAATAAAAGCAAAATATTCATGCTTTTCTATAAAGTAGCATATAACGGTACAGTTCTGCAAATTTTAGAAATTGCAACTAGAAGTTTTCATTTGACGCCTAACATATTTACAGCAGGCGTTATTTGACGCCTACCTTTCATTTCCCAATTTCTATCACTGGTCAGGCATGTCAAACTCGTTTACCACCAACGTCCAAATTAACCATTCTATACAAAGTCATGGGCCACGTTACAAAAAAAAAAAAATATATATTTTATCACTATTGCGCAGAATGCAATTTGGACATATAGAATACAACATTTAAAAAAAAAAAAATAAATAAAAAAAAAAATAAAACATTATGCAAAATTCTAATGCTATACCCACCGGTCAATTAAGGAAGATGCCGGAAAATTTTAAAAGGAATATTTAATATTTTGTTAAGTAAAAATCATCAATTTTAATCGCCCCTTTTTATAAAACCAATCGAGGCAGGATCAAGGCCTGATTAAAGCATGAGCCAACTGGGCTGCGACCCTGCGACCTCTGATTTTGTAGGGCGGCAATTTTTCTATGTAATTTTTGTAAAGCTGACATTTTAAATCTCGTTTGATTTTAATCAATATTTTGTAGTTTTAGAGTACAGGCATCCCCCGACTTACGTATACTGTGACTTACGTAAATTCGCAGTTACGTAAAATTTTTTGGAAAATTACATTTATGATTTCAGTAGCGCATTTGATACGCGTTTGCATTCTTTTGATAATTATTTTATAAAAAAAAAATATGTAGATAAAAATTATAACTATTATAACATAGTTTTATGTATAGAGAGTTATATTTTTGTTGGGAATATACAGTATTATCATAACAACGAATCTTTATTGTTCGTTATTCATTGTTGTCATCTAACTCTTATTAAAGACAATTTGTGCTTATCAAGAATTATTTCATTTCGTGAGTGCTATTCATTTGTCTTGTCATCGAAAATTCGTGGAGAAGAGGTAAGTCAGTCCTCTTTAATTATTTCTTATTTTTATAGTCGTTTGAAGTAATCTCAAAATTGTTATAAATCACTGCATCAATGTTAAATTTATAAATCCCAAATTCCACAAGCTATTTTTTATTTGAAAAGTGTTTTTTCAGTTTATCTTTATATTTTTTCATACTTGTATAACTTATATCCGAGTAAATACTGCTGTTTTGATGCTTTATTTAAAAATTAATACTGTGTAAATAATATATATATATATATATATATATATATATAATAAATATTGCAGTTTCTTACGAAATTTTACTTAAGCAAATTACACATTCAACTTATGTAAAATTCGAGTTATGTAAAAACTTGCAGAACGCATTAATTACGTAAGTCGGGGGATGCCTGTACTAAATTAAAGAGATTACAAATAAAAACTATATATTTGTCTGAATATGTATATTATGTATCTCACATATGTGTTTTTGAAGTATTGAAAATTGCTATTTTAACAGTATAGGAATGGGTTCCTCATGTATACTAGGCCCTGGGCCTAGTGTCTTTGGCTTGGCCTAGATACCTAGTATCTGGGCTATAGAAGGCCTGGTATCTTTTTCTTGGTCGGAATTTGGGCCTATGTTTGGCTTGATCGAGCCTTGGGCAGGAGCACTATTACATGCAAGATGCAATAAACTTATTTTTTAAATGACAACTTTATTCAATCAGATATATCTGCTATGGTGGTTGTACTGAGCATGGGATTATTTTCTGCAGCTCCATACTTAATTTTAAGTACATATCGTGTTTGTGAATACAAACTGCCCACTGAGTTGGATTCTGTACTTTCATGAATTACAATTTAATAAGTATCAGATATTGAAATATTATCGATCTCATTTGATTATTGAAATTTCTAGATCTATCATGAATCTTTCTGGTAATAGCAGTTGTAAATTTTACCTTACACAGTTTAAAATTTTTTTTAACTGTTCTGGATATCATTTCTTTTCCTTCTTGTAAGGAATAACTTTGACTTGCTACTTGAATGTAATAGTTTTTTTAAAGCAGATGTTTAACTTTAATAGGTTTTCATGAATACTTAGCATTATACGGAGTATTAGTTTCAGATCTAAAGATTTAATCTCGTGGAGCCAAAATTTTAAAATGAGTTAGATCTGACTATATGCATATTATACTATATTTTCTGATGTTTTTCCTATATAACGTCGCTCCACCAGTGGCTGAGAGGTTGTGCTCTCGAAGCTGGTAGACGGGAGGTGCTGGGTTCGATCCCAATCGCGCCCGTCGGCCTAATCGTTCGGAGTTTTCGTGGTTTTCTTCGAACCGTGGATTTATCCATGCGTAAATACGGGTTAGGTTCCCTTAGAAAGACCCCCACGAAGGGCACTCCCCCCGGGCCTATATCCCTAGCGTAGATAATTGGCCGTCAACAATCAACCCAACTCAACCCAACCCTATATAACGTCATGGCAATGTTGCTAGATTATAATTTTTTTTTTAAAATTCAAAATAGCTACCAATTTTTTCGACGTAGTCTTTGCTTTTTTAATCATTTGATGCCCGCCATTAAATAAAGCTTAGAATTAAATATAGCTAAGATTCTGAAATAATGGTAAATGTTAAAAAGAGAAAAAAAAAAACCCTCCAACTTGGCCACATTGCGGCTACAATTAGTACAAATGTAGTTGCGCAAAGTGTATTTTCTGCTTCAAACACTAATTGAATCAAACAGTGAATCAATTCTAAGCAATTTTATACGAAAATTTTACATGAAAATACACATGTTTTACATGCCTGGTTTATCGTAACAAAGACACGGGTTGCACACTCTATGTGCCATCAGCTTTTAAAACCTCAACTTTTAATGATATTCTTGTTTAATACAATGTCTAATAATAAATAGTATAATATCAATAAACATGATATTTATGAAAAAATGTATTTAATTATGTAATTAAATTTTTCAGCAGGGCTGAAATTACGCTGGAAATTAATGAATATAAATACCAAAAAATTAGTTGAAAATTTATTTTCCAGTATTATAAATTTTGAAATAAAAATTAATAAGTAATGCCAAATTAAAAAAAAACAGTTTTTTACAAATTGCACGATAATTTTGAATTCAACAAATTGTACACCAGGAGTTACATAGAAAAAAGAGTTACATAAAATAGTGAAATTGCTTTTGAACTGGTTTATTTAGTTTTGGTGTTCGAAAATCAAATTAGTAACTAGTAATCTACAGATCAGGAGCCTCAACGTCAACTCTGAAAGTCATGTTTTTTTTATCTCACTTTTCATAATATTTAACATCTTACAATCCGCAAATTAATTTTTTAAAATTACTACATATATATTTATACGCTTTTAAAATAATTCGTTGTTTTCAGAAATTAGAAAAGTTTAATTAAACACGGTTTATGCAATAATATTCTGACATTCTTATGAACTTCTTATTCTGTGTTTTAGATTTAAAAAATACATTTCTTCAGGGGGCTCTGCCCCCCTGAAGAAATCTAAACAAATTTATATTCGTGATTTACTATTGATTGTGTGAATGATTCTAGTATATCTTGGATTTCGTTTTACACAGTGGTTTTATTAGTATAAGCAAACATTTCAAAAATAATTTCATGTTATCCTAATGCCTAAATAGCAATATTTACTTACCTGCCAACCACGAAACACTCGCATCTGATAGATAGGTTGAATAATATCTCGTGTACAAAAGAAACTTATGGAAATGTAAACTGAATCTTTTCACTTATATCTATTTCAGAAATCTAGTGTTATTACAATTTTTGTTTTGGAAAACAGTTTTGATGGCCATTCTATAATATTTCTTTTACCTAAGTCCATCCTGATCTAACTCGATGGCAACAGCATACTAAAATCTCCCCAAAATAGGCTTATTTGGAAACTTTTAAACCTATTGGGTAATCATTCATAATCGTGCCCACTGCCAATTCACTAAATAGCAACCGTGATTTGGCGCTATAAAGTATTTTTTTGATAACTTTGTATGATCTCAGTTTCCAGTAATTGTGCTGTTTCAGGCTGTATGGATGTGCTTTACTAAGCTAATTTCTTTAGATTAATAATCTCGTTGTACAAGATATTATATCCTATTTTAAAAGTAATACTAATTTTGAACCACGAAAAATCCATATCTCTTCCAGAAAATGAATAATATCTCATGTAAAAATGTTTCGGTTATCATTCTATAGCAGTTAAAAGGTAACTTGTTTCAAAATAAATTCTCATTTCTTTCAATAAAATATTAAAATCACTCAAAAATATTTTATTTTGCGAATAAAATATCGTAGCAAAATAGTCTGAGTAATTTAAATTTTATTATTTTGATATTCTTTAAAATGTAGTTGCTAGGTTACGGTTAAATTAAAGAGGAAAAAAAAAAAAAAATGTGTTTTAAAATTTGCAAAAAATGATAAAATAAAATGTTGTACCGTAAAATTTCTTAAACAAACAGTAATCTTAATTACTAATGGAGAGCTAAGAGTTCTTTTCTAATCACTTTTATTTTACAATACATTCAAACACACACACCACACACAAACCTATTTACATGAAAAGTTAATGTCTTAGAGTTTCTAGGAGCATGGCGCCCCCACACACTTTCGGTGCTAAACAAAAGCGACCGAACTCTCTCGTCTCAAAAGCACATCTAAAAACGGGGCTGCTTCGATTCATGTTCTCTGAGTTTTTTAATTGGTTGACCACGTGGTATATCTGGGGTCTTATTAACAAGGTTTAGTGCTAAACTGTCACCAATCCACTTTGGCACGGAAAATAAGTATCTCGTTAAAATTGTTTATAACGTCATCCAGCTGGATTTTGTAAGATTTTCGAGTGCCCTTATGGGACTTGGCAGATGCAATTAGAATGTTTATTAGCACTTAGAAACCATCTGGTTTTGAGAACCATTACAGCTTCTCCGGGCCCCAAGGAAAAATTTTCTTACAGGGAAAATTTTCCTAACTATGGTGCAAAACAGAATTAATCCAGGAGTCAATGTTTATTCAAAACAAAGCAACCTAATCCCATTTTAAAAGGTTTTTTTTTTTTTCCAAAATTAAAAACATTTATATCCGAAAGTACTCCAATACTATGGGAAGGATTCAGCAGTTACAAAAATAAACACAATACAATTTATACAATAATTATATAACAGGGATCATTCTAGAACATAAAAAAGGGCAGGGTGCATTTTACATATTAAGGGCAATTTTGTTGAAAAGGGCACATCATTTCATAAAAAGGGCATTTTTGTAATAAGCGCATATACCCATATACTAGTGGGGAGGGAAGTCTGGCAACAGCTTAAAGTACTCCTTAATTAAAAAAATCCAATAACATTTCTAATTTCCATAACTTCACCGTTTGAAAAGTATTAAAAATAGCAAAATGAAACTTGTTCTCGATTTTTATTGTAAAATTGTTTACTCTATTCACAGTCATTTCCCCCTTTCCCTACGATATTCAAAAACTTCTCTCTCTAAAACTTTTATTCACCAGATAACTTTTTCCCAGTTTTAGCAAAACTGGTTTTGAAAAAGCTACAAAATAAAAGTTCTAAAGCTACTTCTCAAAATTTGTATAGGACTTATGTAAGTTATCAGGTGGTCAAAGGCCAGAATGCCTGATCTAACACTATATTTCACTAGACAAGGTGAAATTAATCAATGACCCTTAGTTACCCTATGTCTTGTTCAATGGAAAAAATGATAAATGAAAAAATGAATCGCTCAAAGTCAAAGATTAGACATACCAAGGCATTTCACAGAGAAATAAAGAGGGAAAGAGGAGCACTCCTGATCTACCATACTAGCATTCTAAAAATAAAAGATAAGTAAAGAATTTTTGAAAGTACAATAAGGCAGGATTCTACCCAGGAATAAAAGGAGGGTAGAATTCTACCTGGAGAAAGGGCAAGGAGGGTAGAACTCTACCTGGAAAAGGGGCAAGGAGGGTGGGATTTTATCTAAAAAGGGCATGAGGGCAGGCCGCCCTTCTGAAACTCTCTAGAATGATCCCTGTATATAATAATATGATATATGCATTTCAATAAACATGACAATCCCGTAATTTCGTTAAAGGACTTCCCTTTAATATTAATCAGTATTAAAAGTAAACCTTACAAGTACTCTAAACAGGGTTGGAAAAACCCGGGTTTTTGTGGGCTTTTCTGGGTTTTTGTGCACTTTTCTGGGTTTTTGTGGGCTTTTCTGGGTATTTGTGGGCTTTTCTGGGTTTTTGTAGGTTTTAGTTATTTTTCTGTATATTTGTATATTTATATAATATACATGTGTGTGCACTCATTTTAAAATATATTTATTAAGTTACATTTTTTTAATTACATTTGATCTATTTATTACTAATTAATATTATTTATAATATCAGTTAATAAATTTATTCTATTCTGATATTAGTATTAACTTAATACTAATATCAGAATAAATTTATTATATCTACCCTATATATATATAAAATCCTAATGAAACGAATTTGTGAAACGATTTTATGAAACGAATTTATGAAACGATTTTATGAAACGACTGATTATGTTTCAGGGTTATTTTTAATAAAATATTACACGCTTGATGGTGAAATTAATACCAATTGTCCATAAAAATCCGCGGATGTCAAAACTGGTAATAGAATTTTGAAATTGGAATTAGTTTTCGAGATATTAATTTTTTTCTAATTTTAATGACATTTCTGTAATGATGGCAACTAATTACTCAGTTTTTTTGTGACAAAAAAGGGAAAAAAATTTGAAAAGGATCCCGATAGGGATTATTGATTTCTTTTTATTCGTCATTTTCAAATTGAAATTGAATTTATCTTTTATTTCAATCGATAATGAAGACACGATTGTGATTAAATTATGTTTTTCAGGAAAATTTGAAAAAAAAAATCACATTTTTATCGTCAGGAATCAATTGTCTGTCAGCATTTAATTTAATTTATAAACTGAAAATATTTTGAATAAATTCGTCCAAATGACGTCATTTATGTAAACGCAAAACAAAGGGGGGGGGGAGGAATTAATAGTAATTATTATTTATTGATATCATTTTGTTATTTTTTTTTGTAAAATTTAATTAAACGAATTTATAAAATCACTAATTCGGATATTTGAAACGAATATATAAATGGGCAATTCCATGCAAAATAGGACATCATGAATGTTTTTTTTTCTTCTTAAGACATAGGTGTATTATATATCTTTTTTTAGTAAAAAGTCCAAAGAAAAATAAAATTAAGAAATTTTTCTATATTTAGGTGTATTTTTTTTGTAAATGGGTTGCAAAGTAAAAAAAAAAAAAATTAACAGCAAAAATTGATGAATTTCATATCATTCCAAATGCCAATTACTCATAATAGTTTTGTTTGTTTCATTACAGTTTTATTTTTTACAGTAGTAGTAAGTATCTTTTTATTAGTTAATATTTAAAAAATAAATATACATATATAATATTTTAATTAAAAAGGTTAATTAAATTTGTTCTTTGACATGTAACAAGAGTAACCAAAAACATATAAAAGTTTATCCTAAGGAGAAAAAAATTCATTAAAATCGAAATTATCCATACAGATATGTTGCTTATCTGTATTTATGCAATTTTCAACAGTATGAAATTAATTTATAAAAATTATGATTTATTACTTTAAATTTAATTTTGTAACAAGAGTAACTTTAGACTTTTTGTAACAAGAGTAACCACAACTTGCTTAATTCATTGAGTGATTTTAAATCACTTTTTCCATCATTTCAACACTATCTTTAATAGTTAGATGAAACTTGAAGTTATTGTAAACAGTTAAACAGAAGTCTGGCACAATAACAACTCAACTCAGCATAAATTAAATTATAAATTAACATGTGACTGTTCTATAGAATGTCAGGATTTTTTTTTTTTTTTACTCATAATAAATATTTTAATTAATTATGATCTGTGACATAGCGACAGAAAATTGCTTGCTTAAAAAGTGTGATGAATGTAATTTCGAAAAGACTTTCTTAGACAAGTTCAATTTATCAGAAGATGATTCTGTTTCATGGTATGTATGGAAAAGAGAGAATAGACAAAGTTCTTCAAAAGATTTATGTGATTATATATATTCTCTACTTCCGACATTCCTGGAACATTGCTATATAAAAAGAAATCAGGCTGAAAAATATAATGCTGCAAGGGAAAAAGCTTTATCAGAAGATTTTGACAGGAAGCAAGCACTTGTACAAGTTGATTTTTCCGAAAATTATAAATGTGTGTTCCAGGGTGAGATACAGTCTGCTCACTGGGACCAGTCCCAGGTGAGTCTATTCACATCAGCACTTTATTATGATGGTAAAATACATCCATTAGTTTTAGTATCGGATGAACTAACCCACAGTAAAGAAACTGTGATTGCATATATAGATATACTTTTGGAGAAAATCCCAAGCCATGTTGAGTTTATAGATGTATGGTCTGATGGGCCCGCATCACAATTTAAAAATTTGTATGTGATGTCATCGCTACTTCATTTAGAGAGATAACATAATGTGGTTATAAAATGGAACTTTTTTGCCAGATCGCATGGTAAAGGACCAGTCGACGGAATACGAGCTACAGTAAAGCGTGTTGTTTGGAGCAATACAAAAAACAAACGATGTTATGGTATGCAATGCTTCTGATTTTTCAAAAGCAAGTAAATCATCAAAGATTGAGGTGATAAATATAGAACCTGACATTATTGAAAAAATAAATATGCTTTTAGATTGTAAATCTATTTTCACTGAAAGTTTGCCAATTAAAGGCATAGGCAAAATGCACTTTTTCTCAATAATAAATGGAAAACCCATAGGTTCTATAGTAACAAAGAATGAGGCCCCAAACATAGCAAGCCAGGAAGACGATTACATGACAGGAGAATGGGTATTAGTAGAGTATGGATGGAAAATTTTATCCAGGTGAAGTTATAAGCAAAATAAATGAGTCTTATTCTGTAAATGTGATGATTCCTGCAGGCAAAAATTGGAAATGGCCTAAAAATCCTGATAATTTTTTTTACAAAAAAGAGAATATTGTAAAAAAATTGAGTTTCCCATCACTTGTAAACTCTAGAAATCATTTTGCGTTTGATAAAATTTAATAAATGCATCATTATATAGTTATTTGCACTCATGATGTGTCTTATAACTTTTTTACCAAATCTTTAGACGGGAATGTAACAAGAGTAACCATTTTTTTGTAACAAGAGTAACCTGCTTTTTTTTCAATTTTAAATAATATATTAGAATTTAAAACTTGTAGATGGTTTTCATTTAATAAGTAATCATTCCTTTTTTGAAATAATTTTAAATTTGAAGATTTTATTGTGTAGTTTAGATAAAATAATCTTTAATGTAGAGGGGTAAAAAATGTATGTCTTTTTCAGGTAACAAGAGTAACCATACTTTAGATGACTCAGTCTATAAAACTAATAAAGTTTATCATGTTTTTCTTGCACAAATACAAAAAAGACATTTTTCTTTATTATTCAACAAAAAATTCTGTGCATTTAAATAAAAGGCATAAAAAATAATGCATTTCTATGTTAAAACAGAACCATAAATGTAACAAGAGTAACCATGGAATTGCCCAAATGACGAATATATAATAATTGCCCAACTGAACGGAAGGAGAATAAAATATCCTGCTTGGTTTTCTTTCCAATTTTAATGAGAATATGACATCAATTATGGTAAAATAACATTTACTGCTTTCTCTCTTTTATTGGCAGCAAGGAAAAAAACGCTCCCTATATATTAGAGAAATGCTATTAAAGTTTAAAACAAATGAATATTTCAGTAGCATTACTTTTTAATAATGAATTATATGTTTACACATAAATAACAAAGAGAAGAAAAAACTACAAATAATTAAATTACTATACTCGAAACACACTTAAGGTGTAAATTACGTTATATATTAAAATTATTTTTGTTTCTTTTCCAATTTAGGGGCCTTCGCGAGATATAGAAAGTGACTTTGGCGATGAATTGAAATTTGAATGAAAACCTATTCACTTTGTCATTTCGTATAAGAAGCATTTTTTCAATATTTATACAATTTGTTTAACGTAAAATGTCATTTATCCTATTTTATATACACTGCTCAAAACAATTAAAGGATATTGCAGTTTTAGGTGGATTTTGTATCTGGGAAACTTTTTAGCTGATTGATACACGGTCGACAGACAGAGTAGGTTATATGAGAATAAATTACACATGTTTGGCAGAAAAAAATGCATTTTATTGCGCATTTCTGTACAAAAGGGAAAAAACACAATTTGTGCATATGAGAAAAAAAGAATAAGAAAAGGTGTTTTCTTCAAAGAAAATCATTTTCAGTAGGGGGTATGGTTTCCACGGGCGGCCAGCAACGTTGAACACCTTTGAGGCATGGACTCAATGAGGCTATTAATGACGAGTTGGGGTATTCTGCCCCACTCTTCCAGAAGAGCTCTTTCCAGTTCTTGGAGAGTTTGTGGGGGTTGTTGGCGGCCGGAAACTCGTCTTCCTAGAGCGTCCCAAACGTGCTCAATTGGATTCATGCCTGGAGAACAGGCTGGCCATTCCATTCGAACGATTCCTTCCTCAAAAAGGAAATCCTCCACCAGGTTTGCACGATGTGGCCTGCAGTTATCGTCCATTAAAATGAAGTTATCTCCGATTGCTGCAGCGTAAGGGACTACAATAGGTCTGAGGATCTCATCCCTATATCGGCGACCAGTCAGAGCTCCATCTCGAATGATGTAGAGGTCAGTGCGCCCGTCAATGGAGATGCCACCATACACCAACACTCCTCCACCGCCAAATCTGACACTTTCGTGCACGAACGCAGGATTATTCCTACTGCCACGGTCCCTCCAGATGAAAATACGCCTATTATCCGGATGCACAGAAAAACGGGACTCGTCAGAAAACAGAATATTGCTCCATTCATTTCTTCTCCAGTTGACATGCTTGGTTGCCCACTCCCTGCGATCGCGACGATGCCTTGATGTTAATCTAACACATACCATCGGTCGGCGAGCATACAGACCTACAGCATGGAGCCGGTTTCGGACAGTCTGAGTTGAAATCGTGGTGCCTGTAGCCGAGCGAAGGTGTTGTTGGAGAAGAGTAGCGTTCATGTTTCGGTGTCTCCGAGCTGTTAACGCTAAATACCGATCTTCATTGGGCGTTGTTGCCCGTCTACGACCTTGTCCTGGTCTTCGGCCTGCACATCCACTCTCCAAAAAACGGTTCCAGATCCTGGAAGTGACACTTTGTGACACTACAATGGCTTGCGCTACTTCGGCTTGAGTTTGGCCCCCTTCTAACCTACCAACAATTCTCCAAGCTTCTGAATCTCTCAAATGACTTCGCTGAGACATCGTACTCATCGAAACAAAGCAATCACTGAATGCCGATCATCCTTGTCTTCATTCTCTTTCATCCAGTTGAAAGTCAAATTTCATTCGCTGCCGCTGAAACGACGTTTTTGACGTCGAACTCAAAATTTGCATACTCCACAGTTTGAAAACCAGAAAAATTTGCATTTGTGATTCTCTTCTTCTATTTTCGGCAAAAAAAATTTCGTTTATATCTTTATTTTATATAAAACTTCAAATATCCTTTAATTGTTTTGAGCAGTGTATAATCAGACGTAATTTGTATAGAAAAAAACAATAATAATATACGTATAATTAAAATACGCAAAAAAATCGTCGAATTTGTTTCCATGGCTGTTTATGTCATTTGGCACAAAATCTCACTTTCTGATGTCCGAATTGCGCCAAGCTCTTTAAAAAAGCGTCAAGACCCCTATAATAGAAAAGCACCAAAAGTTCATTGGGTTTGTTTTCATAACTTTTGGCAACAAATCTATGTATCTATCCCAGTAAACGAATCTATCCCTTTTTGAAGCTCGAATTACACCAAACCTAAAAGCATAGCATCCTATACTGGAAAAGTACCCGATTTTCTTATGGACAATATTCAAGTGACATAACATGGCGTAAAATTATCGCGGATAGCAAATTTGTTTAAATATCTCATCAATTGATGCCGAATAAATGCAGGCATGCATGTACAAAATATTTAATTAATTTTGTATGATAAATAATTATTAGAACATTCGTATACACATATTAATTAAAATAAATAATTTACATATTTAAAATAACATGAAAATATGCATGATGGTGCACTAAAATAGAGAGAAAATTAAAACCTGTTACTGAAAATGTCTATAACATAGTACTTTTCAATACCGTGGTTCTTAATGTTATTCACAAGCAGATGGAATTTTTCTCATCCTTAAACGCAAAGGAAGAATAGAATAGAGATCGTTGTTATAAAAGTCCGAGAGGTAGCTACAATTTAAACTTAACCATTTTATACAAGCTGGTTTTAAAGTTGTAATTGATTTTATTTATCAATCCCGAAAACAGTCGTCAGTTGTCGCAACAGCTGTGTATGGCATGATAATCAATAAATGCCCCATTAAAACGTTAAAAGCATGGCAACCCAATTACAGATTTACCAATATTTTTAAAACAAAGCACACTGTTATGTTTTTAGAGGTCTCGAAGTCTGAGCGGGGGTTGGCGAGCGTAGCTCGCAGGGGGTAGGCCCCCTAGTGATATTATAAAATAATATTAATAATTAATATTTATTATTAATACTATTAATAATATTACTAATATAATTAACTTAATACTATTAAGGAATAAAAGTGAGTTCTTATCACTTTTAAATACATTTTAGTTGTCATAATGAATAATTAATTTTTATTTTTGAAGTAACAATAATAATTAAAGTTGCTATAATAATTAGTAACTATAATAATTAAATTAATATTAAACCAATTTTTGAAACAGTAATATAGAATAAATTATATCCAAAACACACTTAACTACTAGCATTTTGAACCAAGTTGTCGAGGTTCAAAAATATTTCCATAATCATCATCAACCTCATGGATGGCTCAAAGATTATAATTGTTTGACGCCACAAATACCTAACTATACACGTTGGAATTTGCATAAAGATTGCATGGGCACAAATGTCACATACGCATGTTGGCGCGATCCCCCCCCCCTCTCCCCCCTCCCCCGCCAATTTGGCGAAAACTTTGTTATGGAAATTGTTGTTTATTTACTTTTATTTTTATTTTAATTCTATAAATTATTTTTGATATGTATATCAATATTTATTTACAACAAAGTATCATTTATTTATTTTTATTCTTTTTTTTAATTATGAGTATTTTTGTTAGCCGGGAGCAGATGATAATTCGCCAAATATCGTTCCCATCACCGTCATTCATACTACAATTAATTTAATTTTAAATTATAAACCTGTCACTCATTTCATTTAAAATACTTAACTTTAATCTAAAATGCTTATATTACATAAATTTAAAATACTTCACACTTTTCATTTAAAAGAGAAAATAAATAAATAAATAAGAAATAATATCATAAATCAAAACATTTGATTTCAAAATCAAAGTATCATTTCTAATTTGTACACGCGATAAATAAAAGCTGTATTAGCGATTTTAAAAATGCTAAAAATCTGATTCATTAAATATTATTACATGAGTTCAATTTACGTCAAGAAAAGGTCCGAAAGTTGAGTTGTATAGCACATAATTATGGTAAACTTTGATTGTCTCACTGGTGCGAATTATTTTTTTGACGCGAGGCAGCGGTCCAAAAATTCATTCGCGGAGAACTTGCTTTGCGAATGATTACCTCCATGATTTAATATTTTAAATGTTCACGACGAATCAATCTTTTTTTTGTTTACTTTTATGAATAGAGAATTTGAACTGCGAATCTTTCGACTGAAGTTATTGCAGAATATATACATAATTGAACGCAAGTCATCTCTCAAATATTAATTTATTTTGAACGATCTTTCTTAAAATGTAACTTTTATGCAGTTTATTCGAAAAAATAATTTTGAATAAAAATGGCCGCTTGGCATATGAAAAAGCGATGCGGCATCCCGGAACTGTTGAGGACAGTCACATGACATACGGTTTTATTATAGAGATGTAACAATCTCATCTCAGCACCAAAATGAATTTGAGACACGAATTGCAAAAATATTGGATAATGTTGCAATTTACAAGGAGTGTTTGAATTTAAACAAGCAGCTCATAATTATATCTTCAGCTCTTGATGAACTGGAAAAAGATACAACCACACTGTCACGTTCTGTTGAGATTTGGAAAAATTTTATAGAATCAGAAGAATTTAAACAACACAAGGAAGTTATACTGAAATTCTACAAACAGATTATCAGGCCTGAGCATTTTATAGCTAATATAATAGATGCAAAGTTTAGAGGGGAAAGGCTTAATTTAACGGAAAAGGAAGAAGCTGAAGCATGGATAATGCAGTATCATTCAGAGTTGTTGCCTGCAATATTGGCATTTAAAATTAAAGACAGACTATTTTTCTAAATTACTTTTCTCAGAAAATATTGTGTCACAATTTTCAGCTTCAAAATGGTGGGAAATTCTTAAAGAAAAAGTACAGAAAAAGGAAAACAACAATTTAGATTCTGATTTTTGTAGTTTTTTTCCATTCTCTGCATTCTGTTCCATCCAGATGATTTTCTCTACATTTGGTTTCATATGGTCTAAATTGCGGAACAGACTAGGCTCAGAGCAGTGGGGAAAAACTGGTAAAGATTTATAAATATTACCATAAAAATCAAAGTGAATGTGATTTTGATTGGTTAACTATAAAAAAAATCAATTATAATTATTTTAAATATATTTTATTGTGTAAATTATTTGAAATATATTTTTAAAAAATAAATAAATAAATTTAAAAAATAAATATTCTGAAATAAACTACCTCCTGATAACCACAAATAAGACTGATTTTTATTTATTTATTTTCATGTAATTTTGATAAAAGAAACCACCTAGGTTTTGGGTTTAAAAGGTAAACTTGTATTTTGTATTTCTAAATACTATAGGGGGGATTTGCAGACTCAGAAATAATTTTTAGCAAAAACCTACTTTTAACAAAAACCCAGGTGGGTTTTTGTTGGTGGACCCACCCAGAAAAACCCGGGTGGGTTTTTCTGGGCTGGGTCCACTTTGCCAACCCTGACTCTAAATAAGATTTCTATTTCACACAATTACATATTTTAACAACAACAAACAATAATTTCTATTTAAGGATACTTAATTTAAAGAATTTTAACACCATAATAAAACAAATACACTTAAATTATTCTTAATGTTATGAAAATTTATAATCCTAAATCCCTCGACCAACTAAATAGAAATATACTCGTTTTTACTTCAAGTTTCCAGATTTCTTGAATACAATAACTTTTTACAATTAATAATAAAATCTTTACGCTTAATAACCTTTGTTTTTTTTTTAAACAAAACATATATTTTTACCAACATTTAACATACAAACAGAGATAGGATCCTGTTATCTCTAACAGCTTTCTTCACATTTCACGTAAGACTACAAAAAAAACAAAAACAAAAAAGAAAAAAAGAAATATATTAGTTCTCCTCTTTCAAAACTCATGCTTATGATCAGTTCGTTTTCGGCGCGAGGGGGAACAACGAATTTTCCTCTGCTAGATACTCTCTCTTTCTCTGAGTCCAGAAAAAAAGGGGGGTGGCGAGATAAAAAATCTTTTTCCGCATTCAATTATCCAATCTCAAATCATTCTCCTTTCCATTTCGGTGCGTTTCAATTTTAATGCCTTTTTCAACTTCGTGAGAAACGGGCATTAATTCTCGATTTCTAAAACCGCACACAGAATTTAGCAGTGCCGAAACTAGCCTTTTTGATGCCCGGGGCAAACATGGATTTTGCCCCCCCCCCTCCCCCTCCGAAAAGAAAATTTCCAAAGCTAATTTTTTCTAAGTTTCTAAAATTTAAAGTATATAATCAGATAATCTGTAATACTGAACTAAGTAATCAGCTTTGTCAAATACTGATTCATTAAAACCTTGAAAATGGAATCGAAAGGAACCGAAAAATATTCTGCTTTATACAAGTTTTCATCTTAGGAAGTATAATTATTGATATTCGCAGGAGCGGAATTTAAGGGGTCGCGATGGTCTCAATCGCGAGGGGCCCCGCATCCAAAGGGCCCCCAAAATCCTCTTTTGAGTTCAACGAGGAAAATTATTTTTTGATCAAAGGATTTTCTTAGCACTTTTTTTTTAATTAGTATTACTACATAATTTTCATGTAATTTAAATAGAATATTTTTTATACCATTTGCTATTCCCAGAAATGTTTTAGTTATGTTTAAATATTTTTCCTTGTCTGCTTTTCTATTAGCAATTATCAGAACTGTGAACGGTTGTGGAGGGTTGGGGTGAGACTCAAACTTCGATCTGAGCTGAAAGGAACCCTGTTACTGTTAGAGACTTTTATGACGATTTAATTACACAGATTCAGAGTCTAATTAAATCAAAATCTGGATCATGACACTGGGGCCCCTGATTTAGGGGTGCCCCATACTTGGTATGCTGTTTACATAAAGCTGATATTTAGAATGCATTTGACTTTGTTACTGATTATAATCTAATTTTATTAGTCATAGCAACTTGGGTATGGTTTTCTCCCTGCACCCCTACAAATGACATTTTTTTTTTTTCAAAAAAAGTTTTAACGAAGAGTTTTATTTTGCGTATTTTTCACATTATTCTTTCAAATATTATTTGTTTTTAGTATCCAAGGCAGTCGCCCAACCTCGCCCCCTCTAATAATACTAGATTGGGTCTGTATAAAAAAGTAATTTCAGTAAAATTAACAGGCCGGCATATTCCAGTTGCTGCCAAGAGCGGCAAAACGCTTAGAAAACTTTCGCAAAAAGATGAGTAAAAAACTTTTTGGAAGATAAAGCCAGGGGTGGCTCCGACTTTACTAGCCATGGCGCGCTGTACGAGATTTCTTACTGTACCTCTACAAAGGCTATAGTTAAAAGAAAAAGATTTTACTGAGAATTTTACTTTGGGCATTCATCCTCCAATTTGTGTTTATTGTCCAGAGCAGTCACCCCTCGCCCATGACAAAATGGAAAGAGAACAAAGCTCCACGCTGGGAGAAAAGGGACAAAATAGAACAGCCTTCATGGAATATTTTTATCTAATAGAAAAGTCTGAGTGAGGGAATCATTTGTCAATTATCCATGCTGGACAGTGCAGTACCGTATCCAGACGACGTTGAACAGTGTCATATACAGACACGAGTAGGACTGACCTTGAAAAATGTTAGTGATTCTAACTAGTGATCCTAAACCACAGGAAGAGATTTAAATGATAGACGGCATAGACATGATACATTTGGAATGGGAGAATGAAAATAGCCTAAGAGAACAGTTCGTTTTTTATTCATTTGCTATCTTGTATTGTAGACGAATCTTTTTATCTATTTGTCTATTTTAATGCATTTGGTTCATTTTTCTTTTGGATTTTCCAGCTGCGAGACTTTTTATACAAATTTCATATATATATACATTTCTATATCAAACAAAACCTGCATTTGGCGCCCCCTCCACCTTCAGTTCTGCTGGCGCCCGGGGCACGTGCCCCCTCTGCCCCCCCCCCCTTAGTTTCGGCCCTGGAATTTAGTAACTTAATTTGCCTTAGCGTACACGATATCATTAACAGGTAAATTACACAGTGTATAATGTTAGCTAATGAAATCTTTTTTTTCTCTGAATAGGCATTCCCTTCTCTAATTTTCTCAACCTCCTTAGATAAAGTCATCATTTTAAAGACATTTTTTTCTGAACTCACTTCTGGTAGCTTATCTCCTGGATATATTTCTCCATTTCTTTCCGATTTAACTAACTCATTTTCTGATACGTTACATATCTTTTCTGCTCCAGAAAAGGTAACTTTATCCGTTTTTTCTGTTACGTTTCACCCACAATTTTCAATTTCCTCTAAACGTAACTCAGTTTTAACCTTATCCAAACTCTTAACTTTTTCATTTTTGTACGATTCCGGTACAATTTTACCCTTGCTAACACGCCATTCTTTAACCGAGTACAATCTCTGAATCTTTTTAACTTCGCGATTGTTTTCTGCATATGAGTTTGATGTGCGCAACTTTTCCGGGAAATTTCTCCAATTCGCTCTTCCATAATCTACTGTCGTCAGGTTATTCAATCGTTTGCACACGGATGGTGTAACTAGCGCATCACTGTTTAGATTACTGACTACTGCGGCCGTAATATGTAACTTTGGAGGATTTAAAGTATTTTCGCTCCAAAGAGAAATTGGAATTTTAACAAGATCCGCTTTTGTTATGTTATCTATGGCCGGAATTAATTTTATCTGTTCTCCCGTTTTATATTTACTTGGAACAAACTTACTATGGAAAATCGATAATTCCGTTCCAGAATCTTTAATGCACTGGACTTTTTTTCCTAAAACATTTAAATTAACTATGGGTAATTTATCTTTACTGAATTTACTTTGATTAATATGCAAATTTTTTTTAGTTAGCCTTCCCATCCTAACATGACTAGCCCTACCTTTTACAAACGTTTCCTCACTTTCTATTTGATTCACTGCATCTCTAGAATTACGATTTTGACGTAATTCTGGGCAAGAATTTCGTAAATGCGTTTGCGAATTACAATGAAAACAACGAGGATTTACCCTACATTCGAATGCTTTAGCTTGATTTTTCGCATTGTACGGAGATGAAACATTGGGGTTAAACCGCGGATTTCTTTCCGAATTTTGTACTGGGTCTGGTAATTTACTCTTATCTTCCCCACACTCGTACTTATTCTCCTTAAATTTTTTTATTCCTGCTCTGACACTTTCATATCCATCTAATAGGTCAACTATTTCGGCTTCCGTTTTCAACAGCGGCCATTTATCTATAAAGTGTTCGCGTACTTCAAACTTTGCTCGTCTTTTGATCTGGTCAACTACCAACAGATCTTTTAATTGCTCGAAATTCGTTATGGCTAGGCCCTCCAACCATCCCTGTAGATAATTTCTTAGTTCAAAGGCAAAGTCCTGCCAGTTTAAAGACGGTAATTTCTGATGATTCACAAATTTCTGACGAAAGTTTTCTGGATTTAGTTTAAATTTTTTAAGTAAAATACCCTTAATATTATCATAATCCTCGGATTCAGTTTCTGGCTGTCTGGCAATGATTGAAATGATGTCCACTGGTAAAAGGCCGATTAAATGTGAGACCCAATTTTCCTTCGGTATCCCAACTCGTTTTGCTTGGCGTTCAAATAAAACCAAATACACGCGTGTATTCAGACCAAACGCTCGTAAAGTTGCGGGAGCCGATCCGCAAAAGGGGGGGGTTTACGAGAGAAGAGGGAAAAGCACTGGTGGACGCGATTCCAGTCAAACATTCTCCCTTCTCCGTAACTGCTGACGTCACGTAAGATTTGTAGATAAGAGAATGGAGTTTTAATCGAAGATCAGTCTGTATTAACCAATGAGAATGCATCTACAGCTTTTAAAGGGACAGAAATGGATTTTTTGAATAATTTTTGCAATGTAATATATATATTTTTTCATATATTCAGTTCTGTCTTAACGGTGGGTGATTGGGCCCGTGTCCAGGGCTCGCACTCAATAAGTCGCTTTGAATTAGCTGACTCTTGAATAATATTTCATTGTATGCTTTTAAATTGGAAAAAAAAAAAAAAATAAATAAAATAAATAAATAAATAAAATACAATTTAAGGAGAACTGTAACAACAAGCTCATATATATATGTTACTCCTTGAGGTTATTTTCGTGAACATATCCTGTATTTTCCTATCAATTAAAAATTTATTAATTAAATATTATCTATCAAAGGTTAACCCTTTGCGTATAAGTCAACAATACCTTAGTTTTAAAGCGTCTGGTTTTCCATTATGGTATATTTTCACACAATATTATATTTTTAAAAAAGTGAGAATTGATTAATACATTGGGACTTCCAAAAAAGCAATCGGGCACAGGGCCCTAAAATGCCTTAAAGCTGTTCTCAAATCCAAAGGAGCTACTTTTTGACACATTTTTTAAATTCATTTTTGTTCAGAAAAGCATGAAATTGGCAGATGTTCTTATTCAGAAACCATGAAATCGAATAGCGTTTTCCATTTTTTGATAAAGGCAAAAGATGTTTCAGAAAATACTATCAAATTTGGTGTTCTGAACCGAAATTCCGGTGCGACAGCGCCAGAAAACAGAAAAAACCGGCTGTGACAACTATAACTTTTAACTCGATAAGTAATTTATTTATCTAAAAAGTGGAAAACTCATTTCGATTCCAAATCGCTCCAACAGTCAGGCTGCTAATTTTATACCTTCTTATTTCAAAACGAGTCAGAAAATTTCGTATTGTGGGGCAGGTCATTTGAGAACCACTTTAAAACGGTTCTGGATGCAGGATACATAAATATAACAATATATATATATATAATTTTTGTATTATTTTTTCCTTTGATTTTATACGTTTAATTTCATTTTAACTATATAATTCGGTAATTTTTTGTACGAATTTGAAAGTTAATTTTTGATTCAAAGAGGTATTTTATATAAATATATATATATTTCTGCCCTGCTATTGGGGGGGGGGGGAGGGGTTAAGGGTTCAAAACTTCTATATCCAGAGTACTTACAAATTGAGATACATATGAAAAAACTGTGCAAAGATAAATACCTGATCTGCAAAAACCAATGCAAAGAAAAGCACAAATATACACAGAAATTTTATCTTGCACTTGTTTCAAGGCTTCATAATAGGAGCTTCTTCTTCAGTGCCAAACGAATGATAGAGAAATGAGTAATAATAGCAGCAGAATGTGTTATTATTGCCGTTTTTCTCACTTGTTAACTTTTACATATTTATGTTTAGATATTTGTGTTGGGGGGGGGGAGGGGGGATTTTTGATAATATAGTAGAATATTGAAACTGATATTTTTATTAATATTAAACAATTTTATTTTATATCATTTATAATGATTTTATTCAAATGAAAAGGTACATTTTGAAAAAGGTCTGTTCTTTTGTGCCATTTTGGCATAATGTGAAGAATTGTTAAACATTAAATTTCATGATAATATATTTATCAATGTCTTTTAATTGGTATCTTTTTCAATGTATTTATTTGGCTTGAAAAGTTCAGAATTTAAACAAACTGTATATGCTATTGAAAATAGAAAAACATTTTACAAACTCTTTTTTTTTTTTTTTTTTTTGTAATTACATATAACTACTATGTAAGAATCAATGCAATACCTCACCAATATTTAATTTGCACTGTTGAAATTTATACAAAGTTAAAAGTTGATAATCTTGTGTGTAAATGAATATATTTGAGAAATTTATGCACTAAAGCGTTAAAAAAAAAAGAAAAAAAAAAGAAAAAAAAATTTTAATAAAAAATAAACATTGTTAAATTATAACTTTCAGGCATAAATTATAATTAAAAAAAATTTCAGCTTGAAAATAATACACTTTTGTTATCTGCAAACTCATTAATATTTATTATCATCATTACTATTATTATTAATTTGAGTTAGGTGTAGTGCAGAGAGATTCATTAATTATTATTATTTTTTAAAGCTGAAGAAATAATCTTTGAGAATTAAATGTGAATTAATTACTTTCACATAACTCAATACTCAATCATACATTCTTACATACTCTCAATCAGCCACAATGTAAAATGTTTTAAATGTGTTATTATTATTATTAACATGTTGTATTATACTGGGAACTCACAAAACATTTTTTAAGATAAGGCATGTTTATAAATCTCAAAATTATAGTTTCAAGAATTATGATTTATTCATTTTGTTAATAATTTATACTATGTAATGAGAGATATTTTTAGTTCTTCATTTTATGATTAGAGACAAGCTCTAAAAAAAAAGAAAATATCGAAAATAAGCAGTATTTAATTAATAAAAGTATCCTTACAAATTTATATTTTGTCAAGTTTATATTAATTTTTATGTGTGAATTTAAAAATTACTTCTAAATTAACATCAAATACTGAACAAATTAATTCGCTGCATGTTAATAAAATCAACAATTGATAAAACTTGGAAATTATATAGTTGCTTACAAACAATTTGTTTACATCAGAAAAATAAGAAAGTTAAATTATTTTCTTAAATTCAACAATTTATGTGTCAACTTTTTATTATTATGCATCATCAAATCTAATTCTTGCTGATTCGTAACGAAAATTGACAAAAATCTTTATCTTATTAAATTATTAGAAACTGTAGTAATTTTATAAAGGTAAACACTTATTTTTCAATGGACGCGCAGCACTTCACACGAGAAACTCTGTCGAGAAAGTCTACACTGTCAACACCAAGATTCTAATAACATGTCTTATCTTAATAATGACTCTTATGAAGGTTTTATAAGAGTTCTAGAAATAGCGTTAAGCTATAATATTCATCACTATAATATTCATCATAATACAACATATAAGATAACATAATAACACTTAAAAACATTTCACATACCTGTATTTTAAAGAATATCCCTTAGCTATTTGTATTGTTTCTAAAACTATTTATGAGTAATTCATAAAGTGTAATATTTATTAGCCGTAAACGGCATTATTTAGTATAAACAAAACTGGAATAGCAAGCCTAACATGGTTTTCTATCGCTTCGCTATGTTGGCCGCCATATTTGATTTTCCTCTTACGAACGCCTTACGGCTACTTCTAACCGTCCGCAAATACTGACCACGTGACGCTCTCATTTGCGAGCGCTCTACGAAAGAGAAACCTTCCGCATGTTTGATCTGACTCGCGAATCTAGCCGTCATTCGTAAATTTGCGGACGAAAGGGAGTTGTGAGCGATAAATGTTTGATCAGAATACGCGCGACAGACTAATGTCGGTTTTTTCAGGGTTAAATTCCGGAATTAATTTCTTTAAATTATGATCAGTGGAACGCGAATTAACATTTGCTGAACTTGCCGCGGCCTGGGGCAGACCTTTCTCAATTCTGAGTTTTTCAAGCTCAAAATCTAACTGCATCTGTTTTTCCTTTAATTCCTTCTCTTTTTCCTTTAATTTCTTCTCTTTTTCCTTTAATTCCTTCTCTTGAAGAAATCTCTCTTTACGCAACGCATCCTCGCGTGCTATTGCCTCTAAACGGGCCTGTGCATTTTCCTGTCTTTCTAACTCTTCCTGCACGGCTAACAATATGGTCTCATAAACCGTTTGTACGTATGCCTCATCATAATCGTCAGATTCCATAATTAAATGTTTTAGCTGGCTTCGAGTTTCGTTCCCTGTACGAACAATTTCTAACTCATCAACTAATTGTACCAGATTTTCTTTTTTTCCCTTCCCGAGGAACGCCATTCTAAATCGCTTTTTTTTTCTACCCGAAAAAAAATTCTTTAGATAAAATATAAATATATTACATATATATATATACACTAAAAAAAATATATCACAGACAATATAATTGCTGAGTCACTCCCAAATACAACAGTACTTATAAAAATTCTGAATTTAAACCAAAACAATCAACAACCCGTAATTTTCCCAAAATTACAAAATTAAAAAACTCCTAGATCAATTTAAAGTTTTGACTTACCCCTTCTGATGAGTGATAAATCCATTAGCACAATCTTCCGTCTTTTTTCACGGCTCACAAAAACTTTTGGCAAATTAATTGCCCACTACATATTTCACACTGTGCGTAAACACTGAACCGATGATGCAAACTTCTCTCTACTTCTTATTTCCACTCCGTTAACGAGGTGTCGAAATCTTCTTCCTTCTGCAAGACAGCTTAGCCTACTCGCAATTTTCAAAACGAAACCAACGAGAGGTCGAAAATTTCTTTCTTCTGCAAGATCTTCGAAACCAAAACTTTATTTCCTCTTTACTTCTTGTTAGGGGGACAACATCTCAGGTCCGTTACTTGTCAAACGGGGAGTCAGGGCAACGGCCTCAGATACTTGCTTCGTGTTTCTTCCTTCCTTTCCAAAATCCGTAACTATCCACTAGAAATATCGGAACTTCCGTTTTTTTCTTCTTCTTAAAGGGATGTCCCAACAACAGATTCTTTCCTTCTGATCCACGAATGTCCAGGATAATTCTTTTTCCTCGAAACAAATGCTTCATCCACCACTTTTTCTCAAAAAAAACAGAGCTTGTTTTTTTCTTCGTGGGTCTTCTTAACTAATGATTAGCTAATTTCTTCGCTGGCGCGATTATACTTCTCTCATAAGACGAATGCTTGCTTCGCTTCTTCTTTCCGCTGACGCGTCTATTCTTCAATCACAAACGAAGACTCTCTTCTACTTTCAACTCCAAGAACTCCAAGTGTGTGTGTGTGTGTATTTCCTTCAAAACTTTCTTAAACAAACTCGCATCCCGCTTCTGACAACCATCTGTACCGTAAAATTTCTTAAACAAACAGTAATCTTAATTACTAATGGAGAGCTAAGAGTTCTTTTCTAATCACTTTTATTTTACAATACATTCAAACACACACACCACACACAAACCTATTTACATGAAAAGTTAATGTCTTAGAGTTTCTAGGAGCATGGCGCCCCCACACACTTTCGGTGCTAAACAAAAGCGACCGAACTCTCTCGTCTCAAAAGCACATCTAAAAACGGGGATGCTTCAATTCATGTTCTCAGAGTTTTTTAATTGGATGACTACGTGGTATATCTGGGGTCTTATTAACAAGGTTTAGTGCTAAACTGTCACCAATTCACTTTGGCACGGAAAATAAGTATCTCGTTAAAATTGTTTATAACGTCATCCAGCTGGATTTTGTAAGATTTTCGAGTGCCCTTATGGGACTCGGCAGATGCAATTAGAATGTTTATTAGCACTTAGAAACCATCTGGTTTTGAGAAACGTTACAATGTATTTTATTATTAGAACAGACGTATAAAATTGCACCAAACATTGTACACCTAATTTAAAAAATCTGACGAATGTAAACAAAATTTCGAATTAATTTGAATAATTTCACACCTGGCTTGATAAATTTTAGCCTTCATAACTTACCGTTTAAATACATTAATCAAATGCGCCATTTTATTTTCAACGACTGAAAAATTTCAAAATCGTCTGAATTCCCATAGGAAAGCATTATGATAAAAAAAGAAATGTTCTATATTTTCCGAACGAATGAACCAAACTTAACTAAAAACTATACAGCTAATTCCGGGTATCTCACCAACATACCTACCAAAAATCAAACTAATCGGATCATTTTTACGGCAGTTATCGCGGAACAGACAGACAGACAGACAGAAACCAAAAACTTTTCGGATCTCCACAGTGAGCCTCAACTGACGTTTCGGCAATAAGATTCTTTGAAAACTTATCTTGATACACAAGTTTAAAAACATACATGCATTATCTTACGTTGAGGAAGGGGAAAAGAGCTGCGCCCTTCCCCCCTGAATCTTTAAAAAATAGTACCACTTTTGGTGCAGCTCGCACATAGCATCGAGACCTGGTGCATTTTGTAGCCCTATACATAAAAGTTAGAGAACCGATAACATTTCTCTGTTAAAATCATATTTTATATATTTTTTTTATACTTTTAATTTTTTATTATTGGATTTTTAATTGTTAATGTCACGCCAAAAGTGAGTTAAGTCGCCAAATATGGCGCTACAAATTGAAACCATTACTCATTTACACACAGACGACTATGACATTCGACCAGGGTTGCAGGGGAAAATTCTACGGTAACAATAAAGCCAATTTCAGCCCGTCAAAAATGCAATTATAATGTAATTTTTCAAAATCAAATTCGTAGGTTCTTAGGGAATTTTTAAACTCTTTTCAATATTGTGTACTTATTATTGACTAATTTGTATTTTTAACTGCTTTAAAAAAAAAAAAAAACTTTTATGTTAATAGTGTGATATAAGTGGTCTTGAAAATTACATTTTCAGAAAGTTATGCTGCTGTAAAATAAAAAAAAAATGTGATTTTAACAGAAATTTTTTATTGATTCTCAAACTTTGTAATATAGAGATTTAAAATGCACCAGGTCTCAATACCAGGTGCAAGCTGCACCAAAAGTGGTTCTCTTGTAAGAGAAAGTTATAACTATATACCATTACTCCCCCCCTCCCCCCCCCCCAATCGTAACACAAATACTGCATACACCTACAATCTCTATGCTATAAATGTATACTAAATATTTTCTAATACTTTTTATAAAATCTTAAAGTGCATAATTTAGGGAAAATACAAATTGTATAACTAAAAATTGAAATAAAAGAATCACATATATATTGCACCTTTAGCAGTAATGGTAATATTTTATTTAAAAAATGTTATTTGCTGGTCATATGGCCGATTCTACGCAAATAGACTATTTTCATATTAGTGATGAAAGAAAAAAAAATCATGTCAGAAGTTTGTAATTTTTTGTAGCTAGATACTAGAAAAGGTATTTAATAGAAAAGAAATAGCCGTCACTCTTAACATTAAGAAATATACTACAGTTCGTAGATTTTTAAATTTTTATTAGAATGAGGGAATGACAATTTTGTGAAAAACATGTTTCAAATAATAATTTTAACAAAACTTTTGACCAGAAAAATTAAATCTGCTACCTTTGCTATCCCAAGGCACTGGAGGTTCAGTTTTTTTAAAACTATGTCACATATTGGGTAGTCATGAATATTTTTCTTTCGTAGACCTCTTAAAACTTTCTATTGCCTGTAAGTGCCATAACATTTACTTTGACTCATTTGTCAGCAATTTCCAATATTTCCCCAGGATACATTTCATTTCCATTCTTCACAATTATCCAATCCAAGCATTTAAAAGGCCCTGTTAAATCAAATGTATTTGAGATTTTAAGTATTATGTCATTAAAATTAAATTATGCCAAATCACTTAATAAAATCTATAAAGAAAGAAATACAACTTATCTTCTACAACATTAACGTCTCAACTCTGATTTATTGTTGAAATCTTTTTACACCTTTCGCTTTGATGGAAATAGGAAATTTTTTTTCTGACAAACAAATATTACAAGTCAAAGATCTAAAATGAAGGTATTCCATGGCAGATGAATAAGTTATTTGATGGACTTTTTGAGTTCTGATGAATGTATTTATTTATTAATTATTTAAAAGGTTATCTATTTCAGATTTTTTTTCACCAGTAACCTCTTTTAATATTATATTCAGTACAGACATTAATTTTTCTAAATTTTCAATATTGTGACCTTCTCTTACAACTTTGTTGGCAGTCTGTTTCAAAGTTGCTCCCACATCATCTGGAGCACCTTTTTCGTGTCCTGCTTCATTAAAATTCCATGTACATGTGGATATATTTGGCAGAAGATTTGATAAATGATTAGAAATCAAATATATGTATATATATATATACTATATTTTGTTCCGATATTGTGAACATGATCCATCACTTAATATGTACTTTTTTAATCTTTATTTTTGATCTCAACAGCCCATTTTAAAATTAATTTTAGATAAGCCCACACTGCTGCTGCATTATGCCTAAGAGATTTGCTTAAAGTGCAAAAGGAATGTGGAATTAAGGAATTGTCATTTTTAGTATACATAATACCTGTATGAAGAGTTGTTTGTTGCCGATTTCCTCTGAAAAGTACAGCTTGAATTTCTTTAGTGAACTTACAATTAAAAAATTTTGCTGAAATATAAATGTAATAAGATAGTCTTGTGATAAATTTGACTTTATTTCCTTAATTGCTTCATATCGGTGTCCTATATTTCTGCTGTGTACCAGCAATGTCTTTAACTGAATGTTAATTAAACTCTTTTACAAGTTCTTTTTTAATGAAATTGCTAAACCTATTTTTTGTGGTTTCTTTGCTGATTTTTCTTTACTTTTTATATAATAAATAACATTTATTTGGGCGAAATATATTGTGCTGTCCTCTTAAAAAAAAACCCATTTTTTTAAATTTTCTCTATATAAAGTCTAATAAAGAATTTATAAAAATTAAACATAGCTAAATTTTTACAGCTTGTTTTGACTAAGATTTTAATGTTTAGCATTTTTCATTTTAACACTTTATTACAAAATGGCAGCCAATTATGCGAGAATTTGAAAAAAAAAACCACTTTTCCAAAAAATAGCCCATGTTACCTGAAAAAAACCCATACTTGTCATAATCAGCTGAAAATGAAGCATTTTATTACATATTAATGGTTTAACATGAAAAATAAAATAAAATTGTTGAACATTCTAAAATTTTATTATAAAAGAAAATCTGTAAAAATAAAGCTCATGTTTTGCCAGAATTCTGCAATTGTTAATTTAAATTATTTTAAAACTAACTAAGCACTCCTTAGGTATTTTAACTATTTTTATTATTCTAAATGGTGCATAAAAACAAAACAAAACAAAAAATCCCTGACGGCTCTGCCTACAGGCACAGGTAGATTTCTATGACGCAGACGGTGGGGTGCCTGTTTGTTGGGAATTGCGGAAGAAATGACCTTTTTGCCATGATGCAGCATTTGGAAACGCCCACTTCGAAACCTTACTTGTTTGCAAGCAGAGTCGGCAGGGATTTTTAATTTTTTTTTTTTTTTTTTTTTTTTTGCTATAAGGGTTGGGGCTATTCCAGGGTAATGGAATAACAGTTTTAAGTAATAAGTAGATGTTGTTTTAATCCTAGAATAAAAAAATATTGGAATTAGAAATTTTGTTTTATCTGAACTTTAAACTCTACCATTAACTTTCCTTACATATATTTACTAGTTCGGATTTAAGTGATTAGAATAAAAATAACTGTAACTTTATTCATGGTAACTGAATGACGTGTTTTCTACACTAGCATTTCTCTATGAGCTAATAATGTAAAATTCAGCCAAATGGTGAATAATAAAGCTTGTATGAAAATGACAGAACCAACAGGGTACTAATTATGAAATATTCTTAGGTTTTCGAATTTCTAAATCAATAAATAATTATAGAGCAATGCAAAAAGAAAATCTTACTCTAGTAATGGAATGACAAAAAGTTCCATATAGTTTGTAAGCTTCTTTTTTATTTTAAAATTATTGAAATTAATACATAAATCATTGTAAACTGATTACACATTATTCTGCAGTTATACAGATGTCAAATACAAATCTGTTTCGCAGAGTTTCCCCCAGACAGTTTTAGAAGGGTGCTGCACCCTGCCTGCCCTTTGGTTTACAAAATAGCACCCTTGTTGCCCCTCATAAAAAGAATTAGTACCCTTCTTGCCACTCATGAAAAAAAGTGCCCTTTCTTCTTTTTGCATTAAAAAATTTGCTTTCATAGTAAAAACTGACTCAATGTTGTCTTAAAAAGAGTGCCTTGACATTTAAATATCGAAAGTGGCTTTAAAAACCAAAAGAATAACCTTTAACAATTAAAAAAGTGCCCTTAAGAATCTGAAAAGTGCCCTTGAGAATAAAAAAAGTGCCATTTTCTCACCAGCAGCACCCTGCCCTTTTTTAAACCTGGGGGAAACTCTGTAGTTTCGTATACGAGTGCATGACCCATCAGTTATTATTGATGGCTTTTTCAACTTCTGAATTATTTGGTCCTTATCTACCCAGCATTTATCCTCTTTTTCTCGAAATGAGTAAATTAGACCTATACTGTCCTGTTTTCTCATACATGATACTTCATAGGTGTCATCTTCCACAGAAACAATATCTGCAGCATAATGGCGAACAGATTTTTTCCCCAGCCATTGAATCAATATACTGTCTCCCACATTGTAAACATTTGTGTCCTGTAAGTCAGTGCTTGATTCTAATACAACATTCTTATTAGCTTGCTTTTCAGTGATATGAGCTTTACCTTCTCTGAACTTGAAGGATTTTTTTCTTCAGAAAACGAGTATTTTCCATATTAAATTACCTATTTATCTATAGGCTTCAATAGTGTATGCTATGTGTATCTGGAAGAGGAAAAATCCCTTCCCACCTTTCTGTGAGTTCTTCAACATATTCATTTATTGTAGATGATGAGATAAAATTTATTTTAAGATGTGGGCAATGTTTTGCAGAAATTTCGGCAAATTCTTCAGCATTTGTTACAAGTTTTCCTGCTAATATTTGACGCCACACTGAGCGTTTTACTGAGCCTCCGATACCATCTACAACCCCTTTACCGTGGCTTGTAGCAAAAAAATTCCAAGTGACAAAGATTTTATGTTTTTTAAACATGAAAGTCAAATTTGTAAACAAAAGTGCTGGTTAAATTGGCTTGATGCACCATCACTAAAAAATCTTACTTCTTCAATTTGTGGATGGGCAACAATGAAATCAGAAACTAGTGTTTAAAAAAACAAACATTCACAGAAACTTTTTTAGGTGCGTTCGTAATTATATAAATACGTCTGTCTGTCCGTCCACATATAACAACGCAAAAACTACCCAACCGAATGGTTTGGAATTTAAGATATATTATCTTTGCAGAATTTTGTCGAGACATTTCAATTTTTTTTTTAAATCGAATCAAAACTTTAGAAAATATTAATAAAAATATTTATTAAGAAATTTGATTTTTTTTTAAAATCAGTGCTTTTCTTTTATAGGAGCTTTCGAAGTTTAATCGTCAAGCAACCGACATACTTATTTTATGACAGAAATTAATCCGCAGACGATATAATTCATTTCACAGAATTAAAAATCATCAAGATCTGAATATTTATATAACTAGCTATAGTACGAACGCACCTCGTTTGTAACGTTTGACGTACAATTTCCAACTTGTTATGATTGGTATCACCACTTACAATGGCATAGCCTTGTTCTCTTCCGTTTCCATGCCATATATATGCAGTAAAAAATGTGACCCTGTGAGTTAAATTCAAACCATTTGCTCTTTCAGAATACAAATAATGCTTAAACCAGTTGGAGTTATTAAACAGAATGTTCATTTATGGTTACAGTTATAATAAAAAATTAAATTCAATAATAATTGAATGAGAATGATATTGATTGAAATAAAAGAAAATGTTTCAACTTCAAAACTTGTCCATGTCCAACATAAAATTCATTTTTCTTTCCCTTTTGTAAAATATGTGAAAACATAAGAATTAACATTTAATTTGTTTAAAGTAGATATAACTTCACTTAGCATTATGATTATATGACTATAGCTTGATTTTAATATTATTTTGACTGTCAGTGCATATTGTTTGTTGCCTTGTCATTCCTTTACCATATTTTGTCATTCCGTTACCATTATTTTTGTCATTCCGTTACCATGTTTTAAGCATGAAATTATTTAACTTGGATGTTGTGGTGTTTTTTCTTCAATTTACACTCAAAACTGGCTTTGAAGGGAAAATATCTAGTGTCTAATGCAAGCAGCCAATTAGTAAGAATACTTTTTAGTAGTTTTTGGTAACGGAATGACATCTGAAACTTAGTTAAATAAAATCGTTAAGTTTAAAAAATATATATCACCCACATTAAAAATGTCCTGTAGAATCTAAGAAAACAGTCCAAAGGTAACAATTAATATAACTATAAAACATGTAGATAGTAAAAAGTTCATCAGACTGTTTAAGCAAATATGTGTGTATTAGGTGCTTTCAATCATTAATGACAACAACATACTTTATTGGAGTATATATTTTTTAATTTTAGAGATCACATCACTTAATACTGTCTGTAGCTGAATAGTTGAATGTTTTCTGATTAAAATGACATATAACACTAAGCATTTTAATAAGTTTGAAATTTCATGACCCATGTCTCCATTTTCATGGAATGACCCGTTGGTTCTATAAAAAACTTGTCAATATAAAAGTTTTAGATAATATTAAGAGGATTTATAATAAATTTAAGCGGATTTGATATCTTCTGAATTGACGAAGTTATGAATTTTTTTCTTCTAAAACCCCCCTCGGGGTCATTTTTAATGATATAAAAAATATGTCATATTACAGGGGCCGCGCTAAGATTTTCAAAATGCTAGCCAGTAAATTAGCCAAATTAAAATATTTTTAGCCAAATTTATCTATAATTAGCCGAAAGTATATAATACATTTTTTATCATTAACTCTTTCAGCCCTGACTTTATTGAATGGGTAAAAAAGCATTTTCTCACTGCATTACATTTACTGCGTGTCCGAAAATTGTGCTCTTTTTTTCTTTTTTAATTATACTCCATCCAAAAATAAAAGTATTACCTTAAAGCATGGCTGTCAACTGTTCAATTTTTGCATGCCACTGAAATTTAATAGAAATTTTTGCCTTATTTAATTGTCGAAATGCTGTGGTTAAATAAGGCAAAAATTTCTATTAAATTTTAGTAGTATCCAAAAATCGGAAGAGTTGGTAGTTCTGCCTTAAAGTAAAGATTAAAATTAAACTGTCGCCAACTGTAAAAAACCCAAAAAACTGCTGATTAAATTTGAACTCAGTACCGTTTTATTATTGTTACTTTTGTGGGCATAGCATACATATTTTTCACAACAAACTTTTTTTTAAAATCATCCGCGTTTCAAAACATGATTACAAGAACGAAAAGCTCCCGATAAATTATTTGCCATAATAATTATTTATTCGCCAATTTCATGATGTATTCGTATTTGGCGCATAGGCGAATGTCAAGCGCGGCCCTGCATATATAAATTTTCGGCTCTTTTCCTAGAAGTAATAATAACTTTAAACGGATTCGATACGTATCATAAATAAGAAATTATGGGGTTTTTTTCTGTTTTCACAAAAAGCCCCCATTTCCCCCCCCCCCTGGTTTGATTTGGCTCATTAACGAACTTGACCGAGATTTTATGCCCCTTGGTTTTATGTATCAGTTTGGAAGAGATTTGTGCAGAATTATGGGAGTTGTCGTGTCCATAAAGAAGTGACATAGATAGATACAGTCGAACCTAGATTTAACTTATTTTGATTTAACGAATTCTCCGATTTAATTATTCTGATCCGATAATTTAATCCGATTATTTATTTTTTTTTTCTGTCCCGACAAAAAGGGTGCTAAAATGCTCTGCTTTAACGAATTTTTAGCTTTGATTTAACGAAAAACAATCGCTGAAAAAAATTTGCATTCGCACATAAAACTAAAACTTTGAATTTTTCGCACATAAAATTTTGAATCTTTCACACCCTAATCCAAGTGTTACAAATTTTTTTCTCATTTCTGGTGGATTCAAAAGACAGTCTTTTCCCCCTTTTCAACTAGAAACATGACAAAGAGCACAGATAAGGACGGTCGTAGAATGACTGTATGTGTATGGACCTCTTACCTTTTCACGAATCAGTTGACCTTGATGACTGGGACTTCAAGTGCAAACTACATTTTCGGAGAAATGTTACTTTTGGGTGTTGCAATACAAGACTGATTCGCAGCTGGTACTAAACAAAGCCGATAGGTGACTCTGCTCGAAACTGCCGATTCGTTGTGTATTGCACGTGCTTACACTGCTTTGAGTGTTCTTTGCTTGACTGATCTGTACTGTGCGAGGATAAGCAAACGAATCCAGAAAACGTAAAAGGTTTTCAATTAATGAAAAAATATGTTTATTAAAGAGATGGATATATAAGAATGTTGAGAGTCAGAAAAGCATCGCTGAGAAATTTGGAATTTTGATTTCTACGCTATCAACTATTCTGAAGAATATAAAAAAGATATTGAAGAATGCGCTGCAAGCTGTGGTGAAAAAGCAGCTTCAAAAAGAAAATCTGTGAAAACCAGTTCTTTTTCTGTCGTGGAAGAACAGCTTATATCTTGGTTTGCTAAAGCTAGAGGAAGAAACATAGCTATAAGTGGACCTCTTCTTCAAGAAAAATCTCAGCAAATTGCATCTGAGCTTGGTGAAATGAACTTCAAGGCTTCAAGAGGTTGGCTAGACAATATAGGTGAAAACTGGGAAATTTAGTTAGTAGCCAGTGGCCGGTAAACTCAGTTTCATTAGTGGCCACTATTATGTTTCAAACTTTCTTGACATCTAGATAAATTATAATCGTTGTATTTGTATATAAACATATTTTTCTATAAGAGTTTTATACCTATTGTATGAGTATGAGTGCATTTCGCATGATTAAACAGTATCTCTTGAAGAAAAATAATCCAACTGGTGAGCATGTGGCAGGAGTCGAAATATTGAAGATACTGAAATGTCCTTAAAATCTGCTTGTATCCGGTGGGGAAAAAAGGAATAAATTACTTGAAATGCATGTGGAATCAAAGCTGATGAATATATTTTGCAGAATAAAACTGTATTTCTGGAAAAAATAATCCAACTAAAAAGCACATGAGAAAAAGCCGAAATATTGAAAATACAGCGAAGTCGTTGAAATCTGTTTGCATCTGGTAGGAAAAAGAATTAACCAGTTCTCTAATTAGATGTAATTAATGTAGAGATGCATATTTCCATGAAAAATGGTGTATTTCACTCGGCGATCGATAACAGATATTTTAATCGCCACTTAGCGAGTTGTTACTAGGGTGGCGATCGATGGCGGATATTTTAATCGCCAACTTTTAAACTTTAATCGCCACGTGGCGAGTGGCAACAGCTAATTTTCACCTATACTAGACAACCTAAAGAAGAGGAATAACATTGTTTATAAAATTATGAGCGGAGAAAAGAAAAGTGTGAACCCAGAAACTGTCGAAAAATGGAAAAATGAAACTTTACCAGAACGCATCAAAGAATATTCCCAGTCTGACATATTTGATGCAGACGAAACTGGTCTGTTCTATAATTTGAAGTTGAAAAATTTGAAAGGGGGGCGGGGGAAGGTAAGAAAAAAAATTCCTGAGATCAAATTAATACGTAAATTTATGAAAATAAGAAATGGGCAGGAAACAATAAAAAAAAAAAAAAACACTACAGTTCAAGCTCAAGAAGATTTAGCCAAGGACGGCTAAGGGTTTCGACAAGTGCTGATGACCAATACTTGCGATTATGTGTATGAAGGAATAGAACTGCAACACCATCTATCTTAGATCCTCCCTTGCTGCAGCAACTGGAAGGTTGGTGTCAATGTCTACTGTGCGTAGAAGGCTTCACGAAGGTGGACTTTATAGGCGACCAGCAATTTGTGTGCCGCTCACCTCACATCGCCGGCCTCACTTGCCCGCTTACAACTGCTTTGCAAGAGCAATGGCTCACACTTCTGAGCGAACTCATCGACTGCACAGTTGACAGTATGACACATCGCTGTATGTGCTGTGTTGCTACTAGGGGTGATCATACGGCATATTAAAGGTACTTTTCCTATACCAAACCGACAATCTGATTTTGCTATTTTTTGAAGCACCATAATTGTCTGGTAATTTCTTTTCATGTTGTTTTATACCTTACTTTGCGTTGTATATTGTGGCTGAGTTTCATTAAAATCTACATGTAATATTTTGAGTTATCGCTATTTTTGGGATTTTTCCTTAATTTTTGGAAACCAGTGCAGTTGAAAAGTGTTTATGATGTTAATTTGTATGTCCTTCTGGCTATGTGTCCATGTGTGGTCTAACTTTTGTAAATATATTTGAATTACTGTCAAATTTTATATCTATCTTGTGGTTTATTGTAGCATGTTTGTTCTTGAAAATGGGGTGTTTTGCATTCATAGTTTGTTTACAGGGACACTCAAAAGAATTCGGATACATTGTGCTGATCATTATGTGAAGTAATTTTATTTATGTTACACTAATTTAAACTTTAAACATTACAGAATTTATATAAATTACAACATGTTTTGCGTAGAAGATGATGTGCATAGCAATTATTGTTAATTTATAGGGACATATACGCACAAAAAAAAAGATAATTATATATTAGTGGTGGCTTTAAAGTGAAGTGCCGCTTCACCTAACATTTTGCTGCAAATATGAAAAATTTCTTGTATCAATTATATTAAAATCTAACTGTGTTCGGATGCAACAACTTTTTAAAATGTCCTATGTGTGCATTTATATTGTGCAACTACTTCTCCGAAAATATGTTGAACTACAGGTTGTAAAGAACACCACTTATGCATAAGCATACTAGGACTCTCAAAATTTTGAAATTTAATTAGTTTCCATGATGTTAATTTTTTTGTAATTTTTAATGACATTTCCAGATTGGTGGCAACTAAATTACTCCATTGTTTTTTTTTTAAAAGAAAGAAAGAAAAGGGGTAATAATGTGATATCGTCTAGTACTACTCGAACTGGTGAATAAACATTTTGTTTCGTTTGTACAAAGACCGGCTAGTCATAAAAAAGTTTACTAATTTTGAAAATATCGGATATAGGTACATAAAAAAAATATCGGATATAGGTACATAAAAAAAATATTGGATATACATAAAAAATAGTAGATATTTTTGATATTTTCAAAAATATCGTGAACCCTGGGTAACTGAGGTTACACAAACCAAACCAGGAGCACCCACATTTTAGTGAAAAAATATAACAAAATAAGTAATTGAATTAATTTATGTAATATTTTATTTTGAATAGTATCTGTTGTTATAAAAAATGGTTACACATGAGAATGAAAATGTTATAATACTAAATCTACCCTATATATATAAAATCCTAATGAAACGAATTTGTGAAACGATTTTATGAAACGACTGATTATGTTTCAGAGCTATTTTTAATAAAATATTAAACGCTTGAGGGTAAAATTAATACCAATTGTCCATAAAAATCCGCGGATGTCAAAACTGGTAATAGAATTTTGAAATTGGAATTAGTTTTCGAGATATTAATTTTTTTCTAATTTTAATGACATTTATGTAATGATGGCAACTAATTACTCAGTTTTTTTTCAGACAAAAAAGGGAAAAAAATTTAAAAGGATCCCGATAGGGATTATTGATTTCTTTTTATTCGTCATTTTCAAATTGAAATTGAATTTATCTTTTATTTCAATCGATAATGAAGACAAGATTGTGATTAAATTATGTTTTTCAGGAAAATTTGAAAAAAAAAGCACATTTCTATCGTCAGGATTCAATCGTCTGTCAGCATTTAATTTAATTTATAAACTGAAAATATTTTGAATAAATTCGTCCAAATGACGTCATTTATGTAAACGCAAAAGAAAGGGGGGGGGGGAAAGAAATTAATAGTAATTATTATTTATTGATATCATTTTGTTATTTTTTTGTAAAATTTAATTAAACGAATTTATAAAATCACTAATTCGGATATTTGAAACGAATATATAATTGCCCAACTGAATGGAAGGAGAATAAAATATCCTGCTTGGTTTTCTTTCCAATTTTAATGAGAGTATGACATCAATTATGCTAAAATGACAGTTACTCATCTCTCTCTTTTATTGGCAGCAAGGGGAAAAAATGCTCCCTATATATATTAGAGAAATGCTATTAAAGTTTAAGACAAATGAATATTTCAGTAGCATTACTTTTTGTTATACATACAATTTGTTTTACATACAATTTGTTATACATACAATTTGTTTTACATTTTTGTTTTACATACAATTTATTTAAGCGTAAAATGTCATTTATCGTATTTTATATATAATCAGAAGTAATTTGTATAGAAAATAGAAAAACAATAATAATATACGTATAATTAAAATAGGCATATAAACAAAAAAATCGTCGAATTTGTTTCCATGGCTGTTTATGTCATTTGGCACCAAATCTCATTTCTGATGCCCGAATTGCGCCAAGCTTTTTAAAAAAGCCTCAAGACCCCTATAATAGAAAAGCACCAAAAGTTCATTGGGTTTGTTTTCATAACTTTTGGCAACAAATCTATGTATATTAACGAATCTATCCCTTTTTGAAGATCGAATTACGCCTAACCTAAAAGCAAAGGATCCTATACTGGAAAAGTAACCGATTTTCTTATGGACAATATTCAAGTGACATAACATGGTGTAAAATTATCGCGGATAGCAAATTTGTTTAAATATCTCATCATTTGATGCCGAATAAATACAGGCATGCATGCACAAAATATTTAATTAATTTTGTGTGATAAATCATTATTAGAAAATTCGTATATACATATTAATTAAAATAAATAATTTACATATTTAAAATAACATGAAAATATGCATGATGGTGCACTAAAATAGAGAGAAAATTAAAACCTGTTACTGAAAATGTCTATAACATAGTACTTTTCAATACCGTGGTTCTTAATGTTATTCACAAACAGATGGAATTTTTCTCATCCTTAAACGCAAAGGAAGAATAGAATACAGATCGTTGTTATAAAAGTTTGAGAGGTAGCCACAATTTAAACCTAACCATTTTATACAAGCTGGTTTTCAAGTTGTAATTGATTTTACTTATCAATCCCGAAAACAGTCGTCAGTTGTCGCAACAGCTGTGTATGAGGCCATGATAATCAGAAAATGCTCCATTAAAACGTTAAAAGCATGGCAAAGCAATTACAGATTTACCAATATTTTTAAAACAAAGCACGTTGTCATGTTTTTAGAGGCCTCGAAGTCTGAGCGGGGGTTGGCGAGCGTTGCTCGCAGGGGGTAGGCCCCCTAGTAAACTATATATATTTCACAGAAACTTCATCTTGGGATAGTAAAAAATATGAGTGATGAATTTTTTTATTTTTATTTTTTCTTAGTAAATGAAGTTTTAAACTTAATGTATTTTTTTTTAATGAGAAAATAAGATATGTCAAAAGTGGTAGCGACACTGAATTAAAGTACGGAATACTTCACAAAAGGGAAAATATTTTCAGGACATGAAATGTGTGGCGTATAAATTAAAAATGATCCGAACTTTTCATTTAAACATCTCATTTTCATTGCATGGAAAGGTAAAGTTTTTATAGGTTATGATGGTTATGTTGAAAAGTTTTCCATAATCTATGCATGACGTATAGTTTTTCTCTGCTGTTAAAGCTATCTTGATTTTTAATCAAATAACTAGATTGTTGGAACCTGGTTGTTTTTCATTTGGAGATTCTGTTTCTAAGTGATCATTACTTAAGATTCCCTGTTTTATGCTTTTGGTGTAGTTTTGAAAAAAATCAAATATGAATTTATTAAAATATATTATTCTTTGTGGTGCCTTTAAAAAAAATAATAATAAATGATTTTTTTTAACAAAAATTGAATTTAATTTTCAAATCTATGCCATTTAGTTATTTTAATCTACCCAGGCAGCTTCATTTAGCTGTGTTTTGCTCATATCTGCATACAGCTAATATTTTGAAAAACTTTTGAATTAGGTATGCACCGAATAGTGATTTTGCTTTTGCCCGAATGCCGAATATCCGGCATAAAGGTAAACCGAATACTAACTGTTAGACCGAATATTCAGCTTCCTGAATTCTTTTATATTTCAGAGTTTAAAAGGAATTAAAAAAAAAAAAAAAAAAAAAAAAAAAATTGCAACACAAGATACTTCTATTTTGATAAACAAAACCTTTTTACTCTAAAGAAAAATATGCTTTGAGTTATCTTTTAAGAGGATTATAGTTTTAAACTTTTTTAATTAATAAAATTTTAAATTTCATGGCTTCTTCTGTGAATTAAAACAAATGAATAAAATTTGCTTACATTCTAAAACAAATATTTTAAAATCAAATACAAATTTTGAAGAAATTGGAAGAAAATGTTTAGTCATATACTGTTTATTTGTTAGGATCAGGAAGGGACGAAAGTAAATAAATACAATCCAGCAAACAACTCAGCAAGAATAACGTTCCATCAAAAATACAAGGTGTCTCACTAGAAGTCGAAACTGATTTTTTTTTTCCCACAACTTTAACAATAATGAAGATATTTTAGCGAGATTTGCATAATTAATTTTGCTTCTATAAAATGTGATGATATCATTGAAAGAGACCTAATTTTGGCCAGCGATAAGTAACAAATGAAAATAAAAGTTTGACCTGGAGTGAGATACATTTTATTTCTGACTGAATAAGTGGATTGTGATCCTGGTTTTGTGGACAAAAATTGTCTATCTTGATGTCTATTATCATTCCTGAAAGTTTTTTCCATTTTGTTAAAAACACTCTGTTTGCGAAAAAGCAAGAATCCAGATTATTTAATGGACAACGTTCAATAACTTGCATTTGTACATCATCAAGTCCTATGAAGGTGTCATCATTAATAGTTAATTTTCTTAAGTAACATTTTTCAAGCAGCGAGTAAATAATGTAAAAACATTCTCTAAGTATAATTCTGTTTATAATTACTCTGAATATCTTTATTAATTGACAATTAAAAATAGAAGTTGTGTAAGGTTTAAAAAAAAAATATATATATATATATTTAAGTATTCGGCAGGCCGAATAGTTTGAAATTCGGCCAAACCAAATATTCGGCAGGTCGAATAATTTAATATTATGACAAGCCGAATTACAGTTAATTTTTAGTTAATTACAGTTAATTTTCAATTAATTTACAGTTAAGCTGATACTATTCGGTCTACCGAATGGTGTGATATTTGGCCTAACCGAATATTCGGTAGTATGGCCGAATACCGAATATTCGGTTCATCCCTATTTTGAATGCTTTATTTTGTCTTGCTTATGAAAACTCATGCACTTTCTGGCTCAGGAAGTCATGCATTTACTTTAGAGTAGGGGTGCACAACCTTTTTAAGCGAAGAGCCACTTACAAAAATGACTGGGTTGTCGAGGGCCACCAACAGTAGAATTTTGTTTCGAGGAGGTGTGACGGGGGGAGGGGGGGATCTAAGTCTACAATCAGATAAAAAAAACAAATTTCGGAAGCGTAGTTTTAGCCCCCTAGGTTCCTTGCCTCCCAGTCAGTCAACGTATTCAGTTCTTTTGAAGAATTAGATTCAAACAGTGAAAATACTCCTTGACTTTATTTGAAGGAGTAAATTTAGCTTTAAAGGTTGCCAGTGCGGAAAAAAAATTCTTTCATGAATGAAGATGGGGAGGAGGAGAAACATATTATTCTAAATTGTACTTCTTAACATATTCAGTCATAAAATGTGGATAGGGGTGCACAACCTTCATAAGAGGAGGGCCAATCACAAAAATGACTGGATTGTCGAGAGACAACATCCGTAGGGTGGACAAAATTTTGTTTCGGGGGAGGATCGGCCTAAAAGTTCATAAAAATGTTAATTTTAAAAGGAGAGTTATCTCCCTAAACTCAACCATCTCCTTAGAAAGCATAATCCAATTCAGTTGGCAAGGATGGAAAAACTTGCATTTTTTTTTCCATGCGTGATTGACAATATTCGTAGTTTTTTCCTAGTGATTGACGAAATTCACGATTTTTACGCTCCGTTTGGCGAAATTTGCAATTTATACGCACCCGATCGGTAAAATTTGCGATTTTTACGCACCCGATTGGCAAAATTTGTTATTTTTTCGCACCCGATCAGCAAAATTTTCAATTTTTCGCACCCGATTGGCGAAAATTTGTAATTTTTTTGCAACCGATCGGCAAAATTTGCAATTTTTTTCGCAACCGATCGGCAAAATTCGCGATTTTTACTTGCCCGAACGGCAAAATTCATGCTTTTTACGCGCCCAATCTGCGAAATTCATGATTTTTACGCGCTTAATCGGCGAAATTTGCGATTTTTACGCGCCCGATCGGCAAAATTTGCAATTTTTTTCGCAACCGATCGGCAAAATTCGCGATTTTTACGTGCCCGAACGGCAAAATTCATGCTTTTTACGCGCCCAATCTGCGAAATTCATGATTTTTACGCGCTTAATCGGCGAAATTTGCGATTTTTACGCGCCCGATCGGCAAAATTTACAATTTACACGCACTCGATCGGCAAAATTTGCGATTTTTACGTAGACAATCGGCAAAATTTACAATTTACACGCACCCGATCGGCAAAATTCGCGATTTTACGTGCCCGAACGGCAAAATTCATGCTTTTTAGACGCCCAATCGGCGAAATTCATGCTTTTTATGCGCCCAATCGGCGAAATTCATAATTTTTACGCGCCTAATCGGCGAAATTCTCGATTTTTACGTAGACAATCGGCAAAATTTAAAAGTTACACGCACCCGATCGGCAAAATTTGCGATTTTTACGCAGACAATAGGCGAAATTTACAATTTACACGCACCCGATCGGCAAAATTCGCGATTTTTACGGGTCCGATCAGCAAAGTTAGCGATTTTTACGCACACAATCGGCGAAATTTACAATTTACACGCACCCGATCGGCAAAATTCACGATTTTTACGGGTCCGATCAGCATAATTAGCGATTTTTACGCAGACAATCGGCGAAATTTACAATTTACACGCACCCTATCGGCAAAATTCGCGATTTTATACGCACCCGATCGGCAAAATTTGCGATTTTTACGCAGACAATAGGCGAAATTTACAATTTACACGCACCCGATCGGCAAAATTCGCGATTTTTACGGGTCCGATCAGCAAAGTTAGCGATTTTTACGCACACAATCGGCGAAATTTACAATTTACACGCACCCGATCGGCAAAATTCACGATTTTTACGGGTCCGATCAGCATAATTAGCGATTTTTACGCAGACAATCGGCGAAATTTACAATTTACACGCACCCTATCGGCAAAATTCGCGATTTTATACGCACCCGATCGGCAAAATTTGCGATTTTTACAGGCTCGATCGGCAAAATTCACGATTTTTACGCAGGCGATTGGCGAAATTTACGATTTATACGCACCCGATCGGCAAAATTTGCGATTATTACACGTCCGATCGGCGAATTTTAGCAAAATTCGCGATTTCTACGCACCCGATCGACGAAATTCGCGATTTCTTCGCGTCCGATCAGCGAAATTGATCCGCGGGCCACCAGTAATCCGATCGCAGGCCACAGGTTGTGCACCCCTACTTTAGAGAATGAATAAATATGGTTGAGTAAAAAAATAGTTAGAGATTAATTCCGAAAAAAAAAAAATCCTAAACTCACTTTCTGTGCATGGTAGCACATGCAAGTAGCTGAGTGGGATTTATATACCGGAAATAAATTCTGATTATGAAAATTACAGTATTTTAAAATATATAATAACTTTGCGTCTGTAATTTCAATATTATCTTTGACGTAATTTTACATAATATAGACTTTATATAAATTGGATTATTTTTAACACAATTATTTCAAATTGGTAAAGTAATCATACAAGTTGTAAATTTCCAACTGGACGAAAAATGTCCGGGCCAGGATTCGAACCTGGGATCGCTTGGCTGAAGCCGCCACGCTCTACCACTGAGCTATCCCGGTCGAATCTGGAGGGCATAGTTCATCCAGTTAACCTTATTGATCAAAGCATCTGGTCTGATATTTTAATCAGCTCAACAGAAAAGATCGCAGGTAATGGAACTCCAGTAAACGCTGGATACGTGAATACACTGGATTATTTTTAACACAATTATTTCAAATTGGTAAAGTAATCATACAAGTTGTAAATTTCCAACTGGACGAAAAATGTCCGGGCCAGGATTCGAACCTGGCCCGGACATTTTTCGTCCAGTTGGAAATTTACAACTTGTATGATTACTTTACCAATTTGAAATAATTGTGTTAAAAATAATCCAGTGTATTCACGTATCCAGCGTTTACTGGAGTTCCATTACCTGCGATCTTTTCTGTTGAGCTGATTAAAATATCAGACCAGATGCTTTGATCAATAAGGTTAACTGGATGACTATGCCCTCCAGATTCGACCGGGATAGCTCAGTGGTAGAGCGTGGCGGCTTCAGCCAAGCGATCCCAGGTTCGAATCCTGGCCCGGACATTTTTCGTCCAGTTGGAAATTTACAACTTGTATTTATATAAATGTCTTTTTTTGTTGTAGCATTTATCGAAGAGAGTAATTCCGAATTCAATCACATATATTATAACGTTGTTACTTTACATTAAACTGATGTTGCATTACATAAATTTGGATTTAGGAATTTCAAGAATTTTGGTGTAATTTTATGTTTAATGCTTGTATTAAACTTAAAACCTTAATATTTTATTTGAGTTTATTTTGCTTTCAATCTAAGGAAAATTGATACGGATTAGTACAAGAAAAGATTTATTTAGCTGAAGGATTCTTATATGGGCCATTAAATTGATTGTTTAATGCAGTTTCTGACACATATTATTAATTTTATGTTCTTTTCTGTAAAAATAAGGATTTAAAGAAATACTTAGTTAAAAATATGCAATATATAATTTTTAATTGTGTCTTGACTCTTGATGTTCGTAGCTATTAAATTTAGATTGCCTTTTTGCTACATACTATTTTAACAATGTAAGAAAATTAACTGTAATTAGCATGCCAGTGCTACTAATTAATGCCATCCGTATAAATTTTTAATGAGTTGTTTAATTATGATATTAAAGCAAAATATTTTTTTTAAATTACTTTAACCCAGACCAATTAATATGTAATGTTGAGAAGTATGTTAATTTGTGCTTAACACATTTTTATTTTCCTGTTAGTAACATGTTTTATAATATATTTGTATTTGTTATATTTATTACTGAGACTCTTGTGTTGAATTTTTAATAAGATTTCTTTCTTTCTTTCTTTCTTTTTTTTTTTTTTTTTTTTTTTTTTTTTTTTTTGCTAAGGTGTAATGTTTGTGATTTATTTGTTTAGCATGATGTAATTTTAATGATTTTTTTTTTCTGATTTTAGTGATTATTTCCATAACTTTTTTTAGGTTTGACTTTTATAAATGCTAGAAACATATTTCTTTTAAATGCTAAAAGGTGTAAACTAAAAACATAATATACAGTAAAATAACTTTTATTAGATTGTTGACATGTTTCGGCTCATTCCGAGCCATTATCAAAAACAAATGAGAATAGTCTATAATTGCACGGTCTTTGAAGTTATTGTTTGAAATGCTATCATTTAATTTTCATGTACTTTTTAAAATGCGTGTTACTATGTCTATGGTTTCTCTTATTATGGATGGATAGTATAGACTGGAGGGGAGAATAATTTTACTTTCATTGAAATTTATTTGGATGGTTTCTTCTTGATATAATCTTGCCAGGGCTGTGGTTTTTCTATTATACTTAATATCAGCTATAGGCTCCTTTTTTCTGTTATTGAATTTCCTACTTGTCATGCCAATATAGTAATTATTTGATCCGTCGTCTTTAATAAAAAGTATTTCATATACTCCTGAATAATTCTCAAAATTAATTTCTGAAATTATGCAAAAATACAATATGTAACGATGCAACATCTTTTATCTTAACAAAATTGTGGCTCGAGTTACTCCATGATTACAAATATGGAAATAAACAACCAAGTAAAAGAAACAAAAAAAGTCCGTAATTGACGTCCGTACATGAAAATTAAATGCATCAAATAATAACTTCAAAAATCGTGCGATTATAGAATATTCTCATTTGTTTTTGATAATGGCTCGGAATAAGCCGAAACATGTCAGCAATCTAATAAAAGTTATTTTACTGTATATTATGTTTTTAGTTTACACCTTTTAGCATTTAAAAGAAATATATTATTACAAGGTGTTATAATTTATTATATTTTTATGCTAGAAACATGTTAAAACAAAAAACCTTTTTTTTTTCCGTTGAATTATTACTAGAATTTTAAAATGTAATTTCGTCTGCACTTATTTAAATAATCAACCATTTAACTTTTCCCATGACCTGCTGCTTACAATGAAAGATTCTACTGATGAAATTGCATACCATGACTTTTGAAAGTGCTTAATAACCAACAGTCATGAATTATGCATGACTTTTCTTTCTGATTAAATAAGTCTGTGTTCTGATTTTGATTCTTGTACTTCCTGTTAGAGGAATTCGTTAAAAAAAAAGGAAAACTTTGTTGCTGAAAAAAGAATGTAGGATTTAAATCTTATGTATAATAGATGATGTATTTGTAAATATTGGGTACATGGTAAAGGGACGTAATTTCACATGTTAAAAGTATGGATGATATTTATTAAGTATACCGTATTCTTGCTTTAATTGATATTTGTATAAACCTCTGATGATATTCCTAATTGTAACTCTAACTCATTGTTCAAAATTGGCATGTTTTCCAGACTGTAAATATATAATCTCATGTTTTTTTTTAACTAAATTAATTATATATATATATATATATATATATATATATATAAATTAACTTTTAAGTTTATGACAACCTTACTTCTCTTGCACTAATACAGATTTTATTCGTAAAAAAATTGTATTCAATCCTTTACACGAAAAATGATAAATGTGTTACTACATTGCAGTTTGTCCTGCTACAAAATGGCTAAGTGCTGCTTCAAAACTGCCACTTGTCCACCTACAAAAATAGATTTTTGATTTTTCACCACTGGCTTGTTTTGCAACCCTGCCAATGTCCAAAATCATCATTTTTTTTTTCTACATCTACAAAAATAAATAAATGAAAAGCCCCTTCCTTCCTTGAATGAATTCCGCAATAATCGCCATTTTTAATTAAACCATCATAAATATCAATTATGTATTCCACTAAAAATTATTTCTTCAGATTTTTTTTTTTTTTAAGGGGAGAAAAAAAAAAAAAAAAAACTACAGTACGTCTACTATGTTTAATATATATGAAGTACAATAAAAGCAATGGTGTTATTAAGAAGTTTTTTTTTTTATGTTTTTATAACATCAAACCAGTTTATTCAATACTTTAATATGAAGTGCGGTCGAACCCGGTTAAAACGCGTTTCAAGGGGCTGGACAAAGTTGCGTATTAAGCGGGATCGCGTATTAAACGTGATATGCATAATGTTGCAGGAACTGAGCTTATTTACGTATCTAACCGTTTAAATGTACTTTAGAGCTTTCATTTATATGTTTACGGTCGAAAATTGGGTCTTATGTAGATTTAAATTACAATTTAACTATATTAATATTGAATTGACTCCACAAAACTCGTGGTGCAAATAACTCACCGGCCATGACTAAATCAGGATCAGGCTGGTATCAACAGAAAATAATGAAGAAATAGAATTGAAAACGAAAGAACGTTTTCCTTCCTTTTCAAATGAATTTAAAACCACACATTACTAGGGACGCTTTATTTCCTACATTGTACGAGAGTTTAAAAAACCGAAAGCAAAGAAAGAAGAATAAGTAACAAAAAGTGACGAAAATTTATACTCTCTATACTTCAGTAAAAAAATACGCGAAGCAAAAGACGAAGAATGTTAGGACGCGGGATCAAAGAAGAGTTGCAATGTTGCTAATTTAGAGGGATTAGCATTAGATTTTTTTAAAAAATTCAAATAGCTACCACTATTTCCGATTAGTAATATTAACACTGTAGTAATTTGACATTAAATAAGGCGAAGATTATTAATCGGAAACAGTGATTTTTATCTGAAAAAAATCCACTAAATTGGCAGTGTACTGGAGAAGAGAAAAAAATCCACATCTTTATTTTTGAAATCGCGTCTTAAATGAGATTTTTTTTGCCATAAAGGACTGAAGTTCTATCGCATATTAAGCGGTACCTTATAATAACCGTTCGTGTACTAAACGTGATGGCGATCTTCAAGGGAATTGAAAAAATCCGCGTATTAAGCGGGATCTCGTATTAACCGGGCCCGACTGTAGTTTGTGCTATAAATAAATCCAAAATTTGGGCTGAATGTTTTTATTTATTTTATTTTTTTTTTATTACGAACGTTTGTATTTAAATGTATAGTTTTGTCATCTGAAACAATATTCTTAACTTGTTTTTGAATAGTCATGCCCAAATAGTGTAGTCCAAATCCGACCCGCTAGAACCAAACTCCGATCTGATGCAGGATTCTAGATCGATAGCCACTCGTGAACTGCGAGCCATACGTCTTGGATAGGTGTGCACTGGCCCTGGCCTGCCCGAGCCAGTTTTGTTTCATTAGACTCGAGGCGTACCAGACTTCTTTCTTTTAGGTAGATTTCGTAAGAAATACTACCTATTACATTCTCCCCTAAGTTGGAATTTTTGAAAATTTTTACAGATATCTACGCCGATTATGACTCCCAGAACACAAAACCACTCCCAGTTCAAAACTTTATCTATCTATCTATGTCACTTTTTTATGGACACGATAACTGGAAAAATTCTGCATAAATCTCTTCCAAACTGCTACATAAAATCAAGGGGCATAAAATCTCGGTCAAGTTCATTAATGGGCAAAATCGAACCAAGGGGGGAAAATGGGGGGGGGGGGGGGCTTTTTGTGAAAACAGAAAAAAATCCATAATTTCATGATTATGATACGTATCGAATCCGTTTAAAGTTATTATTACTTCTAGGAAAAGAGCCGAAAGTTTATGTAGGACAGATTTTTGATACAATTAAAAATTGGGGGGGGGGGGGGTTAGAAGAAAAAAAATCACAACTTCGTCAATTCACAAGATATTAAATCCGCTTAAATTTATTATTAATCCTCTTTATATAATTTAAAACTTTTATATTGACAAGTTTTTTATAGGACCAACCCTTATACCAAAAAAAAAAAAAAAATCCCTGCCGGCTCCGCCTGCAAACAAGTTAGGTTTCGAAATGGGCGGTTCCCATCTGCCGTATCGTGGCAAAAAGGTCATTTCTGCCGCAATTCCCAACAAACAGGTGCCCCACGGTCTGCATCTTCGAAATCTACCTGTGCCTATAGGCCGAGCCGTCAGGGATTTTTTCTTTTTTGGACCGACCTTTGCCTGCACTTCATTCTCTCCCCGGAGACCGTGTTGGACTGGCATTTTATTTATTTATTTATTTTTGTAAAAATTAATAGTGATGATGTACATTTGTTTAATGAGATCTTAAGAAATTTAATTTGGTAACAGAGATTTGTTTCTGTAGAGTTTTAAAATTATGATTTTCTTTAACCATAATTTTCTTTCATTCTAAACAACATTGATCTTCTTACTGAATTGAATCTTCATTTGAATGTAATTTAATATCGATATCAGTTGTTTATTTACGTTGGTGTCGAATTGGTCATTAGCATAATTGTTATTCCGTATTTCATGAATTGCGGGCACATAATCTGAAGATAAATATGTATGCATAAGTAAGTGTGCTTTTTGAAGAATTTTAACTGTAGGATAATGTTGCTTCAGAAATATCGGTCCTGGGTCGATTTCTTTCTTTCTTTCTTTTCTTTTCAGATTTCAGAACTTGTCAGGCCGAATTTTTAGATTTCAAAACAGGCTGTGCCGGGCCAATGAAGTTTTTGTTCGGACCTGGAAATTTCGGCCCGTGCAGACCTCTTTATCTTGGGATACTACTCCTTAAATTTTATGATCAGGCCCTTACCGCTTCGTTAACAATATCGTTCTGAGTAAATAACATCAGACACCCGCGCACGAAACAATCTTGTACCCCAAAGTTGTAGTCGCTGGGGCGGCCACCTGTGAATTTGGCAGCTTTCCAAAATCCAGATATACTTCTTTCTCCTTACCGTTTTTGAAAGTTCCTACTTACCTTTTATTTCGAGACTGGTGTATCACGTTTTTGTTACTTAGCGTTAATCCCTTGTAACAAGGGGATCATTTATGCACCTGTAACGCTAGAAGGTAGCTTCTTTGCGTGCTGATTTATTTTTGATTATGTAAAACAATACTTCCTTTCTCTCATTTGTTCTATCACAGTGGTGTTAAAAGTTGGTTCTTCTTATTCTTGGAAATGGAAGATGTATTTATGATGTTCTTTAAATTGCTTATGCATTTAAAAAAAATCCTATCTTTTTTTTTTTTTTTTTTTTTAAATATAGAAATTAAAGATGTTTGTTTAAAGTTATAAAAAAAAAATGCACATTTTCTCAATTTTCTAGTGTTAATGAACTACAGTAAATTCTGTCTCAGACGGACCCTGTATTGTGTAAGATAGATAAGAAGTCTGGCTTCGGCTAGATTTTCAATTCCTTGCAAATCTACAGACATAGCACCTTTGTCTTTGTCTGTAGCTTTGTCTAAGGCGGAATCCTGTCTACGACGGAAAATTTTATCGTTTCTCATCGATTCCGTCTTAGACAGAGTTTACTGTAGCTCTGCACTGTTTAATTTTATACATCAAAGCCTAATTATCTCAAGTGCAAATGATGTAGCTGTCCTGGGCGCCCGCTGCTAAAAGGGGCCAGGGCAATGTAATCGGCTCTTCACTAAACATTGTATATATGACGAATAGCGAATATTCTTCCAAATTTTTGTCCGGATACCATTTTTTTCCCCCCAAAAGAAAATGACCTTTGATTATATATATTTAAAATGGAAAAATAATTAAACACAAATGGATGTTTAATTATTAGTTAAGTGCTTAAATTTTTTAATAGCTGGATATATTTCCTGTAATATTTCCAACACCTTGATAAAGCCTCCTCACGCGAAAGCACCCGCTCGCTCACATTAATCTATGGAAGAAGAATACTACTTCTATGTGTTATACTTACCCAATATCCTTCTTCCATGTGTTAATCATATGGGGCAGTTATTTTACAATATCTCGTCTGCATTTCAATATTTTTAAACGATTTTTTTCCATTGGATAATTGGGATCAATCTCTACAACCGCCGTTTTCTACTTTTTCGATTTTGTTTGTAGGTTATTATTATTATTATTATTCGGATACTTTCACTTTCGGAACCGGTTTCGATTGTAAAAGTACCTCATAATTAAAAAAAAAAACCTTGCAAACAAAATCGAAAAGGTAAAAAACGGTAGTTGTAGAGATTGATCTCAATTATCCAATGCAAAAAGAAAAAAAAAGTTTAAAAGTATTGAAATGCAAGCGAGATATTGTAAAATAACTGCCCCATAGGATTAACATTAGCGAGCGGATGTTTTTGCGTGAGGGGACAGAATCCTAAAGGCTGCTCGTCAGTAAACTTCCCGATTCCCCTCGCTAATGTTAATCCTATGGGTGTAGGATACAATTCGTATTTTTAAAATATCTCCTCAAGAAATTAATATTTTTAATTTATTTATGTTTTCTGCGTACACTTCTTAAAGGTCTATTTTTTTCTTAGTTATCAAAATATTTCTAAAATATGTGCTTAATTTATAATTTTATGTGTTAAAATCTTAGCGAAACCGAATAAGATTTTAACACTTCACATAAAATTAGGTAGGTTCCTATATATTTTAGAAAAAAATTGACAACTTAAAAAAAAAAAAAAAGGAGACACTCTTTAAGAACAGTACAAAGAAAACAGAAATTAAAAATATTAATTTCCCAAGGAGATATTTTAAAAATACGAGCAAAAAAAAAGAAAAAAAAAAAAAGAAATATCCTGATTTTATTCGGCGAGATATTTAGCAAAGCCTTTAGTGTTCGGCCAACCGAATATTCGGCAAAAGAGCCTAATATTCGTCAAATCCCTACTAAATATATTCGATATGATGGTAAATTTAAAAGGTATTTATTAATCCTAACTACTGTGTTCCTTAAATAAAGTCTACCAATAAGGCAATTTATTTCGTAGAAACAACCTTGTTCTATTTTAGTAGATTTATTTTTATTGCCGGCTGACTTTTGGCATTTGTGAAGCTGATTTTTTAAATATATATTGCACATCTTTATATTATGGAAACATGTTGCATGAAAATTAGCTTAAGAAAAATCTGAGAATTGCTGCTATTTTAAGTTTCTCAACCACTGTTTCTTTGCATGCATTATTCACGCGTGTGAGAGAAAATACATCAACTACGAGTGTTAACTTTCTAAAAGTCATTGTAAAAAAATTCAACTGCCGGTTTGTTTGATCTTATTTTTAATGTGTTTGTCACGTGACTGTGCAAAATCCAGGACAGTAATTTTACCATTTTTATGAAGAAGAATATGAACCCTCTCAAGGTGGTTATTCCGCTTAAATTATATCTTTTCTTAAGTGCACGAAACCTGCTTTGCAAATTTCTACGAACTCGTTTAGCGAACTTCTGGTGGAGATTTTTATTGTACGCGGTTTATTATAAAAATTTTAGAGAAAGGTAAACTGGTTTGAGTAAATAAACTTTCTACTGTTGTGTTTCACCCATTTTAAACTTTTAATGAAACTCGCGAATCATAATAGTGAAGGAGTTTTGCTGATGATTGCCATCATAGAGATATAATTACTGCATTTAAAGGAAAATTGTAAACCAAATTTTAAAAGAAACGTGCGTGCATAAAAACCAAATGAAATGCATAATTTAAGTATTTTATTAATATTATACGAGTGTCTCATGTTATGGGATGTATGTTTATATCTCAAATTTGTGTGTGGGATGTATTTATGTTAAGTCGGCCAACTTTTGGAAATCTTAGTGCAGGACGACACTAATGTCTGGACCAAACAGAGTAAAACTTCGATTTATTGTCACTGGATATATACACTCATTAATATTCAAACATACGGTTTTTTCATTTGAAAAATATCCGGGTTTTCCTTTTGAAAAAGCGGGTCAACCCGATCCGAATCGCGGGTCGGATTCGAGTAAAATCGGCTTACGCTAATCAGTTTAAGGAATATAATAGGTGGTAAGCATGGTGTTGACCGAAAGGAATAAAATATTATTTATCTATATACTCTTTTCTTATGATATCTGCTGTTAAAAAAAAATATTGAAGCACTCATACTTTTTATTTTTGAAGGGGGTGGGGTGGGGTGGGGGGGCATGTTTCATTCATTTTAGTGTCCGGTTGTAGCAAGGAATCTTTATTAACTTTTTAGACGGAGAACTAGTCACTATTTTTTTCAGGGGTTACACAGTTTATATATTTCGAAAAATCGATTGTTTGTTTTAGAGGCGGCTTTATCAACTGAAGAGAGGCCTATTTTATTGTGCAACAATAGGTGACTCAGTGTAAGTAAAGTAATAATAAGTATTGTCGTGGTGTAATTATAACATAAAACTTTTAACTCATTTTTCTCAAAAGTGCAATTTTTAAATCGTTGCTCACGATTTCTCTGAAACTACTGAATCGATTCACTTCTAATTTTTTCAGCCGTTTTCTTATATTATGCAGGGCTTGAACTAAGGAATTGTTTCCTAGTCATCAAAAAGCGGTCTTTTTTTTTAAATAGAAGTTTAATTTTATCTTCAGACAACTGCCATTTTGAAAAGCATTTTTCTTATCAGGAATTCCTTTGTCCAGTCATTAAAATAAACCTTATTTAATTAAAACCCCTAATTATTTTAATTTCAGATGAGCCAAATTTAAGGTACAGTCCTCGAGGTACGAAATAAATAAAAATAATGACGCGCGGTTTTTCCTTTTTTCTCTGCTGGGAATCTGCCTTGGACTATCCCCATCCAAATTTTCAGATCTCTACGTGCGGTAGGTAGATTTTCCTAGCCATCGCCGACACTCGGAGCAAAGAAACTTCTTTTTATTAGTATAGATTTGTTTATTTTTCAGAGATTAATGAATTTAGTTCCGTTGGGGGACCCGTCTAAATGATGGTCTCAGGTGTAGAACTTTTTTAAGTCCTAATATTTTATTCAAAGTTGTAAAAAAAAAAAAAAAAAAAAAGTCTTAATTTTGTTAGGGTTTTGTTAGTTTTGTCTCTATGAGTGCGAAACCCATAGGCTTAGCACTCATTGCTTTTCCATAATAATCTCTGGTTGTAAATTGGAAAAAAATACTAGTATAAAAATACTCTGCATGCCTGGCATATGAATAATATACTTGAAAAAGAAATACCTTTTTTTTTGGGGGGGGGGGGGGGGGGGGTGGGGGGGGGGTTAGTGAATTTTACAGTTTTTCTCTAAGTTGTGTTTCTTTTCTATTAAAAGTAACTAATCACTTATACCTTTTAAATTTGACTCTTGATTGTGATAGGAATTAATTTTTCATTTTTCTATTGGTAGTTTTCGATGCAACAGTTAATTAACCCGTACTCTGTTTGCCTCATTTGTGGTTTGATTACTAAGCATGTAACCGGATAAGAAAAGTTGTAAAACTTTCATGTATAAGAAAAGCAGCTGTGAAAAGCAAGCTATTTTATGGCGTCATTTGTGTTCAGCTGTATTACACGTTTATGGTTTTATTGGGTTGGGATTTTGTCTTTTACACATTTCAGAAAACAAATACTATCGTAACCAGTAAATTGAAAACTTTCGTCGACCGTTGTGATTAAGAATAGTTCTGTAGATATAACTGATCAGATTATATACTTGTTAAACAGTGTATTACAAAAAAAATTGGTAAGATGGAAATATCTATGAAAAGAATTAGAAACTTCGTTTTACATAAAGTAATTTGGGGGGACCATAAAATTGAACGTTTCGTTTTTTCTCGTTATTATTAATTTTTCTATGCGTTCGATTTAAAAAAATAAATAAAAGAAAAAAAAAAGCAAATAATAAATTTCTAGTGAAACTATTTTCCGATAGTTCAAAATATATACAAATTCGGAAAAGTGGCGATGTAGATAATTTTTTAGCTCATTTGGGAATATTTTCCTTAAGCTATACATGAAACATTTTAAGACGAAAAAGTTGCACCATTTCATTGTTAGTTTCATCTGCCCTTATTACATATTGTGCATTCAAGTGTACGAATGTTCAAATTGTCTTACAAGATGGATAGCAAAATTATCGTTTGGTGGCGTTCCTATAAAAAAGAAGGGGAAAAAAACTCTCACGGATGGTTTTCGTGCTCTGCTGCCTTTCATTTTTTGTTGTTTGCAAAAATCCTGTTTGATACGTTTAAACATCCCCTCCTCCCCTCCCTCTTTTTTTTCCCTTTCACTACCTTTTATTTATTTTATTTTATTTTATTTTGAAGTGTACTGGCGGGAATCATTCCTACCTGACCTTCATCATTCGCCAGTCATCACAAGCCCGTTTCAGTTTGGCGGCTCGCGTTTGTGCTCTTTGAAGTAATGTTAAGCTGAGGCACGCCTTAAAATCATTTCTCTAATTAAGCGAAACTAATTAAAGGGTTCTGAAATAGTAATTGAAACACAAAAAATAAAGAACAACTCTTATTATTATTATTTTTTTAAAGATAATACGGTATTGGTTATATTAGCCACATTTTATTTTTGTCTATGTATCAAAATTTAAAAATAATACAATTCTTAAAAAAACAAAAAAAAAAAAAAAAAAAAAAAAAAAAATTTATTTACGTAGTATAATTTTTAATTTAAAAATTAACTCCATTCTAAGTACTTCATAACTTAAATATCGCTTTACCTTATTTATATATAATCTTTTCTTACTTTATATGTTTACGTACATCTTATAATTTAATATACACTATATATATAGTTAAAAATCACACTGATGCTTCCGATTTTGAACCTTTTTTTCCTCCTCGAATTTTTAGAGAGATGCTAGATCAGCCATACTCAACCTTTTACTTTCGCGGGCCGCAAACATATATTTGCGACGTTAGGTGGGCCGCAACACACTTAAACAAGTTGGAAATTGTACGTCAAACGTTACAAACGAGGTGCGTTCGTACGCACGTTTTAGAATTAAATTCATGATATCCCATGCGTAGAACGGGCTAAACAGCTAGTTAAGTATATATTTTATGACACTGTTCATACAAATATCTTAACTAGTTATATAAATATTCAGATATATATGTATCAGCTAGTTATATAAATATTCAGATCTTGATGATTTTTAATTCTGTGAAATGAATTATATCGTCTGCAGATTAATTTCTGTAATAAAATAAGTATCTCGGTCGCTTGACGATTTAACATCCATCGGAAGCTCCTCTAACAAAAAAGCACCGATTTAAAAAAAAAAATCAAATTTCTTAATAAATATTTTTATTAATATCTCCTAAAGTTTTGATTCGATTTTAATAAAATTTGAAATGTCTCGACAAAATTCTGCAAAGATAATATATTTTAAATTGCAAACCATTTGGTTGGGTAGTTTTTGCGTTGTTATATGCGGACGGACAGACAGACGGACGGACAGACAGACAGACGGACGGACAGACGGACGGACCAAACGACGACTATAGGTGCTACGTATTTATATAATTACGAACGCACCTAAAAAGGGTAAAAATATTATAATAAACTAATCAAATAACCTAAGTTGTTTACTAAAGTTAATATTATTAGTAGGGTTATACGTTTGTAACTGAAAAAAGTCATAAAAATATAACACCAGTATTTCCAAACAATAAACTTCGTGCTAGATTTCTATTTCAATTGTAGTAGAAATATGCTGTAAAAAAATGTTGAGGCTAATTTTTTCAAAGACAAACATTTAACCTTAAAAAGCAGTATTAGCTTTATAATAAGTATAAAACATAATATAACAAAACAGAATTTCCAAGTTCTATAGAAAAAAAAATCAGGGGATTTTCTCTAATAACTTAGTCTTTTTCTCAATGCAAAAACTTTTTATTTATTTATTTTAACTGTAGCAATAGTGCAAATTTAATTAATTGGAATAATGTTTGATTAGTGTTGAAGATTAAGAAATGTATACACCCTGTAGCAATAAAAAAGATTACATGCAAAAAGAATTTCTTACTGAGAAAACGGCATTTAAGGTGTTTTAACATAGTTTTCAATGAATGGTAAATAACAAATCAGATTTTTTCTTCCTATAAAAATAAATTAAAAAAAAAAAACACTGAAGATCCTAAACATTTTATGGACATCTCAATTGATTTTATTAATATGGATTATTGATTATGTGTTTCGGGCCACATATAAAAGATCACCGGGCCATATGTGGCCCCGCAGGTTGAGTATGGCTGTGCTAGATGAATTGTTCTTAATTTGACCATGTAAAGTAGAGTTCTGTGCAGCACCGGGCCTGGACCTTGTTCTTCCTAAGACTACTATATATAGTAGCTCTAATTGCCGGGCCACACTTTTTTTTGGGGGGGGAGAGGGGGGGGGTTATAAATAATAGTGTAATTGTAATTTGTTAAACGGAATCATTAGAAATTTATTTTGGCTTAATAAATTATACAGAGAAATATTTTTAAAATCTACCCTTTTTTATAGTTTCAAAATTGGGATTTCCCCTGCCCCCAACTATCTTTTTCTTTCAAGAATTTTTCTAATAAATATTTAAGTAACTGTATAAGTAATTATCAGTGTTGTTTTTCCGTATGACATGGTTTGCAGAAATATAAGCTAAAAAATATTCTACTTAATCTAATTTTTAATTATTATTATTATTATTGCAGAAATTTGGAAAAATGTTCGTTAAGATATGCACCGGTTGTTTTTTGTAGAAAATTAATCTGGTCGGGCTTAAATTCATAAATTTTTGCCCAGGCCGAAACTTCAGTCTTTACGCGGGCAGCCTGTGCTAACATCTAATATTTTAAAAACAAACAACAACAAAAAAAAAAACATTTGTATGTGAAGATTAAGTTACAAGAAAGGACATTTAAGGGATCAATAACAAATGGAATTATTTTTTTTTTAAGTATATGTAGAGATGTAAAATTTCTGGAAATTTTGAAGTGGCGGAAAAAAACAGCTTTTTTTCCGGTTTTATTCTGAAAAAATTGGAAATTTTCGAAAAATTGATTTCTTACAAATGTTTCTCAAAAATAAGTTAAATTTTCTTAAAAAATATAAAATAATAAATATTTTTTCAATTTCTGCATACTAAAGAAAACATTTTTTTTTTCACTTTACATTTACATGAATATATTACAAAAAAGAAAAAAAAAAGTTAGCCTTTTAGTCTCAGAATTTTCGCAGTAGCTTTTCTTGCTTAATTTAACACCATTGTTTGTAACTATCATGTCTCTGTTGAAATGATGTTTTAGTTGCATTTGTTCAATTACCAGTAGAGATAATTAAAAAAATAACAACAACAAAAAAATCTTATGAGTTTCAACCAATATCACTGCAGTTTGAAAGCAAATTTAAATCCCCTCTACATAACATTGGTTTGTACATAAATGACGCCATTTTAAAGAAACAAATTATTGTAGTTGAGACATTATAAATCTTATCATTTTTATATCGTCTATTGCTTAAAAATTTATAATAATTTACAATATTACAATTTTAGAATTTTTATTTCTTGTGTATTTAGTTTTGGTATAGCTTTCCAGTCTAAACCTTAACCAACCATTTGTTTTGGTTTTAGTTTTAGATTCTTACTATGAAAGTAATATATGTGTGTGTGTGTATTTCTTTAATGAAATTTATAAAACAGGTGGATTTTTTAACCCATTAACGCCGACTTATTTTACACTTCTTTTAATACTTCGATACCAGTTGACACCAATTTTCCCATACTGTTATTTTAACTGATTGAATCTCTGATAGTTTCACATTAGATAATATGAATTTTTTTTTACTAAGATACTGGTGTTCATGTTTAAAAGTTTCGTATCACTGAAATGGTAAGTTTTCGTACCAACCGGCATTAATGAGTTAATAATTCGAAAATATTTAGTTGCTTTGAAATATTTAGTTGAAAACAATTTTTATCAGAAAATTTACATTTTCTTTGCAAAGGTTATTTGCATGCATTTATATATTTAAAAAAAACCAAAAAAAAAAAAAAAAAAAAAAAAAAAAAACAGATAAGTCTTAAAATCTATATTTAAGGAAAAGGAAGAGAAGAGAAGTAAAGCTTGAAAATACTAAATAATTTCAATTGCATGGTATTAAAAAATAGCTTGTTTCTAATGATAGTTAAATATTTCTGGCGATTATTATCTAATTACAGGAAAAATCACAGCTATACTAATAAAAATAAATGCATGCTTCAAATTTTATATTAAATTTCTGGTATATTATTGAAATAATTTTACACATGAATTTTCATTTTTAACAAGAGAAATTGCATGGGTCTGCTTACATTTTTTTTTTTTTTCATGCGATCCTGTTTTTGTGAACATTTTGTATGAAAAATACAGGATCTTTCTAGAACATAAAAAAGGGCAGGGTGCACATTACATAATAAGGGCAATTTTGCTGAAAAGGGCACATCATTTCATAAAAAGGGCATTTTTGTAATAAGTGCATATACCAATATAGTGGTAGGGCGGGAAGTCTGGCAACAGCTTAAAGTGCTCTTTAGTTTAAAAAATCCAATAACATTTCTAATTTCCATAACTTCACCATTTGAAAAGTATTAAAAATAGCAAAATGAAACTTATATTCTCGATTTTAATTGTAAAATTGTTTACTATATTCATAGTCATTTCCCCCTTTTCCTACAACATTCAAAAACTTCTCTCTCTAAAACTTTTATTCACCAGATAACTTTTTCCCGGTTTTGGCAAAACTGGTTTTGAAAAAGCTACAAAATAAAAGTTCTAAAGCTACTTCTCAATTTTTTTATAGAACTTATTTAAGTTATCATGTGGTCAAAGGCCAGAATGCCTGATCCAACAGTATATTTTACTAGAGAAGGTGAAATTAATCAATGACCCTTAGTTACCCTTTATGTTCAATGGAAATAATGATAAATGGAAAGATGAATCGCTCAAAGATTAGATATACCAGGGCATTTCACAGAGAAATAAAAAGGAAAAGAGGAGTACTCCTGATGTACCTTACTAGCATTCTAAAAATAAAAGATAGGTAAAGAATTTTTGAAAGTACAATGTAAACAAGGCAGGATTCTCTGCAGGAATAAAAAGAGGGTAGAATTCTACCTGGAAAAAGGGCTAGGAGGGTAGAATTCCACCTGGAAAAAGGGCAAGGAGGGTGGGATTTTATCTAAAAAGGGCATGAGGGCTGGCCGCCCTTCTGAAACTCTGTAGAATGATCCCTAAAAAATATTGCCTTATTAAAAAAAATCATATAAAATTGTCATAAAAAATATAATAAAAATTTTGTGAGTTAGAAGTTATTGTTATACTTAGGTTCTTATTTAGATATTTTTAATAAGGTTCTTCACAAATACTGTAGTGGTCAAAATTGGGGAAACCTTTTGGAAAAATTGCTTTTTTTTTTAAAGTTTGATGGCTCATAACACTCAATATTTTTAGTAATCACTGGAAAGATAATTTACTCAAGAATATCATGCAATACAGTTTGATCAATTATAATTATTTTTTGAAACGTTATATCCAAATAATCAGAACAAGGCAGTAAAACCTGGTTAGGTTGACAATAATTATTTTTCTTTTTCTTGAATGTTAGCTAATGCATATGAATGTTTGGAGTGTCCAGACAAATTTCATTTTATTTGGTAATGTGTCAATCAAAGCTAGAGTAGGAAAAAAAAAAAAAAAAATGTGTAACAATATTTTTAAGTGTAGAAAGCTGTGGTTATAAAGAAATGTGAAGTAAAATTAGAAGTAAATAAACAAAGGGATGTTTAAGTCAAGCAAAACAAGACTGGTAAAGGCAGGAAAAGGTGCAGAAGAGCAATTGGCAGTAGAAGAGCAAGGTCCCTGTGTATAGGTCACAGAAAACAATCATCTTAGTTTGTGCAACATGAAATGATGCAATGTAATGGGCAGCTGAAAGCGGAACTGGTTCAGTTCTGTGCAAAGTGCAGTATTTTGGTCTAAATGCTAGAATTCCATAAAAAAAAAGAAAAAAAAAAAAAAAAAAGAAAAAAAAAGAAAAACATTTTAACACCCCAAATAACATAACCCTACTATTTCTCTGTCTAGTAAACATGCCTTTTAGCTTAGTTTAATATTTTCAACCTTTATTTGATTTATAATTTTTTTTTCATGTAATTCTAGCATTTAGTCCAAAATACTGCATTCTCTACAGAGCTGTACTTTGATTCAACTCCACATTTCACTGTGCCATTTCATGTTGTATTTAACGAGATGATGTTTTCTGTGACCTATACACAGGGATCTTACTCTTCTACTGCTAATTGCTTTCCTGAACCTTTTCCTGCCTTTATCAGTCATGTTTTGCTAGACTTAGACATCCCTTTGATGAAAAAATATAAAGAAAAAATATCAGAATGCAGCCATAATAACATTTTGAATATATTATTTTATAAATTAAATTTCAATTTTTCCAATTTGGAAAAATTGAAAAATACCCCTTCGGGGAAAAAAAAAGTTTTTTCCCCAAAGTTTCCGGTTTTTTTTTCGAGCATTCCCATCTCTAAGTATGTGTCATGTCTACCCTGTACAGGGTTGTAAAAAACCCGGGTTTTTAAAAAAAAACCAGTCCGGGCGGGTAGCTGGGTGGGTACCCGGGCAGCTACTTACTACAACCCTTATAGTTGTGCAAAACCCAGGGTTTTTCTAAAAAAACCCAGCCCAGGCGGGTAGCTGGGCAGCTACCCACTACAACCCTGACCCTGTATCATCAAAAGCTGAAAACGATCTATAACTCTCGCAAATAATTTACTTAAGAGGACCGATGCTTGTATGCTCTTTCTTAATAATTAGCACATAAACCCACGAAGATGAAAATGTTTCATTAAAAAATTAGCGTCAACCCAACCCGAACCGACCTGTAGGTCGGGTCGAGTGGGGTTAACGTTATTATTATTATTTTTTTTTATTTCGGTTGACCCGATTTTTCAAAAGATAGTCTTGAATATTTTTCAGTAGGGAAAAAAATAAATAAATAACCTCACATATTTGAATATGTGCATATATGTTGATTTTTATACAAAAAAAGATAAAATTATCAATTTTAAGTTATTTTTCCATAACTGTATTAAAATATGGATTAATTTTCTTTCACTTCTGGTTCAGGTTGAAGTGTATCGGATTTTGGGTTGACAAAATTCTTTTGTCGGTTTATGTTCATGTTTCGGGATGACTTTAAGGAGAATTTTTGGGAACTCGGAGGATTCTAGTATGGATCAGCGTACAAGACTTAAATATGAAAAGCATGAAACCTATCTGATAAATTGTAGGGGCAGCCAGGATTTTAGCCCCATAACCGAAAAAAGTAAAATAAATGAGTAAAAAGTATTTTTTATATCCAAAAATATATTTTGCATCGTATATAAAATCAGGAAATGAGGTATATTTTTAAAGTTTCCAGTTGACAATAATAATAAAAATATCCCAATTAAAAAAAATACCCATAAACGATTACAGCCTAAAATGATGTAACAGTGAGTGCTCTTTATTTTTTCAGTAACGTTGGTTTGACTGTTGTCTTGGGGGGGACCTCTAGTGCTTTAAGAAATTAAGACTCACTCAATCACTACAAATCTTGCTGGTTTGCTTTCTTTACTTTTCTTTTGTTTCTTTCCAGCAAAATGCATTTTTTAATTCTAAATTAATTTCCTTTTATTCTAAATTATTTTTTAGTTAAAAAAGTGTGAAAAAATTGTATATATTGTTGAGAAGTTAATTAAGTGCTTAGTATTATATTGTGCTTTTTATGTGCAGTTCTGCTATTTTTTGCTGCATTTATTTGGTACAAAATATTTAATTTATTATTATTTTCTTTGATGTTTTTTGTGATATACTCTTTAAATTTATAAAATTTATTTATTGAAATATTTAGTTGGCGATAGTATTTCCTTTCATAACTGATTACATGTGTTTATTTTACAGGGCGAACTCCACATAGATTGTGAAATAGTTTTTCAATTAGCCGCTTTAGTTATTCAAGCAACATATGGAGACTTCCTAGAGTAAGTTGATGAATGCTAATAATATAAACCTGGTTATTGTGATATTACTTTACACCAATCTTGTGAAGATATACAAGGTGTCTAGCCACCTGGAAAACCTGGATAACCAGGAAAAGTCAAGGAAATTTACCATTTCTGAGGAAAAGTCAGGAAAATTTGAAAATTCTGAGGGAAAAGTTAGAAAATTTTGAACTTTCAAGCAAAAAATAGGAAATATTTCTTATAAAACTAAGGAATTGAAGTTGCTGCGCCATTAAAGTTAAACATTGCTTTTCATAAGTACTGTAAAGAGTATTTCAACATCTCATACAAATAATTTTGTCTACTCCCTTAGTCCTTCTTTGTAATCAGAGATTTTCAGTTCCAATTTCACTCTGCTTACTTATCTTTGTTTGGGAATTGAACATTTGTTGGCTTACTTTATTGAATATTTATTATTTGTATTAAAATATGTCAAAGCAATCTGTATTAACTATGACTGGTGTGATAAAAAAATTTCATCCTGATTTGACAAAACAGATAGAACCTGATGCTAAAAGTGTGTATCTGCTTAATGTTTATCATGTAAAATGTTCAACAATTCGAAAATTTTGCAAAGAAAAGAAAAGAAAAAAAATGTACCAAATCAGTAATTTGTTGAATCTCAGAATCAGTTGTGAATGTTCCATTCTCAAATTCACAACTTTTAAGATTTTTTGTGTGTAACATCACAAAATCTCGATACCTGGAATTTTTATTTAATGATATGGAAAACCTGGAAAAGTCAGGGAAATTTGTTGCTGATCTGGAATAGACACCCTGATATATTTCTTTAAAAACTAACTTATTATTGCAGATAAGTTGTCATTTATTTGTTTTGAAAAACAAAACTGGATAAATCTATTGTTTTTAAAATTTAATAGCCATAAAAACAACTTTTATTATACAGACTGAGACAAGATCTATATATTTAAAAGCTAAAAGAGCATTTTGTCAAATTTCACATTCACAAGAAAATGACCCATTTGTGCATGCGTGGAATTAAATCTAGAACTTATCCAATTTTCGAGTATACTCGAGCGAGGAAGGGTAGTGAGTGGTTTAAGGCACAGTGTTTTGTTGTTCGTTCGTCGGTTCGATACCCATTCCGGACAGAATGATTTTTCTTATTTTATTGGCAATAATTCATTTTAATAATGTCATATTTAATTCCGGAGGAAAAGTTATATAATTTGTTTTTTTTGAATGCTTTATAATTAAGTAAAATTTAACACCCAAGAATATTTTGTTTTAATTACTAAATTTATATTAAAAGTATTTAAATTAAAAGATTGTGCATGTAATTGTCGATTAAATAAATTGAACTGGTCTACATTTTTTGTTATATTTGGAATGACCTTTATCAAGGTGTCATATATATACTAGATAAGTATGTGATTATTTTTTGTAAAAAAAGAAAACTAAAAGGACAGAAAACAAAAAGAACAAAAAATATTCATACAGGAACTCTAAATTATCTTGATTATCCACGATTTATTAATTAAACAATGTATGAAAATGTAAAATAGAATTCAAGTAATTAAAAAATATGTATTATAAATCGTTAGTTGCAAACAGCAAAGTTTAAATTCAGAGTTTTAGAATCAGACTGATAAAAATTAATTTAATGAAAAATTTTAAAGGTATTATAAAGGTAAGTATTAAAAAAAAAAAAAAAAAAAAATCAGAAATACTAAATATTGTTATTTTTTCAAAATATTGGGTAAATAAAATTTAACAACTGACAAAAATTTTTTTAATTACTTTTTTTATATTTAAAATATTTGAATTAAAAGATTTTACATGTAGTTATCGATTAAATAAAACTAAACTTTTATCTATATTTTCTATGACCATTATCAAGAAGATATATTTGTATAACTAAGAAAAGTATATGATTATTCTATAGGACAAAAATAGCACTCACCAATCGGCGAGTAATAAGGAAAATTTGGCAATTGACTATATTGCCACCACTGGCCAAACTTAGTCACACTCGCCAATCGCAGTGATTGAATGGAAAATGCGATTTTTTTTTTTTTTTTTTTCCCGCTGTTTGACAAATTTTGTGATTTTTTTTTCTCAACTATTTGGCGAATTTCGCGATTTTTCCTGTAATCATTTGACGAATTTCGCGATTTTTCCTGTAATCATTTGACGAATTTCGTGATTTTTCCCGTAATCATTTGACAAATTTCACGATTTTTTTTCTCTTAACCATTTGACTAAATTTGAGATAATTTTTTTTCAAGACCAGTTGATGAATTCCACGATTTCCCCCCGCAATAGTTTGATGAAATTCGCGCTTTTTCTGTGATCGTTGACAAATTTCATGATTTTTTGGGGCAACAGCTTGACAAAATTATTTATTTCCCTGCAATAATTTAACAAAAATCATGATTTTTTCGCTATTGTTTAACGAATTTCACGATTTTTTCGTCAATCATTCGATGATTTGCATATTTTCTTTCTGTCATCGTACGACTAATTTCGCAATTTTTTTCGCAAACTATGTAACTTACAGTCATGAAATTTTGTGTAGTACTTATAGCTAAATACCTATTATGAAGCTCAAAATAATAACATTTGAAAAAAATCTTATTATTTTAATATATAGAGATAAAAAACCAAAAATCTAACAGCCTTCTCCTATTAAATTTAAACATTTTTCGTTATAGCAACAATTAAAAATCCACAATAAAATTCTTTCTATAATAATTAATTTTCTATTGAAAGATTTCCACATGAAAAATGAAAATGAAATAAAAAGTTTCACCAATTGAAAAAAAGATTAATATGACATCATATCTATATTAATAAAAAAAAGTTTCACTCTGTGTATGTGTATGTATTTATTTGTCTGTCTGCGATGGCTAGCAAAATCTAGCCCACCTAGAAGTCTAAAAATTTATGTGTGGATAGTCCAAGGTCTGGCCATGTGCACCTTAGTCTCATAATTTTAATATTTTGATAATTACCCAAGATATTAATTAGTTTCTCATTAACCATCACTTCTAAAATGCCATATTTTTCTGAAAATGGTGCAAAAGAAATGTGAAACCGCAAAATGAGTTGTGTGTTGGGAGAGGGAAGAAAGATTTTAGGTTTACTGGAAAAATGTTGGGCTTCCACAATGACTTTTACTATTCCTTTTCGACATATGTTGAAATAACAGAAACTATTAGGTCTTTCGACACGAAAATTTGCAGATCAATATAAACAAACAATCGCAAATTCAAAAAGTGAAGTTTCAAAAGATTCCATCCACAACTCTCAGAAATATTAATTAGAAATCTGTAATTTTTCGAGCAATTTAATCTTGCAATGATCAACACGTTTTTTGATAAAAATTGCCGCAGGTGTCTCGATAATGAAACTGCAAAGAAAGATGTACTAAGAGATTTTTAGGTGACTCAAATTAACAATTCTAATTAAACTACGATTTTAAAATTAACACCTTTCGAATCCTCTCTGTTTCCACATTACAAGTTTGTAAAAATTAAGATTATCCGATTCTTATAACCGAAGATATTTATTATTTCGCATTAAATTGACTGCAGAAAAAAAAAAAATTACGTGTTTCTTTTTTTTTTCCCTTCTTCTTCTACGAGCAAGCATAGCAGACAAGATGTTCGTTATCTCTTGAATAAAGAAAGATACAAAACAAGTAAATAAAAATTTGGAATGGTGCTATTAGAAGCTGTATTAAATTATTAAAAATCTTGGATTTTTTTTATTGGGAAATTATGCATCCTTATCGAATTAAAGATATAAAATCATACAAACTTTTGGTTTGTTTAACTTTATTATCACGGGCCTGGGCAACATCGGGCGGGTCAGCTAGTTAGTAATAAAACGAAAACATTTCTCAATAATACAAGGAGTATGAGTATGTGTAAATACAGAAAGCAGCTTAATATGACGTCATTATAGAATTAAAAAGAAAATTAATCTGACGTCTGACATTTTGAAGCTCTCTATACAACATGTTTAATTTTGAAATTGACTTTTTTTTAATATCACATTTAGTTCACATGACAGAGTATAATAGCAGGCTTCGCCCGCTATCGGACTGATTTAGATTTTTTTTTTTTAAACTAGAAAAATAGACTGGTAAATTTTTACTTTATAAAAACTTGACTTTTTTTTTTTTTTTTTTTTTTTGGAAAATGAAATTTATTTGGATTTATTAAAGGAAGGATAAAGTGTTTTGAAAGGTAATATTAAACAAAACCCTTTGTGTGACCTCCGATCACACTTACCCACTTGTTTAGAGTCTCTCTCTCTCTCTCTTTTTTTTACGATTTAGTCTATTTTCTCTTTTTTTCAAGAGTGGCTCTCCACTCCTAGGCCTGCATTTCTTTTATACATTTGCAGATTATATTTCAATTATTGCAAAAGCATCACTAATTTTAGGGAATAATAATGTTACTTTAACTAAATCTGTAGAAAAAATAAACTTAGATTTGATCTTCTGGAATTTGGATCATTAAATGAATTAAAGTCTGCAGGTGATAAGCATCTGTGTAGCTTTCTGACTGCTATAGAGAATAAGGAAGAAAAAGTCTATTTTAATGGGTTTGAACTTAAAAAAGAAGTTTCTGGAAGAAATAATACTAGTGAAATCAGTGAAGAATGTAAAACTCTGTCGTGAGATCTCTTCCAACATTTCCAAAACATTTTTTAGTAATGATGGTCCAGCAAACTTTATCCTTTTGCATGTGGACAGACAGACAAACCGAATTCATAAACATTTTTCAGCTATGTTGGAAAGTGTTAAAAAGAAACATTATCATTAAATAAACACTTTAAGCACATAAATTAATAATTATTATCAATAATATTTGCTAAAGCAACATTCTGAAAGTGAGACACATTTACCATCAATGAGTACTTTGTTTAATTTTTAAAATATATGTGAGCATAAAACTATCAATTGCTTCTCAGATGTGCATAACAAAGATATATATTTTAAAAAAAAATTGCCCTCACCCCCAAGAAAGTTTGAAATTCCCTGTCAAGGGTCGATCCAGGCAAAATTTGGGGCCCCTTCACAAAAATAAATTTAATAAAATGTGCCCATTCACAAAAATAAATTTGATAAAATATCCCCTTTCACAAAATTCCATAAAAACGTACTAACTATTAAAATTATTTATTATTTTGTGATATTTTAAAATGTGAATTCGTAAACAAACAAGTTCACCAGAGAAGAAAACCTCAGCAAAACGATTTTAAAAAGTTTTTGTCAAATGCTTGTTTTTTTTTTTTTCAAATTTTGAATTTGAGTAAACTGTATTTCAACTTTTGTTATAAAATGTTATTTTTCACAAAAATATAATAAATTTCACAAAAATAACCTTTATTTTTCACAAAATGGGCCCCAAGAAAAAAAACCTGCATCATCGACCCCTGCCTGTACAGCAAGTAAACTCATGACTATCTGCTCCCCCCCCCCCCCCTACTATCTAGCCTAGTTTAAAAAAAAATGAATTACTTGTCAATTCATTGGAAGTGAGCGTTTGCTATGATCTATGACCCACCTACATGTCATATAAGCATGAATTTTCACATTTCTTTCATCAAACAATAAGCATAAATCCTTTTTACAATTTGTCTTTTGTTTTGCATTAATGTTTTGTTTATTTTTAAAATGTATGTGTACTGTACTCATACTGTGCAGGGTATCTGGTTTTATTTTAATTGCAATTAAATGAGACATTAGAAAATATGAATATGAGCAAGGTGTGGCATAAAAAGTGTGTTTTTAATGACATGGGGAAACAGGAAGTTAGAATTAATCAAACTCTTGCATATCCAGGTTTTCTGTTATCTGGCCTGTCCTTCTGCTACATTAGGCTCTATAGTCAGAGTCTGCTGTATAAGCATACCATAAAATATCTACTGTGGTATGAATTAGGATCAAAATAATTTTGAACATTATGTTGTTAAAATTGTCACTCATTAATTGTTACTCATTAATGGCAATTTTGTTTTTTCTTTCATAATCTTTTATAGCTAGAAATATTTTATTGAATTAATATGCTTTTTCTTTTTAGTGAAGCTACTTTTAAAGTTAATTTAAAAAGACTTCCTGTTTTGCCTGCTTCAACCCTCAAGGAATACTCATCTATTTCTGTATGGTATGTTAATTATTTTACTCCGCCATATTGGAATTTTCATTATATATATATTTTTTTCCATTTATCACTTCTTTTGCAAAACAAACACGCACCTCCGAAAGGTGGATTGCCAGTTTTTTTTTAAAGCAATTTTGAATATTCCCTTAACAGATGCAAAAATCGAAAGAAAATATTCAGACCATATAAGAAAAAGAGAGAATATTTGAGTGGTTAAAATGAAAAAATATTTACATGTGGTTCTTGTCGGGTAGAATATTTTCACACATCCATCTATTTATAATAAAATCCGAAGACAAGAAAGTGTCTGTAACAGTTCCGGGCACGATGACTCTGGTCTGCGAATCGACCCTAGTTAAACGCCATGTTAGGCTTAATGAAAAACCTATGCTAACATATTACAGCTAAATGATAATATCTCCTATTTGAAATAATGTCTGTTCAGTGTATTTTCCTATAAAACATGTATATCATATCCTATAATGTTTTGAATTCTTAATTAAAAATCCAGATTAAACATCGGAATCCCAGATATAAACAAACAAACACTGTTGCCATTCAAAATCGCAATTTCAAACTAATCACAAATGAACGACTTTTTGAAAGTTTCATTAAAAAAATACAGTTTAACATACAATTCTACTCTTAAAGTATTTGTAAAAGCATATTAAAGCTTTTAAATATTTTAATTTTGTTTAAAACCTTCGAAAACTATTTTATATAAAACATTTATATCAACATTTCTGTAAACACTTTTTTTTTCAGAAATAGCAGATTTGAGGTAATCGATACAGTATATTGGTGCCTACTGACGGATTTTAAAATTTTTGCTTCCATCATAAAAAAATAATTTTTTTCTTATGAAACATAATTAAAATATAAGGAATACATAATACAGCATAATTTGCATTTAATTTTGCTTATGTAATCAAGCAATGAGTTATGTGGTGAGTCAAGCTGCTTAGAAACTTATTGGTAACACTTTTTTACAAAAACTTTTGCTCATGGATTACGATTCTACTCTTAAAAATATTTGTAAAAGCATATTAAAGCTTTTAAATATTTTAATTTTGTTTAAAACCTTCAAAAACTATTTCATATAAAACATGTACTAGATGGAACCCGTCAAAATTTGACGGCAAACAACTTGATAGTACCATAAAAATAAAATTTATAGTTGCCTTAACTTGACAAATTTCATAGTGGGAAGCATAATATGATTAAGCGGTCACAGACCTTTCCATCGATATATCACATGAGGGGTGTGTGCAAAATTTAAAAAAGTGCCCCTTGGGGGGGGGGGGGGGGGCAAAGAGGGAGGATGGACATGGGAGATGCATAATATGATTAGACGGTCACAGACCTTTCCAATGATATATAAGATGAGGTTGTGTGCAAAATTTAGAAAGTACCCCTTGGGAGGGGGCAAAGTGGGGAGATGGTCATCGGAGATGCATAATATGATTAAGTGGTCACAGACCTTTCCAATGATGTATAACATGAGGGTTGTGTGCAAAATTTAGAAAGTACCCCTTTGGGGGAGGGAAAGTGGGGAGATGGACATCGGAGATGCATAATATGATTAAGCAGTCACGGATCTTTCCAACAATATATGACATGAGGGGTGTCAACAAAATTTAGAAAGTATCCCCTGGGGGGGGGGGGGGGCAAAGTGGGGAGATGGACATCGGAGATGCATAATATGATTAAGTGGTCACAGACCTTTCAAATGATATATAACATGAGGGTTGTGTGCAAAATTTAGAAAGTACCTCTTGGGGGGAGGGGGGGGGGCAAAGTGGGGAGATGGACATTGGAGATGCATAATATGATTAAGCAGTCACAGACCTTTCTAACAATATATGACATGAGGTGTGTCAACAAAATTTAGAAAGTATCCCTTGGGAAGGGGGGGGGGGAACAAAGTGGGGAGATGAACATCGGAGATGCATAATATGATTAACCCCTTCGCGACGAGCGTCCTTTACAGAATTTTTAATCTTTTACCACCGGTTTTTCAAAACAGAAATTTGTGCCTAATTGAATCGCAGAAATGCTATGATTTAATAAGGCAAATCTTACAATAAAAATTAACTGGTGGGAATAATGAAGGATTCTGAGCATCTTATGTGTCACGTATACGTGTCGCTCGTCCCCAACGGGTTAAGTGGTCGCAGACCTCAATGATATATAACATGAGGGTTGTGTTCAAAATTTAGAAAATACCCTTTGAGGGGGGGGGGGAAGTGGGGAGATGGACATCTGAGATGCATAATATGATTAAGCAGTCACAGATCTTTTCAACAATATATGACATGAGGGGTGTCAACAAAATTTAGAAAAGTGCCTCCCTTAGGGGGAGGGGAAGTGGCGGGATGGACCCCGGAGATGCATAACATAAATAAGCGGTAAAGGACTTTTCCAGCGATATATCACATAAGGGGTGTGTTTAAAATTTAGAAAAGTGTCCCACTTGGGGATGGGGGGAGTGGGGGGATGGATCCCAGAGATGCATAACATGAAAAAGAGGTCACAGGCGTTTCAACTTGCAACTTTTTTCTCGAAGGCATTTGACAATATTAATTTTTTTTACCCAAGACAATTTAACGATATTCTTAATTTTTTTGCGCAATTCGTCAAACGTTCATGGAAAAAATCATGAAATTTGCTAATCAATAGTTGATAAATTATAAAATTCAACAATCGATAGCAGTAAAATTGGTCAATCGATAACGGAAAAATCACGAAAGTCATCAAATGGTCTTCCGTAAAAAAATTGTCCTGCACACTGATGTGATGATCAAAAGAGTTTTGAAGTATAGGACAAAATTAGCACTTGCCAAACAGCGAGTAATACTGAAAATTTGGCAATGGACTTTATTGCCACCACTGGTCAAACATAATAGTCACACTCACCAATTGCGATAATTGAATGGAAAAAGGTTTTCTTTTCTCTGATGTCGCTCGACAAATTTCGAAACCATTTGGCGAATTTCACGATTTTTTCCCTGAAATTGACGGATGTGATTTTTTTTTCTCGAAGCCATTCGACGATATTCGAAAACTTTTCTCCCGAAACCAGTTGATGAATTTTGTGATTTTTCAACTGTCGATTAATGAATTTTGTGATTTTTCAACTGTCGATTGACGAATTTTGCAATTTATCGACTATCGATTAACGAATTTCACGATTTTTTCCATGAACGAACAAATTGCGCACTTTCTTTCCGCTAATGTTTGACACATTAAGCACTTTACAATTCAGCCAATGAGTTGAACTTGACTAACGCAGGCCTTTCGAATGATATATCATATGAGTGGTGTCAGCAAAATTTAGAAAAGTCTCCGCCCCGTGTGGGCAAAACATACTTCCCCCCGCCGCCATAATTTTTTATGCGGATTCATTTTTAAAATTCATTCACACCCCTCCTCTCAACCCGCAAAATGTTGTGAATTTTAAAAACTCCCCTTCCGAATTTTTTTATACCAAAAGCGCTTAGGTCCGTCGTCTGCATGCAGAGGTTTGCGCTTACAGATGCCAGACACACCAACACATACACAGACAGACGTTTATCGACATTAATAGCATAGATGATACTCAGTGCCTACACATTTCACCCTTTATAATTCAGCCAATGAGTTGACGGTTTTTCATTTTCAGAAACGAAACAATAATTCTTTAGGATGAATTTTGTTTGTTTGATGTATAGTGGCAGAATGTGTGCAATGCAGCGACGGGCGTCACAAACTTTTTAGGGCACCTGCAGACTAAAAACATATAATCAATCTTTGCGGGAAAAAAATCCTAGATTTCGTCAAAGGATCACGGGAAAAACACTAATTTCATCAAAGGATCATGTAAAATGTAAATTTTGTTAAAAGGCCACAGAAAAACATGATTTATGCAAAAGGCTCACAAAAGATGAGCAAATTTTGTCAAAGAATCGCAAAACAGGAAATTTCACCAAAAAAACGCGCTTTTTTGCCAAATTTCGTCTAAAAATTGCGGAATAAAAGGTATTTTATCAAAAAATCGCTGGAAAACGCAAATTTCGTTAAAGTATCGCGAGAAAAATGCGAATTTCTTCAAAGATCACTGAAAAAAGACGAATTTCATCGAAGGATTGCTGAAAAATCATGAATCTCATCAAAAGGCAGCAGAGAAAATGCGATTATTATCAAAGGATTGCGAAAAATGAAAATTTCGTCTAAGGATCACAGAAAAACGCAAGTTTCGTAAAAGAATCGCAGAAAATAACGCAAATTTCACAAAAAAAATTGCAGAAAAAACACAAATTTCGTCAAATTATTACTGAGAAAAACACTAATTACTTCAAGGATAGACCTCAGAAATGCTGTAGTCATTTTGTCCCCCAATTTTGCCCTTTACAATTCAGCCAATGAGCGGAGAGGGCCAAAGGAGCGTTCCTTATCACAAACATCAGAAACAAAAGATGAGATGTGTTCGTTCGATGTCGTTGTTGAAAGTTTATGGATTTCTATTATTAAAGTATTTTTTTCATTTTACTGTATTTATTTTCTTTTTGTGTTGTATGTATTTTGCTACTTTGAATTTTTTTAAACTAACCCTTTTTTTTTTTTTTTTTTTTTTTGGGAGAGTGAGAGAGAGAGATTTAGTAATTTGGTGACACGAAGTTCCGCAAATTCTTAAAATCCACAAATCGTTTCCAATGTAAACAATTAAATTTACAATTAAGTTGCAAGTGCAAAATTTCAGTTTTTTAAAATTTTCATGTCATTCTGATCATTATACATATTTAGTTATGCATTATTAATTATTTACTTGACTTTTACTTTTAATATTTTAAATATTTCAAACTTACAGCTGAATGTAATTATTAAAACATTTGAAATACTGCATTTGAAAAATGAAATTTCAGCTTAGAAACGCGACAATTACTATTAGGTTAAAAAAATTTAAAGTAGAAAAGTACTTATGATATAAAAAGAAGAAAAAAAAAACACCAGAATTTATCTCTATTATGAAAGCGGGAGAAATGATTTTCTGTGCTATACGAAAAGATATCCAAATAACTCAATCATGAACATAGAAATAGATATCGGTTTCTATGTTCATGTGCACTCAATCCAAACTTGAAACTTTTAAAAAGGTCATTGAATGAATGAAATTCATCTTCGACTTTCACATACAGGGAGAAATCCAGAAAACTTGCTGTGTCGCCAATTATGTTTATATTTTATATATATATATAAAAAATAATAATTCAGGCACTTTTCCGTTATACAGACACCATTGTCGCCAAACATACATACATACATTTTGGCATAGTGTCCGTATAACAGAAAAGTACTAAAGTTCATAGTTTAAAATCACAATAAAATATCATGAAATTTATTGTTTGGTTGTGGGAAAATATCGGGGAAATAATGTGTTTTTCGTGAAATTTTTTGTTTTGTTAACAATGTGGTTAGAGAGTTTTTGTAAGACAATTTATTTGTGTTTAATTGTAAGCATTCATTATAATTTTCAGTGCATTATTAAATTGAAATTTTTGTTTAAAATATGTAAACAAAACAGTGACCAGAAACCTGCAAAATTCTAAATTCTGCATAAACTCCGGTTTTAAACTATGCAGATTTAAGGGTATATATATAGAGAGAGATAGATAGACAGATAGATGCATGCATGTAGTACTTTTAATTATTTGGTAAAAATACTGTGATCGTCACTGAGAAAACCTGAATTTGACCTAAAAGTAATTGTCGAGTGTTTAAGCTGAAATTTCATTTTACGAATACAGTATTTCAAATGTTTTAATAGTTACATTCAGCTGTAAGTTTGAAATATTAAAAGTAAAGGCCAAGTAAATAATTAATAATGCATAACTAAATATGTATAATGATGAGATTTTTTTTTTCTTGAATTATTCAGTGAAACTCGCCTTATAAATGTACGCAAATAATTCACATCAAAATCTTAAAATAACAAAGTTTTCTTTCGTGTTTAGCTATGCTTAATAACCAAAAAAGCTTGATTAATACAAAAATTATTTGGTAAAAATACTGTGATCGTCGCTGAGAAAACCTGAATTTAATCATATCACACAGAATTACATATTAAAATGTGTACAGAAGGACATGAAAAGTTTAAAAAACTGAAATTTTACACTTGCATCTTAATAGTTTGTTTACATCGGAAACGATTTGCGGAATTTCGTGCCACTAAATCTCTCTCTCTCTCTCTCTCTCAAAAAAAAAAGGGTTAGTTATAAAAAATTCAAAGTAGTAAAATACATACGACATAAAGAGAAAATAAATACGGTAAAATGAAAAAATACCTTAATAAAAGAAATCCATAAAGTTTCAACAACCACATGGAATCGTAATCCAAATACGCTTCTAGAGAGAGGAAAAAGCCTTCACCTCATTGGCTGAAACATCCTGGAATCCAAATTGTCTCTGAACAGTAAAAGCCTCTAGCTGATTGGCTGAATGCTCGCGCACGCGTATAAAACCCATTTTTGCATGGAAAACGAAAAAACGGGTTAGCTTTAAATAGATGAATATCAACATTTCTGTAAACAATTTTTTCTGTAAACACTTTTTTTTTTCCAAAATAGCGGTGATTTTTTTCGTAGGGAAGTTTTGTGGTGATCGATTCAGTACAGGCATCCCCCGACTTACGTATACTGCGACTTACGTAAATTCGCAGTTACGTAACAAATTTTTGAAAATTATATTTATGAACTCACTAGCGCATTTGATATGCATTTGCATACTTTTGATAATTATTTTATAAATAAAATATGTAGATAAAAATTATAACTATAATAATATAGTTTTATATATTAGAGATAGTTATATTTTTGTTGGGAATATACAAATTAAAATGAGGCAAGAAAAGTTCGGGTTCAACCGTTTTCATTATATTAGCTGAATCCAAACCAGAATAAAACTTAATTTTAAAATTTCAATACAAAGGAACGAGTGCATATTTTTTATTCAAAATTCACCTGCGAATATTGGAATGGGTTGGTTTCTATGACAACAGTCAGTCCTCTTTAATTATTTCTTATTTTTATAGTCATTTGAAGTAATCTCAAAATTGTTATAAATCACTCCATCAATGTTAAATTTATAACTCCCAAATTCCACAAGATATTAAAGTGTTTTTTTTTTCAGTTTACCTTTATATTTTTTCATACTTGTATAATTTATATCCGAGTAAATACTGCTGCATGATGCTTTATTTAAAAATTAATACTATGTAAATAATATATATATATATATATATATATATATATAATAAATATTGCAGTGTTTTACGAAATTTTACTTAAGCAAATTACACATTCGACTTACGTAAAAGTCTGAGGAACGCATTAATTACGTAAGTCGGGGTATGCCTGTATATTGATGCCATCTACCGATGGATTTTGAAAATTTGCTTCCATTGTAAATAAAATGATTTTTTTCTTATGAAACGTAATTAAAATATAAGGAATACATAGTATAGCGTAATTTCCATATAATTTTGCTTATGAAATCAAACAATGAGTCATGTAGTGAGTCAAGCTGTTTAGAAACTCATTGATAACATTTTTTTACAAAAACTTTCGCACATGGATTATTTTTTAATATTTAATTTGAATGTTTTGTCTAATTGTTGAACTATTTCAGAAATTTAATATTGAGTTTAAAAAAAAGTGGTAATGTAATATTTTTAAAAGTGCATGTTTCTTTATAATGATCTACAAATTAAATGTAATTATAGAAATTAGATAACAAAAGTTTTCACATTTTTAGACCGACATTGTACTAAATCTAAACTCGTGCTTTTGCTGTGCCGCCAGGTAACAAAGATAAAGCTAACATTTGAAACTGCATGATTATATTATTAAAATGGTATTATTTTGATATTAGGAGTTAAATAAGTCTAAAATCTAATTTTTAAGAGAACGTGATGCACTAATAAAAGCTAGCTCTTTGGATGCGAGCCACTTAAAACATGGAACGCCATTAGGAGAAAAGTCTGTATCCCACACTGTGTATGATTATAAAATACCAATTAATGTTCTCTCCATTATAAAATTTTACAAATACTTTTTTAATTGTTTTTAGACACATTAATTAAACTGTATCAATGTGACATTTTATGTTATTCTCTGTTTGTTAAGGGCATTTCTGCTGGTGCAGTGTTTGTGCTATGTATAGAGTTTATGATATTTTATTTGTCTTTCCTTATTAAGCCCAATATCACAGTTGTTGCATTTTTTTTAATAAAATATGATATGGTAATGGAAAATCACAATGATTTACATGGTATAAAATTATTGTTAAAAATTGCTTAATTTCATTAATGTGAACTTCATTATACTATAATAGCCAGGGCTTTACAAATTTGATAAAATCTAGTAGCCAGCAAAAAATTCTAGTCTCTAATAAAAAAATATTTACCACCAGCCCTCCCCTATCATTGATTTTCAAAATGTACAAAAGTTTTTTATGAATTGAGAAAAAATAATAAGCATAATTTAGAATTATTAGTTACATAGTTTCAGAAAATGTGATTGCTAAATGCTTCAAATGTCCGGACAGTTGAGTGCTACAAAATCTATATCTGATGATGGGAGCATCAATAAAATAGTGAAGTAGAAAACTTTTTTTGCCTCTTCTCCTGTCGAAGTCAGTTAAATAATTCTAATTTTATTATTTTAAAATTTGCTTTTAATGAACTTATTTTTGCCAAAAAGTTAAAAATATATTTTGTTTGAATATAGTTCCAAGTTTATTTCTCAATATTAGGGTGAGAGGAAAAATGACGTTTGGGCTCATTTCTTAGGTCAGTTTTTGTACAAAAAAAACCCCCTCCAGATTAAATAACTTAGTCGGCAGAAAAAAAAATTTGGTCGCCAGTGGCGACTGAGTCACCGCATTTGTCAAGCCCTGATAATAGCTAATATAGAATTGCACAATTATTATTTAACCACCTATCCCTGCTCTAAAATATAATAATTCTTATAAAATTCTTCAAAATATTTGAAATTTGTAAAAATAAATAATGATTAATTTAAAACTTATTTAAAAATTAGGAAAAATAAGAAATCCAGTGCTTAATAATGAAATACGATATAATCAATTTAATTCAGATTCAATAACTTTGAGATTTACTTTGTGTACGCATGGAAAATGTTTTTAACTTCATTGCCCTTTTCTTTATCTACTTTTGTCACTTACTTTAGACATATAAATTTGAATAATTAATATTTTTTTCAGTTACTTTACATCATTTTTCTATTTCAGTGAATCAAAAGTTCTTGAGCATTATAAATCATTGCAAGGACAGACCAGGGGTGAAGCAATTGTAAAGTTAGTAATCTTTTTTTTTTAAAGTTTTATTTATTATAAAGTTTGTACTTTATAAATTGGTGATTAATGCTATTACATTAAGGATTAGAATAAAAATATATGATTATGTTAAAAAATTTTTTTTTTTGTTTGTTATGTATTTCCTCTACTCCCATTGTTCTGTTTTAAAGCACTACATACTTTTATGTTTTTTTTTTCTTTTTTTATCATAATGACGTACATACCCATTTCCTTACTTATATATGTATACATACCAGTGATAGAAATTGGGAAATGAAAGGTAGGCGTCAAATGAAAATTTCTAGTTGCAATTTCTAAAATTCAGATAACTGTATCATTATATTCTACTTTATAGAAAAGCATGAATATTTTGTTTTTATTTAAATTATTGAAGTTGTTAATCTACAATAATATAATAATTAAAGCAACTGTAAAACTGATAAAGCCTTTTTAATTAATACTACATTTAGAAATTAATAGAAAAATGCACTTAACCATGTTAAACAAAATTAAACCTAACAAAATTACCCATTGCTGATAATTACACTTAAACTTAGTTTAAGAAAAAGTAAACATATATAATTACAGACAAATATTGTTAACATGAAATCTAAAGGACCACATTTTGTGTGTGTGTTAACCGTTAAAATAATAGTACCATCTTATCAGTTGGGACTATATTATTAATTCATGTTAAACAAAAATTCAGATTAAGCGATTTAATGCTAACAATGCTTGACCGCATATAGATTGCAAAGATGAAACTCAAACAATACCCACTAATTTTAATAAAGTTAGATACTAAAATCAGAACGTCTAACCATTCTTCAACTACATCATTTCATGGGGATTTATAGCTTTATCTAGATAAAAATCTTCTAAACTGAGTCTATACAGCTTTACCATCAATAAATCATTAACAGTATCAGTGGATAAACGGTTACATGTATCCTTTTTTATTAAATTAAACTGACTAAATCCCTTTTCACATTCAGCAGTGCTAAATAGCAGGTTCAATATAAAGTTCAGAAGTTTGAATAAATTAATATATTCATTTGGATTCATACACTCTGCTAAAAATCACTGTCAAACTGTCTCACATTAGAGTTTGTTTGGTACGAGACCAAATTTTCAAAAGCGAATGATTGGCTAAGTTAAACAAAAAATAAGTATTTGAAAAAGCTAGGCGTCAAATTTGATGCCCGGGAATAATTTTGTATTCGTCAAATGCTATAATGATATAATTTGACGACTAACGACTGCTAATTTCGAACACTGATACATGCATACAACTTTCAATGCATACAATATATATAACAACTGTTTTTTCAACAAAGGGAATTAATATTGATTTATGAGGAATCTTCCATAATCATATTTCACAAGGCAGCAATCATTGCAAAATTTCTCTCTCTCTCTCCTTTTCTATGATTGCAGTGCTTTTATCATAATTGACAGTATGTTTTATGGTGATTCCAAAGCAATAAGGAACTGTCTCGGTTAAAAAAATAAATAAATAATTCTACTGAAGAAAAAAAGGGACTGTATTCTAGGGCCTTGGTGTGATTTAAAAAAAAAAAAAAAAAAAAACTGCAAGTTGAATTTGACAAGAAAAGCACTTTTTGGCAACCTTTATTCGGATTTTTAAAATTTCAACAGAATATTTATCTTTATGAAATAACTGCCAATATATCAAACACACTAGCAATTAGTCCAATATTTATATCATTTAATTTATACATTGAAGACCAATTTATTTAATACATTCATAAATGTATAACATCTAGTAATGTAATACAAAATACATAACATATGTTGACATAAATAAGCCATATAAGATCGGAATTTTTTTCATTACTCGGTATTTCACTTTCGCGACTGAGTTATGACAAGTCCCCTATAACAAAGATGTAACAAAAAAGTAGTAGTTTATTTTAGTCTTTTATAGTTTTATGGTATAAATTATTACTCTGAAATATTCTCTTTATAATGATAATGCCAAGTTATGATTTTTTTTTTTCTTCAAGTAAAATATAAAGTTGTAATTTTATTAAATTACTAGCTGACCTACCCTGTGTTGCCGATCCCATGTATTAACATTAAATCTCTCAGAAACAAAATTCTGGCCTGTATCCCTGTTACCTTCGCACCGTATACCAGAAATGCTGCATGAAACATTTCTTAATTTCACCTTCCACCGCCAGAGGGTGCATTCTGTTCTAAACAAATCTATTTTCGAACGAAACTCCGGTGTAGGTCACCACTGCCTACGGCATCATATAGAGTTAATAAGGGACTAAGATTATTAGTCTTTTAAAGGACCCTAGAACACGAAAATAAAAACAGAAAGCTGTAGATCAAATTGTAGAAAAATTGGATTTTATTCATAAGTGGTGGTGATGCAACTTATCTGTAGGCAAACAAAAGTGCTGGAATGGAATGGAAATATTATCATGGCGTTATATATCAATTCTTATATAATCTGATCTTATATAATCTGATAATTATTACTGTGGGGAAAAAAATTTGAAAAAGATTATTATTCGAAAAAAGTGGTAGCTGAGGGCTAAGTAAATTTTTTTTACTGCATATAGTAGCTGGAGTACCTAAGAAGTTGTTGAGGGAAAAAAAAAAAAACCTCGTAAATGGGTTCCAAAGATTGAATAAAAGGGGGCTAGTTATTAACATGAATGCAATATTTAATTTAAAAAAAAACATTTACCCCCCCTCCCCCCCCTAAAATATAACAAATAATCTGTAAAATTAAGTTTTCTTTATTAATTACTATGCATTGTCAATCTTATATCATATAATTTCTGAGCTTTCGTTTTGGAAAGTAAATGGAGGAACAGGCCCCAAAGTGTCTGAAGCAACTTCAATACAATCCCCTCTTCTGTCTGGGTCATATTTAATCGTCGGGTCAGTTTTTTTGCAAAAATTAAGAAAAGTTACTAACCAATTTTAACAAAATTTAGATTTTTGTAATCACAAAAATACTCGATGTATATATTGTGAGTTTCATATCTATACACAAATAGTTTTCTTAATATTTATTCAAGGATAAGTGAAAATAAGAAAAGTTTACCATCTGCGATTATCAAATCATTTGTTACTACTTTTGCAGTTTTGATATTTCTTTAATGCCATTTTCCGATAAAATATCGCATTTTCGTGCTGTTTAATGAATTTAATTAATATATCTGCTAATTATCAAAATATTAAAAATCTGAGCCTGAAGTGCATCAGAACATTCCTTGGCTATCCTCACCGAAATTTTCAGACTTCTAAGTGTGCTAGATTTCACTAGCCATCACTGACACACAGGCACACACACATACAGAGTGAAACTTCCTTTTATTAGTATAGATATTTGCATTAGTTCTTCATTATAAAGACATTAATATTTAACATAAATATTACAACATATTAAAAGTGCCGAAAGCTAAGTATTGAGCAAAACATTTCATCTGCCTAATTGCTTTATGTATTTCAGGGCACTGAAACATGTGTTCATTGACTTACTAATAAAATGGAAATTTATCTTTTGTGAGATATCTTTTTTACATCCGCTCATGGAGCTTTTAATGTCAAGGGTCAGAAAAACTACTTATTTTTGTAGCGAACTACAACTACAATTACTTTATCAAAAATGTAGTTAACTACAACTACTTTTTTTTTTTTAAGTAGCAACTACAAACTACTTTTCAAAAGTAGTCACTACTTCGCTACTTTTAGATTTTGTCGATAGATTCAATCTACACTCGAAATTGAGGGCACGAAATTAGAGTTCTGCACGGGTCGAGGTTGTGTGTCCAATCTGAAATTGAAAATTCTGCTTAAAGTCAACTCGACCCAAACCAAACAAAAAAATCCATCAACTTGAAAACGATTCAAACCCCAAAATCTTTATACCTGAAACCAAAGTGAATGAAAATTAATCTATATTTTAATACAATCATGGAAATTTGGTCTAGAATTATGTCTCTGATATCAATTTTATCTTTTTTGATATAAATGAACACACATACACTCATTAATAATCAAATATTTAGTATTTTCATTAAGAAAATATTCAGGACTTTCTTTTGAAATGTTTGGTCAATGGCAACTTTCAATAACATTCTATTTTGAAAAAAAAAAAAAAATAATCTACTTAAAAAATTTATACCCATATACCAAGTTCCAAGTAACTTAGACTGAAAGTTTTTTAAAATTCCTTGTATTTAATTTCTATAATTGTATGATATGGAATAGAAAAGTAAAGCTCTAAAAAACTTCTAAACTCCTTTACAAAATTTCAGCATATTCTGTCAAATAATTTTTGAGTTATGCTTAAAAAAACCAGCTGAACTACAGTTTGAGAGACCATAATTTATCAAAAAAGGGACCAATCTCAGAAAAATTACTAGATGTAATAGCAGTGTTAATTATCTGTATTTGATGGAATTTTTAATTGATTTATTTAGGGGTTTTTTTAATACTAATTATATTTTCCTTTGAAAAGTATTAAATTTTTTTGTAATGATTTAACTTTATAGAGAACCTTTAAAATTAACCCAATTTTTAATATTGAATATATCGAGCACTAATCATTAGAAATTTCGCAAATATTTAGAACTAGGTCTTTTAGTCTTATTGCTTTACTGGAGTACCTTTTTGAAATAAATAATTTTACTACTTTCTCATATTATATTTTTTTAGCCAGACATTCCATCATCTCTTTATTTCATGCCCTCATTAATATTTACTCATCGTTTAATCCGTTTGTTTAATTTAAATCGCACGTATCTTTCCCCAAATACATCGTTCACCTGCTTCCATCTCAGCCGGTCGCGATGCCGTAACTGGCCAACAGATGGCATTAGGCATCCGGCCGAATTTCACAATTTCCATCTTGCATCGTCTCTCCATTCGGTCATTCCGGCTTCAGGAGAGCACAGGTCGTCACTCTCGGCGATAGAGATATATACTTTGACACTGCATGCTTTGGTGGCTTTGTGACAGTACGATCGGAACAACCAATGATGATGCATGGTTAGGCATCTTGTTTTGTTTTAAGTTTTATGGCAGAGGTTGGCTCGACCTGAGTATGGATCGATGCTGTGAAATATTTTTCCTGTGTTTTTTATAATGGAGTGCAAATAATACGGAGGTCTACATTCTACATGCTTTGTTGAAATAGCGTAGTGTTTCCAGGCAAGACATTGAGGAATCAGCAGTTAATGCCGGTGATGTTTTGTTTGTAGAAGAGGAAAAGCACTGTGATGAATAAACCTAATTCAAATTAATACTGGCTGACTTTATAGTAAGGTTGTATGGACACTTGTTTTAGGATTATAAAGTCGCATATAGTTTTTCAAGGACCGGTTATTTGAGAGGATTGATATCATTCCGTTTAGGCCTTTTAATGAAACATCTTTTATTTAGGCAGTTTAGCATCTCATTAATAAATTTTTACGTTGTATTTGTTTTATTAAAGGTTTAAAATTAATTGATTTCATAATGTTTAATATATAATGTAAAGTATAATTCATGTTATGATTAAAGGTAGATATTAATAGTGTTAAAAGTAAATGCTTATCTTTAATCTTAAAGTAAATTAAATATAAACTGGATGTTAATTCCAGATAAGTTTTTTTAACATTCAAAGATGCAATTTTCTTGTTTCATGCACTTCGAATATTTTCAATGGTTTTTGAAGCCATATGTTTAGATATCCTTTGGGCTCCAGTATTTATTACCATATTAATTTTGGTCAAAGGTTGTAGTGTAGAATGAATCATAGTTTGAGATTTAAATATCATTCAGGTCCTACATTGACCTATTTGTTTATTGTTATGGTTTCAGAATTAAGTAAAAGTTAAACTGTGATATATTTTATTTTTTTAATAAAAGCTTGTTTATGTTTTTAATCTCTGTCTTTTTATCACTACACACTCTTCATAAGTAGATTTTACCTTTCTCATTTTTTGCCATTGCATATACAGTTTCTAACTTGCTTTTACCAAAATGGATTTTCTTATTGGCGTTTTCAATGTGCAATTATCTTAGCTGCTAATTTTAGACTTTTTAGATTGGCATTACTATGTAATTTGCCAACAGAGATGTTTAAAAAAAAGTGGTAAAGAATGACCATGACCTGAGAAAATTTTAAAGTTGACAGTAATTTTACCCGTGTTTTAAAACCTATGTGCATCAAGTTTCGTTTCAATCAGACAAAAACTGTAGATTTGTATAAGGAACATACATAACAAGAACGGTTTTTATATATATAGATTACCACTATTTTCGAATAGTAACTTCAGCATTTTTTTTTTTCAGTTCAAAGGTTTTCTAAGAGTCCCATTCTTTGAGCAAGTACTCCGGTAGTCTTAATTAGTTATTTAACAAAAAAAATGTCTTTCCTCCCCCTCCCCCTTCAAGGTTTTTTTCTCTAACTATGGCTCGTTCCCATAACTCAGCAGCTATCTTTCTGATTTCAATGAAACTGATTCCAAACATTATAATTAATTTAATAATCACCCTCTATAACATTAAAGTAAATGTATAAGTTGTATACACCACTCTTTTTGAATAATAACTTCAGATTTTTTTTTTTTTTTTCAAAGTATCTCATTCTATGAGCCCGATTATGACTGGATTTGGCTCATTCAAATTGATTTCGATCTCCTAAGAGATTTTAGTTCCATTTTCCACCGCTAGGGGTGCATGCAAAATGTTAATAAATTTTAAGTAATATTTTAATGGAATATAAATTATTAAAAAATAAATACATGAATTTTTAAATTTTATCAATGAGTAAGACAGTAAGAGTGTATGGATCATAGTTACATTACTTTGTTGATGAATAAATAAGCATTATTGTTTTAAATGTCATTAAAAAAAATAATTTTATACAAACTTGTGTTAAATATATAAAATCACACAAACTTGAGGTTTGTTTTAATTTATTGGGAGTACAAATTTGTTCGGTCCTTTTTTTTTGTGTTCAAATATGCATTTATTGCAAAACAAAATGAATGAACAGATTAATCAAAGTATTGTTCATCGCTGGCTACTACTTTTTGCCACTTTGCAGGCAATTTTTTAATTCCATCTCGAAAAAGTAACTCGTCTTTTGAGATTATCAAAGTTTGGAGCCAGGGTGACCTGCTAAATTTTGCTGCATCCATCGGAACAGCCAATAATCAGAAGGAGCAATGTGCAGAAAATATGGCGGGTGCAGTAAAACATCCCACTTGAGTGTTTCAAAATATTTTTTTACAACTCTTGTGAAAAATTGACTTTAACGTCTCTCGGTTTCAGTTCATAAGGCACCGAATTTCCTTGCTTTTGAATCATTCCCATGGATTTCAATTGTGCGGAAATGGCTTGTTGACTCAATCCCAATGATTCTGCAAGATCCTCTTGTGTTTAACTCAATTCTTCATCCAGTAATGCCTCTAATTCTTTGTCTTCAAAATTTTTTGGCTGTCCAGACCGAGACTTGTCTTCAACACTCAAATCACTATTCTTGAAATGTCGAAACCATTCCCTACATGATTTATCAGTTGGAGCAGCATCACCATAAGCTTCCACAAGCATTCAATGGGCTTCAGCTGCACTTTTCTTCCAATTAAAGCAGAAAACTAAAACCTCCTGCAAATGCTGCTTAGTTAACACAAAATTTGACAGATTCAACACAGTAAAAAATAAGGTTTTTGTACGAAACTCAAAGCGATATAAAATGAATGTTATTGACAGATGTCTAACCACTCTGAAACCACCGAAATCATCTGTCACTATAAAACATTCAGAACAGCCGACACCATCTTTTCAAAACAGACCAGACTAATTTTTAAACCCAATTTTATCATGGGGCCGACAATGCCAGGTAGAATTATATATATAGTTAAAATGTCAGAGGAGCTTCATAAGAAAAATTCACAGTAAGGATATGTTATTTCATCAAATATTGTCAGCATGAAGTATAATATATATTACATGATTTTGTATTACATTAGTTGTACTGTATTCATTTCTCATGTTTAGTTATTTATAATAGGAATATATTACTGAAAATATTACTCCTTATTCAGAAAATAAAGGGGGAAATTTAATTAGTTTTTAAACCCATAGCATTATCAAATTTTGGTTTTTAATTTTCCTGCTGGATCACATTTAAACTAAATTTGGCAAATATCAAACAGTAAATTCTATTATTCCCTTCTCATTCTGCCACCTTCTCTGTCCTTTCCAAAAAGATAAATGAAAGCATTTTATTAGAAGTGAAAAGAAAATATTTTAAAATTTAAGATGATGTGAATTTGGGAGGGTTTTCTTCAATTTGGAGAGCCCTAGGCTAGTACCCAATTTGCCCATATAGAAATAAGGCCCTGAGTACCTCACTTTCTTCACTACAATATAATAAGATTATTAATTTATGTCTTAAAATTCAATGTTTCTTTTTATGTTAGTTTTACCCATAAATTCCCTGGGAAATATAACAATGATGAAGTTAGTTTTCTTCCTCTCTCTAAAATGCCACATATAATTCTCATTTTGATAAGTATATTGTTTTTTATTTTACTCAAAATGCAAGTATTTAGTCACATACGTACAGTTTGTATAAATAATTCCCTTTCTTGTGCAGTTACCTGAGCATATTAGAGAGTTTGCCTGCATATGGTCAGCATTATTATGAAGTCAAGGTAAGGTTTGTGATTAATATTGTTGTTTATTTTGATTATGTTGTAATGGTAATTTTATCATCTTTAATTTATACTTAATTTTGATATTTTCTATTTGTTCAGGATAAATCTGGAAATTCTTGTCTTCTGAGCTTAAGTTATCGAGGTATAAGTGAATATGATAAAAATGACCGGACTATACCAAAAAGAGTAAGCATATTTTAATATTTACATAAATAGTTTTTGAAAATTCTGCTTAGAGTTGCATCAAATATTCAGTTACAATTCGGTATTCATCTTATTTGGCAGGTAACACCAAATAGTAAAATGAAAAATAAATTTAAAATTAAATCAAATCATTGAAATTTAATAAATGTTTTTTTCTTAATTAGTTCTGTAAAATTAGAGCGAACAACAAAAATAAATTTAACTGATCGATATCATGATGTCAAAGAATATTGAGTAATTATAAATATCCAAACTAATAAAGTTTTCATCACATTAATATCTAATCTGAATAGACTGTATTCAAGTACTATATTTCAAAATCATGACATTTTTCTTTCTTTTTTTAAAATAAATTATTCAATAAAGATTTTTAAATCTTAAATTTTCATTATGTCTAATTTTCAACACTGTTCATCAAAATAAAAATCAGTAATACTTTGTTTTGAGAAATATTGTAGAGTAATTAAAGGGATGAAAAGGAAATGGTGACTGTGACAGCACATTAACTACAAACAAAAATCAATCAGAATAAAAAAAGGGTACAAAATAATTTTTTAAAAGATATGTTGTATTACAATTATGTTTAAACTGTAATGCAGAAAGAGTTTATAATTTAATATTCCGGAATTTAGAACTCATTTTCGTAGCTCCTCTTTTTTCTGAATTAAGTTTAATTTTTGAAAATCCGAAAAAGAAAATAGCAAATTTGTGATTATTTAATGTATTTGGTATTTTAAGTTAAAGTTCAATACTTAACAGAAAAAAAAAATGAATAAATAAATAAAATCAACAATGAATGTCCAAAAAAAACACAGTATTGTAAAATCTTTAAAAGAAATTTCAAGTGCAACAATTGATTGAATGTAAATTATTGTACTTCTACATAAAGTGTAAGTTTTATCTTTAAATGCTCATATTTTAAAATTTTATTTTATGCTCATATTTTTATAATTTATATTTTTTTATCTGTAATAAATGACAAAAAATATTAAGTACTTCTGCATATTAAAAAAATATATTTACATTGAAATTGAAATTTTTAGTATACTAGGCAAAAATCACTATTTCATGTAACTCTAGCTTAAATGGATAAATGTTCAGTGTGTAATCTAAGATTGTAAAAAGAAACATTAATTAATTATGTTAAGAAATTAGATATCAGTTATCATCTTGATTTCATATGTAAAAGGAAAGATTAATTTTTATAGTGAAATATTCTTCTTATAAATCATTAACTCTTCATGTTTCCATCTGACAAAAAGAAATGTATTATAATATTTTGTGATTCAATGCAACATATACACAGGCATATTTTATTTTACAAAGAATTTATGCTTTAAGGAAGATTCATTATATAACTGATATTTTATTTTAACAGCAATAGAAATATTGTTTCTAAGAAAAAAAGCATTCCAAACTGCTTGATTATGATTGTTAATATATTTATTCTTTTTGATTAGCTGCATGTATTGCATTTACTTGTGTATAATGAAACACTTTTTCCTAAAAATTAGGGTGTGCATTATACACAATTTTTTAAAAAGTTAAAGTTTAGAAAGTTAAAAAATTTAGAACTTTTATGAGGGTCACTCTGAAAGTTTTGCAATAGGAAAAGTTGGCTGGCAAAATAGCATTAGTGGTCACTTAATTAAATATGAGACCTCACTAGGTAGTACGTCAAATTTATCCTGCCAAATCCTTGTCACTTAGCTGCCAGGGCTAGTTGAAACCAGGTCCCATGCTGATTGTCTCACTAAAGATGTCAATCTCATTAGAACATTTCCTGTTAATGATTTTTTATGATTTTAAAGTAGGTTTAAATGAAAAAGACTGTTTTAAAAGCATATCAAAGACTTTTTAACTTCTCACCCTTCAATATGCAACCATATCAGGGCTGCCATTTGCTACTAAAATGCTACTTTTTGCTACTATTTTCAGTTTCAGGAGACTAAGGCAACTATTTTATGAAAAAGGAGACTTTTGAAAATTGTATTCTAGATTTTTCAAATGCATGTTGCAGGAAATATGAAACAACAGTACAATTTTTTTACTATTCCAGTACAATTTTTCCAGATGTTCAATACCACTACCAAACAGCACTTTTCTTGACCAAAAGTCAATTTCACTCATTTTTCTATTGTTCTAATTCTGCTGCATAGTAACAGTGAGCAAATAAGCAATTATATCCTTTGGTCTCCCAGCATATGTAGTTTTAAATCATTAAAGTTCTATTTCTCAAACGAAAAAAAAAAAAAGCCCTATTTGTTGCTCACTAATAACAATAAATAATCTAAATAACGAGTTACTGACTATTCCACGGGAGAGGGGGAAATGAGGGAGACGAAAAAGCAATTAACAGCCTGGCGACTTGTAAATAAGAAAGGTAGCCAGATTCAACCCCTTCTCGCTCCTTCTTACAAACAATCATTGATATACGGGTCCCGAATGGAGATAAAACGAAGAAACATTTTTTCTCATTAAAAGACATCTGTAAGACATCCCCCCTCCCATGCATTATTATTCATTCTTCAATGTCAGTTCCTCTTGTAGATAAATCCCACAACCTGTACTGTTTTCAAAGTAAAAATCACAGAAAAAAATCATTCTGCATATAAAAGTTTCATAAAAATTATAACTATACAATTCAGCTTTTTGTATCATTAGCAAAAACCATAACAAATTTCGTGTAGCCTAAAAAATAACAAGAAATGTATTATGTAAAAAATATAATTGTACAAACAGTTTTAGAACAATTGTTTATTTATTTCCTCATCAAAGATATCCCAAGATTCCATTAAGGTGGTTCTCAAATGATATGCTAAACAGCACGAAACTTTCTGACACATTTTGTGACTCATTTTTAAACGTAAAGGCATAAAATTAGTAGACCTGACTATTGAAACAATTTGGAATCCAAATAAGTTTTCCATTTTTTGATAAATAAATTACTTATCGAGTTATGAGCGATTCTTGTCACGGGACAACACGTTTTTCCCCTTTCTTGTGCTGTGGAGTCGGAAATTCGAATCAAAACGTTGACTTTGACTGTTTTTTCTGAAAGATCTTCAGCCTTTACCAAAAAATGGAAAGCGCCTTTCTATTACAAAGTTTCTGAATTAAGAACACTTGCCAATTTCCGAACTTCCCAAGTTTCTGAACAAAAGTAAATTAAAAAATATGTCGTAAAGTAGCTAGTTTGGAATTGAGAATAGCTTTAAGGTGGTTGCTCAATCAGCTCTCTAATTCCCCTCGCTAATATTAAAGATATGGGCGTAGAAGAATGCAACGTACATTTAAAATATCTCCTTAGAAAACTACATTTTTTTAATTTCTTTTTTCTTCGTACTCTTCTTAAAAGATGTTTTCTCCGTCTTAGTTGTCAAAATATTTCTGAAATATCTGCTTAATTTAATATTTTATATTAATTTAATATTTCTGCTTAATTTAATAATTAATATTTTAAAAGCTGACGAGCTGTGAGTAATATTTTAACACTTCAAGATAAATTCTGATAAAAACATTAGCAACTATGAATTTCATTTCAACTAACGTTTAAAAGAGTCTGTATTCACTATCTTTGGTGAAATCTTGCGGTCTGATATTTATCGCTATTTTAATACTATAATATTTGTGTGTTTACAATTTGATTATTTTTAATGTGTTAATTAAATAGCTGTCGTTAAGGATTATTAAGCTTAGTGTATAATTTGTTGAGGATATACATTTTTTGGAACATGGTCAATTTAGTGCAAAAACTATAAGACAAACCATTACCGTTTAATAATCTGGAAGATAACATCTAAGTAAACAATTTGGAAAACGCATAACACATTTAAAAACGTAATTTCAGGAATTACCAACAATATTCGGCAAAAATATAAAAAAATACTTGTATTCAACCCTGTATATGATCTATAGATTTGTATATATACTACATAGGTTGCTAAATTTTAGTTCAGTTAGGAAACGCATAGCACAGTTTTAAATTCTCCTTCTGGAGTTTCTGTCAATAAACGGAAATGTGTTCGCGAACTTTTGTGCTGCCCTGTATATGATCTACAGAATTTATACACACCAAGTAATAGACAAAAAGTGAGTTAAATTTAAAATCGCGTTCAGCAATTTAAAACTCACTTCCGGGAATTATTGTTAACAGAAAGAAGATAATTCTTTTGTGTGTCCCTGTAAATGAACGATCACTGCTACACACGCAATATTCTGTAGTAAGCCTTTTGTAATGCACCTTAGTGATATATATAAATTTTAATGCGTTTAAAATTGTGTAACATTATTAAAATAAACCGCAAATGATTTTTCCCCATAGACCGTAATGTAACCGAATTCTTTTGAGTGTCCCTGTAAAAAAAACTATAAGTGCTACACACTTCAGTAGAAATAGTGAACATGCTATAGATAACGACAATAACATACAAAAATTTCAGAGCATTCCGAGCATATTTACGGGAGTTAGAGCACGGACAGACGGCCAGACAAACCGAAGTCATAAACCCTTTTCAACTAGTTTGGAAAGTGTTAAAAAAAGCAGGGGTGGAGATTTTAGATAATAAAATTAATTATAATGTAGTATATACATATCATAAGCAAAAACAACTATAATCTTTCATATAAATCATTAAAAAAATAATAATTAAAACAAATCAGTAAAAAAGATGCATGTGCTGTTAATATATCATAATCGGAAATATAGAAATACAAAATTAACATAAAAAAAATGTGAAATTAGGAAATTATTGCTAAAATTGAAACAAGGATTCGCTATGTAAATTGTCACAACAAGAACTGTTAACCCTTTCAGGTAGAAGTAATTGTGTTGCTGTAATGTTGAATTTACAGCAGGAATTTCGAGAAATTTCATTTGACTATATAGACAGGTTTTCATCTTAGCAGGTACGCTATTCCTTATAGTTTATATTATTTTCACCGAGACCATGAAATTTTCCATTTAAAAATGTTTTCCACTTTACATACGTTCTGTTTCACTGGTTTTAGTATTTAATCTAGCTTACTTAATTTAATTGTGATATGCATCACCTCTTCAAAATGCACATAAAATATAACATTTCATAAAAAATAATGTGTGCGATTTTTTTAACTGAATATGGGAAACAAATTCATACCACTTTTAAGCAGGGTTCGTTGATTTAAATCAGCTTGATTTTAATCATGATTAAGATTAAACTGATTTTGTTTTTAAATCATTGATTTAAAACAACTTTCGTAAAAATTTTATTTCAAATTTAGGTCAAGAAATTTTGTAATAAATATTATGTTTTGAAAATAATAATAATAATAATAATAATAATAATAATAATAATAATAAACTTTGTAAATTTAACATTTTCGTGTAACGTTTTCGAAGCTTTCTATAAAAAGCAAATATTTTAACAAAACAGAGAAAGAGTGCAGGTGTGCAGGTGCCTCTTTACGGAAGTTAAAATAATCATTTTTAGTTTCCAAAGATGGAGAACATGTGGTATTCATTATCATCGCTCTGCGGCTCTGAAGGGACTATCTCAACCAAGAAATTTTCGTAAATGCAAATAGTTCACTCCGCTTAGAGTGACTGGCAACCTTGTTGTTAAAGAGGTTGTTGACGCACCCTTTCACAGTGTTGATTGATAGTACCCGTCAGATTGTCGTTATCCCCTAAATAACCTCCTCCATTAAAAAATTTCTGCTTCCTCCTTTACCCTCATCCCCCCCTCTCACCCTCATGCTGTGTTTCAAATCCTTTAAATCTCTTTATTTATTTTTTTTTTTTTAAAAGAAAAGACATCTGCTTTACTTACTGATCACTGCTTCTAATAACAATAAATAACGATCATCTAAACCCCCCCCCCCACCCCGCCTCATTCAAAATTTACTTTTCTCTATCCTCACAGCATACAAAGAAATTTAAAATCTGTATTTTTATATTTAAAAAATTCTTCTGTCTTACTTGTGCTCTCTAGTGAAATAAATAAATAATCAGGCTTATATAAATTACCCCTTCTTTGAAAAATTTTTGGTTCTTCCCTTTGCCCAACCCTTCCAACATGCAGATTTTCAAATCTTTCAAAACTTTATTTTAAGAAAAATAATTCTGCCCTATTTGTTGTTAACTAATAACATTAAATTAAACAAGTAATATAATTTTTTTTTTTTTTTTAAGTCAATTCCTACTTTTTAATCATAAATATATAAAATAAACCCGTGCAGCATTAATGTCCCACGTTATCTTTATTGAACATTATTTTATAATCATCGTTGCGGTATTTTATTTCTGTGACATCACTCATTTGAGATAAATCTTTCATTTCATTTATGAAAACAATGGGAGGAATTTTTTTCTCCCATTTAAAACTAAAATTAATTATATAAATTTAATTAATGAATTAATATTTGAAAAAACTATATTAACATAAAGTGTCATCCACTACAAGTTTAAAAAAAATTATTTGAACTTGAGTGGATGAATAGAAAATATTTTATTAATGATTGAAAATTTGAACAAGATATATATATAAAGAGAGTGTGAGCTAATAGTAGGAATTGAAAAAAATTAATCATCCACCTGTCCCTCTCAAATTTACATTTCTCTCTCCCCCCCCCCCCCCTCCTCCAGTGTAGAAAGAGGTTTAAGATATTTATTTAGAGAAAAATTCTCACTTAATTGTGTTATAATATGGGCTTATAATATTTAAAACTCTTTATTTTTAAAAAAGTCTGTCATATCCATTGCTTTCTAGTAACAATAAATAATTAATCAGTCATCTAAAATACCCCTCCCCCCCTCCATGCCCAATTGTTGTTTTCTCTCACCTCTGCAATTTCAAACTCTTTAAAATTTTAATTTTAATTTAAAAAAAAAATGCTGTATTTGATACTTTGTAGTAATGATAAATATCAATGGCCTAAATTCCCTCCTCCCTGAAAATTTTCCTTTGTAAATAATTTTTGAAATAGATTTTCGTAATGTGTAGTGCATCACTCTAAATCGGGACACCGACTATGTTGTGGTATTCTACAAAATATGTCATTTCAAACGCAGGGTTGGCAAAAAAACGGGTTTTTTTAAAAAAAACCAAAAAAACCGGTTTTTTTGGTTTAAACCGGGTTTTTTTGTATCTTTTTTAATTACATATATGCACATCAGTAAATAAAATTTAACATTGACAAGAATGATTAATATTACAATATATATATATATATATATATATATATATATATATATTCTGAAAACAGTTTAAACAAAATAAATAAACAATTGTTATTAATTATGTACAAATTCAAATCATTAAATTTTATTTAGAGCTGAGCTAACATCATTTACATTCAAATTCAAAACAGTTATATATATACAAAAGTTTCCTATGTAATACATAGAACATGATCACTTGTGCCGTCAGGTTCTACAGTAATGGTGATAAGTTTTAAATAATTTTTAAAGATTACTTTTTAAAAAAGTTGAAGAAATAATTGCTGTTTTATATATACATATTTCCAAATGCAACCTGTAATTTATGTTTACCAAATGATTTAGCACACTTATAAAACATATTAATATGTTTATGTATTTCATATTGCATTCATAGAATGGATTCTGTATCTTAATGTTGATACTTAAAAGTTTTTAATAGTATTTAATTGCAAGATTTATATTAAATTCTTTAAAGACTTAATCTATTGCCTTCCTATATTTTTTCATTTTAATAAGCAACACTTAGTTGTGTTACATAAGAATATAAAGATATAATGTAGAATTTTACCTTGGTATGCTATACTAATTTTTTTTTTTAAATAAAAATAATGCAAAGAAAAGAAAGTGAGACTTACTTTTTTATTCAATTTAAAAAAACAAATTGAATTTCAGTAAGAAAATTAAATTGAAATATATTTAAAAAATATATATAAAAGAAACATTTTAAAAACATGGAAATTGAATAAATTTTCAAAATTTTAAGAAAATGGAAGTACGACACATGTCTATAAAGATTCCATGTTAATAAACAGGATTATTAGGGTTTAATGTTTTAAACAAAAAAACAAGTTTTGCCGCTTTTTGTAAACCCAGTCTGTTGCGTAACTTTGATTGTACAACACCAAATGAAGAAAAAATTCTCTCTACATTTGCAGTAGTCGCTTTTGCAGTAAGAATCGTTTCAACTTCTTTCAACACACCATCATTGAACTTTTTGATTTCATTTTCTTGAATATGCCACCATTCTATAGCTGATACATCTTTACTAAAATCATTCTCAAAAAGACATCTTTGAAATGGAGAACTTTTGGCACAAAATTTTAGTATCAGATATAATAAATTGTTTTTGGGAAATTTTGTTTTAGCATATTCCAATGCTTCTTTTTTTTCCTCCGATGACAATTCGAGATCAGCATCCTTGGCTCTTGGATCCAACAGATAAGCAAGTAGATGGGCTGGTGTTATTGCCATTTTATAACGAGTATCTAGTTTTTTCATAATGTCTTTATTCAGTTTCAAATCTTCCATCTGTTTTTTTAAATTTTTAAAAAGAAAAACAGTTTCTCCAATTGTACAATTTTGGCTTTGTACTTTATCTAAAGCTACACTAATTGGCTTTAATTGTTGAAAATAGTCTTCAGCATTCAGGGCTGGTTTTTTGCCGGCAGAAAGTGGTTTCTGCCGTGCCAGTGGCAGAAAGTGGTTATAACCGGTTTTAACCAGCAGAAACTGGCAACAACTGGCATAAACACAATTCATGACATAATCTGAGACTTTTTTAGTAGTATTAAATTCCTTAAGTACATTTTATTCAGGATAAATAACAAATAAAATACTGTGGATAGTTTTAATTTAAAATAATTAAATTTGTATTAGAAAAAATAAGTAATGTAACAGATAAAATTATTGTTATAATAAGGTTGTGTAATTTTATATATAAACAATTATTACAGTATTTAAAATCACAGTTTAAAATTCAAAATAGAAAACTATATTCAATACTTATTTTAAATTAAGCACTGAAAAGAAAAGAAAAATAATCAATACTTATTCAAAATACTTTTCTGTAATTTAACATAATAATTCAATAATAACTGTAAAAAATCTTTCTTACAGAAATGTTATACAGCTCCAAATCAAAAAATTAGAATAATTAATTCCATTTGTATTTAGAATTGCATTTAGCTTTATTTCACTGCAGTACAATTGAAAAAAAAAAAAGTGGTGGATGTTTTAATACATTTGCATGTTATTAAAGAAAAATAAAACTGTAAAATATTAAATTTTGAGTGAATATTTTATTTTTGTAAAATTATTTTCATTATTCAAAATATTAGAATACTTATGAATTTTCCTGATTGGTTCAGAAGGTTGCATAAAATAAGCATTTTTGGCTCAATAGGTATTGCGCCAAAAAACAAAGTTGAGCTTCTTTCCAGCATAAAGTCGGCATGGTCATGTCTGGGCAGAAAACATTGTGAACCACTTGTAGCTAGCTTGGCAAAGCGAGTTCGTGCAGTTATAAAATCTAAAGGTGATGCTACAAAATATTAAAGAATAACTATTTTTCCTTTTTTTTAAACACATATTATTTACAATGCATTCATTATTCTAATATTTTGAACCAGGTAAATGATTATTTTAATATTTTGATTTTTTCCAAGTGTGAATAATTATTTTAATTTTTGTATTATTTCCTTTAATTTTAATGCTGAAAGATTCCACAAACTATGTAGATTCTTACAATATTTTAAGTTTTATCCTGCATTACTTTTTGTATAAGCGATACATAAAAAAAGAACTTTTTTCACAATTCCTTTTTTTCTATTATTCTAATTTTTTAACTTGGAGCTGTAGTTATATGTGGATCTTGTAATTCCGTGGATTTAAAAACATTTCATTTAATTACAGTATTCAAAGGAACAAATCTGATTTCTTTTTTTAAATTTAAGACTGTTAGTTGAAAATGTTCCAACCATGTATATATAACCATATTCCATATAGTATACAATCTTTAAGTTATTGCATTATATTATTTATTCAAAAATTCTCTGAACAGTAATTTGTTAAAATATCATAGAATTTGTTGTACATTTCTTTCTTTTCTTTTTTTATTTTATTTTATTTTATTTTTTATTTTTTACTTTTAAATAGAAATTCAACTGTAAATAATAATATTAATAGTTAAACTTGTACAGCATCAGATTACTATTATGAAAATTTCTGTTTTTCTAGTAAAAGAAAATTTGTATTATATAAACAAAGTATATTTATATGATCATTTTGAAGCTTTTTGCTACTTTGAATAACATTCATAATCTTTAGTTTTAATTTTTAATTTAATTGTTTACATATCAAATACATGTGTGAATTATGAATCATTGCAGTTAAAGTTCTTCTTATTATTATTTCTTAGTTTCTGCCAGTTTTTGCCACTTACTGGCAGAAACTAGTTTCTGCCATGCCGGTTTTAACCGGTTATAACCACTGGTTTTAACCACCCCGGCAGAAACTTGCCAGCTCTGTCAGCATTTCTTTTCAATGAAATGTTTGAAACTAGACTTTGGATATTTTTATCAATTTTGTCTTTATTATTTTCGCATATAGTTACAAGAACTGACCATGATTTCAGATAGCTGTCTAAAGCGTCAGCAAATGAGTTCCAGCGAACTTCACAAGGCATTATTAGTTTTGATGTACTTGCATCTTTTCTGAAGCACGCATTTGCATATTGGTTGTTTCTGAAGTATTTGATTACATGCAAAATTTGTTCTTTTACATTTGGATAACTTATATCATTTGCCAGTAAATTTAAAATATGGGCTGCACATCCATAAGTAATAATATTAAACTCTTCTTTTTCATCAAACATATCCCTCATTTTTCGGACATTTCCAGTATTGTCTGTCACTAATGCTTGTATTAAACATTGAAATTCCGATTGGCATTTATTAATGGTTGTAGTCGCAATATCATACAGATTTTCACTTGTATGAGCATTTCCCGATGTATCAATAGTGTCTGCTAAGTATGTATTCCCGTCTTTTGTTGTTAAAGTAACACAGATCACAGGTTCGTTGTGAATGTTTGACCATCCATCTAATCCTAATGTGACAACTTCATTTTTTAATATATTTGCACATTTTTCTTTTTCTTTGCTGTAAGTATGATCTAATAAATCCCCAGCAATTTGTTTTCTTGATGGTGGAGAATATTCTGGGCGGAAACTCTGAACCATTTTAATAAACTCAGGATGCTCTACAGTGCTAAATGCCGTATTTGTAGCATATATAAATCTAGCAACTTGTTCATCAAACATTTGCTTTTGAGATGGTGTTGATTTACTGACAAAAAAGTCCATAGTATCTCTTTTCCTTTTTAAAGAACCAATTTCACTTGTTGCTCTTTGTGTTATTGCTGAATCCAAAGAACTTGAAATACTGGATAGTGACACTGACACATCATCTACACAAAAATAAAAATAAGAATTGCTTAATGATACAGAACATATTACTTCAAAAATCATAATCATATAATTAACAATAATTCAATACAAAGACATTTTTTTTCTTTGTTTTACTGCAAAATAAACATCTCTATCATATTGATATATTTATTTTTGATAATTTATTTAATACTCGAGATAAAATTACCATGTCTTTTATAATTTTGGATATTTATGATTGGTGAAAACTTAGTTAATCTCTAAGAGAGAGCCATGCATAAATTAAAAATTTCATTTAATAACAGTTCTGATCACATAATTTGTTCTTAATAATATGATTAATTTGTAAAACTTTCAAACTTTTAACAAAATAAAGTTCTCTAACAAAAAAATGTCTATTTAAAATTTTCTTGTTTTTTCCAAATTTTCATTACTTAGAATTACATAAATATTTTTTATTTCATAGAATATAACTTTTTAAAATCAAATAGCATATGCAAATTAAATAATAATATATGTGATTTTTATAATTTATCTTCTCAATCAAATAGCATTTCAAATAATAATGTAATTTTTTATAAGAGTTTAGAATCATCTGAATGAAGATACACATAATGTGTTCTCAATATGCATTACTTGTAATTTTACAGATAAATTAAAAATTTTGAATTTAACAAATATTTAACTTATTAACAAATTTTTAACAATTTTCTGTTCAGTTAGAAGTAGAAGTTATTTGTACATCAAATAATTTGAAAACTTAATTATATAAGAAAAAAATCTTTAAAAAAAATTAACAAAAAAACCAATTGGTTTTTTTCAGAAAAAAAACATTTGGTTTAAACCGTGCTTTAAACCATGGTTTAAACCATGCCAACCCTGTTTCAAAGTAAGCAAATATACACGTAAAATAAAAACTTCCCTTATACTGCAGTTTCAAACTCTTTAAAATATTTAAAATGCCTTAAATCTGCAGTTTAGGAAAAGTTTCAGGAAAGATTTCTTTAAGTTCATTACGAAAGCAAAAATGAAATGCTGGAAATATCACCATTACATCTACAACTAACAAGAGCTATATCAAGTGTTCATCCAAAAGTTGCAGAAAACTAAACTCAAATGTCATGAAAAGTAGAATGGGTTTACTTTTAAAAATTTTGTTACATAATAATTAGATAATTTGTAAAAGCAGTATTGAATTTGTGCAGATTGTATATAAAATGTTGTATTGTTGTAATCAGAAAAATTTAATCATTTTTAAGAAAAGATTAGGGAATAGTTTGAAAATTTGAAAAAGGGAAATCATTATCTACCCTGATCTCAACACTGTGACTATTTTGGATAATACTTTATATGCAACTATTTTGCTACTAAATCAGCCATGATATGACTAGTTTTGCTACTATTTTTGGCTTCAAAGCTACTAAAGCAACTATTTTGAATAATTTTTGGAATGGCAGCCCTGCCATATTTAGATGGTTTCAAGAATTTAAGTATGGAAAATCTGATTCAAAGATGACTGGCAAAGTGGAATGCTCTCAACAGCATCCTCAAATGAAAATGTTCAAAAGCTAAAGGTTATTTTAAAAGATAACCCACATGTTACACATCAATCTGTTCAGCAGACTCTGAATATTGGATCAGCAGCAATATTTAAGTTGCTACATGAAGATTCACAAGTGAGGAAGCTTTGTAACAGATGGGTGCCTCATGTGCTGACAGAGGAGCAAAAACAGACAAAAGTGTCATGGTGCCAAGAAACGTTAGTAAACATTGATTCTAGCATTTCCAAACGTCTTTATGAAGTTGTTGCAGGAGATGAAACATGGATTTAGCAATTTGATCTATAAACTAAGAGACAATCTTCAGTTTGGGGGTTTGAAAAAAATGAACCAGCAACAAAAGCCAAGTGAGCGACTGAAAAACTTCGGCAAGAAAAGCTGGCCCTTTTAAAAAAAATTTTTTTTTTCTCAAAACTGGCCATATTGCCTCGGTACATTTAAAAGAGTGAAAAACATTTACTGCCAACTGATATACTAGCATTTGTGCACCAGAAGTTATTAAAAAAATGAAAGAAAAGTGACAAAAAACAGGAACAAGAGACATTTTCTTCACCATAACAATACCTCAGCACATTCTGGCGTTTTCCGTTCTGGGTTCAGCTCCAACTGAATTTTGTATTTTTTAACGACCTTAAAAAAGGACTGGGAGGGACATCTATGCTCTACAAACCTGGTTTTCTTGTCTGAGCTGTCCTTTTTAGGCAGTCAATCAAGTCTGAATGTTGTGCTGAATCACTATTTCATCCTCCTCAAAGAAATCACCCTGGATGAGTAAGAAAAAAATTTTGAAATCTGGTTTCAAAGAATGAATAAATGTATTGAGTTGTAAAGGCAATTATTCTGAGAAAAATTAAAAAAATTATATGCTGTAGATTTTTGGTATTGTAAAACTTTCAGAGTGACTCTTGTATGAAACCCCATATCTTTTCACCAAATCACTGAATATAACACATATATTAACATAAAGCTGTACAAATATAGAAATAGTAAGTAAAATAAGTTAAAGAATCGTGCACTTTTGTGTGTTGTTGCTTTTGTATTGCAAAGTTGCTTACTTCTGTATATACTGCTAAAATGACCAGAAAAGTGTGGGTTTATATATCATTCTAAATTATCTTGAGTAATAAATAAACTTAAAACTTATCAAATAGAAATACCTCTTTATTAGAATAGTGTTGCATAACTTAAACAGTAAAAAAATAACAATATGAACACTTTCTTTTCTATAATTAAAGTCACATCATTCATCATTACTACTGCTATTGTTGCTGAAATTAGTATTGATATAGTCTATATACTCATATTTCATATCTTCGCTTCCATCTCTCTTAAAATCCAGTCAATTTGAAACTTTAAATGATCATCTCCATAGAGACTGAGTTTCATGGAGTACCTGTGTGCAGATGGTCATATATTTTTTTAATTTCATTATTCTTGGATTTTCTGCCATTGAAATTGAATAGTTCACATTATACACAACATATTATAATTTTAGTTTTTTCCTATGTAAAACAGAGTGTACATTATTAACAAAGGCACATTATATACGATATATTAGTGTTTTGCATCAAGTTGAATATCTATCCACAGAGAACATGTTGACTATTTTTTTCTTTGCTTCCAGATTAGGTTTTAATAAGATTGGCATTCTTTTTTACAGTTGGGTATACAATTTGTGGTTCACTATCAAATCCACCACATTATGATGAAGCATTTTCATTCACCAGTGTGGATTTCTCCTTTCATTTCAATGGAAATATAAAAGTTGATAAAAGAAAAAGGACTGTTCTCATCAGCATTGTAAACATCTGAAGTTTTAAACTGTTTAATTAAATTTTCTTTTCTTTTCAACCATTCTTCGATTATTGAGTTTTCTACTTGTGCATTTTCTTCATTTACAGTTAGTTTTAAAAACAATTGCATAGCGATCCTTAGAAAATTGTAGCCTTGCATTACCTGCAAAAAAATCTTTTTTCTTAAACTATTTATTTTCTATAGGTTTATCTTTAAAAATTTATACTCAACATTAGGTGTTGCGATATATATATATATATATATATATATATATATATATATATATATTCATGTTCAATCTACAGTAACATTAGTCTTTTTTGGCGATTGTTGCACATTATTTTATGCTCTAATTTTTATTTAAGTTGAATAATTGTTTATTTATCTTATTTCTATTTAAATTGCATATTTATTTATTATTTGAACTCATGCAGGTTATTAATTGTCTTGTTTCATGTACATATATATGTTATTAGGGGCTTAATATTGTCGATTTTAGGCATAATGCTGACAATATTTGATGAAATAACGTATATTTACTATGAATATTCTTATAAAGCCCTTCAGAAGATTCTATAAGATATTCATAGTTTTCTATTTTTTGCTTTTTTATCCTATCAAGTATCATTCCTGCAGTGTCCATTCCATTGCTTTTTATAATATCATCCTATGTTTTTCACATGTGTTTTCATTTATATATATATAATTCATTGTAATTTTAAAATATTTACTATGCCAGACCTGCCAACCTTTAAAAATGAGAAATAGTAGCACACCAAATTCAAATTTATATGGAGGTTGGTTGGTTGGTTTGTGGCTGTTGTATCTAGGTGTAGTATCTAGGTGCATTAGTATAATTAATTTCCATGGACTAATACAGTTCCCATGTTGTAATGTGTTTTCACCGGAAGCTGCTGTAGCTTGCATATCTGATGATACCAGCACAACAAGTGAGGAAATTGTTTTATCATCTCGGTAGCTGTATTGCATGGGTGCAAGACCTTCAGTTCCAGGACTGATTTCAATCTTGGAGAGATTTTTGTCTGGCTGTAAATTTCACCTTATATACTTGAGTAATAACAATTTCACTATCAAACTTTTAATCACTTTCATTTATTGTAAGAGATCAATTTTTAGCCCTAATGCAAGACAGAGAAATCTTCTATTCCATTTCTATGTGGTGGTTATTCCCAATACTCAGAAAAGTTTTCAGTCTTGGTTTGGATGGACTTTTTGCAACCATGCTCAATGGTAGGCACACTGGCACGTATAGCCAAGTTTCGAATCCTGGACTAGATACTTTTCACTTTGTTGGGAAAATTTATTCAGCTTTGACCTACACCTACATAGAATCAAGATATAAATAGTTATTATCACCTATGTTGTCTATATTGAATTTTTTTCTTGAAGAATGAATATATTTCAAATACTTTAATGTACAAACCCTAAACTTATATATATTTTCTTTTTTGATAAAGGTTTTTTTATGGAAACAGCTGGAAAATTTATATTATCGTGACAGGAAATTTACTGTGGAAGTCCATGAAGCTCGCAGGTAAATAAAGTGTAATACAATGTATAAATAAATTATATTGTTATAGCTGTTTTCTTATTTTTGTTAAAATTTAATGTAACTTAAGTATTTTGTTAATATTGCGCTAACATGTAAACTACACAATCACAAATAAAGTTACTATTAATAACAGGCTTTATATGGAAAAAAATATTTGAGTATTTTAAGGTTTTTTTTTTTTTTTTTAAATCTGTTTTAAGAAGTGAAGGATGTTTTTAGTTTATGTATATTTTATACATATTATACATTTTGATAATTTGTTTCTTTTATAAAGTTAATTTTGTTGTCCCTCATTGATACTGTTTGACTCTGGATTCTGAGGATCCAGTTACAGTGGCACCTCACTTAACAAAGATAATTGTTCTGGAATTACATATTTTAGCCAAAATGTGATTTCTCATCCAATTAACTTGCAACCAGCTGTTTTATACTAGCGTATACATGCAATGAAACATTCACTGGCATCATTATACTTTTAGCTGAGTATGAAAGACAGTTAAAAGAAATATTTTTTGCTGAAGTTTCAACATACTTCCAAAAATTTAGGGGTTTTTTTTTTCTGAAAAAAGAAAAATTATTTAAGATTTGTTTTATAAAAACTTCATTTAATAACACACAGTCCATTTATTTCAAAATTTTTGTCACAATTTTTGCCGATACTTTTAGTCTTTCTACCTGAAAAATGAATATACATCCTGGATGCATATTTTTTTCTTGATTACAATGCATTCTTTCTCTAATTTTTTGCACAATTTAAATGTATGCATCACTTACACTACCTGAACATATCCAATCATGATCTTTTTTTGTCATCTGTGTTGTATCTATCTTTTTTTTTTCCCTTATCACTCACTGCCTATGTTGTTGATATGAAATACAAGATTTACTCTTTTTTTTTTTAAATGATCATCTATACAGGGCCAGTGTGTGTTTTTCAGTAGTGTGTGTGAGAAATTATATGTTGGCTTTTGAAAATGACAAAAAAAAAAAAAAAAAAAACTTTCAGATGTATGTATGAATTTTAAAATAATTTTCCATCTGATGTGCATATATTACAATGCTATTTTGCAGTCTATAACATTGGCCTACTCAGTTTAGTGGTTAGCATACTAGCCACACTATGAGGATCGTAGGACGATGCCTGCAAATTCAAAACCTGCACAGTCTGGGTGAGGTGGCTGTGCACAAGGTTTTTTAGAATTTTCCTTGTACGAGAATAATTTGGGGGAACTTTCCCTTCAAAAGTCCTCCCTGAAGGCATCCCTCCTATAGCATATGGCCAGTGCTGGCCAATGCTTAACAATATCACTCCCTTCTTCCCTCCAATTGATAATTTTCAACTTTTCTGAATCAATAAAATCGTATTAAAATTATCACATGTTTAAACCCGTAAAAATGTTTTTAGAGAAATTATTGCTCATGGTTTATAATGAATTTCAAATATTCAATGCTAATCTGAATATGTGATATGCATTTTTTAGCTTAGCATTTTTTTAGTATCTTTAAAAAATTAGAGAAAACATTACAATTAAAACATTATAATTTTGCCTTTTTGCTCAGCCATCAGAGAGTTAAACAAATTTTAGTACATTACATGGTATGTATAAATTCTATAGCTCATATACAGGGATATAAACAGCAAAATAATTTGTACATGCCTGATTGTCAATTGCGTAGAGTTGTTTTAGGTAGCTTTCAATACAAAAAAGTATAAAGCTACCTATTGCAGGCATTCGGAAGAAAGCGATTCAGGAAAATTTCAGTATATTTTCATTGATCATGACCCCCAGACCCTAAAACCACCCTCCATTCAAATGTTGATATATATATATATATATATAATATATATATATACGTAGTATGATCCAAAAGTTCGGGGAGAAGGGGTAAAAAACCTTACTCTGATGTAGTTACCCTGATGTTACCTGAATAGTTCACAGCACCGAAGCACATCCACCTTCAAAGTAGTCGCCTTGGGCGACGATATACTTCTGCCAGCGTTCGTCTAACTTCTGAAAGCCATTTTTCGCAACCTTCCATAAGGCCTCCTGCGATGCTGCTTTCACCTCATCTGACGACACACAACGGCATCCCTGTAAATGTTTTTACATTGATGGTAACAGATAAAAGTCACACGGAGCTAAGTCTGGTGAATAAGGGAATATGGAAGCATATTAGTGCGAGTTTTGGCGAGGAACTGTTTTACCAATTGGATTGATGTGCTGGTGCATTGTCATGCAGAAGGTACCAGTCACCACTCTGCCAGAACTGAAATCGTTTACAACGAATGGATTCCCTCAAACAACGTAAAATGCATAAATAATGCTCCTCGTTAACTGTTTGGCCTTCGGGAATAAATTCTGAATGCATAATTCCCTGAGAATAAAAAAATATCTCCATTACTTTCCCTTTGCTCTGATCCTGCTGGAATTTTTTCAATCGCGGTGAGTCCAAAGTCACCAATGGTTTTTACCTAAGCATTGACAGAATTTAATGTTGCAGTGCTGTTCAAGAAAAGCCACCTTTCTTACGTCGCAGAGCAAAGGTAACTAACTTTGGAAGATAATAGCTGCGCGTGCGGGTCGGTCACATGACATAGGCTAAACCAACCTGGGCAGGTAGGGGACGGTTGGGAGAATCCATTCCCAGCAGTTTAACTTGAGGTACTTGCTTTCGTCATCAGGAATGGCTGCAGTCCCCGAATTTTTGGATCGTAACCATGTATATCTGATCTACACTATATGGCCAATGATGACCGGTCACTTGCGATTTTAGACGTTTTGTTAAATATCTGGAAAGATAAATGAGGAATTATCCTGAAACTTCAGTAGTGTAAACAAAATGATAGACGTCATATATTTCCGCGAAGATTTTTTTTCCCGAAACCCCATAAGGGGTCGTCAACGAATTGCAGAAAAACGAATATCTTTTGGATAACCCTGTAAAAAATAATATCGCAAAAGCGGTGAAACGGTAGCACATGCTTAGGAGGCTTCTTTTAATAAACTATGTTCACTTTTATGAGGATAGCACGTATACTCGTAGAGAAATTAAGGTTTTTATAAAAACAATCCCAAATTTCACCATGTGTTTTGCTTATAATTTTCAGAGTTCTTAATATAAAAGAATGTTCTTTTCAGAAACAATGACACACAACATTATATACAATACCCTGCAATCAGAATTAAAAAATAATAAATATTGGATTAAAAATGAGCAGGTTTACTAAATATTGTTTCACTACGCATGTGCGAAATCAATCAAAATATACTGTGTATAATATATTAACTAAATGTATCAACCAACTTTTGTGAAAGTCTCAAAAACATAGCTTGAAAATTCTGATAGTAATCGTCGATAGAATAGGCGCGAAATTCGCTGTTCCCAAAAGGAAGCAAAAAGATAAGGGGTTGTATCCAAATATACTAGCTTATGAAAGTTGACATAATAAGAATGAAGTGTCTCTCTTAGTATATTTGGAACCGCCCTTCATCTTTTTGCTTCCTTTTGGGAACAGTGAATTTCAAGCATATTCTATCGACTATCATTATCAGAATTTTCAAGGTATGTTTTTGAAACTTTCACAAAAGTCGCTCTATACATTTAACTAATATATTATGCACAGTGTATTTTGATTGAATTTGCGCATGCACAGTGAAACAATATTTAGTGAACCTGCTCATTTTTCATCCAATATTTATTATTTTTTAATTCTGACTGCAGGGTATTGTATATAATGTTGTTTGTCATCGTTTCTGAAAAAAACATTATTTTATATTAAGAATTTTGAAAATTATAAGCAAAACACTTGGTGAAATTTGGAATTGTTTTTATAAAAACCTTAATTTCTCCACGAGTATATGTGCTATTGTTTCAACGCGTTTGCGATATTAGTTTTTACAGGGTTACCCAAAAGATATTCGTTTTACTTCAATTCATTGACGGCCCCCTATGGGGTTTCAGGAAAAAATCTGCACCGAAATATATAACGTCGACTATGGTGTGTACACGCCTGAAGTTTCAGGATAATTCCTTATGTATTTTTCTAGCTATTGAACAAAATGTCTAAAATCGCAAGTGACCGGTCATCATTGGCCATATAGTGTATATCATATGATAACACTCGTTATTTATAATATATATATATCTGATCTATGTCATATGATAACACTCGTCTTTATAAACCAATTTGGATGAAACTGATTGTGTGTATTAAGTTCACCAATGTCTCGACCGAGCTCGTTGGCCAGCTTGGTCCGCCATCTTGCTACAAAATGGCGGCCACTGAAATATTTAAAGCTATAATAAATATACAAAAAGTTAGAAATTCAAATTTATTTTTTGATTAAGTGTTAGAGCAGTTTGAAATTCTAGGGTGGCTGACATTCTTAAACAAGACAGCACATTACAAAAAACCAATGATTAATTTATGAGTTTTAGTAAACGAGATTTCTCACAAATTATTATCTTTTATTATTGTAATCATTTTCCCAATCATACGCATAAAACTATATATTCATATCCGTTAGCGCCAAATTTTTGTCAAACTTGGTAACACTTGGTGAAATATCGCCAAATTTGGCAACCAAAAATAAGTCTTCATAAATGAAGCCAACTTGGCTATAGTTGACTAATTTGGCAAATTTCTTATTCAAATTCAGTATTAACGAATCTTCTGAAATCGGGTTCTTTGCATTTTAGCTTACTGTTTTGAGTAACATTAGCTAAAATTTTAAAATGAAGGTATAGGAAAGCTACCTTTTCCTGTTGGTACAGGCAGGAAGGACTTTTTTAAATTGTGTTATGAATTTTCCATCTTAACTATATTTAGTATACTAAAATATATTTGTAGAATATAAATAAATTCATATACAGGGATATGCAAAAAAATTGGATATATTGTCGACTATGGATGGTAATTGCTGTAAGTGGGGTTTTAGTTGTGTTATGCATTTCCTAGCTGAATTAAAGAAAACATAGTGCCTTCCAAAAGAATTAATCCTGCAAAAAGATAGGTTGACCCTATGATAGCAGAAGCAAGACTGGAAGTCTTGCAGTGATGTCTAAAATTATTCCAGCACTGTTGCTCAAATGATGTTATTATTTTTAATTTAAGGGTGTTTAAAAATAACTAAATCCTACTTTGAATTATCTTTTGAAATAGTAGAAGTCTTGCTTCTGCTCTCTTAGTAATAACATGTCATGTGTATGAAGAAGAAAGATTGAATTTTCTGCAGCACATTGTGTTTCTTTATTTTTTATGGGGCATTTAAGAATTTTCTTTCAGTAATAATGATTATATATTTTGAAGAAAAGGCAATAATATTTCTATTATCACAATAACTCTTATAAAGTATTCATAGGATATTAAAAAGTGTCTTAAAAAACGTGCCAACTTTGTTTGAATGAGATTCTTAAAAATTATCAAGTAGCCATTATTCCTTGTAAATGAAAAGAAAGGAAAGAGGTTAAAACAAAAGTTTAGATTCTGATTCCTGATAAGTCTAATCTTGTTAGGTTTCAATGATAAGAATGTGTCAGACATGGATAACTCATGACTTATCAGGATACCCGATACAGATATCATCTTAGATAACTTCTAAATTGTGCAGATAGCTGCACTGTGTACAGTATTGATGTATGCTTGAACACAATTTAAAGGTGTTTCTTGCAATTAACAGATCATTGAAGTAATAGCATAAGAATGTTTAACTGTCTAAAGAATTAAAAAATATATTTTGCCAGATGAGTTGATAAATCTTTAGAAAATATCTGAACAACATTTAAGAAAAGTATTAATCTTTTGTTTCACTTGCATTAGAGATATTCACCCAACTTTTTTCTTTAGTAAATAATGCTTTAAATTTTTTGGAGGTATGACTATAAAACTTTTTTTGTATGCTTTCTTCTAACATTTATTATTCATGCTTAAAAGCATGAATGAAGGGAAATTAACCTTTCAAATAATTTTTTAATTTTCTAATATCTTTTTGACATTATTAAATGATCTTATGAGGAAAATGATTTAATTAAAAGAAAATGCAATTCTTGTGGCAAATTTTGAATAATTTAATTTATTTAATTTATTTACTATTTAAAAAAATCATGTTTTTCTTACAAATGTGTTGTATAATGATAGGGATCAGATTTCCAAAAAAGTTAATTAGTTTAAGGGGAAAAAAACCCTCTCATGACATATGTAAAAATGACTATTTACTTTAACATTTTTATATTAAAAAAGGGTAAACAATATATATTACTAAGAATCCAGATTTTATGAAATGTACCTTAAAGAACACCCAACAAAAATAATGAATCAATTAAAAAATATATGTTGAACTTTTAGCATTTTGATTATACTGGATAGTTGAACAAACACAAACTGAAAAAAACTAATTTAAAAATTACAACTCTGAATCATTTAAAAAGAAATGAATGCAATAAAAAAAAAATTTCACATATTTGTAATCATTGGATTGTTATGTAACTGCACCAGAATATACTGTGGATGTCTAAATACACTTTAGACAAAAAATTTGAAAATTGGTGTTTTAATCATTTTTCACCTAATGAAGGTACCAAGTCCCCTTAAGGGTCCTCTCCCCTCACACTTAAACATCTGCTCACTAATGTTAATCCTATGGGGCAGTTATTTTCTAATATCTCATGTGCATTTCAATATTTTTAAATATTTTTTTTTTTTGCATTGAATAGCTGACATCAATCTCTATTTGCACTGTTAATTAATTACTTTTTCGATTTTCTTTGTGAAATTTTTTTTTTATGAAGTAACTTTTACTTTCAAAACTGGTTCCAAAAGCAAAAGTATCTTCGCAGAAAAAATCAAAAAAGTGATTAATGCCAGAAATAGAGATCGATCTCAGCTATCCAAAGCAAAAAAAAAAAAAAAAAAAAAAAAAAAAAAAATGTTTAAAAATGAGGGGAGAGGACCCTTAAGTACAGTAAAATTTGATGAGAGACAGGCCTTTTAAAAATGTGTAGGCAAAGCACATATTTGTAATCTTTAGGAAATACATAATGAAATGGGTTTCAAAATGAATTTCTTAACCCTCTGAGCGTTTTGATAAAGGGTAAAATTGTAATGTTGTTTTCTCTGCATTTTGTTTTAAATGCTAAAAAAATATGATTCTTTCACCATTATAAATAAAACTTAATTATAAATATGAATGTAGCCCTTGAGAGTATTAATCATTCTTCAATGTTTTGAAAATTCTTTAAATCTATAGAATTATATTATCTTAAACATTGCATATATTGCAGTGAAACCTGGAGCTTAGTGACCGGAATATTACGTTCCACGCGCTTAGAAGGTTAAAGTTAAATGCTTTATTAAAATTAAAGCTGTTTTATTATCTGTTATTTTTTACTCATTTGAAAATGCCATTTAGAGTAAACTTTGTTGTGCAGTTATAAAATAACTTTTATCACTACATAGATAACATTTTCCAATTTCCAAATATTAAAATGTAATAGATTTTATACCAAAAGTTGGTTTTAATAATAATAATAAACCATAAGTATACCTATACATCACTCAAAAAAGTTATTTAATCAAATCTGTAAATGTACAGATATCCCCTCTCTCTCCCCCCCCCCTTCCAAAAGAAAAAAAAAAAACATCAAATCCAGTTTAATTATCAAATTTTGCCAGAAAAATATGGAATTAACCATTTCACTGGAAATCATGTCTTCTTTCAATTTATGTTTAAATAATAAGCTTAAGGGGTTGTTTTCATACTGAAATTGTATTAAAAGCCAATCTCTGAAATTTTCATTGTGAGCACCTAATTTCAACATCACATTTGGGTTGTTGGATAAATTTTACTCTAGATCACCAAATGGGAATTCATTCGATTAAGTAGTTTAGGAATTATGAAGTTTAAAACTCTTAATGTTGAATTAATTTATAATTATTGCCACTCAAAAACTAGTTAACAGAATGAGCTGTAATTTTACATTCACATGTTTGAAATTTCTAGAAATCAATTTCTGTTGAAAAATTCATAGATTACAATAGTTCAAATTTATTTTTAAATATATACGTATTTGAAATAAATTTTCATCATAGATTACATAACATTCTAAATGCCTACAAAAACATATAAAATTATTTTCAGATTTCTACTTTTTATATAAGAGGTGCATCTTGCACTCAAGTAAGAAACAAAGTGCAATTTTATGTGACTGTGTATGGACACAGGTGAGCAGAATTTTGTGTGACGGTGTATGAGATGTACAGCATGTGAGCAGAGGTGAAAAACGATAGCAGATTTCATATATATTTTTTTTTATTATTAAAATCAAATATGACAGAGTTAATTGATGACAAAAAGAAATTAAATACATCAAAAACTTTCTAAGTTAATTAATTGCTCTAAATGCAACATAATGGTGTCATGACACTGCTAATAATATCTACTTGCTTAAAACTGAAGGCTTTCATGAGAACAGACAAAAATATCAATTGCCGAACACTAACAAAAAACTCCAGTATACATATTAACTTCTCCTATTGGGAGTGTCACAAAAACATCATGCAATTAACATAACCACATGAGGAAAACACCCCTCATGTGAATGCTAGAGAGAAAACAAGCTGCAAAAATAGATAGCCATCCATTCCAGAGACGATGTCATGCTTGAGCCAATCAGGATTAACTTTGTTCTCGAGCTTGAAGAACATGATCGTGAGTCACTGTTTACATATGAAATGGCTGCTGGTTGAAGCACAGTCCGCAAGATACAACAAATCTCTATCGAAGAGAAATTAGAAAAATTTTCTCTCAAGATCATGAGTTTTTGATGATAATATCTGATTAATAAAAATAAGCAATTTAGGAAAATACTTGATAGTAACTTCTAGTATTATTCTAAGAAAATTATAACTTACCCTCGATGATATAATGATTTTTATTTTAAAAAAATAAAAGTTGAAAGCATTTATTCAAAGAATTCAGTATTTTTTGTTTGTTTACAAAAATTGTTGTTCCTTAAAAGATCACTAATAAGTAGTTCAAACACATATTATTTTATTGAAAATTCTCCAAGTGATGTTGTATGCTGCATTTCAAACATGTGCTTCATTTCCACATTTGTAGGTGGTTTTCCTCTAATTTTGTGCTTGTCTTCCTCATCACAATCTTCATTTTGTATTTCTTCACAAACTTTTTGGCAAGTTTGACTTTCTGTGAGCTTTTAACCTACAGGTATATTGTTGTTGATCACCATGCAGGCCTCATAATCTTTTTTTCTCATATCATCGGGGACACTTTCCAGAGTTTTTAAAGTAATCAGTTCGTCGACTCCACAGAATCCTGCACTAAGAAAGCAATTTTTAATTGTAGCAGGAATTTTCAATATCGTGCTTTGAATTGGCTTAGTAACAGAACTTTGCTTTCAGTTGCATACTTTTCAGGAACTGGTCTGCTGAAAAGCAATAACATTAACCTTTAATATGCCAAGCCTACCTTGTCAACGTACTTTACCAAGCGGGGTCTTCTGAAGACCCCAGATAAAACTAAACATCTCCCATGTTTAAGGCTAAATTCTAATTGTTTGATGGGTAAATTAGCAAAATTATGTTTTATCAGTTTCAGGTGGGATATATGTTCTAGTAAGGGTACAACAAGGAAACGTAAAAAATTTTGTTTATGTATATCTTATTCTATTTGGAGCAGCATTTGCATTCAAGTCTTGAAAAACGTGTGATGTTTTAGCAATGGTGAAGGTGCATATAGTATTAACAACTTTATCATTCAGAAAGAAGGTGAAAACTTCGAATATTGTGGTCGCACCATCAGTTGAGTACATTGGCACAGGTGTTCCTCTGACAGTATACACTGTTAATACCGAGTGACCGGAGGGCATTGAACTTTTCCACACTCTTCCTGACTTTGCAATGAACTCTTCATCCGAATTATCATCAGATGATGCACTGGCAATGTCACTTTCTTCAGAATTCACTTCAAGATTGTCTTCAGATTCTGACACATCTACTGTGGAAAATATTCCTCATCGGATTCGCACAAGACATCTTCCGGTTCACTCAAATCACTATCATTCATCAGCTGACAAATTTCATCTGCTGAAAGTTCTCTGCAAAAAAAACAAGGATAACAACATTCGACCCTGGTGGAACCGGATTATTTCTTTTTCTACATTAATTTTATTGACCAAAAAGTATAAATAACCCGTTTTTTAAAATTTCATTTTTTATTAAAACTGGTTTCATTATAAACTGAAATTTTTAATATTTTAATGTAGGGTTGTCCACACTCTCAGTAGTTTCAATTTGTATGAAGATGCCATAGAAGAACCTGTTGAAGAATTTGATGATCTCTCCAGTGCTATCTGTGATCCTACTACACAGTATGTATTTTATTACACTACTATTTTAATTTTATTAATTTAATCAATAATTTTTGTTCTTAGAATTGTAAATTTTCAGCTGAATTTAAGTGAGATGTAGAATGATACTTAGTAAGAGATATAAACTCATTGGCGTCCTCATTTTATTTATTAATAATAAATAAAAATTTTCAAATTGGAATGTTTTTAGTATCTCTGTATTCTAAAAAAAAAACTTATGCTGTTGCTGCCATAATTGAATTTATTGTAACTTTTCACTATCTTGGCTTATCCTGCAAAAACTATTGCATATAAAAACATGAAAACTGGTAGTTTTATAGAGGAATGTATTATAAACATGTTGAAGCTGACAGTTTTTAAATTGAAAAATAAGTTTAAGTGCTATTTAATGTAGAAATCTGTCAAGATATTATATATATATAAGTTATATAATATATAAGTTTTATAGGATAAAAAACTATACATAGTAATTTAACCATCATTTGCAGGCATATACTTGACTAGATTGTGGTGTGTGGTGTCCAATCATTTTTAAAATTTGCCTGGTTTTTTTCTGTTTTTTTTTTTTTTTTTTTTTTTTTTTTTTTTTTTTTAATTTCATGATCTGAATACAGATTTCATTCTTAATTTTAAAAAGCCATTTTTTATATTCTGTTGCCAGATTTAAAAAAGCCCAAATATATTTACAAATACTTTTCAATTGAAAAAGCATATTTACATGTGAATGTTAAAAAAGAAAGAACTTTCAAATAATTACATTGCTTTGTTGCGAAAAGCATTTAATGGTAAAAATTATGTCATATTAAAAAGATATATTTAAGTTGTCATACTCAAAACAATATATTTATAATGTCACATTTAAAATGATTTTATGCTTGGGGGAAAGATTCCTAATCAGGTCCATAAACAATTGCAGCAATAATGTGGTTTGCAATATAAAATTTGTCTGTTTTTAAATTTTATTACCTGAATACAGATTTAATTCTTAATTTTAAAAAGCCATTTTTATATACTGTTGCCACATTTAAAGAAAGCTCAAATATTATTTACAAATACTTTTCTATTGAAAAACATATTTACATACTTTTAACTCTTTTCGTGTAACTCTCATTCACTTTTTATCATATAGTTGCCAAAATTGCTCATTTTTTATGCTAACTTTTAGCTGTGGACCCAATTACGGAATGTTAGCCCTATGATTTTTGTGAACATTATAGCTGTATCTTATTTTCTATTATGTAGGAGTGCATCATTTTTTATATTTGAGTTCAATGATTAAAAATATGTATGTTGATCAAGTTTTAAATTTTAATACCTCACAGGGTTGCTATTATTCTATTCTTTTAATTTGCTGATCATTGTAATGCTGTGTTGAATTTGAAGAAATACACAATGCTTTATATCCATAATCATTGATGCTATTATAAATTAATACATTAGAATGGTATAGAAGACAGTTTTGTGGCCTCAGCATGCTAGTAAAGTTTGTTACAGTGGTTTTGTGTATATTTTTTATTTAAATGTAATGTTTGTTTGGTTATGATTTGAATGTAAGCTGTTTTTTAATCAATAATTGAGAAATGTAAGATAAGTTATTTTATTATTGAAAATTTTCATTGAAATGACAATTATTTTCTTAGTTACTGATAACATTTATTTTTTTAGAGTGTCTGTGAGTAGAAGAGCTTTAGCCCCTTCTAGTGTTATAGTGTATGTGTGGTATGCTACATCAGCAACAAGTGCAAAATGTATCTGGTCAATGGCTATTGCTCAGCATGGGTTTTTCATTGATCGTAGCAACAAAAGAGTAAGCAATAGTTTAACTTAATTTTGTGATGAAATGCTTGTAGAAATATAAGTTTATATTTTAGATATTTTTACACTCTTTTTATTTAACTTAACTTGGTTCCAGGATTGACATGGTTTAAATTGAATGTTTTTTTTTCTTTAAAAATAAATAAATTAATTAAAAAAAATTGAATTTGAAATTAAATATATATATATATATATATATATATATATATATATATATATATACACACACTAACAGCATTCAACATGAGACAGAGAGAAGTTCTTTTAATGGTCTGTGCTTCTATAATTAAAAAATGCACAAGAGATTGGGTATTCAAAAAACTAGAAAATTCTGTTTAATAAGCAACTGTTACTTTTAACTAAATTATATACCACAATGTGTTTTTAGAAGCTCTATACATTTGAACCCCAACATCTACAATCTTACAGGGAAAAAAATTTAGTTAAGGTTTGCTAGAGACATCATAAAAAAAAATGCCTAAAAGTATATAATTTTATCAATGTTTAATTTAGTCATTTAAAAGAAACGTGTATTATAACATAACTTGAAAGAAAAAAAAGCCTGTTAATTAAGTCTGATGGCTGTTTAAATCTTTCAGTGCTTGACAACTTTTTGTAAAGCTGCTGTGTATTTCAAGATCAATATTTTCAGTAGAGTTTAAAAGCTGGTAAATGGTGTTTTTTCCCCTGCTTCTTTTACTCTAGCTTTTTATAAAATCCAGTTCCAGAGAAGTGGTGTCAAGTGACATTACATAGTACTTCTCAAAAGAAAGTCTAAAGACTCAAGTGCTAAATGTTAAATCATTCCAGGAATTCCTTATGAAATCTTTTATTTGAATTTTGTCAGAAAAGATCATAAGTGCTCATTTAGTGCTCTGACAGAGAAAAATTATACATAAAAGATTTCAAGGAAAGTGTTTTGAATAAATGTGGGGGAAAATTATATTGATTAAAAAGTACATTGAATATTTATGTATGTTAGTTATAAAAGAATTCTTAATAAAAAGATTCAAAATATGAAAGATTTAACTGTGTACAATAGTTTATTCTTTGAACATAAGACATTAGGCCACCGAGAAAATCAAATTTTGAATTATGGAATTCTAATAGTGTAGGAAAGTTGCATTATCCTGTCTATAGTAAGTATGCAAAATTTTGTTTTCATTGGTTAAGATCTTTTGCCTCTCCAAGACAGCCAAAGTTTTGAAAAATAGCTATTTTTTTACTAAAAATAAAAAAAAATTAGGAAAAAGGACAATCGTTTTCTAATACAGACACATGGTTTACCAGTCCATCATAATTAATTGTAAAAAAAAATTGATCAGATCGGTTAATAACTTTTTCCTTCTCAAGGTGGCCAAAATTAAAAAAAAAAAAAAAAAATGCCTAAAACGGCAATTTTTTACTAAAACTAATGAAAATTGGGAAAAGGGACAATTGATTCTAAAAATGGCTAAATGGTCTACCATTCCATCATAATTAACTGTAAAAAAATAACCAGATCGGTTAATAACTTTTCTCTTATCAAGACTGCCAAAAACAGCCATTTGTAACAAAAATTAATAAAAATTAGGTTCTTAATCAATCCGGTTATCTATACTAATAAAATAAAGTTTCGCTCTGTGTGTGTGTCTGTTGGCGATGGCTAGGACAATTTAGCACACCTAGAAGTCTGTAAATTTACATTTAGGTAGTCCAAACCCTCTCTTGGTGCACCTGATCCTCTGAATTTTAATATTTTGATAATTAGCCTAGATATTAATTAGATTCTCATTAACTAACCATCGCTTCTAAACTGACATCTTTTAAATCAAAATGGCCAAAGAAACGAACCAGCACATTGGATTTGGAAGCGGAAATGGACGAATTGGAAATTATTTTACTAATTAGCAAATTTTAAGAAAACTAATTGAGATATCAATTTGAAAAATTCTGAGCATATGTAAAAAAATATTCTGCATCTGACTATGTGATTTTTGAAAAATTCAGTCTGTATTTTTTTTTTTTTATTTATGCAAAAAACTGCCAAAAATCTGCCGGCGCCAGTGAAAACAATCCGAGAAAGTTTCAGACAGGGATCTGCTTTCATTAAAAACTGAACTACAAAGAGATCTGTTTCTCTGGCCGATCCCTCTATTTAGTTTGCGAAAATGAAAGGAAATAATTGCCAATTTTTACTAATGAACAAAAATTTAGGTAACTAATTAAGATATAGATTTGAAATTGAGGTCGGGAAGGGGTGTCATCTGCCGGCTATTTTAGCGTAGCGTCTTCGTTATGTTCTAATTATCAGAAAAATGTAATTATTTTTTTAATGATTGCGTTAATGTAGGTGACGGTGGTTTTCTTGAACAAATTATTCATTATATTTGCGGGTATGTGGAGGGGGTTAACACTTTTCTCTGAGATTGTAATTATCTCGGGCCCGGGCAACGCTGGGCGGGTTAGCTAGTATTTTTTTTAAAACTTTCAGTTTTCGATTATGATGGAATGGCAGATCATTTGGCTGTTTCTAGAAAACAATTGTCCTGTTTTCCAAGTTTTTTAAATTTTAGTAAAAAATGGCCATTTTTAGCAGTTTTTTTGAAATTTTTGCTGTCTTGAGGAGGGAATGGTTGTTAACCGATCTGGCTAAATATTTTACTGTTAATTAGGATAGAATGATATACCATTTGTCTGTTTTTAGAAAACCATTGTCCTTTTTCATAATTTTTATTAATTTTAGTAAAAAGTGGCCGTTTTTCTAAACTTTGGCCGTCTTGAGGAGGCAAAAGATATTAACCAATGAAAATGAAATTTTCCCCACTTTCTATTGACGGATAATGCAACTTTTCCGCACTATTAGAATAACATAATCCAAAATTCGATTTTTTTTCAGCCCGGCCTGGCCTTGTTACTAATCGTTTAAATTGTAAATTAATTGAATTTTCTACACAGATGTCTGAATTATTTAATTTTAATTATTTTCAAATGAAGTATTATAGTATTATTACTTAATCCCTGACAATGTTTTTTGTTTTTTATTTATCAACAAACATGTTCTTAAAAATGGTTTTTAAACCAAAAAAAAAAAAAAAAAAAAAAGGTTTTTTTTGCCAGCTTTGCATGTTTTATATATGTAACAGTGGAATTTATAATTGCTTTTTAACACTTTCCAACTTAGTTGAAAAGTGTTTATGATTCCGGTTTGTCTGTCCGTGCTCCAAGTCACATAAATATGTTCGTATTGCCCTGAAATTTTTGTATGTTATTATTGTTTATTATATCATGATCCCTATTTAAAATGAAGTGTGTAGCACTTATAGTTTTTTTACAGGGACAGTCAATGGGGAAAAATCGTTTCAAGTGCATTTTGATGATGCTACGCCATTTGAAATATTAATACCGAGATGCACTATAAATTGCTCACTTAAAAGTATGGCGTGCATTGCATTTATCGTTCATTTACAGGGGCACACAAAAGATATTGGTAACAGTATACGTGCAATAATTACAGTCTATGTGTGATAAGTGTTTTTTCAACACTGGTTTATGTTTTTGAGTTTAACTAAATTTTTGCATAGTACGTGGTGTGTATAAATTTGGTTGATCCTATACAGGGCCACACAAAGGAATTCGTAAGTATTACAGACTTGAATGGAGTGAATTGCCTAGGGTAGTTTTTAATTGCGTTACTAATTTTCCTGCTGTACTATAGTTAGGAGACTTATAGAATTTTGTGGAAAATAAATAAATTCATGTACAGGGCTACACAAAGAACAAGGTTCATAGTCGTTTATGGTCGATAATTGGTGGAAATTTGTTTTACTTTGACTTATCCGTTTTTTAACTAAATTAAATTTTAGCTTAATATGGGGCGAGTACAAAAGTCTTTAGATAATATACATGGTTGTACAAAAGATTTTTAATGTATTTCCATCGATTATCGAAAATTGCTAAATGTCAATTTTCTTAATGAACAAAATTTTATCATGCTATCTAGTATATATCCAATTGTATATATCATATACTGGGCTGCACAAAATAATTCGACTACATTTTCTACTGTGAAAGGTAATTGCTAAAACTGGACTTTCAAATGTGTTATATGTTTCCTATACTGTTTACTTACATATCTTCCTTCACCTTTATTAACAGTAAAGTTTCGTGATAGTTTTCTAAATGTTTTGGAAAGAGTTTCATAATCTATGTTTGTTTCATAATCTATGCGTTCTTTTTAAAAATTAAATTGATTTTTAATTATTACACTCTTTTATTTCACTCAACTTTGTTTTTGTATGTAAAGATGGAATTTTGTATTTGATTTTTAACTCACTTCCTGATAGGCTAGAATTATAAAAATTGATGTGTTTCCGTGTATAAAAATTTATGTGTTTCTGATGTCAGTACAACATTTTAATAGTTTTAGAATTTAATTATAAATTAATCACTTCATTTTAAGGCATTTTTTCATTAGTTCACCACAGGTGATCAATTGCCAGATATTCTTTATGGTTATAATTGTAGAATATGAGTTACAACAACAATGGCTTTAATTATTCACCAAATCACTCTCGTCAAAAAAAGCCAGCAGGCTGTGAAACCATAACAATGAAATAATATAAAAGCGAAAAAGTAGAAAATAAATTTTTCCATAATCTTGTTTGGTGTCCATGCCATATTAATGTATTGTAACAGAATGTTTTTCTTGAAATCTTGAAATTAGGTGTGATTTTCAGAGAAACACTAAATGCTTATAAAAGAGTTTACTTAAAGAAAAAAAACTACTTTTACTTTATAAGTTTTTTAAATTGATATTTAATTATAAATATTATGTACGCAGGTGTGTTTCTGATCACAATAAAACATTTTAATATTTTTTAACTTAATTATAAATAAATTAATTTTAAGATATCTTTCCACTAGCCAGGCGCTGCTGATAAATCACTGAATATTCTTTCAAATAAACAATATGGTTGTAACTGTATACAAGTTACAACAATGGAGTTAATTATATGTCAAACTATGCTTGCTAAAATAGATCAACTGGCTGTGAAACATAAAATAAATATTTTAAACACTAAAAAGTAGTAAATAAAATATAAATACAAAATAGAGAGTGTGATTAAAAAAAAAAAAAAAAAAAAAAGAAAATGTTCTTATTATTGTACAGTGATATCACAGATGTGCTATATCATTTAAGCAAAAAAGGAGAGAAAAGGATGCTTAAAAAATTATGATGGGTCCTTCAGGATGCATGATTTTTCCCTTGTAAGTTCACAAAAGAGTCATGTTTTGTATTAAATACATCTGTCTTATTTCTAAAAGAAGGAATATTTTGTAAAAAATATCCTCACTAAAAAAACCTCAAATTTTTTTTTTTTGGAGGTGTCCGAGTCCTGGGGACTGAGGATTTCAAGAACCTAGTGACATCACTGTTAACATAAAAAAAAATTAACATGCTTTCAATAGATTCTGATAAGTGTAATTACAATTTGCTCTTTAATTTTGAAAATGATTTAAAACTAGGAAAGCCATTGCTAAATAGATGACTATTTCCACGCAATTCCTCATTCATTAGATTTTTAGTTTTTGTGCATTTTATTATTTTTATTTAAATTTTTTCCTTTTTTAAATGATTTTATAATTAACTTAAAAGAAAACAAATTTTCAGCTGACTTTATATAATTTTTGGAATGACATACATCCAGAAAAGTTTTCTTACATCAATAAGAGATAAAGATTTTGTGACAGTAAACAGTACCTAACAGTTTAACTCTTGGTGTTCAAAAAATTGAGGTAAAAAATCCAATAAATGTTTATATAAAGAATTTTTTTAAAAAAATATTTACATTTTTTTAGACCAAAACACTTTTTGGAATTTATTTTATTGATCTGTCATTAATACTTAAAAATTTTGCATTATCGCATAATTCCATGTGATTTCAAAAGGGTTATATGGTCCTGAAATCTCTTGTAAAACTTCCTGAAAAAATCTGGGAGAAATTTGAGACTTTTTCTTTTGATTTAGCATGAAAGTTGGATAATAATAAAATGTTCTGAATAATTGAACCTGTCATTGGACAATGAGTAAAGTATTTAAATACTTTACCAAAAATTTAATAATTTTGATTCCTTTTATTGTTTGTTCCGTTGTGGATAACTATTTTATGATATGTTATACCAAAATAGTAAAAAATATTCCTTATTGGTCAGTACTAAACCAATAGATCAGTAACGAAAAAATTGTAAATAAGCATATAAAGTTCTTTCATTTTTAACATAGATTGTTTGAAAGAGTAACTCATATTGCTTTAATTTTCCCTTACAAAATTCAATGTGTTTGAAATTGTTTATTGATTGTTACATTTTTATTAAATTACAATATTGTCTTTTTTCATGAGTATTCTAACATTTTCTTCACAGAGTCGCAGTTGTGCTAACCGTAGTTTAAGCCTAATAGCCACAGAACTTTGCCGTAGTGTTCAGTCCCTCTCATCTGCCAGTTCTTTGTCTAATATTAGTAGAAGTACTAGTTCAGCTAGCATTCCAACAATTGCTATAGAAGGTACTTATTAATTTTTTTCTGTTTATAATTATATTTAATGCAAAATACTATTAAGGCAAGCTCATTAATTTCATTAACCCTTTTGCTATGATGTTCAGATATATCTGAATGGATATCTCAGTCTGTATTTCAGTTTACTCTATGAGATTAATTTTTCCTGCCCTGCTGTGGAATTTGAGTATATATGCAGACATTTGAATCTCAAAGTCTGTGTTATAGGTATGAACATTAATAGGATTTAACATAATCTGATAAATCATACTATTATTGCAGTAATATGTTATATAAAAGACACTGTTAACAAAATTGGGGCAGAGCAAAAATAAGAAAATTATAAGTAGCACAGAAAAGGGAATTGAAGGAAAAAAGAAAATCATATCTTTCATTTAAATATATATTAATATCCCCAACACGTTTTTTTTAATACTTTATGCATAGTTTTTTACTTACTAATGAAATTTAAGGTATACGAATATGCTTTTTGCCATTTATTTTTGCTATTTTTTTCCCTATCAGGTGAAATAAGTGAAGAAAGCAAAGCAGCTACTATCGAAATGTTAACTGCTCTTCAATCCAGAAAGGATGCACTTCAGGAATCTCTGAAAAAGAAGACTGATGAATTAAAGGCTCTTTGTCTGAAAGAAGCAGTAATTACCTATTTTAAAATTCTGTTATATATTAAATTGTGTTTTATAATAAAGTGCTTTGTTCATATTAAAATGATTGAGATTATCTTATTGATAATATTACAGATGTAGTTTTGAAAGAATGCTTAGATGGTTTCATCTTCAACCACACTGAATAAGCTATACCAATCTGTTAAAACAATTGTGCATATATGGTAGACTTTCTTGTTAATTTGAAGTCAAAAAGGATGAAAAAATTTCGAATTATCCAAAATTTGAATTGAGCAAAACAATATGAATCAATACAATTAACATGTTTGGCCCTTGCCTTTTTAATTGTCATCTTATAAGCAAGATCTTATGTATTAGATGAAAGTTTTTCCTTAAACATAATTTCAGCCATCAGTACAGAAAGAGACAAATAAGAATCACATTGTATTGGCATGTACAGAAATTGTATATAGTATGAGTAATAATTTAATTATAATAATCTCACTTTTATAAAGAGAAGCTTGTAATCTTCGTTTTTATTTGTTTCTTTTTATACATTCAGAATTTCCCCCAGACAGTTTCAGAAGGGCGCTGCGCCCTGCCTGCCCTTTGGTTAAACAAATAGCGCCCTTCTTGCCCCTCATCCAAAAAACAGCGCCCTTCTGCCCCTCGTTTTAAAAAATGATGCCCGCCTTGCACGTGCGCCTGCAAGTTGTTTTCTCATTTACACACCTAGGATCGCACGTTCACCTCCCATCTGTTCAAAGTCCGCGATCGCGGTAGATTTAGAAATTCCCTGACGATAGCAAGAATGTATAAAGAACTGTTGAAGGTACTATAATCAGAGGCGTAGCGTCACGGGGGGGGGATAGGATCACTTTACTACCAGTATTTTTATGTACTATATTTGGCCTTATTTAATTCATACTGTTCAAAGATTAAATAAGACCAAATGTAGTACCGTAATTTCGCGCGTATACGCCGCACCTCAGACAATTTATTTTAAATAAAATGTGACTTACTTCTGCTTAACACTTATTTGACTTCTTATTTTCAATAAAATTTCCGGTTTGAAATATTGGTCAGCACAAATGTACTGACTGGGGTTTAGAAGAAATAGCAGATTAAATTTACAGCAGAAGCGTAATAGCTGATTTTTAATTACCCCAAAAAGTTAATTTAAACTATTAAATCAAGATTCAATTTTAACATGAAATATATGTCCAGCTAAACTAACTATTAAAGTAAATGTATGAATTCCATGAAGTTTAGAATTAAGGACAATTATATTTAAAACAACCAATATATTTATTCAAACTTAACATATATAAATACAACAAACTAAATATATATATATGTTCACTTACTTAAAAATAGAAATAAACTTATTTAAATAAACGATAGACAGACATCATGACGTGTAACCAAAGCTTCATTAAACAAATCATATATCTTTTCTGGAACCCAAGGTAAATAAATTAAAACGTTCATTTTTAACTTTATTTGATTTGTGAAAAACTTGAATGAAACTTGTTTTAATATCCAAGAAACAGCAAATAGATCTCCAGCACAACTTTAATTGAAAAGCACCACATAAAAGGAAAATCCAATTGAAGATATTTAAACACTTATATGTCGATACTTTAGAACAATGAGCACGTTGACTAACACAAAGTTGACACCCGATGTTCACTCGATAAGGAAGATATCCAGCCAGGTTCACCACACGTATTTCACCTTAAAAACATACGGGGAAAAACCATCAGGCTTCACCATTATCGGTCAACGTTAAAAATACTAAAAATGTCCAGAGTTCCAAAGAAATCAAACACAGCTTTACGATCTTAATCTTAACAATTATATTCCTTTACATGTAAAACTAAAACAATACTTTATAAACAAAACTCCGTTCAATTGCATTATACCGGTAAGATTAAAACAACAGCTTTCTCATTTCTCCAGACGCCACACGAGGATAAAAACAAAACAACTAAAAACGGATTGCAAGCTACGAATGTCAATGGGCAGAACTATTTATACTTACAACACCCTAAAAGAGAAGCTTCCACGCATGTCCGATCGCTTCTTCTATCAGCTTCTCGAATGCCGTATGCAAATCTGACAACATCGGCACGAGGCAAGGAACGAACCATGACTGCGTTGAAACGCACCGCCATCTATGAGCATTCGTAAGAACCATTCAGAAAAACATAAGAAATATGGTTGATGTGACGATACGAAGTTATCCGGAAACGCTGTGAGTAGCAGATTGAAATGTGAAGTAAAAGAGCTTTAAACATTATAAAATATGAAACGGTAGTTTGAAAGAAAGTTTATTAAAAGTGACTTAATGTTATTTTAATAAAAACATTTATCAAAGATGTCACTAAAAGATATTTATCAAGTATATTTCTTAAGGATAAATTAAATAAAAGGTAAGCTTTAAAGTGATTATATTTAGTATATATTTAAAGCATTGTATTATATTTAATGATTAAATAAAGAATATTATATCATGAAGGTATATTATATAATGTATTATAAATGACTTTTAATGAAATGTAAATGAGGTAATGGAAAGAATAAGCATGGTGATAAGATCTAAGGACTGCTTTTTCCTAACATGAAAAACACTTAACTAAGGCGCGGCGCATATGCGCAAAATTACGGTATCTGGAGGCACGGCAGTGCCTCCGCCAAGTCGAGAAAGCACGTCCGTAAGCATACTTTTCTGGAAGCAACTCAGGGCACTTTTGACCCCCCCCCCATATCTCCGCCCTGGAGTATCCCAAAAATTCAAAACTTCGTTTTTCTAGAGTATTTGGCATACAGGACCAAAATTTAAAATTACAACTTTCTTTCTTTTCTAGTTCAGACGATATATGAACTCAAACATTCGATTTTTTGTCGCCCACTCACTCACTCGTTCCGCGTCATCAAAAAGATTAGGTAGATCCCGTATCCCTAGAAACTTGACATTTGGAAAAAAGGTAGTGTCTAGGGTACAATGAGAGGAAAAATTATAAAATCCGAAAAATTCGCAAAAAAACATTCAAAAATTCAACAAATTCCATCAAAATTGAGAACTGAAAATAAGACGATATTGTTGTCTTAAAAACTTAAGATTTGGTGTGAAGGTAGTGTTTAGCATCCAGAAAAAAAAAACATCAAAAACACCAAAAAAATCGAAAGCAAAATTGAAAAAATCGAAAAAACCCAAAATTTTCAAATAATCCGATTTTGTTGCGCTAGAAACTTGGAATTCGGAATAAAGGTAGTATTTAGGATGCAAAATAAGGAAAAATAAAAAAATCCGGAAAATTCGAAAAAAAAAAAATTCGAAAATTCGAAAAATTCGAAAAAAAAATTGAAAAAATTAAAATAATTTGATCTTTTAGCCTTAGAAACTTAAAATTCGCGTTAAAGATAGTGTTTAGGATTCAGAAAATTTTAAAATAAAAAACGCAATAAAATTCGAAAATAAAATAAAAAAATCGGAAAAATCGAAAAAAAATTTTTAAAAATAATTCGATTTTATAGCGCTAGAAACTTGAAATTTGGAATAAAGGTAATATTTAAGATACTAAATAAGGAAAAATTCAAAAATATGGATAATTCAAAAAATACCCATAAATTAGTGCAGACGGTATATGAACTCAAAGTTTTGATTTTTTGTCACTCACACACTCACTGACTCTCGCGTCATCAAAAAGATTGGGTAGATCCCGCAGCCATAGAAACTTAAAATAAGGAACAAAGCTAGTGTTTCGGATACAAAGAAAGGAAAAATTATAAAATCCAGAAAATTACAAAAAAAAAAAAAAACCCGAAAATTCAACAAAATTGAAAATTGAAAATAACACGATCTTGTAGTCTTAAAAACTTAAAATTTGGTGTGAAGGTAGTGTTTAGAATTCAGAAAAAAAAAAAACATCAAAAACACAAAAAAAAAAAAAAAAAAAAATCGAAAATAAAATCGAAAAATTGGAAAAATCGAAAAAAAAACCGAAAATTTTCTAATAATCTGATTTTGTTGCGCTAGAAACTTGGAATAACGGAATAAAGGTAGTATTTAGGATGCAAAATAAGGAAAAATTAAAAAATCCGGAAAATTCGAAAAAAAAATTTAAAAATTCGAAAAAAATGAAAAAATTAAAATAATTTGAGCCTTAGAAACCTAAAATTCGCGGTAAAGATAGTGTTTAGGATTCAGAATTAGTTAAAATAAAAACGCAATAAAATTCGAAAATAAAATAAAATAAATCGAAAAATAAAGAAAATTTGAAAGTATTTCGATTTCATAGCGCTAGAAACTTGTAATTTGGAATAAAGGTAATATTTAAGATACTAAATAAGGGAACATTAAAAAATATGGATAATTCGAAAAAAAACCCCGAAATTTTCAAAAATTAAAAATTAAAAAAAAAGAAAGAAAGAAAAAGAAAAAAAAGGTGAGAAATTGAAAATAATATGGATCTCGTAGTCTTAGAAACTGAAAATTTGGTGTAAAGGTAGTGTTTAGGATTCAGAAAAAGAAAAAAATAAAAACACAACAAACATCGAAAATAAAATAAAAAAAACGAAAATTTGAAAATAATTCGATTTTGTAGTGCTAGGAACTTAAAATTTGGAATAAAGGCAGTATTTAGGATACAAAAAAAGAAAAAATCTGTAAAATTCGAAAAAACTTATTATTTAGGATACAGAAAAATGAAAAATTAAAACACAATAAATTTGAAAATAGAATAAAAAAAAACTCGAAAAAGATCGGAAATTTCAAAATAATTCGATTTTGCAGCGCTAGAAACTTGAAATTTGTAATAAAGGATAGAAAATAAGAAAAAATTAAAAAATCCAAAAAATTATTTTTTAAAAAATCGAAAAAATTAAAAATTGAAAATAATTTTATCTTGTATTCTTAGAAACTTAAAACTTGGTGTAAAGGTAGTATTTACTATTCAATAAAAGGAACAATTAAAAAATTCGTTAAATTCAAAAATAAAATCGAAATGTATTTTAAAAAATCGAAAATTCGAAAACAATTTGATTTTGTACTGCTACAAACATTAGTTTTAAGATAATTGTCCTATTAGCTAGTACAACGCCCCTAATTGTTTTATGTTATTTCCCCCGGATTATGGTTTTCTTTTTCGTTTGCGAATTTCGTTATAGGAAAGTTCCACTATAGACTGGCTATGTTATAGGCGATTTCTTTATAGACAGGTTTGTTTTCTTTCACAGGTTATACTCTATTTACTTCGCATATGAAATATGGATTGTTAAATGATGTTAGCCCCACAGAAATTTTCACAGCTCCCTCTACCCTCCCGACATTACTGGCTGGTTATGGTTTGATAGTTCTTTCTAAATAAAATCATGGTGACCCTAACATTCACTTGATTTACCTCTAAATTGAACCTAAATGATCCTAAGAAGACGGATAAAAAAATTACTATATTGGTATGACAATCAGGTAACTTAGAAGTAAAATCGAAAAATCAATAAATTTATAAAAAGTCAAAAAATTGAAAATAATCCGATTTTGTAGTCCTAGAAGCTTGACATTTGGCAGAAAGGTAGGGTTTAGTATACAAAGTAAGAAAAAATGAAAAAATCCGTAAATGTAAAAAAAAAAAGGCCAAAAAAAAAAAATAAATAAATAAAAAATAAAAAACATCGAAAAAATGAATATAGTTTGATTTATTAAAAATTTCTGGAAATTTTAATTTTGGCTTTCTTTTTATACTAAAAAGTTCTTTTATCAAGTATCAAGTATCTAGTATTCTATCAAGTATCTAGGACTGCGAGTAATATCTCAGATGGATATCACCTATCCTGGAAGCAATTGAGCGTACTTTTGACACTCCCCCTCCATTAACTTAGTGCTGGCCTAGGAACCTGAAATCTCTTTTTATCTACAGTACTTTGCAAACGAAACTAAAGCTTCAAATTTTTGATACCTGTAAATAATAGGGACAGAGTGTGGGCTTAGCGAAAATCAGTGGATGATCTCCAAAAAGAACCCAAAATCAAGAAAAGGAGGATTACTTACAAAAAGAAGTGAAATCTCATCAAAAACGTCACCTGTAAAAAATGCAGCCAAGTCTCGTGACTCTTTTTCCGTAAAAAGTTCTGAGATCGTGTAAAGCCAAATTTAGCTATCTTATTAACTCTGAAATTTTCATTCACAAATCACTCCTAGTCTCTACATCTTTAGTTAAATATTATTTTGTGACTTGGCAATTACGTAGCACGAGAATGTGATGTATATAATTAGCCTTAATCAAATAATACCATGCCATCCCATAACATATTAAGGTGTAATAACTTCCCTGTGCGTATATAATTAGCCTTAATCATATTATCTCATCCCTTCCCACATAAAATAGTAAGGTGTAATAACTTCCCTGTGCTGCGTAATTGCCAAGTCACAAAATAATATTTAACTAAATATGTAGAGACTAGGAGTGATTTGTGAATGAAAATTTCAGAGTTAATAAGATAGCTAAACTTGGCTTTACACGATCTCAGAACTTTTTACGGAAAAAGAGTCACGAGACTTGGCTGCATTTTTTACAGGTGACGTTTTTGATGAGATATAATTATACTGGTAGTAAAATGATCGTGCCCCCCCTCCCCCGACGCTACGTCACTGACTATAATAACCTGTTATGTTAACCAGAACTGGAGTATAGCTCCTGTAATACAGAACTGCCATCTCTCCAGTTTTACGCGGGAGACTACCTTTTTTTATCACAATCTTCCGTTTTTATGTTTAAGTATGAATGTCTCCAGTTTTTTACTGGGATTTTAAAATTCATAAAAACATACTTCTGAAAATAAGAAAATTGTTTTTTTCAATCTCAATAAATGGCGCCTCCTTAGCATTGCTTGGTTCACTACATAGATGTCGACCTCCAAAAATACCAAATTTCTCGTAACTATAGAATAAAATGTGTAGTACGGTAATTAAGTAAAAAATACAAAGACCTACCCCTACAAACACCCGCAAAATAAATAAAATAAAATAAAATAAATCCTGTGGCTTGCAAAGTTTCAGACTCTACAATATGATTTTTTCGAGAATTAGCAAAATTTCGCTGATACATTTTTCGCTGATACATTTTTTGCAGAATTCCGATAAATCAGTATTTTAAAATTAATAGATGCAAAGGAAACAATTTACTAGCCAAAAAATAAATCATATCTATTTATCATTAACAAAAAAGAGAGAAAAAATGCGAGTTTAGTCAATTGAATACGATAATAAACATGGCGAATTTTGCTAATCAGTTGCGGGGGAAAATGATGTATTTCGTCTATCTCTCGTAGAACAAAAAAAATCATGAGTTTCAGGCAGGCGTGAGATTCTTCCGCTGATCCGCGATTTTCCGACTTCTTGTCATTTCCCTTTTATTTCTTTTAAATATTTTCTGCTTTATTGTTTTCATTTTCCAATAGATTTTTTTTTTTTTTTTTTTGTGTGTATGACTTTCGTTTTTTATTCTATTAAATCAAAATAGAATGGTAAAATCAAACTTGCTAAGTCTCCAAGTCTCCCAATTTTTTGATCTTTCACATTTTTTTTTTTCTTTTTTTTTTTCCCTCCCCTATATCTGAAAACTTTGACACGATGCCGTTTTAATAAGACGATTTTTTTTTTTACTGATGGAAGTAATGCGTTCAAAAATATTGCAGTAGTAGTTCGTGTATGACGAAATATTTCGTCATACCCAGTTAACAGGTTAAATTTGTAGGTCGTGAAATATTGAGAGAGATTTTTAGAGGGAGACACAGGATATGGACATGTAATTCGTCCGTGAATTGTTAATTTATGGCCGAATTCCGCAAGATCAATTCATGAAAAAAAAAAAATTTTTTTGTTAAACGATTGCAGAAAAAATAAACGAAATTTCGTCAAGAGATCCATTAAAAAATCGTGAATTTCATAAATCATTTTTACGTGCCTGTTCGACGACAATCGTGATTTTTACGTGCCCGATCGACAAAATTCATGATTTTTACACACCCGTTCGAAAAAATTAATGATTTTTACAAGCTGCTGTTCGATAAAATTCATGATCCTCCCCCCCGCATAATCGACGAAATTCATGATTTTTATGCGGTTGATCGACGAAATTCATAATTTTTATGTGCCCGATCGACGAAATTAGTGATTTTTATGCACCCAATCTACCATATTCATGATTTTTTCCATACCCGATCGACGAAATTTATGATTTTTGTGCTCCCGAATGACGAAATTCATGATTTTTAGGCACCCGATCGGCGAAATTCATGATTTTTGTGCTCCAAAATGACTATATTCATTATTTTTACGCACCCGATCGACGATATTCATGATTTTTACGCGCCCGGAAGGGGGCTAATTCCCCCTTAATTTAGATAAAGGGTTTTTCATGCAGAATTATCTGATTTGCTTCAAATTTGATAGACAGGTTTATTCTGACAAGGTGCTTCCCCAATTAGTTTTTGGGGGTTTATTGGTTAAGTATAAAAGGAGGGAAAGGGGGACTAATGCCCTCCCCCCCTCTTTCCATGCAGAATTATCCAATTTGCTTCAAATTTGGTATACAGGTTTGTTCTGATAAGATGCTTCCCTGATTACATTTGGAGGTTCATTGCTTAAGTATAAGGGGGGAAATGGGGGGCTAATCTCCCCTTAGTTTAGCTAAATGGGTATTTAATGCAGAATTATCCGATTTGCTTCAAAGTTGGCACACAGATTTATTCTCGATTTCTTTATTTTTCGAGAGGCATTATTCTTTGAAGTAAAAGTATCATATATAATAGCCTTAGAAATATTTATTGCTTGAATAGTAAAAGCTGACTTATTGACCTGTGTTTTGAAAGTGTGTTGTCCTTTAAATATTAAAGGTGACCTTAAAAATTTTTAAAAAGTGCCCTGAAGAATGTAAAAGTGCCCTTTCCTCATCAGCAGCACCCTGCCCTTTTTTAAACCTGGGGGAAACTCTGTACATTAAAAACAAGAACGAAAAATCATGCGTCAAGCATAGATTATGTAGCACTTTCCAACGCTTTTAAAATAATTTTACAAATCATTACCATTTAATAAGCTGAAAGATGACATCTAAGTAAACAATTTGGAAAACGCATAACATATTTAAAAACGTAATTTCAGGAATTTTCAATATATACAATATTCGGAAAAATATCCGAATACTTTTATGTAGCCCTGTATATGATCTATAGATTTGTATATATACATAGGATGCTAAATTTTAGTTTAGTTAGGAAACGCGTAGCACCGTTTAAATTCTCCTTCTGGAGTTTCTGTCAATAAACGGAAATGTGTTCGCGAACTTTTGTGCTGTCCTGTATAGGATCTACAGAATTTATACACACCACGTAATAGACAAAAAGCTAGTTAAGATTAAAATCGCGTTTAGTAACTTAAAACGCACTTCCAGGAATTATTGTTAACAGACAGTAGAGAATTCTTTTGTGTGTCCCTGTAAATGAACGATGACTGCTATACACACACTATTCTGTAGTAAGCCTCTTGTAATGCACCTTAGTAATATATATAAACTTCAATGCGTTTAAAATAGTGGAACATTATTTAAATAAGCCGCAGACGATTTTTCTCCATAGACGTAATGTAACGGAATTATTTTGACTGTCCCTGTAAAGTAACTCTAAGTGCTATACACCTACTATTCCATATTAAGCTTCTTCTAATGCATCTTAGTGATCTATATAAATTTCAATGCGTTTACAATAGTGAAACATTTTAAAAATAAACCGGAAATGATTTTTCCCCATAGAACGCAATGTAACGGAATTCTTTTGAGTGTCCCTGTAAGAAAACTATAAGTGCTACACACTTCAGTTGAAATAGGGAACGTGCCATAGATAACGACAATAACATATAAAAATTGCAGAGCAATCCGAGCATATTTACGGGAGTTAGAGCACGGACAGACGGCCATCCGGCCATACGGCCAGACAAACCGAAGTCATAAGCACTTTTCAACTAGGTTGGAAAGTGCTAAAAATCCTCCATTTCAACTTATTAAAGACTTTTACTTATTCTTAACACTTTTGTAAATTGAGGAGGGATTTCAAAGATGTTATAAGAATCCATATGCAGAAGATTGACAGTCTCATGTTATTAAAAAGAGAAGAATGACTTCTTCAGTTACTCCTCCTAGATAATGTAAAAAGACAGGGGGAAAAAAATTGTTATTGTTTTTCTGTTGTTTATTTTTTCAGCGCTATAAAATTTTAAAATTACGAAATTTTACTTGCATTGAATTAATCAGTTGCATAAATTTAGAAACTTCAAATTATCAAAAGCAGTAGCTTAAAAATGGGAATTAGATAGCAATTTTTAACGTTGTTTTCAATTGTGCTTTCAAGTGGATTGAACCCATTCAAATTATGGAAGTTCAAATTAAACAAAATCTATTGTATTATAACACAGAATGGGACATAAGATACTTTTTATTCCCATATATAAAGTGATTATTTCTTTTTTTATTATTTTATTTTATATTTCTTACAGCGAGCTAAATTTTTTTCCTACTTCAAGAATTAGTGGGATTCCTATTCGTGTGGTTTCAGTGATCTGAGTTTGCATTGACAAGGATTTGGTTCTATTTGTTACAGGTTATTTTTAGTGACATTGATTTATATTAGACCGTAACTGTTAAAAGCAGATCTGGGGTGATCTCAGACACAGTAAGAGGGAGATAATGAACCAGCTACAAAAGCCGCCTAAACTTGTACTTTTCTCATATCCATTCACAATTAATATTTTTCATGTAGAAATTTTCTTAATAACTTGTAGTTGTTAATATGTAAAGAAATTATTATCGGTCATGAAAAAGGCCATAACTTTTTGCTCCTAAGGTATCTTTGCTAATAGTTGCCTGTGAAACATAACATTGCACTGAAGCTTACAGTGATTACTAAATCTTTTCTAATGTACAATACAAATGTCAGTGTTTATGTTAAAAATATATTGAAATTGTTGCTGATTTACTTCAGTAAATTTAAAAAGATGTGTTGTTAATTAAAAATCATGTGTATTCTATTCTAAATAGTCTAATTTTCCTGATGGTTGGTCGGTGTTACGGCTGATTATATCTGCATAAGGGATACAGGCCAAGGTGGGGGGTGGATTGTCCTTTGTCTGTCTGTGTGCGGGGGGATCTTTCTAAGGAAGCCTAACCCATATTTACACAGGTTTGAAGAAAGCCACGCAAAACTCTGAACGGTTAGGCCGTACACAGCAGTATTAAAAGTACAGAGAATAACAATTTTGGAAGAAAAATTTCAGTTTGTAATATTGTGTTCTTTACACTTTTCCAAGTATTGATAATATATAGCTGCATAGAGATGATTTTATAATGATTTTTAATTTGTCTGTCTATCCAAACTGTGCTTTCTAGTTTTCATAAAAATGCACAGATCCTTATGTAATTTTAAAGTTTGTGAAGTAGGTTATGATTACAAATATATTTTTTAAAACACACTTTGTTTTCTGAAATTGTCATATTTTTATCTGATATGCAGGAAAGAAATGTCCCTATTTAATTGCAAAAATCATTCTATCTTGTTAGAACTGTTAATTTTCCATTTTGTGTTGTGAATAAAGATGCAACGAATAGTGATTTGGCCGAATACTGAATATTTGGCCAAATTTTAAGATTTAAGTTAAATACTAACTTTTTTAAGTGTGTATTTTTTTCCAGTTTTAAAATAGAAATAAAATTAAGCTCAATTAAAAAAAATATTTTATTATCTGTTTTTTGAAATTTTTCAAACACCTTGATGCTAATTATAAAGTAACATAATTTTTACAAAATCTGAATTACTAATAGCATTATTTTATCTGTAGATACATGACTTCCTGTACATTTAAGCTAGAATAAAGGCTCCTTATTATCACTGTTAAATGTACTTTATTAATTTATCATTTTTTATTTTAAAAAAAATATTTCAATTAAAAAAAAAGTAATAACAATAAAATAAGAATTTGTATTTTATCCATTTATGTTTAGACATATCAGCTCAATTTTCTGTGAGTCAGGATTGTAATTTTCATTAAAATATAAACAATGCTCTTTACTTCTACTATCCAGTGATAATTTTATCCTTTCTTACATTCAAAGTTAATGAGTCCCACATAATGCTTACTCTCCTCCATAATCAATGAGATTTATCTTGGAATAGACCTCGGTCAAATAAATTTTATTATAAAGAGTTTGTAAGCTTAAGTTCACTCATGATTTAGAACATGAAACGTGTTCATATATTTTGCATTTTATTAATGAAAGTTACAATTAGCATATACTTGTTTAAATGCATCAAGTTTTAACATGAAGCAAAATGAAAACTTTTATTTATAGATCATTATATATGCACTTATGTAGAACTTAAACAATATAACAAGTTAAACTTATATACAAGTTAAAATTGAATTAGGAGATTTTTTTAATAACATTTTGATATAATCCTGCAATATTTTGTATGAAATATTTTTTAAGGCTGTTCTTTGAAAAATTGCTGATATTGCTAGTACTGGGACACTCCTAGCTCTCCTTGGTTCTTATCTTAAGAAAGAGGGAATCCCCGAAAAGGGAGGCGCTTTCCATATATAAAAACTCTCAATTTCTTTCAACTTTTTAAGCGCCTCCCTTTTCGGGGTTAAGAAAATTGCAATCGTCGCCCCATAATCTTCCCCCAGTTTTCTCCGAATTTTACTTGTCAAGATCTGAATAATAAAATCAATTTCATTGGTCCCAATATTCCTTCCTCAACTCTCTCTCCCTTTCCTTATTTCTCTTCTATTTTTATATATTTTTCTTTATAAATTCTCTTATTTTATTTAGGTTATTTTCCACGGGAACAACTTTTCTTATTACTATATTTTCACAGAGACACTGTAACCCCTTTTCGGCCAAACACAGCAGTTCTTTGATCTATTCATTAATGCCACACACTGTGAATGACTTGACCACCGCCTGGCGCCCCACTAACTTGTATTGTTTCCTTATAATTTCCCGTGGTCAAAAGAACTTTCTCACATCCGTTCCTTAAATAAAAGATCCTTTTATCTCACTTTTACTGTACTACCTAACGTTGCGTTCTTTGTATAATAAAACGTAACTTGCTAATTTACGTGCCCTTTGAATAATTCTTATTCTGACTGTTTGCGTGTTATTTCAAATCTTTCGTCGCAGCAGCTGTGTTTCTTGGAACCTTAAGAAATATGCTTTTCAAAATTATATAACCTTTGTAAACTTGTAGCCGAAATATTTTTGTGATATCCCCACAAATTCTAACAATAATTTTCTTCTATCGGTTTCATACATATATTGTATTTTCCTATTACATTGTATACTTTCCAGCTGCCCCACACTAGTGCTGACTGTAGAACCCAACGTTCTACTGCCTGGTAGAATTCAATTTTTTTTTTTTTAAATGGCATTCTTGGGTAATTTATGCACTTGAAATGATTATTCATTTCAGGTGCTAATTTTTTTAACTAAATAAAAAACAAGGGTTTAACCTTTTAAAAGAAATAGAGAAATGTTATAAGACTTCTTAGTATGTAAATAAGGATACCTTGAAATTTTGTGAATTTAAACATTGAAATGGTTGCATGAATGTGTCAGAAACTAGCAAGTTTGGATTTGAGAAAACAGTTGCGAAAAAGAAATTAATGATAATTATGTTTATCTTGAATTTATTTGGCTGAATATCCAATAGTATTCGACAAAAGGACTGAATACCAAATATTCATTACGTCCCTAATTATGAGTTGCCATTGTATGGAAAATCTCATTTTTATTCATGGGGGTTGGCAGCTTTGGTATAGAGATAATTTCTGCATGAAGGTAATTTTAAAATTAAAGTCTTTAGTAATTTAAACAACCCTGATTCATAAATTAATCTGCCATCAAGGCAGTTTTATTTATTTTTAAGTTTGGGGGGTACATACGTATTATCCGGGCCAGGTCAGATACAACTGAACCAGGCATAGCACCAATTATACTAATTACAGTAACACTTATTTTTTGACAAGTATATAGATTATTTATTTATTATAGTGTATAGTTTTTTAGTATAATTTATAGTTAATTTTTTTTATTATAGGTTACAGTTTTTTGTTATTTATTTATTTATTTTATATTATTTACTATTTTAAACAATTTTATGTATTTAACTATATTAAATTACTGTTTTGCACATTATTGGCAACGATAAACAAGATTGCAAATGACAACTATTTTTTTCGATCTATCTCCTAGCCCGGATAATACGTAAGTACTGTTTGGAGTTATGACATTCTTTTAGTAAATGAAGAATATAAGTTTAAATTCTTCAGTCGCTTGCTCCTTTCTATACTTTAGTTATTTTTATCCTTCATAGAAATATATATTGAATTTCATTAAAATGACTAACCTTTTTCTCCCCCTTTAGGAAATAACTGGTGAGCTTCCTCCTGAAACCCCTTTTCAGCCTGGCGAACCACAGCCACAGGTCAGGAGGCGAGTTGGCACGTCCTTCACTTTGAGTGATAAGATTATTTGTCAAGCTAAGAGTAAAGATGTACGTTAATTTTTTGAATTACTAGGTGCTTTATTAAAAGTATTCAGGGTAATTTTTAAATAATTGAGTTTTTATCTAAAGTTTACTTTTGTAAGCATGACAATTCAGAAAAAAAAATTCAACTGATTGAAATATATTTTTATAAAAATCCATTTCATTTTCACTATTGTTCTTCAATTTGCAACTCAACATTCATTACTCCTTCATATGATACTATTGTTTCATTTTTTATATAAAATAACCTTTTAAACTTAACAATAGGATTCTGGACATAACTAAATCATAGTTGCCAAAAGTCTCCTGATTTTATTTTGACTGTTAATGACTTTTAATTTGTAATACAAATATTTGCTTTATTTAATCGAAGAAATCTGGATTCTGTAAAAGGAATATTTCTATACGAGTCATTCCATGTTAGTTTAAGCATGCATGTAACTCACCACACCGATTTCACTGAAACTGGATGGATTTGTTCTTACTATATTCATATAATCAGTTGCAAAATTGTTTGCTCCTAGGTGAATTATTTTTGAGAAAAAAGTTATCAAAATTTTAGAAAATTGCCATGAGTTGGTATTCTTAACTGTTTGATTTTCGAAGGTAGTGTGTTATAAATAAAATCATATTTCAATATCTAACTGACAAATCATTTTAAAATAATTTATGCATGATACATAGGATATGTAGATTATGAAAAAAAATGTTGTTAAGTTTAAAACATGTTTAGTGTCTAAAACATTTTATCTTGAAAATCAAGAATTTTTTATGAAAAATAATGAGTTAACATAAAATTCATTATCAGCCAAAGGCTGTGAAATTTATTTTTGCTTCAATGTATGTAAAAGCGTCCTCTATCTGATAATGAAATAAAACTGGTGGGATTTTTGTTATTTTTAGTAGTATTTAAATGATATTTAAAAAAAAAACATTTTTAAATTTAGGACTTATTCATTATGTGATCACTGGAATTTTTTTAAAAATAATTTATACATTAATTTTATATTTTAAACTATGACAGAAGATATCAGTACCATTATTTTTTAGTATTAATAAATAGAAGAAAAAAAAAACTTGCTCCCCATCCCCCAAAATATTTAAAAGTGATTCCTTTCAGAAAAACTAATTCTTAAGCTCATTTTTTCAGTAGTTCATTAGTTTTCATCTTACTTTCGTTGACAATTTTTCTGAAACGTGGCAGTACTTAGGAATCCATTCTGATTAATATACTGCAGTCTTTCACTTATACCCTTTTATGCGTCTCTCTCATTTATACGTTGATTTTTGGTAGTCTGGGATAAAGATATAGCAATGCAATGTTTTTTTGCTTATGTGTTGCAACCCCAGTAACATAACTATCTTCAAGTGTCTACAACGCTAATAATGTTTTAAAAAATAGTCTGCAATATGCAATATATCATACAAAATTCGCGTTTTTTTTTTTTCTCGAGATGCTTCGACGAAATTTTCCACTTTTTTCAAGATCCTTCGATGAAATTTGCCGGTTTTTTTTTTTTTTTTCGATCTGATGGCAGAATTCTCAGTTTTTTCGTGATCCGACGACGAAATTGACCGTTTTTTCGTGATCCTTCAATGAAATTAACAGTTTTTTCCAAGATCTTTTGACGAAGTTGGCGTTTTCTCTGTAGCCTTTCCGTTGGCGTTTTCTCTGTTGCAACCCCAGTAACATAACTATCTTCAAGTGTCTGCAACGCTAATAATGTTTTAAAAAATAGTCTGCAATATGCAATATATCATACAAAATTCGCGTTTTTTTTTTTTCGAGATGCTTCGACGAAACTTTCCACTTTTTTCAAGATCCTTCGATGAAATTTGCCGGGTTTTTTTTTTTTTTCGATCTGATGGCAGAATTCTCAGTTTTTTCGTGATCCGACGACGAAATTGACCGTTTTTTCGTGATCCTTCAATGAAATTAACAGTTTTTTCCAAGATCTTTTGACGAAGTTGGCGTTTTCTCTGTAGCCTTTCGGTAAAATTTGCATTTTTCTGTGATTCTTCAACGAAACTCATGTTTTTTTTTTTTACAGCCTTTTGACGAAATTCATGTTTTTTCACGGCCTTTTGACTAAATTTGCATTTTATTCGCGATCTGTCAACGAAATTAGCCATTTTTCGCGATCTTTAATTGAATTTTGCGTTTTTTCCGCAATTCTTCGACGAAATTCACTTTTTTTTTCGCGATCCTTTGACTAAGTTTGCCGTCTTTTCGCGTAATTTACGCGCTACAGCACATCTGCGGCATCACTGTATGTTTTTAGTCTGCATGTGCCCTAAAAAGTCTGTGACGCTCGTCGCAGCGTCGCGTGCATTCTGCCACGGGGGTTGCAACATGAAATGTATCTCTCATTTATGCATCGGAGAATTTTAAAGTTTCCCTTGTCATTTCTTTCCATTCTACAATTGTCCTTTCTAAGAAATTTCACATCAGCTTGTAATTAGGAAGTAAATTGATTGTCTTTTTACATTTGTTTTCTGTACACTGTTATAAGCAACATTCTTGGTTCTCACCCCTTCACATCTGATACCTCTAAGAGGACTGTTTAAAAAAACAGGCTCCATTCTGAAGGAATTTGAAAATGATGCATTTTTTGCCAAAGATCAACCAATATTAGATGAAGAAAGAATACTGCCATTTCTTGGGAAATGATTAATTTTAACGATTTTGTAGATATTGATGAAAATGTAATAACAGCAGAAATGAGGGACATACCACTGAGCTCCATGTATAACAGAAGTTCTGAGTCAACGGTCAGAAGCATGAAAGGCAAAAGTAAAAAATAGTCTGTGTTGTCAATTTCAGATATTATTATTCTCATTTACTATTATCCTAATTAATGCTTTTATATTAAAGCTATGCATATCTAATTCATAAATAATTCACTAATCATGTAAGGGAATGTGATAAACAGCATGTTTTGTCATGAATGCGAGCTAAAATTATCGGCAATGTATCCTCCCACGCTGATTGCTGGAAATCATGTTGGGCAGTAGGAACCCCGATTCCACAAGAAATAGCCGCAGAAATTCCAGATGACGGCAATGAAAATGAATCAGATAATAAAGAAATAGATTGATAGTGTTCTACTGTGTAAGCTTGTCTTCATTTCATTTTATTTTCGTTTTATTGCAGAAATTGGTTATGAAAACCTATGGTGTTTAAGTGTTTGTTGCTAATGGTACTATGTATTTTATTTAAATTCTGTAGTAAGATATCTGTTTAATTTTTATGGCCACGATCTTAAATTTCTTAAGTTTAGTTTAGTTCTCATAGTTTCTTATTTTTGTTTATCATAAACTGATTTAATTCTCTTTTTTTTCTGCTATGTTCTGTAAGTGTTTTTCTTAATTTAGTGATTTACTTGAGTTTAATATATATCTATATTTGTCTTTGTTGTTGTTATTTTAGAAAGAAGCTTTAAATGATTTAGAACTGGATTATGAAATCCAAAGTAAAATAGCTTCTGCTGCTCTTAAGTTAGCTACTGAAGTTACAGCTAGAAAAAGTGTAAGAAAATTGCGCAAGATTTCTTATCAACAAGCTACAACTAAGGTAACATTTTCTTGCAATCATATAACTTGATATTTCATCCTTATCCTGAAAAACTTGCACAATTTTTTTTTCACATAATATCTCAATATTTTCATTAAGCAACAAAGTTCCTTATATCGTTGATTCAATAGAAAAAAAAAACTGTGTCATTTATGATAAAATCAATCTGATCATGGAAAGAAACTCTTATTGAATTTTGGAACAGAATGCATAGCTGATTCATTCCTATATGCAATTCATCTTTAAAAGTGAAACTCTATCAACTTTTACATCACCAATAGCCCATACATTTAAATCACCAAATTTTCACAGAGAAAAACAAAAATAGTCATTCTATTACGATTTATATTTTCTTTAAATTTAAATTGAAAAAATAAACTTAGAGAAAAATATTATATCAAACTTTTTTCAGTGTTAATACCCAAACTTGACGTCATATTTTGATTCTAGAGTAAATTTTAACTTTTGATACCAAAGAAAAGTTATTCAGTCAAGAAGTTTAAACAGTGGTGTAAAAGTTTTCTTCCATATCCCCTGTAATAGTTTTTTAGCATTGCTTTTTTGGTGATGTTCAGTATCTACCATCTCAAAAATAATTATGGGATTTTCATTCATTTAACTTATTTTAGGCCAAGCATACCAATTTTATAAAACGTGGTATTATTGGCATTGAAATTTGCTTAAATTACATTCATTAAGACTCCAAAAAAGTTTCGTGCGTGAAAAATAATATTTTATTTAATTTGACGTTACCATTATTAATTTACCATTAAATTTAAATAAAAAAATTTAAGTTTTCTTATGACATTGGCTTTATTTTTATTTTATTTACAGAACTTGCAACTTTACTCCATTATAAAAACATATGATTAATCTCAAGTGGAATAATTATACATTTTCAAAAAGTCGAATTTGTCAATAACCGTTTCAAGTAAAAAACCAGCGTATTTTGAAAATTTCTCAACAGAAAGTGAAATTCAATTGAATTACTAATATTTTATAGATGTCTCCAGAACCCTTAAAAATAGCAGAAAAATAAAATTAGTGAAAAATATACGTCACAGTGTTAATAAAAATATATTTTGTGAAATTGTGCGTTTACGCACCTTTGGCCGAAAATGGGTTAATGCTATTTTCATTATTACTATCTTGTCTCAAATGATACAGCCCTGTCTACCCTTCCTTCTCATTGAGCTGATGCATCTGTTAATTTCTCCGTAGACAGCTTTCATATTATTTCTGTCAGGGCTTAATTTGCGCCGGAGCCCACCGGAACTCAGCTAAGGTACTTCTCTATTTTTAGTAAAAATTTAAATATTGGCCAGAATTCACCGGAGCTCATAAACACTGCGCTCTGGAGCCCAGTGCAATAACACTTCCGAAAAATGAATCCTAAATTACCTTTTCCTTTCCCTCCCATCTCCAATCTTTTGCCATCTTTTGTATCAAAACACTTTTAAGTGACTTAATGTGTCGCTCACGTAAGAGATGGAGATGAAATGGGCTCTATTTTTATATCAGTCTTCGGGTTTGGGCAGGCTCGAGGCTCAGTCTGTCTTAAATTCAAAATTTTATTTATTTCCATTTCAAATCATTTTAATGCTATTTTGGTAAGAATAAAGAGTAAACAGAAAGTCTTTTTCTGTTCTGCATAGCTGCGAACTATTCATTTTTTTGTGTTAACACTATTTCTGAATCATAATCCTGAGCTTATTTAATCACAAAATTCTGCGATTCAATAAGATTAGGCAAAGGTTTCTATTTGGAAGTAGTAAAAACTAAAAAGTGGAATAAGTGATAGCTAAGTATATGCAGATAGATGTATTTAAAATATGTATTTTGCTAAATAAAAAAAACAATGCTTTAAAATTTAAAAATAATGTATGAAATATAAATATGCAGATTAGAGTGACGTCGGAGGGGGGAGGGGTACGCTACAGGTGTTAGTACTGCAGAATATTAGGGCTCCGGTACTTTTTTTGTTAGAAATTAAGCCCTGATTTCTGTTTAATTTTAAATTACAAAACAACAATAAAAATGTGCCCTTGATTTCATTGATAAGTAAAGTATAAATTTTTTATCTTTTTTCAATAACATTAGGTATGCCAAGGATCTCCAAACTAATCAATAACTTGGGCTTGGATGGGCTCAAGCTTTAAAAAAAAAAAAAAAAAAAAAGCCTTGAACTCATCTCTGTTATGTACACGTACATGGTTGAAACACTTGGGGGTTTTGATGGCAACATAGTTGATGGGTTAACAATCATTTATTAATTTAAATAGATTTTTTTATGTGTTATTCTTTAGGATTTTTTTTTTTATATGCGTTCACATCATGTATTTCTTTTCTAATTACTTGAACTCTGATCAGTGAAATGAACTCTGAATTATAGCTGATATCTAGTATGGTGAAACATCTTGGGTTTCATCCTATTGCATTAAAAGTGCAGAAAACACAAGAATTAACACATTTTCCTTAAGAAAAATGGGAAAAGTTGGAAATTCGTTTACAAAATGTTTGTTCTTTAAATCAGAGTTCCCCTCTTTACAGCTGAGTTTTTTGCAATGCATTTTTATATTGCGACTCGCTGACCTGCCTGGCTAAAAGAACCTGACCATTTCTCAGAATTACTTTAAATATATCTCACATAATGAAATCGATAATATAAGCTTAAAATAAACAATTAAGAATATCTTTGCAAAAAAGAAAACTAATCTGAAAATTTTGACAGCTGTAAAGTCACATGACATAATCACTTATCTCTCACTTACAAAGAAACACTGTCCCGATAACAACAGGATTTTTGGCGATAAAAGACACCTACTCTCTTGGAATTTTATTTATTGCAAGTATTTTATAAAGTTTTTTTTTTAAACTATAATCCTTTAACAAATTTTGCATTTTTTTTTTTTTTTTTTTTTTTAAAGTTTATTTGACGAAATTGTCATTTTTTACCACAATCCATTCATGAAATTTGCATTTTATACCACGATCCTTTGTCAAAATTCGCAATTTGTTTCTGAGATCTTTTGATGAAATTTGCAATATTTATCCTTGATTGTTTATCAAAATTCAGGTGGTTTTTTTTAACAATCTTTTGATGAAATTCGCGATTTTTTTCTTCAATCTTTTGACGAAATTTGTAATTTTTTTTTTTTTTTTTTTTTTTTTTACGACTAATTGAAGAAAATCGCTATTTGTTTTTGAGATCTTTGACGAAATTCACTATATTTTTCAAGCATATTTGCAGAAATTCACAATCTTTTCCGCAATCGATTCACAATTTTTTTTTGCACAAAAAAAATTATTCATGATGTAAATATTTAAAGAAACACTATTAACTCATGATTAATATACATAAAAGGGTTTTGATCCATTGACCCTCTGACTGCTTATCCCGCGATTTCCACGGGCAAGACATTTTTTAGAAAAAATTATATAATACACAATTTTTGAAGCAATTTTGGTTTTAAAAATTGCACCAGTCAAATGGTGAAAATGCAAATGATAAATCTACTACATACTTCAAATAAATGATGATTTAAAATATCTAATAATAAAGAAGGTATTATTCGAAAGGATTTTGGAAAAAAAAGAATTAAGCAGTCAGATTGTTAAGAGGGAACTGACTGCTTTAAATTTTCAGAAATTTCAGAGCAGAATCACCCCTGGCCATCGTGTACACACACACCCACAAACATCTTTCTTTCATTAGTATAGATAACCATTTAATTTCTTTTTGCTCACTAAATCCGAGCTTGCTACAAACAAGTTCACCTATTTAAAGTTATTTAAAAATATCTAAATTTTGATAGTATTCCAACAATTTTATTTGAGTAAAACTAAAAAAAGCATGTGTTATTTAAATTTCAGTATGAACTACAATGTATTTTTTTTATCATATTAAATTTATTATATTTGAAACAAAAATTTAAATTTGCTGTTTTGTTCCTTTCTAAATAATTAATTATTGAATTTTTTTTCACAATATCATGATATGAATTTGTATGTATGTTTAAAATATTTATTAGTTGTATAATAATTTACAAACAGCCAACTAAATAAATATGAAGGTACCTCAGTTTTCAGCAAATGTATAGAATAAATGCAATTAAAGACAAGTTTCAAAATGTACTGTGTTCACAATTTAATTAGATGTAGAAATATTTTACTTAAAACAAAATGATATGATGAAAGATTATCTCTTTTTATTAGTTAAAGGACATTGAACATAAGATTTCTACTTTGAAAAGAGAAAAAGAAGCTAAGAAGAAACCACAAGATACTGCTAGTGAAGGTTTGTTAGTCTTTGCTTACTCTAATGAATCTTAAATATGCTAATTAATATTTGGATGTCTTGAATTCTCTCAAATTATTAGAAGTTTTTAGCCTGGATGTTTTTGCCCTATCCGAAACTTGATTGTACTTGATTTTTAGATGAATGGTTTTTCAGATGCAAAGTAAAAATATGTTGCTTGAAATGAATGTCATTTTATTTGGTAAAGCATTTGTTGTTATTGACCTTCTAGATTTTTTTCAAATCACATAAACATATTTTTAATTTGAAATATTATATAAGTGAAATCAACATAGAAACAAGATACATTTTTACTAAATTAATTTTCTGGTTGTGTAATATGTTTGACTTGAAAAAAGTCCGGAAGTTGGCAACTATGTGAATAGCAAAAGTAATTGTTTTTACAAAAATTTTCTATCATCCTTCAATTTTACGAATTTTCTTTTCCATTTTTGGACTATATTGGCATTTGTATAACAATTATGATAACTATACTGTGGATTTATATGCAATTTCACATTTTAAGGCTTTTGTGATCAAAGTATAAAATGCCATAAAATTGCATATAAACTAATATTTTTAACTTTTTAGCTACAGCATCTTTAGTTTGCTATGAATTCCTTAATTCTCTACAGCACTGTATCCAAAATATATTGATAAAATGTTGTGCCTTTTATTCAACATTTTTGTCTTACATATATGATTAAACCAGTTCATCTAGACTAAATACATCATTTAGTTATCATGCTTTCATACTTTGTCTTCTGCAAAGTACCGCCAGTTTTAACAACATGGGATACATGGTTAAATGCAACCTTATTTTATGCGCAGAATTTAGATAAAAAATTTTCTTAATACTCTTGATAGTCTAGACTCTTTTGCTATTTACTCTACCAAATATATGCTAAATGATAGGACTTTTCAGAAAAATGTCTGTATGACAAAAACTCATTTTAATTTTGTAATTTCAGCCAGCACAAACTGGAATCAAAGAATCTTTTGTTAAATGATGCTTGCTGTATATGAAATAAAGTTCAAATGTGTATTTCCATTATTTCTGTGTCTGCTGATGAAGAAAAAAAAATCAGAGAAAAGTTAAATTATATTTGAAATAAAAAGTTAGCTTTTAAAAATATGAAAAAATAGATGGCCTTTTTGAATGGTGATTGAGATGAACTACAAACTGAAGTGGAAACGACTGCAACAAAAAGTATAACAAATAGTACCAAGTAACATGGCGAGTTTTCAAAGCTCATTTTCTGCATTTAACTAAAATGAGAAAAAATGAAACCTTTTGTATTTATGCATTTCTGCTCATGTAAGGGGTTCATGGAAAAAATAAAACTTTAAGAATCTCAGCTTTTGATGATAAAAGACAAAATCTAACTGTTGGAAAATATGTACTGGTGTACTGCAACAAAAATTACTTGTGATGAGATGAAAATTTATGGTAATGTGCATATGTCTTTTACTAAAATTATTATAAACGAGCTGAAGTGCTCGGCATTGTCTGGGATTTTAAGAATGTTTGTGTAGAAAAATCAATTTCAAAATTAAGCATGTTTGTATAGAGAACTTCAAAATGTTAAAATATGCCAATACTTACATAATCGAGTTTTTATCATGAATCAAAAAGTGCTTCGAACTTGTATGACATTATATTCACCTGCTGATGTCATATCTACTTGCTTCCTCTGTTAATTATATTGATACTCGCTTTGTGTTATTCTCAAACATTTGAAAAAGTCCATTAAACTTACAATATGATGTCACATTAATTTTCTTTTTAATTCTCTAATGACATCATATTAACCTGCTTTATGTACTTACACATACTCATACTCCTTGTATTATTGAGAAATATTTGAAAATTTCCGTCATATTAATCTTTTTTTCAACTGTCAAAACTTTTTATTTCATTTTTCATGCGGAAACCTTTCAATAGAAAATTAATTATTGTGGATTTTTAATTGTTGGCAACTGCTATAATGAAAAATGTTTAAATTTAATAGGAAAAGGCTGTTAGATTTTTGTTTTTTTTATTAATTAAATATTAACTATACATTATTTCGAGACCAGGAGACATTTTAGTGCATATTTTGACTTTTTTAAAGTCTGATGATAATATTACTGCATTAATTTAATTGTCTTAATATACCAGACCTTCACAAATTTTCATACTAAAATTCATTTATGTTTATAAAATGTCTCTTTAATTTTTCTAAAAATGAATTAACACATAATATATATTCAATATTGGAAATCATTTTATTTCTGAATTCAAACGACAAAATTCATATGTTATACTACCCCATGCAAAATTGTATTAAAATTAACATTGCTTGTTATTAATTTTTTTTTTTTTTCTTTTTTTTCAAAATCAGTGAGCGATAGTAACTTTTCAATGCCTTTTTTTTTTTTTTCAGCATCCCCAAAATATAAAAATTACCACACAACTTCATTAGTAACAGATACCTTGTCAAACAATCTTATTTTATATATACATAAATATGCTGTCTATTATTTATCAAGTGCTACTCATTTGGTTAACAAAATATCATTTTTTTTTTTAGCCTTTTTAAATCACTATCATACGTGTAGAAAAAATATCACTAAACGTATTTTTACATTTAAAAAAAATGCTGTTCATGTGTTATTTTATGCATTGGAACCTTTATATGTTGACGTAATTGTACTCATTCAGTTCTGTAAAAATAAAAACAAGTAAAAAATTCATTTTTGTTCCTTCATTTAAGAAAATCATAATATTTCAAATTAATTATTTTCCAAATTAATAGTTTTTACCATTCTTATTTGGAATTCTAATAAATTTGATAGCATCAGATCTTTTAGTGTTATAAGTTAAATAAATATAACTGACATTTTTGCTTGATCAAAAGCAAAAAATTGTTTGAAAAATTATTTCCAAAAATCATTAAAAATTGATTAATTATGTTAGAAACTTGAAACAAGCGTTTTTTTTTTAAAGTATGACTCTATCCAGTGCTTTAATGAATCTGCAGTTTTTAAAATCAATTGTTCACATAATCAAAAGCACATAGTACACACAGAAAAAATCTAATAAAGAAAATCATTTCAAAGTATTTTTGGTTCTTCAATCAATGTAAAGTAGTATAGTGTTGAATCATAATAATTGGTTTCCTATAAAAAACAAGTTTTTTTTTTTCTTTTCTTTTGATCAGTATTTGTTTATAATATTTATTTAAAATAGATTAATAAAAAAATAAAAAAAAACTTTGTTATTCCAAGAAAGGAAAAAGATCAAATTTTAGCAAAATTGGGAATAAAATGATTTTAAATACTTATAAATTGGTATTGCAACTTAATATCCTGAAACTGGGATAATGGATGTTGGGGATGTTTTGATAAAAAGTTCATAAAAAAAACTCCAAATAACTATTTATTTTGTTTAATTAATGTGTCAGTTAATTATAATTGTTAATTTTATTAGTTAAATTACAAAAATTATGTATTTGTCAAAAAAATGGAAGAGGGGGGGGGGGGGGGGGGGCAGCCCTTACGTTTATTTAAATTAATTTTGAATGAACTGTGTTAATGTAGCTGTGTTTCATATTTATTCATGCTGTTATTTGTGTTTTTTTTATTACTATTATTATTTATTTACTTTTCTCTCAAAAATTTAATGTTATGGTATTATTATACCAGTTATATTTTAGCCGCTTTGAATGCATTTTATTAATTGCAAATTGAATTCATTTATTAAAAGTTTCATAAAGTTTTCCTTCTTAATACTTTAGGTACACCTGAGGACATTAGAGCGAAAAATCATTTAGGTTTACCAAGTTCATCATCTGAAAATTCTATTGCAGACAGAAGTGGAAATTCTTCATTAGCAGTAAGTTTTCTCTTTTTTGTGTACTTGTTTGTTATGTACTTTATACTTAAGGATATTTTATACATAATTTTGATGTTTCATTTTTAATGCCTTATAAGTGTAATTTCTATTTAGTTTGCATTTATTTTATATACGGGTAAAACCGCCCTAAAGTGACCACATTCCACCCCAGTGAAAATTGGTCACTTCACGCTCTAATCAAGGTCACATTTATATCTTGTTTTTGATCGCTGAAAATAAGGTAACAAGTAGTGTTATGAAAATTTATCTTTCACATTAGGAAATAAATAAAATTTAAATATCAAAAGAAAACTTTATTTAAATTTATAAGTTTTAATTACTACAAGGGTTTCAAAAACATGTAAATTGATGTTTGCTTTGATTTTACAATTTTATCTTTTACAACTTTTTATTTCTAAATCCTTTCAAAGTTTAGTGAATAAATTATGAAAAGATTCCATATTAATCTATCTTCTTTGAGAGCTTCCTGAGAGGAAAGGGGCAGAGAATTTACTTTGTAGTATCTTTGACTTGTCATCAGAATTAGATTCCTTACCACACCACCAAACCGTCAATTTCTTTACATTTTCGTTTCATTACACACAATTTGCTGTCTTGAGATTCTTTTAAAAGGCTTCTAAATTGATAATTAATTCATTGACAATCTTTACTAAAAAGGTGTTTAATACGTACATTAACATGAACCAAAATATAAAATATCTAAAACCTAGCACTTTCAAGCACAAATGTGCTCGTCCTCAGGGTTGAAAAACAGACAATACAAAATAAGAGAAACTGAGCGAGCTTTGATTTCGAAAAAGAAAGTCTCTCGGATTTTGTATTGTCTCATTTGAATCTGTGCTGCTGAAGTTTTTAATTTGTCTAGCTATGCAATCTCTTTGTGCAGCTGTTATTTATAAAAAAGCAATGATCTGTGTGAATTGCACCAGTGATAAAATACAGTTTAAGCATTGTCTTGGAATCATGCAGCATATATTACATGGTAAGACTTATTACATTAAATTAAACCAGAGGGCCCGTGCGAAGATTTCGCACTGAAATCTGATATTTTTCAGGTACTTCTCTATTATCCCGTCGACCACTTTTCTTAACAAAAAACTACCGCCAAACTGTAAGATTAAACGCCAAAAATGCAGTCCCATTTACTTGATGTCAGAATCATTATGCGTGTTTGTTAAGTCATCTAGCGGTTTTACATTCGACATTTGCGTGTATTTTTCATTGTGTTTTACTGATTTAGTAGTTATTTTATTAATTAAAATAACAATTGTGTCCTTAATTTCTTATATTTTATTTATTTATTTTTTGATATTCCAATGGCAACATTCTCCCGTTTATTTGGCGATAGTTTTTTGTTATGAAAAGTGGTCGACGGGATAATAGAGAAGTATCATTTTTTATCAATATGTAATGCAAACAACATTTAGTTGTTAGTCAAGCCAGGATATCATCTAATTTATTCCATCAAAGTTAGACTAAAAACTGATCCAAGATTGCTAAAGGCACGCGCGAGAAAAAAAATAACAATCGTATTTTGACTGCATTGGAGGATGACGTCATCCGCTTCGGGAAAAACATGGGACTTAGAAATATAAATCTAAACATTTCAATTTCGCTTTTTAATCATAAGTATAAAATAAACCCGTGCGGTGTTTTTTATAATAATTGCTGAGCATCCTATAATGTGGTATTTTATTTTTTTTGGCAACAGTAATTTCAGGAAAACCTTTCATTTCTTTTATGAAACCAATGCCGATTTAATTTTTAATTTTCAGCAAATTTTAATCAAAAACATGTTTTAACGAATTGTTAAGTGGGCTATGTCAGAAGCCGGTTCAAAAACCTTTCATGTGGTATCTCATTCGTTGTTCTGCGTTTCATATTTTCTGAGAAAAAGGGATGTTGACAGGAGAAATAATATATATGATTGGCTTTGCTGTATTCAAAAATATATCAAGAATATATATATATATGTGTGTGTGTGTGTGTAATTAAAATCAAAAGAAATCATAAGTATTGTGGAAAATTACATATACGTTTCATAAATTTCTGAAAATAGCCAAGCCAACTTGGTTTATTAAGTATGCATATTTTGCAGTTTTGTGCACTTTATATTAGCACATTGACTTCAGCTGTTTTTTTTTTTTTTTTGGGGGGGGGGGGGGGGTAGAGATCTGTAACATATCTGTATATAAATTTATAGATCTTTGCAGATGCGAGAAAAGAGGTCATTTGTCATGAGCAGTAATAAATTTCAGGGGATGTTTGGGGGGTGGGGGGAGAGAATTCTCGCACTTTCTGAGCCTTCAGAAATTCCTCCTGGATGGAGAAAGTGTGTCTGAATTCAACACTGTGCATGAGTATTGTCATATAGACACTGACCCCTGCACTAGCATATATCAAGATTTAAAAAAAAAAAAAATTAGATCATAGTGGAAATGTACTTCATCATATGTTGTTAGTATAGTATAGTGATTTTTTGTTATGTTTGTAAACTTTGTTATGCTGCTCTTTCAGAGTGGAACAGTTCCACCATCTACTTCTTTGCCACAACTGTCTGAAGCTGCATGTTCCTCTGCCCCTCCAAGTCCTGCAAAATGTCGTCAAAGACATCAGTCACTGCAGCATGTACCTTTGATAACAACTGAAGTTTATGAAGATGTTGGTCTACCATATAATCCTCATTCAAAAAGTAATTCATCGTCATACTCTGCAAATTCAGAGTATGATACAGTTAGTTACAATGGCAGTACGATTGGATCACTTGGTGTTCTATACAGAAACAGGTATGTTATTTTGCTATAAACAGTCATTCCATGTCAAACCAACGAATGAAATAATATTTTTTGATCTTGTCATCTCCGATTTTAATAACTTTGGGTTTATAATAGAATCCTGCATGAAGTCAGATAACTGATTTTTTTTTACCTGATCTGACCCTCAGCATGATGTGCATAATAGAAAGAAAACCTATTTCACTGAAAACCGCAAAAAAAAAAAAAGAAATCATAGCCGGGTTTAGCACAACTCTGCCCAAGATTCTCAGTGGATCAGCTGATTTTTAGCTCACAGGCTATCAAAACCTGAGAGCTAATGTGCCCGCCCGTTCTGTATGTATGTATGTATGTACGTAAAGGGGGGGAACGGGGGGCTAACCCCCCTTAATTTAGATAAATGGGTTTTTCATGCAGAATTATCAGCTTTTCTTCAAATTTTGTATATAGGTTCATTGTGATACGGCACTTCCATGATTAGTTTTAAGGGTTCGTTGGTTAAGTATAAAGAGGGGAAACAGGGAGCTAACCCCCTTTAATTTAGATAAAAGGGTTTTTCATGCATAATTATCTGATTTTCTTCAAATTTTGTATATATGTTCATTGTAAGAATCATCCATTCCCTGATTAGTTTTGGGGGTTCATTGGTTAATTACAAGGGGGGATGATCCCCTTAATATATTGTCGATTTCTTTATTTTTCGAGGGGCTTATTTCAAATTCTTTGAAAAAAGAGTTATAATATACAATTAGTGTGAATAGCCTGTGAGCTCAATGCCCTTAGTTTAACTGGGCAGTTTTCTTTTTATTGTATACATTTATATCCTGTCCAGAAAGCGGCTGACAGTCACTTGTTCCTCATAGTTGAAGTTTGAGAAACATTAATTGTATTTTCAAATTAGTAATTACTTAGACCGTTCAATTTTATACAGTTTATAAGAATATTTTTTGATATATTATAACATTTTACTGCAACATTAATGAATTATTTACCTTTAAGGTTTGCTGAATTACTTATTTATTTACTTTTTCATGTGATACATTAATGAAGATATTTTGTTCTGTTAATATTTTTAACTATCTTGTGCTTATAGAAAAAATATCTATATGTGCCTTATGCTCTTCGTAAAATTAAAATTATTAGACCTACTGACAGCAGCAATGTACGCTATGTATTAGTGAAGGTAAACCGAATTTGGAGGATTATACACTACCAAGCTAAATTTCATAAGTAGATATGTCGCCAATCTTGGCATCAAACAATAGCAATGTTGGCAGTAATGTGGTGGTGGTTTCAAATGTAAGAAGAGTTCAAGAGCAGTTATCTATCAAGAAATGTTGTTTGCATATTTATAGAATATTTAAGAAATATGTACCTAATGTTTAGGAAAGTATTTAAATTTAACAAATCAATTAATTTTACTAAAATTAATTATACAAAAATATTTGAAACAAATAACAATAATAATAATAAAAAAAAAAACTACGTTTATTACCTGTTTTTAAAATTTTGTAATTTTTTTAAATACTTTACAGAAAGCTGTTGAATAACATATCATAACATAAATATATTTAAAAATACCTACTGTAAAAGAAAATATTGTAATCAGGATCGAAACCTGATTAGGGAAATATTAGTATGCCTTCACATTTTGAATTTACCTGAATCTGTTTTTACTATTTTTACAATGATTCCATATGTATGTATGCATGAATGTATATTGTAATTTTTTTACATTTTCAGTTCCTCAGAGTCTGTTTTTGGTGTTTGTAAGATTATGTGAGTGTGTTTGAGAACTAAACATAATAATGCCCAAACTATGCTTTCGATTGAGCTCTCTTTTAAGTGTCGCTGCTGTCACAAAAGCTGTATTCATTTTCATACAAATTTGACTACATGTTTGGTATCTCAACCATTTTGTGACCATAGGAAACCAATAACTTTTTCTTTTTTTTTAACTCGACTATTCAATTTAATATTTTTATTTTTCATGCTCATCTTGTGTTAATACAACAATCATGCTTCACTAGAACATAGTTTAATTTAGTAAAACTGTTTTTTGTTTTGTTTATGCAAAGAAAAAAATTACAGAGATTTTCAATCTCATAAAAGCATAGGGAAAATTAAATATTGCATGTTGTTGAGAGAAAATGGCAAAATATTTACTTTTAAAACAGTTTTAATATTTATTTCAATTTATAGGCCTTAATTTCAACATGAGTGGAATGAAAATGTATTACAAATTACTTCTTTAGAAAATGTTTAAGCTTTAGGAATGATAATGCACGTTTTCTTTAAAACATGAGATTATTTTCGCTAATGGAAGCATTTCACCTTTGTAAAATGGGTATCTAAGTTTTTATTTATTGTTATATTACTATTTATTTGAACACATCTATCTTAACTGCTCTTTTTAAGTAATTTTATATAAGTACAATTTTTCATCATTTATTTCATTAAGAAAAGTGTTATATGCATATAAACTTGTGTTTTGGAGCCAAATATAAAGCATTTACTTGCAAGTTATCATCTTTCTTAAATTCTTATTACCCATCATTATTTCATTCATTCTGTAGGATGTATTTTGCTTCTTTCTTGTCTCCTAACATGCACATTATATCAGTAGACCACTGTATATATTTTTTAGGGTTCCGTACTTAAAAAGTAAAAACGGAACCGTTATAAGATCACTCCTATGTCTGTCCATCTGTCTATCACCAACCTTTTTCTCGTAAGCTATGGGGCATGGAAAGTTCAAACTTGGGAAAGTTATAAAGCCTTTTTACCCACATATTTTCTGATTATTAGCCGTTCACAAATGGGTCATTCCATGTCAAATCACCCAGAATTTTCTAAAAATGACACCCACCATCTTCAATTTTGATAAAATTTGGTGTATATGTAGAACTTTTTATGCTGATTCCAAAAATATCAACCATATTGAAATTGATCAAAGGGTTTAAGAGTTATGAGCTTTTAAATATCTTCCAAGATGGCCGATTTTTCGCCATTTTGAATAGCACATGTGACAACATAAAAGTCTATAACTCCTTACAGGTTTAACTTAGAATCTTCAATTTTTTTTTTTTTTTTTTTTTTTTTGTTCAGAATGAAGTAAACTTTGATTGAAACAGATTTCTGTGCAGTTTATTCCATTAACATGCTTTCAAAAAATTATTTTTTTGCATTTTTTTAATTAAAAAAAAGGTGTAACTTCAAGAGTTGATTTCCCCCATTGCCCCCCCCCCCCTTCAATTTTCATCTAATTGCATACACAGACACTTCAAAGCATGTTTTGAAGCCTGATAAAAAAAATTTAATGGGCAGTTTACAGACATTTTGTTTAAAGAAGAATTTAAATTTTACTGACATTCTAAACTTAACGGAAAACACAAGATCTTTGATATTTCTTTTATTATCAGAAATATCGTAATCTTTACATCTAAAATTTTGATAAGGTTTTATCTTACATAAAGATAATATATTTGTTTATAAATGTAGCTAAAAAGAAGTGGAATCCCATTAAATAAACAGGAATGCTAATAATGAATTCCTGCAGGACGTAGAAATATTGTCATGTCAAATTGAAATCTTTTGCAAAGTTTCTGTAAAATATAAATAAAAAAGAAATTATGGAAAAAAATTCTACAAATAGTCACATTTTATAACTAAATCATCTTGTATATTACACCAAATATGATGAAGTTACAACTCTTAAATAAAAAATATTGTCAAGTAAAAATTATTGTAGTATTTTAAAATGATAGAAAATCACCTTTTTAAGAACATCAATTACAATTTAAAATAAATGTATTTAATTAAAAAAAATAACTCTTTTGTAATAGTGAAGAAAAATCATAAAATTGTTTTAGTTAAAATTTGTTCATTTTATCTTTCAATTTTATTTCCCTCTCATTTTATGTTTTGCCAACTTGGTGTTTATTAAAGCACTGGATATATCAATAAGTTTATATGTTGTGATACTGATGTCAACTGCACAAAGGGTATGATTGAAAGGCACAATACAGCTGTCATTTATTGGCTGATATTACGAAGGCGATGGGTCATGTGGATGCATGAATTTAAGTTACATCTCCTTCTTTTTTGTGGACTTCTGAAACTAAGCTTATATACTAATTCGATTTATATATACGTGCTACATAACTGTTAAGGGATGGAATATTCAAAGTCTCTAACATTTCTATCAAAAGATAGACAAACAGAAAAATTTTCATCAGTTCTTATTCTTTTCCACTTATTAATAAATTTGCTGTAGATTCAAAATAATGCATACCATATGTTTCATGAATTGTTGTAGCAAGTTGCATCCGCTGAGACATATTGCTGCAGTTTCAACATGTCATTTTTTGTGATAAAGAATGTTATACCTTAAATGTTTTGTCTGTAATATTCGTATATCATAGACACATTTGTTTGACCATGCAGCAGTCTTTGCTTTTGTCACAATTCTTTTAACAGTCTCTCTTCCACCCCATCGCAAACAGATTTTTTTTTGTGACTTGTAGTAAAAAACCTCCATTTTGCTTTTATTCCACCAAAATCGTATTCATGGTAACATAGGTTAGAAAATGTTTTGCAATTTTTATACTGGGCAGCACAGGCGTCAGTACAATATTCTACATTTGTAACTAAGGGATACTTATTATTCAGGATGGCTACAGAAATTTCAAAAAAAGGTTCCCTGATTTTCCTGACTACCTTTATTTTAGATTTCCTTGATTTCCATTATTAACGATATACATACGAAATTTTTTAATACATGCCGCTTCCTCGCATAACACATTTATCCAGCTTGCCAATTCTTCATTTGGGAGAAAAAACAAGGGAAAATATAAAAATCGCAAAATATTCATAAAGTACTGGTTCACAGTTTCATAAATCCAAACTCCAAATTAAGTCTAACAACTTCATACAGTTGTCAATGAATATATGACAAACAAAACATTTCCTCATTTTCTGAAGAATGTTCAATTCTAAGACATATTTATATCTGATGGGATAGCTAATCAGATTAAGCTAGCGTCACTGACTCAGCTTATGCTAATGTATCATAAAATTTTCAAAAATGGGTAAATTGCCTTCAATATAAATGCTATCCACAGAAAATGAGGACATCTGATCATGTTAATATGTGTTAAATAATAAAAACTCATATCATGTGCATCTTTTAAAAAATATATATAAATTTAATTTTCTTTATCGCGTACTATTATTGGCTTAAATATCATCTGTTTGTCGACAAATCAGTCTCGTGGGGAAAAAAAAATTTGCATATAGACAAATTTCCCTGATTTTCAACTACCTTTACGAAATTCCCTGACTTTTACAGATTCATAAACCTTTCAGATTTCCAGAACCTGTAGCCACCCTGTTATTTAAATACTGCATGATTAATTTTTGAGTCTGATAATCCATTGGTATATCATGGTTCATATTAACTGAAACCACACAAAAGCTTTCACTTTTTGAGTTGCTTCCATTTTTCTTTACATTGAGTATAAGTGTTTATAAAGTACAGCATCCATGCGTCCAATGGTAGCCTTGTGCTTCATCTTGCAGCGCAAAAGAAAAGTTCTCACTAAAATCCATTTGTATAAGAATCTCATGAGTAGTAAGTTCTTTTTTTTTTTTTTTTTTTTTTTTAAATAAACCATACAGGAGGTATTGTATAAGATGTCTATGTTTGGGACTTGAATATTTATGTATGGGGTAAGAGCTTTTCAATCTTTTTAAGAACAAGATTGATGAAATCCCCCGCCAATTATGTTACTTGAGAAAAAAAAAGTTTTCTTTTTGTGTATTTTGTAGGATATTGTAAGAAAGATCTTGTAATATCGAACTCAAAAATATATTTGTTTCAATTTTAGGTATTATATTTTCAGAGATATTGTCAAAAATGCACTGCAAAAATATGTCCTCCCCCCCCCTTCCCCCTCTCTCTCCCCCCTCCCCTTCTATTTCAGAATCTACTGAAACTAAAATTATGAAAAAATTAGGGCAGTGGGAGTTTATTTAAAACTTGCAAGAAAACTATAGCGATTTTCCTAGGTAACATAGTTTTTGAGAAAAACGCATTTTTCTGTTACACACAAACTTTACTTTCCAGCAGTCAGCGGGAGAGATTTGACGGGCACTCAAGATATCTATTGACGCAGAATCATCCAAGGATATGTGATAATGATTTTCGAAAAAAATTGTTAGTAATTAGCCAAGATATTAAGTTACATTTTTTAAAAAAACTTTTTTCCAGAGATATCGCCGAAAATATACTGGAAAAATATGTCTCCACCCCTCCTATTTCCGAATCTACTGAAACTAAAATTATGAAAAAATTAAGAGTAGTAGAAGTTTATCAATTAATAAATAGTAATAAATACATTTACTGTACGGAACCCTTTGAGCGTGAGTTATACTCGTACTTGACCGATTTTTTAAGATCAAATTTGCATTCATTTAATATTTTTTAACATTTATGATTGTATGAATTTATTGATTGTTCAATTATTTTAAATATTAGCATCCCAATTTCTTATTACTCAAAAAGCATTTACTGATTGTTATTTAAATGTTTTACACTGAAATTTTTGGTTTACATGTTAAACACAGACATATATCCATAATCTTTAATATTTATTTTTTGTTTCATTTAAATTTTCAGATTTGAAGCCAACATAGATCTTGATGGTACAAATCATTACAGTGTACCAAATCGCCGTGCTAGTCAAGCATTTAATGATCCTGATGAATCTTTACTAAATGGAAGTGCGAATGCTGTTGGGCTGTGTTATCCTGAAGATGTCACATCCAGTCTGTATGTAAATAGTGCCAGTTTATCATCATCTTATGATGACCGATTAATTCATAAAGGTGATAGATTTGCTGTAGTACCTGAAAATGTATCAACTGCTGATAGTTATGATAAAAGTTCTATTGGTAGTAACAGTATCCTGAGCTTCAATGACTCTAATTACCAACTGAATGCAAACTGCGACTTATCCAAGCAGGAAAAATATTTTCACTCGCATTCAGAAAATTCTCTTCATCGGCAGAGAACTAATTCTCTGCATCCCAAACTTGAACATTTGCATATTAGTGAGCCTGAGTTGAATCTCGATGTGAATAAGTATGAAAATAACATTCCCCATGGATGTAATGTTTCACTGCTGAGAAATACTCTCCGTCCAACAAGTACAATTTTACCTGCAAGTACCTCAGATTATTCTTCAGGTGTTAGTAACCAAAGTATTAATCAAGTCGTTGATTTAGGATTGGTTCCGGGTTTTCAAGAATTTAAACGAACTGGTGCTTCTGGAACTTTAGAATACACTTCGTCCAAACCTAAAACTAAGGAATGGATTGAAACATCTCTAGATTCTCCAATTGTTACCAGGAAACGAAAACCTAAACAGTCTGATGGATCTCTACCTAATGAGACTTGTCAACAAGTCCAGTGGCTTGAAAATGGTTTACCAACAGTTTTTCCAAATGATTCTTACAGTGGATATCAAAGCCAGCCTAAATATGAAGATAATCCTCCTTCTAACAGTGTTAAATTTCGAAAATCTCCCTCACCAATACTACATCAGTATAACTCTGAATCCCATCCTGAATATAGAAATGCAAAAATCTCATATCCTTCTCAATTGCCTGGAGAAAGGATATATGTGAACTCCAATGTTCTTCAAAATAGCAGTGCTTACCATGATTATGAAAACAGTCCAGAAATGTCCAAAAGTCTAAATAAGTTTATTCCTAGGCATTCAAGTCCCTGTTATGAAAATATGCCTGGAAATTTAAATTCTGATTACAATAAAAATCCTCAGGAGGATCTTGAAAATAAGCCACCATTAGTGTCTCGTGAAGATGCAACAGTTTCAAAATTAGGCATTGCAGAACCTCAGAAGCCGTCTAAATATCAAAATAGGAGAATAAACATGGGGGATGTTTTCTCTCCTGATACTATACCATGCAACAATTCTCCAGACTATCAAAACATTCCCATAGACAATCAGTATGAGCCTGTGAATTTTGGTGAGAATAATTCTCCATTTGCTCAATTAAAATGTGATGTTTCCGATCCAAGTCATTTTTCTCATAATCATTCATATCAAAATGAATCTCAGTCTGGATATCCAGATAACTTAAAAAATACTAATTCTGAAAACCCACAGGTGGTGCCCACATGGCAGCATTCTGCAACACCAGTGCAATTAGAAGCAGCACCCATATCACCTGTGTCTCAGAATTTCTCTCCCAATGTCGAAGTTAATGTTGTATCAATTGGTCACTTCCAGCCTTATTGGGAAGAAACGAAGCCTTATGAACTGTCTGACTTTTACAAATACAGCACAAAGCACAGGAAGCAGCGGAAGAACAGTACAAGTGACTCTGCTGATGCACAATCTTACACAGAGAAGGAAACTAGTAGTGTTAGTTATCAGTATTATGAACAAACGCATGTAAACAATATGAATGCTACATATCGCGAGGTGAACTTTCCCAATGATGGAAATCATGCATCCAGTGTTGCAACCCCACCAAAGCAGCATCAAGAAATAGTCACAAGCCGTGTTCCAATATTTGGCTGTTCAGAACAGTTAGAATCACCTGCACAGTAGTGAGTAAAGCTTAAAATATGTAGAGTTTTTATCTTTAACATTAGTCTTACCCTAATCGACATATCTCATACCATGTTTGTAGGTACAATACGTATGCTCTACAAATATCTGCACAGCTTAAAAGTAAGAGCTTTGCCGATTATTTTGTTTACGTTTGAAAACCTCATCAGAATAGCCGTCTTTATGAAATAACTATATTTTATAACTAATAAATGCTAATAAAAATCAACATAGCTAGGGAAAATACAAATAAATCATTAAAAAACTAATTATTCAATGTATAATTTTGATAAATTGTTATCATTATTACAAATCATAACTTAAACTTGTTAAACATTTGATCATTGATAGTTGGATTAACAACATTATTATTTTTTTTTTTTAAATCTTATTTGCAACTTGCAAACAGTGAGCATTTATTTTTTAGTCATAAAAATCTGTGTCATTTAAAAATTCAAATATTTATCTGTATAAAGAAGTCCTTATCAAAAATAAGTTTTCCTCCTTCTTCTATTGGATGAGTGCCTGACACGTGCATTACAGGGTGTCTAGCCACCTGGAAAAGTCAGGGAAATTTATATGGACTGGAAAGGTCAGGGGAAAGTTAGAGAAACTTACCATTTCTGAGGGAAATTTGAAAATTATGGGAAAAAGTTAGGAAATTTTGAACTTTCAAGAAAAAATATAGGAAAATGTTTCTTATAAAACTAAGGATTTGACATTGCAGTGCCATTAAAATCAATCTTTGCTCTTCATAAGTACTGTAATGATTATTTCAACCTCTCGTGCAAATCATTTTGTCTACGTCCTTTCAGTCCTTCTTTGTAATTCAGATATTTTCAGTTCCAGCTTCACTGAAACTTTCTACTGAATGTTGTAGGATTTATTAGGTGTTTCACTCTGCTTACTTATCTTTGTTTCATAACTGAACATTTGTTAGCTTAATTTATTGAATATTTATTATTTGTATTAAAATATGTCAAAGCACTCTGTATTTAACTGAGACTGGTGTGATAAAAAAATTTCATCTTCATTTGACAAAATGGATAGAATCTGATGTGTATCTGCAAAATGTTTAAAAAGTAGAATGTTCAACAATTCGTAAATTTTTTAAAAAATTATGTAACAAATAGGTAATTTCTGCCTCAGAATCAGTTGTGAAAGGTCCACTCTCAAATTCACAACTTTTTTGTGTGTAACATCACAAAATCTCGATACCTGAAATGTTTTTTATTATTGGTATGTATCGCAAATTACATACATAGCGATTTTCGAAACATTAAAACTACCCGTTTTAATACTTTCGTCATTTTTAAAACAAAAGAAAATAATACTTTAATACGTGAAAAACAGTCCTCTTAAAAAACATAACGAATATCTTTATTTTATCACTTCTGTGCCGACAAAAACATTCTACAAAACCATTTCCTGACAACTACATTTTTTCACACAGCTTAGAAAAATACAATTTCGAAACAAAAACATCTTTCTCACACAGCTTAGAAAGATACAATTTCGAAACAAAAACATCTTTCTCGCACAGCTTAGAAAGATACATTTATGAAAACAAAAAAACATTTTTCTCACACAGCTTAGAAAGATACATTTATGAAAACATCTCATGTTAGTAGGAATTCAATTGGATTCGCGACAGTATGGAAAAGCTGAAAAATCAGGGAAATTGGTTGCTGATCTGGAATAGACACCCTGATTAAACTGCTTTCATCCTCTGAGTTACTGGGTGATTAGTTCTTTATCAGCACAAGTTACTTAGCTTAGAATCCACCAATCAACTAATCATATGTAGCTGTCTTAATTTTTTTACACTGAATTTTAACCAAAAAGTTTCATTGTTTACATTGCGAGTGATGTGCAGATTTTTCAGAGTTGACTGTATTTATTATTTGCTTGCAATTTTTGCTAAGGGTTACATTTTGGCTATTTATCATGATCTAAATATGTTTACATCAAATTTTGTTGCCTAGTGAGCTTTTTCACAATTGAACTCTTAAACATTCTATGACAATATTGTATTTAAAGCATAATTATACAGTAGACTACCTCAAATCTGCAAAAGTTTTTTTTAATTTTTATTGCATTCTGTACATAATTTTAATATGGAATTCTTGTTAATATGATTGAACTCGTATTTTCTCATGAAGGAAGTATAAATTTATTTCTGAAAAAATTCAATAAGCACTGATATCAGTGACAATCATGATCTGTTTACTAAATACATTTATGAAATCAAGCTTTTTTGGTTATTAAGTGTGGTTAAACATTAAATAAAACTTTGTTATTTTAAGATATTGATGTGAATTATGAGTGTACAGTTATAAGAAGAGCTTCACTGAATAATTCAAGAAAAAAATTATCCTATCATTATTATGTATATTTAGTTTATGCATTATTAATTATTTACTTGATCTTTACTTTTAATTTTTTTTCCTTAATTTTTATTGTTTTACTTAATTGTAAGATTTCATTCCATATTAACTGTAATTACATATTAAAATGCATACGTAATAATAAAAAAATAAAAATAATTATTGAAAAAGAGGGAAATGAGTGCATGAAAAATAAACAATTCGGTTACAGTTTGCATTTGCGAATATTGTGCAGGATACAATATGGTGAATTTTTGCTTTAGAGATGTTAATTTGCATCAAAATCATAAGTAATGAAATTTTATTTTATGATTAACTAGTTGTAATAGCCAAAAGAACATGATTAAATAAAAAATTAGTAAAATAGAAACATTGTGATCGTCGCCGATTTCAGCACCATCTTGAATTTTGTTCCTTCAACTTAACTGTAAGTTTCACTGTTTACAACTGCAACGATGCATGGATTTGAGGGAGTCTACTGTATTTTCCATTTGAGTAGAATGTGAAAAAAAATCACGATTAAATTAAATTTTCCTAGAAAATTGAAAAAAATAAAAACATATTTTCACATATTCAAGCTTTATAAATCAATTTATAGAAACAAAAATCATCTGTCAACATAGACATTTAGACATTGTAGATTTTTTTCAGCTTTACATTCAATCAATGAAGAAATAGTTAAGCTCCTTGTACTTAGGTAGATACTTATTGACCTATTCACAGGAGTTGAATTTAATTAAAAAGCATATACTATTTTTAATTAATTATTTTTGAAAGATTGAGGTTAAAACACAAGTTTGTCAAAGTGATGTCATTTTATTATTATTCATGCACAGATTAAAATTGAAAGTGCTCATTTAATATTTTTTTTTAAGCTAAAATTTTAATGTGCAGTATGTGAAACATAAAATTTGAAAGACTTGCTGCAAGAAGGAGTTAGTTCCATTTTTGCACTTTTTAAAAAGTAGAAAAAGAAAAAAACTTTTTAAAATTTAAATTTTAGAGTTTCATCAAAAGTATTTTTTCCACTTAATGCATAGTTCATGCATCTGTGCATGGTTTGTCATCAATAAAATCCAAAACACATATTCTGAGTGATTTTTTTTTAACAATAAGTGGATTTCTAAAAAATACCAAAAATGGAGCTTAACCCCTTCTTGCTGTAAATCGTTCAATTTTTAAATCATGAAAATAAAAAACTATCAATGAAGTCACTAGCATGTTTGGTTTCTCTGTGTTAATTGTTAACTTCAGATTATTCCGTCATGAATAAGAACTTGTTAATTGTAGTATTTTTTTAACCAAAAGATTTTCATTGTCTCCTAATAAACAATAAAATATTTTTGGTGAATTTAATGATTTATCTCATATATTTAAATTGCTTCTTTTATTGTATTTAACAATGGAATTATTGATTGAACTTTTTTCTATTTAGTTATTCAGAAAACTCTGTTTCAAGTCCAGCTCAGCAATCCGATCCAGATAAAAGCCTTTCATTAGGTGATGTGGGCCTTAGAATTTCTCTAGCTGATACTTTTCATGATGAAATGGTTGCTTGGTACCAAAATCAAGATACGGTTAAGAAAGCAACATTGGTTTGATTCTTTTTCACTTCAGAGTAAGTCCTAATTTTATCCTCCGGTTTATATTATTAACATCTTGACTGCGTAGGACACGGATCCATGTCTAGTTGCTCATTAATGGGGTGCGGCGGACACAGATTCACCTCTGCCCAGACTTTCCTACAATGCATTAGTTTAGCTACAGCATTCCTATCGAGTGTATGAAATTTTGTAAGTATATAAATAAAGTATCACACTTGAGGTATTTGCCGCCAATTTTGGTTTATGTGATGCAAAAATGTGCAACCTTGGGTCAGGTGGTATTTCCCAACCTTTTGGTTCTTATGTTTATCAGTATTTTTGTTTTTTGTAGATCAAAGTATATTATAATATGATCTAATGTTAAATATTTATAGTTTTGCTGAATAAAAAATGAAAACAAATAAAATCTGCACCGTTTATTTCTGACACTAGCAGACGTGGATCTGCGTCTGTTAGTACTGAAAATGAACATTTCAACTATAGTGATATCGATGCAGATCCGCGTCCAAGTAGTAAGATGTGTCAAGATGAGTTAATATATGCCCTCTACGTGATAATAATAAAATTTTTATAGTTATATGAACTTTGAAAAACAGACCACATGCACATCTAGTCTGCGACTACAGATAATTCTTCGCAGTCAATGTGTTAAAATTCATGGATGCATTTTTTGGTTGTAAATTGTTAAATTACAGAAATTTGTAAAATATTTTTAAAATATAATTAAAAAACTTGCAGAACATTAAAATTATTTTATTACAAATGTTTTGTTTTCAGGGAAAATAAATCTTGCATGTTTAGGCGGGTTTGTCCTTTTCCCTTTTCCTAATATCTTTCTTTCTTTGTATGAGAGTTTAAATTACACTCTTTGTTTTTATGGTGAGTTATATCTATTGCTTTATGGCACATTATATATTGTTGTTCTATCATGATTTATTTATTTATCTCTTCGGGTCTTTTTTTTTCTATCTCATTTTGGTTTCTGTGTATGTTATAATGGGCATAATATTGTCATTTTTAGGCTTAATGCTGACAATATTTGATTAAATAGCATATATTTACTATGAATTATTCTTATGATGTTCCTCTGAAGAATCCATAAGATATTCATAGTATTCCATTCTTGATTTTTCTTTTAATTAGGTTTAATTCTTGCAGTATCCTTTCCATTGATTTTTATAATATATCTTTCTTTGTTTTTCACACATGTGTTTTCATTTTTAAATATATCAGCATTCTAATAACATTGCTGCTGAAGCGCATGATTTTATGAATGTTATTTTAGTGTCATTACCTCAATTTTTACTAGCCATTTTTAATGGAGCTATCTTTATTAAGTAAAAGATAAATTTACTTGATTATCCACTAAAGCTCTGTTTTAGCTGTGTACATTTTTAAATTTCATTTATATATATAGATATATATTTGTGACCAGGGCTTTGCAAATTTGATAAAATGTGGTAGCCAGTAAAAAATATTTACACCCCCCCCCCCCCCCCCCCTCCCTCCTCAGTATCATTAATTTTCAAAAACCTCAAAGTTTTTTTTATGAATTAATTGAGAAAAAATAACAAGCATAGTTTAGAATAGTACTCAAACTTTACATAAACCAAGTTTCGTATTGAAAATTATATATCACTTAAAAGAATACTGTAAAGACTGAATTAATGGCATGTTCAGGAAATGCTTATTGTTTCAAATGTCTGGGTAGTTGAGTGCTACAAAAAAAATCTATATCTGATGATGTGCATTTTTTCACATTGTATCCAATTTTAGGTTCCACAGAGGTTGGATTAACACTATTTCTTACTTTTTTTATGGAAACCTGACACCACTCCTCCCCAACACACACATTCTAATTACATGACATGCTAGATGGATAGAGTGGAAAATAATGGCGTTTTTTGTTCCTGAGATGAAAAATACCTGTGAAACTTCATTCTTCCATTAAAAGTACAAGAAAAGAGTTCACTGCTTGCTGCACACTAGTAGGGGCGAGGAGAGAAAAAATGCTGTTTGTGCTCATTCCTTAATTAAATTTTTATATTTAAAAAGATAGTTATTTTCAAAAAAAAAAAAAAAAAAAAAAAAAAAAAAAAAAACGCCAGATTAAATTTGGTTGCCAGTGGTGACCTGGCAACTGCATTTGTCAATCCCTATTTATGATCATAGTAATCTTTATAATTAAATTTTAAGTAGGCTTAATATTTTTAATACTTTTAAAATAATTATTTTCAGTACATCTGTGTAAAGTTATAAATAACTTTGTTGCATCTAACAATTTGGATTAATAACCAGGGATTTTTTGATATGTCTAAATTATTTTTTATGTTTCATTACATTTTATATTTTACATATTTACCATTTAAAAAATAAGATTCAAGATTTATTTTTTGTCCAAATTAAAAATACAGAGTGATTGTAAAATAAAAGGGCAAATCAGGCATACAGAAACATAAAGTCGTAATTCACTTTAGTAAAAAATACAGGGTTCTCATTCAAATCTGAATCAAAATTTCTATTAATAACTGTAACATTAATAAAGGTTTTGTAACAATATTTTCAATGTATTTCCTCACTTTGAGTGAAATACGATGACATCACAATAAATGTTGGAAGTTCACAGTCATTGGGTCAGTACACTGTACATACTGTCAGCTGCATTTTGAAATGAGAATTGTCTGACTCTGTGTTGACTGGACACAGATGATGTCCAGTTCAAGCATTTAACCTGATGTAGGTTTGCTAAGATGTTTGTTAAAATAGCTTCATTAATGTTGAAGCTATGAATGAATATTCAAGTTTGGCTTGGAGCTTAATGTCCTGTACTAAAGAATTGACTTTGTGATTTTTTATTGTTTATATATGTCTGATTTGCTTTTTCATTTTTGCTAAATACTTTAGACATTACCCTGTAATTAATTTTGCATATACAGTATGTCACTCTTGATTGTTTGTAACTCTGCAATATGTGTTTAGACAACACATTAAAATTAATGCATACTTGTATAATAATAATGTAAAAAACAGAACTTTCTAATAGAAAATTAGTTTTAATTATCTTAAAATTTAATTTTTTAATTAAAAGTCAAAATTACCGTACTGATTATGACTGACTCACTGAATGTTAAATTTATTCCTTTTATATTTCTTGTTGCTGTTGGGTCATTCTCGCAAAAAGTTACAAAATAGCAAATATAATATATATATATATATATATATATACAGTAGAAGATCTTTATAACGCAATTCTCCATATAACGCACAACTTCTCAGATGTAAACAATGAATTTTCAGTTAAGAAAAACCTGAATTCCCGCATTATAAATAGTTGTTATTCCCTAGAGGACTAAATTTGATACATTAGTTCAACTTTATTTCCTTAATTGAGAGCTAATTACTAAAAAAATTGTTATGATTTGATACATGTATGTTTGTAAAGTAAATTTAACAATGAGTGGAATGATCTATATTATGCAGAAAATTATAATCTGCACAACTCCTGGTAATAAAGAATGCAATATAAAGATACTCTAATGTATTTTGGTATGTTTCACACATATTTGGCCATGTTTTAAAGCTAAATATAATGATGTGTGAAATGTGATCTATATAACGCAAAATTCTATATAACGCATAACCTCGTGTTTTTAGGTTTGCGTTATAAAGATCTTCTACTATATATATAAGTATGTAAAAATTTTTAAAAATTGCATGAATGTTTTTATTTATGCTTAATAAATAACCTTATATTAGTGGTCAAGTTTTCTATTTTATTAATTTTTGATTTTTTTAAATTCTGCCATTGTCATTGGGAAGGAGCACTTGCATTTAACAAAATTTAAGTGAAGACATAATTGAGTAATTGAGCATAGTTGGTACATATTTATTTTTTATAATTAAACTGTCTCACGGAAAAGGCAAAATTGGTTTTTAAAAAAACATTAAGGCTGATTTTTTTAGAATGTAATTTTCTGAGAAACAAGGAGCATCAGGATTTTATTACTTATCAAACTTCTCTTTGTATTTGAGACTTCCTTATACTGCACTCAATGTTTGATAATTGACCCATAATCTAGACAATATCAGTAAAAATGAATATACCAAGTTCATGGAGAGGGACAAAAGTTAAGTTTTGAATTTTTAAGTACAGTGTGATTATAATTGTAGTCCCACTTTCAAAATGCTGTAAAAAAGGAATCACTGGTCAGAATAACTTCAAATTTCAACTGAATATACTGGAAGAAGGGGGAAACGGTATGGCATAAGAAAGAAAGTTCCAAAGTGTATCAATTGATGGCGTTGTAAGCGGCATAACGAAAGTGGATTTGACTACAAGTGACATTTTTAATCGAAATACGATAGCTTTGGCATGAGTTACACAGTAAACTAACCGTACTGTTCAATGTGCATGAGTGTTTCGGTTGTTTGACAGAAAAAATAACTTCCTAATCGGTCAACAGTTATGGTACTGTTAGTGGAAAGCCAATCCACCACACAGAGCGCTATCCTTCATTGAGATACTCATCATGACAAGTTGCTTAGATGCAATATGAGGGGAACACCACATACCCTGCGTTTTTATACCACATGCAATGTGTCATGCGTACGAGTGTCTTTTAATTTGCATAGTATGCCGCTTACAGTGCCATCTATTGATACACTTTGGAACTTTTTTTTATGCCATACCATTTTCCCCTTCTACCAGTATATTCAGTTCAAATTTGAAGTCATTCTGAAAACTGTTTTTTACAGCATTTTGAAAGTGGGACTTTAATTATAATAACCCTGCACTTTGGTTTTCAGGTGGCTAAAAGGCTGCTTTTCTTTTTATTAAATGCAGTGTTAAAGCTGTCTAAAATATGTATTATAATTATAAATTAGCTTTTTCCTTCCTTATTTATGATGACCACGGAGTATACACTGAAAACTTTGTCAACTTCACAACAGAACAAAGAGTTATATCTAAAAAACAAAATAGCTTTATTTCTCCCAAACTACCCAACAATGATTTGGCATGCACTGTCATCTATAGCACTTTTTAAAATTTATTTTCAGTGTCCATTTAGGGAGACTATTTTGGTTAGAGACACAGTTTATAAGCTAATTCCTTAATATAAAAAAAAAACATTTTTTAAGAAAAAAATTGTTTAAACGTTGGTGAAATTAAAGTTGTGTATGTCCACTTATATTCCTTAAAAGATTAAAGTTAAATACTAAAATTATTTTTCCCGTAATGTATTTAATAGCTTATACTTAAAACTTTAAATATACATATGAATGAAAATATTAGAAAATTTGCTATATTTCGTAATATTTATCTTTTTGGTATCGTAAAAAAGATCTTTTCGTGAGAATGACCATGTTAATGTTTTTAAAATAGATTTTATTATAATAAATACCCTTTTATAATATCTCTTATAAATACTGTGCACTCTCTCAAATTTTCACAGCTTAGGACTAAAAGTGTTTGAGATTTTAGAAAGAAAACTAACTTATATGCATTAAAAAATACCTTCTTTGAAATAAAGAAAATTGTCTTTTATTTAAAAGAAAAGAAATAGTTTAATTAATAGATTATGCTGTGAACAAGGTTGATATACTACCTGGAGAACCTGGAAAAGTCAGGTAATTTGGAAATTAACCAAATCAGTCAGGGAATTTAATAAAATTTTATCGTTATCTCCAAATAAGTGTGATCATAGGACCACCAGAGGAGAGAATTATTCCCATTTTAGCGATTCCATTTTTTAAGAAATTTTATTTAAATTACCCATTTTTCTAAAATATCCACTTCCTTCTTCCCCTCCGCCACAGCACACAGTTTAAATTTTTAAAAATCATTAATACACATTTTTTTCAACAGTATTTTTAATTTTGATAAATCAACTCAATTAATCAGCTCCAACCTCTATCTCCCCACTAAAAAGTCAGTTTCCTCTCCCTTTTTAGGTGTGTTCATAATTATATAAATACGTAGCACCTATTGTCGTCGTCTGGTCCGTCAGTCTGTCTGTCCGCCTATAACAACGCAAAAACTACCCAACCGAATGGTTTGAAATTTAAGATATATTATCTTTGCAGAATTTTGTCGAGACATTTCAAATTTTTTAAAAATCGAATCAAAACTTTAGAAAATATTAATAAAAACATTTATTAAGAAATTTGATTTTTTTTTTTTTAAATCGGTGCTTTCTTATTATAGGAGCTTTCGAAGTTTAATCGTCAAGCGACCGAGATACTTATTTTATGACAGAAATGAATCTGCAGACGATAGAATTCATTTCACAGAATTAAAAATCATCAAGATCTGAATATTTATATAACTAGATATAGTACGAACGCACCTCATTTGTAACGTTTGACTTACAATTTCCAACTTGTTGTTTCCTGTTAACACATTGACTGCCATACATTATGACACGTGATTGCATATGCCAGCAGTATTTCCCCTGGATGCCATATCACACGAATATCTGTGCCATCAATATTTTCATTGAAGACAATTTATTGCTATTGATAATTTATGACCATGTATTTAAAAAAAGAACCCCGCGCCTCTCCCCGAGACATGTTTAGCAATTTCAGTTTGGCGTTCAATGTGTGTAACTAAAATTTTATATTTTTGATTTTAAAATGTGTGAAATCAGCACTTTGTATAAAATTAACAAACATTGCTACAATTCGGAATTGTGAACTCACTCGATAAACACTATAGACGCTTTGTCATTAAGTAATTTTGCAATACTGTTTCTGAAATGAATAATGGCTCAGTACTAGGTATGCAACGAACATTCGGTATTCAGTCGTATTACCGAATATTCGGCCTGGACGAATATCAAACTATTCGGCCAAACCGAAAACTTTAAAAATCCTTTTATAAAATATTTTTAAAAACCTTACGCATCTTCTACTTTTAACTGTCAATTAATAAAGATATTCTGAATAATTAGAAATAAAATCATATTTAAATAAAAGAGAGTACTTTTACATTATTTATTTGCTGTTTGAAAAGTGTCACTTAAGAAAATTAACCATTAATGATGACCTTCATCCTTCATAGGAATTAATGATGTACAAATGCTAGTTACTGAACATTGTCTGTTAAATAATTTGTTTCTTATTTTTTCTCAAAGAGTGTTTCTAAACAAAATGGGAAAAAAGAATCAGGAGTGAAAATAGGCATAAAGACAAATTTTTTTTTCAGAAAATCAGTATCGCAATCCACTTATTAGGTCAAAAATATAATGTATCTCACTCCAGATCAAATTTAGATTTTCATTTGTTATTTTAACAATAATGAAGATATTGTAACTATATTTTCAAGTTTCAGTAGAGTTACTGTGATTTCTGTGATATATAACATGGCGAGAAGTACTGGAAATTGCCAAAATAATTATATCTAAACAACACTGAGCTAGACATTCCTTTATTCAGAATGCAACCGACAGTACTTATACTGTGTCACTTTCCACAATTCAGTTACTTCGACCTAGATCATCACATTTTATACAAGTAAAATTGATATGATACAAATTTCATTAAAATATCTTCATTATTGTTAAAGTTCCGAACAAAAATTCAATTTCAACTTGTAGTGACACACCCTGTATTTTTGATTGAATGTATTCTATTTTTGATGGAATAAATGGATTCAAATGTTGTTTCTTGTTCAAAAAATGTTTGTCTTGACCACATTATCTCTCCTGGAAGTTTGTTATAAGATTTTAGGAACAATTTGCATGTTTACAACCTCTAAAAGTGATCACCCACTCCAGACACTGCTCTTTTGTACATTTAAAAGCTTCCCAGCTAAATCAAAAGGAACAGGAACATTATTCTTGATGAGTTGTTACCATTTTAATAGATTGTATTATTTAGTTTTTTAACTTTAGTCCCTTCCTGACAAATAAACAGTATGACTGTAAAATTTTTCGGTACTTTTCGGTTAGCCGGGCGCCAGTGATATACATACATGTATATATACACACAAACACATATATATATACACATAACTACATATACATGTACATACATATATGTATGTATATACATATATATGTATTTATATATGTACATATGTAAATACATATCACTGGCGCCCGGCTAACCGAAAAGTACCAATTTTTCTTTCAGTTCCTTCCAAATTTCTCTTTGATTTTAAAATATTTGTTTTAGAATGTAAGAAAATTTTATTTATTTGTTTTTAATTCACAGAAGTCATGAAATTTAAAATTTTATTAATTAAAATTTTTTTTTAACTATCATCTTAAATAATAAATCAAAGCATTTTTTTTTTTGTGTGTGTAAAGTTTACTTGTAAAAAGGGTTTGTTTATCAAAATGGAAGTATCTGTGTTAAATATTATGTAATTTTTTTTAAAATTTAACTTTTTAACACCTTTAAACTCTGAAATATAAAAATATTCGGCTGGCAGACTATTCGGTATTTGGCCAAAATGACTATTCGGTGCATCTCTACTCAGTACTCAAATATTGAACAGCAAGTTTTTACAGTTTGAAACTTTACATTAAAGTTTGTAATGATCATAAGAGTTATTAAAGAGAACAATTCCTATTGTAGTCCTGAGAGGAAGTTTTTGGTGGAATTCAGAAAATGAGCTCTTAATCATTGTCATGTGTATTTAGAAAATTTTCTTGTTTTTGAGTGACACAATACTTATTTTTCTAGCATGTCCAATGTGCATTATGCCACTAAACTGTTTTTTTTTTTTTTTTGAAAAAAATTTACTTGGAAAAGTCAGAAATTTCATTTTATATAGCAACCTTGTTTAAAACAATGCCATTATTTTAAGGAGACACTTCAGTTATTCTCGCTGATTGTGAAGTCTCATGTTAATATCTATGAAGAAATTTAAACACAGGATTACTCATTACCCAATAAAAGTATCAAAATTTCCGTCTCCACCATCAGAAACTTCGACATTCAAAATGTATGTACTACAGTTTAAAAAAAAAAAAAAAAAATTCTAAATTTAAAGTATTTTTTTAAAAAGAGGAAAAGAAAATTTTTCTCATAAAAATTTAACAGTTTGTCTTTTTAAAAAATATTTTTAATTTAAAGAGAGAAATTTAAAACTAGTAAATCTGCAGACCAGGAGGGTCAATGTCAGCTCTGAAAGTCATTGTTTTTTTTAAACTCACTTTTCATATTATTTAGCCTCTTACAATCTGCAATTTAATTTTTTCATACTGCATACATATTTATAGGCATATAAAATACTTCGGAGGTTTCAGGGGTTCAGCGTTAAATTAAACATGGTTTATGCAATGATATTCTGAAATTCTTATAAACTTCTTATGCTTGAAATTTTTTAAATAAAAAAATTCATTTCCTGAAAATAATGTATTTTACTAATAAAGTATTGCAGCAAAGTAGTGCAAGTTGCTTGAATTTTATTATTTTTATATTCTTTGAAATAGGGTTGCTAAGCAACTGATAAAATTAAAGAGTAAAGTAAAAAGAAATGCATTTTAAAATTTGTAAAAAATATGAAAATAAAAGTTTTATATTTCCCGAACAGATGCAAAACATTTTCCAATAATTTAAACAATTTTTAAATTCTAATGAATGTATCAGCAAATTTTCAAAGCTATTGGATATATTTAAAACCTCCATAACGAGAATTTAGCATTAATAATTTTACATTTAAATACATTATTCAAATATGTGATTTTCATTTCAGTTAAAAATGAAATTTGAAAATCGTCTGCATTCCCATAGGAAAGCATTATGACCTAAAAAGAAATGTTCTATATTTTTCGAACAAATGAACCAAATGTAACTACTATACTGCTAATTCCAGGTACCTCACCACATACCTACCAAAAAACCAACCTAATCGGATCATTTTTGTGGCAGTTATCGCAGAACAGACAGACAGACAGAAACCAAAAACTTTTCGTGTCTCCACAGTGAACCTTCACTGGCGTTTCGGCAAATATACTACTTTCTGATCGTGAAAAATTCTGGTGTTTAAAAATTTGTGTAGGTTAACATGGAATTTTCTGATTGACAAGTATGTACCTGGTCTGTATCACTAAAACATACCCTTAATTCTTTATGCAAACTTCTATTTTGTGTATCCAAGCTTTGCCTACAATTAATTCAAGTGAAACATATTCTTAAAGGCATCATTTAGTTAATTAAGGCTGTTATTCTCAAATCCAAGCTGGCTACTTTCAGACACAATTTTTAATTCATTTTTGTTTTGTCTTTTCCATTTTTGGGTTTAAAACAAGATTTTCTAAAGGATGCTGTCAAAATTGGCCAAAGGAAAACAAACTGAAGATTTTGAACCAAATTTACAGATGCAACAATGCAAGAAAGGAAATAAAACTGCTGTCCAGACACAACAGTCACCTATAACTCAAGATGTAATTAATTCCTTTATGAGAAAATGAAAAAATGTCTGATTACATATCAATCACTTCAATAATTATCCTGCAAATATCATGCTTTTATGTCCAAGTCAAAAAGGAGTCAGAAAGTTTCTGGTTTTTCAGCAAGATTTTTTTTTTTTTTTTTTTTTTTTTTTTTTTTTAATTGCCGTAAATATTTTATCACATAAATGATAAACCTGTTAACTTTTTTTTTCTTCTTTCTTTCTTTCTTTCTTCTTTTCCAACCTTGAAAATTAACTGTTTATATCATAAACAACATGTGTGAATTTTTAGAGTATATTGTGTTAATATTTTTCAAGTTTCTTGTTATTGATTTTTTTTTCTTCTTGCAGGAATGAAGAAAAGTGTGGTCATTGCCTTAAGATGTGTACATACTTTTATATATTTATTTAAAGATATACGTGTATATATTGATCTATGTATAGAAAGATAAGATAAAGAAGTTTATCATTTTAAGAAAAACAAGAGTATTATGTTTTTTTATTTATTTATTGTATCACAAGCATTACAAGTAAAATGCAAGCATCTTTTCAAACTAAGCCAATAGCTAAGTTTTCTAATCTAGTAACATAGTCATAGTGTACTTTGAAATAGAAACACATATCTGCATTTTCAAACCTTTAAGTTTCATTTCTTTTATTTTTTCTTTTTTTTAAGCACAACATTTAAACCATACTTACAGTTTTAAAATATATAGAGATTCAAGCAACCAAATATTGTGTTTATACAGTACAATTTTTTTAAATGGTAAATTTCTTTGTTGTATTGAACTGTAAGCAATCAAATAGAAATTTTTAGATTTTTTTTGTTTGTTTGTTAATAATTTCCTTTTTTTCCTGAGCAAGATTAATTTTTTTAAAACAATATTCTGACCAAATTGATGTGTAATTTTCTCCTGAAAATATCTTATAGCCATACAGGGGTGAGAATCTTCTGTTGTTTGGGCAGGCTTCTGCTTTTTTAAAACTTCATGTACGCTCTTTCATCCCTAGTACACAAAGTTGAACGTCTTTTAACTATTTTTTTTTCTGTCATATTTGTTATTTTGCAGTAACTATAAATACATAATTAAATCATAACATTCTGCAAAAATAAAAGTGAAATAATATACATGAAAATAACTCTATTTACATAATTTTTAAAAGTTGTAGAAAACATGGAATCTGAGTTTCCAACAAGGATTGAGGCACCAGAGCAAGCTGATTTGGAAGGAGAGCGGACAAAGAACCTCTAAAAATGCTTTTCTGGTTGAAATTAGCTTAAAAAATCTCTTATTTGTATCGTAAAAATTGATACTTTGCAACCATTATCAGACCTGCAAATTAAGGACAGATGTGATGATCACTGTTTGACATATTTTTAGTAATAGCTATTGTCTTAACACTTTACCGACCGGTAGCAGTTCGAACATACTATGCCCTTTCACCGCCCGGTCAGCCACAGATCGTCCGAGACACCGGCTTGGTTTCGGCCTAGACTGACCGCAGGAATTATATGCGCTTTTCTTAAACTCTGGTAAAATTGTACGCTTCGTGTTATTCTAGGGTAACGAAATTTAATAAAATCTTTTACTTTAACCCCTTGGGGACAAGCGACACGTATACGTGACGCATAAGATGCTCAGAATCCTCGATTATTCCCACCAGTTATTTTTTAATGTAAGATTTGCCTCATTAAATCTTAGCATTTCTGGGATTCAATTAGGTGAAATTTTCTGTTTTGAAAAACCGGTGCTAAAAGGTTAAAAATTCTGTAAAGGACGCTCGTCGTGAAGGGGTTAATCATATTAGTGTTAAACAATATTTATTTTATCTATTACAATCGTTTTCAGTTTATTATTTACATAAAATATACCACAATCCATATAACAATATTTGTCGAAAAAAGAAGTTGTTTAATATTTTTTTAAACTATGATAGCGCTCGAAACAGTCACCTTTGTGTAATGGGACATTGCAGTATTTACAAGTGAAACCTGTTCTAAAGGGCTAAAGCTTATAAAAAAGCACCAATTATCTGAATAAAGAATGCTTGCTACTTGTCAATCTAACCTAACCAAATCTAACAGAAAGATCAAAAGTCGATTAATCGACGACCGGTCGGTAAGCGCTGGGGAGCAAACGTCGAATAATCGACGGCCGGTCGGTAAGTGCTGAGGAACAAACGTCGATTAATCGACGGCCGGTCGGTAAGCGCTGGGGAGCAAACGTTGATTAATCGACGGCCGGTCGGTAAAGTGTTAAAAAATCTTTTTTATTTTACCTTTAAAAGACAAATGGGGTGACTTTTCTTTTTTAATAAGCACATTAATCCAAAACTATTTGCTACTTTCCAGTATTCAAAATTATCATTTTTTCTTGATCTAACTGATTTTTCAAAAGTATTCTTTTCATCATTAAAAATGTCCTTCAATCAATAACTTTTATCTTGGCTGTTGCTTCATTAATTCCAAATATCACTTTTTGTTTTGAGAAATAAAAATATTTTTTCTAACATTTCACAGAAGAGGACGGAGAAAAAAAAAGAAAGAAATATAAATTTCAGCCAATTACAAGTATCTTGGCATTATGGTCCTACCTCACCTTACTACCTTTATATTTTTCCCCTTTTGTTTAGCTGTTCTCACCCCTGTAACCATAATAATGTACAAAGTATTTATGAGTAAACAAAATTTTTAAATAGTTATTTAAGCATAAAATAAAAGTATTCAAGAAGTGTTTGAATTACTTTTTGGAACTCCATTTTAATATTTAAGTATTTTAAGCATATTCTTATTTAAAGGTCAAATGAAATATTTTTAATCATTGAATATATCATATAAAATAACATATTTTAAGATCAGGCATAGCACAACAGACATCGCACATTTAGAAAACTTAGTCCTCCATCATACCCTGTACTTGCATGCAAATTTATCTTTTCCCATACTTTAAAAAATAAATTTTATTTGATATGAAATTTATCTCCACCAAACTTTTTAGTTTTAATTTCAGTTAAAACTTTAAAAAAATTATAAAATGAAATGTATGTAGAAAAAATGGAATGGGTTGAATTTGTATTGTGTATAGTTAAAAGATATTTTAAACAGACTTTAATATATAAGTTTCTTTATTACACCATTTTCAAATTTTTGTTATTAAGTCATTGAGTGATGGAGAACTAAGAGTGTAAATAGTAATAACTTTATATAGTTCATTCTTTAAAAAAGTGAACACATAGGATAAAGTGAACACAAACTCCGAAAATATCAGGTTACCAATAAGTTCTGTCATTTTTATCAGTTAAGAAAACTTGTATTATTTTTTGCACCATGAGATCTAAAAATGTGAAATTGAAAAGATTGACACATTCTTCAAATCATTCTACACTTATCTTACCATTGAAATTACATCTTGATATTATCAAGTCAGTTGTGTATGCAAGTACTATATATAATGCTTTACAGGCTGTACTTGGAATAAATGGAATACTTTGGGGGGGGGGGGGGGGGGGGGGTAAGAATGGTTTTCAGTACAGATATTATAAACAAACAATGCAGTAATGATTGAAACAAAAAATTCCAAAACAAATCATTAAATAAATGATGATTACATATTTTCATCTAACAGTTATTCTAAAACAAATAGAATACTAGAGGAAAAAATTTGGTTTTCCCATAAAGATATTATAAATGAACAATACGATTAAAAAAAAAAAAAAAAAAAAAAGTAAATGATAAATAATAAAGGATGCTCCAAGTTTAATGAAGACTGCTAATAACAAGATTTTAAAGACAGTTACAGAGGGATAAGCATGTATGAATTATTAGAATAGAAATCAAAAATTTTTTTTTTCTAATTAATATGACAGAATTTATTGGTTTTCTAATATCTAGACGACAGATGCAAATACACAGGTGCATGAATAAAATTGTTCGAATTTTGTGCAGGATTACTTTAATCTGTATTAAAATAAACACTTTCTATAATGTTTAAAAAATTGAAATAAAAATACAAACACAAATATCACAGATAATTTTGTACATCAAATCAAATAAATGCTCTCCTGTGCTTTTAATGAGTAATTTTTTAAAAGGATTTTCACATCCAATTTTATAAATGATTTTAATATATACAATCACAGTCATGCTTCATTCCAAATATTTTACATATATGCATCACTTTCAAGCATTTAATCATCTGAATGCTTATGTAATTTGTTTTTTTTTTTCAAAAAAAGAAAATAGCACTGTTTAGTTCTTGCTTGTACACGTTAATTAAAAAGAAGCAATAAAAATAATACAGTTCGAAATTGAGCACACAGAAGGCTAATGCTTAAAAAAGGGTTTGTCCATACGATAAAAAATATCATCAGTTTTATAACATATTGCACTAGAAATTCGCAAATTGCACACATGAGATTATTTATACATTATAGCAAAATTAAACAGATATAAATAAAAGAGTCACTTTGAGATTCATTTTTCCAGATACAGACACATTTAACTGGAATGTTATTCTTACTTTACTATCCCCCTCTCTTTTCCTGGTCCCCCTTTAGACAATGTTTCCTTAACAATCTTAAAAGGAAAAAGGCATATACATTTTAGCATTTTCTAGAACACACAAAATTAAAAACATACATAAAAAATGAGTGTAGATACATCTGCCACTGCATATGTTTATTAAATTGATATCTGAATTAAGATATTTGAAACATCTACCAAATACATGACTCTGAAAGACTAATTCATTAAAAAGAAAAGCCTGTTTTTGTTCATATATTTTTAATTAGTTATTCTAAAACTGGGATGAATTTTTTTCTTAACTAGTTGTTGATATGCATGTTTCACTTGTACAGACTAATTATACACAAAGAGTTAAGTATAACATGCAAGATCTAGTTGTTGAAAGTCTTTGGTATACAAACAGAGAACATTAGTTTCTAATAATTATGGTATATTAAATTTTTTCAGATCTATAGTTAGTAAAAAACTTTGTCTATATCATTTCCTTGTTCGTTTCAGTTTGTTCATCTTTATTTTATATAATATTATAGAAATATTTCTCCTTTATAATCTGAAGTGTTTCATATATAATCTCATACCAAATATATTGATATAAGATTTTCAATATTCTCAGCATTTCAAATAAGCTGAGAAAATTTAAAAAAAATTAAGAAATATGAATACAGTAAAAAATAAATATTTTCAAAATATTTTCTATCATATGATATGCAAGAGTTTCATTGTTCAATCTGCATTCCAAAGCACATCTATACTAATAAAAGAAAGTTTCGCTCTGTGTGTGTGTCTGTTGGCGATGGCTAGGAAAATCTAGCCTACCTAGAAGGCTGGAAATTTAGGTGTGGATAGTCCAAGGTCTGGCCATGTGCACCTGAGCCTCAGAATTTTAATATTTTGATAATTAGCCTAGATATTAATTAGATTCTCATTAACCATCGCTTCTAAAATGTCATCTTTTAAATCAAAATGGCGAAAGAAACGGACAGGCGCATTGGATTTGCAACCGGAAATGAACAAATTCGAAATTATTTAACTAATTAGCGAATTTTAAGAAAACTAATTGAGATATCAAATTGAAAATTTCTGAGCATATGTAAAAAAATATTCTGTATCTGACTATGGGATTTTTGAAAAATTCGGTTGGTAATTTTTTAAAATTTACGCAAAAATCTGCCGGCGCCAGTGAAAACGATCCGAGAAATTTTCAGACAGGGATCGGCTTTCATTAAAAACTGAACTACAAAGAGATCTGTTTCTCTGGCCGATCATTCTCATTTAGTTTGTGAAAATGAAAGGAAATAATTGCCAAATTTTACTAATGAACAAATATTTAGTTAACTAATTAAGATATAGATTTGAAATTGAGGTCGGGAAGGGGTGTCATCTGCCGGCTATTTTAGCGTAGCGTCTTCGTTATGTTCTAATTATCAGAAAAATGTAATTCTTTATTTAATGATCGCATTAATGTAGGTGGCGGTGGTTCTCTTGAACAAATTATTCATTATATTTGCAGGTATGGGGAGGGAGGGGGTTAACGCCTTTCTCTGAGATTGTAATTATCTCGGGCCCGGGCAACGCCGGGCGGGTTAGCTAGTAGTAAATAATTTTGTAGACCCCCACACCCTACACAGCTGAAATAAAGTGAGTATGTATAACGATTTTTCCTGTAGAGCTTCTTCGCAGTTTCATCTAAAAATTATCAACTCACCACAATATTTGTATTCATAACTTTGCTTCATTAAAATAATTGATTCTAGGGGAGTTTTCTATTTCAAACAATAGCTCTGTGTAGCCACATGTAGACTGAATGATGGGACTATTGCACATCATCAAAGCAAAGATACATTTTTTTTTTCTTTTTCACTTTGTTTTTATAAAGCAACATTTGTGGTATTATTAACTATTGCCATCTACATTAATTCAAACTGCATTTTTAGTGCAGTTCATTCTGAATGAAAAAGGAGTTACACTGAACTCCAAAGATAATAAAAGAAATTTGAAGTAGCGCATGTTATATCTTGGAACTTTTCATCGTATCTGTATGAAAAGTTTTCTTTGGGAATTCGGAATAAATGGATTTTGAAATGAGATCTAGAATGCAGGATATTGTTATTTTAACAACCAAAAGGTGAAGTTTGAAAGGCGAGTTGTCAAAGATTTTAAGAGACTGCAGCTTGTAAAACAATTTGAGAAGCAGTAGCTAAATATATCAGGTGTCTGTCCAGATTTTTTTTCTTTTTCTAAGGTCTGTGTTTTTTTGAGAATTTTTTTGTCAAAAAACTGGGGGGGGGGGGGGGGGACTTGGATCATGAGTGCACACGCAAAGCAAATGTTGCCAATAACACACAGACAGATTCCACAAAAAATACGATAATTACACCCACTGCTGGTATGATGCCACTTACCAGCCAATCAGCATTGACTCCAAATGTCGAGAGAGAGAAGGAAGTGGGCACAGCTTATTTACGCTGCAGATATGTGTAAAATGATGACAGGACAGAAAGCTGGATTTTTGTAGAATGATACTTCCCATGCTGATGGTTGGGTATTTTGTGAAGGGACCATTTTTCTGAAACTGATTTTTGTGAAGGTCTATTTTCCTGAGATTGTATTTTGTGATAAGTCTCTTTACTATATCGAATTTTGTGAAGGGTCAGTTAACAGACCCAATTTTTCTTCTGGACAGATCCTGTCTATACCTCCATTAATCAAGAATAACATTATTTTTGCACTATTTGTCTGGTACAGTTAGTTACCTTTTTGCTCAACTTAGCAAAAATGAACCCCATGCTAAGAAATTAATTAATTCAGTTAAGTTTCTTAAACTTAAATTTTGCATATAGGCAACTTTTCATTATTTTTGTTATTATTTAATAATAAAGAACTAAGATGTATAAGACTCTAGCATTTATGTGTTTTTTAACTGAGAGTTATTATTTAGAATAATACTGCTCTAAAGCAAAAAGATTTATTTTTAACATTAAAGTGAAACATAATGAAGTAATTTATTCAAAGAAACCAAATAAATTTAGTCAGTTAGCATATGCAGTCTTGGTCAATATGTTTATCCAATGAAAACTCTACAAATCTAATAATTTGAATGATATAATGCTGTTAAAACCAAATACAGTATTTTAAATTTTAAGTATTTTTATCTTATCTAACATGGAGTGGTAAAATATTTATTGCAGTGGCAGTTGTAAAAAATATTAAATGAAATATGAGCTAATCCTCCATAATAAAGTCCACAGCCTAGGTTGATCAAATATAGGTGATAGTGACAACAATAGGATTTGATTAAAGAAAAAAAATGAACTCGGATCGGTTTTGTTTATAAAAAAAACAAGTATGTAGAGCAAAAAAATCTTGTTTTTATTAACCCTTCACGACAAATGTCCTTTACAGAATTCTTAATGTTTTATCGCTATATTTTTTTTAAACAGAATCTTTTGCCTATTTTAATCACAGAAATGCTGAGTAAATAAAGCAAAATGTACAATAAAAATTTACTGATGGAATCAAGGATTTTGAGTATCATATGTGTCATATATATGTGACACTTGTCACAAAGTGGTTAATAGAATGAAGAAAATAAAATTTCTTTTTTCTTACAAATTAATATGTACCATATAAGCATATCTGATTACTAAAATTGCTTACTGAAGTGTATTCATCTCTTTATACACATCCACCAGAAAGCAATTGTATCAGAATTTTAACTGTATGGAAATAGAAAAGCAAGGGAATTTGAAGTTTTTCTGATTTTTTGTTATTAAAATTTTTCACTAATAAATCTCATTAACAAAAGTTATGTGATGTGTTGAAAACACAAAGTATCATACATCAAAAATGAATTCTTTCTTAATGCAGTCAAAACCAGTATATGTTTGTATATAAACAAACGTTTTACTGTTGCAATTTTGCTTTCAAAAAGTACTTAAATAAAATGGCAAAACGTTATTTCATTTGATAAAATCATTTTCCCAAAAATATGTATCTATCCCCCAAATAGTAAAACCTGACAAGCCTGGTTTAATCTGAGTGTCCATTCATTAAAGTATTCAAATTATGAAAACCACTCTCATATGCCAAACTGATAAATATATGGCACAGTCACTCTGTAAAATATGCTGATTGGCTGAGGATCTGATTATGGAAGATTAGCCGAAATGTGGATATTTAAACAATTTCATATCCGCCTTCTCGCATATGACTGTTAGTAGACATAATTGGTGACTTATAATTCAGATTTATGATGCTTTGTGGAATAGCACAGTCATTATAATCAACGAAATCACATATAATTATATTCAACCCATGAGGACCAGGATGCTTATCTTCGAGCCACTTCAGAAGCTGCCTGTTGCTTTCTGTAACCAGAACACTTCTTAACGTGCCTAGTATATTTCTCAAAATTAGGAATATATTTGGTGTGAGAACAGACTGGGAAACGAAGAATTTTCCAGCTTCACGCCTTTTCTCATACCCTCTGGTCAAGAAAGCCAACAGGTTTTTTATGCTTCTGGTATTGGGCCAGGGATTCGGAATGGACTCGGCAGGCCATAGGAAAGGGTGATATTGTGCAACAGTATCACGATAAAATACGACCACTTGAAACCCACGTTCCCACAACCAGGATAACGTGAATTCTGTCAAATCAGCAACATAAGGACAAAGCATTGCTCCGAAGGTTTCTGTAAGGTGGTGCAGCAGCTTGTGGTGGTCAAAATGATCCATTTCATACAAATGTTGGAAATCTAACAAAAGAACTTCTTTTGAGTGAGTAGTGAGGAATTCTTGCATTGTTTTTAGGACATTTTTAACTTCCGTGCCATACAAACCATGCACAATGTATAGCAGGCTATCATCTGGACACTTAGCAACTCTCAGATCAAAATATCGAATTCCAGCTTCAAGTTGTTGCTTGCAGTCAAATGACTGGGTACAGCACCAATTGTAAATTATGCGCTTTGAAAGACAACTTGTAGCTCGAATGAAAAAAGAGTTGTACAGGTCTGGTTCATCGGGTGCTATGTCTGAGTGTGGAGTTATTGAGCAGCTCAGGGAATCATGTGAACCTAGAAAGAACAATATGATTATAATTTTTTTTTAAATATATATATATATATATAAAATAATAAAATACATTATTAATCTTTTCAAGATCATGGAATATTTGTGTCTCCATTAAAAATCTTAGTGCTATAACAAGGTGTGTAAGGAAAGATGGCCACAACTTTAAGGGGTGTGATATGTGAACAAAAAAAAAATATATATAGAAAACCAGGGTTGTAATTCACTTATTCAATGAAAAATATAGGGTGTCAAAGATGTCAAACCTGTTTTCAAAACTTTAACAATAATTAATATATTGTAACGGTATTTTCAATAAATTTACTGTGCTTTTCTGTGAAATGTGATGATATGAAAAGTGCTTAAAACAGCCACTGACCATTTACAAACAACATTGCTCTAGATGCTCCATTATATGAGACAAAGCAAGTAAGTCTGCTGAAGATATCGTTGCAATATCCTCATTATTGTTAATGTTATGAATAAAATTCCAGATTCAGCCTGAAAAAATACTGCAATTTTAATTAAATAAATGGCCTCTTGGTTTTCTATGCAAAAAATTGTTTGCTTTGATGTGTATTATTGTTTGTTAAAGTTCTGACCACCTTACCTGTTAAATCCTGTATATAATTCTATAGTATCTTAACTGGGTCATGGAGAGCATTCGTGAAACTTCTTGGTCGAGTAATTTCCCAGTCCCTCCCCAATATTCACTTTAAATTGCTTAAATATAAGATCCCCTCCCCCCCCCCCCCCTTTCTTACATTTTTTTGGTTCTGGGATTTGAGACTATAACTCCAGACTTGACCTAACCAACCCTTCTCATTAGACTTGAGTATAACTTTAAAGCTTAAAAAAAAAAAAAAAAAAAAAAAAAAACTTTTGAAAGACAAATTATAGCCACAAAAAGTTTGCATTTGAACCTACACATGAATGGAAGCCTTCAATGACACTTTTTTTAACCTTTGAAAAAATGAAGAGCCCCAAAAAATCTTGTTTTCACTCCGGTTCCTTTAATGGGAAAGGTGGCCCTGAATATTGTGTTAAATGGCATGGTATCTCCATTTGATGGTAAGTAAATAATAGCATTATTGTGTTTTCAATGGACATTTGAAATATTCCAAAGAAACTAGTAAATATATAGATCCTTTAAAGTGAAAAAAGTACATCTAACAAGTACATATGATTTTCTATAACACAGTGAATATGTTTTACATTGAATAGATATCCAGTAAAATTGTTTTAATGCCATTGCATTCTATTGCTTCATAATACAGGGTGATTCATAAGTAAGTATACAACTTCCAGATACTGTAAAACAAGAACAGTTTAAGGCACGTTCCCCAAATGCAAGCCGTAAGGTAGGTGTACTCATAAAGTTTTTCCCCGCTGCCGTGTGAAGTGACATAGGCGATAGCTAGTGTGTTTAGTTCATGTTTCTAACATGTTTAGTTCAGAGTGAACCATTTTATCCTGATTGGTTGTTTTAAGCTTCCAAAAGTAAAATTTTTCATCATCATATTTTTCTTTTTTTAGTAATTAAAGATTGTAGATAAATAAGATAAAACAGCTGTGTTGATGAAAGAAGTGGTAAGATGCTTGTTTTTATTTAACTTTAAAGTTAATATGTTTAAAAGAAAGTTATAAATAATATTAATATGATATTTATTGAACTTCAACATGCGGCACAGTGGTCCACAATCCATTCTGCTCCTGCGATGCAGAATGTTCAAAATGTTTAATAATTGTTTATTTTGTATAAAGAAATATTGTTTTAAAGTAGTTATTTAACTATAAAAATAAAGTAAACAAAGAAAAATAACAATTTATTTAACATAGTAAGAAATATTTTGTTTTGTACTTCATGAGGTGCAAATTGAATGGAAATCAATTTATTTTTCCAGAAACTGTAGGTGAACCTGTTGTTGATGTGAATGATTTCGTAATGTTGCTCCCAGACCCAATTAAGTAATTTCAGGAAAATTCCAGGCACAAACTTACTCATAAGTATTTTGAAATTTCATTTGCAAATTTCAATGTGTGCTGATTTTTTTTTGTACTTCAGTAATAAGTTCATCTAAATTGCAATTTTATTAGTAAGAGACATTTCTGAAAGAAAAAAAAATGAGGGGGGGTGGGGGCTAATGAATATTTGAATTGCTCCCTTTCTTTTTTGAAAAGCATTCTAAAACATAATTTAAAAACCTAATGGAATCTGTTAACGACTATGATTGTAAAAGAATCTGCATCTCATATGGTGGTATATTAAATAATGCTAATTTACAGTAAAAATACTATATAAACCTAACTTCAGACATATGATATTTTTGCTTAACCCTCTAAGCGTTTTGAAAAAGGGTAAAATTGTAATGTTGTTTTCTCTTCATTTTGTTTTAAATGCTAAGATTCTTTCAGCATTATAAATAAAACTTAATTACAAATATGAATGTAACCCTTGAGAGTATTAATCATTCTTCAATGTTTTGAAAATTCATTAAATCTATAGAATTATATTATCTTAAACATTGCATATATTGCAGTGAAACCTGGAGCTTAGTGAACGGAATATTACGTTCCACACGCTTAGAGGGTTAAGGCTGTTCTCAGATCCAAAGGAATTTGACACATTTCTGAATTCATTTTTGTTCCTAAACACATGAGTTTGCCAGGTGTTCTTATTGAGAAACTATGTAATCTAATGATGTTTTCCATATTTTTGTAAAGCAGAAGATCTTTCAGAAAATACTGTCAAAGTGAGTGTTCTGAACCGAATTCCCGGCGTGGCAGCGCGAGAAAGGAAAAAAACTTGTCACGTGACAAAAATCTTTTATAACTCGATAATTCACTTATCAAAAAATGGAAAAAGCTATTCGGTTCCAAATCGCTCCAATAGTCATGCCTGCCAATTTTATGCTTTTACATTTAAAAATGAGTCAGAAAGTTACCTGTTGTTGAGCAGGAAATTTGAGAACTGCCTTAAGCATGGGAATAATGATAATAAATACTTATCAAATTCAACTTTCTAAATCCTAGCTCTTTTTATCTTGAGGGAATGAAGTATTAACCTGTTCGTGGCGACATGTATGACCGATGGTACACAGACTTATCTTTTCAACAATGTGCGTGTGTGTCAATTGGCAAATAAGATATAGAAGTAATATGAAGTGAATTGCACCTTAAAAAGTTTTACCAACTCACTTTCTTTCAAATAATTTTTACTTTTCTTACTCTGCATAATATATGTCTCTCACTTTGAGCATTGACAGGTATGAAAAGATGTCCTATTTTTCAGTGTAGAACGTACAAACTCTATACCTTCAGTGTAGAACGTAGAACACTAGAAAGAAAAGGGGCAGGGTGCTAGTCACTGAAAAGGCATTACTGAAGCACTGTTGTACGCACTACCCTTGCTGTGGCTTTGACTACCAATATGCCCGTTCTTCGCACAGGAGAAAAGAAAAGAAAAATGCATGAGCGCTAATCATAGAAAATGAACCGCTACCTAGCACAAGAAAAAATGACTTATATTTAAAAGAATGCAAAAATTGTTATTAATGAAACTGAAATGTATTCCTAAGATTGCTAAAAGGATGCATGTTTCACTTTTTCGTTCTGCTTGGATCGAGATTAAAACCACATAGTATAAAAATAAATCATTTTAATTTCCATGAATTAACCAAATGGTTCCACAAAACTAAAATCAGCTAGTGAAAAAGTAATTTAAAAAGAAAATATGAATTTTAAATATTTTACTACTGCGTTAAAATGACGTCATTTTACTGATTTTTAATACTGCCTGTGTAGAGATTGCATTGCGTCTCCAAATTCTTATTACAGTCAGTGCTTAATTTACGCCAGAGTTCATCTCCGGTATTCTTTATTTTCAGTGACCATTTAAATACTACTACCAGGAACGCACCCGGAGCTTATAAACACTGCGTATTGAAGCCCACAGTAACAACGCTGTTATATTTTGCTGGTTCATTTTTTAAAAAACTCACCAAATCCGAGGTTTCTTATTTATTTTTTTATTATTTTTTTTTGAAAGGGTTAACTTTTGTATTTTTCGAAACGGATTGTCTCATTATGAAGCTAGAATGTAGATGTGGTTTGGTGTCTTTCGTTTTTCCGTATTTCGAACGGTTCGGCTGATGTGCGTTTCGAAAGACGGGGAGAGAGAATGACCGCTTTCAGACCTTCTATGCTTGATCTCTGCGCTTAGGAACGGAGTTTCTGGCACGCACCGGCTCACAGTGGGGCGTTTTGATGATCTAGATCTAGGTGAACAAAATTCATTTTTCCGATTATCTCGGAATTTAACAAGACCGCGTATACTGGTAGCTGAATGTCCCTTTTGTCAAGATCTGTAGGAGTTTTGTCGAAAAAATCCGAGATGCCAATTAACTACGACCGTAAAGAAGTCAGTTGGTTTGAGGGAGTTTCAACGGTTGCACTAGTTTCCTGTAAGTTTGAAAGTACGTCGTGACTATTCTGTTTTATTTGAAAGCACGAGTTTACTGAACATATGTGACATGTTTATCAAGCTAGATTTAACCTATTGTTGTTTGAAATAAGCTTCATCTTGTTTATAAACTTTATCTTGACTTTTAACACAGTATTAAGCATTTTTTAAAATCAAAGTGCCATTCCTAAAGTATTGGAAACTTACGAAAACTCCTTCAAAGGTTTGCAAATCAGTAAGTTATATCAAACCACTCAATTTTAAACCACTTTTAATTATCCGATTGAGCTGAAACTTTGATTATAATATATATAAATAATAACAAATAATAATATAAATAATTAAAACCAACTATTTATCACTGTTTGAGTATTTTATTAGGGATATATTCGAAAAACCAGCAAAACCTAATTAAACCTCAACACAATAATTTTGTACACCTAGATCGTTAAAACACCCCACTGTACGCGTGATGTTTTTTCGGTCGACCTTTTTAATTGCGGTGTTTAATTAATATCTCGGCTAATTATCAAAATAGGAATCTCAGATGCATTAGGACTATCTTAGACTATTCTCATCCAGATATCTATGTGCAGTAGATTTTCATAGCAATCGCACACATACAAACATTTTTTTTATATGCGTATATATGAATAACTGGATTTTTTTCCGGGTTCATTATTCCTGTTTTTGTGAACAAAAACAAAAAAAAAGTTGGCAGCTATGCATATTTATATAGAATATTTAAGACATTAAAATATTTCTCTTGCTGAAGAAAAACAAGTTGGAAATTGTACGTTAAACGTGACAAATGAGGTGCGTTCGTTTCGTGCTATAACTAGTTTTACAATGTAAAAAAATCATCGTTATTATTTCAGCGAAATAAATTATATCGTTTGCTATGAGCGAAATCAGGATGCCTTTTTTTTTTTCTTATTACGTATGTCATGTTGACAGATGCGAATTTTTTTTTTTTTCGACGCCACACAGCGCTGTAAAATTCGCATGGCGATCTTACTTTGCGAATGATTATCTCCATGGTTTAATATTTCTATGACTCACGATGAATGAATCTTTTGTTTATTTACTTTAATGGATGGATATATTCGGCTGTTAACCTCATTTTCCCTGAAGTTATCTCAGAATCTATACATTTTTTAATGTAACTCATCTCTCAAGCAAACCATTTTTATGAACGATCTTTTTAGCAATGTAACTTTTATGCAATTTTATTCGAAAAAATAATTTTGAATAAAAATGGCCACTTGGCATATGGAAAAAAATGTCGCTAGCCCGTATTCGTTTTCCCCAGTCACATGACTTGCGCTTTTACTATATAGATTACATAGATAGGATTTAATTAGAATGAAGAAAACTTTTATTAAAATATCATTTTAAGTTTCGATTCGACTTTCATACAATTTGAAATGACTCGACAACATTCTGCAACGATTCTATATATATTAAATTTCAAACCATTCGGTTGGATAGTTTTAGTGCTGTTATATGCGGACAGACGACGACTATAGGTGCTACGTATTTATATAATTACGAACGCACCTAAAAATGCCTTAAATTTTGCAAATAATGTAATGAAATGAGAATATGCGAATGGAGAGCACGGGTGTATGATTGCGTTAGTAGTGCAGAATATTGGGGCTCCGGTACTTTTTTGTTTGTTTGATATTTGTTACAAAGTAAGCCCTGATTATAATGTGTAAAATAAAATGATATTTTGAACCAGCTTTTCTTTTAAATTCTGTCAAAATTATTTGGCTACATTTAGAAAATATAGGAAGGCTATTATTTGCTATTTAAACAAATTTTCAGGGACACGACAACCACGAAAGGTCATCATGAGAGAGAAACCAATTAGAATACAAAATTCATCCGTTTACAAAAAAAAAAAAAAAAAAAAAAAAAAAAATAGTCGGATATGCCAATTCCAAAACTTTCTTCTATCTCAGTCATGTTAATACTTCAAAATTCGCTATCACATCGCCAATAAAATCAATATTTTTCGTCATTCTGTTGTACGTCAGCTGCTTGCGAATCGTCGGGTTACAGGGATGTGAACAACCGATGTATACTAAACTACAAAAAGTCCTTCTGGCCTGAACCGACAGGAACAGATAGCCTCCCTATTCCTTGATTTTACAATTTTAGCTAATTTTACTGGAAAACACGAAGCTAAAATGCGTGGAACCTAATTAAAGAAGATTAAATCCCAGTTGTTGTCAACATTGAATTTGAATGAGAATATCGCCAAATTAGTCCTCTACAGCCAAGTTGGCTTCATTTATGGCAACTTATTTTGGTCGCCAAATTTGGCGATATTCCGCCAAGTTTGGCGAGAATTTGACGTTGGCGAATATAAATATATAGTGATAAGCATATAAGATTAATGGTTACGACAATGAAAGAAAATTTGCCGAAACCATGTTAACTAAAACTCATAAATTAAACCCGTTTATGGATGAATTCTGCTGTCTTGTTTGAAAATGTCAGCCACCCTAAAATTTCAAACTGCTATATCTCAGCCATTTTTAAGATAGAGGCAAAACAAAAATTGCTCCGGATCAAGGCCGAACATTTAACGAAAAAAAGTTTTAGGATTTCTAATTTTTTTTAATTTGCACATCGTTTTGAATTTGAAATCTTTAAATGGCTATCACAGCGCCCCCTTTCGTCGAAATATCCCCAAATTCTAATAGAACCTGCTTGCCATAGCCAAAAGCATAGAAAAAAAATTAGGTTCAATTTGTTTGAAGCATAACTTCATACTCTTTTCGATGATACAATGAAGACGGACAGACAGACATTTTGTAAAAACATGTTTTTCGGAATCTCTGACCCCTAAAACGTGTAAATCCGTCGAAAACCGGAAGTCGAAAAAAATTTCGATTGCAATACTTTCTTCTATTATAGATAGAAGAAAGTAAAAAAAGTTCTACGATACTTACGTATAACAGTCTGAAGTAGTACCTTATAAGTAGAGATCGACCGAAATTTCGGTTTCGGCGCAAAATCGGAGTTTCGCCGAATATTCGTTTTCGGCGAAACTGCTGCCAAAATTTCGGCCTGACCGAAACTATCTGTATTTCAAAATATCGTTCTTTTTTTCGGAAATTTTCAACTTTACTCATTGATATGAGTTGCATCGGCTCAAATGAGACACTGTTTATTGCTGTCAACTCCTTTGTAATCCGTATGCGTCATGACTGATTCATAATGCGAGTGTAAATTATAAAGCAAGCAATGCATATATGACTAAACTTAAAAGACGCTTATTACGTGATCTTTAAAAGCTGCAAACTTAAAATTTTTACTTTGAAACTCCAGATTGTTTCAAATGCATTATGAGAAAAATGTTGTTAAAACATATGAAAATTTACGAAATTTATTAAAAAAGATATATCGAGGTATGTATACTTAAAATATTTTTTATTAGAGGAAATTCGTATAATTGGAAACTATTTCTGTCTTATTCATAAATTAATTACGTTTTATTTTATATAAAAATAAATAGTTTTGGACAGAGGCACAGAGAGTCAACTTGGCACCGGAGATAAAATTTTCAAACAGGGTACCATTTCAACACTTTCTTAGAGAGTCAGGGAGTGACAAAGCTTTTTTTAAGTAAATATGTTATTTAAATATATGTACCATAAAAATGTTTGTACAAAATTTTAAATAATTAATAATAATATTCAGAAATATATATTAAACATTGCTGAATATTATTAATAATTATTTAAAATTTTGTACAAATATTTTTATGGTACATATGTTTAAATAACATATGTACCACAAAAATGTTTGTACAAAACTTTAAATAATCTTACTTATAATAAAATCCGAAGGCAAGAATCTGTCTGTAACCATTCATGTATTTGTACAAAATTTTAAATAATTATTAATAATATTCAGCAATGTTTAATATATATTTCTGAATATTATTATTAATTATTTAAAATTTTGTACAAACATTTTTATGGTACATATATTTAAATAACATATTTACTTAAAAAAAGCTTTGTCACTCCCTGTGAGCCCTGTGAGTCGACTGTAGTTAAACGCCATGTTAGGCTTAATGAAAAAATCATGTCTGTGTTCAGATTATTTTTCCAATAAAACATGTATATCATATCCTATTATAATGTTATAAGTTCTTAAAAAAAAATCCAGATTAAACATCCGAATCCCAGATATAAGCCATATAATAGAATATCTCCAGTAGGGGAACGCTGCGTTACGATTTTGACTCCAAAATAAAGTTTGGTAATGCCCAGTAATTCAAGTACTGGTCGGAGCGCCATCTATTGTCTGTATTTGAATTTAAAATCTAACACTGTTTTTAAATATAACTTTTTTTTTTTTTTTTTTAGCTGCATTTAAAGAAATGCTGCGTTGTTTTTATCGAGTTTTATAATTAAAAAAAAAAAAAAAAAAAAAAAAAAAACATGACTATTTTAAGAATTTGTGAAATCTTTATAATAAGTTTACAAACTGCGAATATTTTTTTTTCAACTATATTATTAAAAAAAAAAAAAAAAAAAAAAAATATTAATTCTTATTCAAGACAAGCCTAGAACACAGTTAATTTTTTTCTTTTAAATTTTACTGTACTCAGATAATTTAAAGTAATTAAGACCGTATCTAGATAAAAATTCTGGATACGATTTATTTAGTTATTTAGATTTTTCAGTTTAATTTTGATAAACATTTCATGGATTAGCTTATTTTTTCTAATTAAAACATATCCTGTAATGTTTTTATACACGTTTATTATTATTATTACTATAAAAAAAACATGAACAAAAGAATTATTCATTTTAAGAATTTGATAAATTTTCATAATACATTTTACAAACTACAAATAATTAAACAAATAATAATAATTATTATTTTTTTAGCTGTATAAGAAAAAAATAATTCCTATTCAAGACAAGTTCTGAAGCAAAGTTATTATTTTTATTATTTAAGTTTACTGTACTGAACAAACTTTTAAAAATATTTAAGATAATATCTAGGTAATTTTATTAACATTTCTTTTCCTTTTTTTTTCTTTCTTTTTTTTTTTTTTTTTTTCAAATCAAAATATAAGTTGATGTCTGTGTATATAGTGCATTTGATCAACATATTTTGATAAATTAAAACTTCTGTTCTTATGTGTGTGCATTTAAATAAAAATGACATAAATAAAGATATGCAGATTATTGTAAGAAAACAATTGAAACACATTTTTAAAGGAAGAACAAACACAAAATAAATTTCAAGAATTCAAAAAATTAAACATCTGGATATTGACTTTTGCTGGTGCTGCCATCTGTTGCATCAATATAAAAATAACTCCAGATTTTAAAAGAATTATTTTCAAATTGCTCTGTCAAAATTCTTAAATAAAGCTTTCATATCATGAAACTTTTAAACAAGACTTCAGAGAAAATAACTGACTTTTTTGTCATAGAAATATTTAGCAAATACAAGGTATGATTTTATATACTTGCCTTAAACATTTCATTTAAAAATGCCTGTTTAACACAGTGTCAAAGTTTTATTACGAAATTTTTTATGAAGCTTTTGTATAAACTCTTAAACTAGACTTTTAGAAAGAATTGAAAGAAGTTATTTTAAACATTATCTTACTCACTCATTTTTTTTTTCGAATTAAAATAAAAATCAGTTAAATATTAGATTAGCATTACATATAAGCCTACACTGAGAATAGAAAACAATGATAGATTTCTTATACTCAATTCATTATTCCGTCTTTCGACTTTCACATAGTCAGTGTCACATCCGTATACAAAACAGTTTCGAGCCATATTAAAATATAATGTAAAAATAATGATTTATAAAGGAAATAATAACACATTCGTATACACTGTAAAAAATGATCAATGTTTCTTATTTTATGAAAATATACTATAACCACTAATGAAAATGTAATATAATCTTTTGAGGTATCCGACATTCCGAAAAGCGTGTTCCATTGTCTTTTGAATCCCCAGAAAGCAATACATTTCCAAAATTTAAAGAATTATTTATAAAAACAAAATTTCTGTAGCTGCCCGTATTTTTCAGAAACGTTTCCGAATAGTTTTTATGGTGTATTAATCAGTTTCTTCAGCCTGGAATACCTATTTATCGAATGTCATCCATTATCAAGTAAACGTTTTCAGCTGCATAGGTTAATTTATACATGAAAGAGTAAAGAAATAATCTTAATTTTACTGTTAATGTTAATGCTGTTAATTTTGCATGTTTGTCTGTTAAACATAATTGTTGAACATGAAAATGTTTACTTGAGAATGGATAGCATTGGAAAAAACTATATTCCGGGCTTAGAAAACTGATTAATACACTTTAAAAGCTACTCGTAAACGTTTCCGAAAATTTCGGGCAGCTAGAAAAATTTTGTTTTTTAAATTATTCTTTAAATCTCGAAATGCCATTGATGTCTGAGGTTTCTAAAGATAAAGAAATACTTTTCAGAATCATGGTTAACAAGGATAAGATTATATTATAAATTTATTTGTCATTATATTATATTTTCGTACATTCAGAAACATTCGTCATTTTTTACAGTGTAGTGAACAATGTTAATTTGATGCTGGTACAGACCACAGGGCCGCATGTGACCACTTCGGCGTCAGGCCCAAATTTGCTTGGGGGATGCCATAGGCGAAATTTCTCCTGATCTATTTATATCTCCATGATATAAACAAACGAACACTATTGAGAACAATGAGAGCTGATTTGTCAAATATATAATTTTTTTTCTGTTATAAACTTGCCAAAGAGGACTTGCAGAGGCTAAAGCCTTATGGTAGGCCACCCTGCTTGGTTGAATCTGAATCTGTTGCGAACAATATTGTTTTGGCGCCATCTACCGACTATAAAATGTTCTTTTCTACAATGCAAAACCTTTCAATAATAAAACCTTCATACTGTTTGTATGAAGTCTAATGAAAATGGAACGCAGATCAACAATCCGTCATTTTTGACGGGGTTATATACTAGTTAATAATAATATTCAGCAATATATATATATGTATATATATATATTTAAACATTTATTAAATTAATAATATTTATAATTATAAAATGGTTAAAACATATTCAATGTTAGTTTCCTAAAAAACAAACTTTTCAGTACTATATTTAAATCAATTTAAATGCAAAATATTAACGAACTGAAAATATGAATATATTTAAAAATTAAATATTCATTATTGAATTTGTTTTACATTATTTAACTACATTGTTAATTAATTATTGATAAATGCCTATAATTATTGGTTGTTATAAAATAGTAAAATAAAAAAGTTATTTATGTTTAATTTTTGTTTGAAACACACATATATATGTACGTGTGTTTGTTAGAAATGTGGTTCAATACACGTGTAATGAATAAATTAACTAGTAACGTAATTAGTTATTATTAAGTAATTAATAATTATTTGTTATTAATTAATTAATAATTATATGCAGTTATGTATGTATTAATCAGTTTTTAAATTTTTTTGACACTTTCGGTTTCGGTTTCGGCCGAAAGTGTGAAGATCACCGAAATCCGGTTTCGGTTTCTGTTTCGGTCGATCTCTACTTATAAGTAGCGAAATTGCAGTAGTGGCTCCTTTTTACGGTAGTTTGTAGTGTCAGCACGATTTATTTTGAAAAATGTTATGTAGTAGCTAGCGCGATACTAAATATCAGTTTTTATGTAGCGAATATTAACGCTACTTCAAGAAAAAAAAATTGTTTCTAGTCACTTGACCGTAACTTTCTCCTTTTGCGTAAAATGTGTTTTGCGCAACAATTTGCGAATGTCAGCAACTCACCTGCAGCATAAAGTTTAGTGACGTGAGGTCAGGAATTTTTCGATTGATAGTTGCTGGTAATAAATCAAGTGCCAAAATCTAAATGAAAGAAATTAACTTTTTTGCAGGAAACACTTGTCTTCTTGCTCTTCTTACTTGTCCTCTTCATGCCACGTTTCTTCTTTTGGAATTGCTTTATCTACAGATTTGTTATTTTTTATTTTATTTGAATAAAAATTAATATTGAATTGCCCTGGTCAGCATATAACAAGTGATATGTGCTTAAATTAGCATTTTTAGAGAATAACACAAAACATTTTCTTGTATGTTATTTTTCTTAATTAGGGTTTCGTTCATCTCACGAAACCCTATTATTCCCGCTCCGTTGTCTGTCCGTCACAGATCCGTTCTCAGAAATTATATAACTTACAGGCATGAAAATTTGTCTACTTATAGCTAAATACCTACTATGAAGTTCAAAATATTAAAATTTTAAAAAATTATATTATTTTAATAAATAGAGATAAAAAACCAAAATTCTAACAGCCTTTTCCTATTAAATTGAAACATTTTTCGTTATAGCAGTTGCCAACAATTAAAAATCCACAATGAAATTCTTTCTACAATAATTAATTTTCTATTGAACGATTTCCACGTGAAAAATGAAAATGAAATAAAAAGTTTCACCAATTGAAAAAAAGATTTATATGGCGTCCTATTGGCAATAAAACGGAAACTTTCAAAAATTTCTCAATAATACAAGGAGTATGAGTATGTGTATGTACAGAAAGCAGATTAATATCAAGTCATTAGAGAATTAATAAGAAAATCTGACGTCCTATTGGAAGTTTAACGAATTTTTCAAATGTTTGAGAACAATACAAAGCGAGTATCAATATGAGTAATAGAGAATAGTAAATATATGAGTTTGAGAAACATACTGAATCATGATAAAAACCCGATTATGGAAATATTCGATATTTTGCCATTTTGAAGGTGTACAACATGTTTAATTTTGAATTTTTTTTAATATCGCATTTAGTCCACATGACAGATATTATTATGACAGAATATAATAGCGGGCTTCGCCCGCTATCGGGCCTGTTCAAATATTCGAAAAAACTGAGTTTGTTATAAAGAGAGTTACATATGTTTTTAATTATTGAGGGTGAAACGTTTTCCTTAATTAATGCATTTATTTTTCTTTTATTGTTACGTGAACGACGTCATGGGTAACAGCTAGTAAAATATAAAATAACTAATCTTCCGTAATCTGTGGGCAAGGTTAGCTCCAAACATGGGCGTTTGCTAGCAACACTATAGTTTAAAATCAATGTAAATACTTTTAAAGAACTTGTCACAAAAAGTCTCACTTTCTAAAATACGCAATTTGGCAGTAGGACCTGGATTACAGAGGCTTACGCAATAGGTTTAAATATCTATTTTATATAAACTATTTTTTTTTAAATATCACATTCAGTCCATATGACAGATATTATTATGACAGAGTATAATAGCGGGCCTCGCCCGCTATCGGGCCGGTTCAGATATTCGAAAAAAACTAGAAAAATAGACCAGTAAATTTTTACTTTACAAAAAACATGACTTTTTTTTTTGTTGCTAAATGAAATTTATTTAGATTTATTAAAGAAAGGATAAAGTGTTTTGAAAGGAATATTAAACGAAACCCTTTGTGTGATCTTTGATCACACTTACCCACTTGTTTTTCATTGCTCTCGGTTTTATCGCATTTAGGCAAATTCGATATAAGGAGGACTGTTGTATCCTGTCCTATTCCTTAATCCGTGTCCTCGATTTCAAGGGTACATTGAATGATTGAATCCTTTCGACAAAATCTGGAAGTAGCGACTACATTTGAAAAGTAGTTATAAAATGTTTCGTTTGATACGCCTTAGTGCAAAATTTCAGAAAATTGTGTGTTAAGGTTTTAACAGTTATTTCCACGTAAAAATAGATTTTTATATATATAAACTCTGTTTGTGGCGTCAGGTGCCGCCATCCGAAAAATCTACAAGAGACCACACCATTTCTTCCGCTCAAGGGTCCATTCTTCCTCCAGACCCCTATCCCTCATGGCTTTTTCTATATCATCCATCCAGGTCTTTCGTGGTCTTCCTCGTTTCCTCATTTGGTTTGTTCTGTAATTAGATGCGATTTTGGGTAGTCTCTCGTCACTCATTCTTTTAACATGGCCATACCAGATTAATTGTTTCGTTTGGAGATCGTCTAATATGGTTCCCTTATTGAGAAAATTAATCTTGAAACGATTTAAAATAGTATCCACAATTTTTCAGTAGTTTTTAGGTTCGGACGGGTTCAAATTAGAAATTTTCGGCCTCAAGCCTGAAAGAAACTCCTGAAAGAAAACAAAATGTACCCGAATTAAGAAAAATCTTGAAAACTTATTTATAGACTTAATATCGTTCGACTCGCGTACAGTTGAATCCACGAACTGTATCTCCGAGTGCACATTAATGACGAGCCTGTGTGGGTCTTTTTTCAGTTTAGACACAAACTATGTAGACTCGTGATTATAAGACACTCGTGGGACAAGAGTCATTACAAATCTTTGGTTCCTTGAACAAATGGCAGGACATATAAATAGCCATTTTAAAAGCACACAAATATCATCATCATCTCTATAATAAAACCGTAAGTCATGTGACTGTCATCAACAGTTCCGGGATACCCGCTTCACTTTTTCATATGCCAGGCGGCCATTTTTATTCAAAATTATTTTTTCGAATAAAACTGCATAAAAGTTACATTTTTAGAAAGATCGTTCAAGAAAATTAATATTTGAGAAATGATTTACGTTCAATTATGTACATATTCAGCAATAACTTCAGTTTAAATTAGGTTCGCAGTTCAAATTCTCTATCCATGAAAGTAAACAAAAAGATTCATTCGTTGTGAACGTTTAAAATATTAAACCATGAATTTTTGGACCGCTGCCTGGTGTAAAAAAAAAATAATCCGCACCAGTGAGACAGTCAATGTTTACCATAATTCTGTTCTATACAACTCAACTTCCTTCCGGATCTTTTCTTGACGTAAGTTGAACTCATGTAATAATATTTAATGGATCAAATTTCGAAATGAATTGTCAGCTTTTATTTTTCGCGTGTGCAAATTAGAAACGATACTTTAATTTTGAAATCAAATGTTTTGATTTATGATGTTTTTTCTTATTTATCTATTTTCTATTTTAAAGAAAAATGTGAACGTCATGTATTTTAAATTGGAACAGCTGTCACGGACGCACCGGGGTTGGCTCCGTGAGATCCGGCAGGAGTTGAGGAAAGGAAAGTTAAGGAAAAGATCCGGAAGGAAGTTGAGTTGTATAGAACAGAATTATGGTAAACATTGACTGTCTCACTGGTGCGGATTATTTTTTTTTACACCAGGCAGCGGTCCAAAAATTCATGGTTTAATATTTTAAACGTTCACAACGAATTAATCTTTTTTTTTTCAACGAATGGATCATTTTTATACGGCGATTGGTGCAAAACGGGGGGCGCGCCACTTTGCACCAATCACCGTGCAAAAATGATCCACTGCATGTGACGTTTTAAACGTCATGCACCGGCCGTATATAACGTAGGTCGCGGGTTGGCGCGATTTTTGTTTTGTGCCATTTTGGCGAGAAAATCCCATTTTCAGGTACCTATTAGAGATTACTAAAACAGCATGTACTTTTATTTTATTATGAAATAGTTTATTTTATATTAAAAAACATACAATTTTACTATAAAACACACACAATGATTAATTTATTATAAAGTGGGTTAAGCAGTTTTACTCAAGAAAGATGAAATACATAACAACAAAAAATATGCGAAATGCTACCACGATAGCAAAAGTTCTTGATTTGTCTATTAGATTTTTCCGGTTTGGCGAAGGATTAAGGAAAAAAATTAATTATGAATAAAAATAATTTGTTACAATGCTTAACATACATTTAAGGGCGACCAAACTGGTCGCCAGTGGCGGCTAGTACTATAATAAACAAGTTGTAAATTGTATGTCAAACGTGACAAATGAGATGCATTCGTACTATAACTAGTTTCAGTGAAATGAATTATATCGTCTGCTATTATGATAGGATTAATTTCCGTAATAAAATAAGTACATTTTAAGTTCCCAACATTTTATCTTTTGTTGACATTGACTGAAAATTCATTCAATTAATTAGGTGTGATAGGATTTAATAGAATTAAGAAAACTTTTATTAATATATTTTTCAGTTTTGATTCGATTTTCATAAAATTTGAAATGACTCCACAAAATTCTGCAACAATTATATATATACATTGGCGCACCCACGGGGGGGGGCTAAGGGGGCTGAAGCCCCCCCCCCCCCCCAGACTCTGAAACTGAATAATGAAGTAACTACATAAAGTTTCCTAAAATTATAAAATTATTATTATTTTATTTTTTAGGTCTTTAGGAAATTTTCAAAACCTTTGTATCTCATTTCATCTTTATTCTCAATTTTTTTTTTTTACCATTTTCGTCATCATCACATTTTACCGACTTCGTTTAAATTTTTATATCGGGCCGGTTAAACGTAAAATTAATTTTTAAATTGGTAGTGATGAACCGATTTTCATTCAAAGACGAAAAAAGAGTGTTAAACATATATCTTTCCAATATTCTGATTCTGACGATGCATGAAAACAACTGAAGTTTCAACAAGTAAATATCTACAAATCATCACGGGTCCGAGGCCCATTAAATTTTTTTGTTGCCCTGTTTATTTTGTCAATCGGCCCGGCACGGCCTATCAAAAATCTTCTAATTCTGCCGGCCCGGCCTGTTTTAAAGTTTACTTTCATTTTGCCGGGTATGGGCCAAGCCCGGGTCCGTGCAGACCTCTAAAATGCATTACCCCCCCCCCCCCCCCAAAGCAAAATCCTGGGTGCGCCACTGTATATATATATTAAATTTCAAACCATTCGGTTAGGTAGTTTTTGCTCTGTCATATGCGGACAGACGGACGGATCAGACGACGATTATAGATGCTACGTATTTATATAATTACGAACGCAGCTAAAAATGCAAGTAAGACAAACAGCTGCCATAGCAAAACTAAACAAGAACGAAAAATCATGCGTTAAGCATATATTATAAAACACTTTTCAACACTTCCAGAATATTTTATTTTAACAAAACTTCAGCCGTTAATAAGGTGAAAGATGATGTATGTCTAAGTAAACAATTTGGAAAACACATTTGAAAACCTAATTTGAGGAATTACTATCAATAGCCAGAAAAATATCCGAACTCTTTTGTGCAGCCCTGTATTTGATCTATAGATTTGTATGTATACTACATAGTATGCTAAAATTTAGTTATGTTAGGAAATGCATAAACACAGTTCAAAATTCCGCTTCAGCAATTTCCTTCAATAAACGGGAATATACTCGAGATCTTTAGTGTTTTCCCTATATATAAACAATACATAATTTATACACACTAAATAATAGGAAAAAATTAGTTTAATTTGAAAACGCGTACCACAACTGAAAACGCACTTCCAGCAATTATTGTTCTTAGACAGTACTGTAACTGATTTCTTTTGTTTGTCCCTGTAAAGGAACGATCAATGCTATGCGCACCCTATTCTATAGTAAGCCTTTTGTAGTACACCTCAGTGATATTTATCAATTTAAATATGTTTGAAATAGTGTAACAACATTAAAATACACCGCAAACGATTTTTCCCCATAGGCAGTAATGTAACGGATACACTTTTGAGTGTCCCTGTAAATGAAGTATAAATACTACATACTTCATTTTCAATACCCAACATGCCATAGTAAAGCTCATTAACATATAACAATTGCAATGGCAATCAGAGTCTTTTTACGCGAGGAGCATGGACAGAGACAGACAGACAAGCCGAATTTATAAATACTTTTCAACTATATTGGAAAGTGTTAATAAAAAATTAAAACGAGATAAATTTAATAACTATGTTTTCCCTTTTTCGGCACGAGGGGCCATATTTAAGAAAAAATTAGTACATGTATCAGTTAACCGAGTGTGTCGGGTAATTGAGAGTCTACAGTATTTCGAAAGAATTTTCAAATCTTGGTGAAATAGTTAATATTGTTAATGGCTCGACCCAATTAAATCAGCGGCCATTATCCTTTTCTATGCTCCCAAAAGAATATCGACCTCTGGGGGAAAAAAAAACAAAATCAAAATTAATTTGAAAGTCTAAGAAAAGAACAACTTTAAAAAGGCTGCGCATAAAATTTACCTCGCAATCTACATTTGAGAGATCGATACTTATCTATTCATAGCAGAGACAGCAATAAAATATAATTGGCAGAGAGCCAGTAAAACTTTGACCAATAAAAATGCCCAGCCCAAAACATTGCAAGAATACGATAAGCTCGCAAAGGAAAAGTTTTATTAAAAATGTATTTACTACCTGCTGGAATATTTACAAACTTCTAATTAAATATTTTTCCTTTCCTCATGTCCCTAATTAAAATTTCTGCTTCTTTTTTTCTGAAAGAGACAGATTAAAAGTTGAATTTTAATGTACGTGTATCAACCTCCTTGTTTCTTTCTGTGAATTTTTATGTTGCTTAAAATATGATTTTCAGCTACATTAATTTTTAAGTAAAATTTGTAAATAATAGATTTAGAGCGTTGATAATTTTTTTAATATTAAAATTCGCTAAATGAATTAAATTTAATAAATTATTTTTTATATTGCATTAATTATTTTTGACTATTTCTTATTATTTGTAATACAAAATTAGTTTTTAATATATTTTTATGTTGCATGTTACGCTTTGCGCCTATAGAGATAGATGATTGTTTCTTAGAGAAAAACCACACTAAAAGAATTTTGTTTTACTTTGTTTTGAATGCGTCAATGGATTTCAACTATAAATGTATTACTCAGAAAAGGAATTATTTAGTACATTTTCAAAAAGAAACAAGTTGGAAATTGTACGTTAAACGTGACAAATGAGATGCGTTCGTACTATAACTAGTTTTATAAATATTCAGATCTTGGTGCAATAACTGTTGCACTCTTATGTAAATAGGCATGAATACAAAATTTATTTTATGTGCAGATTTTCATATTATAAATATTAATTTTATTTTATGAAATTAAGTTTCAATATACTTTTACAAACAATTAATTACAATTCTGTGAGATTAAAATTATACTAATATGCGCAAATATCCAATACAAGACGATGTAAAAAAAAAAAAAAAAAAAAAAAAATCATCGTTATTATTTCAGTGAAATGAATTATATCGTCTGTTATTATGATTTGATTCATTTCCGTAATAAAATAAATACATTTAAGTTGGCAACATTTTATCTTTTGTTGACATTGACTGAAAATTCCAATGGGAAACTTAAACCTAACTTTGAAAATTTCAGAACATGAAATCACTATTTAGACTCATTTTCCCTTTAACATCTATTTCTCTGGAAACATCTATCCAAAAAAAAAAAAAAAAAAAAAAAAAAAAAACTGTCGGTAGATTATAGGATTCCTATAATTAAACAATTTTAGTATACAGATTCGGTTTTTAAATTCAGTAATACGGAAATAATAGGACTCCATCTTAAATAGGACATAATCAGCACGGCAACATAAAATCATTACTTACCATGGCATATCATTGAATTAATTACGCACGATAGGATTTAATAGAATGAAGAAAACTTTTATTACTATCTCTTTAAGTTTTGATTCGGTTTTCATACAATTTGAAATGACTCGACAAAATTCTGCAACGATTATAGTATAAAGTATATATTAAATTTCAAAACATTCGGTTGGGTTCAGTTTGGCATTTTTTGTGCTGTTATATGCGGAGAGACGGACAGGCGACGACTAACAGGTGCTACGTATTTATGTAATTACGAACGCATCTAAAAATGGATTAGATGCCTTTATCTTTATTATTTGAATTTATCTAATTATCTTATTTAAAAACAATTTTCGCGGTAATCGCACTACGATACAAAATTCGAGAAAAGGCAAAAAAATTCGCGCCGTGACAAACGTTTAACCCTAACTATAAGATAAACCGAACTAACTATATAAGATAACCCTAACCATAATATAAACCTTTTGACGTTGAACCTAAATCTGTCAACGAAAAGATGGATTTTCGATTATGTTAAACATGAAATGAATATACATTTAAAGTTAAAGTGTTTGAATATACGGTTTATCGCCTATCCGCGATCTAACTCGCGTAGACTCCGATCGCTATTGATATATGTTATTCAGGTTTACCATGGCATCTTCGGTATTCGAAATGAGATGCATAGCACTTATAGTTCGTTTACAGGAGCACTCAAAAGAATGTCGTTACATTATGGTCTATGGGGGGAAATCGTCTGCAGAGTATTTTAATGATGTTACACTATTTCAAACATATTGAAACTGATATACATCACTAAGGAGCACTACAAGATGCTTACTATAGAATAGGGTGTGCGTAGCATTTATCATTCATTTACAGGGACACAAAAAATAATTCATGTTTATGAGCAATAATTGCTGGAAGTGCGTTTTCAATTGCGGTATGCGTTTTTAAATTGAACTCTTTTTTTTTTCTTTTTTGCATATTACTTAGAAGGAAGGTCACCTTAAAGCGCATTTTTAATAAATGCTAATGGAACTACTCATGTAAGTAATAAAGCATTAAGAACACTCATTAATACATTCCGATATTGAATAAGTCGTTGTTTCCAATGGCAACAATGCTTTTCTCTAGTTGTCTCTGACTCTAACAATATTGAAGTCAAATGGACAGTGCTCAGAATCGCACATTAATTTTTAGTTTGAAGCATTTTTAATCAATTTAAATTTTGTTCTAAACCGTAGAATACGATCGTTAATTTTCTTTATATATACATATAAATATGTATAGCAAAACCGTAGTTATAAAAGTGTATTTATTTTAAGTTAAAGTTACTTAAACTAGTTCAGAATAAAGAGTATAAAAAGTTTTTTCGTCAAAGAGTATTTATCATAACATCTTTTTTTAATTCATTGTGTCGTCAACCAGCGATAAATTGCCAAAAAGACGAAATTTTCATAATTTTTTATGTACGTTATATCGAGGTTCCGCAGCAATTTTTTTTTTATATATATAAACGTATATATCTTCATAAGAAGAATATTCTGTAATTTTTCCAACATTTTCTGAGTATGCGCTTATGGAGACCTTCCTTGTTTAGTGCATAAAAACCTTATAGAATATATCATATACAATACAGGAATGTACAAAAGAATTCAAGTAACATTTTCGCTTACTGCCGGAAATTACTGAAGAGCATAGGCGTAGCCTCGGGGGGGCACGTGCCCCCCCAACTTTCTGAATATCAATTTCTAAAATATGATACAGTCAAATAAGACTTGTCTTGTATTGACCCAAAATGGAAATGAAATAATTACTTTAATTTTCATTTTATATTTCTTCATTTTTTTTTACTTAATCAGATGTCAGATCAGTATAGATAGCTCAGCTCTTTTTCTTTGAAGTAATGAATTTGGTAGCAAAAATTGTGTTGTGCAATACAAACCTTGATACGAACATTCATTAAACGAAAGTTTGAACTATCACTCTCTTATAGCTGCGGACAATTTCAATGTGTCAGCTGTTTTTTCCGCTGTTTGCGGTTAATATCTACATGTACTTTTTTTCCCTTCTCATTCCGTCTGTAGACTTTAAAAAATGTAGTTGTGTTTATCAGAGAGGGAGTTCTGTTTCCCCGCAATATATATTTCATTTAATTTGTTGTAACTTTAATTATAATTTAATCAAGTCATAAATATCCTGCTTTTCCAAGCTGTGTCGCTAGAGTTATTTATACCAATGGCATGCAACCACACATCACTGATTATAAAAAATAATTAATATTTTCTTCATTTAGTTATTATATGTTCCTCTCTCTTACTTATTATTTTTTTTTATTGACAGCACTTAATCTTCTACTAAACCTTCGCATTTTTGAGATGCAATGGTTATGATTTTTTTTTTTCAAAATGTAAGCCTTCTTGAATGAGCTGTTTTAAAGTTAATATACAGCTGTACCTTGGTAAACAATGGTAATCCGTTCCAGAAATACCGTTGTTAAGCAATACCGTTGCTATCGAAGGTGCAATTTTCCATACAATTTTGCAGGCGCACATACCTTAACCCTTTCAGGGGCAGTGGTATGTTTATGAAACCACTTAAGTTTAATTCCTAAATGCCACAATGGCACCAGAATTTTGCTAAAATCTTTCCCATTTAATATGTATGTGAAATATAGCCTTTTTTTTATTTCCAAATAAATGTTTTCGTAAATTCCGGTGCCAGTCATTTATTTCAACATTTTAGTACTGAAAGTACTTTGCCCCTGAAAGGGTTAAATGATTAGTTACTTCTTAAAAGTGCTGTTTAAACTTATTTCAAATGTCTTAAAAATTTGATAAATGTCTTTTATTTATTATCAGGGCCGTATCGCGGGTGGTGCCTCCCCCCCCCCTCCCCACCATGCGCCAGATACAGTTGTTGTGGTGCTGTTTTTTATATTTGTTACAAAAATATTAATTTCAATAAAATGATCTCGCGGAGCTTTCCTCATTTACTTGGTCGTTTTATTTCCTTGTGAACCTCGAATTAAATGAACCTGGTAGTGGGGTCCAACTGCTGTCAACAGCGTACACCAGTGCAGGCTATTCCTGATCTGGTCTCAAATCGAACTAATCTTGAATTTTTTAAATTTTTTATTTCGACCCAAATTAGTTTAATATTTTGACCATCGTAGTTCACGTTACGACGATTTGTATTCTTCCAACTTTAATTTAATCGCAGGAAAGGAAAATTTAACAGAGTTAGTTCTTTCCGTTTCGAAAAAAAAGGTAAAAAAATTGCCGAAAAAGCGAAAAAACACTAAAAAATTCGCGAGCAATTCAAAACTTGCAGAGGACAAAATATACTATATTGGTCTAAAAGCTTGAAAACGAATTCATTTTACAAGTGTTAAAAAATTGCCGCTAACCGCGAAAAACCGCAGAAAATCGCGTACAATTTTTTATGTACACGATTTTAATACAATATATATAAACCGGATTCCTTTTACGATCGATCCCTCTCCCGGATTCCTTTCGCCGCAGAATGCAAAGAAACGCTAAAAATCTCTCTCTCTCTCTTTTTTTTTTTAATTGCAGAGGACAAAATTTACTATATTGGGCTAAAAGATTAAAACCCGATTCTTGTAACAAATGTTAACTAGTCGGATGTGCCAATCCCAAAACTTTCTTCTATCTCAATCATGTTAATACTTCTAATTTCGTCCTCACATCGCCAATAAAATCAATATTTTTCGTCATTCTGTTGTACGTCAGCTGGCTTGGGAATCATCGGGTTACCGGGATGCAATCAACTGATGTATACTAAACTACGAAAAGTTCTTTTGGCCTGTACCGACCGGAACAGATAGCCTCCCTATGCCTCGGTTTTACGATTTTAGCTAATTTTACTGGAAAACACGAAGCTAAAATGCGTGGAACCCAATTAAAGAAGATTCATTCCCAGTTCTCGTCAACATTGAATATGAATGAGAATATCGCCAAATTAGTCTTCTACAGCCAAGTTGGCTTCATTTGTGACAACCTATTTTTGTCGCCAAATTTGGCGATATTTCGCCAATTGCCGCCAAGCTTGGCGAGAATTTGATGTTGGCGAATATAAATATATAGTGTTAAGCATTTAAAAATAGGAACAATGGTTACAACAATGAAAGAAAATTTGCTGAAACCCTGTTAACTAAAACTCATAAATTAAACCCGTTTATGGATGAATTCTGCTGTCTTATTTGAAAATGTCAACCACCCTAAAATTTCAAACCGCTATATCTCCGCCATTTTTTAATATAGAGACAAAACAAAAACTGCTCCGGATTCTCCGGATCAAGGCCAAACATTTAACGGAAAAAACTTTTAGGATTTCTAATTTTTTTATACATCTTTTTGAATTTGAAATCTTTAAATGGCTATCACAGCGCCCCCTTCCGGCGGAATATCCCCACATTCTAGTAGGGCATGCTGGCTGCAGCCAAAAACATATTAAAAAATTTTGGTTTAATTATCTGCATAACATCATACACTTTTTGATGATACAATAGTGAAAATCGAACAAAAATCGCGATGGCAGCGCCCCCTTTCGTCGAAATATACCCGAATTCAACCTGGACCTGCAGGCTATGGTCAAAAACACAGAAAAAAAAATTGGTTCAATTATCTGCATAACTTCATACACTTTTCGATGATACAATAGTGAAAATGGAACAAAAATATCGATCACAGCGCCCCCTTTCGTCGAAATATCCCCAAATTCTAATAGAACCTGCTTGCCATAGCCAAAAACTTAGAAAAAATATTAGGTTCAATTTGAAGCATAACTTCATACAGATTTAGATGGTACAGTAGTGAAAATGAAACAAAAATATCGATCACAGCGCCCCCTTTCGTCGAAATATCCCCAAATTCTGATAGAATCTGCCTGCCATGGCCAAAAACATAGAAAAAAAATTAGGTTCAATTTGAAGTATAACTTCATACACTTTTAGATGGTACAATAGTGAAAATGGAACAAAAATATCGATCACAGCGCCCCCTTTCGTCGAAATATCCCCAAATTCTGATAGAATCTGCTTGCCATGGCCAAAAACATAGAAAAAAAATTATGTTCAATTTGAAGCATAACTTCATACACTTTTCGATGATACAATGAAGACACACAGACGGACGGACGGACAGACGGACAGACAGACATTTTGTAAAACCGTGTTTTTCGGAATCTCTGATCCCTAAAACGTGTAAAGCCGTCGAAAACCGGAAGTCGAAAAAAATTTCGATTACAATACTTTCTTCTATTATAGATAGAAGAAAGTAAAAAATTGCTGCAAAACGCAAAACGAAAAAAAAAAAAGTTTAACTCTCATGATAAATTAAAATCATTGTACGGATTATGAATAAACTTTATTGAAAAGTTAAAAAAAATTACTGTATTGGGTTAAAATATTGAAAGTGGATTCTTTTCATGAATGTGAAAATATCTCCACAAAACGTAAAAAAAAAAAATTCCACGAAAAATTGAAATACCACAGAAGGCAAAATTTACTATATTGTGTTCAAAGATTGAAACCAGCTTTCCTTTGCGAATGTAGAAAAACCGCCGCAAAACGCATAAAAACGTAAAATTTGCAAAAAGTAATCGCGAAAAACTTAAAAATCTCAGATGACAAAATTTATTACATTAGGTTAAAAATTGTAGCTGGATTCATTTTACGAATGTCAAAAAATCGCCGCGGAACACGAAAAAGCGTTAAAATCGCATGGAAAAATAAAAATCATAATATGGATTCCGAATAAACTTTATTCGAAAGAGCAAAAAAAAAATATTTTATTGGCCTAAAAGTTTAAAACTGGATTCTTTTTACGAATGTGAAAGTATCTCCACGAAACGAAAACCACGAAAAAAAAAAAAAAAAAAAAAAAAAAAAAAACACATAAAAAAGTCACATAAAAAAAATCACGAAAAATTAAAAAATCGCAGAGGAAAAAATTAACGGTATTGTATTTAAAGACTGCAACCGGATTTATTTTACGAATGATAGAAAAATCGCTTCAAAATGCGTAAAAACTGAAAAAAAAATTCACGAAAAACTTTAAAATTGCAGAGAACCAAATTTATTATATTGGGTTAAAAGATTGTAGCTGGATTCATTTAACGAATGTCAAAAAAAATCGTCGCAAAGCGCGAAAAAACGCTAAACCCCACATAAAAATTCGCGAACGAATTCAAATTCGCTATAACGTGTTCCGAATAAACATTATTGAAAAGAAGCCAACATTTACTATATTAGGATAAAATAATTTGGGCTAAAAAGTTATAATTGGATTCCTGTTACAGATGTTAAGAACTTCCACGAAACGCGAAAAAAAACTCGCAAAAAGTCGTATAAAAAATTCGCGATTAAAATCAGTTAGTACAAAATTGAGTACAAAATGTAATCGCAGAGTTCAAAATTTAGTACAATGGGCTGAAAGATTGAAACTGAACTCCTTTTACGAATGAACAGCAGAACGCACAAAATAAATAAAAATCATAAAAAAGCTCATAAAAAATTCATGAAAAATTTAAAAATCGCAGAGGACAAATTTTACAATAATGGGTTAAAGGGTTGAAACCAGATTCGCATCACAAATGTTAAAAAATTGCCACAAAACGCGGAAAAACACTAAAAATCACATAAAAAATTTATGAAAAATTTAGAAATCACTGAGGACAAAATTTACTATATCGGGCGGAAAAATTGAAACCAGATGTATTTTACGAATGTTTAAGAAAATCGCCGCGGAACGCTTAAAATTGCATACAAAATTCGTGAAAAATTTAAAAATCGCAGGTCACAAAATTTGCTATAATATTGGACTAAAAGATTTAAGTTGGATTCCGTTTACAGATGTAAAAAAAAAATCGCCATGAAACCCGAAAAATCGCATGGTAAAGTTTCAAAAAAATTAAAAAATCGCAGAGTAGAAAATGTACTTTATCGGCTGAAAAAATAAAACCAGATTTCACGTACGAATGTTTAAAAAATTGCCTCGGAAAGATAAAAAACGCTAAAAATCACATAAAAATTTCGCGAAAAATTAAAAAAAGGCAGAGGACAAATTTTACTATATTATGTTAAAAGATTGAAACTTAATTCCTAACACAAATGTTAAGCAATTGTCGCAAAACGCGAAAAAACGCTAAAAATCACATAAACATTTCGCAAAAAATTCAAAAATTACTGTACGACGAATGTTTAAGAAAAATAAATTTTTAGGTCTAGGGGGCTAGAAGATCGAAACTGAATTCCTTTTACCCAGTGTGGAAATTTTCTACGTGGCTGTTTTTAACCAAGATTTCCACTGTATATATATAGGAATGTGTGCGTGCGCGCGTGTGTGTTTAATAAACATTTGTGCCCCCCCAAAATTTTTCGGTCACGCTACGCCTATGCTGAAGAGGTATACTTTCAACTGCATTATGCGTTTCCTAACTGAACTACATTTTCGCATATTATGTAATATGCATACAAATCTATAATATAAATCCTATGCAGGGCTGCACATAAGAATTCGGATATTTTTACGACTGTAGATGGTAATTTCTGAAAATGTGTTATGCGTTAAATTGTTCACTTAGACATCATCTTTCACATTTTCAAACGGCGAGGTCAGTATTCTAAATGTGTTGGAAAGTGTTTCATAGTCTATGCTTGACGAGTGATTTCTTTCTTATTTTCCCCCCTCAATGTAGTTTTTTTTTTTTTTTTTACAACTTTTATTTAGCAGTTCAATATTCTTGAAAGAAAAATGTATTAAATCTTTGAAATATATATATTTTTTATAAATATTGCCTTAGATTAATCTCCTCGTCATAATAAAACATTGCTCTGTTTATTTGAATTTGGGGAATAAATAATTCAGTCAACTTCTTTAGTAAGTCACCTGGATAAAACGTCACTCCGCATATCACGTCATGTTTCAAATATAAATTCAGCTTAGTATAGGTCATTTTTATGTGGACCCGAGAGTAAAGAGGAACATACGCACTTGCCAGCCGCCACTCGACGATTAAACTTGAAAAACTGGCGATTAAATATATGAAAAGAGCCAGTCAAATGCAGGATTTTCCGATTTACATTTTTCCCTAAAATTCGCGATTTTTCCATGCCCGTTCTACGAAAGTCATCACTTTTTCCGCGTCCGATCGACGAAGTTCCTGATTTTAACGCACCCGATCGACGAAGTGATTTTTACGCTTCCGAATGAAGAAATTTGCAATTTCTTTCGAGACTAATTGACGAAATACACAATTCCTGAACTTCTGGAGATGCGGGCTACAGGTTGTGCATGTGTAATATCATGTTGTGAGTTATTATTTAGTGTATAAACATACATATTTTATTATTGATAGATCTTAATTCTAGGCAAATATATATATATATATATATATATATATATATTAAGTATTTATGTAGTTAGTTACACAGGTACCTTTAGTGGAACTTACATGGGCGTAATCTGGCTGGGGCAAGGGGGGGCACATTCCCCCCTAGTTTTTCAGAAGCAGGGACAAGCCTTATCTTTTGCCCCTCCAGTTTTTTGTATAGATTTGTGGTTAAATCATAGTTTTCTATTTCATTTTTTTTTCTTACTTTTATTTTAATTTAACCATCTATTTGCTATCTTAGGTTTAAACTAGAATAACTAGTTGATAATTCTAAAAACACATAATTAATGTTTTTGCGTTCATAGTAGTAATGTCTGTCTTTCTTCCTAGAAAATTTTTATGTCGTAGTCAAAGTTCGAGTAACAATATTTCCCCTGCTCTTTTTTTTTCCTCAGAAGAATGGAACCTATTTTCCCTTTTCTATTTTAGAGCTGTTTATACGCACGGGTGGGATTGATGTCTTCATTATGTGTCTGATCATTGTGGTTTTCTTTAAGATAAAGTAACTCTCTGGCCCTCCTGGCTATATCATTACCTATTTTAAGGTACCAGTAAACAGATTAAGTAATTCACGGTGCCCATAGAACTTCACAGGATTTCATTGGGGAGATTCATCGTAACAGAAATATAAAGAACAAGTTCTGTTTATAGAACAAATCCTTGTTTAATACGTTTTTTATGTACTGAGCAGAAAAGTTGCAATGAATGTTGCATCGAGCAGTTGGATTCAAAGGAATAGATAAATCTGCAGTCTTATTAAATTTTTTAATATTCACTTTTTTGTGACATTTTGAAATTCATAAGCTTAAAAACATATTTATATTTCGCATTTTAACTTAAGTACAATTAAAGAATACGGGAAAAAAATGAATTATTCTTTAGAGAAATCAGAACAGAAGTACTGGAAACTTGACATTTTTTCTTCATTCTTTCATCAAAATACTATAAATTTTTATAAACATTCTATTTAATATTTAAAATATAAAAACAATATTAAAAAAACTGAATATTTTTATTTTGGTCGTTTAATTATAATACAATCTTCCGTAATCGTTTTAGAGATAATCAAATCAGAGTGTTTTTAAAGTTTGAGGTGTAAGAACGGCGGTTGGCGAGCGTAGTTCGTAGGAGGCAGAGCCCCCTTGTATTTTTTAAAATTAAATATTCAGTAACATAAATGTATTTACTGGCTACTAAAGAAATTGTTCTGACTAGCCAGTAACTGGTTACTAAAAAAAATCCACCTATCGGTCAGTGACGACTAAGCAAAATTCCTTATTTTCACCTTTATTTAGACTTACATTCAAATGAATATTCAGTAAAGAAAAATCAACATAGTTTAGAATGAAAGAAAATGATTATAAAAGAAAATCGTAATTTTAAAGCTCTACAAAGAAAAAAAGGTAGATTTTTAAAATATCTCTCTAATTTATTAAACCAAATTAAATTTCTATAGATTTTGCTAACAAATGTACAACATCACTATAATTTTAAAGCGACTCCAACATGGGCTCGGGGGAAAGAATTTAGAGGTCTGCAAAAAGACTGGGACTGGCCTGAAATCCGAGATTTATTTCATTGGAATTGAGCCGAGCCAGGCCTAGACTATATTGTTCCCGTTCTAGGTCGAGTCCGAGTTTTATTTTTGCCCGAAGACATTGGCCGAGTCTGGACTTCATTGTTACAGGACTGTGTAAGATATCAGTCAGTGGCTATACGTAAAAATAGAAGTTACAAATTTGTGTTATTCTATATTTTTTCATCAAAACTTTTCGATAACAGTATTCTGTTATATTTACAATTAACTTGGTTTAATAAATTACAGGGACAATTATTTATTTATTTTATCTTTGTAGAGTTTTAAGATTATGATATTTTGAAATCATAATCATATCCAGAATCGATTCTTCTGTCACTTTGAGTGCTGATCTTGAACAACATCTGTGCTTTGGTCTCCACTGGTCGAGGGTCCTTGATAATGGCTTACTTTGGAGCCGAAAGCGCTTGGAGAGTTATGTACTACTAAGATCTTATGTTTTAAAGACATTCTGTACAATTATTTTTATCTTACGTCTATTTTAGTAACATATAAAGTAATTTTTCATGGAAAAATGTTTTTCTTATAGTTTGAAATCATCTTTAAAAAAAGAAAACATCTGTAAACTACTATATGCGCCGGCGGGAAGTATTGGGGGAGCAGGATAGTTAAATTTCCTTTACTTCTGATGATTTGAAAACAAAAAAGTAAAATTTATTCTTCGTAAGTGACATAAAATAATTAAACACTAAGAAAAACAAAAATAAAAATCTTTCGACATGAGGCTCTGCTTCCGGAATCCTAGTGGAAGATAATTTTTAATTATGTTTACTTTTTTACGTTTATGTGTTTCCAATTTATCTTAAACAGGAGTTTCAGGGGGTCAGCCCTCTGGAACCCTCTGTGGCCTCTAAAAGGGCCAAGCCTTCTAGATTCTTCTGTATAGGTTTTTAGACTAATATGTATAAAAATTGTCTTGTGCGCGGAGTTTTGACAAAAATACTTATTTTAGATTTTTTTTAAATGTTTATATTCTTTATTTTTAAAAAGTGCCCTGGGCTGCGAAATATAGGCCCATCTGTATCAAAATACTGACCCTCTCTAGATTTCTTTCTGCCTGTCGAGTAAATATTGATTTTTTAATGAATCTCTATTTATATGTAAATGCTTGAGTTATCATTAATATCGTTAATCCACATTCCATGGCTTGGAGAGTTAAAAATCTGAAAAATGCTATGCAGTAAAATATTCTAAGACAGAATCGTATCAGAGAGAACAAATATCCGTTATAGACGGATTCTATTCTTAGCAGGTACATCATATTTTGTAAATGTATTATATCCTTTTCGCACAAATTCTGATATTCACTTTGCACGGATCAACACATTTTTCCGTTTAAGACAAGATTTCGTCATAAACCATTTTCCTTTTCAGAGGTTTTACTGTAGTATATTATTATTACTCTTTTTTGGCCTAGAAATGTATGTACCATTCGTTAAAAATAACTTTAATTGTAGCATGAATGCAGTTTAAAAGTATATACTTTTTTTGCAAAAAATGTTCGGTCGAGCCTCATTTTACGGATTTTTTCAAGGGTTCAGTCATTTGCATACAGTCTGGGTCGGGGCAGGGCCTGAAAATTTCGGTCCGTGCAGACTTCAAGGAAGAATTAATTTCAGAAGTCCTTTTTTCCAGATCGACCTGGAAAAAATAATTCTGTATCGGATCGGTCCAAGTTTGCAGAAAAGAGTAAGTTCCGTACCCGGCCCCGAAAGAGTGAAGATCAGGTTAGGCCCAGATCGAGTCTCGTGAATGGGAATTGACCCGAACCCGTACAAACCTTTATATAGATATATGTTATTGAGGCTTACTGCAACATATTCCCTATTGAAGATGCAGAATATAACTGTTATAGCTCGTTTACAGGGATACAAAAGTTTTAAACTACATTATGCTATATTGGGAAAAATTGTTTGTGGTGCATTTTAGTGATGTTATGACACATGAAACATGATGAAATTTATATGTGTCACTGAGGTGGGCTACAGCGCTCTTTATGACTATATGAACCATAATTACTGGAAGTGCGTTTTCAGCTGTGGTGTACATTTTTAAAATTAACTAAATTTTAGTATATTACATCATGAGTATAAATTTTACAGATCATATACAGAGCTCCACGAAAAAAATGAAGAAATTCAGTTTATGGACGTGAATTCCCAATGTAGGTTTTTAACTGTGTTGGGCATTTTCTAGTGGAATTATATTTTATTATTCAAAGGTGCTTATAGAATATAAATAGTTGCATGTTCATTTGTGTTAAAATTAATCAGGTTAAATTTTACTGTATTATTTATTAATATATGGCTGCACAAAAGGATATTCATATATTGTCATCTATAAGTAGTACTAATGCTGCACAAAAGAATTCGCATAGATTATCTGCCATAGACATTAATTCTTGGAAATGGATTTTTAATTGTGTTCTGTGTTTTTTAAATTGTTTATTTAAATATTTCATTTCACTGTAGGAAAGAATGAACTTTCTTAATAGTATCTATCTATCTATATTATAAAGGACAAACGAGTCCGTGCGTAACGCTGACGTCATTTTACGAATGGCAACAGTTGACGATAGAATTTCAGTTTTGCGATTTTTGCTACTGCAATTTTTTTATTTTCTAAACATCGCACATTTTTTATTTTTACACCGTTATATAGGGGAAAAAATTTACTTTCAAATGCAATTTCTTTGAAAACTGTATCTTAATTGACTGATTTATTATAGCATTTAAATTAAATTTCAAGCACGATTTTTTTAATCGATCTCTATCGCCGGCAGACGATTACAAAATATTAATCCGTTTGCACTTTAAACAATATAAAATGTTCAGTATTTGTTTCCAGCTAATATTCAATAACAAAATTAAAACATCATTAAGGAATAAATAAAATATTATAAATAAAACATAGATTTACCAGACATGTAATTGAAAAAGGCGTTTTAAACTGCTGAAATTATCAGAATTAAAAAAAAAAAACTGCTGTAGATAACGAAATCTTTATCGATTTCTTCGGCTATTAACTTATGGTTGGAGACCAATACGAAATTACCGGTTTTAATAAATTTCAAAATTTTATTTGAATATATAATTGACATATTTCATATAAAAATGCTCTTTGGTGTTGTTAGCGGGGCAATATAAAAAAATTATAAAATGTAAACAATCTAATGAAGTTTTCAATAACAAACAAAAATAAATGGTTTTCACCTATATTCTCTATCCCGGGAAGCCCGGGTTGGATGCCCTAGTTCTAATAATGTTGGAAAATATTTGGTTATCTGTAACTGATGCATATGTTTTCGTTCTTGTTTTTCTTCACTTGAAACGCTGTGAAAAGGTAGAGTTCGAAATTTTCGAAATTTAAGGGCAATATTAATTTTTAAATTCTTAAGCTAAAAATATTCCATATACCCTAAAATGCATCACAGCAAAATTTCTGAGTCATTCCAATCAGAACGCTAGCTAGACTGTTTTTTAAATACGAACTTTTATCAATCGTTACCACTCTGAATAAATGCTTTCAGCATATTTATCTCAACCACATTCCTCCACTATTACCCCCACCATTAAAAAAAAAAACTTCTAAAGCCCAAGTCTTTGACAATTTTTTATTAAATTTGTTTGAATTGTTTACTAATTGAACATTGCATCAAACACAAGAGATATAACAGTCGAGAATTCAATATTTTTAAATATTCTCTTAAAAACATAAAATATGTAACTTAGGATTTTTCCTATTTTTGCGTATATGGTTAAACATTTAAAATTTTGTTTAAATATTAAATTTTTAAGTATTTAATTTAAGTGTCTGTGTGTTTATGCGGTGATGGTATGGGGGGGGGGGGGGGTATAATTTTTTCACGAAAGGTCTTCGAGATTTTTGCCCCCCTAGTCTTGGAGCCCAAGTTACGCCTATGGGAACTTATATGCAGTTCGCTACATAAAGCATGTTGTGTATAGCTTTGCTGTTAGATTATTTTAAAATTTAAAATAGATTGGAAATTAGTATCTCAAGTTTATTCAAAACAATATAAATTAAAATATTTTTATTCAATTCCTACTATTAGCTCACACTCTCTATATATTTATATATCTTGTTCAAATTTTCAATCGTTAATAAAATATTTTCTATTCATCCTATCAAGTTCAAATAAATTTTTTTAAACTTGTACTGGATGACAATTGATGTTAATACTGTTTTTTCAAATATTAATTCATTAATTAAATTTAATTAATTAATTTTAATTTTATATTTCATTTCTGTTCAAAAGTATAGACTCACTCCATATTTATAGTATCACCTTCACACGTAAAAAGATAATGGGGCTGTTCACGGACGAAGATCAGGCGGCTCGCGGGCGAAGGAGACTATAAATGTGGAGTGAGTCTGTACTTTTGAACAGAAATGAAGTATAAAACTACAATTAAATGATAAAATTTAATTAATTAATATTTGAAAAAAACTGTATTATCGTGAACTGTAACATCGCTATGGCACTTTATTGTGAAGTTTGGTAATTTTTAAAATTCAATATTTGAAAAACGGCATAATCATTAGATTTTAAATTTATATCAAGAAAAATACAATTTTTTTAACTTTCTAACGCAGTTTGTCTAACAATTTTGTGAGAAATACTTTTCGAGCTATTAATTTTTGGTATTTTAGCTATTTATTTTTTATTTAATTTTTAATACATTTCAAAAATTTCTCTTATGTAAGACATTTAGCAGGATATAAATTTAGGAATAAATACCGTCAGTGGCGAAGCGTGTAGATCGCTGGAAAAAAATTTCTAATTTGACCTAAGTAGGAATTGACTTTAAAAAAAAGTTTTTATATTACTTGTTTAGTACTTAAATTACTTGTTTACTGTAAACTCATTATATATATATTTTAATTAAATATTTAGTGACATAAATGTACTTACTGGCTACTAAAGAAATTATTCTCACTAGCCAGTAACTGGCTACTAAAAAATTAACCTACCGGCCAGTGGCTGCTAAGCAAAATTCTTTATTTTCATCTTTACCCGAAAGTGCCGTATTAACGAGGTTTTTGACTGGAATCGGTTAATCTAAATTCGGACTATAAAAAGAGTGCTCAGTGCTCTTAAATAAAACACAAATTTTCCGTATTAGTATTCTGTATATCACTTGAAATAGCTTATGAAATTTTTGTTTTATTCTATTAGATGAAATGGAGAATATGAGTCATTTAATTAGCTAGATATAAGCCATACTCAAACTAGACATATAATCATTAATCCACATTTATAATACTAATTGAGATGTGCATAAGAAGTACTAAAGAGCCTACGCTAGTCACGGGAAGAAACGCTCAAGCTAATGTTAAGTCTATGGGAAGGTTCTTGCGCGATTTCTAGCTCGCATTTTAATATTTTTAAATGATGTTTATTGCATAGGATAGCTGAGATCGATCTCTAATGTTGTTAGTTTTTACTTTTTTGATTTTGGCTACGCTTTTTTTTTTTATAAGCGAACATTTTCAATTTTGGAACCGGTTCTGAAAGGGAAAGTACCCTTATACAGGGTGATTTTTTTTTTAAGTTGTGAAAGTAAAACACTATAACAAAAGAACCACTGATCCAAATTATCTGAAATTTCACCAATATGCTCCCAAAGCAATGGGAATTTTTTAGGCAAGCTTAAAAAAAAGCTTAAAATCTCACCGACAGATGGCGCTGTAAGGTAGCAGAAACAAAGAATATCGTTTGTGGGAGGAAAACAATGGACGGTACTTTGAGAAACCATCTTCCATAGGCCCTCTGTCGTCATTTGACCATTTCTTAAATTCTTAAGTGTCCTAAATCTCCTATGAGCAGTTGCTACGCTGTCATTATTCTGATAATACAGTTTCACTAACAACGCACGATCCGTCAATGGCGCAGTCATTGCGAGGACTTCTGTAAAATAATGAACACGAGGTCTGCGTACTTCACGTTGTTATCGTCAATGTGCGTGTTCCGGGCAGCAAATTCACAATCACTCAACGTCCTACGCACTTGACGCCAACCTCTATCGCCAAGCGCTTTGGCGAGAAAATGAACTTCGCGCATACGTGGCATTTGGCCGGCAAACTCAAAATCGTACAAGTACCATTGAATAGATACATGTTTTATTACAATTTTACATCCTGCAGCATTCCTTCTACCTTTTTACCTCGAGTTTTATCGCCAGCATTAAAATGCTTTAAAAATAAATGAAAGCTTTCCTTTTTTAAAGATATTACAAAGATTCAGTAGCTACTGAAGTAACTATTTGGTAGCTTAGGCAACCAAGCTCATGAAAATTAATCATTTCCTGTTTTGTAAACAGTTACATTAAATAAACAATAATTGTTTTTATAAAATAAGCTTAGAAAGAAGTAAAAATACATTTTATAATACATGTTGTTATTTACATTTTTTACCTTTTATACTACTTTATTTAATCTGGAATAAACACGGATATTTCTTTATTATATTTAGTTAAACGCTTTTTCACTTTTAAATTAGCCCCCCCCCCCCCAAAAAAAAAAAAAAAAAAAATTGGATACAGTTTGTTAAGCATTGATAGAATTAGATACATTCTAAAGGGATAATACAGCACTGCAATAACACCAAATTCAATAAAATAATTAGGATCGTTAAGTTTTTACTTTTTAAATTCATCTTAATTAAGTATATATATATATATATATATTCAAATAAATTTGTTAGTAGATTAGAGAAGAAACCTAATTGAGCATTCCAGTAATGGATACTAAATCTTAAAAATAAATGAAATTTTATAAATGACCATTAGTATAAAAAAAATCCAGTTTTCTATTACTGAAAAAAAAAAGCATGCAATTTTTGTAAGAAAACAAAGAAGATATAAATGAATTAAGTAAAACCATCTCTTAGCTTGTTCAGTAAAAATTTCACTAAAAGACAGTGCAACTGTGAAGCAATATTTTATGCTTGATATATAAGATATATTGAATATCAGATATTGAGATCATATATATTGTATATTCATATTCAATATGATATATTGAATATTATTCTCTATCCCTGGGTTTGAGTCTCGAATTGGTTTATCGAATGTAATACGAGATGGCAGCACCATACACTGATTAAATGAAAAGAGATACGATTTTCCTCCCTCTAGGGAAATGTATTTTGAGCGGCTGTAACTTTGAGGTGTGTCGAATGGTTTTTTTAATGGCACAAAAGCAAAATGAATAAAAGGTTGTTGAGTTTTATATGATTTTCACTTATCTTATTGAAATATATTATTTTCACGTGTTCTGAATGGCGATAATATAAGATCGGGTAAATTTTTGTTTATCGAATCGTCGTCTGCGATACCACATTATAAAACATGCAAGGAAGAATAATAAAATATTAATTTATATTGGATATTTTATTTATAAAGCAAAAACTTTGAGGGGGAGGGGTCCATTACTGTTATGTCACATTTACCCTATTATCAATCAGCAACAAGACACTTATGTTAGCATTTCTTCAACAAGTAATTAAGGTAAATATAATAAACTTTCATCTATTTATTGTGATCATTTTAAAAAAGGTAAAGTTATAAAGCGGATCAAAAACATAAAATAATGCACATGTTCACAATATATATGCATACATATGTATTATAATTAGTCAGAAATACTTCTTACATAAACAAGAAATGCGCGGTCGAAATGTCGAAGTAGTTTCAAGCGAATGTGTGCCAGTTCATTTTCTCGCCAAACCGTTTGGCGTCAAGTGCGTAGGACGTTGAGTGATTGTGAATTTGCTTCCGGGCACAAGTTCGACTCCCGACTTTACTGCATGTACAGCGTCATCTGTCGGTGCGATTTTAAGTTTTTTTAACCACGCCTAAAAAATTCCCATTGCTTTGGGAGCATACTGTGAAATTTTAGGTCATTTGGATCAGTGGTTCTTTCGTTATAGGGTTTTACTTTCACAACTTAAAAAAAAATCACCCTGTATATAAAAACTGGAAAAAGTAAAAACTAACAACGTTAGAGATCGACCTCAGCTATCCTATGCAAAAAACATCATTTAAAAGTATTAAAATGCGAGCGAGAAATCGCGTAATAACCTTCCCATAGACTTAACATTAGCTTGCGCGTTTTTTCGCGTGATTGATGTGGGCTCTTAAGACTTTCACTGTTGTTTTATATATTTTGATGGGGAGACAAAATCTGACCTGTTATATTTCATTAATTTAAAATTATGCTAAAACATCTTAAATGTAGTCTTTTCTGAGTCAAACGTTCTTTTTACATGTAGTTCTGTTTGTGCTACAGTGGTGTACATATTTGTTAATCTTCCAACACTTATCAAACATTATTCCAAATTTATTAAATTTGGACAATTAAAAAAAAAAAAGAAAAGTTTTTGCATTGAGCAAAAAACTGATTTATTAGAGAAAATTTCCTTGTTTTTTTTTTCCTTAGAAGTTAGAAATTCTGCATTGTTATATTATTGCGTTTTATGCTTATTATATAGCTGATATTGCTTTTTAGGGTTGAACGTTTGTTGCGGAAAAAATTGGCACCAAAAATTTTTTACATCACTATTTCCGAACAACAAACTTCGCGTCATATTTCTACAACATATGCTAATACCACGGAGTGACAGAAAAAAAAAAAGTTTTGAGTATTGCTGGTCTAGATTTTTACTTTGTTCCGCTTGTTTCATTTTTTAATTTATTTATCATCGAAAACAGAAAATGCAAATTCAACAATTCGTGACTTCAAATAGTTTTCTATATCGAGATTTTTGAAAATAATCTTTTCGAGATGGTCTCCGTTCCCCTTGGAGCATTCTTGTGTCAAAGAAGAAAATAGGTAAGACCCATTTTTGGTCCCTGACTCTTTTTTATTTTCTTCTATCTTTACAAGAAGAAAGTATTGGATTCATGAAAATTTTCGACTTACGGTTTTCGACGGATTTATACGTTTTAGAAGGTCTTGAACACGATTTGACTGTTTTTAGAAAATGTCTGTCTGTGACTCTCTGTCTGTTTGTATGTGACAAAAATTTTGGGGGCGCTCTATCTCAAGAACTAAATGCACGAAATTGAATAAAACTTTATATTCAGTTAGTCCCTGATATAAATGGTTGCTGATTAGTTTTTGGTGAAAATCGCCTTACAGGTGGCACTGCTAGATTGCATTTTTCGCGGTTTCCGCAATAGCTCTATCTCAAGAACTAATGCACTTATTTTCATCAAACCTCAGGTTCAGTTAGACCTTGACATAAGTAGATGCTGTTTACGTTTTGGTGTAGATATCCCAACAGGTGGCGCTGTTATATCACTTTTCTCATTATTTTTACGATAGCTATATCTCCGGAACTAATGCGCGGAATTTCATCAAACTTCAGATTCCGTTAGCCCTTGACATAAATAAATGCTGCTTAGGTTTTGGTGTAAATAGCCCAACAAGGGACGTTGCTATGCTACTTTTTTCATTATTATCACGAGAACTATATCTCAAGAACTAATGCACGGATTTTCATCAAACTTCAGATTCAGTTAGACGTTGAAATAAGTTGTTGTTGATTAGGTTTTGGTCTAAATCTCCCATCAGGTGGCGCTGCTAGGCTGCATTTTGCAGGATTTACACGATTTTAGTAATAGTCATATATCTCAAGAACGAATGCACGGAATTTAATAAAACTTTAGATTCAGTTAGACCTTGATATAAATTGGTGCTGATTATTTTTAGTGTATGCGAAATCTATGTGAGATGGAAGAAAGTTTTGGGATTGGCACATCCGACTAGTTTAAAATAAATTCTAATACGTTCTGGTTGTTTTGATAAAATCTAGGATCTATATTTACTGATTATATGAGTAATTTATGTAGGAAGACTGTTTAAGTATGTTATACAAGATCTTAAACATAGATTATTCAACTGATTTTAATTTCTTTGGATATTTTTTAACACTTTCTAATATTGAAAAGTGTTTATGAATTCAGTTTGTCTGTCCTTGCTCTAACTCCCTCCCATAAATACACTCGGATTACAATATAATTCACTTATGTCATTGAGGTCTAGCATGGCATGTTCGATATTGAAAATGCATTTACAGTTCGTTTACAGGACCTTCCGTTGGTTACATTAGAGTCTATTAGTGAAAAATCGTTTGCAGTGTACTTTATGTTACACTAACTATCAAGTCAAAATTCTTCGAATGTTCCAGAAATTAGAATCATCAAATTAAACACGGTATTATACAATGATATTCTGAAATTCTGATGAACTGCTTATTCTTTTAATTTTTTTAAATAGACAGGTATTCATCCCCCCGTAGTCTCATTAAATTTACATTCATTTTAATTAAAAAGATATTTCATTAAAATAGTGCGAGTTCCTTGAATTTTATTATTTTATACTCTTTGAAATACGGTTGCTAAGCAACGAATAAATTAAAGTGGTAAGTAAAAATAAACGCTTTTAAAAATTGTAAAAAATATGAAAATAAGATGTTTATACTCCCCGAACAGAGGCAAAAACATTTTCAAATATTTTAAGCAATTAATTTCTAAATTCTATTAAATTTATCTTCAAAATTTTAAAACTATTGGAAATTCATATCGAAAATTTAGCATTTATATAATTTTACGTCTAAATCCATTATGCAAATATTCCATTTTCATTTCAGATAAAAATGAAATTTGAAAAATCGTCTGCATCCCCATAGGAAAACATTATGACCTAAAAAGAAATGTTCTATATTTTCCGAACGAATGAACTAAATGTAACTAAAAACTATTCAGCTAATTCTGGGTATCTCACCAACATACCCACCAAAAATCAACCAAATCGAACTTTTTTTTACGGCAATTATCGCGGAACAGACAGACAGACAGACAAAAACCAAAAACTTTTCGCGTCTCCACAGTGAGCCTTCACTGACGTTTCGGCAACAAGATGCTTACTATAGAATAAAGTGTGCATAGCACTCAATTTACAGGGACATACAAAAGAATTCGGTTACACAATAACTGTCTATGATAGAGAGTTGCTGGAAGTGCGTCTTTATTTCTGATATGCGTTTTTAAATTTAACTGATTTTTCGCCTAGTTTTGGTGTGTATAAATTCTATAGATCCTATACAGGGCTTCACAAAAGAATAAGAGTACACTTCTGCTTATCGACGTAAATTGCTCAAAGGGAATTAAAAACTGTTTTATGTGCATTTCCCAACTAAATTAAATTTTTGCGTACTATGTAGTATATATATATATATATATATATATATATATATACACACACAAATCTATAGATCATATACAAGGCTGAACAAAAAATTCGGATATTTTTCCGACTATAGATGGAAAATTCTGAAAATGAGTTTTCAAATGTGTTATGCGGTAAATTGTTTACTTAGTTTATTGTTATCGTCCTCTTTCACCGTATAAAATGGTGATGTGTTCATTTAAGTATTATGAATGTGTTTCACATCTAGGCTTAACACATGGGTTTTTTTCCTTGTTTTTTAATCAATTCTATTTGTTTACGATGAAAAGTGTTCATAATACGAGTATGATTTTTTTAAATGTGTTTTACTTTATTATTGAAATGTAAAAACTATAATGGTATTTATGAGTACTTCTTAACGAAAAAAAAAAAAATCTAATTCGTTAAAAAAATTTTGAAATTCATTACAATTTTCTGAATACTATTTACCATATTTCAAATGTTGTATAATATATGTAAACATTCGTTAGACTTAAGGAGACCGCCAAACATGATGCGCACAGATTTTGATGATTTTAAAGTATGTTGTAGGGATCATACCCCTAACTATTCAGGTCAGAGGTTTCCTTCAAATGGGCTTTAGTTTCCGAGAAATTTCGGGTTAAAGTCAGCATGCATTTCAAATGCCATTACTTCGCAATGCTGGACATGGTCTCCGTGGTGCCGTGGTAGCGTTCGCGATTTGAGAGTCGCAGATGGGTGTTCTGTCCTCTCTTGTGACTTTTACCTTTTTTTTTAACAAATTTTATATATTTGTCGCGTTATAAGTTGGATGCAGAATTATGAAATCTGCATGTTTGAACTTTTTGATATTTTCCTAATAAATTCCATTTACATTTTCGAATATTGCGTGAAAATTTATAGTTTTTGCACAATTTTTATTCGAATATTTCTGCTGACGAAAATCCAAATTAATTTATGTCTTGATATCTCGTCTTTTTAAAATGATTATTGTTTACATTTATGTATATTTACTTATTTATTTATTGTATTTATGAAATAATACATTTTTTTTTAAATTTACATTTTCTATTTAAAAAAAAATTTAAATGATTAAGAAAAAATTAACAAAATAATATATCCTTTTAATATTTGATTTGTTCTAAATATATTGAAATATGTTAACTGCTGAAATACTAAAATATTTATCATCACCGACATCGACATTTTTAGTTTATTAAATATGGAACTAATTGTGTTATACCTATCGCAAAAATATTCTAAACAAATTTCGCATTAAAAATCGCCTTTAAATAATTGTTTTAACAATATTGGAAGAATGTATAAATTAGCATATTATATATTCTATAAATACTTAAATTGTGATAAATATATTTAAAAATGCATTAAATTTGAAAAAGAAATTATTTCAAACGTGGTATTTGTCTGCAAAGGAAGCGAAACGAAATTGATAAAAAGAAAATTTTATTTATTCTGATATTACCGTAAAAGTCGTTGCAGACGATTTTTTTCAGATATTTTTTATATGTATTGTAATTTACAAACGATTTTTCATTTCTAGTTGAATTTTTCTGTATGGCATCGACTTGTTAGACTGAAAAAAAAAAAAATAATTGTAATACATTACTTTTTATTTGTGCAAATCAAGAATGACGGTGAGTTTGAACTTTACAGTTAAATGTATTTAAATAACATAAAAAAAAATATATATATAACTGGCTAAAACTTGGATATAATCGTTATTGCTTTAATATTTTATTACTCCTTTCAAGATATGTTTTTGGAATTAGTTAGTTTGGAATTTCGTCAATAGAAATATTAATTTCAAAACTGCACAAGTAAAATAAAAAGACAAAAAAAAAAAAAAAAAAAAAAAAACGTAAATTTTTACGAAATATTCGAAAATGTAAATGGAATTTATTAGGAAAATATCAAAAAGTTCAAAGATGCAGAATTCATAATTCTGCATACAACTTATAACGCGACAAATATATAAAATTTGTTTAAAAAAAAAAGTAAAAGTCACAGGAGAGGACAGAACACCCATCTGCGACTCTCAAATCGCGAACGCTACCACGGCACCACGGAAACCATGTCCAGCATTGCGAAGTAATGGCATTTGAAATGCATGCTGAACTTTAACCCGAAATTTCTCGGAAACTAAAGCCCATTTGAAGGAAACCTCTGACCTGAATAGTTAGGGGTATGATCCCTACAACATACTTTAAAATCATCAAAATCTGTGCGCATCATGTTTGGCGGTCTCCTTGTAAATCCAATTATAGAATCTGTAAATTCGGATACCCTAAATTTTATCAAAACATTTTATGGTGAAAGAAATGGTCCTTGAAGGGATTAAAAATGGCCTTATCTACCCATTACCTTTTGTCCGGTTTGTCACAACACAACAATCGTTTTTTATTTTGTTTATTTTTTCCATTAATTATCGGACTTTTTTTCGGTAATTGAAAGCAATGAACAATTCTGTGGATGAAAAAAATTTAAATTAATGCATATTATATATATATATATATATGTGGAAAAAACGCATGGTTAATTTATATTATTTAAAAAAAAAAATGGAGGCATTTTGATTTACACAATTGTTTGATATTACACAATTTATAATGGACTGTGATGCGATATTTTTATATGTATATTAATTTAGTTAGATTTACATATTCATTGTTTAATTAATTTAAATGAATTTATATTCATTAATATTAAGAATGTTTTTGATCTAATGTTTCGATTAATACCCTCGGTGGACAATATCATATTAACTTCTAATAGTATAATGTATACTTTTCTACAATGTTAATATAATATGTTTTAATTTTTATTAAACGTTCTACCCTTACCACTTATATTAAGTGTTTATAATTTTTTAACTTTGTCTGAAGAAACATTATATGTTACTAATTCATTTCAATATTTAATTAATATTAATTTTAAATTCTTTGTATCTTACGAGTTGTAATTTTCCAACTGGACGAAAAATGTCCGGGCCAGGATTCGAACCTGGGATCTCTAGGCTGAAGCTGCCACGTTCTACCAACTGAGCTATCCCGGTCGAATCTGGAGGGCATAATTCATCCAGTTAACCTTATTGATTATAGCATCTGGTCTGATATTTTAATCAGCTCAACAGAATAAATCGCAGGTAAGGGAACTCCAGGAAACGCTGGATACGTGATTACACTAGATTAATTTTAACACAATTATTCAAATTCGTAAAGAAATCACACGATCGTGTGATTTCTTTACCAATTTGAATAATTGTGTTAAAATTAATCTAGTGTAATAAAGTGTTTTAAAAACAATAATAATTTAAAAAATGCAAAATACATCTTTGATTTTGTTAATGTTTTTTATCCTATAAAAATACAACTTTAGAATCCTTAAGGGCAGGGAATATTCAGAAAAAAAAAAAAAAAAAAAAAAAAAAAAAAAAAAAAAAAAAAGTTTGCAACTCTTTATGAAATAGGTAAACTGTAAGCCTTTTTACTTACTTGTTGACATCATCACTTATTATTTCAACAGTATAATTATACACAGGTTATACACTGGAAATTTTTATTCTGCAGCCTTTTATTTTCTTAGCATAAAATGAAGTTAGTATCAACAGTTTAGTAAGAAACATAATGTCTAGAATACGAATATGCACTTATATTTCTATACCAGTAGGCCCGTGCGAGGATTTCGCACTGCAATCTAATATTTTTTATCTATATGTAATATTTATTAGCTGCACGTTTAAATTTCTAAAGAAAAAGTAAGGATAAAAATATCTGCAAACAACATTTAGTTTTTAGTCAAGCCAGAATACCAACTAAATTATTCCATAAAAGTTAGAGTAAAAACTGATCCAAAATTGCAAAAGGCACGCTCGAGAAAATTAACAATCGTATTTTAACTGCATTAGAGGATGACGTCATCCGCTTCGGGAAAAACATGAGACATATAGAAATATAAATCTAAACATTTCAATTTCGCTTTTTAATCATAAATAAGCCCATGCGGTGTTTTTTATAATCATTGCTGAGCATCCTATAATGTGGTATTTTATTTTTGTGGCAACAGTAATTTGAGGAAAACCTTTCATTTCTTTTATGAAAACAATGCCGATTTAATTTTTAATTATCAGCAAATTTTAATCAAAAAACATGTTTTAACGAAACGTTAAGCGTACTATGTCAGAAGCCTGTTCAAAACCCTTTCACATGGTATCTCATACGTCGTTCTGCGTTTCGTATTTTCTTAGAAAAAGGGATGTTGACAGGAGAAATAATATATACGATAATACTTTGATCATATATAACTGTGTGTGTGTGTCAGAGAGAGAGAGAGAAAAAAAAATATGAGCCTCCCCTACATTTTCTTGAGCACCCACTATTATTCACTTCTAGCTACAGACCTGTCTGCGGACTGGTTGTTAAAATGACATATAATGAGTAAATCGCAAATATACATTCTATAATCACTTTAAATGTTCATCTGTGCAACAATATATTCTAAATAACACTCTGAAATGTTCTTATTCGTTTCAGCTTTGTGTTAAGTCTAAAATTTTTACAAAATTTTGACTCACATCATTTAAAATGTATGTCTTTCACACATTTCATTTAAAATACAAAAAGAAATAAATAAATAAGAAACAATACCATATACCAAACCATTTTATTTCAAAATCAAAGCATTGTTTCTAATTTACACATGCCAAAAATAAAAGCTGCTATTGGCGAGATTTGCAACGAACTAACATAAAAGTACCAAATTATATGCTTATATTAAATATTTTAGATTTGTGAAAGTCACATTTTCTTATCGTTAATATCAAGGTGTTTAAAATAGTGCACAAAATAAAACTGTTCAAATCAAGAATTTTTTTTATTATTGTATTTACTTTTATTTTATTTATAAAAATTTTGGAAAGTAAAAACGCATTTCACAATGGTAATTAGTTCATATTTTAGAGAAAATGTATTTAACAAAATTATGCTAGTATTAATTTTTTTAGGTTTGTGAAAGAAGTCACATTTTCTTATCATTAGCATCATAAGGTGTGCAAAATATTGCAATAAATAAATAAATCTATTCAAATCAAGATTTTTTAAAAAATATTTTGTTGGTATTTTATTTATCAAAAAAAATGAAAAGGAAAAATACATGTAAGAATAGTAATTAGTTCATATTTTAGAGAAAATGCATATACAAATTTCAAGTATCTATCTATATAAAAAAAATTAGGCTAACATTATTTTTTATAATTTCTGAAAGACACATTACATTATCTTATCATTAATATCAAGGTGCTTAAAATATTGCAAAAAATAAATCAAACTGTTCAAATCAGGGGGGGATTATTATTATTTTTTTTTTTATTAATAAAAATTTTGAAAAGTAAAAACATATTTAACAATGGTAATTAGTTCATGTTTTAGAGTAAAATGCATATATACAAATTACAAGTATCTATACCACACAAAATTATGCTAATATTAATTTTTCAGGTTTGTGAAAGTAACATTTTCTTATCATTAACATTATAAACATTAACATTATAAAGTGTTTAAAATATTGGAAAAAATAAACCAAACTTTTCAAATCAAGATTTTTTAAACTTAATTCTATTTTCTATTTAAAGTTTAAATAAATATTCAATTTAGAATCAAAATTGAATATTTTAGCCTTTTTGCCACTAAACATTTGGTATTTAGTCAAAAACTTGATGAATTATTTGGCAGAATCACTAATCCTTACATTCCTATTTAAAAAAAACCACTGAAATTTCAAGATTTTTTTTTTTTTTTTTTTTTTTTTTTAAGAGACTCTGTTATCTTTTGAACTTTTTTTTGGTAGATTTCGTAAGAAATACTACTTATTACATTCTCCCCTATGATGGAATTTCTTTGCAGATCTACGCCGATTATGACTCCCAGAATCCAAAATCACACCCAGTTCAAAACTTCATCTATCTATATCACTTTTTTTATGGGCACGATAACTTCCATAATTCTGCACAAATCTCTTCCAAGATGATACATAAATCAAGGGGCATAAAATCTCGGTCAAGTTCGTTAATGAGCAAAAACGAACCAGAGGGGGGGGGGGGGGGGGAGGTTGGACTTTTTGTGAAAACAAAAAAAATCCCTTCTTAATTATGATACGTATCGAATTTAAAGTTATTATTACTTCTAGGAAAAGGGCTGAAAATTTATGCATGACAGATTTTTGATATCATTAAAAATGGCCTCAAGGGGAGGAGGGCGGGGGGGAATAGGGGTTTAAAAAGAAAAAAATTCATAACTTCGTCAATTCACAAGATATCAAACTCGCTTAAATTTATTATAAATCTTCTTAATATTATCTACAACTTTTATATCGACAAGCTTTTTATAGGACCAACCCTTACAGCAAAAATATAAATAAATAAAAACAAATAAATCCCTGCCGGCTCCGCCTACAGACAGAGGTAGATTTTGAAGAGGGCGGTCAAAACTGCCGCATCATGGCAAAAATGTCATTTCTACTGCAATTCCAATTGCCCTACAGTCTGCGTCTTTGAAATCTAACTGTGCCTGTAGGCTGAGCCATCAGGAATTTTTAGGTGCGTTCGTAATTATATAAATACGTAGCACCTAATTGTCGTCGTCTGGTCCGTCCGTCCGCATATAACAACGCAAAAACTACCCCAACCGAATGGTTTGAAATTTAAGATATATTATCTTTGCAGAATTTTATCGAGACATTTCAAATTTTATAAAAATCTAATCAAAACTTTAGAAAATATTAATAAAAACATTTATTAAGAAATTTGATTTTTTTTCTTTTTTAATTGGTGCTTTCTTGTTATAAGAGCTTTCGAAGTTTAATAGTCAAGCGACCGAGATACTTATTTTATGACAGAAATTAATCTGCAGACGATATAATTCATTTCACAGAATTAAAAATCAGCAAGATCTGAATATTTATATAACTAGCTATAGTACGAACGCACCTCGTTTGACGTACAATTTCCAAATTGTTTTATTTTACTAAAGTATTTTCACTTTTCTTTTATGCATATTATTAGAAACTATTACTAGATAAACTCATTTTAACTGGCCAAAAAAAAAAAAAAAAAAAAAAAAAAAAGTTGGTAAAATTATTTATTTTTTTATAAATTCAACAATTTAAAAAAAATTTCTTCTGTTTCAATTTATGATAAGGAATAATTTTTCTATTATTATTATGTTTATAAGAGTCAACTCTATAACTTTAAGGATCAATTTTGGAATTAATTAATTGTTTTTTGAGAAAAAAAAAAGTAAAACACTATCAACATGGAAAAATGATGGAAAGAAAACGGATTCTTTTAAATTTATATATATATATATTTTTTTTTTTTGCATTGTATAGCAAAATCTATTCTTAATTTTATTAAGTCAGTCATACTGAATACATAAAATAATAATCAAGACATTGGAAAAATAAATGTTGAAGGTTTAGCTAGCATTTTAAATGCAACACGTTTTAAAAAAAGAGCACACTTTGAAAGAACAATTTAAAGATTTTATGCTTTGAAAAAAGGATTAAATGTTCCATTTTTCTTAATACTGACTGAATATATTTGCTGCTTCCTCTGAGCTACAGATGTATTGCTTAACATTTTATGGTGGGAACATCTAGGTGTGGTGGCATTTAAAGGGTTGGCAAAATAGTAAAAAAGTGTTTTTACTACATTTATAATTGCTAGATTGTCTCAAAACTTTGCTCAAATATACTGCAGGTGTCAAAGTTTATTTTAGCAAAAAATTAAAAAATAAATAAAAAATCGATATTTTCGTTATTTTTGACGATTTTAAGGGCAGAAAATCTTAAGCAAACAAAAGGGAAAATATTAGAAAGAAAAAAAAAAGTAGGCAAAACTGAAGATGTGAAAACTTAACTGACTTGAAGAGTAGTACAGTGGGTAAAACAAAAGATAAGACCTATTTCTCATATGTAAAGTATAATAAATTTGTGTTTAAAAACATTCAAATCTGCTTACATTAATTATTTTCAATGTAAGTTTCCCATATTAAGAATTTATAATTTCATTGAAACTTTTGGCTAACTGTTTTGAAAATTAATTGACGGTTTTAAAATTGTGCTAATCCTAATAGTTTGAATTTCCCTGTTTAATGTTTATTGATTATAATTAGATCATAGACTTGAAAAACATAGTTATTAGCATAATGTTAATAGGAAATTTTGGTACTTGCATATTATCCGTGCCAGGTAAATACACCGTGCCAACAATGGTACCTATAAAACTAAGTACAGTAATCCTTTTGCATTGTAACTCTATATTTAATATTATGTAGTAGAAAATATTAAAAATAATTGCAGAAGCATTTATATATAACTATAATATGAGATAAGATAATGTAATATAGATATGTATATTATATTCATACAGTATGTGATTAGAATATATATATATCATACTCATAGTCATTCCAGCAGATGTGACATGCAGTCAAAAATAAAAGTACTATCATAAATATATTTCATTGCTAAAAGTCGTCAATCTGATGTTATGTGTTTAATAAATTACTACTAAATTGTTGTTTTGTATTTTTATTTGATTTTACATTATTTACCATTTTAATAATGTTATGTAGTTACTGTTTTGTAAGCGATTGGCCATTCACAATGATAAACATGATTAGTGATTAACAACCATTTTTAGTGATCTATCTTCCTGGCACAGATAATACATATAAGTACTGAAATTTTCTTATACAATGCATTATTGCAGAAAATAAACTATGGGGAGATTGGTACACAGTCAGGGCCCGACTAGCAAGTTTTTGTGCCCAGGGCACTTTCAATTTTTCGTGCCCCCTTAGATAGGTTGATTTACTGATACTAGTTTCTTTTACATATTGCATGCTTATTCGAAAAGTGTCAACTCAAAAAATTATGTTTTCCGGAAAATTAAAAAAACGGTTCCAGGAATAAAAAAAAAATAAAAAAATTTCTATTATTTATTGAAATGTGCTTTTAACTACAGATTGAGATATATTTTTGTCATTTTATCGTATTAATATCTCAAATATCACATTTTTTCAGTTGTGTCACTTTTCGAATAAATGTGCAATATGATAAAATTGAATGACTTGATAAATACAGCACACCAATTACTAGAAAATAATGATAAGAAGGCTACTTATTAATGATGTTATTGATATTAAATGAGAAAACCAAACTGATACTGAGTGCAAACAAAAGTACTAAAAGAAATAAAAATGTTGGCACAATTATGATTTCTGTAAATGGAAAGTTAGATGAAATTATGAAAAATTTCGTGCCCAGAGCATGGGCCCGGGTGCCCGTGCGATAGTCAGGGCCTGTACACAGTGGACCACTTTTTCAGTTTAATTGTTTTTTTCTCTTTAAAAGACAGACCGATCTGCCTGAACATATTTTTGAATATTCCTTAAACCTTTTTACATTCTGCATTACAGGAGCAGAGTGGATTGTGAACCACTGTGCCCCATGTTGAAGTTCAATAAATAATCATATTAATATTGTTTATAGCTTCCTTTTAAACATATTAACTTTAAAGTTAAATAAAAACAAGTATCTTACCTTTGCAAAAAAGCTATTTTATCTTATTTATCTACACCCTTATAAAAAGAAAAATATGATGATGAAAAATTTTACTTTTGGAAGCTCAAAACAACTAATCAGGATAAAATGGTTCACCTGAGCTAAACATGTTCTCTAAAGGCTATAAATAATCAATCCAGTGCTGTTGTCTATTAGGATAGAAGAGAAGCTTAATTTTTTTTTTAAAGAAATAAAATATTAGGGGGTGGTCCCCAGTGCCCATAGGTACAGTGTGTACTGATCTCCCCTATGTATCTATGTCTAAAATATTTTTTTCTTTTTATAAAGATATGCTGAAAAATAAAATTCACAAAAGCATTTTAAATATAATCATTGTGATATTTTTTGAAGGCTTTACTCTTGGAACAAAAAAGATTGCATATGAAGCCTATTTAAAAAAAATAATCAGTGGTGAATTCAAAACACTCAGTAGATTAAATGTCATTTTTATCTTCTCTTAAAGAGTCTCGCAAGATGCATGAATGTAGCGAAAATGTTTATTTATTTTTAAATTTATGAACTATACTTGCAAAATGCTATTTAAAGTATTTTCATTTTTTTAAAGTGAATTTCAGGTAAAAAAAAAAATTGTCATGACTTGGAATGGGAAAGGCTTAAACACCATAAGCCCCTCCCTTCCCTATGCCACAGTGTATGAGAAAATAAAATTTAAACTCAATTATTTTAAATCTAAATTGAAAAAAATATATAAACTGAGAAAAAGATTAACTTAAATAAATAGATTCATATTTTTCTTGAGTTACATGTATCATTGTTTATGTGCATGTAATAAAATAAAAATTTAACTAAATCCCAATTGGCTTTTTATAAACATCTAAATAATAATAATATATATATATATTTAAGATTATAATTTTAAATTATTTAATGAGTTTGTACTAAAGTGATTTTAATTATATCGTGATTATAAACTGTCAAGGAATCGGTGTAGAGATGAAAACACCCCACGAATCTGCGCAGATAAATATTTAGTGACAGCCTATATTTACCCTTTATAGACATATAAACATGATGTTTACAGTGGGTGGGTGGTCCAAATTTATATCAATAAATGTAGCAAAATTCTCACCAGGAATCGCTAAACAGTGCAAAGGTAAGGAATGTGCTTCCTCTGGTAAGTTTTCCATCCATCGATCTAAGCATTTTTTCGTTTTTTCAACTTGTAAATCAACTTCAACCAAGTCTGTAGGATCCATTGCAACAGAACCCCAAACAACACGGCGATCGATCGTCTGCAAGTTGTTGTGTTGCCATTCAAAGATTGAATATTATATTGGTTGGTTGGTTAGCTGATACTTCGGATTCCATAATACTAAATTGGACAGATTTACAAAATTCATAAATATCCAGGTATATAACATTTTAATTAAGTTGTATAAATTTAATCTATCGAGATAACAATAATCTTTAAAAGATCGTTACGCAAATTCACGAATTATTATTGGGAATTAAAAAGGCCTATAGAGGGCGCTCATTGGAGCAGTCGGTATCAAAGCAGTTTAAAAACTTAAACGCTTTCGGTCGATGCAGGAAAATCGTTCCAATCGAATATGTTTTTAGGTGCGTTCGTAATTATATAAATACGTAGCACCTATTGTCGTCGTCTGGTCTGTCCGTCCGTCTGTCTGTCTGTCCGTCCGTCCGTCCGCATATAACAACGCAAAAACTACCCAACCGAATGGTTTTAAATTTAAGATATATTATCTCTGCAGAATTTTGTCGAGACATTTCAATTTTTTTAAAAATCGAATCAAAACTTTAGAAAATATTAATAAAAACATTAATTAAGAAATTTGATTTTTTTTTTTCTAAATCGGTGCTTTTTTTTAAATTGGTGCTTTTTTTTTATAGGAGCTTTCGAAGTTTAATCGTCAAGCGACCGAGATACTTATTTTATGACAGAAATTAATCCGCAGACGATATAATTCATTTCACAGAATTAAAAATCATCAAGATCTGAATATTTATATAACTAGCTATAGTACGAACGCACCTCGTTTGTAACGTTTGACGTACAATTTCCAACTTGTTTACCTTGTCATCTAACACAGACAATACGCCGCTGAAGTGTGACGTTTCAACATGGCGCTGGGCATAAACAGATCGAAGTGCCCATTGAAATAACATGGACGTAAAAAATAAAATCTTCTAGGGATAATAATTTTCATATTTAAGAACTTTCAGACACTGTTCTGCAAAGTTTAAAGTAGGCTTTTCATTATGAATTCACCAAACTTCTAATTTTGTGCTATAAATTTGAATAATTTATCTCTCTAAACATTTTTCCCGGGAAGCCGAGGAATCGTGTTGGCTATGATACAGTGCCTAGAAGTAACTAGTGTGCTTATCGCCAATACAACCATAAGAAAAAAAATGTGTCAGGAAGGAGGAAAACCAAATTCTCCGCCAGAGGGCGTCGAGTTCCCACCGTGGTTATTTGCATTTGAAGTTTCATTTAAAAGGTTTGATCCTAACGTAAGTTTCGATATAATTACCGCTATATTTTCAAACAAACTATACGAATTTTTCTATTTCTCTAATATTTTAAAGTAAACATATATTATAACATATACTATGCTTCTTTAATGATAAATTAATATGGATAATTCCGCAAATACTACGAAAAGAAAAGCTGATCGAACATGCTTCGTTTCTGGATGTTCAAGTGGATATAAAAGTAACAAAACTAAAAATAACTCTATTTTCCACCCCTAAAGACAAAAACCAATTTGAAAAATGGTTAAAAGTCATTCCTCGAGCCGATAAAGACTTGAACCAATATTCAGTTGTGTGTGAATCGCATTTTGGTGAGCGATTTATTGAGAGGAGTTACAAATACACGATTTATTAATTATTGATATCCTAACTCTTAAATTTATTTTAACATGACTATTTTGCTTCATTAGTATGCTTTCATTGAATTATGGTTTTAATACATTCACAAAATCAATGTATTACTTTTGGTAGGGTGTCTATTACTGGAATTAAAATTGTTTGATTTATTTCTTTTATTAAAATTTTGATTCACATTGGGAAATGTGAGTATGAGAATGGTTAAATATTGTTGATAGATTAATATAATATTAAAAAAAAAAAAAAAAAAAAAAAAAAAAAAAAAAAACTAAAATATAATAAAAACTATTAAATTAAAAGAATTTTTTTTAAAGGATGATTAGCACATCAACCCCAATTTAAAGAAAATGCATTCTTGTAATACTTTCAGGGGAATAATTTTTTTTTTCTAGATTTGAAAGAATCATAGATTTCTCATTTGATGTTTTGTTGGAATACCTTAAATTATTTTACCCAAAACTACGCTCTGAAACAACAAAAATGTGTAACAACTAATCATTATTAATTAAATTTATTATAGCTTGAAATGCTTTGAGCTTGAATTTACATAGCTGTGTTATACAATTATTTTAAATTTAGTATTTTAACTTTTTTATCTAAATTAATTAAAATATTGATTTTGTGATAATGACAATAAATAGTTTCAACAATGAATTATTATCATAAATATTTTATTAATTATTGATATCCTAACTTTTAAATTTATTTTAACATGACTATTTTGTTTCATTAATATGCTTTCATTGAATTATGGTTTTAATACATTCACAAAATCAATTTCTTACTTTTTGTAAGGTGTCTATTACTGGAATTAAAATTGTTTGATTTATTTCTTTTATTAAAATTTTGATTCACATTGGGAAATGAGAGTATGAGAATGGTTAAATATTGTTGATAGATTAATATAATATTTAAAAAAAACTAAAATATAATAAAAACTATTAATTAAAATAATTTTTTTAAAGGATGATTAGCACATCTACCCCAATTTAAAGAAAATGCATTTTTGTAATACTTTCAGGAGAATAATTGTTTTTTCTTCTAGATTTGAAAGAATCATAGATTTGTTATTTGATGTTTTGTTGGTATACCTTAAATTATTTTACCCAAAACTAAGCTCTGAAACAACAGAAATTTTTAACAACTCAATTTACTCTTTAGTTTGTTAAGTGGATGTAAACAAGTTATGTAATAATAAATACCGATTGAAAAGTTGTCAAAATAGGGGTAAAATAATTTAACTGTATAAAAAAGGACATGTTTTTACAACAATATATCGTAGTATGATGTATTTATCCAATATATTGTTTTAGAAATAACTAAATATTGTTGGAAGAAAAACGTCCTATGATAAATTTTGTAACTGTTTGATTTCTTTACAATTAGATTAGAATTAGATTGTTATGAAAGCAGTTACATTTCTCCCCAACTGCATTTTCATTATTACATTTTTTTTTCTTATTTATTTTTTATCTAGAGCATTTTTAAGTACTGATTTATTACCGAAAAAATTAGATTTAAAACGATGTTTATGTACAAACGAAAGTTACCATAGCCGCGGCGAGAACACTAGCGCCATCTATCTGCGTCCTCTATTTCAGGGATATAATTTTGACGCCGATAACAACACTATTTACTTCTAGGCACTGTAGCTATGACTCCTATAATACGCCGCTGAAGTGTGACGTTTCAACATGGCGCTGGGCATAAACAGATCGAAGTGCCCATTGAAATAACATGACGTAAAAAATAAAATCTTCTTGGGATAATAATTTTCATATTTAAGAACTTTCAGACACTGTTCTGCAAAATTTAAAGTAGGCTTTTCATTATGAATTCACCAAACTTCTAATTTTGTGCTATAAATTTGAATAATTTATTAAAAAATCAACTCCGGTTAGACAAACATGGCGGTTTTTTACATCGTCTGTGAATCGAGGATGTTTACATTCATGTCTGTCAAGATGTATTTATCTCTCTTTACTTATAAGTAATTTAATGTTTTAATTATAAGTAAAGAGAAAAGCATATTAAAATTAATAAGTTATTAGATTATTTTTAATAATTTACATATTATAATACTTTATATATTTAATATATTAAAATTTAGTATTTTAATTTAATATATTATATTATTAATTTAATAAAGTATTAATTTAATATAATTAATCAGGATATTATTTATATTTACAATATTAATTATTTATTAAGATTAATACTAATTATAATTATAAATATTTTATTATTATTAATATTAATTATAGTTTTTAATACTAAATAATTATTTTAAAATATTAAATATAATTATTAAATAATTAATATTTTAGTTCATATTGTTATATTACAATTATTTTTAATTAATAATAATTAAATTATGTTACTATGATAAATTAAATTTATAATTTGTAATAATATTATTATTTATGTTATTAATTTATATTAAATATAAATATATTAATATAATTATAAATATTGATAATAATATAATATAAAATTATAATATAATCTATAATAATAATAATAATTTAAACATATTAAATTAAATATACATTACATTAAATTAAATATTTATATCAATAATTCATATAAATATGAATAATTAATACTAATAACAAATAATTATTTATCGTTTTAAATGATTAATAAATAATTATTAAAATTATTAATAATAAATTTTATATTATTTATTAATATCAATTATATTTATTAAACATTTAAAATGATAAATAATTATTTATTATTAGTATTAATTATTCATAATATTAATTTAATGTAATATATAAATAATTTAATATATTTAAATTGATTTAATATTTAATTTAATATAGTATATCATTTTAGTATTATAATTTAATATATTATATTTTATATTTATTTATATTATTATAGTACATCATATTTTATATATTTAATATATAATTTGTATACTTAATTTAAATATTATTTATAATTTATGTATTATAATAATTTATAAATTATAAAATATCTTTAATAATTTTTTAAATATAAAATTAGTAAAATTATTAATTTAAATTAAATAAAAGGTTTACTTATAAATAGAGAGAGACAGAGATTACTTGATAGACATGAATGTAAATATCACCAATTCAGCTGATGTAGCCGTGTTGTTTGTCTAACCAGAGTTAAGCTAATGACTTTTTAATAAATTATTCAAATTTAAAGCACAAAATCAGAAGTTTGTGGAATTCATAATGAAAAGCGTACCTTAAACTTTCCAGAACAGTGCCTGAAAGTTCTTATATATGAAAATTATTACTCCTAGAAGATTTCATTTTTTACGTCCATGTTATTTGAATGGGCACTTCAATCTGTTTATGCCCAGCGCCATATTGATGACGTCACGACTTCAGCGGCGTATAACTTCACATGAAAGATGAAATGGTTGGGAAAAAAATGCTATCATGAAGATTGCTACGTACGAGATTACCGTAATGCGAAAACTTGCATGATTTTTCGATGTTGGATCCATTTGAAAGTATAAAAACAAGAAATAACGAAGTGAATGATGTGAACATAACCATAATTTGCCACGCCCAGTTTCTTTGATTGATAATTCTGAAAAGGCGTGGTCTTTACTTTTTTTTAAATGATCTCTAACTTTTGCTTTTCTGTAGTATTTTCGACATTTGTCGACGAGTGTCAATATCTAAAAAAAATAATTTGATATAAATCTGTTCCAAAGTCATTCTACCACTTTATTTCATGAGGTTAACTTACCAAGATAGGGTAACTTTCAGAGTTACACTATTTGTTTTCTAAATGGAGACTATGTTCATCTACTTCTACAATAAAATTGTTAACATTTCTACTATAGATGGAAATATACTCTATGACCCACCATTGTATTTATTCAATTCATCAATACTATAAAATAAAGAAAATAAATGAAGTTTAACTTGAACAAAATTGATTCCATATAAACTTAGTAGCTAATTTTACGAAACATTATGGTATGTAATGAAAGTTTATTAAATTAGCCATTTAGTAATTAAAAAAAAAGTTAAAGTTGATATTTTTTACCAGAGCATTTTAAACCTAAATTATTTATCGTATCTATTATATATCTACCATAAGTATTTTGGAATTTCGTTTGCAAATTTCAATCTGCGCTGATTTTTTTTTTGTACTTAAGTAATAACTTCATCTAAATTGCAATTGTTCTGTATTATTCTGTTATTAACTTCAAAATATAATTAATTTTTTGATAATTCCCCCCCCTCCCCCCCAAATGTTATATGCAAATTTATATTACTGTGTTATTTTGGAGGTAAAGGGGAAATAAAGAATAATTAGCTTAAACAAAAATAGATTTATGTTGTATTTCAGATAATGCTTAACAGTGGCCCTCTGTGTTTCGGTGCGTGGACCAGAATACTTTACGGGTGTATACAAATATATATATATATATGTTTTTTAATGTATTCAAAACTATGTTCTGAGAAAATTATGATGAAAAGGAATATTTAAAAATATTTTCAGGCATATCGGTATCGGTCTGTCCGTTAAAGAGAAAAAAAAAATTAAACTGAAAAAGGGGTCCACTGTGTACCATTCTCTATTTTTTGCAATAATGCATTGTATAAGAAAAATTCGGTATTTATATGTATTATCTGTGCCAGGAAGATAGATCGCCGAAAACGGTTGTTAATCACTAATCATGTTTATCATTGTGAATGGCCAATTGCTTTCAAAACAGCAGGTACATAACGTCATTAAAATAGTAAACAATGCAAGATCAAATTAAAATAATCCAAACAACAATTTAGTAGAAATTTATTAAACACATAACATCAGATAACATCATAACATCAGGCTTTTAGCAATAAAATATATTTACGATGGTAGTTTTATTTTTGACTGCATGTCATATCTTCTGGAATCACTATGAGTATGATAAGGGTGAATCTAAACTCTTGGGCAAAATTTTAATTAGTGATAGTACACATCAAGACAAACAATATTAAATAGGAAACTAAGGGTCCCAAACGTCTTTCGAAGGAGATAGGCGCCATTAAAGTTTAGGGTCCAAAATTTCAAATGATTATAAAAAACGGAAAAATTGGTCGATCCGTTTGCGGTTTTCGCTAAAACTATTCTTTATGTGAGTATTTTCTTTAAAAATAATTTTGAAGATAAAGTTCAAAAAATGCCGATAGATGGCGCTTTAGACTTTGGAGTAACGAAAAACTATTTTTTACCGTTATTTTTTGTATCTCATTAAATGCTTTCAAAAGCTTAGACTTAAATTTTTAGCTCAAAATCTGAATCGTTGGGAGTGATTAAGTAGCGCAAACTGAACTGCGTTCAGGAGTTGAAATTTGAAACACCTTCCTCCCCCCCACCCACTCCTAAGCACAGTTCAGTTATTCCCGATCTTGGTGTCGTAGACCAGGCAGAAACAATATGAGTTGTAATTTTCCAACTGGACGAAAAATGTCAGGGCCAGGATTCGAACCTGGGATCTCTTGAAGCTGCCATGATCTACCAACTGGGCTATCCCGGTTGAATCTGGAGGGCATAATTCATCCAGTTCATGCCGGGATAGCTCATTTGGTAGAGCATGGCAGCTTCAGCCAAGAGATCGCAGGTTCGAATCCTGGCCCGGACATTTTTCGTGCAGTTGGAAAATTACAACTCATATGATTTCTTTACCAATTTGAATAATTGTGTTAAAATTATTCCAGGCAGAAACTACTACCCCCTACACGTAAAATAAACGATAGAGTAATGACAAAATTAAATAGAAAATTTATTCATAACAGACATGAGCCATTTCTCCGCACAAAATAAAAAGAAACAATTTGATGTATGCATGTAGTACGCAATATGAATGAAGGTTGACACGTAGAAAATGGTACACACATGATGTTCGTGAGGAATCACAAAAACTGCTCGAAAGAGTGCCCACCAGCAACGATGCAGTCCTCACGCTTCCGGCAGAGGGAGTTGAGAACATTAGTGAATACCCCGGGCATCTCCCGGATATCGCCTGCTACGACGGCAATCCTCGCAATCAGGTCGGAGTTGGAGTCGACGGTAAAAAATAGTTGTTCATTACTCCAAAGTCTACAGCGCCCTCTATCGGAATTTTTAAACTTTATCTTTAACATTTATTTTTAAAATAATTTTTTTATTTAATTTTGTCATCCCTCTATCGTTTATTTTACGTGTAAGGGGTAGTAGTTTCTGCCTGGTCTCCGACACCAAGATCGGGAATAACTGAACTGTGTTCAGGGAGGTTCAAATTTCAACTCCTAAACACAGTTCAGTTTGCGCTACTTAACCACTCCCAACGATTCAGATTTTGAGCTCAAAATGTAAGTTTAAGTCTAAGCTTTTGAAAGCATTTAATCAGATACAAAAAATAACGGTAAAAAATAGTTGTTCGTTACTCCAAAGTCTAAAGCGCCCTCTATCGACATTTTTTTTACTTCTTCATTAAAATTTATTTTTAAGAAAATACTGACATAAAGAATACTTTTAGTGAAAACCGCAAACGAATCGACCAATTTTTCCGTTTTTTATAATTATTTTAAATTTTGGACCCTAAACTTTAATGGCGCCAATCTCCTTCGGAAGACGTTTGGTATCCATAGTTTCCTATTTAATATTGTTTGTCTTGATGTGTACTATCACCCCTTAAAGTTTTGCCCAAGAGTTTAGATTCACCCTGTATATGTTCTAATCACATACTATATGAATATAATATGCATATCTATATCACATTATCTTATATTATTGTTATTGAAATAATAGAAATTTCTAATATCGGCCAATGCCTAGCTGAATATTGGCCAAAAATTGGAAAGTCGGTGAATGGCGTACGTCAAATTTACATCTATCATAGACATAACTTAAAATTAGTTTTTAAAAGAAAACATTCAAAAGGGTTTTTTGCATTACTTATTACATTATAATACAGAAGTAGTATTCCAAGCAATAAAATTTAATAAGTTTGCCGTTTTTAAAAAACTTAATTTTTTTAGTGACGTATTTTTAATATTCGGTTTGTATTGGCCAGTGTCGTAAAAATGATATTACTATTACAACAGTCAGGGATATCTATCGACATTCGTAAAAAATAATACCATTTTTCGGAAATTTCAAGAAATCTGTCGACATTTAGCATATCTGACGAAGTTTGTAATCTTTACCGAAGTGAACCGAAAGTTCTAAAGGACCGCCCATTTGTATACTTTTCTTCGAATTGCATTTGTTGGATGCGGCTGCCGCGAAATTTGCCCAGAAAGAAAATGCTTATTGCGAAGTTAAAATTTATTCCAGAAAATTTGAATAATACTTTTGATCTCTAAAACTTATACGTCCATTCCATATCTGCTCTTCGCTGTACAATACTCTGTTTTAAATCCGTAATGTTTTTAAATGGCTTTCCTTTGCTTTTAGTCAGAATGTTCTCTTATTTTAAAAAGCAATGGAAACGCCGAGTATCTTATAAAATATATGCATGGGGTGAAGAAAACTGTATTTAATGAAATTTCTACTTCTACAATTTTCTTAAAGTTCAAATTTTCCATTAAAAAAATGAATGCTTTCCCATTGAAAAGCATTGCAAAAACCGTAGCCTACGATGATCCGGGACAGACATAGGCAGCCTAGACTCTATCGTAGCGCCATCTATCGGGAGAAAAACTGCATTGTAAAATTTTAACGCTACTTTCCCCCTCCTATCTTCCTTCATTCTTATCCTTTTTAAAGACGTGAAAGGAAAGATTTTTGACTGCAGCTTTTGTTTATGATTTTGCTTGTTTATATTTGCTTTGACACTTTCATACACGTTTAAGATAAGACTTTTTTATTCGAAAAAAATATTTTTTAAGCTTTTAAAAAAATTGAAACAGAAAACAAATTTCGTAAATTTTATTTTTATTATAATTTGAATTTATATAATATATTATTTTTTCTACTTATATATATACAGACTTTGCAGATAACGCATTCCAAATTTAACAGGGATTTTCCGTTAATCTGTTATTAAATAATAAATTATAAAATAATAACATTGTTATTTATCCCAAAACGTTAAATACCGCCCACCTCTAGCTCGTACACAGATTAAATGTAGAATAAGTACTCAGAGTTCGTCGGTATAGCTCAGTTTTCCTTCTCGCTCGGCGAATTGTAGGATTCAAAGATTTTAATGTTTGCTAGCGACACTAAACGTCTTTTAAATTATGTTCCGTTTGATACTGAAAATTTCAAATTTTAAAACTATTATTAAAGAGTTAAAAAATTCTATTTTTCAAACAGATATCAAATATTTTTATTTATACAATTAGTGTAAAATGCATATTAATACAGTGAAACTTTCATTTAACGAAGTCTCATCGTTTTTCTTAAACACTTCGTTATGAAGAAAATTCGTTAAATAGAAATCAACTTAAATTTATTAAACTTGTATACACATAACCCACATAAAATGGAAAGTATACACAAAATGGAAAAATTTGAAAAGAAACTCCCCCAAGGATTAACATTTGCTTGGGAGTTTTGTCTTGTGACATGTCAAAGTTCGATCTTCGATCTGGTCGACCCTAGCAGGAAGAGTTCCAGCACAAAAACGACAATTAGTTGTATACACATAACCACTCGTATACACATAACCCACATAAAATGGAAATATTTGAAAAGTATATTTTCATTCAGGCAGTCCTTTTTATGCAATGTAGATATGAGAATAATTTAATTAGAATTAAAAAAAAAATAAAATAAAGAGAGATAGAGAAAGAAGTAAACAAAAACCGAAGCGTACCTTTTCTTTTGTCATTAAAATGTGATTAAATGTGTGTGTTTTGATTAAATGATTCAAATGTGTTCATTTTCATACAATCAGCTGAAATAAATTCATACACCCATCGTAACAGCAACCGCTCCGTTTGAATACTGTACACGCGTGAAAGTGGAATAAACTTCGCTATATAGAATAAGTTTTTCGTAATATGGAGAATAATTTACACGTTAATGTTGTTCAAAATCAAGGTACTGCAGAAAATTTCGTTAAGTAGAAAACTTCGTTAAATAGGGACTTCGTGAAAGAGAAGTTCTACTGTACTTCGATTAGAAGCAATAACATTATTACATACTTTTGTTCGTAATACTATAAACACGAACAAAGAAAATATTTTTATTAAAAATACAACATACAAAAGTAACACCAATTAAACATTCTGGCAATTAACTTGTTTTCAAAGAAAACTCAATCAAGATGTCGACGCTTCCACTTTTAAAAAAACGAAAGTAACTGTCAGCAATTTGTCGATGGTTACAGATGGTCCACTTTCTCAGAGATAGCACTTATACGGTCTTTGAATGTGACTATCACTGTTTCCTAACAGTAATATTCGTCTTATTTAAAAGCAGGAAATCTGCAACTCAATGTGATTAAAACTCAATTACAAAATAGCGGTAGAAAAATTTAAAAATATAGAATCTCTGAAACACAGAAATATGCGTGGCCTGTCCGTTTGTGTCACATATGCATGTCACTATTTTTTTTTCCAGCGTATTGCAAACAGAGATGAATGTGCTTAGTATTTTAACAACCATTAATTCCGAACAGTAATATTTGCCATATAAATTCTCCTAATAAAAAAGAGGAAAATTACCATTCGAAAACGGCAATTATAAATATCCGGAACATAATCACACCTGTTGATCACTTATTGGATCCACCTTTCCCAGTCTTTGAAAAGTTTACAAATTTTCTCTCATTATTTCCAGTTTACAAATTTTCGCATTAGTTTAGAATTCATGTTAAATAAATAAATAAAAAAGAGTTGCGATTACTTTCTCATATGCCTGGAAATAATTAGTTCATTTACCATATAAATAAAAAAGATTATCACAGTTTGCTTTAAATAAATTAACCCATAAAAAGTAAACTATGATTATTCTAAACTATTTTTTTAATTAGTTCAGAAGCTGAGATTTATTATTTTTGTTCTTAAATCTAAATTTTAAATGTGAATATTTTATAAAACATAATTAAAAAAAAATTACATTTCCCTCTTGCTTTGTTTTAATAATAATAGAAGAAATTATATATCGTATATCTTAAAACGCACACCGGAAAAAGTAATAGAAATAATTTGTATAATATATAACGAATGTTGGTTCGGACTAATTCTCTCCAAATTCCACCCTCGCTAACCGAAATCATATCACCCACGTCAGCGATACTGTTCACAGATTCCTGGCACAACCCCCTGATGAACCTCCCACTGAAATTCAACCAATTATTATAAACAAAATTATTTCTAAACTCAAAAAACGCAAAGCCCCTGGGTACGACAAAATTCCTAATACGGCTCTTAAAAACCTACCTCCTAACTATATCATCTACATTACGAAACTTACTAACTCCATTTTCAAATTTAACTATTTTCCGAAACCTTGGAAAATTTCTATAATCTCTCCTATCCCCAAACCTGGTGCTAACCTTTCTGACCCAGTAAACTATAGACCTATCTCCCTTCTTCCTTCACTCAGCAAAGTTGTCGAACGCGTCATTTGGTCGCAACTCCAGAACCACATTCAACTTAACAACACTCTTATGCCTGAATAATTTGGCTTTCGCCCAAAACATTCAACAACACACCAACTACTTCGAGTAGTCGAATTTCTCAGCGAAAAGCTAAACTCGAAGATTCCTGCTGCTGCCATTTTTCTTGACATCGCTAAGGCATTTGACAAAGTCTGGCATGTGGGCCTTATATACAAACTAATTAGGCTTAAATTCCCTGCTAGACTTATACACCTTATTTTCTCTTACCTTAGCGATCGCATTTTTCGCGTCCGCATTAACAACATTCTCTCTAGCATTTTCCGTATCTTAGCAGGCATCCTCCAAGGGAGCGTCATCGGACCCTTGTTATTCACCATATACTTTAAAGACATTCCTCGTTCACTTAACACCCACCTTGCACTGTATGCGGACGACACTACAATCTACGCTTACGCTCATCACCCATACACACTTTACAGGTACCTACAGACTCACATTGATGCCTTCTTAGACTGGTGCGACCTATGGCGCATTAAAATCAATGAAAACAAAACTGCTGCTGTTTATTTCTCTAGAAAACTAACATATCCCAATAGAATAACCATTAATAATACCACTATACCTTGGACTAATGAAGCAAAGTACCTGGGGGTCACTCTTGACCAAAGACTTTCTTTCAAAAAACATATCCTCACCATCAGGGGGAAAGTCGCTGGAGCTATGATTGCACTAAAACCTCTTCTTAATAGTAAAACACTGGCTATCCATAACAAACTTCTCCTCTATAATTCCTGCATTTTACCAATTATCACCTACGCCTGTCCGGTCTGGTGCTATATCTGCAAATCCTCCATGAAAAACCTCAGCCAACTTCATAACAAAAATCTGCGTACTGTCAGAAATGCCTCTCGCTATCTCCGTAATAGCACTGTTCGCAGAGACCTCAAAACTACCACATTAAATAAAAGAATCAACCACCTTGCCAAAAAATTTTATGAAAAATTATATGACCTCCCTAATGATATAATCGCAGAATTGCCGGATTATGACACATTCGAACTACATCACCGCAAGCGTCCAAAATATTCTTGCATTATTGATTATGATCATTAGTGCTCACCATTCTGCAAATTTCTCTCTCTTACTTTTATATATCTTATTCCTATGCTATACAAAATAATAATAAAATATAAATATAAATAAAAAAAATTTGTAAATAATAAATATGTTTGTTCTTTTTAAGTGCTATTTTTGTTAAAGCTTAGCTTTGCCTGCCTTTTCCACCTGGCATTTATGTACTGTTTTTGAACATGTTCCGAACCCTATTTTACACTTTTTCAACTTTTTTCAGTAGTTAATTTTAACTACAGCTATACCATTTTCCATTTTTCCATTTATTAGACTCTTTCCGCAATCTCTATAGCTTTACTTTTTTATTCCCATTGTTTAATTTTTCTTCTATTTTTAATTGTTCTTTCTTGTGTAGTTAATACTACATTTAACTTTTCCCAACGGCTCAATATTTACAAGACAGGTTACTCACATATAGACTGGGCGTAAAGTTGATCGCAACTCGGAAGCCCCTTAACCGACATCAACTGTTCGGTTCGAAGTCGCTTTGGTTGAATATTTTTCAAGTCGTTCTCTCTTGAAATGCGAGTGAATGTGTTCCTCACCCATCGTGATTGTGTATGTGTAAATTATTTCTTTGTTGAAGGGACTGGGACCACAGATTAAATATAGTATTCCGTTACTCTATGCTCTATGGTAGGGACTACAAACTATGCAGATCATGCAGTTTGCTTGCAGCGCCAATTTAGCTCCTACCCACACTAGACCTGGAAACTATTGCACGGGCTTTTGATGGTCTGGTAACTATGTCAACAAGCATGAACTGGTTTGGCATCGTCTGGGGTTATTACAATTTCACTTTGGCTAATCCTTTTCAAACGTCAAATGTGCTTTTTCTTTTCTATTGCGTTTTCAACTGTCACTTTCATTTTTTTATTCAATATGAATTAAGTTTTGGTTTTTGACAGACCTTTAAACGAAACGATCTGAAGCTCTTTAACAAGTACTAATCATATATTCTAATACGAGCAAATCTTGTGTGTGGTTATATATATATGCAAATTTTATCTTAAAAACGGCTCAAAAGATTTTGACGAAATTTTGTACCCTACCGTTTTGGGGCACCTGAAAACCATTGGGCTAGGTCACGTGTTCGAGAAAATTCGTTTAGTAGGTCATTTTGGGTCATCAAGGGTCAGGGTCAAGCTAATTGTATCTAAAAAACGGTTCAAACGATTTTGACTAAATTTTGTATCTGACCATTTTCGAGCACGAGAAGACTATTAGGCTGGGTCACATGTTCGAGAACTTTCGATTAGTGGGTCATTTTTGGGTCATCGCAGGTCAAATTAATTTTATCTAAAAAACGGCTTGAACGATTTTGATTAAATTTTGTGTCCTACGAGTTTCGAGCACGACAAAATCATTGGGATAGGTCCCATGTCCGAGAAAATTCGATTAGGGGGTCGTTTTTGGGTCACTGTGGGTCAAGCTAATTTTATCTAAAAAAGGCTCAGATTATTTACACTAAATTTTGCATCCTATGGTTTTCGGGCACGAGAAGACTGTTAGGCTAGGTCACGTGTTCAAGAAAATTCGATTAGTGGGTCATTTTGGTCATGAGTCATTATGGTTCAAGCTATTTTAACTTAAAAACGGCTCAGACTATTTAGACTAAATTTTTTTCCTTTTATGGTTTTTGAGCACGAGAAGACTGTTGGGCTAGGTCTCATTTTCGAGAAGATTCAATTAGTGGGTCATTTTGGTCATGGGTCATTATGGGTCAAGCTATTTTATCTTAAAAACGGCTCAGACTATTTAGACTAAATTTTGCCTCCTATGGTTTTTGAGCCCGAGAAGACTGTTGGGCTAGGTTTCATTTTCGAGAAAATTCAATCAGTGGGTCATGGGTCATTATGGGTCAAGCTATTTTATCTTAAAAACGACTCAGACTATTTAGACTAAATTTTGCCTTCTATGGTTTTTGGCACGAGAAGATTGTTGGGATAGGTCACATGTTTGAGAAAATTTGATTAGTGGGTCATTTTGGTCATGCGTCAGGATATTTGAACTCAAAGCTAATTTTGACCGAGCATAGGTCGGTCTTCCCTGCTTGTTAAATATGAAGTAACATAGATCATTGTCAGCATGTTGTTAAATTACTCATTAACAAACTGTTTTGTAGTTTTCATAAAGATATGAAATATATTGGAGAAAGCACAGTTGCCAAGTCTCCGGCTTTTTGCACACCAGTAATCGTTTAGAGAGAAATGTTGTTCTTTCAAATCACAGAATGCTACAATTAAATATAAAACAACATTTTCTGTACTAAAATACTGGTATCCAAAAATCCGGAAACGGCCGGAAAGGCCTAATAAGTCCTTCCGGCCTGTACCGGGAGGAAAAGGTAGCTTTCCCATATCTTCGTTTTAAAATTTTAGCTAATGTTACACGAAAACAGCAAGTTAAAATGCAAATAAAACGTTTACAAAATATTCGTTAATACTGAATTTGAATAAGAAATTCGCCAAATTATTGAGCAATAGCCAAATTGGCGTCATTTATGAAGACTTATTTTGGTCGCCAAGTTTAGCATATTTCGCCAAATGTCGCCAATTTCGGCGAGAATTTGGCGCTAACGGATATGAATATATAGTTTCATGCGTATGATTGGGAAAATTATTACAACAATGAAAGAAAATAATTTGGGAGTAATCGCGTTAATGTGCTGTTTTGTTTCAAAATGTCAGCCACCCTAGAATTTCAAACTGCTCTATCTGAGCCATTTTTTAAGATAGAGGTAAAACAAAAAATGCTCTGGAATCCTTATATCAAGGCCTAACACGTAATTAAAAAATAAATTTGAATTTTTAACTTTTTTGTACATTTATTTTAGTTTTAAATTTTTAAATGGCCGCCATCTTGAAACAAAATGGCGGACCAAGCTGGCCAACGAACTCGGTCGAGACATTGGTGAGCTTAATACACACAATTAGTTTCATCAAAATTGATTTATAAATACGAGCGTTATCGTATGACATAGGTCAGATATATATATATATACAGTCAGTATCGGTTATATGGTCAGCTGAGCGATCCAGAAAAAATTAGACCATATAAGCGGGGTGACCATATATGCGGAACAATACTACAATTATTACACTATTTAATTACAGGGTCCGTGCGCATCGAGGGATTCAGGAGATTTTAAGTGTTTTAGTACCATAAATTTCGTAGAGTTCTGGTCGCTATATCTGAAGATAAATTTTTTTTTCCCATTAAATAAGCCAAATAGTACTTTACGAAAATTCTGATAAAAGGTGCTTGAAAGTCCTTGAAGTATATGAACCCTGCATTATGGCAGGATTATATTCACCTATCAGAATATACTGCTCACAAACAAATAATTAAACTTTTAAAAATTAATTTGCGAAGTAAAAACTACAGTAACAAATATGCAATATTTTTAGAGAAATTTATTAGCTTACCTTACCAATCTAAATACACTACGCAACGCATACATACGTGCACTGCACCCATATTCAATGCACTCATTTAAAATATTCAGGTATGCTAGATTGCATACTTTTCTTGGTTGTTAATACAGCTCTTTCTAAGTCCCTAATAGCTTTTAAATGTTCATCTGCTGCTTCGGAATTAATAAAAAGACATCTGAGGTCATCAATGGATTTAAGCGCATCTGATGTTGATACTGATTTCTTTTCACATTCACTGTCATCCTCATCATCGCTTCCTTCAACATTCAAATTTAACACATTAGAAACAATATTTTGTATTGAAGCTTCACTGTTAGTAGCGAGATCTTCATCAGTCTTTGCATACAGATTTTCGTCTGGAATTGAATAACCTCTGTTCCGCAGTTTTTCTGCTAGTTCAGTTAGAGGGAGATCTTCATCCTCGTCTTCCGATAATTCTGCAGACTTTAGTGAATTGTGAAACCCAGCATGTCGGAAGCAATTTTCAATAGTTTTCTGTGACACCATATTCCAACTTTGGTCAATATAAATAATTGCATTTAACACGGACACTTGGAATTGTTCTTTTCGGTCAACATCAGAAATCATATCTCGCAGAAGAAGCTTTCTATAGGTAGACTTGAAGTTCTGGATTATGCCTTGATCTAAAGGCTGCGATACACACGTGCTTTTTGGAGGCAAGAAAACGAGTTCAATTGATTTCAAGCGATCAAGAGTGGAGTGCGCGGCACAATTGTCTGCAACTTTCCTGTTCTGTTTGAAAAATTTTGATCCCACCTCCTAAGCGTTTTTTCCCAGATGTCCACTGTCATCCATGCCTTTGAATTAGCATCGTAAAATAGAGACAAAGATTTGCAGTTTTTCATACACCGAGGCTTAAGAAATTTTCCAATCACCAAAGAAATAATTTTCTCCGATCCATCCATATTTGCATCTAACAACACGGTTAAACGTTCTTTACTTTTCTTTCCCCCTACACATTTTTCACCTTTAAAACAAAGAGTTCTGTCTGGCAAGATCCTATAAAAAAGTCCGCATTCATCAGCGTTGAAGATGTTGGCAGGTTCATATCTCTCGAGAATGTCCCGCAATACTTCATCTTTCCATTGTTTTAAGGAACTCCTGTCAAAATCAGCAGCTTCTCCGCACAATTTTTTGAAGCATAGGTTATGCCTTGAATTAAATCGCTGTAGCCAGCCATTGCTAGCAACGAAACTTGACTCGCCAAATTCATTAGCAAATTCCTAGGATTTTTCTTTCAAAATATTCCAGGATATAGGAGCATTTTGCGATCGCGCATATTTAATCCATGATAAAAGAGCCCTATCCACATTTTCATAAGATGACAAGCGCTGGCGTTTTCTTTCTTGATCACAGATTTGAACATTTGGGGAGTAACATTTGGCTGCTAAAATGTTGTTTAATGTCGTTCGAGGTATCGAATTTATTTTGGCGAATGCAGCTTTTGAAAGATTAGAATTTTTAAACTTTTTAATAAGTTCATTTTTTTCAGCAATTGATAAATTCTTTCTTTTCGAAGCCATAATATAAAATGAGTGTTCTTATTCGACGCGTTTGATCCATATGAAGCAAAATTTTCCTTTATTCTTTTTGTCTCAATTTTAATGCACTTTTTAAACAAAGATAGATACCAATAAACAAACCAACCAATAGACAAACAGATATCCACCTGTTGTCCGTGGGGAGGAAGAGAATTGAGGGGGGTGGAGGGTTCCGTCGAGGATTATTCAACGCAAAAGAGAAATGAGACTGCCGGGGAGTGGAGGGGAAAGGAGGGAAATAAAAGTATGAATTCAAGTCCTGTCTGGCGTCGCACAGACTTTTTTTTTTTTTTTTTTTTTTGTCATTCCCGTTTCTCTCCACCTCAAAAAATGTTACAAAAGTGACTATTATTTAAAAAAATAGCTGAAAACCTCATTGAAAAGATTTAAAAAACGACCATATAACCGATAACCGGGAAAATAACATGACTATATAAGCGGTGCACTTTAACACATTTCCCCTATTAAGCTAGACGGGACTTTAGAAAACTGATCATATAAGCGGGGTGACCTTATAAGCGGGTGACCATATAGCCGGTACTGATATATACATATATTGTTGTGAGCTCGGGGTTCGTAAGGATTGATGCCAATATATAAGAACAATCAACAGGTTTTATTTACTCCAAACAGTTCGATAAATACACCAATATCTTTTCAAAGACACAAATATTCAGTAATCTTCAAATCTAATAACAGCACAGCAAAATTTCTCACAGAACAATATAGCGTATTGTTCAATACTAAATCGATCATAGACAACACAGTTCTCAATGCAAAGCCTCTCGTGCGTATTCAATCGCATTTGACAGAGAACTAACTGAACTGAACTGGTGGAGGTCCCTTATATAGGCTTTAAAGATAACTGTAGAATTTTCCAGAGCCTTCAGATACTAGAAATTACCAGAAAGTGCTTTAACTTTCGATAGAGAACCTAAGCGAGAAAGGATCCCAATGTACAGGTATAAGGGGGGGGGGTTGCACAAAAAGTCGCCAAATCCGTCACCAACTTGGCGACATTTGGCGATATATCGCCAAATTTGGCGACAAAAATAAGTCGCCAAAACCATCGCCAACTTGGCGATAAACCCATTCCTTGGCGATTTTTCCATAGACTTCCATTATAAAGATGAGGGTGTAAGGTTGTTTTTCTTGCAAAGCATCCGAGGTCTTTAGCATTGAGTTACATGATGTTCAATAGGAAATACATTAATAATACTGTAATTTTCACAATAATAAAATAAAATAAATTTAAACAAATGGAATATTTACAGATATATACAAAATTCATAACATTGCCCCCCTCTCAAGGACTGCACGTCCCGGGCAGTTCAACCTTTGATCGGAAAGCAAACCCGTTACCAACAAATGCTATACTATTCAAAACACTTAAAGCAAATATGGAAAATAACAATTAAACACATTCATAATGCTGAATTATAAAGCATAGACACCATTACATACAATTATTTAAATAATAATAACAATAATAATGATAATGCTAAGCAAAATAAATAATTACATTAATTTATATACAAGACCATGGTCATACTAATTTACATTATTTACATTACACTATTTACAATAAATGAACTAAGTACTATGGCCATAGTATGGAGCCAGCCTGTCGTAATGAACGACTCTAGGCTTCGAACTTGGTGACTTTCGGATCCGAATTACGACATCGTTCAGTCTGTTTAGGACTGTATAAGGACCGTCCCAGTGCGATTGCAGTTTGGGAGAAAGTCCTTTATGTCGAGTCGGATTATAAAACCAAACCTTGTCACCTTTATTGAATTGATGTCCCGTGGCTTTCGTGTCGTACCTGGTCTTCATCTTCTCCGTCTGTATATTGATCCGCTCTCGAGCCAAGTTGTGGACGTCTTCAAATCGTGCCTGGAGATTCTGCACGTATCCCTCTGGCGATGAAGGCGCATCTGGAGGGCGACCAAAAATCAGATCACAAGGTAGACGAAGATCACGACCGAAAAGCATCTGAGACGGGGAATAGCCGGTTGTTTCATGGACGGCGCTGCGATAGGCGAGAAGAAACAAGGGAAGTTTTTGGTCCCAGTCTTGTTGGTTTCTTGAGACTAGCAGTGAGAGATTGTTGAGGATGGTACGATTAAATCTCTCAACCATGCCATCCGATTGTGGATGTAAAGGCGTCGTCCTAGTTTTGTCCATTCCGAGAAGTTGACAGAGACCCTCAATCACAGCAGAGATGAAATTTCTCCCCTGGTCAGAATGCATTTGAAGGGGGACTCCATACCTTGATATCCACTGGTGTACCAAAGCATCCGCAACCGTAGAAGCTTCTTGATCAGGGATGGCATAAACTTCAGGCCATTTCGTGAAGTAGTCCATGACAACAAGGAGGCATTTGTTGCCATCAGCACTTCTTGGCAGACGGCCTAGGATGTCAAGGGCGATGCGTTCGAAAGGTGCTCCTACATTGTAGAGATGTAGTCTTCCTCGGCTACGTTTCTTTGGTCCTTTTCGAGCTGCACATGCATCGCAAGATTTGCACCATCGTTCGACGTCAGCTCTCGCTTTTCCCCAGAAGAAGCGCTCTCGGACTCTATGTAATGTTTTCATGACTCCAAAATGGCCACCAGTGGGACTGCCATGTAATTCCTTGAGGACCTCTGGTATTCGGGATCGAGGAAGTACCAACTGCCACCGAGATGTCTTCCCATCTTCCGATTCGAATTTTCGGAACAGGACACCATTCCTGACGTGGAGAGAGTTCCAAAGAGCCCAATATTGCTTCGTCGTAGGATTGTAAGTCGAGATGTCTTTCCAACTGGGCTTCGTGCAAGAAGATTCTAATAACTCCAAGATTGGTTTGATGTCAGAGTCTGCCATTTGATCTTCTCGAATCTTCTCATCACTCCAGGGATCTGGTGGCGTTGACAGTGAAGTCTTCGTCTGGCGTATGACATATTCGGGATTATACTTGCTCTCCGCTCTGGAACAATAGCGACAGCTCTCGGGACACGGTCTTCTTGATAGGGCATCGGCGTTTCCATGCGATGAGCCTTTGCGATGCCCGATGTCAAAGTCGTATTCCTGGAGTCGTTGTATCCATCTGGCTACTTGGCCCTCTGGGTTCTTAAAATTCATCAGCCATGTTAGGGATGCGTGGTCAGTACGAAGGAGAAATTTCCTGCCATAGAGATAGTGATGGAATTGTTCTATGGCTTTCACTATAGCTAATAACTCCTTGCGAGTGACGCAATAATTCCGCTCTGGTTTCGATAAACATTTGCTCCAGTATGGTACGACTCGTTCTTGGCCATCTATTTCTTGCAAAAGTACAGCGCCGACACTTTCGTGACTGGCATCCGTGTCCACAATGAATTGTTTGTCGGGGTCTGGATAGGTAAGGACTGGAGAGGATGTGAGAGCTTCTTTCAGCCGCTGGAAGGAATTGTCGCATTCTTGTGTCCATAGAAACTTCTGCTTGCTTTCAGTGAGCCTATGCAATGGTCTTGCGATGTTGGAGAACCCCTGGACAAACTTTCTGTAATAAGTGCATAGTCCCAGAAAGCTTCGCAACTGATGGACATTTTCCGGACGCTTCCAGTTCTTTACTGCGGACACTTTTTCAGGATCTGTTCGAACACCTTCAGCTGAGATGATGTGTCCTAAATAATTTACTTCCCGTTGGAAGAACTTGCATTTCAAAGGGTTCAGCTTTAAATTTGCCGCTCTTAGCTTCGTTAACACTTTTCGAATATTCTCTAGATGTTCTTCAAACGTGCGGCCACCAATGATGACATCATCTAGGTAGATGAGACAAGCTTCAAAAGTCAGGCCTTTTAACACTGTCTCCATGAGGCGCTCGAACGTTGCTGGGGCATTGCAGAGCCCGAACGGCATAACTTTAAATTGCCAAAGTCCTTTTCCAGTAGTAAATGCGGTCTTCTCTTTGTCATCAGGATGGATCTCGACTTGCCAATATCCACTCTTCAAATCCAGTGTGGAAAACCATTTATGTCCTGAAAGAGTATCTAGCGTGTCGTCTATTCTTGGTAGAGGATAGCTGTCCTTCTTCGTGATATCGTTAAGTTTACGATAATCCACACAAAATCTTGTGGAGCCATCTTTCTTTCGGACCAACACGATGGGAGAGGCCCACGGACTTGATGACGGTTCGATGATGTCACTATCCTGCATCTCTCGTAAGAGCTTAGAAACCTCTTCTTGTTTTGCGAACGGCAAGCGTCTTGGATGCTGTTTAATCGGTGGATGGTCGGCAGTATCAATTATATGACGTGTCAGAGAAGTGCGACCTATATCATTCTCGTTTTGTGAAAACACATCCTTAAATTCCTGGAACAGTCTTTCTGCGGCATGTCTCTGCTCAGGAGATAAATTCTCATTTCGTCCAATTTCAGGTGTTAAACATGTAGGCGGCTCCGATAACGTCAAGCTCGGGTCTTTGCAAACACAGGTGACTGGAGCACAGGTTGCAAGCACTTCACCCTTCTGGATAATTCTAGATTTTTCACTTACGTTCGCAATTCTCACAGGTATGACATCTCTCGACAGATCTACCAGCGCTAATGCTATTAGCACTCCCTTTGGGCTCTTCTCAGGATATCCAGTCAAGTCATACTGGAAAATTCTTTCGTTTCCAGTTAATCCAGGTATCATCATTTCGGTCCGAGGAGGGATGATAACATCTGCCTTGGCTGTGATCCGTTGAATAGACCCGGACTCATTTCCAAGTTTGAAAATAGCGACATCTTCTTGAGCAGAGCGTAACTCATTATTCTTAAAATCCAGTGTAAATCCATGCTCTTTTAAAAAGTCCAGTCCGAGTATGAAAGGGTCTGAAATATCGGCCACATAGACTGTATGATGGTAAGCGGCGTTCCCAAACTTTATTTTCAGTGTCATTCTTCCATGTATATCGATCCTATCTCCAGTCACAGTTTGAAGAATAACACGCGGCGGGGTCCAGAAGAGTTTTTCTTTCAGCCGCTGGGCTAGATCTTTCCGAATAATGGTCACATTGGCTCCTGTATCGATGATCATATTACAGGGCAAATCATTCACACTTCCGACTAGAAAAACTCCATTCTCGCCGCAACTTCTTGCAGAAATTTCACATACTTGAAAATGGGGTTTCTCAAAATCTGGCAACCTCCGCCCCGCAAGATGGCCATTAATTAGTTTTCCTGCTCCTCCGTTAGCGGGTGAGATATTACCTTCGGTGCTGGGTCGTCTTGGGCAGTCGATTTGGATATGGCCTTCTCCACCGCATTTCCAGCACTTGATCTTCCTGTAAGGCTTGTTGGCCATTAAGGAGTTCATCTGTCTCATTATGTCCTTCATCTGCTGCTGTAAGCGCTCCACAGCTCTATCCGACGTCTCAGGCAGGTTAGCTGCTCGCACAAAGTGTCGATCTTTCCTAGTAGCTTGCTGGGCTGCCTCGAATTTCAGAGCGTAAACCAAAGCCCCTTTTAGATCATTGAGATCTGCAATCCGGAGTGCTGTCTGGATCTCAGGGTCACGCACACCATCGATAAAATGTTGCAGAGCTAAACTTTCTCTAATTTCAGTCGGACAGCCAGGATAAGCAAGGTGTGAAAGTCTCTCGACATCCGTAGCAAGCTCTTGCAAGGATTCAGTGGATTTCTGCTGTCGAGATTTGAGCTGGAGTCTGCTATATTCCTTCATGCATTTCTCGCCAAAGCGCAATTCTAAGGCACTGACGAGCGTTTCAAAATCCAGCGGTTCATTTGCAGGCAAGGTCTGAGAACGTCGGCAGCATCAGCTCGTAGAGAAGCAGCTAACTGGCAAGCCTTTGTCTGGGAATCCCATCCATTGGCGTCCGCTACGATCCCAAATTGTGTCTTAAAAACTGGTCATGAGGATTTTCCGTCATAGGTCGAGAGCTTAATAAAGGCCCGAGGAAGCATATCTGGATACTTGATTTCTTCGGAATAGTTTCCGGCAGTTATCTTCTGTTTCTTGACTTTTTCCAAATCTTTTTTTACATTCTCTATGCTTTCTTCAACGGTCTTGGCGATCTTTTGAACTTTTTCTTCTACGGTTTTGGCTGTCAATTGAACATTTTCTTCTATTTCTTGAAATCTTCCTTCAAATTTGTTTTCCACGCTGTCAATTCTTTCATTTAAAGATGTTATTTTATTATCTATTAATTCTTTCAACTCGCCAAGGTTAGTTGACATCTCCTTCATTTCAACCTGGTTTGCAGTCATTTTCTCGTCTATCTCAGTCATTGCCTTCTTCATTTCTTCTTTCAACTCGCCAAGGTTGGCAGTCATTTTCTCATCCATCGCTGACATATCCTTCTTCATTTCAGCCTGATTCGCAGTCATTTTCCCATCCATCTCTCTCCAGTAATTTAGTCAGTTGCGCCTCCATTGCTCTGGTAATCAGCATTCAACCCCACTCCTGACACCAAATGTTGTGAGCTCGGGGTTCGTAAGGATAGATGCCAATATATAAGAACAATCAACAGGTTTTATTTACTCCAAACAGTTCGATAAATACAGCAATATCTTTTCAAAGACACAAATATTCAGTAATCTTCAAATCTAATAACAGCACAGCAAAATTTCTCACAGAACAATATAGCGTATTGTTCAATACTAAATCGATCATAGACAACACAGTTCTCAATGCAAAGCCTCTCGTGCGTATTCAATCGCATTTGACAGAGAACTAACTGAACTGAACAGGTGGAGGTCCCTTATATAGGCTTTAAAGATAACTGTAGAATTTTCCAGAGCCTTCAGATGCTAGAAATTACCAGAAAGTGCTTTAACTTTCGATAGAGAACCTAAGCGAGAAAGGATCCCAATGTACAGGTATAAGGGGTGGGGGGGGGTTGCACAAAAAGTCGCCAACTTGGCGACATTTGGCGATATATCGCCAAATTTGGCGACAAAAATAAGTCGCCAAAACCATCGCCAACTTGGCGATAAACCCATTCCTTGGCGATTTTTCCATAGACTTCCATTATAAAGATGAGGGTGTAAGGTTGTTTTTCTTGCAAAGCATCCGAGGTCTTTAGCATTGAGTTACATGATGCTCAATAGGAAATACATTAATAATACTGCAATTTTCACAATAATAAAATAAAATAAATTTAAACAAATGGAATATTTACAGATATATACAAAATTCATAACAATATATATGAAACGAATCGGGACTCCTTCGGTGGTTGGGGCCGTCGATCGTGGCTTCGCTGGGCGCCGGGCCGGTGGCTGCGCGGACTGATGGCGGCTCCGTACTTACGTCAAAGCGCTCACTCGAAGTTACGAGCATATTCCTCTGTAGTCATGGGCCGTGAGTGTTTGTTATTCGGGATTCAATCACAGTCCGAGTGAATAGTCACACTGATGTTAAATGAAGACACAGTTTATTACGGAACCTGGTTTATTTCTTTTTATTACATGAGTCCTTTTAAACCAGGCCCATATTGGCGTGAGAGCTGCTTTTTAAGTCTGTCTGGACATCGAAGGTTCGTACATCGCGAGGCAATTCCGAGAGAGCAGATTGGCGTGGATTGGTTAGATGAGGGAAATCGTAAAAAGTTCGCTCCTGATAGCCGTGCAATGGTATAAATATGAGGTTTTGCATTATTTCTGCAAGAGGTCGTCGAAGTCAAAAGAGGCGTATTTTTAATTTTAATTGGCCGCGAGCTAAGTGATTGATTGTGTGGAACAAAGGCGTTGGCTCCATCGGCCGATGGGATGCAGCAAGACTTTAAAGTTGCGTTAGCGTCAGCACAAATATTCTTATGAAGAGTCAGAAAACGATCTTTGAAAGTTATAAGATGCGATGCAGGAAAACTAATTTAACAGGGGCAACGGGAATTTCAATCAATTGAAACACAATTATTAAAGCATTTAAAAAGTTTTAATTTAAATTTCTATTTTTTAAAACGGTAATTTAAAATTTTAAAAGGGGCAAAAAGGGATTTTGCATTTTAAAAAGGGGTTTAGCTTTTATCCTTTCATATATATAAATCCACATTTGAACGGAGGGTGGTTTTGGGGTCTGGGGGTCATGATCGGTGAAAATATATCGAAATTTTCCGGAACTGCTTTCCTCCGAACGGCTGCAATAGGTAGCTTTATACTTTTTTGTATTGAAAGCTACCTAAAACAACATTTTCTGTACTAAAATACTGGTATCCAAAAAGCCGGAAACTTGGCAGGTCTGGAGAAAGTACTTAAAAGTATAAGACATAAGTAAAAATTATATATATTTAAAAAAGAACAAGGTTTTAAATTAAATAAAATATAGGTGTATACATCTGTTAGATTTATAGATGGCGCCATCCTGGGCGGAATTTTTTTCTATCTGTTACTCATTTCCTTTTACGTTGAGTCTGTCTTGTGCCATCTTATAATAAACACGTTAAAATGTGCTGCTGTGTATTCGATGCGAACTTCCAGTAATTTATGCTAATCATGGTGTCAGAGTGTGGGGTGTGCATGAAAAAAATGGTGAAAGTTTGGAGGTTGAGGAATGTGAAAAAAAAGTTACTATTTGTTTTATGTTGGATAATTCGTCAGGATAATGACGGCAAATTGTTATATAGAGGTGAGTGGTAGTTTTAATTGTCTTGTTTGTTTGTTGAAATAGTTGTGAAGAATTGTTAGGAGAATAAAGTTTTCGTTTAGTTTGTTGTTCAGTATACAGATTTAGGTTTTGGTATAGTTTAAATTGTGAGAAATTGTACTGTGATAGTGATTTGAGAATTGTATATTGGCAAAAAAGGTGGTTATTATAGTGTTGAAGATTTTTTTGTTGTTTATTGTATTATTCATTGTATGTTTAAAAAATATATGTATAAATATAGTTGTATATTGTTGTTAAATAGGCAAAATGACTGATCTTGAAAAATCGAATGGCAAACGTAAAGCAGTTAGAACCGCTACCACAAAATTGTTAAACAGCATCGAAGAATTGTTGCGAAGTATTTTGTGACGCATCACCGATTGCTTATGGAGCTGTCGCTTATTTTCGTTATCAGGATGATCATGGTGAAATAAGAGTGTCATTTTGCATGTCAAAAAATAAAGTTGCTCCTTTGAAGAAACTCACATTGCCCCGTTTGGAGTTAATGGCACTTTTGATAGGTGCTCGAATTGGAAAATATATTTGTAGTAATTTTAACGATTTGATAGGTAAGAGAGTATACTGGACTGATTTGGAAATAGCTTTGTATTGGGGTAAAGGTATGTGCAAAACTCTGGAAACAGTTTGTTGCGAATAGAGTTATGGAATTTCAGGAAAAAAATGATCCGAAATGTTGGTTGCAGTGCAGGTCTGAGGATAAACCAGCGGATTTGATTATGAAAGGGATATTTGTTGAAATTTTAAGTGGTAGTGAAAAGTGATTTTGCGGACCGCATTGGCAAGTGAAAGTGAGGAAAGTTGGCAGTAACAGTTGAAGAAGAAACAGGTGGATAAGAATAGTGTAGAAAAGGAGGAAAAGGGAATTTTAGTCAAAATTATGGTAGTTAAATTAAATGTAGTTAAGGAACTTTGTCGTAGATTTTCCAGTTGGAATAAGCTGCAGCGAGTGGTTGCATGGTGTTTAAGGTTTATTGGTAACTGTAGAAAATTAAAACATTCGACACCGCATCTGGAAGTTGGAGAATTAAACAAGGCACATGATACCATTATAAAAGCAGTTCAAAACGCTGAATTCTGTGATGAGCTAAAACGATTGGAAAAGAATAAGTGTTTTCAACCATCTAATAAATTAAGCCAATTGAGCTTATTTTTGGGGAGGAGTCATCAGGATCGGTGGTCGAATTAAACATTTCAGTTTCAACGAAAATACAAGACACCCCATTCTCCTTCCAAAATCACATTATGTTACTAAATTGATAATTATAAATTATCATTTGAAATACCTTCACTCAGGACAGCAACTGACCCATTCATCTCTGCGTCAGAAATATTGGATTATCGGAGCCCATGTCATCATTCTTCGGATAATCAGTAATTGCGTTATTTGCACTAGTGCTTCCTATTAAACGTTTATACGAGTATACGTATAATACGTATTATACGGGCTGCAGATTTTGGATACGTATGATACGGCCGAGACGGTTATACGTATTATACGAAACAGCATATACGGTACATCGTATATACGGATATTACACCAGCGGTAAAACGTATAAGCGTTTAAACGGTTTTTGTTCATTGCTTAAAAAATTATGTCTTTCTCCAGCTGGTCTGCGGATCAGAGACTTTGAGAAACACCCGCTGTGTCCTATGCAGTCGGTACTTGCAAAAAAAAAAAATAAAAAAAAAATCGGAATATTTTTTTTTAAATTTTAGATTTTGTTTCCCCCCCCCTCCCCTCAAATCTAAACTATTAATTATTAAATGATTTACTATGAAATGATTTATCTTTCGCATATCTGTAACACACGCACATAGCTTATTTTGATTTATGGCGAGGGCATTTCTCCCGAAACATTAGTATTGCAGAACACAAGCTTACATTGACTTCATATTTTATACTGACATTGATCCAACTCCCGGGAAGTTTCATACTCTTATTTTTATTTTAAAGACGTGCACGGAGGACACTCTCCCCACCGGTCAATATCCCTAGTGCAGATAATCGGCCGTAACAAATAACCAACTAAACATACTTTTATTTTATTTAAGAATACGTTTTTCTATATTAAAAATATGAGGGGGTCGGGGCAAAAGAGTGCTAAGCCACATTTTTGAACTTCTGAGATAATTCAATTTGTAAATTTGATCCAATACTCAAATCAAGATATATAGCCTAAATTTTTTTCGCCAATGTCTTAGTAACATTTGAGATAGTCTGAGTAACAATATAACATAATAACTTTAATAATATTACTATTATGTTTTTTGTAAATTAGCTTTCTTCATTGGGGGCATAAACATCTGGGGCAAAAACGAAACCTGTCACATATGCTGCCAGTAAGTGACATTAGAAACAAATTATATGTAGGATATTATAATTTACAATATTAAGCAACATATTACAGTGTTAGATTTATTTCACCAAAAATGTGGCTTGGCAATTTCTTGGCCCGACCCCTCATATTTTTAAAATACGTTTTACAGCAAAAAAGAAAAGAGAAGGCAGGTCATTTTAAGCTTGTGTGATTACGTTCTGAAACCTGCAGTGACGATTATTTGTCAGGCTATAAGTAATCGAAATTTATAGGTACTAACACAAAACATGAAATTTTTCAAGATTAATAACAATTCTTAAAACGTAATATCTTGTAATGCACATACACTTTGTATAAGAAATACCAGGAGTGTTATAAATAAAAAAATTAAATTGCATTATACATTAAGACAGAGTAGAAAACATTAGCACCGTGGCAAAAACCCCATTTGACCTCCCGGGCGCAATTTGAGTATACGTACACAAAAATAAATACTTTTTTTTAATTAAAAAAGAAAGAATATATTTAATAAGGAGTGACAATAAATCTGAAACGTGTATATTCTCCCTATTTGCTCAAAAAGTCTTTTTATTTTCGTTATATATTTACGATAATCGTTTATAGGAAAAAATAACAAGATTCTATGTATGAAACATATTATACAGATTGATAAAGTCACGCCACAGATTTCCAACTTGTTCTCCGTTCAGTGACGTAACACTGATGAGATTGGCATTAAAAGTAAATACGATACTTGAAATATACGTATATTTGAATTAAACTTATACTTGAATTATACGTTTAACCGATATACGCTTATACGTATCCGGATACGTTTAAACGTATAGTTTAAGGGATACGTATTCCTTAAATACGTATTATACGTATATACCTATATCGGTTAAACGTATAACTGAAATACGTATCGCATCGGGAGCACTAATTTGCACGCGCCATCGCGGAGGCTATCGCGGAGGCTTATTTGCGTATTATTTTGAAAGGCATAGCATTTTAAAATAATAAATAAATAAATTATTAATTTATAAATATTTTATAAGTATATTTTGTGATAATTACAATTAGTGACGTGATCACCACTAGTAATGCGAAGTGAACATCACTAGTAATGTGAAGGTTATGGTCGCGTAGTCACGTGATTAACCTGTGGTGGACGGATGACGTGAGATTAACTGATATACGCTTGTACTATCTTTCAAATCTCTACAAGTCGTCGCAAAAGCCAGACCATGCTTACCCAGCTTATAAATAAGGTAAGTTTAATTTTCATGTGAATTAATCTTTTTCGCTTTCAAAATAATAGATAGTTAAAATAACAATGTTCATCTTTTAACTAAATAAAACCGTTTTATAAGAACTTATTTGCAAATATATTGCAAGATCTTTTGTTCGACATTTAACATAATAAAATTTAGTCTTTTAACATTGTGATTTAAAAGTAAGTGGGTATGAAAAGAAAATTTTCCGATTAGTTTATTTTCTAAAAAGAAAGAAATGGTAGACAATAAAACTTACCGAACCACAGTATGCGAAGGCAGAAGTTAAAATGACCAACACGCTGTTTATAGCTCTTATCGGCCTGAACATGTAACTGATAAAGTCTTGATCGCGTGCATGATAAGGAAGCAAACTGATAGTTTAACCTCATTCTGTTATAGACCAGACATTTGATATTAGCAAGCTGAAATGTATGGACCCCTTTTTAAGTTATCCTGTTTTTGTAAGTATATAAATTACATTTATTTGTTAATGTTTTAAGATAAATAGGAACGAATAGTTAAAAATTATAAATTTTCTAAGTATGGAAGATATTCGACTTGTATAATATAGCTAATCTAGCAAAGGTTTAAAGTAAAACTCAAGTTAGTGTTTTTTTTTTTTTTTTTTTTTTTTTTTTTTTTGCGCGTGTGTAGATACAAAGTATATGGTTGGCTGGGCAACCAGTTGGTTGGTTGGAAGATGGGTAAACAAATGATTATGGGGATAAACAGTTAGCTCGATATTTAAAACATTGAAACTTACATTAACATAAAACTAGAAGTCAATTTTGATTAATTTGAAGATTTTAAAACATAACTTAAAATTTTTATAAGCTTTACTTTTGATAATTTTTATTTTAAAATCTTATTTTATTTTATTTTATTTTATTTTATTTTATTTTGTTAACTTATAATTTTCATAAACTTTTATTTATTTATAATGATTAATTATTTATTTTGTTAACTTTAAATTTTTATTATTTTAAATTTAAAATAAATAATATTCTAAAAGGTTTTTTTATTTATAATAATTGAATGAAACATTCGTAGCATAATTGGTAGAAGGCGATCTGTTTTTTCATTAATTTTCGGTTTCACAAACGCTCAATAACACTGAATAAACCTAGACAAACCTTTAAATACACTTTCAGAGGTATGAAGTCATGACATAATGATTAAAATAACATACAAATCATTGTGCCTTGATTTCATTTTGTCAAGTTCGAACCACAAGACTATCTTCTAAAATAAGTTCGAACTATATATGGCAGGACCAAAAATTAAATCTGTCTTAAAAATTTCCGTCAAACATTTCTTATAATATTTAAATCCGTAATGTGTTTCGTATATATATTTGTTAAATTGTGTGAAATTTAAAATCTTTCATTTTATTAACTTGTGATTTTTTTACTAATATGCATATTTCCATTCAATAGTTTAATCTTTTTGCAATAGTTAAAATTTTTATTTTGTGTTAAGTTATATAAAAACATAAATTCTAACTGTTCACTTTAAAGTTCTACTAAATGATAAACTAATAAATACACACACATACATTTTGTAAGTTACTTCCACACGGAAACCCCTCTCTTTATAACACATACCTTCTTTTGCTTTTTTAACTTTTTATAAACTTTATTTTGTTAAATTTTATTTTACTTTATTTTATTTTATTTATTATTTTTTTTTGTTAACTTTTACTTTATAATTTTTTTGTTTACTTTTATTTTAAAACCATATTTTTGTTAACCTTTATTTATTTATTTATTTATTGTTAACTTTGTTAAGTTTTAATTTCATTAACTTCTAAATTTTTTAACCCTTTTTTTTTCAAACGTGAATATTTTTATTTCAATAATTTTTTTGTAATAGATGAATTTTTTTAATTGGATTACATCACTTCAGTTAAAAGTTCTACTAAATTATAAACTAAAAAATTCACTCATAGACACTTTGCAAAAATAAACATACAGAACTTAATCAAAAACATTTTATTTTTAGGTCTTAAACAGTTCATTACAAATAGTTTGTTCATTAATCTTACATAAAAAGTGCTCACTAACATTATAAACTCCGTTTAGAAACGTTGAAGTTATATAATCGAAATCTACGAGCATTAACAAAGCTTCCCCTAATTGATGAAATTTTTCCCTATTATTAAATGCGAAACAGGAGTGAAGGCTTTTACTCGAATGTCGTAGTGCACATGCATGACATTCATACAATCGGTTAAGTATTGATAACATATTATTCTCGATACACGTGTTAAGTTTATACTTTAACGCCTGTTCATTTTCTGTAGATGTATTACTAACCATACATTTCTTTTTAATTAGAGATGGTAAAAGTTTTGTATACATATGTTGTAAAAGTGCACTATTTAAATGAGAGGTACTTTCTTTTAATTTTTCCAGTTGATGTTCGCTTAAGTCAATATAAGAATAATTCTTTAAATTTTTAATTCGCATCGTAGAATTTTGATTTAACACTAAAATCATGTTATTAGAAACAAAGGACGTACTTTTGTATCTTAAATTAAATGCAATGAGTTTATATTGAAACTCAAACCAGCTAGGAATATCCTTATTTACCACGCGGTTTGTCGGGATTTCTTCATTAGTAGATACATTACGTTTAAATTCTTGTATAAGTATACAATATTGTTTAGTTCTTAACTTCAAAGTTAAATAGAAACAGTCACTTAGTTCTTTGTGAAACACATATGAATTGCATAATTTATCACTTTTAATGTCATTTGTAGGTGAGATGGTGGTTTGTAATTCACCACTTGTTTGCGAAAGGTTGCTTGCTTGTAACTCGTTGACCTCGCGTTTAACAGTAGTCTGTAAAATATTATTTGTAGGTTCTTGAAACGTTAAGGTAGTAGAACAATCTAAATTTTCAAAATTTATGTCTTCGAAAAATGTATTCAAATTATCCGTGGCGGAATTTGGCTTTCGACCGGGATTCTCGAAAGATGTTGTATCATTCCCATAGGTAAAGGTTGAAAAATTCATAGCGATCTCGGGTTTCACATCTTGTAAGTCCTCAGTAGTTATACAGGTATTACCCATTTTAGAAAGTTTTAATCTCGGGTCTTTTAACTCCTTCTCATAGGTATTTGAATTTTCCATGGGTTTTTCTAAACGTAGACGTTTTGAAGGTGAAAAATGTTGTGAGCTCGGGGTTCGAAAGGACTGATGCCAATATATAAGAACAATAAAAAGACTTTATTCACTATAAACAGTGCAATACGATCGCAAATATCTTCTGAAAATTACAAGATATTCAGTAATCTTCAAATCCAATAAAAGCGCAGCAAAATTTCACATAGAAACAATGCGTTCAATACGACGTATCAACGACAAAATCGATCCGAGTAACACAGTTCTCAATGCAAAGCCTCTCGTATGAATTCAATCGCAGTTGACAGACAACTAACTCACTGGACTGGTGGAGGTCCCTTATATAGGCTTCAGAGATCTTTCTAGATTATTCCAGAGCTTTCAGATGCTAGAAATTACCAGAAAGTGCTTTAACTTTCGATAGAGAACCAAAGCGAGAAAGGATCCCAATGTACAGGTATAAGGGGGGGGGGGGTGGTTGCACAAAAAATCGCCAAATCCGTCGCCAACTTGGCGACATTTGGCGATATATCGCCAAATTTGGCGACAAAAATAAGTCGCCAAAACCATCGCCAACTTGGCGATAAACCCATTCCTTGGCGATTTTACCATAGACTTCCATTATAAAGATGAGGGTGTAAGGTTGTTTTCCTTGCAAACCACCTGAGGCCTTTAGCATTGAGTTACATGATGCTCAATAGGAAATACATTAATAATAATGCAATTTTCACAATAATAAAATAGAATAAATTTAAACAAATGGAATATTTACAGATATATACAGAATTCATAACATTGCCCCCCTCTCAAGGACTGCACGTCCCGGGCAGTTCAACCTTTGATCGGAAAGCAAACCCGTTACCAGCAAATGCTATACTATTCAAAACACATTCATAATGCTGAATTATACAAAATATACACTTATTTAAAAATAAAATAAAATTAAAGCATAGACATTATTACATACAAGTATTTAAATAATAACAATAATAATGATAATGTTAAGCAAAATAAATAATTACATTAACTTATATACAAGACCATGGTCATACTAATTTACATTATTTACATTACACTATTTACAATCAATGAACTAAGTACTATGGCCATAGTATGGAGCCAGCCTGTCGTAATGAACGACTCTAGGCTTCGAACTTGGTGACTTTCGGATCCGAATTACGACATCGTTCAGTCTGTTTAGGACTGTATAAGGACCGTCCCAGTGCGATTGCAGTTTGGGAGAAAGTCCTTTACGTCGAGTCGGATTATAAAACCAAACCTTGTCACCTTCTTTGAATTGATGTCCCGTGGCTTTCGTGTCGTACCTGGTCTTCATCTTCTCCGTCTGTATATTGATCAGCTCTCGAGCCAAGTTGTGGACGTCTTCAAATCGTGCCTGGAGATTCTGCACGTATCCCTCTGGCGATGAAGGCGCATCTGGAGGGCGACCAAACAGCAGATCACAAGGTAAACGAAGATCACGACCGAAAAGCATCTGAGACGGGGAATAGCCGGTTGTTTCATGGACGGCGCTGCGATAGGCGAGAAGAAACAAGGGAAGTTTTTGGTCCCAGTCTTGCTGGTTTCTTGAGACTAGAAGTGAGAGATTGTTGAGGATGGTACGATTAAATCTCTCAACCATGCCATCCGACTGCGGATGTAAAGGCGTCGTCCTAGTTTTGTCCATTCCGAGAAGTTGACAGAGACCCTCAATCACAGCAGAGATGAAATTTCTCCCCTGGTCAGAATGCATTTGAAGAGGGACTCCATACCTTGATATCCACTGGTGTACCAAGGCATCCGCAACCGTAGAAGCTTCTTGATCAGGGATGGCATAAACTTCAGGCCATTTTGTGAAATAGTCCATGACAACAAGGAGGTATTTGTTGCCATCAGCACTTCTTGGCAGAGGACCTAGGATGTCAAGGGCGATGCGTTCAAAAGGTGCTCCTACATTGTAGAGATGTAGTCTTCCTCGGCTACGTTTCTTTGGTCCTTTCCGAGCTGCACATGCATCGCAAGATTTGCACCATTGTTCGACGTCAGCTCTCGCTTTTCCCCAGAAGAAGCGCTCTCGGACTCTGTGTAATGTTTTCATGACTCCAAAATGGCCACCAGTGGGACTGTCATGTAATTCCTTGAGGATCTCAGGGATTCGGGATCGAGGAAGTACCAACTGCCACCGAGATGTCTTCCCATCTTCCGATTCGAATTTTCTGAACAAGACACCATTTCTGACGTGGAGGGAGTTCCAAAGAGCCCAATATTGCTTCGTCGTAGGACTGTAAGTCGAGATGTCTTTCCAACTGGGCTTCGTGCTAGAAGATTCTAATAACTCCAAGATTGGTTTGATCTCAGAGTCTGCCATTTGATCTGCTCGAATCTTCTCATCACTCCAGGGATCTGGTGGCGTCAATAGTGAAGTCTTCGTCTGGCGTATGACATGTTCGGGATTATACTTGTTCTCCGCTTTGGAACAATAGCGACAACTTTCGGGACACGGTCTTCTTGATAAGGCATCAGCATTTCCATGCGATGAGCCTTTACGATGCCTGATGTCAAAGTCGTATTCCTGGAGTCGTTGTATCCATCTGGCTACTTGGCCCTCTGGGTTCTTAAAATTCATCAGCCATGTTAGGGATGCGTGATCAGTACGAAGGAGAAATTTCCTGCCATAGAGATAGTGATGGAAGTGTTCTATGGCTTTTACTATAGCTAATAACTCCTTACGAGTGACGCAATAATTCCGCTCTGGTTTCGATAAACATTTGCTCCAGTATGCTACGACTCGCTCTTGGCCATCTATTTCTTGGGAAAGTACAGCGCCGACACTTTCCTGACTGGCATCCGTGTCCACAATGAATTGTTTGTCGGGGTCTGGATAGGTAAGGACTGGAGAGGATGTGAGAGCTTCTTTCAGCCGCTGGAATGAATTGTCGCATTCTTGTGTCCATAGAAACTTCTGTTTGCTTTCAGTGAGCCTATGCAAGGGTCTTGCGATGTTGGAGAACCCCTGTACAAACTTTCTGTAATAAGTGCATAGTCCCAGAAAGCTTCGCAACTGATGGACATTTTCCGGACGTTTCCAGTGCTTTACTGCAGACACTTTTTCAGGATCTGTTCGAACACCTTCAGCTGAGATGATGTGTCCTAAATAGTTTACTTCTCGTTGGAAGAACTTGCATTTCAAAGGGTTCAGCTTTAAATTCGCCGCTCTTAGTTTCGTTAACACTTTTCGAATATTCTCTAGATGTTCTTCAAACGTGCGGCCACCAATGATGACGTCATCTAGGTAGATGAGACAAGCTTCAAAAGTCAGACCTTTTAACACTGTCTCCATGAGGCGCTCGAACGTTGCTGGAGCATTGCAGAGCCCGAACGGCATAACTTTAAATTGCCAAAGTCCTTGTCCAGTAGTAAATGCGGTCTTCTCTTTGTCATCAGGATGGATCTCTACTTGCCAATATCCACTCTTCAAATCCAGCGTGGAAAACCATTTATGTCCTGAAAGAGTATCTAGCGTGTCGTCTATTCTTGGTAGAGGATAGCTGTCTTTCTTCGTGATATCATTAAGTTTACGATAATCCACACAAAATCTTGTGGAGCCATCTTTCTTTCGGACCAACACGATGGGAGAGGCCCACGGACTTAATGACGGTTCGATGATGTCACTATCCTGCATCTGTTGTAAGAGCTTAGACACCTCTTCTTGTTTAGCGAACGGCAAACGTCTGGGATGCTGTTTAATCGGTGGATGGCCGGCAGTATCAATTCTATGCCGTGTCAGTGAAGTGCGACCAATATCACTCTCGTTTTGAGAAAACACATCCTTAAATTCCTGGAACAGTCTTTCAGCGGCATGTCTCTGTTCAGGAGATAAATTTTCATTTCGTCCAATTTCAGGTGTTAAACTTGTAGGCGGCTCCGACAACATCAAGCTCGGGTCTTTGCATACACAGGTGACTGGAGCACAGGTAGCAAGCACTTCACCCTTCTGGATAATTCTAGACTTTTCACTTACATTCGCCATCCTCACGGGTATCACATCTCTCGACAGATCTACCAGCGGTGATGCTATTAGCATTCCTTTTGGGCTCTTCTCAGGATATCCAACCAAGCCACATTGAAAACTACTTTCGTTCTCAGTTAATCCAGGTATCATCATTTCGGTCCGAGGAGGGATGATAACATCTGCCTTGGCTGTGATCCGTTGAATAGACTCGGACTCATTTCCAAGTTTGAAAATAGTGACATCTTCTTGAGCAGAGCGTAACTCATTCTTCTTAAAGTCCAGTGTAAATCCATGCTCTTTTAAAAAGTCCAGTCCGAGTATGAAAGGGTCTGAAATATCGGCCACATAGACTGTATGATGGTAAGCGGCGTTCCCAAACTTTATTTTCAATTTCATTCTTCCATGTATGTCAATCTTTTCCCCGGTCACGGTTTGGAGGATAACACGGGGCGGGGTCCAGAGGAGTTTTTCCTTTAGCCGGTGAGCTAGATCTTTCCGAATGATGGTCACATTGGCTCCTGTATCGATGATCATATTACAGGGCAAATCATTCACACGCCCGACTATAAAAACTCCGTTCTCGCCGCAACTTCTTGCAGAAATTTGACACACTTGATAATGGGGCTTCTCGAAATCTGGCAACCTCCGCCCCGCGAGATGGCCATTAATTAGTTTTCCTGCTCCGCCGTTCGTGGGGAGCTATTACCTTCTGTGCTGGGTCGTTTTAGGCAGTTTCTTTGAATATGGCCTTCTCCACCGCATTTCCAGCACTTGATCTTTCTGCCAGTTTTGTTGTCCATCAAGGAGTTTATCTGCCTCATCATGTCCTTCACCTGCTGCTGTAAATGCTCCACAGCTCTATCCGACGTCTCAGGCATGTTGGCTACTCGCACAAAGTGTCGATCTTTCCTTGTAGCTTGCTGGGCTGCCTCGAATTTCAGGGCATAAACTAAAGCCCCTTTTAAGTCACTGAGATCTGCAATCCGGAGTTGTTTCTGGATCTCAGAGTCACGCACACCATCAATAAAATGCTGCAGAGCCAAGCTTTCTCTAATTTCAGTCGGACAGTCAGGATAAGCAAGATGTGAAAGTCTCTCGACATCCGTAGCAAGCTCTTGCAGGGATTCAGTGGATTTCTGCTGTCGAGATTTGAGCTGGAGTCTGCTATATTCCTTCATGCATTTCTCGCCAAAGCGTAATTCTAAGGCACTGACAAGCGTTTCAAAATCCAGCGGTTCATTTGCAGGCAATGTCTGTATGACGTCGGCAGCATCAGCTCGTAGAGAAGCAGCTAACTGGCAAGCCTTTGTCTGGGAATCCCATCCATTGGCGTTCGCTACGATCCCAAATTGTGTCTTAAAAACTGGCCATGAGGATTTTCCGTCATAGGTCGAGAGTTTAATACAGGAACGAGGAAGCATAGATTGATACATGACATCTTCGGTATAGTTTCCGGCATTTATCTTTTGTTTCTTCACATTTTCCAACTCTTTTTCTACACTCTCTATCCTTTCTTCTACGTTATTGGCTGTCTTTTGAACTTTTTCTTCTATTTCCTGAAATCTTCCTTGAAATTTGTTTTCCACGCTGTCAATTCTTTCATTTAAAGATGTTATTTTATTATCTATTAATTCTTTCAACTCACCAAGGTTGGTTGACATATCTTTCTTCATTTCTTCCGACATCTCCTTCATTTCAGCCTGGTTCGCAGTCATTTTCTCATCTATCGCTGACATTTCCTTCTTCATTTCTTCCGACATTTCCTTCTTCATTTCTTCCGACATTTCCTTCATTTCAGCCTGGTTCGCAGTCATTTTCTCATCCATCGCTGACATATCCTTCTTCATTTCAGCCTGGTTCGCAGTCATTTTCTCATCCATCGCTGACATATCTTTCTTCATTTCTTCTTTCAACTCGCCAAGGTTCGCAGCTAATTTCTCCAATAATTCTTTCAGTTGACCCTCCATTGCTCTGGTGATCGGCATTCAACCCCACTCCTGACACCAAATGTTGTGAGCTCGGGGTTCGAAAGGACTGATGCCAATATATAAGAACAATAAAAAGACTTTATTCACTATAAACAGTGCAATACGATCGCAAATATCTTCTGAAAATTACAAGATATTCAGTAATCTTCAAATCCAATAAAAGCGCAGCAAAATTTCACATAGAAACAATGCGTTCAATACGACGTATCAACGACAAAATCGATCCGAGTAACACAGTTCTCAATGCAAAGCCTCTCGTATGAATTCAATCGCAGTTGACAGACAACTAACTCACTGGACTGGTGGAAGTCCCTTATATAGGCTTCAGAGATCTTTCTAGATTATTCCAGAGCTTTCAGATGCTAGAAATTACCAGAAAGTGCTTTAACTTTCGATAGAGAACCAAAGCGAGAAAGGATCCCAATGTACAGGTATAAGGGGGGGGGGGGGGGTGGTTGCACAAAAAGTCGCCAAATCCGTCGCCAACTTGGCGACATTTGGCGATATATAGCCAAATTTGGCGACAAAAATAAGTCGCCAAAACCATCGCCAACTTGGCGATAAACCCATTCCTTGGCGATTTTACCATAGACTTCCATTATAAAGATGAGGGTGTAAGGTTGTTTTCCTTGCAAACCACCTGAGGCCTTTAGCATTGAGTTACATGATGCTCAATAGGAAATACATTAATAATAATGCAATTTTCACAATAATAAAATAGAATAAATTTAAACAAATGGAATATTTACAGATATATACAGAATTCATAACAGTATTCAAATTATCCGTGGCGGAATTTGGCTTTCGACCGGGATTCTCGAAAGATGTTGTATCATTCCCATAGGTAAAGGTTGAAAAATTCATAGCGATCTCGGGTTTCACATCTTGTAAGTCCTCAGTAGTTATACAGTTATTACCCATTTTAGAAAGTTTTAATCTTGGGTCTTTTAACTCCTTCTCATAGGTATTTGAATTTTCCATGGGTTTTTCTAAACGTAGACGTTTTGAAGGTGAAAGTACTTCTTCGTGAGATCTTTTCTGCATATTAATGTCATAAAATATTTTTAATCAGCATTCCACTAACTGGTGTAATCTCGATAAAAGTCTACAGTAAACAGATTGTGTTTCCTGGAAACATTTACTTATCTAGATTAAAAGCAGTCACAGTTATAGTTAATCATTTAAATTACATATAGGTTAAAGATAAAATGTTTAATTATCTAGAATAAATAAAGTGTGACGGTTTAAGTTAAACATAAAAAAATAAAAAAATAAATACAGTAATGTTAACTGTGGGGTGGAAATTAACAAAACCTGTAGTGTCATTGTTTAAACGGAGAGAAAATTTAAACTTTCTTATCAATAAATAAGTTTAATACGTATTCAAATAAAAATAATCATTTTTTCTTAAAAAGAGATTTCATTTAACCAAACAGGGTTAACTTTAAAGACTACAATTAAAAAAAAAATGCCTACTCATAAATATATGTTCACTTTTTTTTATAGAAAATAAAACTTCAAAGATTGTTTTCATAAATAAAAATAAAAAAATAAATAGACATGTGAAATAAAAACAGACATGTGATATAAAAACAAATATTTATTAAAAAAATACATTTCAATGTTAATTTATAAATACATTGTTTAAATGGTTATTATAAAAGTCCATATTCATAGTTTCAAAAATAAATGAGTATAATTACATGAACATTTCTTGAATAGGTTTTTTACAAATTCAGTCTCATTGAAATTTAGCAGTGCACTCTCATTACACCAATTATATTTTCTACGCAAATTATAACTATCACACTCGTGTTTCATATTAATTGGTTCTCCGATTGAACATTGATAGCAATCAAACACGCGAGAAACGGATGACTTTAACACGTCATCGAAACATGTTAAGAAATAAGTCAAAGTCTCTTCGATTGTGAGGTGGGTACATTTACATTTGTTTAAGTTTTCTAAAACCGAAACAGGAATAAGCTTAGTTAAAAGCGTCTCAATGAGGCATTCAGTAATTTTAAAGCGATTTTTCACTAGTTTCAAATATTGATTTTTTGTAAGCAGTAAAGAATCAGACTTCAAACAAAACACAAACTTTTTCGATTTGAATAATTTTTGCAGTATGCATGATTCCTTATTTACATAAGCAATTAGTAAGTCATTATTACATACAAATGTATCTTTTTCAGAAACAAAATTAAATTTATCCAATCTCGATTCAAATTTGTCGAATGTTGCACATAATAATTGTTCAGTACAGTTAATAGTTGCTCTGTTTGACAACAGATGGCGCCACTATGTAATTCTAAGAACAATTTTGATTCAGAATTCACACATCAGTCAGTCTTTTTGAGTTGGATGGTGGAAGGTGCTTGCAGGGCATGGATTGTCCTTGTTTTATTCTATTGTACTGTATTTCCTCAGTATTATGTTGGCTGGGAACTTAATAATTTATAATTTAATTTAAGGCTTTCATGTTAGATGAAAGTAATTTGAAATAGGTTTATTTCTAAGAATATTTTTGCATTAGTGAATAGAATGTGAAACCAGAAGTTCCATTGTATATGTTTGTGGATGTCAACTGTGAAGTTTTTGTGTTTTGTCAAGTTCATGTTTTTTTATGTGTTTGTGACAATAAAGAAGAAAACCAAGAAAGAATATTTTCTTTAAAAAATCTACATAAGAATTTTTTGGAGGCACTATGGCGAGATATCATGTGAGTACTTTTGTTTTTACTGTTCTTTGATGCTGAAATTTGGTTGCAAATACAGTTAAATATGAAAGTGTATTCAGCATATATTAATTTGCAATATGAGAACAATTAAATTTTGGTTTATTGAAAATGATAGAATAAGAAAGTATTCTAGAATTATATTGCTTGGATAACTGTTCTTGAAAAGAAAATTGTTCTGAAGAACATTATGATTTTTTATTTATTGTTCTCAAGAATATTATGATTTATTTAATTGAAAAATTTGAATATTTAATTATTATAGTAAATTATTATATTGCATTGAAGAATTTGAAGATTATTTTTAAGTTTATGCAGATTTAGAACAGAACATTCCACTATTGCTTGTATGAAACAGTATTCTTAAGTGATTGAATATTGTATAGTAGTTCTGTTTTTGAATTTAATTTAGTTCTGGTTTTGAACTTAATTTGATTATTATTGTTTTGAAGCAATTTTGATTACTTTTGATTTTGAAGTAATTTTTGATTAGTTTTGTTTTGAAGTTAATTTGGTTAATTTTATTTTGAAAATCCTTCTGCTTATAAGTTATTGTATAAAATGGAAGATTATGAAAAGAAAGCTGTTCAAATTAAAATTGAGAGAGGTAGAGTTAAAGGCTCTGTAACTAGATTAGAGAATAGTTTTGATAATGTGAATACAAAGAATGAAATTTTGATTAGATTACAAAGATTAGATGATTTACTTAAAGAGTTCTTAAGATTAGATTCTAATTTGAATGATGATGATTCAGAATTATCAGAATTTGAAGAAAGGTATTTTCAGTTAAAAACTAAATATCAAAACAAACTAAATTCTTTGAATTCTTCAGAAGTTATTAATACTGTAACACAAAATCCTGTTCAAGGTCCTTCTGTTGTTGTTCCAAATCAATGTAATATCAGATTAACCAAATTAAATATTCCAGTATTTTCTGGAAAATTTTCAGAATGGACAAATTTTAAGGATATGTTTGTTTCCACTCTCCATTCCCAAGTAGCTTTGAGTGGTATCCAGAAATTTCAGTATTTAAAAGGGTTACTTTCTGAAGAACCAGCTTCATTAATTAAGCACATTTCCCTTTCTAATGAATCGTACCAAGAAGCTTGGGAAAAAATGTTAGACCGGTATGATAAAAAGAAACAGATTGTAAATTCTTTGATTAAATTATTTTTAGACCAGAAATCAGTTCTTCAACCTAATAGCATAAATATAAGAAATTTGCTTAATACTAGTGATGAAGTTATTAGGGGTTTGAAAGCTGTTGCTGATGAAGCTACAAATAGAGATCCGTGGTTAATATATTTGTTATTCCAAAAACTTGATCCTGAAAGTCGAAGACTTTGGTCCATTGAAAGTACAGAAAATGAATTTCCCACTTTAAAAGAATTTTTTGATTTTTTAAGTGTAAGATGTTCTTCTTTAGAGCTCATCTCTAACAATGAAAGTGATATTAAACATTCCAAAAGCTCAAATTTTGTTGGTTCCAAGTACACTTCAAATAATAAACAATCAAAGGTGTGCTTAAAGTGTCAAGGAGTGCATCCATTGTACAAATGTGTAAAATTTAAATCTATGGATGTTTTTGCCCGAAAAAACTTTGTTAAACGTAATAACTGTTGTTTTTTGTGTTTAAATTCTCATAAAGTTAAGGAATGTCCCAATTCTCATTTAAAATGTTTTAAATGTGAAAGTAAACACAATGCACTCTTATATGAAGAGAGTAATTGTAATAATGCCTGCACTATTCAAACTGAAACTAAATTATTTCCTCATTCATCTGAGAATAAAAACCATCTTTCAAGTAGGGAAGTTGTACACGAGTCAACATCTCATGAATTACAAATTAATTCTAGTGCTTCTTTCAATAATTCCAAATGTGTTTCGTTTCTTCCTACTGCTAGAGTTCTGTTATATAATAATGAAAATAAAGCCTATTCTTTCAGAGCTTTGCTGGATTCTGGTTCAGAATGTACCTTTGTAAGTGAAAATGTTATAAGAACTTTAGGGTTAAAAAGAAAAAATGACAGAATTGTTCTAAATGGAATTGCCGGAGTATCAGCTGGACAAACTCGAGGTTCAGTGATTCTTACAGTTGGGTCTAAGCTTTCTAATGAGTCCTTAAAGGTTCAGGCTTATATACTGCCTAAAGTAACATCTCAGTTACCAGCTGAATTACTTGATACGAAAAAAATGGAGTATCTTAAAAGTATTACCTTAGCAGATGAAGATTTCATGAAACCGCAAGAATGTGATGTTATTTTGGGATCTGACTGTTTCTTTACTATTTTAAGATATGGTAGAATTGTGAGTACTGAGAATGAGCCAATTGCCCAAAATACTATGTTTGGTTGGGTGGTAGCTGGAAAATTGGAACCTAAATGTAAATATTCTTCTAGTATCAATTCTCATTTTCTTAGTGTTGCAAGTGAATTAAATGTTGATCTATTATTGCAAAAATTTTGGCAAACTGAAGAAATAAACGTTAAAAATCTTCATTTGTTTGATGAAGAAAAATTTTGTGAACAACATTTTTGCTCAACTTACAAGGTAAGTCCAGAGAATAGATTTGAAGTTAAGTTACCAATTTATAAAGATGTGATGTCATTGGGAGATTCTAAATCCATGGCAGTCTCACGTTTGTTTGCTATGGAGAGAAAATTTCAGTTTGATAAAAATTTTGAAAATGAGTACAGAAATTTTATGAAGCAATATGAAGATCTTGGTCATATGAAACTTGTGGACAAAAATTCAAATTCTACAAGCAACAAAGTATATTACCTTCCGCATCATTCTGTTATAAAAAGTGACTCTATTTCAACAAAGTTACGTGTGGTGTTTGATGGTTCATGCAAACCATCTAATGGTGCTTCTTTAAATTCTGTTTTGGCTGTTGGACAAATTCCACAACCTAATTTTTTTACTATTCTGATAAGATTTCGAACAAATCCTGTTGCTTTTACTGCTGATATTCAGCAGATGTATAGACAAGTTTTGATTGCTCCAGAAGATCAAGATTTACAACGTATTGTTTGGCGAGAATCAGCATACTCAGCTTTAAAGGAATATTGGCTGCGAACTATTACTTATGGGACATCTTCAGCTCCATTATTGGCTACTCGCTGCTTATATCAAGTTGCAAAGGACATAGAGAAAGACGATCCTGCAATAGCTGCAATAATTCAAGAGAGCTTCTATGTTGATGATTGTATGTCAGGTTCAATCTCAAGTGAAGAAGCTATTAGAGTGATTGAAAAGCTTTCACTGGCTTTAGAAAATAGAGGTTTTCATTTGCGAAAGTGGAGATCTAATTCTTCTGATGTATTAACTCATTTATCTTCAAATTCTCTTGGGTCTACAAATTTAGAAATCCATCCTGATCATTGTTCCAAAGCCTTAGGGCTTAGCTGGGATTCTTCAAATGATATTTTTATCTTTAACGTTAATTTATAATTTGATGATAACATAACTAAAAGAAAATTTCTTTCACAATCTGCCAAATTATTTGATCCGTTAGGATTTTTGGCACCATGCACTGTCTCTATAAAAATGTTTTACCAGCAATTGTGGTTAATGAAGTTAGATTGGGATACTACGCTTCCTGAAATTTTCCAAACAAATTGGAAAAAATTCCAAAGGGAATTTGAACAAGTTTGTTCTATTCGAATTCCCCGATGGATCCAAGTTTCCAGTAAAGAGATCATATTGCATGGATTTAGCGATGCTTCAGAATCGGCATATGCTGCAGTGATATATGTAGTACAACCTGGTGAAATAAAGTCAAAGGTGACCCTATTGGTTGCAAAAAGCAAGGTAGCACCACTTAAACCAGTTTCTATTCCTAGGCTTGAGCTCAATGGTGCTTTACTACTTTCCAGACTATATTCTACACTTGTGACTATTTTGAATACGTTCGTTATTAAGTTCTACGCATGGACTGACTCCCAGGTAGTACTTTCATGGCTGTCATCTCATCCTAGGTGTTGGAAGCCTTATGTGGCCAATAGAACTTCTGAAATTCTAGATTCAGTCCCATCTGACTGTTGGAGGTATGTTCCAGGAAGGGAAAATCCTGCTGACATTGCGTCTAGAGGGTTATCTCCCAGGGATCTTCCTAATTGTTCCCTTTGGTGGGATGGCCCAAAATGGCTTTCTTTGAATCAAGAACATTGGCCTCAACCTCAGATTAAGACTGATTTAGACACTGTAAATAAAGAGAAAAAGAACTCTAAATTTTGTTTTCCAATAACTTTAAATAATTCTCTGTTTGAATTATATTTTGAAATTTATTCTTCTTTTACCAAAATTATTGATGTTTTAGCTTTTTGTATTAGGTTTGTGAAAAATTGCAAACAGAAAGTTGGCAAAATGAACACTAGTCCTTTGAATAAAGGTAAATTTCTTCCATTATCAACAATCGAAAGAAGACATTCAGGTAATTTGATTATTTCTTATGTTCAGCAGCTATATTTCGCTGATGAAATTAGTTGTATTCGATCAAATAGATCAGTTTCTAAAAAAAGTTCTCTTTTCTCACTTTGTCCTTTTATTGATAGTGACGGTTTGCTAAGGGTGGGAGGTAGGCTGCGAAATTCACCTCTCCAGTACAATGCAAAACACCCAGTCATTTTGCCAACTCAGCATAAATTAAGTGTATTAATTGTTAAATATTTTCATGTTATGCATTTTCATGCTGGGTTAAATTTACTTATGGGCATCATTAGACAGAGTTATTGGATAATACGTGCCAAAGGGATAATTAAAAATTGTATTCATAAATGTGTTACTTGCTGTAGGTATAGAGCAGCCTCTTCCAAACAGTTAATGGGAGATCTTCCTCTTAACAGAGTTACTCCTAACAGGCCATTTTCTGCATGCGGAATCGATTATGCAGGGCCTATTAATATTTTGAAATATCGAGGTAGAGGAGCTAAAACTACCAAATGCTATATTGCTTTATTTGTTTGTTTTGCAACTAAAGCTCTACATTTGGAGCTGGTAAGTGATTTAACCTCTGAGGCATTTATTGCTTCATTAAATAGATTTTGCTCTAGAAGAGGAGCTCCTCAGCATATTTATAGTGATAATGCCACAACATTTGTAGGTGCTAAAAGGCAACTCTCAGATTTATATAAATTTATTTGTTCAATTGAAAGAAATGAAGAAATTTGTTATTTTCTGTCTCAAAGAAATATTGAGTGGCATATGATTCCTCCAGTGAGTCCGCATTTTGGTGGACTATGGGAAGCCGCTGTTCGTTCGGTAAAATTTCATATGAAACGTGTAATTGGAAGTACTAATTTAACATTTGAAGAACTTTATACATATTTGACTCAAATTGAATCTATCTTAAATTCCAGACCATTAGTAGCAATTGATAGTGATAACAATTCAGACAGTATAAATATATTGACTCCATCTCATTTTTAGCTCACAGGCTATCAAAGCCTGAGAGCTTATGTGCCCGCCCGTTCTGTATGTATGTATGTATGTATGTATGTATGTATGTATGTACGTATGTACGTACGTAACGCGATAACTCTTGACAGAAATAACCGTTTTGCTTCCAATTTTGTTTATAGGTTCCTTGTGATAAGGCGCTTCCCTGATTAGTTTTGGGGATTGATTGTTTAACTATAAAGGGGGGAACGGGGGGGCTAACCCCCTTAATTAAGATAAATGGTTTTTTCATGCAGAATTGTCCAATTTTCTTCAAATTTTGTATATAGGTTCATTGTGATAAGGTTCTTTCCTGATTAGTTTTGGGGGTTCATAGGTTAAGTATAAAGGGGCTAACGGGGGGGGGAATCCTCCCCCTTAATTTAGATAAATGAATTTTTCATGCAGAGTTATCCAATTTTCTTCCACTTTTGTTTATAGGTTCCTTGTGATAAGGCGCTTCCCTGATTAGTTTTGGGGATTGATTGGTTAACTATAAAGGGGGGGGGGACGGGGGGCTAACCTCCCTTAATTTGGATAAATGTTTTTTTCATGCAGAATTATCCAATTTTCTTCAAATTTTGTATATAGGTTTTATTGTGATAAGGTTCTTTCCTGATTAGTTTTGGGGGTTCATAGGTTAAGTATAAAGGGGCTAACGGGGGGGGGAATCCTCCCCCTTAATTTAGATAAATGAATTTTTCATGCAGAGTTATCCAATTTTCTTCCACTTTTGTTTATAGGTTCCTTGTGATAAGGCGCTTCCCTGATTAGTTTTGGGGATTGATTGGTTAACTATAAAGGGGGGGGGGAACGGGGGGCTAACCTCCCTTAATTTGGATAAATGTTTTTTTCATGCAGAATTATCCAATTTTCTTCAAATTTTGTATATAGGTTTTATTGTGATAAGGTTCTTTCCTGATTAGTTTTGGGGGTTCACAGGTTAAGTATAAAGGGGGTAACGGGGGGGTTAATCCTCCCCCCTTATTTTAGATAAATTATTTTTTTTCATGCAGAGTTATCCGATTTTCTTCAAATTTTGTATATAGGTTCATTGTGATAAGGTTCTTTCCTGATTAGTTTTGGGGGTTCATAGGTTAAGTATAAAGGGGGTAATGTGGGGGTTAATCCTCCCCCCTTATTTTAGATAAATGATTTTTTTCATGCAGAGTTATCCGATTTTCTTCAAACTTTCTATATGGGCTCATTGTGGTAAGGGGCTTCCCTGATTAGTTTTGGGGGTTCATTGGTGAAGTGTAAAGGAGGGAAACGGGGGCTACCCCCCCCCCCTTAATTTTGATAAATGGGTTTTTCATGCAGAATTATCCAATTTACTCCAAATTTTGTATATAGGCTCATTGTGGTAAGGCACTTCCCTGATTAGTTTTGGGGGTTCACTGGTAAAGTATAAAGGGGGGAACGGGGGGGGACTAACCCCCCTTGATATAGATAAATGGGTTTTTTAAGCAGAATTATCCGATTTTCTTCAAATTTTATATGTATGTTCATTGTGATAAGGCGCTTCTCTGATTAGTTTTGGGGGTTCTTTGGGGGGACAGGGGGCTAACCCCCCCCCTTAATTTAGATAAATGGATTTTTCATGCAGAATTATCCGATTTTTTCAAATTTTGTATATAGGTTCATTGTGGTAAGGCGCTTCTCTGATTAGTTTTATGGGTTCATTGGTTAATTATAAGAAGGAGAAACGGGGGATGTTCCCCCCTCTTAATATATTGTCGATTTCTTCATTTTTCGAGGGCTTATTTCAAATTCTTTGAAATAAGAATATAATTTACAGTTAGTGTGAATAGCCTGTGAGCTCAATGCCGTCAGTTTAACTGGGCAGTTTTCTTTTTTAATTGGTGATGTTATTACTTCCCCAGCTGAACCTTTAAATGAGGAAAATTTGTCTTTACGGTCTCGTTGGGATATTGTGCAAAAATTAAAATTATGTTTTTGGAGAAGGTGGAGTATTGATTATTTGAGTTCTTTACAAAATAGAAAAAAATGGAGAGCGCATACAGAAAATTTTAAAGTGAATGATTTAGTAATTTTGGAAGAGGATAATGTTCCTCCGTCTGTTTGGCCATTGGGCAAAATTATTGAAATTCATCCAGGTAAGGATGGAATAGTCCGTGTAGTGACTGTTAAAACTTCTAGGGGTGTCTTTAAGAGACCAATTGTAAAACTTTGTTTACTTCCTTTGCATCAAGAATAACTTCTTGATGGGTGGGAGTATGTTCAGTACAGTTAATAGTTGCTCTGTTTGACAACAGATGGCGCCACTATGTAATTCTAAGAACAATTTTGATTCAGAATTCACACATCAGTCAGTCTTTTTGAGTTGGATGGTGGAAGGTGCTGGCAGGGCATGGATTGTCCTTGTTTTATTCTATTGTACTGTATTTCCTCAGTATTATGTTGGCTGGGAACTTAATAATTTATAATTTAATTTAAGGCTTTCATGTTAGATGAAAGTAATTTGAAATAGGTTTATTTCTAAGAATATTTTTGCATTAGTGAATAGAATGTGAAACCAGAAGTTCCATTGTATATGTTTGTGGATGTCAACTGTGAAGTTTTTATGTTTTGTCAAGTTCATGTTTTTTTATGTGTTTGTGACAATAAAGAAGAAAACCAAGAAAGAATATTTTCTTTAAAAAATCTACAATAATGTAATGCCTTCATTTGTGGGGGTAAGTTCACGACCGTTCTTTTCAAATTCTTCATATTTCTGTATGTGAACATAAAGCTCATAGTTCTTATTCATTTGTACTTCAACAATCATTTCCTCACCTAAATTTCAATGAGCAGGAGTAAAAACATCGAAAAACTTAAATATTTTACTAAACTGAGTGATGTCTGAAATTTCATATTTCGAACTGTTTCCCAAGGAAAGTTGATCAAATAGGTTAAGTTCTTTAGGTGAAAGATGAATTTTTCTATGTTTCACTAAGTCAGATCTATTATTAAATGTTTCAAAACAATCGTCACATTTACAGTAACTGGGTGACTGTCTACTTTTCCTTTGTTTTGGCTTGGAAGTGTTATGAATTTTTCCATGTTTTAATAAATCACTCTTTTGTGAAAATACTTCGCCACATAGATTACAATTATGAATCATAGGGGTCTTTGAATGAATCTTCATATGATTTAATAAATGATACTTTCTAGCAAATGTTTTTTCACAGATTACACATAAAAGAGGTATTTTCTCCAGATGACATTTCATGTGAAACGTTAAGTTAACCTTTCGGGGAAAAGCTTTGTTGCAAGTAGAACACACAAAGGGTAACTTCTGTTTCTTTAATCCTGATGAGGTGGGTTTCACTTCACAATTCGAAACGGGTTCTTCTTTAGGCTGTATTAAAAATTCCATGTCATGGTCATTTAATCCTGGTGATGAGGGTTCACTCTTCACGTTAGACATATCATTAACACTTAACAAAGCAGAATCCATGACTCGCTCCATAATCACTTAAATGTAAACTAACTTAAAACGAAAAACACAACCTTTCACAGCGGTAACAGGAAACAATATAATCATATTAACTCGTTTCTTGGAAGTTCATAAAATGATAGAGGGCGCTTTTTTAAAAGTATTAACATTTTATTGGTTTAAACAGTCACGAGATTATTTTATCATACTCTGTTATAAGTTCAATAGTCGGTTAATTCTTACACATTGATTCAGAAAGGGTTACGTATCTGAAGTTCGTACAATTGTAAGTCAAATATGCTTTTATAAATAATATTTTACTGGTCGAATCACTTGTGTATCAGAAGTTCATATGTTTGTAAGTTAAAAATTCTTATTAATCTCGTATTTAGTGCTTTTATAAATAATATTTTACTGATCACTTATGTGTTATAAATCTAACTAGAAAAAGTGAATATTTCAAATAAGTCATGTTAGAAAAAACTAGATTCGATTAACGTTTTTTAAATGTTGGTTGTATAAAGCCAATCGTTTATTATTTTTTAACAGTTGTTATTATTATTTGAACAGTTTTTATTATTTTTGATCATTTGTTTAGTTGTTATTATATTTTTGAACAGTTGTTCTTATTTTTTAATACTTTTATTTATTTTTTCCTGTGCTTTTTTTCCAAACAGACGAAAATTGTAGTTTACAATTCTAAAATACACTTTTAATGAAAGCAGTCTGTTACAAGATAATCACAAAAAGTTAACATTATCTTTCAAAAATAAACCCTCATTTCATAATATAATTGAAACTGAACAGGCAAAATTAAAAATCGCGTTATTCCAAACACAAATATCTGTAATCTAACCACCATGATATCATAACTTGAACAGATAAAGCTATCCTAAATTATCAAAGCATTAGTTCAGTTTGTCATGGCACGTCCAAGAAAATTTCGATAGGATAAAAATTTGACTGTAAGTTTCAAAGGAAAACCTATCCCCGAATCGAACTTGGCAGATTTATTTAATCTTTTGTTTTCTGTGAATAAAAGAAAAACGATCAAGGCACAGAATGAATTATTAGAAACATTAAGCGAAATGAATGTCCTGCGAAATTTTATTAAAAATAAATATTTGTCAACAAACATTAAAAAAGATTCTGCATTAGATTTGTCAAAACCAGCTAAAAAACAAAAAGTGGCCCACATGTATTGCATTGGGAAAATTATTAATAAAATTGAATTTGTTTTTTTAAGCTACGCCTCTGTCCTATGTTTTCTACACCAAACACAATAAAAACAGTACTTACCCATAAAAATGTCTTCTTTTTACCATTGCATATTCATAAAATTAATGAAGTTACTAATTTAAACTGTATATAATTTATGAAGATAAAATTTATGAAGATACTAATTGAAACTGTATATAATTTATGAAGATAAAATTAATGAAGATATTAATTGAAACTGTATATAATTTATGAAGATACTTATTTAAACTGTATATAATTTATGAAGATAAAACAGTTGTATAAAAAATTTCTGCACAATGTGGGCCACAGTGAGTGAAGTGGTGTTCATGAAACCCCTGTTGGAAAAATACTTTGAAACGCTTTCATAATATCCTCTCCCCGTTTCGATTTGAGTGGAATCGCGCACGCATATTTAGACAGAATATCGATGCAAGTTAGAATGTAACGGAATCCCCGATTGTACTTTTGCAGACTCATCATGTCCACCAGATCCGTTTGCCATTGCTGATCGATGGAATATACGATGACACGATTGGTCGGAAACTTTCTTCGCACAGGTTTGTGAAGCGAGTACGAGTCGACTCCGCTTAACCATTTCTGTATCGTCTTCTTGGAAACTTTTCCTTTGGCAGCAGAATATAAGGCATTTACACCCCCGAAACTTGCCGCGTGACTTGGATTCTGATAAATCGCCTTCATTACAGCATGAAATTTTATTACGCGATATGTTAATATTCAATCACATCATATCGAAAAAGATAAATTTCCGGTTTCATTTAAATTCAGTATAAAATCAACCTTAAACTTTTCACTTCCGGTAAATACATAAATGAGCGAAAACACAATGCAGACCGTTATATATAGACACACGACACTAATCACTTCCTCTCTCGAAGTCATTTTAACAAATGATACGTCACTCTCGCGATACCTCTCTTTAAACACTTAAAATCTCGACATTCAGATATAGCTTCTTGGCTTGATCAGTTAAACCTACCACAAATAATCAATTCAAGAAGCTATTTTGCAGGTTCAAACCCCAGTGAAATCTTTTCAAGAAAACCTATTTTAAATACCGTTATTGCATTCCCTTCCGATAGAGGGCGCCACCAAAAAAGATTTTGATCTCCGTTTCGCCTTCAAACTGAAAGTCAATAAAAAAAAAGTAAGCCCTTTTTAAAAATAAGCCCCCTTAAAAAAAGTTAGCCGCCTCTTCAAAAATAAGGCCTTCCATTTTATACCCCTTCCTATAGCAGACTTCAATCTAACATTTAAATTTGATCCTAAAAAAATTAAGCCCTCCTTAAAAATTAACACCCCTCAAAAATAAGCCCCCCTTAAAAAAAGTTAGCCGCCTCTTCAAAAATACCCCCTTCCTATAGTACACCCTTAAGACCCCTTCTACGTTTTAAAGTGTTATTTTCACATCGTACTATAGTATGATTTAACACCACCACACCACCTCATTGCTCCTCATGACGTCGGACCGTTGTTTCTTCTCTACTAGTGTTATTATTGACTGAGAACGGAAAAGGCTAATTATTTTATTTCATTGTTTGTGTAAATTATAAATTTAATCAAGTTTTTGTTCCATATGTAGGTAGTAACTACTGTTTTATTGTCAAGTGATAATAGCACCAGAGGTATGTATTTTATTTCATATTGTGTATGGCCTCAGTATGTTAGATTCATAGATGGCGCCATCCTGGGCAATATACTTTTCATTCTGTTAGTCGTTTTCTTTTATGTTGAGTCTATCTTGTGCCGTCCTATAATAAACACGTTAAAATGTGCTGCTGTGTATTCGATGACAACGTCCAGTAATTCATGTTAATTAACATAATTTCTGAAGAAAAATAAACAGAATATTTATTTTATTCTTGTGCTAAGTATTGTTCGCTAATACATATTTTAAAATAAAAGAAAATAGTGGAGATTCTGCACACCGCAGGTAGCACAGACACATCGGCCAATGTCCAACTCAATATTGGCTAAGATTTCGAATGTGGTACGTCAAATTTACAACATCTGCCGATATTAACAGACATAACTTAAAATTAATTTTTAAAAGAAAGCATTCAAAAGAGTTTTTTTTTCATTACTTATGTATGATATTATAATACAGAAATAGTATTCTAAACATTAAAATTTAATAGGTTTGCCGTTTTTAAAAAATCTTGCTTTTTTTAATACCTGATTTTTAATATTTGGTATACATTGGCCAATGTCATAAAAGTGATATTCACATTATTATTACAACATTCATGGATATCTATCTACATTCGTCAAAAACAATATCATTTTTTGGACATTTCAAGATATCTGTTCAGCATATCTGACGAAGTTTGTAATTTTAACCAATTTGTATAATTTTCGTCGAAGTGCATTTGATGGAGGCGTCTGACGTGAAATTTGTACAGAAAGAAAATGTGTATATAAAATTCTTCTTTAGAAATCTATAGTTATTTACATAAAAAAAAAAAAAGCATTTGAAAAAATGTTGATTTTATAAAAAAAAAAAAATTAATGATGTTTTTATACTAATTTTTAATGTTTTTACATAAAAAAAATCAATTTATGTCATTTTTAAATGGATGCTTGTTTATCTTTTTAAAATGCTTTCGAATGTCTGACTTTTTTAAGAATTTTATTTTTATTATTGAAAGAATACAAGTTTAGTTTCCAAAGTAGGTCATTTAAAAAAAAAATAGAAACTATTTATCTAAGTAATAATATATATATATATACAATAATAATAATAATAATAAGCTTTAAGGGCTAATTTATGCGCGTTTTAACTTGCATGTAGTGCATCAATTTTTGAAAAAATGAACACGCATTTATGACAAGATTAATAATATATATATATTTAATTTCTTACATCGCAAAATTCCAAATAATGGGGTTACAGAACTCTTCAAACCACTTCGGATCGTTTTACTACTCATTAAAATCCAATAATTCTCACGCAAGACTGCCATTAATGTTTGAACTCCGCAATGATAGTGATTGTCTGTTTTTCTATTATTAATTTCATAACAACTGGGTGGTCAGAGTGCAAAATTATAGGTAGTCTAAAATCCTCTGAATCTTCTCTCATAAATCTTCTTAATTTAAGTCTTATAAATCTCTATAGATCAATGAAAGGTTTTAAATGACGTAAATGTTCATCCTTTTCTGATATGAAGCAACATTTTTGCACGATTTTCCACACAATGCCTTCTGTTTGTTTAATCTCTTCAATTTTTCAATTTTCTGATACTCATTCTTCTTTATCACTTTTACAATTGTCAATAAATCTCTTCATCCAAGCAGTGATCTTAATTATCGTCTTAAACTGTGAAACTCGAGTAAAATATGGAAATACTTAAAGCAGTCAAGGAAGATACAACTGTTTTCTTCTTCTTTTTGCTATTAATCTCCTAAGCTATATCAAAGGCTGGCCAAGAGTCTGGCTCCAATTTCAGCCAAGTAGGATCCCTGTGCCACTTCCTGACTTTGAAGGTTTGCACAGAACATCCCCTTGAAGGAATGTCAGCTGCATTTAAATCATCAGAAACAAACCTCAAGTTTTCCGGATTACTATGTGTTCCAATTTCCTTTACTCTATTCTTGATAAATACATCCCAATTTTCATCATTCTTAATCCAGTACAGTGTATTCATCGAATCAGTCCAATAAAATATAGGATTTTTTTCTACGTTTAAATATTGCTTAAGAGTTTCCATCAGTCTGACTGTAATAGTGCAAGCTAATAATTCAAGTCTATAAATTGATGCAGGTTTCTTAGGGGCTACTCTAGCACGAGTTTCAACAAGTGGACATGATACCTCTGTTTTGTCTTTGTTTACACCTTAAATAAATGCAAGTAGAATATGCCTTTTGGGGGCATCACAAGATACATGAAAAGACAAATCCATATTTGAAATAAGATTAAGCATCCTATGCCTCAGGAATTTTCAATTCTGTCAAATGGCACAAATCCTTTTCCATTTAATAAATTTCTTACTCATATCTTCGGGAAGAGCTTCATCCCATGTAACTTTTAGTTCCCAACATTTCTGTAATAACAGTTTGGGAATGACAGTTATACCACAAGTAAATCACACCGGATCACAAATTCTGTGAAGCTCGGACAATATAACTCTTTTCGAAATGAATTTGTTGTCGGATTCGTTTAACCCTTTTATATCGCAACTCAAAGTATCATAACATATATTCCAGATGAGACCAATAATAGGAACCGTTTCATTTTTGTTAGAAATATGAAAAGTTTCATATTTTGAATTATCTGACTCTGAAATTTCTGAAAAAGTCTCATTACATATAATTTGGTTCTTTGATGGCAAATTACAAGCCCAATCCTGCAATTCAAATTTAGCACTAGCCGAAATTTCAATAGAATTATTTTTAAATTCATGCAGTTCATCCTCATCATTCACACTTGTAACTAAATTGTCAACATACCAAGATTCAGCAAGTTTCTTTGCCGCTGATTTAAGATGTTCAAGTACGTCATTCATCAACTTTGTCAAAGTAGCACTCAATAAGAAAGGACTGCTAGATATTCCGAAGACGACCCGTCTATGTCTATACAACTTCAAAAATTCAGGATTTCCCTTTCCCCACTATAGAAATATAAAAAAATCTCGATCCTTAGAGTTAAGATCTATCTAGAGAAATGCTTTTTCGATATCCAAACGCACATCGATACATTTTTCACGAAACCTGTTAATAATTGCAGGAATAGTTTTTATCAAGTTAGGACCCTTTTCTACACAATAATTTATTGAAGGAAAATCCTTAATTTTCGCCGATCGATCAAGTATCCGTTTTATCTTTGTTGTTTTGGAATTTATTCATGGTGAGATAAGTAATGACAGTAATTATAATATTCATTTTCAGGTACCATTTCTTCCTCCCAATATTTGAAAACCGCTACATAAACTTCCAAGAAAACCTTGTCTTTTAATTTTTTTACTGTATTTTTTAACCTTCTATCCGCGATCTCTCGATTATTAGGTAGTGGGGAGTGGCCTTCAACCTAAGGAAAAGAAACTTCAAATCTACCTTCATTGTCCTTTTTAACCGTCGAAAGAAAATGTTGCAGTGTTTGCTCTTGTAACTCTTTTTCAGTTTCACTTTCGGTGGGATCTAATATTTGCAGAGTATCAAGATTCCACAATTCAGCGATTTTATAATTTGATACATACATCGAAAATTTAAACGAAAAAATATTTATTAACAAATTGTGATATTTTTAAATGAGAAAATTAATCTTAAAACAAATTTTGGTAACAATTTTCTACTGTATACTGTCGGTATTGGACCGCGACCAACGAAATACACGACCAGTTCATGACTTTTAAAACGTCACACGCAGTGGATTATCTTTACACGGCGATTTAAGGCTCCTACAATCCGGGTTCACTCACGTTGCCATTTAATTGCCTGTAGGAGGAGAACGATAGCCACGTCGTATGGGCAACAATCGCTGATTGGTCTAAGTGGGCAATGAAATGTTTCATGATTCAGCTTGTATTATAGTAGCCCTACGGCAATTGGCACAAAACGATGGACACGCTACTTTGTACCAATCGCCGTGTAAAGATGTTACATCACCGTGTGACGTTTTAAACGTCATGAATCGGCCGTGTATTTCGTTGGTCGCTATTAGATCGGACTTGGGTCCGATGACCCAAGATTTTTTGGGCTTGGGCTCTGAAAAAAAAAATCCCAAATTCATCTCTATAAAGTACACATATTTTTGCATCGCTACCAAGTTTTATGCTTTTTTTAAATTAAGGCTAGAGTTGCAAAAAAAAACCGGTTTATTCCCAGGCTTATTTCCAATAGACCCGGTTTATTGCCAAAAGACCTGGTTTATTCCCAAAAAACAATGTTTACTCCCAGGATTAAACCGGGTTTTTTCTAGCCTTTGCAACTCTAATTAAGGCTATTTCCGAATAGCAACCTTTGCCTTATTTAAATGTAGAATTTCTGCGATTAAATAATTTTACTATTCGGAAATAGTGGTAACACAAAAAGCGTATAAGTTGGCAGATATGCAATTTTGGTTTCATGCAACTTGTAAAGACTTGAAAATAATCAACTCTCAGAGACGCAGAATAATGAATCAAACCATGGTTTTTTTAGATTTTTTTATTAACAATATATAGAAAACAAATACAGAAAAAAATAATTGCAGGTCAAATTCGCTGAATTCTAATGACAAGTTTGGCAATTCACATCAGTAATGATTTTTCTTTCTCCGCTGAGTCTGATGAGGAGGAGGAATATATGATGGAGTTTCCCCAATTACAAGAATTGGTCTATCACGTGGAGCACCCCGTTGGTGGCTGTGATGTCGGAATACGTTACAGGAACTGAATTTACAGTAAGAATACCTAATTAAAAAAAAATATATATATGCAATTAACGATTTTGTAAACATCGGAAGGTTTATACAGATTAACAATAACAACAAGGCATTTATGAAATCTATAATAATAAAAGGAAGATATTGTCTGTGTACAATGTAAAGGTCTGCACGGGCCGAAATTTTTAGGCCCAGCCCAAGCGAAAACTATCTTGGTCCGGACCGGTGTAAAAGCTAAAAGTTCAAAACGGCACCGGTCCGTTTATTATTTTGCAGCTCACGGTCCGGCAGGTTTAAAAATCAGTGAAAACAGGCCCGGCCCGGCTCGTACAAAAATCAATGAAATTAGACCCGACCCGACTGAATTCCAATTTTTCTTAATATACAATTAAGATTCTTTAAAAGAATACTACATACCTATTTCAGGGAAAATTTTACAGTATATTTTAGATTACTCTATGTTCGAAAGCCGTAGAATACAGAATAGAAACATTATGATCACTTAGACTCTTTGACATTGCATTCAAATAAGAACATTAAAAAAAAAAAATTAATGTAGTTTAGTATAAATGAAAAAAGATTGTTAAAAACATCATAACTTTTGAAGCTGTAAAATAATAAAAAAGTAGATTTTTGAAAATGTTTCTCTATAATTTATTAAAATATGTTTATAAAGATTCTGTTAACAGAAGTTCAGCTAGGTGGAGAGGCCTACCCAAAGGCTATAGCTTTACTAGCCACACACAAGATGTCGTTAACACAAGTTCGTTATCGCTACTACCATTTTTTCAAAACAAATTGTTTGCTCGAGACAAGAGAAGATTGCAGATTCCAGAGAATCCCTCATCATAAAATTCTAACGTAAAAGTCATAAAAAGTTGTAAAAAAAAAATAAACTCACAGAAAACATTTGCATCGGACAATCAAGGTGAAATTTGTAGTTATATTAAGTATTGAGTATTCTGTTAATATTGAGTATTCTATTAATAATGAGTATTCTGTTAGAATCGATTCAGCTTCGTTATAAAAATCGGTAATTCTGGTGTACCATATTCTTCTAGGAAAGTACGACTTCTATAGTTGATGTCTGTAACGTCGATTGTGTTTAATCTCAATGATCTTTTATAAAAAGGCTTAAAAATACCTTTTACTGTAAAGATGGCATATGTTTCATGCGCTCAAACGGCGACTTCTTCAAGATCAAAATGATGAATAAAATATTCTTATATGTCATCTGTATACGCACAGAAAAAAATACCCCCCCCCCCCATTTTTTTTTTTTAAATGGGTATTTAACAGTGCTCAAAATGGATACACAGTGGTAACCAAAACAGGCATGACCCAATTTGGGCTCATACCCAAGAATATATTTCGACCCAAATTGGGTTTTATTTTTTTCTGTGTAAGGTGGTTATAATATGAGTATCTCTATTTGAAGCTGTCTGTAGCTCGAAGGAATAACCCGAATGAAACCAAAATCGGTACACTTCCTACTCGTGAAGGGGGAAGAAGAATGGAACAATGCAAAAAATAATTGCAATAATCACCGATAGAGGGCGCTACTGAGTGTGAAATGTAATGCGTAATACAAGAACAAAGAATTAAGGCATTAAATCGAATGACACGCTTAATTTATTGGAAAATGTCACAGTGAATGTGGTTACGCTTTCGCATGGTGGCGCCGATCATTTTTAGGTTCCGCATGGCCATTGTGCTGGAGGATACAATCCAGGCGGTGCACGACGTGCTCAACTGCGGAATGTAACGCATCAGGAGTGATGTTTGGCACATGTCGTGATATGCGGTAAAGTCATCGATGTTTGTGTCACCTCCACGGTACACAATATTACACATTACATTTCATACTCAAAAGTGCCATCTGTCGGCGATTATTGCAATTAATTTTCTTATTTTTCCATTCTTCTTCCCCTTTTTGACTAGGAAGTCTAAGTGTACCGATTTTGGTTTCATTCGGGTTATTCCTTCCAGCTACAGACAGCTCCAAATAGAGATACTTATATTATAACCACCCGGTATATTAAAAGGTATTTTTAAGGCTTTTGTGTTACGTTTTTATCACTTCAAGCACCAATTACATCTTTAATTTAAAGTTAACAAGTGATTGTATTATATTATTTGAAAGTACATCCTGTTAAAATTACATGTCATATTGAAGCATAATAAAAGTAAAAACAATTTAAAAAATACTCTTTTAGAAGCATCAATGTTTATCTTAAAAATCACGCCTACTACCATGACTGCAATTCATGTTGTTTTTGTTTTAAAAGAAAGAAATACAATATGTTAATATGGCGTGGGCCCCGATTATGGAAAATTCACCGCTTTGATTTACGCTTAGTAGAAAACGCAAACTATTGAATTTATTTAAAAATATATAATTTTTTATCTGTTTTCTTTTTAAGATATGGCAACAAGAAAAAGAAAACACTATTTAAATCAAGACTCGTTTGTCATGGTAACGATTATATGTAAGGAGACCTTGATTTAATCAATACAGGATTTGTAAATTGTTTTCTCAACGTATAATCACAATTTAATTAATATTAAACAATTGATAAAACGTGTTTTTTTTGTTTTGTTTTTTTGGAAAAAATATTGCTTATTTATTTTTATTTTTATTTTATTTTCTGTTTTTTAGTATTTCATAGTTGCAGTTTCAAAGACAGTTGGCCTATTTCAGCGAGAGTGGTTTGG